>CM059426.1:86388152-87743152 GCA_030390025.1 Squalus acanthias | reverse complement strand
CCAGCAGAGCGATCCCCGAAGATCAGAATAGGAGAATAAACGTTCAGCCCGAGTCAAGAGTCCGCAGAGATAAGAGAGAGATGGACATTTGTTCACTATAGTTATAGTGCTGTGTTTCCTTATCTCCCGCCCAAATCTTAATGTTTGTCCTTTGTGTAATACTGGTGCACAAAACTCCCAGCATGGGGCGATTCTTTCCTTTAATGGGTTTCGGTAGCACCTGGAACTGGCCAACTATCCGTTAATGTTTTCCCCATTGTTGAACCGGCTAGGAGTCTCCCTGACTGGTTTTGGGGCCTCCTCGAATACTGACTTAATCACCCGTGAATGGCTCTCTCATTGTAGAGCCGTGGGGGTATTTGTGTATTGATGTGTCTGGATGGGCCTTCGATTGCCCAGTACAATGGTCCTTACTTGTGCATGGAAAACGATTCCAGCACTCATATCTTTTGCTATTGTCACAAATGCAAACAGGTTGCATCCTGTCTTTATCAGTGCTTATCGAAAATGTTTATTCGAACGCCATCTTGTCTGCCCACTGTACTTCTGGAAACTTCTGCCACGATGCGCGGTGGCCATTTTACAGGCTTCTGTGTCCTGTTTAATCATGACAGCGTTTCGTTTAAATAAACTGATCAAACGAATCTGCTTCTATCTCGTTATTTCGAATCGCGATAATTGCGAAACTTTACAATGTGTGTGTAAATGTGTGTGTTTGTGTGTGAGTGTGTGTGTGAGTGAGTGTGTGTGTGTGTTAGTGTGTGTGAATGTGTGAATGTGTGTGTTTGTGTGTGTGTATGTGTGTGAGTGAGTGTGTGTGAGTGTGTCTCTGTGTGAGCGTGTGTGTGTGAGTGCGTGTGTGTGTGTGTGAGTTTGTGTGTGTGTGAGTGTGTGTATGAGTGTGTGAGTGTGTGTGTGAGTGTGTGTGTGTGTGTGTGTGAATGAGTGTTAGTGTTTGTGTGTGTGTGTGTGTGTGAGTGAGTGTGACTGAGTGTGTGTGTGAGTGAGTGAGTGTGTGTGTGTGTGAGTGTGAGTGAGTGTGACTGAGTGAGTGTGTGTGAGTGAGTGTGTGTGAGTGTGTGTGTGTGTGTGTGTGTGTGAGTGAGTGAGTCTGTGTGTGTGTGTGTGTGAGTGTGTGTGTGAGTGTGTGTGTGTGTGTGTGAGTGAGTGAGTGAGTCTGTGTGTGTGTGTGTGTGAGTGAGTGTTAGTGTTTGTGTGTATGTGAGTGTGTCTATTTTTGAGTTTGTGTGTGTGTATGGTTCTCAAGCTGTTGTCTTGTTTCTGTATTGATGATGCCACTGACTGTAAACATTTATTATTTTAAATGTTCACCATTTCTCTCAAAAAAAGAGATAAAAATAGCAACAGGTTTTAGAAATGGAAATCAGAAGGAAGCACTCAGTGCTGCATAATTTTTTTTGGAAAAAAAAGCTGTCTGTAATCAAAAGCAGACTGTCTGTAATCAAGTCTTGGTTGCTTCAACAACGACAAATGCAATGGCTCAGAGATTAGGCTGAGGTGCATTACTAATTTGATAATAGTAGTTACTTTAAACCTTTGACAACACACAGAGAGCAACTTTGAAAAAGCAGCAAAAAGAGAAAGTATGACATAAGGTAAGACAATAGATAGTGTAACTGAGTATCAAGAACGAAACACTTTTATTCATGATTACTATTCTACTCAAATATGAAATATAAAGCAGTAACTGAATGAAATAATTTTTATTTTGAACACAATCAATATATGCCATTTTCTCTTTTTTGATCTAAATCGTGAATGACATGACCACTGAAACATTCAGATAAATATATTTGTTTTTTATTAGATTTATTGCATTATCCATGAACCATAAGGAGGTAAAATTCGGAGGCTCACCGTATACATTAGCAGAAGAGAAAAACAATCGTTTTTAAATTAAATGCATAATCATAATAAATATTGAATGGTCAAGAATTTTTCAAATGAGACATGGGCAAAATAAATATTTATTGCTGTTTAATGAAACCATTCTTCCTGAATAACAAGTGTCTATTACGAGGAATATAACACAAACACATGCAGTTTTACTGTCTAAGAAGAATCTAGAACATTACAAATATTGTAAAATGCTAGACTTAGTTAAAATAAAACATATAGTGCTTCCTTCATTGTTAAAACACTGAAGGATTTGCAGTCCTCTGGGTTTTAATATTGTGATGCTTAGATAAATTTGACATTTTGAATGATGCTCTAGTTATTGTTTTCTATACTAATGCTGCATTTATAATCTATGATAAAAACAAAAAATGCTGGAAATACTCAGCAGGTCAGGCAGCATCTGTGGAGAGAGAAACAGAGTTAACGGTTCAGGTCGATGACCTTTCATCAAAACTGGAACATGTCAGAGATGTAACAGGTTTTAAGAAAGTACAAGGCAGGGAAAGGGGGGAGAGGAGGAAAGAACAAAAGGGAAGGTCTGTGATAGGGTGGAAGGCAGGAGAGATTAAATGACAAAAGGGATGATGGTGCAAGGCAAAAGGGGATGGTAATGGGACAAGTAAAGAAACAAAAGAAGGGTCTAGAAGAGGTGTAAATGGCAATGGCAGAATCATCAACAGCTGCCATCTGGAAAAAATGGGGGCAGAGGTTATGATCGGAAATTGTTGAACTTGATTTTGAGTCCAGAAGGCTGTAAAGTGCCTCATCGAAAGATGAGGTGCTGTTCCTCGAGCTTACGTTGAGCTTCGTTGGAACAGTGTAAGAGGCCGAGGATGGAGAGATCAGAGTGGGAGTGGAGCAGAGAATTAAAGTGACAGGCGACCGGAAGCTCGGGGTCGCACTTACGGACTGAATGGAGGTGTTCTGCAAAGCGGTCACCCAATCTGCGTTTGGTCTCCCCAATGTAGAGGAGACCGCATCATGATCAACTAATACAGTATACTAAACTGAAAGAAGTGCAAGTAAATCGCTGTGTCACCTGGAAGGAGTATTTGGGGCCCTGGACAGTGGGAAGGGAGGAGGTAAAAGGGCAGGTGTTGTATCTCCTGCGCTTACACAGGAAGGTGCCGGGCGAAGGGGAAGGGGTGTTGGGGACAACTGAGGAGTTAACCATGATGTCGCAGAGGGAACTGTCCCTTTGGAATGCTGAAAGGGAGGGGAAGATGTGTTTGGGGGTGAGATCGTGCTGGAGGTGGCGGAAATGGCGGAGGATGATCCGTTGAATGTGAGGCTGGTGGGGTGAAAGGTGAAGGCAAGGGGAACCCTATCGTGGTTCTGGGAGGGAGGGGAAGGAGTGAGAGCAGAAGTGTGGGAAATGGAACGGACTCGGTCTCTATAGCAAATCTTTCTTAAATGAAGCAACCTCTAATGTAATTTGAACAATTTCTTTCTGTTTAATCTGCAGACTGTGCAGCACTTGTGGCATTTGAGTAAAATAAAAAATGTTTCTTTTACATCCGCCTCGGCCGCCTGGTCTCCTGCTCCCGTCACCTGCCCTGAGAATTTCTACAGGATCATGTATCAACCCAACTGGAATACAATCCTATCAGGCTTTTCACGGCGGAATTTTCACCGCGAGCAGCTCGTTCCTTTGAGCCATACCTCCCTAACACGAGAGAAGTTGTCACCTGCCACAAATGATATTCTCTGTGTGGTCTGCCAGAGTACCCGTCCTTCCAGAGATCAGTGCACCACCTTCCACGCCATGGCCAGAGAGCTCTTCGGAAATAAGAAGTTTCATCTAGGCATGATAGTCTGGCTGACTAGCAACATTCTTTTGATTATAATTACCATCATTCTGCTCTATGGTTGCTGCAGGATGTGGTGCAAGAAAAGCAAAAGGAAAACCAAGGGTTCCAGTCCTACAGGTAACATTGCCACAAGCAGAGAAGACAGCCATGCCTGACACGGGGATGATGCTGAAACTGCCTTGGTTGCTGACCAGTTTGAAGTGCCCACCTTAGCTTGATTGATTTGTGAAATACAAATCAGATGGTCTAATCGAGAAAACCTTCTGTGAAACAAAAGCTTTGCTGTCACAGAAAAAGACATTGAGAAAATGGTTATATTACCACAGAGTGTGTACGAATAACAAACATGATTATTTCGTCTTTGGTTTTACCTTTCATTCAATTTCTAGTGCATGCTATAGATTCATAACCTGCAATGTGTAATGTCAATTGCTCAGAGAACTGACACAGTTGGCAACTAAACGTACAATGTTCCGTGTTACCTTTTTCCTTTAAGACATCTTATTGTACTGTATTTTTGTTGAGCAGCTTTTAACAGCGAAGGAGAGTTTTACTTTTATGTTTCTATATTATTTTCACAATTTACTGATAAATACTACTTAGAATTGCATTCCTAAAGAGTTATGTTGCTTTATAAAGCCGTCAGTAATGTAGTACTCCTAGACTATTAAAACTAGGAAATGGAACCTAAATATGAAATGTCTATTGCCAGATACATGTGCTTATATTGATATTTTAATATTTATCAGAAAATCATAATTTCTGTGTAGAATCTAAAAGGAAATACCGTGTTTCTACGGTAGTGTTGTTCTGGTTTGATTGGAAAAGTAATATTATTGCACTTTTTTTTGCCTAATCAACTGTCATGTACCATCATAAAGATATCAATAGATGAATATACATAAGTATAGGAACAAGGTCATCTAAAAACTATTTGTGGAAATGTAAAAGTCAAAGAAAGATGATTACAAAGTGAATCCACAATGCTGCCTTGAGTCTTTCCAAATAATCTGAATCTGCTTATTAGTGATGGAGCTTTGTGTTTTTAGCATGAAGTGGTCTCTAAAATGAAATAAAATCCATTTTTTGGGCATATGATTCCATTTTTGTTATGAATGTTGCACTCGTCATGGTGAGGAACTTCAGTGCTGGAGAATGGACAACAAAAGATTTAGGGCAGCTAGTGTCAGCATCAAGCATTCCTAAGTCAGACATAGAATAATTAGCTGCAGCAAATGACTCCTTTTACTATGATCCAACAATGTGCCTTAGCCCCATAATGCAAAGCCAACATATTTGCATATTTTCATGTTGTTTCTGGTGCATTGCACATTGCACTGGGTGAGTAACATGTTTATGATGGTCAGATTTCCAGCACTAGCAGCTCTTAAAGATGTATTTATTTTTCTTGGGGTCAGACTGGCCCTATTCAGCACACAGTTGGTGGTCCTACTGCAGAAAATCCTACAAAGAACGTGGATAAGAGGGCCATCCTACAATAAAGAGTTCCACAAAAGGAGCATGGGCAGGAGTGGCAAAGTATGTAAGTTGCTTGTTGCTTGACCTTCGGAGCAGGTGAGGAAGACATTTTTTGGCCCACTCAAGTCAAATGTGCAAACATTTGATAACATTATAACAGATTGTCTTGACAAGCTTCTTTATTGCACCTCAATGTACATCATCACGGAGGGGGAATGCAGAGAACTTTGTCAACTGCTGTTTTTTGTAAAAGCACAGACTCACTGTCTTCCATTCCACTGTGCCATGTTGCCATATCATATAGCTAGTCATGTTAGCCATTAAATAGATCAAACACTCAGCAAGGTTCCTTACAGCTACATGTTCACACACTCACATAAGGTAGCTCTTCTGGGCACTTTGATAAGAGCTGATCTTCTCTCACAATCAACTTTCTTATATGTGTTCCTTTAATATCTGTTCAAATGAGAAAGCTGCACATAGGTAGATTTCTTTCTGAATGTAACATTTTGCAATACAGTATATGAGTAATTTGACACATGACATGGGCAAGTGTAGCATGCTTGGGAGGAACAGCTGACTTTGGACCTATGGTTCCCAAAGCTCTCCACCACTGGGGTTTTCCTCGCATCATGCCTGGGCCTGTTGTAGACTAATTGATAGAGATTGATTGCTATGATTAGTCAACAACTCCATTATCGTTGTATCATCGGAATACCAGGATGGTAAAAGATGATCTAGATGGACCTTGGTCTTTTTTCGTTGAGTAATTCCTATGTTCCTAATAGGAAGCAACAATCGCGAACAAGAAATGGGTCACCAAAGCTATGATCTTGGTCTCCTTATAAGGAAACAGCCATCAAGATTATGGTTATGGGGATAATAAAGGAAGTGGGGCCGGGTGAATTCATGTATCTCCCCCAAGCTAATGGCCAGTTTCCTTTGCTTTTCATTGCTCACCTCTTAATTTGCTCACTCATTTAATCTCTTACACACGTGTAGAATCATAGAATCATAGAAATCTACGGCAAAGAAGAAGGCCATTCGGTAGTTATGTTCTAAGGGACATATTACTGCAAGCATTGTAAAGTATGCTCCTTTTAGACTCCTTCAAGTGTCCAAGAGGAAGAGATGACAGCCAATTTTACAGCTTCAACCTAGCATCTCACAACACCCAGTGTCACCCACTGCTACAGTGGCAGGCACTGGCACAGATACATCCATTTGGGGAATCTGTTAGCAAGTTGAAAGAAAGAACACTTGGTGCAGTATTGTGTCTGAGTAAGGAGGAGAAAGTGCAGGTGGAATTGCAGGAGCCGCATTTGCTGGCCAGAGGGCCAGTGTGAGGTCTCCTTCAAGATTCAGACCTCACAGGGCTTGCCTATCAATGTTCTTTAGTAACTCAGCAGCAGCACTTCATGGAGTTGTTTGAGACTGTGCCTCACAGCCTGTACACAACCTGCATCTGTGCAGAGCTGCATAACTGCCTGACCAATCTGCAGATCACCATATGGCCACTCCAGCCTCCTCCGCACCACAGAATCCCTTGGCTGAGATTGGAGAGCTCAGGCTTACCTTCTCTCATCAATACTTTGACTGGTGCCATGGAGACTTTGAGCTCCAACCTACAGCAGACTGTTTACTCTGGATTCACCATGTTGGAGAATCAGACTGAGACACAGACAACTGCAGGGCTTCAACCGCCTTATTGTTGTTGTGGTAGTCTGCTCCAACACAGATCTCTGGCCTTGCTAATAGACTGCACAGCAGCTGGGCAATGGCAGGAGAAGGCGTGGGTGATGGAGATGTTTCTTAGGGTAATGCTACATCCCAACCTCCCTGCCACCCCATTCAAATGACTAGACTAGAGTCGCTGATTGTACAGGCCCAGGCAGCCACTTTAGCACTAGCCCTCCCACTGTATAAGACTAACCACTCTATCGGCTGCTATAAAGGTGGTTATGGCCATGAAAGGGGCGTTCACGTTGCAGCCTGTCAAACTGTTAATCAACCTGCAAATCCTTCCACTTTTTCACACTATTCTTCCAAGGAAAGAATGAAAAGATACAGAAAACAAACAAACCTGAATGGGTAGTTAGGACCTTCGTTTAAAAAAGTAGATTTTTCAAAGTGCAACTGAATTTGATGGACCAGGTCATTTAAATGGTGTACTTGCACCCCCAGCACATGCCCACTCCTTGACTGGGCCACTGCCTGCAAGTGGGAGAGGAAAGTCAGCCTGAGAGCTTGTGCATCCCCGATTCTCATCTGCATCCCTGATTTTCATCTCTCCGCCATTGGTGGCTGTGCCTTCAGCTGTCTACAACAACAACTTGCATTTATATAGTGCCTTTAACAAAGCAAAACATCCCAAGGTGCTTCACAGGAGTGATTATCAAACAAAATTTGACACCGTAAGCTCTGGAATTCCCTCCCTAAACCTCTCTGCCTCTGTACCTATCTCTGTCCCTTTAAGACGCTCCTTAAAACCTACCTCTTTGACCAAGCTTTTGTTTACCTGTCCTAATATCACCTTTTGTGGCTCGGTGTCAAATTTTGTTTTGAAGTGACTAGTGTTCTCCCACAAGGATTTATGCTTCGGCCTCAACTTTTCAATCTATTTATTAATGACTTAGGTAACACAATAGAGAGCCATATATCCAAGTTTGCCAATGACACAAAGATTGGTAGCATAATAAGTAGTGTAGACGGGAGCATAAAATTTCAAAGAGACATTGACAGAGTAAGTAATTGAGCAAAACTGTGGCAGATGGATTTCAACGAAGGTAAGTGTGAGGGTATCCATTTTGGACCAAAAAAGGATAGATCCGAGTATTATTTAATTGTGAAAAGGAACAGTGAAGGTCCAAAGAGATTTAGGGGTCCATTTACACAGATCACTAAAATGTAGTAGTCAGGTAAAAAAATAAACAAAAAGGCGAATGGAATGTTCGCCATTATAACTAGAGGGCTAGAATATAAAGGGAGGAACTTTGCTGCAGCGATACAAAGCCCTGGTTAGACCACATCTGGAGTACTGTGTACAGTTCTGGGCACCACATGTTAGAAAGGATATATTGACCTTGGAAGGAATGCGCGTAGATTCACCAGAATGTTACCAGGGCTCCAAGGGTTAGATTATGAGGAGAGATTACATAAACTAGGCTTGTTTTCCTTTTGAATATAGAAGGTTAAGGGGTGATTTGATTGAGGTTTTTAGGATTTCGAAAGGAATTGATAGGGTAGATAGAGAGAAACTTTTTCTGCTGGTGGAGGAGTGTAGGACAAGGGGACATAACCTTAAAATCAGAGCCAGGCCATTCAGGAGAGAAGTTAGGAAACACTTCTTCATGCAAAGGATGGTAGAAGTGTTGAACTCTCTTCCCACACAAAGCAGTAGATGCGAGCTCAATTCATAATTTTAAATCTGAGATTGATAGATTTTTGCTAGCCAAGGGTATAAAAGGATATGGGGCAAAGGCGGGTAAATGGAGTTAGGATACAAATCAGCCAAGATCTCATTGAATGGCGGAACAAGCTCAAGGGGCTGAATGGCCTACTCCTGTTCCTATGTTCCTACCCTTCTGGCTGTTGTCCAAAAATCACAGGCAGAAGGCCTTCAGCAGTGATCCCTGGCTCAATGTGCATACAAAAAGAAAAGCAGCTCACTGTTGACCCTTCATGGTTCCTGCCTGGGCATATGGCCTAAGACCCACTTCTTCTGGGCAGCCCTCAAACAGGTTGCTGCAGTGGTATACAAAGAACAAAATTAGATGTGTGGATCAAGAATGCCTCTTCCTGGTGCATTTAAATCAGTCCTTTTAGTCTGCTCCTATTGTAGGTGCAAGAAATCCACCTCCCCTCAGTGCAGTCCTAGAAATTCCAGAACAGCGTCAAGGGGAAGGAGATTTAGCATCACGGTTCTCCATTCCTAACGTCTGTACTTAGCGCCCATGGAGTAAGCACTCTCCAAGCACTAATGCCAGGAAAATTGGTTCCAGTGTCTCATCTGAAAGATGCACCTCCGATAATGCAACATTCTCTTGGTATTGTATTGAAGTGTCAGCCTTAGATTATAAGATCCAAGAAGTTTGGCTTGAACTCACAACCTTCTCACTTAGAGACAAGAACCAAGCTGATGCCTGAAGAAAAGCAATGAGTTCTCCTGCTGTCCTCACCAACATTTTCCCTTCAAATAGCAGCATTAAAAATAAATTAACCAGCCAATCATCGCATTCCCGCTTGTGTGACATTGCTATGTGCAAAGTAGTTGCTGAATTCACCTACATAGCAAAAGAAGACTGCACTGTAATTTGTGAAGTGTTCGCAAAGTCCTGATAGATGGAATAAGGCATTACATAAATGGAATTTTTTAAATTATTTAGCTGTTTTTCCCACTTTCTTGCCCCTTAATTGGCACCAGTTATAATCAGACATCAGCAACAAATGCAAATTGTTAAGTGGAAGTAACTTCACCACCTGAGATTTATTGCTAAAAAAGATTGTCCATCCTGCTTTAAATCTGCTCAAATGCTGCCAGCAGCAAAAGATACTGGGCTGATTTTCCTGTTGATTTGTACTCAAGGAACACTTATTCCCTCGATGCAAAGTGCCGGAAATAAGAGTAAAGACCAGGGTCTCTGCCCCTTTATGTTTTCCCAGGATTTCCAAGGCTTCCGCTGAGGGTTGGCGAGCTGCCTGCATCTATAATAGGTGCAGTGGAAATGTGGCCGTGTAATTAAAGTGGGCAGGGGTATTTCTGTCCATCCTGCTTCATTTTCCTCAAGGTTTGTTGGAAGGCCACCTGTGAAGCTGGCATTGAGCCTTGCGCCTGAACCTTCCTAGATCAGAGGATCAAGGGTGATAGACAGCAAGAAAAGGGAGACATGAGAAAGTAAGCACAATCTTTCTCTTCCAGCATCTCCATATACCTTTGGACCTGGAGGCCTTCAGGATCTTGTTTTCCAACACTAACCAAAAGACCCTGAGGTAGGTGACCAGGTCTGCCTGATAGCCCTGCATCTATAGTCCCACCTACATTTGTAAGCACAAGTCTGCACTGAGAAGTGATCGGGCAATACTAATTTCAGGCATGGTCAGTTCAGGACAGGAGCACACTTCAGGTGCACTAGTCCAGCACCCTGGCAAAGAGTGGGGAAGGAAGAATATCGGGCCATTTAGGCCTTAGTGAGTAAACATTTTTGTGCTTTCCCATAATTTTCCACCACTCTTCATTAAAGAATAGGCCAATAGGTTTGGCCAAGGGCTTAGTTTCAAAAGTGTTAAGCTCAATAATTGGTTTAACTTGTATACATTTTTGGATGCTTTTCTATGAAGTTATCGCCATACCAAAAGTGCAAAATTGCATATATGATGCTTTGATGGTAAATCAATGGATTTTCTGCAGAATGTACAAGCAGACCTCCTCCAAAACACTTTGAGAGGTAAATTTAGCCCATAATCTTCCACACATGGGTTTGAGGTGTGGGGTTCTGAACCTGCAGTGCTGCAGTAACATTAAATTTGATAAAGTTGGTTCAGTTCAGGTTCAGGATTCATTTCAAGTCATGAAGATGCAGATCTCCCATTATCACTGATATGTTCACAACCAGACTAGCACAATGCGATTCTATGTATTAATGGAACAGCAATAGATTTTGTATTAAAGCATATAGGCATTAGCATTGCTCTTCGTACCATTATATTCATTCTTCATCTACATTATTCTTCAGCTAAAGGGCAGTTATTTTGCTTTCTCAAATGCACTGTAATGAGTCCTCTCCACAATTCCTGCTGCTCTGTATAATATTTTATAAGCACAAAATCTAGGCTGACATCCCAGTGCAGTACTGAGGGAGTGCTGCACTGTCGGAGGTGCCGTCTCTCGGCTGAGACATTAAACCGAGGCCCCGTCTGCTCTCAGGTGGACGTCAAACATCCCATGGCACTATTTCGAAGAACAGCAGGGGAGCTATCCCCGGTGTCCTAGCCAATATTTATCCCTCAACCAACATCACTAAATGATTATCTGGTCATTATCACATTGCTGTTTGTGGGAGCTTGCTGTGCGCAAATTGGCTGCCATGTTTCCTACATTATAACAGTGACTACACTTCAAAAAAGTACTTCATTGTCTGTAAAGCACTTTGGGACGTCCAGTGGTCATGAAAGGCGCCATATAAATGCAAGTCTTATTAGAGATCGTGCAATGAGAATATTTCAGTATCACATACTCTTTCTGCTACAGATCAACTATTCAAATATATATCTTGGCCCTAAAATTCTGCAAGGCTTTACTGATCTCCTGCCATAACTCTGGCAGAAAGCCTGGGAAATGACGGAGAAGTCTGGGGGTTCCACCAAGTTACAGCAGGAGACTGGTAGAGCCCCCGTGGATATTCAGGGTTGATGTATTTTATGTTTGTGCTTCGCTCTGAACCTTAATACTATTCATTCTTTACCAAGAGAGCAGGCGAAAACCATGAGATAGGAATTGTTTGAACAGTGGTTTTAATTAAAACAAGGCCTGCTGAGGTTTTCAGAAGCATTGGGTTATATTTTCTGATTGGGTTCATCCAATAAACTGCCATAGTTCAGGCGAACTCAACTGCAAAATTGAATGGAGATATTGACCCACATGATATATCCAAGTGCAAAAAAGATTTACAAGAATGATACCAGAACTGAGAGGTTAAAACTATCAGGAAAGACTTAACAGGTTGGGGCTCTTTCCTCCAGAAAAGAGAAGACTGAAAGGTGACCTGATAGAGGTCTTTAAAATTATGGCGACGTTTGATAGGATAGACGAAGAAAAGATGTTTCCACTTGTGGAGGAGACCAAAACTAGGGGTCATGAATATAAGAATGCCACTAATAAATCCAAGAGTTAGATTAGACTCATGGAGAAAAACATTGGTCATTGGGCCCATCAAATTTGCACTTTCCCTACACTTTCCAAGCACTACCCTCTTTTTCAAGCACTATCTAGTTCCTTTTAGAAGTACTTATGAGAGATGATTTTCCTGACACTTGCACCTGGAGCACGCCCAGTTCCCCAGGCGCAAAGATCAGAAAAAAGGGGCAGAGACTCAATGAAACAGGTTTCCACCTCTTTTCTGTTGTCCTTGAAGTTTTGGGCTTTCCTTGTGTGGGGTGAGGGAGGGGTTGGAGCTGCGTTTCCATCAGCAGTAGGCACAAGCACAATGATCCCATTCAAGTGAGGCAGGAGAGGATGTTCTCAGCCATATGAATCATTTTCCTGATGAGACACTGGCTGGGTGCCCTAACCAGTCGCCAGTGTAACACTAAGCACTACCCTGCCCCCGGACCCTCACCTACTGGAAGGTCTGCGAGCATCCCGAGAGAAAGCTAAAGAAAAGATGGTAGGCGACCTTTCCGCCAGTGCTAGTGCCCTGTCAGGGAATGGGCCTGTGCCAGGGGTGCCCCCAAGCAATGTTAATTGCCTAGGTCAGGAAATCATGGTGCTCCTTGGCCAGCGCCAGGGATGGAAGGCAAACCTTTTTTATGGAATATACTTCAATAATTTCTCTGGTGCATGAGCTGCAGGTTCAGAACCAGTGAGCCTCACTATTTACAATATAATCTTCAGGGCTTGTTTCGAGGGAGAAGGTGAGCTTTACACAATTTGTTTTAAACCTGGGCTATTGTGTCCTTTTGCAAAACCTACCTGACCCTTATTTATAGATCTGACTTATATTTTTACAACATACAAGCCCTCCTAAAGTCATGTAGTCAAGTCAACACCAACTAGAAGAAAACATTGGCATAATCTACAAGCCTCTTATCTTTCATGGAAAACACATTAATCAGCTAATCTCATAGTCTACACAAACACACAAACTGAAAAGCATGATTGAAAAATTCTAATACAAGGAACCCATCTGTTCTACCTTCTGTTTACTAAACTAATTTGCCACTTAGATTTTTCATTTGGCAGTGCGTGTGCTGCCTTTTTTAGATCATGATGCGGAGATGCCGGTGTTGGACTGGGGTGGACAAAAATGAGAAGTCGCACAACACCAGGTTATAGTCCAACAGTTTTATTTGAAATCACGAGCTTTCGGAGCGCTGCTCCTTCGTCAGGTAAAGTGAAGGAATACAAATCAGCAAAGCATATATAGACAGAGAACAATGTGCAGCGTACAATGTCAGACGACTACAGTAAATCTTTCTGACTGCCCTCCATCACACCTCGGCAGAGAGACAATCAGGTCAGTCAGGAAGGCATTACATCAAAGACACAGCAAAATACAGCTAAGACAATGAGATAGGGTCACAGGGGGTCCACCTGTGACCCCACCTCATTGTCTTAGCTGTATTTTGCTGTGTCTTTGATATAACGCCTTCCTGACTGACCTGATTGTCTCCCTGCCGAGGTGTGATGGAGGGCAGTCAGAAAGATTTACTGTAGTCGTCTGACATTGTACGCAACACATTGTTCTCTGTCTATATATGCTTTGCTGATTTGTATTCCTTCACTTTACCTGACGAAGGAGCAGCGCTCCGAAAGCTCGTGATTTCAAATAAAACTGTTGGACTATAACCTGGTGTTGTGCGACTTCTCATTTTTTAGATCAGACAAACTGTGTTGCACTTCTCCTGCCTCATTATGAACGAGAGAGGGTTATCCAATTGACTAAAAATCATTTTCCATACTTAAAAATATTTTGCAAGGATATATTTTTAAAGGAACAGGGTTTTAGATATCATGGCGCGCTACAGGCTGCGCGCACGCTGTGCACTTCATGCTTTGGACGCGCAGGTAAGTACGGAAGATTTTGGAAATGTAAAAAGGAGGAGTAAGACCCACTTTTAAGAAGGTAAGTAGTGAATTAAGTATTTTTTTGAATTTTTTTTAACAGGTATATCTTTTTTAGAGACTTTAAAGACAGGTAAGTTTATTTTTATAACTTTTTAAAAGATTTTAAATTTTTTCAAAAATTTAATTTTTTATTTAAAATGGTTAATTTAATTAACTATACTTATTTTATTAATGTGATGGTTTTTTTTTTAAATTTAGTTGAGGTTTAGCTGTTATTTTGGGGGGGTGTAAGATTCATAGATTTCACAGCCGTGCTGTGAAACTTATGAATGGAAGATGGTGTGCTGCCATTGGCTCTAACTGAGTCACGTGATCCCACAGCTCGCACGAATTCACTACGCCGCTGGGATACGCAAGCACTGCCCAGCTGATCTCTAGAACATGAAGTTCTTGCAAAATATTTTGCTTTGTTTATAATTAGAAGCAAACCTCCTGACACCTGTTCTAATATGTTTTGGGTTTTCTTGCAGTATTTCTAATAACACGTAATGCTCAGTCCCCAGGTGCAAACCAGAGGCAAAAGGGGGTGGAGAATGTTATGCCGAGGTCTCCACGTCCTTTTTATGTTTCTTATAAATTACGAACATACAAAATTGACAGGCAGGAAAAGACCAGCTGATCCATCAAGCCTGCTCCACACCTCATTATGGTTGGAGCATCATGACTAGACATTTTCTATACAGACCAGAAAGATAGGGAGAGAAAGAGAGCTCATGATTTCTACTAATATACATTCCTGTTTTTTTTTGCCTCCCTAACCCCATGACCCACTCCCACATACAGTTAGATTGTCTGTAGTTGGCCTTGCAATCTGTATTCAACTATTTACCATGTCTAACTATTCTACATGATCTATTTTGGAGTGTAATGTAAGATCCTAGTGATAATACAGCTCTATGACCTTCTTAGAGCAAAACAGACCCAGCAGACACAACAACAACTTGTATTTATATAGAGCCTTTAACGGAGTAAAACATCCCAAGGTGCTGCACAGGAGTATTTTAAGGCAACAAATTTGACACCGATCCACATAAGGATAAATTAGGGCAGGTGACCAAAAGCTTGGTCAAAGAGGTAGGTTTTAAGGAGCATCTTAAAGAAGGAAAGAGAGGTAGCGAGACGGAGAGGTTTAGGGAGGGAATTCCAGAGCTTACGACCTAGGCAACAGAAGGCACGACCACCAAAGGTTGAGCGACTATAATCAGGGATGCTCAAGAGGGCAGAATTAGAGGAGCACAGATATCTCGGGGGGTTGTGGGGCTGAAGGAGATTACAGAGATAGGAAGGGGCGAGGCCATGGAGGGAATTGAAAACAAGGATGAGAATTTTGAAATTGAGGCGCTGCTTAACCGGGAGCCAATGTAGGTCAGCGAGCACAGGGGTGATGGGTGAACGGGTCTTGGTGCGAGTTAGGACACGGTCAGCCGAGTTTTGGATGACATCACGTTTACGTAGGGTGGAATGTGGGAGGCCAGCCAGGAGTGCATTGGAATAGTCAAGTCTAGAGGTAACAAAGGCATGGATGAGGGTTTCAGCAGTGGATGAGCTGAGGCAAGGGCGAAGACGGGCGATGTTATGGAGGTGGAAGTAGGCGGTCTTTGTTATGCTGCGGATATGTGGTCGGAAGCTCATTTCAGGGTCAAATATGACACCAACGTTGCGAACAGTGTGGTTCAGTCTTAGACAGATGTTAGGGAGAGGGATGGAGTCAGTGGCTAGGGAATAGAGTTTGTGGCGGGGACCGAAAACAATGGCTTCGGTCTTTCCCAATATTTAATTGGAGAAAATTTTTGCTCATCCAGAACTGTATGTCGGACAAGCAGTCTGACAATTTAGACACCGTGGAGGGGTCGAGAGAAAAGGTAGTGAGGTAAATCTGGGTGTCGTCAGCGTACATGTGGAAACTGATGCTGTGTTTTCGGATGATGTCACCAAGGGGCAACATGTAGATGAGAAATAGGAGGGGCCCAAGGATAGATCCTTGGGGGACACCAGAGGTAACGATGCGGGAGCGGGAAGAGAAGCCGTTGCAGGTGATTCTCTGGTTATGATTAGATAGATAAGAATGGAACCAGGCGAGTGCAGTCCCACTCAGCTGGACGATGGTGGAGAGGCGTTGGAGAAGGATGGAGTGGTCAACCGTGTCAAAGGCTGCAGACAAGTCAAGAAGGACGAGGAGGGATAGTTTACCCTTTGTCACAGTCACAAAGTTATACTAACCAAGAAAAGCAGATCTCATGAATGTCAGTGAAATTTTAATTTTAACAAAGAGTCAGTGGAGTAGTCGAATTTCTGCTGACATTAAGAAGATTAAATATAAAATTTTAGAAGTTCCCTGGCGGTCCAATTTCACTGCAGCCGATGTCAAGTCAGAGTAATGTGGGGGAGAAATTCGAGTAGCACCAGAATCAGGAGCAAAATGGGCAGCGCAGTCAGTCTGCACGCGCTATCATGTGAGGGAGAGGCACAAGCTAAGTTGGTGCTTGTGCCTCATTAGATTAAGATTGGCAGGTGCCAGTGCTACTCGACCTGTTTCTCAGGGATAGAATAGGAATTTTTGGGGTCCTAGGAACCAAGAACATTCGGGGTCCCCACACAACCCTTCCCCCTCCCCCCATCGCACAGTAATTCCCATCCTGAACATTAAGGGATAGTGTTGCCCAGCCTCGAGGTAAGAGCCCAAGCCTGAACTTTCAGCCCCAGGGTGAGTTTGAAGTGACTCTAAGAATGGAAGAGAGAGCAGAGGAATGTTAATGAGAATATACAGCAGGAAAATTAATAAGACAGGTAGGATCTGACGTCATTGAAGTCAATCTTCACAGCAGAGGACCAAAGAGGACACAGAAGGAAGAGATACTTGGAGCATTTTTCTGCCCTCAAGCTCCTGGAGGGGAGCCTAGTATATTGGTAGCACAAATCTGAAACATGATTTTCCAAATAGATAAATGAATGGTTGGAAAATTATGTGCAGTCCATGCCTGAATTTCCAACAGCTGCTCCCAGCAGACTTGGCTCTCACTGGACGCACAAAGTTGGAAAATTGTCCAAATTGTTCCAGAAGTTTGTATTGAGCTTGGTTGGAGTACTGCAGAGGCCAAAGGTCAGAATGAGAATGGGAGGGAGAGATGAAGTGCTGAACCACAGAGCAGTCAGAAACATGTTTACTGTCTTTTCTAGTACTATAAGCTATTTGTGAAATTACACTATTAATTAGAACCAAAGAAGTTTAAAGCATAGAAGGAGTCCATTCAGCCCATTGTCTCTGTACTGGTTCTTTGTTGGAGCAATCTAAAATTAATCCCACTGCACCACTCTCTCCCCATAGCCCTGGATCTTTTTCTGCTTCAAGTACTTATCTAATTTTCCCTTAAAATATGCAATGATCTCTGCCTCAACCATTCCAAGTGGCAAAGCATTCCATGCTCCAACAAGCCTCTAAGTGTCAGTGAAGCCCCATAGCCAATCAAAACACTTACTTGTTCCATAAAGGAATTACAGTCCCCACCACTTACACCATCCACACTTATCACAGGCAGCTGCTTATATCGGGCAAATGGCACTAACCATTTGCTATTACCATAGGTGTTAATTATTAAGGCGCCACTTAAAATGTATTAAGTGTGCCGACTATTTCGGGCAGTTCAATAAGTACTTACCCTGTACTTAGGCAAAGTCGGGTCTTCAAGGAGGTTCAATCAGCTGTTCAGTCCTCATTGAAGTATGATTAACTCAGTGATGAGATTCTGGATACAACTGCTTACAATTAGGAGAGGCAGTAGCTAAGTGGAAATCTCCAGATTTTAATTTTTTTTTTTGTTATTTTGCTCTTTGGTTTTACCATTCACCACATAAAGCGGGCAAATCAGGTTAACACCAACACGCCCACTATAAACAATGGTGAGTGTACTTAGAAGGAGTAATAGTTTATGAGTCACGCATCTAAAATAAAGCACAAGCAACAAGGGCAGCACTATGCCAACTCAAGATACCAACATTTATATACTACATAATGGAGGAAATTTATGCCCTTCACTTGACTTCAGTATTGCATTTATCTGTCACTGGTCACAAAGTAGGCCATCATAAGACTGCAATAGATTGTATCAGAAGAATTGAGTATGAAAGTGCAGGACAATGTAGTTTGCGCACAGTGACTTAACAGATGGAGTTTGCCCCTTTAAGGAATGATGCAACTGCAGCACTCCTTAGAAGGCATCAGGAATAAATGCTTTGCGCACCAGATTTCCTTTCTGCAATGCTGGTACCTTGGCTAATTCTTCATTGGCAATTTTACCCTCTAACTACCATGGCCAGGCCATCATGGTCATCAAGATACATGCTGAGTCTTCTTTCAGGGTAACCTTATGGAGCAGACAGTAGATGACATTGATCCTGAAAAATTCGGAAGCGGTAGCACTTCTCTGCCACCACTCACAGCATCCGTAGTATTTTACTTTTGTTTTAAGGAATCTTAGGGGTAAAAATTCAGTTGGTTGCGCCTCCCTTAAGAGGGCGCTAATGGGGCGCAAAGCCGCTAACGCCCGGGCGCAGCGATGTTTGCGCCGCTCGGGAACTTAACTAGAGATTGTGCGGCGGCGCTAAACTTTACCGCTGCGACCACCTGCGCGCGCAGATTGTGACGTCATTCCATGGTGCAACGCCCTTGTGGCACCCCGGAGCGGAAATTGAGTGGCGCCCCCTGCCTTACCGCCTGGCGCATCCAACGACCAGAAGACTGGAACGCTATCAATCGCTGTGGGGCTGGGGGGGGCGCTATTTAAAGGGGGCCTCTTCCTGTCTTTTATTGTTGGTGGCATTTTTGAACTACGCATTCTGAGAGCGAGAGGGAGAGACTTCTGGAGAGATTCAACGTTGTGTGAAGGAGTTTTGGGTACTGAGCAGCACTTTGCAGGTTCATTTTGATTTGCCATTCCTTGTATCGATTTAGCAGAGACTGTGGGAGCTGCACTCTGAGCTCTTTGCCTGGTACTCTCCATTGTTCTTTCCAGCACATTTGATGTGCAAGTCTCTCCAGGCCGAGATTCAAGGCTGCAATGAACAGGATGTGGATGGAAAGCAAGATTAACCATCCCCTTTAAGAACTGGCCCGTGCCATTGTGTGTGTGTTCCATTGCTGACTGACATTACATGAGCTTCGCCAGCGCTCTGAGGTAGCGCCTCACTCCTTGGCCTTTGCGCCTTAAGACAGGTGTGCAGCGCCTGATTTAGCGCTCCACTCACCTCCCGGGGCGGTAAAAGTGAAGTTTCCAGTCAGTGCCGATAATTAGCGCCAGGCGCTAATATTTGCGTCCAGACGATATTTGCGCCCCAAATGGGGCGCGACCTAATTTTTCCCCCTTAGAGTTTACGCTGCTGGCGGATGGATTTTGTGAACACAGATCAAGGTCATAGGAAGATCCCAGATACCCCATGTCATGATGGGAACATGTTAACAATCAGAGGTTTTTTTATCAAACAATATCAGATTCAATCAGCAAATATCAAAAGTGTTGCAAAGAATAGTTTGAGTTTGATTTTTCTCTGGTTTAAAAATAGTTATACTTGTTTATGAGATGACTGTACATTTGAGAGTAGAGGACTCCTTTCCTTACTCTCCTCCATTAGCTCCTAGGCCCCAACACCTCAGATTTAAACTTCTCACCCTTGTGTTTAATACCTCCATGGCCTCGCCCATCCTTATCTGTCATCTCCTCCAGTGCTACAACCACCCCCCTGATATCGCCATTCTTTTGTCTCCTGCCTCTTGTGCAACTCCACATTTCACAATAATTTGTCACCAGTGCCTTCATCCACCTAGGTCCCATCCTAAACCCTTCCAACTACCTCTCCTCCTTTAAGACCCATCCACTCCTAATATGAATATTAAGGAAATCAAGGGATATGGGGATAGTTCAGGAAAGTGGAGATGAGGTAGAAGATCAGCCATGATCTTATTGAATGGTGGAGCAGGCTCGAAGGGCCAAATGGCCTACTCCTGCTCCTATTTCTTATGTTCTTATCTCATCCTTTGGCTTAGTGTCCATTTTTTCTTACACCTGTGTAAAACACCTTGGCATCAAAATAACTTGCTTTAAACGTTATCTGAGGGCTTAATACCAAAGATCGCCCAGATTCACTGCCTAGACTCTGGGCAGTGTGAAATCACTAGAGTGACTCATGTTGAGGTTTCCTTTGTGCTGAAAAGTGGTAGAAATTTGCATTGGATGCGTATATTGTACCTGCCTGGTGTGAATAACCAGGTCAACTACAAGCTCAATAGGTGGGAGTATTTACTTTGAAATGTGAATGGAATAAGTAGCTCAGCATTGTTTATATGTCACTGTGTAATGCAATGCAACTGTATAAATTTCCAGCTCAAGTATAATTAGGGCTATACTGTTTTCACTTACAGCATGCTCCAGACTGGCTATTGTTAACCCATCAATACTCAGGACCGTCTTCCAACTTCACTTCCCTTCTCTAACCCTATCTCTTTCCTGCACATTATAGTATAGCTTGCTTGGGCCTTGCATGCAAGACATAAATCAAGGATCAGAAAATAAATAATAATATTGCTACCTATTACATTCTAGAAAATGACCTTGTCATTAAGTCACTCAAAAAAATCCATTGACTGAATTACCCATATTTAGTAACAGACACTTGCAGCGAGTGTCTTACCTCCTGACTCCCCAAAGCCTTTCCACCATCTACAAGGCACAAGTCAGGAGTGTGATGGATTACTCTCCACTTGCCTGGATGAGTGCAGCTCCAACAACACTCAAGAAGCTTGACACCATCCAGGACAAAGCAGCCCGCTTGATTGGCACCCCATCCACCACCTTAAACATTCACTCCCTCCACCACCAAAGTACTGTGGCTGCAGTGTGTACCATCTACAAGATGCACTGCAGCAACTCGCCAAGGCTTCTTCGGCAGCACCTCCCAAACCCGCGGCCTCTACCACCTAGAAGGACAAGGGCAGCAGGCACATGGGAACACCACCACCTCCAAGTTCCCCTCCAAGTCACACACCATCCTGACTGAGAAGTATATCGCCGATCCTTCATTGTCGCTGTGTCAAAATCCTGGAAATCCCTCCCTAACAGCACTGTGGGAGTACCTTCACCACACGGACTGTAGCGGTTCAAGAAGGCGGCTCACCACCACCTTCTCAAGGGCAATTAAGGATGGGCAATAAACGCTGGCCTTGCCAGCGATGCCCACATAAACGAATTTAAAAAAATGTTATTTAATGAATTTGCACTCCCAGCGCAGAGCTTCACCCAATGGACATGAATATTGGGAATTTGGGTGCTTGCCCTCTCACAATTTCCAATCATTCATTTCAATGGATGGAAAATCATGGAGAGTCTGCACACACTGTCCTGGTAACTACCCCTGGAAGGTAAGGCCCTATCCCATGAGTCTGCAATCAGAAAAACAACCCTTACCATCCAGCAACCAAGCAGTATTGGTAGGATCTCTATAATGTTCAATCTCCCATTCTACAGTGTCAGTGTGGCTCAATGGCAGCACTCTTGCATCAGAATCAGAAGGTTGTAGGTTCATGCTCCCCTCCAGGATTTGAGCTACAGAATCTAGACTGGCACTTCAGTACTGAGGGGGCATTGCATTTTTCTATCTTTCAGATGAGATGTTAAACTGAGGTTGTGCCTACCTGCTGAGCTGTATGTAAAAAATCCCATGATAGGGGAGTTCTCCTGATGTCCTGGCTAACTTTTATCTCTCCACCAAAGCAGTTTAAATATGATTTATTCCACTGTTGTTTGTGGGACCTTGCTGTGCACAAATTGATTGGCATATTACCCTACAAACGAAACAGTAAACTTTACAGAGAATTAAGTTGCTGTGAAGCGCTTTGGGACATCATGTGTTTGTGAAAGATGCTATATCAATGCAAGTTCTTTTTTTCTCAACAGTTCCTTTCCAAGGGGTCCATTGTGCTCTCTGCCAACAACTGCTGAACATCACGGGACAGATTTTCCTCTTTTGCATTTGGATGTAAATAATCACCCGGCCAGAAGGCACGGTGGAATGTCGGGCAGGGTGAATCGCACGCCTGTAATGGAGACTCCCCAATTTTTAGTCCATTTAAATTAGTAGACGGAAAGTCAAGTGGGCTCCACTATGGGCATCCAATCTTCCCAGCCTAATTTTCCGTTATGTGCTTCACCCAGGTAATTATTTGTGCTGAAGTGCAATAAGAGGAAAATCTGCCCCCGATGAAAATTTTTTTAATCTTAGTAACTTCAAAGAAAACACCATTATAATTGATCATCTTTTGACTGATTCCTAGTTAAAAAAGTAACATTTCCATTTGACCTTTAATTAGAAATAAAAGGAGAAATTAAGATCCATTAGTTGTTTTTGTCCTCTTCTTCTTGCAACATTTCATAGAATCATAGAGGTTTATTGCACAGAAGGAGGCCATTCGACCCATTATGTCTGCGCCGGCCAAAAAAGTGCTATCCAGCCTAATCCCACTTTCCAGCTCTTGGTCCGTAGCCTTGTAGGTTAAACCACTTCAAGTGCATATCCAAGTACTTTTTTAATGCGTTGAGGGATTCTGCTTCTATCGCCCTTTCAGGCAGTGAGTTCCAGACTCCCACCACCCTCTGGGTGAGAAAATTTCTCCTCAACTTCCCTATAATCCTTCTACTAATTACTTTAAATCTATGCCCCTGATTATTGACCTCTCTATCTAAGCCCCTCATTTAAATCTCGCCTCAGTCTCCTCTGTTCCAAAGAAAATAGCCTACCCAATCTTTCCTCATAGCTATAATTCTCCAGTCCTGGCAACATTCTCGTAAATCTCCTCTGTACTCTCTCTAGTGCAATCACATTTTTCCTGTAATGTGGTGACCAGAACTGTACACAGTACTCTAGTTGCAGCCTAATTAGCGTTTTATACAGGTCTAGCATAACCTCCCTGGTCTTATAGTCTATGCCTTGGCTAATAAAGGAAAGTATCCCATAAGCCTTCTTGACCGCCTGATTTACCTGTCCTACTACCTTCAGCGATCTGTGGACATGCAGATCACAGATTCACAGATTCCCCACAATGCAGATAGAGGCCATTTCGGCCCATCGAGCCTGCACCGACACATATCCCACCCTATCCCCGTAACCCCACGTATTTAATCCCCCCTAACACTAAGGGTCAATTTATCATAGCCAAATCAACCTAACCCACACATCTTTGGACTGTGGGAGGAAACCCACGCAGACACGGGGAGAATGTGCAAACTCCACACAGACAGTCACCCGAGGCCGGATTCGAACCCGGGTCCCTGGCGCTGTGAGGCGACAGTGCTAACCACTATGCCACCGTGTTGCCCACTCCAAGGTCCCTCTGTTCCTCTACACTTCTCAGTATCCTACCATTTATTGTGTATTCCCTTGCCTTGTTTGCATCCCGCACCCCCCACCCCCATCAAATGCATTACCTCACACTTCTCTGGATTGAATTCCATTTGCCACTTTTCTGCCCACCTGACCAGTTTTCTTCCTCACTATCAACCACACAGTCAATTTCTGTATCATCTGCAAACTTCTTAATCATGCCCCCCACATTGAAGTCTAAATCATTGATATATACCACGAAATACAACGAACCTAGTACTGAGCCCTGTGGAACCCCACTGGAAACAGCCTTCCAGTCACAAAAACACCCGTTGACCATTACCCTTTGTTTCCTGCCACTGAGCCAATTTTGGATCCAACTTGCCACTTTCCCTTGGATCGCATGGGCTTTTACTTTCCTGACCAGTCTGCCATGTGGAACCATCCTTGTTACCTCCTCAAAAAATTCAATCAAGTTAGTCAGACACAACCTCCCCATAACAAATCCATGCTGACTGCCCTTGATTAATCCATGCCTTTCTAAATGATGATTAATACTGTCCTTCAGAATTTTTTCCAATAACTTGCCCACCACTGAGGTTAGGCTGACTGGCCTGTAATTACTGCAGGGCGGGAAAAAGAGTGGTAGGGCTATAGTGATAGGGGACTCAATTGTAAGGGGAATAGACAGGAGTTTCTGTGGCCGCAACCGAGATTCCAGGATGGTATGTTGCCTCCCTGGTGCAAGGGTCAAGGATGTCTCGGAGCGGCTGCAGAACATTCTGAAGAGGGAGGGTGAACAGCCAGCTGTCGTGGTGCATGTAGGTACCAACGATATAGGTAAAAAGCGGGAAGAGGTCCTACAAGCAGAATTTAGGGAGCTAGGAGCTAAATTAAAAAGTAGGACCTCAAAGGTAGTAATCTCTGGATTGCTACCAGGGCCACGTGCTAATCAGAATAGAGAGAACAGGATAGTGAGATTGAATACGTGGCTTGAGCAGTGGTGCAGGAGGTAGGGATTCAAATTCCTGAGGCATTGGAACCAGTTCTGGGGGAAGTGGGACCTGTACAAAAGGGACGGTCTGCACTTGGGCAGGACTGGAACCGATGTCCTCGGGGTAATATTTGCTAAAGCAGTTCGGGAGGATTTAAACTAATATGGCAGGGGAATGGGAACCTATGTAGCGAAACAGGGGGAAGTAATATGCAGTCAGAAACAAATGTTAGAAGGGTGAGAAACAATAGGGGAAGGCCGAGTAAACAAAGGCAAGAAACACAAAGGGCCATACTAAATCATAAGTCTAAAAGGACAAAGGATGTTAATAAAACAAGCCTAAAGGCTCTGTGTCTTAATGCAAGGAGTATCCGTAATAAGGTGGATGAATTGACTGTGCAAATAGATGTTAACGGATACGATGTGATTGGGATTACAGAGACGTGGCTCCAGAACAATCAAGGCTGGGAACTGAACATCCAGGGGTATTCAACATTCAGAAAGGATAGAATAAAAGGAAAAGGGGGTGGGGTAGCACTGCTGGTTAAAGAGGAGATTAATGCAATAGCTAGGAAGGACATCAGCTTGGAGGATGTGGAATCAATATGGGTTGAGCTGCAGAACACCAAAGGGCAGAAAACGTTAGTGGGAGTTGTGTACAGACCTCCAAACAGCAGTAGTGAGGTGGGGGAGGGTATGAAACAGGAAATCAGAGGTGCGTGCAAAAAAGGCACGGCAGTTATCATGGGTGACTTTAATATGCATATAGATTGGGCTACTCAAACTGGAAGCAATACGGTGGAGGAGGATTTCCTGGAGTGTTGAAGGGATGGTTTCCTAAACCAATATGTTGAGGAACCAACTCGAGGGGAGGCCATCCTGGACTGGGTGTTGTGTAATGAGGAAGGACTAATCAGCAATCTTGTGGTACGAGGCCCCCTGGGGAAGAGTGACCATAGTATGTGGAGTTCTACATTAGGATGGAGAAGGAAACAGTTAAGTCAGAGACCATGGTCCAGAACTTAAATAAGGGCAACTTTGAGGGTATGAGGCGTGAATTGGCGAGGTTAAATTGGCAAGCGATATTTAAGGGGCTATCAGTGGAAGGGCAATGGCAGACATTTAGAGATCGCATGGATGAACTACAACAATTGTACATCCCGGTCTGGCGTAAAAATAAAAAAGGGAAGGTGGCTCAACCATGGCTAACAAGGGAAATCAGGGATAGTATTAAAACCAAGGAAGTTGCATACAAATTGGCCAGAAGTAGCAGCAAACCCGGGGACTGGGAGAACTTCAAAACTCAGCAGAGGAGGACGAAGGGTTTGATTAGGGCAGGGAAAATAAAATATGAAAGGAAGCTTGCAGAGAACATTAAAATGGACTGCAAAAGCTTCTATAAATATGTAAAAAGAAAGAGGTTAGTAAAAACAAACGTAGGTCCCCTGCAGTCGGAAACAGGGGAAGTCGTAATGGGGAACAAGGAAATGGCAGATCAATTGAACAAGTACTTTGGTTCGGTGTTTACTGTGGAGGACACACACAACCTGCCGGAAATAAAAGGGGTCAGAGGATCTGGTAAGAGGGAGGAGCTGAGGGAAATCCTTATTAGTCAGGAAAAGGTATTGGGGAAATTGATGGGACTGAAGGCTGAAAAATCCCCGGGGCCTGATGGTCTGCATCCCAGAGTACTTAAGGAGGTGGCCTTGGAAATAGTGGATGCATTGACGATCATTTTCCAACATTCCTTAGACTCTGGATCAGTTCCGATGGAGTGGAGGGTGGCCAATGTAACCCCTCTTTTTAAAAAAGGAGGGAGGGAGAAAGCAGGGAATTATAGACCGGTCAGCCTGACATCGGTCGTGGGTAAAATGATGGAAGCAATTATTAAAGATGTCATAACAGACCATTTGCAAAGTGGCGACATGATAGGTCCAAGTCAGCATGGATTTGTGAAAGGGAAATCATGCTTGACAAATCTTCTGGAATTTTTTGAGGATGTTTCCAATAGGGTGGACAGGGGGGAACCAGTAGATGTGGTGTATTTGGACTTTCAGAAGGCCTTCGACAAGGTCCCACACAAGAGATTGGTGAGCAAAGTTAAAGCACATGGGATTGGGGGTAATGTGTTGACGTGGATTGAGAACTGGTTGGCACACAGGAAACAAAGAGTAGGAGTAAATGGGTACTTTTCAGAATGGCAGGCAGTGACCAGCGGGGTACCGCAGGGTTCGGTGCTGGGACCCCAGCTGTTTACATTATATATTAATGATTTGGACGAAGGGATTAAATGTAATATCTCCAAATTTGCGGATGACACTAAATTGGGAGGCAGTGTGAACAATGAGGAGGATGCTAGGAGGCTACTGAGTGACTTGGACAGGTTGGGTGAATGGGCAAATGTATGGCAGATGAAGTACAATGTGGATAAATGTGAGGTTATCCACTTTGGTGGTAAAAATAGAGAGGCGGACTATTACCTGAATGGTGGCAGATTAGGGAAAGGGGAGGTGCAACGAGACCTGGGCGTCATGGTACATCAGTCACTGAAGGTGGGAATGCAAGTACAGCAGGCAGTCAAGAAAGCAAACGGAATGATGGCCTTCATAGTAAGGGGATTTGAGTACAGGAGTAGGGAGGTGATGCTGCAGTTGTACAGGGCCTTGGTGAGGCCACACCTGGAGTATTGTGCGCAGTTTTGGTCTCCTAACTTAAGGAAGGACATTCTTGCTATTGAGGGAGTGCAGCGAAGGTTCACTAGATTGATTCCTGGGATGGCCGGTCTGACATATCAAGAAAGATTGGGTCAACTGAACTTGTATCCTCTGGAGTTCAGAAGAATGAGGGGGGATCTTATAGAGACATTTAAAATCCTGACTGGTTTAGACAAATTAGATGCGGGCAGAATGTTCCCAATGTTAGGGAAAACTAGAACCAGGGGTCACAGTCTAAGGATTAAGGGGAAGCCATTTAGGACTGAGCTGAGGAGGAACTTCTTCACCCAGAGAGTGGTGAATCTATGGAATTCTCTTCCACAGAAGGTTGTTGAGGCCAGTTTGCTAAATATATTCAAAAGGGAGTTAGATATAACACTCACAACTAGGGGGATCAAGGGGTATGGCGAGAAAGCAGGAATGGGGTACTGAGGTAGCATGTTCAGCCATGAACGCATTGAATGGCGGTGCAGGCTCGAAGGACCGAATGGTCTACTCCTGTACCTATTTTCTATGTTTCTATGTTTCTATCACTTATTCCGTTTTTAAACAACGGTACAGCATTAGCAGTCCTCCGGCACCACACCTGTATAGATACGGCACCAGAGAGGATTGGAAAATGATGGTCAGAGCCTCCACTATTTCCTCCCTTGCTTCTCTTAACAGCCTGGGATACACTTCATCCGGGCCTAGCGATTTATCTACTTTCAAAGATGATATACCCCTTAATATTTCCTGTCTCACTATGTTTATTGCTACAATTGTACAGGGCTTTGGTGAGACCACACCTGGAGTACTGTGCACAGTTTTGGTCTCCTTATCTGAGGAACAATTTACTTGCCTTAGAGGTGGTGCAACAAAGGTTCACTAGATTGATTCCTGGGATGAGAGGGTTGTCCTATGAGGAGAGATTGAGCCTATACTCTCCGGAGTTTAGAAGAATGAGAGGTGATCTCATTGAAGCATATAATATTCTGAGGGGGATTGACAGGGTAGATGCTGAAAGGTTGTTTCCCCTGACTGGAGAGTCTAGAACTAGGGGGCATAGTCTCAGGATAAGGGGTAGGCCATTTAAGGCTCAGATGAGGAGGCATTTCTTTACTCAGAGGGTTGTGAATCTTTGGAATTCTCTACCCCAAAGGGTGCTGAATCATTGAGTATATTCAAGGCTGAGATAGATAGATTTTTGGACTTTAGGAGAATCAAGGGATATGGAGATCGGGAAGGATGGTGGAGTTGAGGTCAAAGATCAGCCATGATCTTATTGAATGGCAGAGCAGGCTCGAGGGGCCGTATGGCCTACTCCTGCTCCTAATTCTTATGTTCTTATGTTTATTACATCAAATATTTCACACTTTTCCTCCTTAACTACAATGTCCACATTGTCCCCCTCTTTTGTGAAGACAGATGCAAAGTATTCTTTAAGAACCATACCCACCTCCACACACAGGTTACCTTTGGTCATCTTCTGTCTGCTTCCATTTTTTTCTCTCCACCTTCCTCCTCAATTCCTTTTTACACAAACCAACTGACAGGAAATACACTGCGTGATCTGAATTGGCAGTGGAAAGCTGTGTCGTATCTATACAGGAAACCGGAGGTTTACACCTACGCATTTCTCACACAAACTCTTACGGTTGCAGTGTGCCACATGTACATTTTATACTTTTAAATTGCACCACTGAAGTGCAACAATTGCCAAAGATTATGATGCTACAAAATGTTTTAGTCCCTTAAAGCCTATCTTTATTGAGTTATTGTATTCAATGCACATTATGTTCTCATTTTGATAAAGATTTATGCTGAAGGGGGCATAATTGGCATTTCTTCAAATAGTTCCTTTATCAGCTGCTAGATTTCCCTTAATTTATAATCAACTGTCCATTTTAACCTGAGAAAAATAGAGGAACTGGATTCTTGAACTTTTTTCTAGTGAAATTCCATTTTGTTGTCAGCACAATGCCATCCAACTTGCATGATCAGCTCCATCGGTCTTAGTCTTGTGAGTGCTCAAGGTCTGAAACCTGGCAGACCAGTAACAGTGCAGTGCTGCATTATGTATGATTTGAAACTGATGTAAACAGTGGCAGGTGGAAAACTGGACACCAAGTTTAGAGTTCCGTAACTTTTATTTTGGATAGAATTATAGAACCTGGATTTTAGCCCAGAGGTGCATTGCATCCGGAGCCACCGGGGGGGGGGGGGGGGGGGGGGCGGGGGGGGGCCTTGGCGCTGTTTTGAGGTCGGGCACCTTCAAATCTTTTCTGTCGGTTTCCTGCCCACAGGCAGCCTGATTGATAGGCTAGAGGCTTGTCTGGAGGGGAAGCCTACAGGACAAGGCCACAGCTGAGGAGTGCAGGCTGGTCTAGTGGCAGGGGGGGGGGGGGTCTCGATCACACAGAGGGGGTCCAATGGGGGGAGCAGATGGTGGGGGGGGCAGATGGTGGGGGGAGCAGATGGTGGGGAGCAGATGGTGGGGGGGAGCAGATGGTGGGGGGGGGGCGATGGTTGGGGGGGAGCAGATGGTTGGGGGGGAAGCAGATGGTGGAGGGGGAGCAGATGGTGGGGGGGGCAGAGGGTGGGGGGGGCAGATGGTGGGGGGGGCAGATGGTGGAGGGGGAGCAGATGGTGGGGGGAGCAGATGGTGGAGGGGGAGCAGATGGTGGGGGGGGAGCTGATGGTGGGGGGAGCAGATGGTGGGGGGGAGCAGATGGTGGGGGGGAGCAGATGGTGGGGGGAGCAGATGGTGGGGGGGAGCAGATGGTGGGGGGGGCAGATGGTGGAGGGGGAGCAGATGGTGGGGGGAGCAGATGGTGGGGGGCGAGCAGATGGTGGGGGGCGAGCAGATGGTGATCAGGGGGAGCAGATGGTGGGGGAGGAGGAGATGGTGGGGGGGGGGGGAGCAGATGGTGGGGGGGGGAGCCAATGGTGGGGGGGGGAGCAGATGGTGGGGGGAGCAGATGTTGGCTGGGGAGCAGATGTTGGCTGGGGAGCAGATGTTGGCTGGGGAGCAGATGTTGGCTGGGGGGGGCGGAGCAGACAGATCGCGGGGGCCGATGGGGGGGGGGGGTGTGATGGGGAGGTATACTGGGTAGCTTGTTGGTCCTGGAGGAAACACTCCTGCTTCAAAGGCACTTACCTCATGGATTCAACTCTTCTCGCCTCCTTTCGCCTGGCGGGTTTCCTGAGGCCTGGGAAACCCAGCCAGCATGAGTTAAAAACAGAATTACTGTTCAAATGAAGGCAGGCAGCCTCTTATAATATTTAAATGACCACCCCGCCTCCTGCGAGCAGATTGGTCACCCGTCCCTCGTCCTGCCTCTGTGACCAGAAATGAACGTGTTGGGTTCCTATTTCATATTTTTTGAATTTTAACCTCTGACCCGACCCCAACTCACCCATTTTTGCAAGTTAACATTCAGCCCATTGAAACTTAAAGCACAGAAGGAGGCCATTCGGCCCCTCGTGCCTGTGCTGGCTCTTTGAGAGGACAGTCGTGCTCAGTCCCACATCTTGTCCGTAACCCTGTAAGTTCCTCATCCTCAAGTATCTGTCCAACTCCCTTTTATGGAATCGGCTTCCACCACCTTTTCAGGTAGAGCATTCCAGATCCCAACAACACTCTGAGTGAAAACATTTCTCATCTCCCTTCTAGATCTTTTGCCAATGATTTTAAATCTATGACCTCTGGTTATTGACCCACTCGCCAGAGGGAATAGTTTTTCTCTATCTATTCTATCAGAACCTCTCATCATCTTGAAAACCTCTATTAGGTCACCTCTTAACCTCCTCTGTTCCAAGGAGAACAGTCCTAACTTATCCAACCTCTCCTCATAACTGAAGTCCCTCGTCCCTGGTAACATTCTGGTAAACCTCCTCTGTACCCTTTCTAAGGCCTTTGCATCTTTCCTGAAGTGTGGTGCCCAGAATTGTCCACAATACTCCAGCTGAGGCCTAACCAGTGATTTATAAAGTTCTAGCATGCTCTCTTTGCTTTTATATTCTATTCCTCTGTTTATAAACCCAAGTAACCCATATGCTTTTTTAACAACCTTATCAACCAATATTTAAATAGAGTCTGATCTGCACCAATAATACTGTATTAAGGAAAACGTGTGTCAGCTGTGGCTCAGTTGGTAATACCCTTGCCTCTGAGTCAGAAGGTCGTGGGTTCAAGTCCCACTCCAGGGACTTGAGCACAAAAATCTAGGCTGAGACTTCAGTGCAGGACTTCCTCAGTCAGAGGTGCTGTCTTTCGGATGAGATGTTAAACCGAGGCCCTGTCTGCTCTCTCAGGTGGATGTAAAAGATCCCATGGCACTATTTTGAAGAAGAGCAGGGGCGTTATCCCTGGTGTCCTGGCCAATATTTATCCCTCAATCAACATAAAAACAGATTATCTGGTCATTATCACATTGCTGTTTGTGGGAGCTTGCTGTGTGCAAATTGGCTGCCGCGTTTCCTACATTACAACAGTGACTACACTTCAAAAAATACTTCATTGGCTGTAAAGTGCTTTGGGACATCTGGTGGTCATGAAAAGTGCTATATAAAATACAAGTCTTTATTTCAAAATAGCAATGTTTGATTATGCTTTTAGCAAATGTCTACATGCAAATATATAGACCTTTGATGATACAAAAAAAGGAAAATATATATATATATATATACATACATGGATTAAATAGAGTAACAGCATTGTTGGATATTAATGTTAATTGCAAACTGCCATTTAATGTTAAACCCTATTACCTCCACACCCCCCCAATCCCCACCAGCAACACAATGAAAATATTAATGCATTGTCAACAAGTTTATTTGAACAAATAGAAATTTTAGGACCAGCCTTCATTATCTACACATTTGCTTGAACAGAATAAAAGTCACTTTAGAAATTCTTACAATTTTGCTATATTTTCATTATTACATACAACTTGTAGATATTGTACAAAAGACATTTTTCAGACAAAGGTGGATTATATACAGAAGCACTAAAACCTTACAATATAATACAAAGATCTGTTTCAAATAGGAATGAACTTTTTTTTCCTGTTCTAGGATGCATACAGAGGCTAAAAGAACTGCTTAAGCCCACAGACCATGTTATAATAAAAGTGGGGAACATATAAAGATACATTAGTACTCGTGACCATAGAACAAGCTCACCTTAGCCCCAAAATGCTCATGGGTCACAGAACAGAAAAGATATTAATACTATTATGCATTAACCCCAATTTATCTATTTTCATATGATCACTGGATTCTACTTATTGCCTCGTCTAAAAGATTCCCTTTTAAATAATGAATATTTTACAACTCCTCCATGAGCCATTGCAGTGAGTTTATTGCTGTTGTTTCTGATAATTACTAATGATTGCTCCACTTTACTGGATGTTGCCCAAAAGGAACAGTTCCACAGTACCAAATGGTACATTCTGCAGTACTGGTTTTAATGCTGTGCTTTCTGTTGTCCTTTTTGTTTATGATTTTAAGTTGGTACACAGTTAAAATAGCTAAAGGTAATTTTATTAAATATAATAAAGTTTAGCTTTACCTGCATACACTCTATTAGCAAATATGTCAGATTTTGACCTTATGGTAGCTGCGATGCTGTTACATAATCACCTTCATGACCATAGTAAAGTATATTTAAATAACTAAGACATAATAATAGCACAAAGAAATATGACAATGAGAATACCAATATTAATAGAATTTACAAATACCCCTTGAACCACATGATTGCCACATAGCTCCAGTACGTTGTTTTACCAGTACAGTTTTATAAACAAAATCACCAACACGCCTTATATATTTTGTCTTATGATTGTTCTGCATCCTTTCTTGAAACTTTCTCTAATATTGCACTTAAATGCTGGGCAATCTGATGCAGAAAAGAAAGGCACCACCATTCCAAAGATTGATGCACATCATTCTTTTGTTGAATTATGTTGCCCGTAAAACATGAATAAACAAAACATCTGCACAGAATGTTTTCTGAAGGTTCTCAATATATTATCACTCCACATCCAGGATTTTGAACATGTGAGAAGTCTTTTTACTCCTATTCATTCACTGTGACCTCGTTGATTAAGTCCAACAACTCATGAAAACCAGGGCGCTGATCTGGTTTCTGAAAAATATTTAAAAAAAAATATTACAGTGATCATCTGCGCAGGAACTGCCCGCTAGTTTACTGTGGCACTGACTCCCATCTTAAATCCCAGGGACTGGGTCATTACAATATTCAGAGAAGTCTGAATGGCTCCCTGCTACTCTCATTGTCTCAGTTGTATCTTGCTATGTCTTTGATGTGGTAGCTTCCTGGCTGACTTGATTAACTTTATCACACCTCGGCAGATAGTCAGGATGATTTAATTTAGTGGTCTGCAATTGTAAGGTACACATGCTTTGTTCTCTATCTATATATGCTTTGGCGATTCTGTATCTAATTTACTTCACCTGAGGAAGGAGCAATCGATAGCTCCGAAAGCTTCTGATTTTAAATAAAACTGTTGGACTATAACCTGGTGTTGTGCGACCTCTCAATTTTGTCCACCCCAGTCCAACACCGGCATCTCCGCATCACTCTCAAAAGGGGCAGGAAGGGAGCTAATATAGTGGTAAAACAGATTAATAGGGTAATGAAGAATCATTTAAACTAGGGGGCAGGGAACATAAAAATAATCAAAAAGAGCAAGTAGAGAAAGTAGAAATGGATCAAATTAATATACAAATAAAAAAGAATTTAGGCAAAGTGAGAGTCCAGAAGGAATAACAGGAGTACTGGATACAGGTATAAGTAGGGAAAAGACTGAAATAAAGGAAAGAGGTGTTAATTTGAAAAATAAAAAAAATAAAAAGGAAAAGGAATAGCTTTAAATACAAGCAAAATAAAGTGGGCTGAATTCCCAGGGTAGCCCAGGAGAGCTGGGCTGAATTCCCAGGGTAGCCCAGGAATGCCTTGAAAGCTGTCTTTCAATGTTATAGATGCAGGCCTAAAAAGCATCTGCCCACCTGGAGTGCAATTTGATGGGGAACTTAAGAGGAGTGAGATCCCAGTGGATCTGGGTTCTGCCCCAAAATGTACCCCCCCTCCCCGCACTCCCGAGCACCGGAATTACTCTAATTGTTCAGCACTACTTGACCTGTGAAAAATACTCCAACTGCATTACAATAAAGACTTGCATTTATATAGCAGCTTTCATGACTTCAGGTCGTCACAAAGCACGTTACAGCCAATGAAGTACTTTTGGAGCATAGTCACTGCTGTAATGTAGGAGACGCAGCAGCCAATTTGCGCACAGCAAGGTCCCACAAACAGCAATGTGGTAATGACCAGATAATCTGTTTTAGTGATGTTGATTGAGGGATAAATATTGGTCAGGATGCTAGGGATAACTCCCCTGCTCTTCCTCAAAATAGTGCCATGGAATCTTTTACGTCCACCTGAGAGAACAGACGGGCCTCAGTTTAATGTCTCATCCGAAAGACGGCACCTCCGACAGTGAAGCACTCCCTCAGTACATAAGAACATAAGAAATAGGAGCTGGAGTCGGCCATTTGGCCCTTCAAGCCTGTTCCGCCATTCAACAAAATCATGGCTGATCTTCTACCTCAACTCCACCTTCCCGCACTATCCCTATATCCCTTAATTCACTTCGTTCCCAAAAAATTATCGACCTCAGTCTTGAATATACTCAACGACTGAGCATCCACAGCTCTCTGGGGTAGAGAATTCCAAAGATTCACAACTCCTTGAGTGAAGAAATTTCTCCTCATCTCAGTCCTAAATGGCCTACCCCTTATTCTGTGACTCTGACCCCATGTTCTAGATATTCCAGCCAGGGGAAACATTTTCCTAGCATTAACCCTGTCAAACCCCTTAAGAATTTTATATGTTTCAATTAGATCACCTTTCATTCTTCTAAACTCTAAGGGGGAGAAATTCGGTATCGCCCCGTTTGGGGCGCAATTATCGGCTGGGCGCAAAATTTAGCGCCTGGTGCTAATTATCGCCTCCGACTGCAAGCTTGGCTTCTATCGTCCCTGGAGGTGATTTGAGCGCTAAATCAGGCACTACACACCTCTCTTAAGGCGCTAACGCCGAGGAGCAAGGCGCTACCTCAGAGCGCTGGCGAAGCTCATGTGATGTCAGTCAGCAATGGAACACAGACACAATGGCGCCGGCTAGTTCTTAAAGGGGAGGGTCGATCTTGCTCTCCAGCAACACCCTGCTCATTGCAGCCTTGAATCTCGGCCTGGAGAGACCTGTACATCAATTGTGCTGAAAAGAACAATGGAGAAGCCCAGGGAAAGAGCTCAGAGTGCAGCCCCCATAGTCTCTTCTAAATCGATGCAAGGAAGGTCAAATCAAAATGAATCTGCAAAGTGATGCTCAGTACCCAAAACTCCTTCACACAGTGTTGAATCTCTCCAGAACTCTCTCTCTATCTCATCTCAGAATGCATGGTGCAAAAATATCGCCGACAAAAAAAGGCAGGAAGCGGCCGCCTTTAAATAGCGCTCCCCCAGTCCCTTCCCGACTGCAAAACATTCCCCTCTACCTGTCGTTGCTAGCGGCAGGCGGAAAGGCAGGGGGCGCCACTCAATATCCGGTCCGGAGTGCTACCGGGGCGTTGCACGCTCGACTGACATCACGATCTGTGGGCGCAGGAGATCGTGGCAGTAGTGTTTAGCACCGCCGCAAAATGTCTGGTCAATTTCGCGAGCAGTGCAAACATCACCGCGCCCGGGCGCTAGTTGCTTTGCGCCCCGTTAGTGCCCTCTTAGGGCGCTAACGGGAGGCGCTAATCAACCAAATTTTTCCCCATAAGGAATATAGGCCTAGTCTACTCAATCTCTCCTCATCCCAGGAACCAGTCTAGTGAACCTTCGCTGCACTCTCTCTAAGGCAAATATGTCTTTCCTAAGGTAAGGAGACCAGAACTGTACACAGTACTCCAGGTGTGGCCTCACCAATGCCCTGTATAATAGTAAGACTTCTTTACTCTTATACTCTAATCCCTTTTTAACAATAGCTAACATACCATTTGCTTTCTGAATTGCTTGCTGTATCTGCATGTTAACTTTCTGTGATTCATGTACAAGGACATCCATGGGCAAACATTTCCCAGTCTCTCACCATTCAAAAAATATTCTGCTTTTTTATTTTTCCTACCAAAGTGGACAACTTCACACTTCCCCACATTGTATTCCATTTGCCATGTTCTTGCCCACTCAGTCAACCTGTCTATATCTCTCTGCAGCCTCTTTGCATCCTCCTCACAGCTTACTTTCCCATCTAACTTTGTATCATCAGCAAACTTGGATACGTTGCACTCAGTCCTTTCTTCTAAGTCATTAATACAGATTGTAAATAGCTGAGGCCCAAGCACTGATCCTTGCGGTACCCCGCTAGTTACAGCCTGCCAACCTGAAAAAATTCTGTTTATTCCTACTCTCTGTTTTCTGTCCATTAACCAATCCTCAATCCATGCTAATATATTACTCCCAATACCATGAGTTCTAATTTTGTGTAATAACCTCTTGTGTGGCACCTTATCAAATGCTTTTTAAAAATCCAAATACACTACATCCACTGGTTCCCCCTTATCCATCCTATTAGTTACATCTTCAAAAAACTCTAACAGATTTGTCAAACACGATTTCCCTTTCATAAAACCATGCTGATTCTGCCTAATCATATTATGATTTTCTAAGTGCCCTGTTACAACGTCCCTAATAATACATTCTAGCATTTTGCCTACTACTGATGTCAGGCTAACTGGCCTATAGTTCCCCGTTTTTTCTCTTCCTCCTTTTTTTAACTGGAGTGTCAGCCTAGATCTTGTGCTCAAGTCCCTGGAGTAGGATTAAAAAAAAATCGGAATTCTACTGAAACTCAAATGATATTCTCATCCATTTGGTTAATTTAAACTATGATCCAGCACAATATAAAGATGATTACAGACACTGAGGCTGATTGAAAAGACTTCTATTACTGGTGGCTAATACAGCCATGATTTACTGGGTAACTCACTCACTGGGTAAGTGAAGGCACTTAATCATAGAATCACAGAAATTTACGGCACAGTAGGAGGCCATTCGGCCCATCATGTCTGTGCCGGCCCAAAAAGAGCTAGCCAGCCTAATCCCACTTTCCAGCTCTTTGTCCGTAGGTCTGTAGGTTACGGCACTTCAAGTGCATATCCAAGTACTTTTTAAATGTGATGAGGGTTTCTGTCTCTACCACCCTTTCAGGCAGTGAGTTCCAGACCCCCACCACCCTCTGGGTGAAAAATGTTTTCCTCAGCTCCCCTCTAATCCTTCTACCAATTACTTTAAATCTATGCCCCCTGTTTATTGACCTCTCTGCTAAGGGTAATAGGTCTTTCCTATCCACTCTATCTAGGCCCCTCATAATTTTATACACCTCAATTAAGTCTCCCCTCAGCCTCCTCTGTTCCAAAGAAAACAACCCCAGCCTATCCAATCTTCCCTCATAGCTAAAATTCCCCAGTCCTGGCAACATCCTCGTAAATCTCCTCTGTACCCTCTCTAGTTCAATCACATCCTTCCTGTATTGTGGTGACCAGAACTGTATGCAGTAATCTAGCTGTAGCCTAACTACTGTTTTATACAGTTCAAGCATAACCTCCCTGCTCTTGTCTTCTATGCCTCGGCTAATAAAGGAAAGAAAGCATCCTGTATGCCTTCTTAATCACCTTATCTACCTGTCCTGCTACCTTCAGTGATCTGTGGGCATGCACTCCAAGGTCTCTTTGTTCCTCTACACTTCTCAGTGTCCTACCATTTATTGTGTATTCCCTTGCCTTGTTAGCCCTCCTCAAATGCATTACCTCACACTTCTCCGGATTGAATTCCATTTGCCACTTTTCTGTCCACCTCACCAGTCCATTGATATCTCCTGCAGTCTACAGCTTTCTTCCTCACTATCAACCACACGGCCAATTTTTGTATCACCTGCAAACTTCTTAATCATGCCAATATATAATCATTCATTGGACATTTATCATAGAATCATTACAGCACAGTTGGAGGCCATTTGGCCCGCCACCAATCGTGCCTGCTACCACCCCAGAAAATTCCGGCCATAAGGTCTGAAATTCTTGGGGACCCGATCCACTGGCGTAAATGCAGCGGAGCAGAACTCCAATCGCCAACTCCCAAAGACACAGACACCCCATGACCCCATCCTAAGCTGTGGGGGCAAGGTAATTTTCATGGCTAGGGGTGGAGGCATCATATCTGCAAGGGGGCTTCATTGGTGCCCCCTCAATCCACCAGCTGGAATTCCAGAGCAGCACCATGCCTTCAGCTAACTGGAGATCTTGGAAGGACCTTGCAAAAATCTTCAATGGGGCAAGCAGGCTTCCTCAGGAAGGTAATTGATGCCCTATAGGATCGATGATCTTTTCCTAGTAAAGGTTTCAGTCCTTCATAAGGTTGCCAGGGGAACTCTCATCAGTTCTCAACGGGTATGAGTTCCCCTGAGGCCTTACAAGGTTGAAATGCGTTGCCTGAGAATTCTCCAGAAATGGCCCATTAATAGTACAGGAGAGGGACCAGGTGAATGATCCACCTATGCCCCCATTAATAGTACAGGAGAGGGACCAGGTGAATGATCCACCTATGCCCCCTTCAAAGAAGCACTTTGGTCAGGGTAGAGTCCAGGCGAAACCAGGTTGCGCCCCAAATTCCAGTCCCCTCACATGGAAATCTTCTTTTCTGCCCTACCCAAACCCAGGAATTTCAGGGCCATAATATATACAATTATTTGCTGCATTTATTTTAAAATGAGACTTGCAGGAACAATAAATGACTTGAATGAAGTCTGTATCCTGTTGTGACAAGGAGAAAATAGTGCATATAAAGAGCTGCAATATCAACCAACCTCGTGCCAGCAGCTGTACATGATCTGATACACCGTGGGTGATGCAAGCGAGGGTCGGTAGAGCCGCTCTCCTCGAGATATCTCGTCAACAACCTCAGCATTTGATTTGTTCTCAAAGGGCATTCTACCCTCAGTAAAAACTTCCCACATCAAAACCCCTGAAAGAGAATAGAAACGAAATAGAAGATCAGCAGAGAATTATTGGGAAAAAAATCACTTTAATTCATCCCAGTAGAAGTAAAATAATAGAGACTAGGGAATGGAAATTTGTCTGTGCTCAGCGCTTTGCAGGCAGTGTGCGCCCCAACCAGGAGGGTCGAGGCCAGTCCAAAATTGGACCTTGTAAAGAAAGTTTTCCTGACATCAGTCCTAAATTCACCCTTGACCACGGTGAATTTATTCCACCGTGCGCTACTGTCTTGGCTTAACTTGAAGCAATGTTCCAAGTTCATCTTTTTCTATACCATTTAGTATCATCTAGATTGATAATATCCCACCAGGATTGCCTTCTTTCGAGGTTAAAGAGCCCCATTTTCTCCAAGCTACCCTCACAGCTCGGTCCTGTAATGTTGGAGAAGGCACTATATAAATGAAAAACAAAAGCAAGACACTGCGGATGCTAGAAATCTAAAATAAAAACAAAAAATACTGGAAACACTCAGCAGGTCAGGCAACATCTGTGGAGAGAGAAACAGAGTTAACATGATTCTCTCTCCTCAGATGCTGCCTGACCTGTTGAGTGTTTCCAGCATTTTCTCTTTTTATTTTATACTATATAAATGCAAGTTGTAGTAGTTGTAATGGAGATCAGTCCCAAACCTCTTCTTTGAACTGCCTCCAAGGTTTAAATATTTCCTGCGTCTTGGTGATCAAAACCACTCAAAGTGAAGACTGACCAGGAAACTATACAGTTTTAGCATGATTGCCTATCATTTATACTCGGCTGATTTGGCAACATAGTTCAGCATTCTACTACTTTGTTAATCGGTCCTCCACAGTGCTTTGATATGGTGAGTGTCAAATGCTAACACCAACAGATCTCTTTCAACCTCACCTTCAGCTATTTCAATAACATGCAGAAACAACATGGCAAATAATGTCACCCATTATTTCTTCCAATATTTAGATCCTATATCAATATCTGTGTTTTACATTTCATCTGGTATTGTTGTACCCATTGCAGATTTAATTTCTTTCCTTCTGTAGGTCCTGGCTTCCCTTTAAATCAATCTACCCCCCCAACCCCCAAGCCAGCCCACCAGAGCAGTATCATCTACAAACCTGACCACTTTGTATTGAGTTTCTGGGCAGGATTTTCCATTGGAGGCACGCCAACTCTTTCAGATTTTCCACCAAAAGGGACAAAGGGATGGGGACAAATTATATGTCCATTGAAATATAGGTGAGCGTATTGTAAAGGCATGAAAATCACAACAAGGTGTAATACGATGCAATTATGGTCAATTGCGCCTAAGCAACATTTGGTGTTCAGAATATCTGTGCATTCCTGGCATCCAAGGCAACAGCGGGAGCATTTAAAAATGAAAGGGCTGCGGGCTAATCGATTACATAGGCTAAGGATGTATTTTTTTTTAAATAAAAATGTCTTAGCTTTGAGGCAGTCTTGAAGCCCCCAGCCACATTACATGGATGCCCAAGGATTGCCACCAAGATTCCCCACCCACTCCAGTACAGTGATCAGTAAAAAGGAATAGATGGCAGTTGGTTGCTAAACAGGGGGGAAAAAATACATTTTTTACCCACTCATCACAAAGCACCCACAGCTCCGTGACTCACTGCCAACTAACCTCTGATCGTATTTTGTGTTATGTAGATACAGCATGAAGAATTTTAATTCCACAACTTCATTGAATAAATAATAAATATCTTACCAAATGACCAGACATCCGATTTACTGCTGAATTTAGAAAAGTGAAAGACCTCAGGGGGTGACCATTTCACAGGAAACTTGGAGCCTGTTGAGCTGGTGTACTCATCATCAAGGACATACCTAGAAAACAGGGGCAAGTGCATTTTAAACACATGTTTAACAGACAAGAAAAATTATTTGTTAAGGAAACCAATTACATATCAGATCAGGTTATGCTTGAAACTCGAATCATTCTTTTCCAAATTGTACTTTTTTTCATTTGCGGTACCACTAAGTGCACAGTCCTGACGTAAGTAACCAGACATTTAAATGGAAATAATACTTTTCAGTTTAGTATTGATTGAGGAAAATCATTAAAATTCAAAGAAAATTACTGTCATTAATCTTCATGTTTTTAGAATTTCTCCGGGTTTCCACGGATCTTCTGCCAAAGTTACAGCGGATGACTGGGAGAACCCCCATGGGAATTCAACCCTGAAAATACTAGTTTATTAGTTTTTACAATGATTTGATGTGGAAGTTGTACATAATTGTCTTGTTGTGTACCACTCCCAAATATACAACTTCCTGGTACATTGAAAGAAAGCTCCAAAAATGATTTAATATTTCCTTCACTTCTATTTCTCCCAAATTAATATTCAGCCACCGAGTAGTTCATTATTGTAAAATATTTGACGACAGCTGGAGCTACATCAAATCATTATAAAAACTAATAAACTAGAAGCTTAATGGGATACTCTACTGAAGCTTTAAGGTGATTGGCAGAAGGTCCAAAGGCGACATGAGGAAAAACCTTTTTACGCAGCGAGTGGTTAGAATCTGGAATGCACTGGTGGTGGAGGCAGATTCAATCGTGGCTTTCAAAAGGGAATTGGATAAGTACCTGAAAGAAAAATTTGCAGGGCTACAGGGAAAGGGCAGGGGAGTGGGACTAGCTGAAGTGCTCTTGCAGAAAGCTGGCACAGACTCAATGGGCTGAATGGCCTCCAATTGTGCTGTAATGATTCTATGATAAATGTCCAATGAATGATTATATATTAGTATGAACAGGTTACTAGGGAAGGTAAACAAAGTAGAATAGGTAGGTTCAAGAGGCAATTCAATGCCTTTTTGAAGCGAGATGGGATTGAGGAATATGGTGACAATGTGGGTAGGTGGAGTTGAGTCTACCAATGAAGTCTTGTTTCCATTTCCATTAACAATCTGAGTAGAGACAGTGTGAGACATTATTGTACAAGCTCCTAATGCACTTGCATCAAATTCCTTTGCTATTTTCTAAGAGTCAGTAACATCCGCACCGACACCTGGGAATCCCTGGCCCAAGACCGCACAAAGTGGAGGAGAAGCATCCGGGAAGGCGCCGAACACCTAGAGTCTCTTCGCCGGGAGCAAGCAGAAGCCAAGCGCAGGCAGCGCAAGGAGCGCACGTCAACCCAAGCACCCCATTCACCCGCCCATTCAACCACCGTCTGCCCCACCTGTGACAGAGACTGTAGGTCCCGCATTGGACTCATCAGTCACCTGAGAACTCATTTTTAATGTGTAAGCAAGTCATCCTCGGTTCCGAGGGACTGCCTAAGAAGAAGAAGAAGAAGAAGAAGAAGAAGAAGTATTGGTTATTTGTCTCCATTTAAATAACACAGACGTATTTGACATGAACATGTTGGCCTGGATTTTTCAGGGCCGATGACGTAAGCCTTGTAAAAGGCCCCGCAAGTTCCGGGTTTCCGCATGCACTGCACATGAGCGAACACCCAGAACTTGCGATCTGTCCAGGTTCGCCTGGACAGATCCGCCGAACCCAAAGTAAAATCACTTTCGCTGAGGCAAAGTTGGGCTATTTGTAATCTGGGTGGGGGACTTCAATGTACATCACCAAGAGTGGCTCGGTAGTACCACTACTGACCGAGCTGGCCGAGTCCTGAAGGACATAGCTGCCAGTCTGGGCCTGCGACAGGTGGTGAGAGAACCAACATGAGGAAAAAACCTACTTGACCTCGTCCTCACCAATCTACCTGTTGCAGATGCATCTGTCCATGACAGCATTGGTAGCAGTGACCACCGCGCACTGGAGACGAAGTCTCGTCTTCACACTGAGGACACCCTCCATCGTGTTGTGTGGCACTACCACCGTGCTAAAAGGGATAGATTCAGAACAGATCTAGCAGCTCAAAACTGGGCATCCATGAGGCGCTGTGGGCCATCAGCAGCAGCAGAATTGTATTCCACCACAACCTGTAACCTCATGGCCCGGCATATCCCTCACTCTACCATTACCATTAAGCCAGGGGACCAACCCTGGTTCAATTAGGAGTGTAGAAGAGCATGCCAGGAGCAGCACCAGGCGTACCTAAAAATGAGGTGCCAACCTGGGGAAGCTGCAACACAGGACTACATGCATGGTAAACAACAGAAGCAGCATGCTATAGACAGAGCTAAGCGTTCCCACAATCAATGGATCAGATCAAAGCTCTGCAGTCCTGCCACATCCAGTCTTGAATGGTGGTGGACCATTAAACAACTAACGGGAGGAGGAGACTCCATGAATATCCCCATCCTCAATGATGGTGGAGCCCAACACGTGAGTGCAAAAGACAAAGCTGAAGCGTTTGCAACCATCTTCAGCCTGAAGTGCCGAGTGGATGATCCATATCGCCCTCCTCCTCAGGTCTCCACCATCACAGGAGCCATGTCTTCAGCCAATTTGATTCACTCCATGTGATATCAAGAAACAGCTGAGTGCACTGGATACAGCAAAGGTTGTGGGCTTCGACAACATCCCGGCTGTCGTGCTGAAGACTTGTGCTCCAGAACTAGCCGCGCCTCTAGCCAAGCTGTTCCAGTACAGCTACAACACTGGCATCCATCCGACAATGTGGAAAACTGCCCAGGTATGTCCTGTCCACAAAAAGCAGGACAAATTCAATCCAGCCAATTACCGCCCCATCAGTCTATTCTCAATCATCAGCAAATTGATGGAAGGTGTCGTTGACAGTGCTATCAAGTGGCACTTACTCACCAATAACCTGCTCACCGGTGTCCAATTTGGGTTCCGCCAAGACCACTCGGCTCCAGACCTCAATACAGCCTTGGTCCAAACATGGACAAAGGAGCTGAATTCCAGAGGTGAGGTGAGAATGACCGCCCTTGACATCAAGGCAGCATTTGACCGAGTGTGGCATCAAGGAGCCCTAGTAAAATTGAAGTCAATTGGAATCAGGGGAAAAACTCTCCACTGGCTGGAGTCATACCTAGCACAAAGGAAGATGGTTGTGGTGATTGGAGGTCAATCATCACAGCCCCAGGACATCGCTGCAGGAATTCCTCAGGGCAGTGTCTTGGCCCAACCATCTTCAGCTGTTTCATCAATGACCTTCCCTCCATCAGAAGTGGGGATGTTCGCTGATGACTGCACAGTGTTCAGTGCCATTCGCAACTCCTCAGATAATGAAGCAGTCCATGCCCGCATGCAACAAGACCTGGACAACATTCAGGCTTGGGCTGATAAGTGGCAAGTAACATTCGCGCCACACAAGTGTCAGGCAATGACTATCTCCAACAAGCGGGCGTCTAACCACCGCCCATTGACATTCGGCATTACCATTGCCGAATCCCCCACCATCAATATCTGGGGGTCACCATTGACCAGAAACTTAACTGGACCAGCCACATAAATACTGTCGCAACTAGAGCAGGTCAGAGGCTAAGTATTCTGCAGCGAGTGTATCACCTCCTGACTCCCTAAAGCCTTTCCACCATCTACAAGGCAAAAGTCAGGAGTGTGATGGAATACTCTCCACTTGCCTGGATGAGTGCAGCTGCAACAACACTCAAGAAGCTCGACACCATCCAAGACAAAGTAGCCCGCTTGATTGGCATCCCATCCACCACCTTAAACATTCATTCCCTCCGTGGCTATAGTGTGTACCATCTACAAGATGCACTGCAGCAACTCGCCAAGGCTTTTTCGGCAGCACCTCCCAAACCCACGACCTCTACCACATAAAAGGACAAGGGCAGCAGGCGCATGAGAACACCACCACTTCCAAGTTTCCCTCCAAGTCACACACCATCCTGACTTGGAAATATATCGCCGTTCCTTCATCGTCACTGGATCATAATCCTGGAACTCCCTCCCTAATAGCACTGTGGGAGTACCTTCACCACACGGACTGCAGCGGTTCAAGAAGGCGGCTCACCACCACCTTCTCAAGGGCAACTAGGGATGGGCAATAAATACTGGCCTTGCCAGCGACGCCCACATCCCGTGAATGAATTTTTAAAAAATGACCATAAAACCCTTATGCCTGGTAAAAGCAGGTATTGGGCCTAATTTCACCAGCATAAGGGTTAATATAAATGTTAAATTAAATTTAAAGATAAAAAATCATCCACAAACATTTAAAATTAATGTAAAGTTTAGCCCTGATTAAAATGTTTAAATTTATTTTTCAAAAAATTAAATTTTTATTGTAAATGCTTCCTTAAAGAGACTTTAAATTAATGTGAAAATGGGAACATTTATTTTTATTGCAGTTGTGTAAATGATTTAATTATTTGCGGATTCCTCATATGCTAATGGGGATTCCCTTCGTAAATCAAATCCCCATAAGCATATGAGGAATCCTCCTTTCTGATCGGAGGACCTGACCCATGTGATCGCAGGGACGCTTCCGAACCCTGTGTCCCTGGGATCCGGGGGCCAGTACACAGGCATACGCTGCAAGCCCAGGACCCGAAGTCTCTGAAGCCCGGGAGCTAGCAGGTAGGTTTGGATTTATTTTCCGGTTGGAGGTGTACTCTGGAGGTACCTGCCTCGCTGGCAACGGCCCTCAGATAAGTTCCGGGAGGGGGGGTTGGAACAGGCAACAGGGGATTGGGGGGGCGGGGTGATTGCCAATGTGGAGTTGGGGGGTTACTCCTAGACTCCACCACTGATGCTGTAGCTACAGTGTGTATTATCTATAGCATGCACTCCTGCAACTCATGAAGGTTATTTTGACAGCACCCATCAGCTCCACAGCCTCTACCTCAAAGAAAGGCAATAGCAGCAACATCATGAGAACATCATCACCTCCAGGATCTCCTCCAAGTTACACACCATCCTGACTGTTCCTTCATTGTCTTTGGGCACGATCGGTGGCGGGTCAGGTGGGAATGTACCTTTGTGTAGTGCTCGTCAGTGTTTGCAGCACCTCAATGCTGTAGAACACTGACAACACAAATGTCAAAAGAAAGTTGGCCATGGTCCCTTTAAGGACACATCATCAAATTACGTCACCAGACCCGCTTCCTCTAATTGGACGGGAAACGCGCTGGGCGGGCTTAACAAGCCCCATCAATGGTAAATTCATTTCAGAGGCTGGGATGGAGACAGCAGCGGGGTCGGGACCCGCCACCGATGTCGCCCGACACGGACCCGCCAAGGTTCATAAAATCCAGCCCATAGTGTCAAAATCCTGGAATTCCCTACCTAAACCCTATTGTAGAAGAACATCAGCACAAGGGGCTGCAGCAGCTCAAGGAGAAGACCGACCATCACCTTCTCAGGGCATCAAGGAATGTGCAATAAATGCCGCCTTGCCAGAACAAGAACAAATAAGAAATATTCTAGGCTCTTGTGCCTCCAGTTTTATGTTATCTGGTACAGAGGTCACTTTCTTTAGCAAAATCAGCAACTGTGCTGTCATTATTTTCTCTAATTCGTCGATTGGATTACTCTTTTGAGGTGCCATTATTTTTAGGCTTAGAAATCTAAATTACTTTACCGTACAATTATTAGTAATTTGCTTTAGACACTGATGTTCTGAGCCCATAGCAGCCAGCAACTGTACCACAATGAACAGCTATTTCCTTCTGGTTACCCATAGCTGAAAAGCCTCTCAGGAAAGAGGCTTTTTAAAATAACATCCGGTCTACACCTGCCTGCATCTACATCTACATTTACAAACAGACACCACATCAGAGATGATATCAAGATATAACAGCAGTATTAAGCACACAGTGATGAGCACATGTATTTAATTGTGGGCAAACAGCAACTACAACAGCAACAACTTGCATTTATGTAGTGCCTTTAATGTAGCAAATCATCCCAAGGCGCTTCACGGGAGCATTAGCAAACAAAATAGCAGCCAATGAATAGCGCGAGTAGCGCTGGCTGCAAACCTGAATCATTTTAATGAGGTCCCAGCGTGAATTTAACATGCTTCCTGGGACCACGTGAACAGGCGCATATATCGCGTGCCCCGCCCCCAGCCCAGCTGTTTTCAGCGCTCTCAAATTTCTAGGCCATTGTTTTACAATATCTTTTTGGCCAATAGACATTTAGTAATATTAATAGCTACAAGGCATGTAAGTGACCTGGAGGGTTACAAATTGTCTGGCTCATTTGAAATGTAAGTAACGAGCTTGTGTATAATGGGGCATTTTTATGTGTTGATAATTTACTGTATTAAGTATTATTTCCAACCATTGATTATCACTTGATAAGCGTGCAGTAGTTCCATCATAATTGTTAATCATTAAACAAGGATAAAATTACGCAACAAATACATGACGATAGGTCATCGACCTGAAACGTTAACTCTGTTTCTCTCTCCACAGATGCTGCCTGACCTGCTGAGCATTTCCAGTATTTTCTGTTTTTATTTTAAATACATGAAGCATGTTGCCCAATGACACTGGTGAAAATACAAGAGTTGAATTCAATTTTATGAATTATTATAAAAACAGATATATGGAAGAGAACAATAATTTAATCTCATGCTTCAAATGACTTCAAAATTATTTCATTTCTGCAATTTATGATATCCTTGGTGAGATTACTCCGCAACAAAGATTCCAGCAGGACCCCCAAGTATATTAATCAGTGTCTGTTAACATTCAATTAACAATGGTAATCGAATAGAAATTTAAAATTAAATTTCGATTTCCATATCTGAGAAACAAGTTACCTTGCCATTCCAAAATCAGATACTTTCACCACATTCTTGTCGCCCACTAAGCAGTTTCTGGCAGCCTAGTTATAAGAAGAAATAACAAGGCCATAGATTAATTCCATGCTGATTAACAGATTTACACTTTGTTAAGGCTGTTCACACTGTATTGACAGCTACTACAACATTTACATACGATGGATTCAAGTCTCATCCAAAAGACGGCACCTCCAACAGTGCAGCACTCCTTCAGTACTGCACTGAAGTGTCAGCTGAGATTATGCACTCAAGTCTTGGAGTGGGGCCTGAACCCACAACCTTCTGACCTAGAGACAAGGCAACAATAACTGAAAGGAGAAACCAGGTTAGTCACTGCTAACAGGCAGCATAAAAAACAGAAGTAAAATATCCAATTGCTGACCATTTGGAATTTAAGTACTTAGTTAATACTGTATGAAATACTCTGAGGGAGCTTTGCTCTGTCCCTGACCCATGTTATACCTCACTGCAGTGGCTTGATGCATGGCAGATGCTGGTTGCCCCAATTGGAACGTGGATTCATTCACCAACATTAGCATTTCTCACCTCAATGTGCAATCATAAATGTAAGGAGCAAAATGTAAACAGGCACATACAATTTGGAAAACACATGAGGAATATTTGTCCCTTTCCTTCGCTATTCACCCTGCAATATTAGCATATGAACATATTAACTGGCCGGATATTCTGATCCCTATGTGCACCCACCCGTAGGGACATCGGAAATGCTGGTTTCAGGCATGCACAGCGCATGCGCCGAAAACCGGCATTTCCGATCTGTCAAGAATCTTCTGGCTGCCCAGGAGAAGGGCCTCTGCGGGCGGATAGTTCCGCTTTTAGGAGACCCTCCACCCGCAGAAAACCCTTACTGCTTTTACCAGGATAAGAGTAGAATTTTTTTTTTTTTTAAAACGGATTTATCATTTAAAAATACTTTAAAAAAGGTAAGTTTATTTTTAGCCCCGTAAAATACTTTAATTATATTTTTCAAAAAATTAAATTTTTGTTTAAAATACTTAATTTATTGGAATTTCAAGTCATTTTAAAAATGTGATTTAAAAAAAATGTATTTAAAGTTTTACTATGTTTTTTCATTGATCTCCATTCATATATTTGACAGGTCTGCCTGTCAAATGTATGAAGAGAGATTCCCTTCTGTGATTGGCTCCCCACGGCCCACGTGATCCCAGGGACGCTGCGAACTACCTGCGCCTCTGGGATACGTGGGCCCTGCGCACTTGGAGTTTGGTGAGGCCCAGCAACGGAACTGTGCGCGTCCCGGGAGCCTCAGGTAAGGGCGCAGATTTTTCCAGGAGGCCTGCGATCGGAAAATACGGGCCATTATATCCATATACATATGTTCTACCAGAGGCTTTAACTGTTAATGTGCTCGTATACTAAAATCACACAGCACAATTTCACCCCATATGTTTATGTGTAGTAATACTGATGGTAATTTCACCTGATTTGTAAGTATATTATTTCAGGCCTGTATTCTAAACTACGCATGATCTTGGGCCTTCATAAGAGAGCACAGTGAGACAGTGCTGCTCAACATGCACAGCATTACCTACAACTGAGTGTTACTGTAACAAACGCTGATATTCTACAGATACCATCTTAACAAACTGCTAGTTTATACTCCTGTACTGAGTTTTGACTGTAGCAGGAAAACTTACCAAGTCCCTGTGAATGAAATGGTTACTCTCAAGATACTGCATCCCCTCGCACACATCCTCGCAAATACCCAATAAGGCTTCTTTGTGGAGTCGGCCTTGTCTCTGTCGCAAATAGTTGAGCAGACAGCCATTTTCCATGAACTCAGTAATTATACAGATTGGCCTCTTTTGTGTGCAAACTCCATAAAGTTGAACTAAATTAGGATGAGATAATCTCCTGAGGAAGGAAAAGAGTATTGATTTAGTGTCACTTTGAGCAGCATATGCTAGTATTGGATTATTATTTTTGATGTGTGGAATTAAATTGGACCAGTCTATCCAAAGACTATGGGCTGAATTTTCCATGGTGGTAGCGGGCACAATCGGGGGTGGGTTGGGCGGGAAAGTTGTTTTTTTTGACAGTGGGTTGGGAACCCGCTGTCAACTCGCTCCCACGTGCCTTTCCCACAGGTGCATCTGTCATTGTGGAGCCAACCCGACCTGCAGCTGTGGGGGACCCAATTGAAATAATTATGAGGTACTTTACAGGCACTTAAGAGTCTTTTCCCCCCTATTTTTTAAATTTCTCTGCATGGCCATGGGATTCACACAGCTCAGGAACCATGTCTGTCAACCTGAGGCGTGAGTTCCGTGGCCATTACTGATTACTGGACAGCATGAAAAACAAACCAAAATAAAAACATGTTGATTACATCAGCTAACAGATTGATGGAGATTCTGTTCTACTTGAAAAGCTACTGGTAGATATTAATTCAGAAATTCCTGAAGGGATATAAATGGTGAGGGAAATATATTTTTCACTGGCCATTTTCGGCTGTTGCCTTCCAACTCAACAGTAATTGTAATGAATTGATCTGCACTATAAAAAATGACATATACCATTTGAATAAATTTTTGTGTTGTTTCTGGTCAGGTTTTTCTCAGTATACTGTAATTGTCCAGTTACACATTAAATCAAGTCATCAACTGTAACAATTTCATTCTCATCACTCATTCCAATGGTTCAATTTGCTTTCAGTCCCTGAATATGACTCATTTAATTTTTCAGTCTGAGACTTTAGGGTGAATTTCTGCAGAGGTTCTCTCACTTGTCCATTGTTAACTTCAACGGAAGAGCTGCAGAAATCCCAGAAACACATTGTAAGCATCACTTACACTGTTTGTCAGGGATTCCGCAGCTCTTCCGCCAAACTTACATAAGATTATAAATCCACCCCTTTACAATTACATTTAAAATCTGCTTAATTTTATGTCTTACCTATACACACACATCTTTAATTTGTGCCAGTTACTGATACAAAAGTCTATAGATTTGTGACTAAAGCACCAATAACTTCCCAATTAATGTACTTTTTTCATTATGTTCTTGATCGTGTTTGTAGATGGAGTCATATTACTTAATGATAATATTATTTAAATATTTCTTTGTCACTCATATATAACTTTTATTATATTATTGTACAGTAAAGATTCAACACCCACTATGTTAGATTAAACTTAAAATGTAATGTGACCAGTGTCCCTTTAAGGATCCCGGCTTAAAACGTGTCATGAATGATGTCACCAGATCCGTTCCATCTAATTGGGCCGGGGTAATGTGCTGGGCAGGCTTAATAGGCCCCATTAAGGTAAGTTCATTTTGTACAGCGGGATGGAGCCAGCAGTGGGGTCGGGACCCGCCAAGGACAGGCCAAGGTAAGGAAAATTCCGACTGATTATCCCAAGTGAGATCAGTGTGACAGCAGATATTACCGAGGCCACATTAATCTGTATATATTCAATCGATGAGACTGTGTGTGAACAAGAAAGTCACAACAAATGCTGAAAGCTAGCAAACATCCAAAATTAATATGGTTACATTTAATGGCCCGGAATTTGCGGTCAGCGGTGAAGTGAAGGCGTTCGCCGCTGGCCCCGAAGTAAGCTACGCACAAGGATCTCGCAATCTCTGTCGAAAACCTTGGGTTTTCTGACATTCAATTCAAATCACGGAGGTTAGTGGGGATCCCCTTGTGCGAACTGCTGTGACGTCAATAACCTGTCTTAGCAGCCAATCAAAACGCAGAATTCTCACAGACAGCGAATCAGGAAGTGGGTAAGCTCTTAAAATTCTAACTTTTTAAAAATGTTAGAGAGCAAAACAAACACATGGGGAAACGGTAAATCTGAAATAAAAATGAACAAACTTAAATTATTTAAAAAAAAAGTTTCTTAAACATTTTAATTTTTATTAAAATGCATAAATTTCACACTGCACAAATTTAAAATTAGTTTTTCAGGCCCTTAACCTCTGTTTAGCAGTCAGTACACTGTTAAAACCCCAGTTACACTTAATCCCTTTAGGTCTAGCTTGTAGTGGAGAATTTAACAGCGTAATTACTGAGGAAGAGCTGAAGTTTTGGTCAGTTTCCCTGATTTGAGTGATTACACTGATTGCCGGATATGTGGGGGGTGAGCACAGTGCAGCCAGTGTCGGAGCTGTGAATGACAGAGGGTAACTTTAGGATTCCCGAAGTTGTGGTCAGTTTCAAAGGCGGATTGACGGCGAATGCTGCTAGTTCGCTGTCATCCCGACTGCAAATTCTGGGCCAATATATTTACACCAAATATATTTTAGTCTTGGTTCCTACTGTGTGGAAACCAGTAATTTCTCCATGATTTGCCAGCTGACCGTTATCTTCACTCTAGTCCTTGGACTATGTCCTCCTTCACGGTTCTCATAGTTAGTCTGTTACAACCATTTCTGCTATGAGGCAGATTCCCGCTTTAATTATGCTGCATTAGCGGCATTAATGGGATGTGTGATGGTGGAAATTTGGCTGGAAAGCCGTTACAGCAGCTCCCTGCCAATTCCTTCCACTTCTGGATTTTCCATTGGAAGCAACAACAGATGTTGTATATACCAGTCCGAATATGAGGGAGTGTATTCAAGGTCGGTGGTAACAATGGAGCGTCACCATATAGTACAATGACTGTCATTGCTTGTATAATAACCCTGGCGTTAATAATGTCAGCATGGTAATGGTGTCCAGTGTTGCAAAGGGCCAACGGAAAGTTTTACATTTTAAATCCTTCCTCAAGGACTAGAATCATTGACAGGAGCTCGATTCATTCCTCCAGCCTGTGATTTTTAAATTTTAGGCACAAAAGTCCCTCCCCTTTTACTGGCCCTTTTTAAACTCCAAAAGCAGCCTTCCTGGCAAAGGCGGGAATACCACAGAAAGCACATTTGAAATGTTCCAGGGTCAGCAGCACAACATCATGTGGATGGAGGTTCTGCCCCACCACACTTACCTATGGTGCTGATGCAGCAAAGGGAAACTCTACGTCTGTGTCTTTCTTTCTTTCTCACACACATATCCACACACAACACTTACATCATGACCTTAGCTTCCTCGATAAAATCCTCTTCTGACATTGAACCTTCAGAAATGGTTTTGATGGCTACTTTATGTGTAGCTCTCCATTTTCCTAGACGCACCACCCCAAACTGTCCACTGCCCAGCTCTTTCATGAAAGTCAACTCGGATGTGTTGATCTCCCATTTTTCTGTTAAAAAAAACAACTTTAAGTCATTCAGCAACTAACAGCAACTTGCATTTATCTAGAGTCTAAATGAAAATATCTCATGGCATCATCCTATTCACATTAATAAAATCATGTAATTGTAATGTTATTACTTGTAATGATTGAACACACTCAACAAATGAGATAAGAAAAGCTTAGAGAGACACTCAACGGATGTGAACTGATGGTAGAAGATGCGGAGGCTGCGCTCAAGGGACGAACTTCCACGCAGGATTTCCCCACTCATCCGTTGGAAGAGCCATAAAGTTACGACAGATGAGCCAGAGAATCCCAGCGGAAATTCACCCTCCAAGCCTTTAATACCACCCTCAAGAGAAACTTCCAGAATAATCTTCATGAAAGTTAAAGGGGAAGAATTTCCTTTTCCTTCCGCCTGGGCCTATTGGATCGCCTAAGCACAGCGATTAGAAGAAAATCAAGGCGGGGAGGATCACACACCCACAAGGGCGCCGACACTGGCTTTCTGTCCATTGCGGGCTCCTGTATGGGTGTGCCATCCTGGGGCTGATTAGTGAGGTGAGACAGGCCAGGCTAAGCACTGCTCCATCCAAACATGACCCAGACTGTCTGTGAGTAACATTACAGGAGATCAGCCAGTAAATATTTAAATCTTAAAGGTTTTTTTTATTTAACATGATCACTTTTCATATTTACTGTCTCAACACAAAGGGAAATGAGATATTAGATCTATATACACTGGCATACAGTACCATAGCTGAAGCCAGCTGTTGCAGGAATGCATCGTCCCATTAGTCCAACAGGATATCGAAATCTTGTGATAAGGCCTAGGCAATGATATGGAATAGAAGGTATAAATATGAAAAGATTATTATTGCACCAATATTATTTATTTCTATTCATCATCATACTCTGATTTATGTAAGGCTTGTATTTGTAAAATGCAATTAAAATAATAACATTGTCTGTTCTAGCCAAACCCAACTGTACATTCTTTTCTTGCATAGTCGTGGCTAACTATTGCAGTATGTTACAGCATATGAAGTCACCACGATTAAATGAAAAGAATTTGCATTCCTCAGAATGTCCCAAAGTGCTTCACAGCCAATTAATTACTTTTGAAGTTTTATTATTTTTGTTCTTAGGATGTGGGTGATGTAGCAAGACAGTATTTATTGCCCATCCATCAGTTGCCCTGAGGGCATTAAGAACCAAGCATATAGTTTGTGAATGAATCCCTATGTAGGTCAGATCGGGGAGGGGTTGCAGGTCTGTGCCCTGAAGCATGAAGCAGTTGGGTTTTTGTGACAATCCAGCAGATTTTATGGCCATTTTCTAATTCTAGCCCACAAATGACTATTTTTTATTGAATTCAATCTCCCAACTTGTCATAGTGGGATTATGAACACCTGACCTCTGGGTTGTTAGTCTATGCTACTATTGTTTTTAGGCCAATATGACACCCAATATGCACACAGCAATGAGATAGCTGACTAGTGTATTGAGGGATAAATGTTGGCCAGCACACTGGTAGAATTAGACTGCTCTTATTTGAACAGTGCCATGGGATCTTTGGCATCCAACTGAACAAGGCTTCAATTTAACTCCTGCAGTACCACACTGAAGCATAAACCTAGATTATATGCTCAAGTCTCTGGGAAGGGCCTAGAACCCATAACTTTCTGACGTAGCGCCAAGTGTGCTACCACTGAGACAAGCAGATTCTCCTTACGTCAGCTTCTAACTTGGAAATTACTTTAGCGTAGATTCAAAGGTGGGTTACACTATACGTTTAGAGTCTGCATTCAACGCAAAAGTACCATACATCAAGTAGTGGTTATACAATGATTTCAATCTGAAAAAGTACCAAATAAAAATTGTACTGCTTTGAGTGATGCCTGTGATAACCCTCTTGTGATGCTGTTGTTAAATATTTGCTTGGATGATTGTGATAAAAGATCAACATTGGGATAAGAGGGGTTATACTCCATTGCATAACAACTCTGACTTTGCTGCAAATCCATATTGGATCCAATTCCAAAATCAAATCAACAGATCTGCCAAATATCATTTACGTACAGAACTCGTTGAAGGTGGCAGGGTAGGTTGAGAAAGCTGTTAAAAAGCATACGGGGGTCCTTGGCTTTATAAATAGAGGCATTGAGTACAAAAGCAAGGAAGTTATGCTAAACCTTTATAAATGACAGGTTCGGCCTCAGCTGGAGTATTGTGTCCAATTCTGGGCACCGCACTTTAGGAAGGATGTCAAGGCCTTAGAGAGGGTGCAGAGGAGATTTACTAGTATGGTTCCAGGGATGAGGGACCAGTTATGTGGAGAGACTAGAGAAATTTGGATTGCTCTCCTTAGAGCAGAGAAGGTTCAGAGGAGATTTAATAGAGGCATTCAGAATCATGAAGGGATTTGATAGAGTAAATAGGGGAAACTGTTGCCATTGGCAGGAGGGTTGGTAAACAGAGGACACAGATTTAAGGTAATTGACAAAAAAGCCAGAGGTGAGATGAGGAGATTTTTTAAATTAAGATCTAGAATGCACTGCCTGAAAGGGTGGTGGAAGCAGATTCAATAGTAACTTTCAAAAGGAAATTGGATAAATATTTGAAGGGAAAAAGATTTGCAGGGCTATGGGGAAAGAGCAGGGGAGTGAGACTAATTGGATAGTACCTTCAAAGAGCCTGCACAGGCACGATGGGCCGAAAGGCTTCCCACTGTGCTGTACGATTCTATGACATTAGTCTTAAAGAATAAATTTTCATCTTCAGCACTCACACACTGGGAGTCCATATCGGGAATTCAGATGTGTTCCCTGATGATTTCCAACCATTAAAATTAATAGGAAGAAATAATTTGCATTTATATAGCTCCTTTCCCGACCGTAGGACATCCCAAAGCGCTTTACAACCAATAAAGCAATTTTGAAGTGTAGTCATTGCTGTAATGTAACAAGCATTTCTGGAACAGCACTCAGTGTATTTAAGCAGAACCTGCTGGTAAAATATTTTGAGGCTGAAACCACTCTGCCAGCTGAAGTATCCTGGGTCAGGGAAGCCTCCAATTTTGCACCCAAGCAGCGGGCGCCCACATCACTATGGTACAAACTAAAGGAGGAGCACCAGAAAAGCAGCAGTGGCAAGCCGCTCACTAACCAACCGGCGTCACTGAGCTCCATCCATGCAATGCTTTATGCTCAGCACTAAAGAGGAAATCTATCCCATAATATTTCCAATTATTAAATTATATGTTTGTTTTCAAATTTGTCAAACCAGTGTTTTCGTTTTTGGAAAACTGTTTCAGGTTTCGTTTTTGTAAAAAAAAAGAACTTTTAAAACATCAGATCTGCTATCAATTTTGTACAGACAGCCCTGCAGAACCACTCACACCTGATCTTTCAATGATCCAACACACAAGAACAGCAGTAGGAAAAAGACTTGCATTTACATAGTGCCCGATTGCATCTCAAAATGCTTCACACACCATGGGCTGGATTTTGTCAGCCCCGAGGAGGCGGGTATGGAGGCGGGACTGCCGGTAAACTCGGAGAAAGTGGGGGCGGATGGCAAAACCGCCCCCATCCCGCCTCCGTGCCCTTTTGCCAGGAGGCGGGAAGTCGTCCTGCCCCGGGTCCCGTCTCCTCAAGGCAGGAAAGGGATTAAATCCTTTTAACTGCCCGTTAACAGGCAGAAAAAAAGAATTAGTCCCATTTTACCTTTTCAGGTGAAGGCTTCCCGACCTCGGAGAACCTCGCCGGGTTGGAGGAGTCGAGTAGGAGGTCTGCGGGGGGTCAGAGGGGCCTGAAAGTGAGATGTAGAGATGAGTGATGGGTGCAAGTGTGGAGTGGTAAGTATGTGAGGTGAGTGTTAAGTGTTATAAAATGTTCACTTACCTTTGTTTCTGCCTACAGCCTTCAGCCACGGTGGTTCTGGAGTCTCGACATCTTCGTTGTAGATTTCACAGACTGGCTGTTGGATCCTCTGAACCAACAGTCATCTGCTTTCTACAAAGTTGAAAGGTTTGATAAGTCCTGAACACAAGGACTCATCAAACTACACAGAATGTCAGTGTTTGACAGCTTCACAGAGCTGTCAAACGCTAACATTTCTTTTTTCAAGAAGTCTTGACAGATGGTACATCAGACGTTGACGTGCTCTGTCAGTGACTTCCCCCTAATTGGCCTGCTAAACCCACAGGGCGGGCTTATCAAGGTCAATCAGGGGAAAATCCCGTTGGTTGGCCAGAACATGATGGAGGCGGGACTGAGACCTGACAAGCAGCAGTCCCGCCTCCAGCACGTCTCCATTCACAAAATCCAGCCCCATGAATTACTTTGAAGTGCAGAGATTGTTGTTATGTAGGCAAATGCAGCAGCCCTTTTTGAACATGTTAAGATGTTGCAAACAACAATGAGATGAATGAGCATTTAATCTAAGACTTGGCAGTATTGGTTGAGGCAGGAATGTTGCCCAGGAAAACTGCCTGCTGTTCTTCACAAACAGCCAAGAGTTTCATAATAGCCATCTGAATAACTGGACCAGACAGACAGGACCTCAGTTTAATGCCTCGTCCAAAGAATGGCACCTCCAGCAGCGCAGCACTCCATCAGCACTGCACTGAAGTGCCATCTTAGATTATGAGCTCAAACTCCTGGTATGACCCAGAGGTAAAAGTGCTACCAAATGCCAAGTTGAGACTTTTTTTATTCATTCACGGGATGTGGGCCAGCATTTATTGCCCATCCCTAATTGTCCTTGAGAAGGTGGCGGTCAGTCGCCTTCTTGAATACAACTGAGTGGTTTGCTAGGCCATTCCAGAGGGCAGTTAAGAGTCAACCACATTGCTGTGGGTCTGGAGTCACATATAGGCCAGACCAGGTAAGGACGGCAGATTTCTTTCCCTAAAGGACATTATGAATCAGATGGGTTTTTACGACAATCAGTAGTTTCACCATTACTGATACTAGCTATTTATTCCAGATTTATTTAATTGAATTTAAACTCATGATAGATTTGAACTCATGTCTCCGGATCATTAGTCCAGGCCTCTAGATTACTAGTCTAGTAACATAACCACTATGCTACCGTACCCGTACCTGTCATTTTGGATACTAATAGGGCTTCAGTCTTTTATCATGTCTATTGCTGATCAGGACTCTTGTACCATCTAGTCACAAGATTAGAAAATACCTGCAATCCACACTTACCGAGTTTCGTATTTCAAATATTTGGATAGAGTTATATTTACACTACACCATACCTGCTGCGTTGTGTTCATGATACTCAATAAGTTCAGGAATGGTATCAAATAGGTGTTTTTCTGCCACATAATACTTTCTCTGTGATGTCTGCGTCTGTTTTATGTGATAGTGTCTGACTGATCCATTTTGATCACTGTAGGAACATATCATGATTATAACTAAAACATACTTATTGAAATACCCTTTCATTCTTACAGCGTTTGATCATCTATTTTCTTACAGGAAGCAATGTAACCAAAGGGAAATATTTGCCATTAATTACAACGTCATCATTGTTGACCTCTCATATCACCATATTATCTACTGCACAGTGATGTTTACTTGCCTAGTAGCAAAGGTCAATAAGATAAACTGTCAGAAATAATATCCTGTGCTTTCCTATGAGTTAATGATTCTGCAATTTCTATATCAATGCACTATGGTTTTTGTGCCACATCAGAAATTGCAGTGCAACTGTATTTTCAAGTCATCCATTTTAAAGCAAATCAATTTTTGGCGAGAGGTGTGAGACCACCTCAAGCAGCTAGTCTCACAAAGTTTGGGTTTCACACAGGCTACAGTATAAATAATATACACTTGGATGCCTTATCATGTTGAAAAATCTTACATGCTTGACGCAGTGAATTATTTGGAAGTACAGTGACTGTTAAGTAAGCAAATAGCTGTAGTAGAACTGAAGCTGATGTGAAACTGGCTTTTTAAACTTTAAAATGAAAGTGTAATAAATAAGACAAATAGTATCCTGGACAGCTGTTTTTAGTATTCGTAAAAACCTAACAGGACACTCAGAAATGAGTGGAGCTCTGTTTTGTGTATGTGTTTTAAGTATGCAAGCAACAAGCTCCACTTCACCTTACTACAGTGCGAGTGGAGTCAGCATGTCACTCAAAATGGACGTGTTGATGCAGATGATTCTTTCAACGTGCATCACTGTAAAGCATATAGCAGTGGTGTCAAGTTGGTACCTGAAGTATGATAGGGCCATGCAAATACACAAAATGAGTAGAAGACCATATTGGGATCTTTAAAAAGCCTATGCCATTCACTCCAGGCCTCTGAGACTATCATTATATATGCTGCAGCCATTTAGCTGAATGCTATATTTCAGTGAAACTGTAACTATTCAATTCTGTGACACTCCTGTCCTGGGAACAGAAGGACAACATTTTTTCAGGTAAGGAAGCAGGACCTGTGAGAAATCCTCCATCACAGGTCTGAATTAAGCTATGACCTGAAATGAGAGGTGTCCTGATTTTACAGATGGCATCTACATGATGGGCTGCACATCTGCTTCAAGCACACTGGTCATAATACCATGATTGTTTTTCCAAACTCGCTAAACTCCAGCCTCCATGAAGTGGGAAGACTTTCTGTCCATGTGTTCTTTAGAGTATGAAGAAGTAGAATTATGCTTTCAAAATGGGAGGGTATTGGATAGACATGGGTCAGTGCGGGCATGTCCACTCAAAGTGAAAGGGTTGGCGGCATAATACTGAAAAAGTTCTTCATGCGGTGCGTTTACAATGAACTTTGGGCTGTTCCCCCTGAGCAGATCCTAATTTAAGCAAACACATAATTATAAAAAATAAAAGCACTCCACAAAACATTACCTACTTATATACTTGCACACCTAAATGAATACCACATACAGTAATAGTTATATTTGAAAATTCATGAAAAAAATCATTGTTTACCCTCCAGCTTTGGTATAAACAGACACCGTGTAAATCCCTTGCTGGCTGGAGTCTCTGACAATAAAAGCCCCTTCTTTAGCCTGAAATAAAATGTACATATATTATATTATTTAAAAAAAACTACTAACTAAAGCTTGCAAAAGATTTAGGGGTGAAATTGGTCTTCACACTTCTAGTGAATCGGCAGCCTGTTTTACACCGCGCACAATTTTCATCTCCACTGAAGTCAAAGGAAAAGAGAATCGAGAGTGGCGTAAAACGGGCTGGCGATTCGTGCTACCGGTGAAGACCAATTTCACTCCCTTACTGCTGAAAATATAAACAAAGAGATTAAACATAGAAACAGTCTGATTAACAGAAGCAACTAACCTTTTTATTATTTGTGCTTATTTGAATGCAATCCTGTGTAATTTGAATACAATCCTGTGTAATAAGACAAGTGTGTGGTACAGCTATTCATGCTCATTTATTTAAACTTTGGTTTTTTACTATTGAATGTTTTGTCAAAATAAGAGGTCTAATTTATATTGTGTAACCTGAATGTAAATGTACATCTATATAACATTTCTGTGTAATTTACCTCTTGCCGAAGAAGCTGCTCTGCTTTGGTCCGTGTTATATTTTTACAATACCACCTGCAGAGAAAGAGAGATTATTTTGATATCCTTTTGTCATCATTTCTACGTATCATGTTGATGCGACAGTGCTGCATTTACAATGAACACCGAGGGACCAATGCTTGTTTCTTAGTGTACTCTTATCTCAAACAAGCATTTCTTTATTGTTGCCCCTTCTAAAGCTTTGCTTTCTATGCTCAATTGAGTACTGTGTGGTTTTGTGGTCAACTCCACTGGTTGTTCCACCTTTCTAATGGCTGGAATGACCCATCATTGATGACCAAAATAAGCAATATTTGAACGGGGTGGATGCAAAGGGCAACAAAGTCTGAAATTTTAATGCTGGCCCCCTAGCTCATCATATAGAGTATAAACATCTTGTTCTTCTGGACAGCTCCTTTTAGAATATATTGGAGTATTAATTGGGGTAGAAATTAGTCCTCATTGCACCCATTTTACTTCCATAAAACGGGCAAAGTTAATATTTCACACAGCTATGCCCTGTGCCCCATTTTTCGCAGTCTGGAGCAGCCATCTAAAACAGGCATTAGGCCTATTTCCTATGCTAATAAGGCACCAAGCCTGCTCTGCTCAGGTTTTCTAGGGCGTGGATGCGGCCTACCAAGCAGCCATCATCAAAAAGGTAAGTTTACTTTTTTTAATTTCATATGGAGCTAATAGGAGCAGGAGAGCACCTCCCAGCTCCAGAGCACTCCTGCCGGCCACTGCTGGCCACTTTCCTGAGGGCCGCTGCAGGAAAGACAAGCAGCCGAAAATTCATTGTATGAAATGGGCAAGCTGCCTATGGAGATGTGACAGGCATTTTGCCAAACTTATTGAAATGAGATCTAAGAGCCAATTTTTGGCGGGGGGAAACAGGCCCAGGCAAATTTCCTCACCGTTGTATTTTATTTTGGATTTTATATGGATGATCTCACCATAGGATAAATCTTGCAAGGCCCTACACCACTAGCTGGGTCTCATGTGCAGTCAGTGGGGAGGTTGTAAAATCGGGCACTCAACCTAGGAGTGTCCAATTCACTGGATGCCTGATTTGATTTGAGGCCAAAGAATGAGGCCTTGATATGTGCCTTATTAACATGTTAAAATCCCGATATAAACTTCCCGGGCCCAATTTTGACCACTTCAGATGAAGCTCTGCCCAAAATATGAGTATTGTTCATAAAATTTGGATGCACAGGATTTTTAAAGAGCTCTCCTGCTGAGGTAGCCATCTTAAAGGGAAAAAGTAACTTTTTTTGCATTCTGTGGCCTGTGCTGCATTTTGTTCCATGCGTAGTTCATTTTGCCGGGTAGACCTCCCTTCTTGCATTTTTTGTTTGTTTCCACCACCCCACCCCACCCCTGCACACAACAATACTTTTCTTCATTCTTCTTGATTTCTGTTTACCTAGATGTCACACTTTACTTAGTAGTGAGGATGGCTATTCCAGCGGGAGTCCCAAATGCGCTGCAAAATTGAGGTGAAGAAGAGGAGTTTGTGAGGGGCCAACAAATGTAACAACTTCTGAGGCCTTCTGGCAACACCCATCACTATTCCAAGTCCTGCACCTGACATTTCATAAGAGACCCGTCTTTACCACCTCTGCTTGACGAAACAGGCTGCCACACAGTTGTGCCATTTGTCGCCCAATGATCTGCACAACAACCAGTTCAGGGGTGTGAAGTGAAGTGAAGGTAACTGAAGCATGAAGCTTTCATACCACTGCGTCCTTCCAAGCCACCCAGGAAACCTCTGCCACCTTGGGCAGTCTGTAGTACACAAATATATCAAGGGAGTGACTACTGCCTTGAGTATAGTGCAGCCCATGACACGGTTAGCTAATTGCTGAATAGAGCCATATACTGGCACCCATTCATTCTTAAGGGCTAGTTTTTCTTAGCACAACAGCACTCTTGTTAGCATTCAAATAACAAGTAGTTATAAAGTGAACTTACTCAAATGCCTCTATATTATTAGATTTCTTCTCTGTCACATAGTTGCTTGGAATGAATCCTTCATTTCTGAAATAATATATGTTCATTACTTTGTTTCTTAGGAACCTTTCAATAAAATCAGATTAGACGAACTCAAAAGAAAACACAAATGAAACACATTTGGCAGCCAGCAGCCCAGATTCAAGTGAAGACAACATTTGACAAGTGTTCTTATTTCTATTTCTTTTTTTTAAAATAAAACCTTGAGAATCCATTTTAGTTTTCCTACAAGATTACATCAGTAAAGTCATTCTATCCTGTTGAAAAGATAGGATAGGATGCCACCATATAAATTAGATGAGATGGGGAAGGAGGCAGGGAGAGGTCAGAACCATGCACCAGGACCGACAGGATAATAGAGCTGGTCAGGACCGGGTCAGGAGTATAGCATGACAAGAGTGTCATGTTACCTAGACAGCAAGACCAGACAGCCAGATAGGAAAGATTAATTAAAACGGAGTATAAATATATGAATGCCAGAAGCATTTGAAGTAAAAATTTTAAAATAGATTATTTTAAATATTTATTCCTTTTTTGAGTAAAGATGTTTTTCCTGATATTTTTTAAATGTACTTTTCAATTTTTTCCATTTATGCCTGCGGTCTTTCAGCTCGGCTCAGTCGGTAGCACTCCTGCCACTGGTTGTAGGTTGTAGTGTCACATCAAGGTTTGTGTGGATAATTTATGTTGGCACTCCAGTACAGTATTGAGGAGTGCTGTCTTCAGATAAGACTTTAAACCGAGATCCACTTTGCCAGATCAGCTGGATGTTAAAGATCCCATGAAACTGTTTGAAGGAGAGCAGGAGTTGTCCTGCTGCCCTCCCTTGAACAATAACACCGCAAAAACAAACTTGACTACTTATCTCTCATTGCTGTTCATGGAACTTTGTTGATGGAAATTGGCTGCCACATAACAGTCACCGCACTCCAAAATTCATGGTATGAAGCGGTTGGAGGTGTTTCAATGATATAAGTCACTATGGATGCAATTGCCCTGACATTTTGTAACTCTGGTGGAAGACTGATGGATCCCCCATGGAAAAGATGGAGACACAGTATAGCCCAGATTAACCCAGGGTCTCTACCATTTTTGTAAATGTATTGGGTGGGGGGGATGCGGTGGGGGGAGAGAGGGTGTTGCATTCTCCCATGTAACTCTGGGAGGAGACATGGGGGACCCCCACAGAATTTCAGGGCCAATAAATGCAATTATTATTATCGCTCTTGAACTTGAAGCATGGGTAGTAGTATTTACTAGTATTTACTCCACTCTTTTGAGTTTTGAATCAGAACAAAACTTTAAAGCTAAAGTCATTCAGTTTCAGATACACGTTACAGGTGAATCTCACAGGACTTCTACTTCACATTCTGTACAACTGTTGTGATTTATATTTAGATGTGGACCCTGAGAAGCAGCGATCAATTTCCTTACTACATCCGAGTACAGGGCCGTTGTAACTCAATAATATGAATTCAATATTGTATCAAATATGGTAAAACATCATTCTTACCCATGCTTATCTCTCGCTTTCCACCAGTGAGGGTCACGTTTCTGAAGTATAACATATTCTTCGTACCTCCTGACAGCTAGGTCAGTAGGTTCCCGGGCCGAGAAATCATACAGCGCTATCACCCTGGCCTCCCCTCCCTCCTCATCATTACTAGGGGGAGGCGGTGGAGGCTTCCTTCTCGATGGGACCCCCACTGTCCTGTTCACCTGAACAGTGACACAACAACATCAAAAATTTAAAGTAAATATAATGGACCCTATAATAATAATCAGTGCCAAAATGTACCTTATTATAATCAATTCAACCAAAGTGGCAAATCCTTCAAGTTCAGCAGCGCTAAATACATTTTTCACATCTTTGAGGACCATTTAAAATACTTTAGAGGCGCAGTGAGTTACAGATTTTCTACACACTGTGCACACCTTATACATGCATATGCTAAAATTCCTTTCAGCATTAACTATTTACGTTTTAAATGCATTTAATAATGTAATATTAAAATAAGATCCCTTTGAAGGCTATGTGGATAAATTTATCCCAACAGAGAGGCCCTACAAGAATTTCAGGCCCGACCTCTTCCAGGGAGACTCCTACTGCTTCTCCAAGGTCTGGTCCCGACTCCAGTCCTAGACTGTAACTTTAGCATCACTATGAAGACAAAGCCGCTTCACCGCGACACTTAAGTTGTTGAGTAAACGCACCCTTAGGCTGGGATCGTGGACACATGCTTAATTTATTTTGATAATGTCTGAGAAAGTAAGGGTTGTAATAATCACAGAGTTCAGAGAAACCAAACTACTAGCCTGACGATGGTGAAACACAAGTTCCGCTGTATTTCTAACACTACAGGGGTGAATTTCCACGAGGAGTTCTCCCACTTGCCCGCAAGAACTTTGGCAAAAGAACGCAAACCCCTGGAAAAACAGTGGCCAAAATTACAGCGGACAAGCGGGAGAACCTTAGCGAAATTCACCCCAAAGGCTTTGAAAATAGGCGGTAACAGTGCACTAACACTTAATGTGGTCCTATAAAATTAATTTATCTGCCATTTTAACAGAAGCTTGTTTGAACACCTCTTATTTTAAATATTCCCAAAGTGTAATTTCTAGCTCCAAGTGTTACCCTGACACAACTTTAGTACAAGAATATCCTGCCCTTTGATATATTGACTTAGACATTTAAAAACAAATGTCACATTAGTGTTATTAAATGCACATGTCTTGCAGCTGAGGTTTTTTCATAAGGGTTTTAATACGTCTACTTGTTGAGATTGACTGTAAAACAAATTTCAGCTGTACCCTAAACAGTGAGCTAGACAAAGGGGATCTGTATAGGTAAATTATATGCTTCACTGACAAACCTATATAATCACAGGAAATTGTATGGTTTGTCAGATGTGTCATTGGAGCTTGGCTGGTATGTAATACAAGCATTGTGAATGGGGACAGTGCCTCTCCCACCCCAGTGCACAGGGTCAACTCTAACCACAAAAACCATGCTTCTGGCAAACCTGCTACCTCAGACGTGATACTGCAGTTCAGGTCTTAGCTACTGACACTTCTAACTTACACTTAGATGCATAGATTTAGACATTAAAAAAATCCAAATATAATGGACCCAATGATATACTACAGCTTTAAGTACTATAAATGCAGTTAATATTTATTTGTATTGCTTCAATATCCTATTACAGTATGGAAGTTCTCAGTGACAATATGTAATCTGAGATAATAAGCCTCCAGCAGCATTTGTGGTTGCCACTTTACTGACATTTTTTACATACATATTTTAGCCTAAGTAAAATCCACTATTGATACTCATTTCTTACCAGTACAAATATACTGTATTATTAATGGATTATCTTTTTATGTGGTCAATGTCAAATAAAAATTGCCTCTATGTGACAGATGTAACAAATTCTCCTCTCAACAGTACACATAGACTCATATAATGTGTAGGTGTTGTCCCATGCCATTTATCATGAACATATAATGAAAGCACATCACCTACTCGGTAAATATTTGAAGAAGGATGGCGGCCATTCAAAGGATAACCATCCATGAGATCAGCATTATCGTCTAAGCTCATTTGAGTTGTCACTGCACTGAAATTTAATTAAAATAAACAATAATGAACATAACATTAATTATATGATTATAGGCTGCATATGTTCAATGAAGGTAGAAAAATACTTTTGTTTGGAAGGTATTTGAAAAATAAGGCTTACCGTTTCTGAACAGAACAGCAACAGCAAAACACTGACTGTATGGTATGGTCTGTGAAAACACGAGATTTCAATAGAACAACACTCCTTCAACTGCAAATTAAAGTAGCTTTACGGGAAAGTCAAAAACAAAATGCAGCAGATAAAGGAAATCTAAAACTAAAATGAAAGTTTTTTTTTTAAAAACAGGAAAAAATATTGTGCATGTACAACTACAATTATTTTGGGCAAATGTTATTCTGAAATTGAACCCATATATATACTTCCTCCTTCGGACTCCAAATGAATCCATGCCTTAGCCCAAGAGATGAGTTGAGTTCTACTGAATTCAGAGTTTAAGGCCCTGAAATTATAATCCAGGACCAAGGCATAAAACAGGCAGAGTCACTGACAGGAGCCAAATCTGACACGGAACCCAATTCCACCACAATTCTGCTACATGCAAAGAGCCACTTAAATTCCAGAAGCAACTCTTCTGCCCTCTGTACATTAAAGGAGTGTGTCTGGGGAGTTCCTGGATTACTCCAGGAATTTCACTCAGTACACCCTTATAAAACCTCAGTGAAACTCTCACCAGTTAAGAGCTGATGTGTGTTTGATTGAGGCCCTTGGAAAGACCCCAGAGGCTACGCAGATTAAAGTAATTGATCTCAGAGTGGGACAGTTCCCTTAATTAAAACCTGTTTTGGCTCCGTTATTAGCTAAAGACTTAAAGATATAGGCTCGGAGTTTCCATATGATTTCCGCCTAGGTAACAGCAGAATCTGGACATAATGAAATGAAATAGCACAAAAGATTGCAGAATTTGAAATGTAAGTGAGTTATGCTCATAACCACTTTACGTTGAATTATCTGCGATCTTTTAACATTGGTTCAAAAGTTAATTCGCACAAAGCAATCCCCACCCACAAAACTGGGGCGATAGTGGATCGGCCGTCCATTATACATTTGCCTGATTCTCAGGTATATAACAGGTGGCCAATCTGCTACCACCCATTTTACACACTGCGGAAGTTCAAAGTTCTGCCCTAAAACTCTCAGAACTAAGCTAACCCTTTGTAACTAACACAAAAGTAAAATACTGCGGATGCTGGAAATCTGAAATAAAAACTGAAAATGCTGGAAATACTCAGCATGTCAGGCAGCATCTGTGGAGAGAGAAACAGAGTTAACGTTTCAGGTCGATGATCTTTCATCAGAGAGGATATGAAAGGTCATCGACCTGAAACGTTAACTCTGATTCTTCCTCCACAGATGCTGTCTGACCTGCTGAGTATTTCCAGCATTTTGTGTTTTTATTTCAGATTTCCAGCATCCGCAGTATTTTGCTACTGTAATCTGAGGTCTTGTTTCAGCAATGCAGTACTGTGTAATTAAAACTTATCCAAAACTGGCTGGATAACAACAATAACTTGTAATTATATAGCACTCAGAATGTTTTACAATAAGGATGAAAGGAGGTACAGTGGACACTTAGGGGGAAAAATTCAGTTAGTTGCACCTCCCATTAGCACCTTAAGAGGGCGCTAATGGGGCGCAAAGCAACTAGCGCCCAGGCGCGGCGATGTTTGCACCGCTCGCAAAATTAACTAGACATTTTGCGGCGGCGCTAAACACTACCGCCACGATCTCCTGCGCCGGCAGATCGTGACGTCAGTTGAGTGTGCAACGCCCCGATAGCGCCCCGGAGCGGATATTGAGTGGCGCCCCCTGCCTTATGGCCTGCCGCTAGCAACGACAGGTTGAGGGGAGCGTTTTGCAGTCAGGAAGGGACTGGGGGAGCGCTATTTAAAGGCGATTGCTTCCTGCCTTTTTTTGTTGGTGACATTTTTGAACCACGCATTCTAAGAGAGAGAGAGAGAGAGAGACTTCTGGAGAGATTCAATGCTGTGTGAAGGAGTTTTGGGTACTGAGCAGCACTTTGCAGGTTCATTTTGATTTGCCCTTCCTTGTATCGATTTAGAAGAGACAGTGGGGGTTGCACTATGAGCTCTTTCCCTGGTTCTCTCCATTGTTCTTTCGAGCAGATTTGATGTACAGGTCTCTCCAGGCCGAGATTCAAGGCTGCAATGAGCAGGATGTGGATGGAAAGCAAGATCAACCCTCCCCTTTAAGAACTGGCCAGCGCCATTGTGTCTGTGTTCCATTGCTGACTGACATCACATGAGCTTCGCCAGCGCTCTGAGGTAGCGCCTCGCTCCTCGGCCTTTGCGCCTTAAGACAGATGTGTAGCGCCTGATTTAGCGCTCCAATCACCTCCAGGGGCGATAAAAGTCAAGTTTGCAGTCGGAGGCGATAAATAGCGCCAGGCGCTAATCTTTGCGCCCGGCTGATAATTGCGCCCCAAACGGGGCGATACTGAATTTTTCCCCCTTAGTATGGAGAAAACAGGAAAGGGACTGGAGAGGTGAGGATGGGGCACTGAAGACATAGCTGAAGAGCAATGCTTTGAGGAGATTTTTGAAAGCAGGGAGGCAGGTGGTAGGGTGCAGGGGACTGGAGAAAGGAAACAAGAATTCTCTGATGATGTAAGGTTTAATGTCTGATTATCGCCAGTCTCACAGCAAAATCACTGTCTACATATAAAATATTTTCTTTCAGTATAGAAAATTGGAAGTTTTAACACAAGTTTGCAATTCTGAGAAAAGAGAAAATATTCAAAGTAAGCAAGATTTGCAAACATTTTCAAAACGTCTAGCCTGCTAAAATATATATGAGTGGTAATTTGGGAAAATATTGCTAATTTCAGCAGCCTCAGAAAAGGCAGCTTAAAAAAAGTCCTGCTGATCTCAGCTACGTTACTGTGGACAGGCAGCAAGTCTAGACAAGGCAAAATGGGAGGGAGGTTTATTCCCATGCTGGTCCCATGCACCTGCAGTATATGCCAGATGGTGGCATCAGTAGAGGCCTGGGAGATGGCTGGCCCTCCTGCGAACTGGAGAGAAAAGGCAAGAAATTCATACCCTCAAAAAAATCAAAAGATTTATATGTTTGCAGATAGTAGAGGAAGTTGTCATTAATTCAATTATTTTAGAAAAATCATAAACACTGGACTGAGGATTTTAGGACAAACAGCAAAGGAAATCTTCCAAAACACAGGTTCAATTGCACTATAAATAGTGAAGAGGAAATCTTCCACTTTATTATTTGTTTACTAATCTAACACAAAGCACAAATAAGAACGCAAATCTGCAAAATCCTGTTGAATCCTGACTTGACCAGTACATTAACACCAAAGAAACCAGCATTAGTTAGTATCTTATAAATAGGTCCTAAAAAAGCTTTTTTCAAAAAAATTACCATGACATTTACAGATGAAAAATGAAATAGAACATTAATCTTTTTTCCTTGTAAATTTCATGAGAAAATGTGATCTTTGCTGCTGTTGATCGTGCTTCTCTCTCTGTGATGCTCACGAGGTGAGTCTGGAATACTAGCGACAGAGAGTACAAAACTGATGCAATACTCTGGCACTGATTTTTGTTTTAATCTTTGTTGATAATACTACAGTTTGGATCATGTCATTCACACCAATAAAACTAAAACCCTTCACATACGTGAAGGGAAAACCAGCAGGTACATGACTAGAGCACTGGACCTCTCAGTTAGAGACCCGAATTTGAATCCAAATCTTGAATAGCGTTTGATTTTTCTGGCCGCTTTAAGTTGACGCTCACATTAAAAAGCAGAGAATGTAATTGAATGTAAATGGAGTAAGCATCTTACGTTAGTATCACAATGTAACCTTTTGACATGTTTTGGAATTAAGATAAATACTTCTGTCTGGATAATTCTTAATCTGGCAGATTTTTTGAATTAGGCAACAACGAGTAAGATGGAACAGGTCTATTACAGAATATTTCACAAGGCAGAGCCAAGGACTAACATGGACCCGACTGTGAAACTTGTAGGCATGTGTTATTAAGTTCATTATTGTCATTAGATGGTGAATATGCATATTTCTTAAAATAATGCAATATTTGAGTTTATTTTTAGCCGATGTCTGTGATTTCCTTGAGTTTTCCACTGTGTTACAGATCAACAGAAATACGCAAGGCTGAATGAACTGTGTACTTACTGGGAATATTACAGGAGCTGTCAACCAATCTGAGTTCTTCCTTATCCTCATGCATAATCTAATATACTATATCTTCACTATATGTTATATGTTACTAGACTTTGACTCTAGCTTTGCAGTATATGTTTTACACGGTGTTATCAGACACCAATTCCACCACATATGCCTTATTATCTATTCTTGACTCTATGAATCTGTCATATTACGGCTGGAGTGTATAATGATATAAAATCAGACTGATTGGCTTTATGAATTTTTATGATAGTTTTAAATAAGTTTTATAAAACGGATGGTATATTTTTAGATACAGAACCATAAAGATGTTAAGATTTTAGATATGACACATCAGCATCATCAGCCAGGATATAGATTTCTAATTATACCAAAGTTAGTAGGAGGTGTAGTTTTGCTTTCTTACTGCTCACTTCATGAGTAAGTGGAACATTAATCAGAGAAAATTTCAGAGAAATGTACATTATATAAATCTGATAGACCATTTGCTGGGATTTTTTTTGTTGTTGATGTGTTTAACTTTAATGCTAAGAAATGAAAATATTAATTGTGATCATTCATCCTTGATCAAGCACAAGATGGTGACTTGGACAATGGCAGTGCCATCAAAGATCAAAAAAAAGCTTCTAACAATTGTTTCTATGAGAACTGTCCCAGTAATCTCACTACAAAACTGACCATCATAAAAGAAGATGCAAGTAGCTGCCAATTTGAACGGTGTGGGACCTCCTGCACCTTTAACTGAAAAATAACACAGGCCAAGTAAACCCATGTTAACGATCCCATTATAGGCTTTATGATCATTAGGTGAACTTTAGTGCCTGCAAAGATGCCTTGATCAGCTTCCCATTTAACATTGTTAGTCTAACAGATCTAACTTGATTTATGTTTCACTCCTGTTTTAAATAGTTGGATTGTAATAGCTCTCCTCCAGTCCTCAGGTACAACCTCTATATTTATGGAGCTCCTCAAATTATTAATCAGAGCTTTGCATATCCATGATGTAGGTGTCCTGGTGTTTAATGCTTTCTGTACGTGGCTCTATATTGTCATCACCTGATTTCCACACAGACACAGGGATCACTGGTTAGCAATCAGAAGCCCAAGCTGATTTTTCACCTATTTAACTAAGAAGCAGAGACCAATGATACTGTCTCCCTAATTCAGAGCAACCAACTCAGCTCAGGCCAGGAATAGAGCCTGGGACCCGTCTGGCCTGTGTGGTTTGGTGCCATAACAAGCAGTACTATCTGAGCTATCGGGGAGCTATTGGCGATTCTAAATCTTATTAAAGCATAAAAGGGTTACTACTATGAATTTGGAGCAATTCCTCAAAGTATTCTTCACCTTTTAATAGAACTTTCATTTAACTGGAATAATTATATTAAATAAAACCCTTTGTAAATGTTCTTTTTCTCTCTTTTATAGTGTGCAGCATTCACTTCCTGCTCTCAGACCTCTGTAAATCTGACTCTGAGAAGCCATTTTAATGTTGATAATGTGTCACCAGCAGCCAGTGTTGGTGCGCCTGCTGCAGGCACAGTAATAAATTAGGCAAAATCCGCACCTCTGTGCCATGAACCCAACTTTTCATGGGCCCTGAGATCAGAGGCGCAGAAAACACAGGGCTCTTTCTATTGGCTCTCCAATGAGGACTAGCAGCACACGGGTGCAGTAAAAAGAGAGTGGTTTCTGCTCAAGTGCCTTTCTCCCAGAGCCTTGCCGCCAATATAAAAGTGCTCTCTATATCCGACCAGCAGCAGGTGCACGAGAATGGCTCATCTTATCGCACCATCTGATTTTCTCTCTGTGGAAGTGGTTTATCTTCACTTGACACCTCCTCCCGTCAGTGATTAGAAACTCACTGTTTATGTGTATAACTCATAACTCTAGGCCTTAACCTATAATTTTCCAGGCTGTAGTACAAACATATGTAGCTCAATGTGCTGTTTCAATGGGCTGTTCCATGGTTTTGATTTTTAGGAATCAAAATTTTCCAGTCCAAATTCATTAAAACATGCAAAACTATATGCAAGCAGTAACACGAGACAAAGTAACTTCAGAAATAGATAATATGCATGTAGGTTTCATCTATAGAGAATCTTGGCCCTCTTTTGCTTTTAAAATTATTTTATTTCATTCCCTATTTGATTACTCTAAGGCTACATTAATGTCTACTAGTCACTGCTCTTCTCCCTGCTCTGGTCTCCCTCGACCTTGCCATCTAAAATGAAGTGAAATTACATTAAAGATCACATTAACAATGCATTATAACCAACACCAATTGCTGTCAGTGTTTCTTATCACATTTAATACTGTGATAGATAGCATCAAATTGTTTGAAAAACAGCTGTCAATTGAATTTGGGGTTTTCATACATGCACAGATAACATCAGCCATGGACTCTGCTTGAGATGGTACTACAAACACTTCATACCACCACATCTGCTCCCCTGTGCCACTGATCTCACTTGGTGCCTTATGCCTTTGAAGCCTAGCCCAAAAACAAACATCAGTGTTTGACCTGATCACTACAATGGTGTAATCAAGTCAAGCTTTTCAAGGTTCGCTTTCTGGATTGACCGGATGGTCAGCCTTTGGAATTGTCAGGGACCAAATTTTAGAAACATCAAGATGATGCAAACTGTGGTTTACTGACACATATTTATTTTTCCTTTTTGCTACAAATTGTGTGTTGTGTACATTAGTGATTAACATTAAATGGTTTGTGCCTCTAATGAAATACTGGCGGAACATTTTCTCCCCGAATTACCAGTTTGAATTAAATGTGTTGTATGAACAATACAAACATTTGTAACAGGCTGCGTAGGCAAAATAACCCAGTGACATTTGCAGCCTCTGAATAGATTTTTCTGCCAATTTTTCTCCATCGATTTTCTCCTCTCCCTCATCTCCTTTCCCAAAGAAATTGGCTCCATAGGTGCCGTTGCCCTCAGGTACCTCACCCAAGTGGCCATGACACATGTGTGAGCCTCGTCATCGAATGACAACATCCTATTTGATTATGGAGAGGTGTTATAACAAGTCTAATTCTGTTCACACCGAGTGTCCACACCAGCACACTATCAGCAGAGTGTGATAAATAACAAGCAGGAGCAATAGTTGATTTACTTAACACCAACTTACATTTATATAGCGCCTTTAACATAGTAGAATGACCCAAGGCACTTCACAGAAGTGTAATCAGACAAAATTTTACACTGAGCCAAAGAAGGAGATATTAGGAGGGTGACTAAAAGATTAGCTAAAGAGGTAGGTTTTAAGGAGGGTCTTAAAGGAGGAGAGAGGGGTAGTTAGGCAGAGAGGTTGAGGGAGGGAATTTCAGAGCTGAGGGTCTAGTTGGCAGCAGAGGTTTGGATGAGCTGTAGTTTATGGAGGGTGGAGCATAGAAGGCCCGCCAGGAGAACATTGGAATAGTTGAGTCTGGAGGTGACAAAGGCATGGATGAAGGTTTCGGCAGCAGGTGGGCTGAGGCAGGGGCAAAGATGGCAGGAGGTACATGTACAAGATGGATGAGTTGCACCTCAACAGGCCTGGGACCAATATCCTTGTAGGGAGGTTAAAGAGCTGTGAGGGAGGGTTTAAACTAATTGGGCAGGGGGTGGGGCACCAGGGTGAAGCATGAGAAAGGAGATAAACGTTGCACAGAGGATTGGGAGAGAGAAACAGCGTTAGAATAAAGAGAGTACATAAGAACATAAGAATTCCGAGCAGGAGCGGCCATACAGCCCCATGAGCCTGCTCTGCCATTCAATAAGATCATGGCTGATCTTCGACCTCAACTCCACTTTCCCGCCTGATCTCCATATTCCTTGATTCTCCTAGAGTCCAAAAATCTATCTATCTCAGCCTTGAATATACTCAATGATTCAGCATCCACAGCCCTTTGTGGTAGAGAATTCCAAAGATTCACAACCCTCTGAGTGAAGAAATTCCTCCTCATCTCAGTTTTAAATGGCCGATCCCTTATCCTGAGACTATGTCCCCTAGTTCTAGACTCTCCAGCCAGGGGAAACAACCTTTCAGCATCTATCCGGTCAATCCCTCTCAGAATCTTAGATATTTCAATGAGATCACCTCTCATTCTTCTAAACTCCAGAGAGCATAGGCCCAATCTACTCAATCTCTCCTCATAGGACAACCCTCTCATCCCAGGAATCAATCTGATGAAACTTTGTTGCACTGTCTCTAAGGCAAGTATATAACTGTGCACAGTACTCCGTTGTCTTACCAAAGCCCCCTACAATTGTAGCAAGAATTCCTTACTATTGTACTCCAACCCCCTTGCAATAAAGGCCAACATGCCATTTGCATGCTCAATAGTTCAGAAATAGGAGGGATCAGACGGTGAGGGGGGTTAGAATGCGAGGCAGACTAAAATGGGTTTAGAATGTAACTTCGTAAATACTCAGAGTGTGGTAAGGTTGGTGAGCTGCAGGCACAAGTAATGGAGACCTGGCTCAAACAAGGGGATGAATGGGCACTTAATATTCCTGGCTACAATGTATTCAGGAGAGATAGGGCAGGAAAAAAAGCAGAGGGGTGGGGGGTGGCAGTATTCATCAAAGACACTGGCTTGTGTTTTAATCTGGAGGTGAGTCGGGAACGGGGTGGGTGGGGGGTGCTAGAAAGCAGCCGGGAAACCCGGGAGGAAAGTAACAGACTTTAGGACGAATTAAACAGACTGGTGAAATGGGCAGACACATGGCAGATGAAATTTAATGCAGAGAAGTGTTAAATGATTCATTTTGGTAAGAAGAATGAGGAGAGGCTACATAAACTAAATGGTACAACTTTCAAGGGGGTGCAGGAACAGAGAGGCCTGGGGTTGTATGTACACAAGTCTTTGAAGGTGGCAGAACAAGTTAAGAAGGCTGTTAACAAAGCATGCGGGATCCTTGGCTTTATATATAGAGGCATAGAGTACAAAAGCAAATAAATTATGCTAAACCTTTATAAAAACACTGGTTAGGCCCCAGTTGGCGCACTGTAGCCAAATAGGAAGGACATTAAGGCATTAGAGAAAGTTTTAATTTATTCTTTATTCATTCACAGGACGTGGGCATCGCTGGCCAGCATTTAATGCCCATCCCTAATTGCCCTTGAGACGGTGGTGATGAGCTGCCTTCTTGAACCGCTGCAGTCCGTGTGGTGAAGGTACTCCCACAGTGCCGTTAGGTAGGAAGTTCCAGGATTTTGACGCAGCGACAATGAAGGAACGGCGATATATTTCTAAGTCAGGATGGTGTGTGACTTGGAGGGGAACATGGAAAGGAGATTTACTAGAACGGTACCAGGGATGAAATATGTCAGTTACGTGGAGAGACAGGAGAACCTGGGGCTGTTCTCCTTAGAGCAGAGAAAGTTAAGGGGAGATTTGATAGTGGTGTTCAAAATCATGATGGGTTTTGATAGAGTAAATAAGGAGAAACTGTTCCCAGTGGCAAAAAGGGTCGGTAACCAGAGGACACAGATTTAAGGTAATTGGCAAAAGAACCAGAGACGACACGAGGAAAAAAATTGTACGCAGCGAGTTGTGATCTGGAATGCACTGCCTGAAAGGGTGGTGGATGCAGATTCAATAGCAACTTTCAAAAGGGAATTGGATAAATACTTGAAGGGGAAAATTTTGCAGGGGAGTGGGATTAATTGGATAGCTCTTTCGAAGAGCCCGGACAGGCATGATGGGCCGAATGGCCTCCTTCTGTACTGTATCATTCTATGATTCTATGATAAAGACATTACATGTAGCACAATACTCATGTTTCAGCGGGTTACTGGGAAGTTACATAGACATTGCATGTTAAAGTTAAACATCTCTATAAAAGATGCACCATAAACATCATAACCATAGACAAATCCATTATATTGTATTTGGTTTAATAATTAGTTTGAATATTCAGGCAGAAAGATTTGCAGTATGTAGTTTTCTGAAGAAACTCAATTTCTTTGTTATTTTTCTCTACTTCTGAAGTTGTTTATTCCATGCTGGGGTATGGATGCATGGAAAACTGATTTTTATATGAGATTTAACACTGACTGACTGTCAGCCGGATATTTCGTGTGGAGGGCATCACAGCCAAGCCTGATCCTATCCTCATGCAACGTCTACACACATTCACTTTCAACATGGGTCATTTGATAGTGATCAGGAATGGAATACTCTGGATGTGTTTCCCCTCCTTAATCCAGGGGTACTGAGACTAATTGTAGTGCCCCTGCCACAACCCTATCTGAGACAAACTAACTCAGGACAGATCGGGAATGTACCTGGGTCTTCCTAATCTGTATCATTTTTCCTATCACTGGATAAAATCACAGAGCTATTGGAAGAGCTGAAGAAAGACTTTATGTAAATGACGGAGCCCAATAGATGGGAGCTATTTAATTAATTTGATGTCACTGAACATTTACTTGTTCATGATGCGGCGATGCCGGTGTTGGACTGGGGTGGACAAAAGTGAGAAGTCGCACAACACCAGGTTATAGTCCAACAGTTTTATTTGAAATCACAAGCTTTCGGAGCAGCCGCTCCGAAATCTTGTGATTTCAAATAAAACTGTTGGACTATAACCTGGTGTTGTGCGACTTCTCATTTACTTGTTCAACATTGTTCTATTTGTCCTTGGGTACCTTAGGCAATAATAGTTAGGAACACAGGTCAAAATGATAAAGGGAACAACTATTTTAACTAGTATGGCATTCTTAATCAAATAGTAACACAGGTAATTTCTGTCATATAATGAATTTTGCAAATTGCACCACTGTCAGATGCAAACCAGGCGTACATATTTCATCAGTGTTGTTGTCAAGGCAGGAAACAGAGAAAATGTAAGAAAACCTACAGCATTAGCGGAAACTCCAGTCTTCCTGTCTTTAAAGTATGCATCATATCTGTTAAAATTAACTCTCTCGCCACCCAAATAATAAGTGGCTGTAAGATGGTTACCATATTTAAACAGAAATTCATACTGGAAAGAAAGCAGCTGAATGGGCAGTGTTATTCAGTCTGATTATTTGTCCGAATATAGAAAAATACCTCTTGTTACACTAACACCCTCATTAGCTGCATCTTATGTAGCTTCTTTTCTTTTAGCGAGGTCTAACTGAAAATTTGGTATTTACATATGTATGTATCAGTATTAGTGATTATTAAATCATTTATATACCACTAAATGGCCTGCGGTAAATCACCGACCAAGACATACTTTAATAGGAATTAAGACTTGAAAATATTCTTTTCCTTCCTCAATTGTGTCAACATATACAAGCAATTGGGCTCCAAGGTTGCTTTAACAATTAAACCAAATGTAAACCTGAAGCATTAGGGATGAGGTATACAGAATACTCATTTTTACAATCTGATCTGACTAGTGTAGTTTATAATTCACGGTTTATTCGTCCGCTTTTTACTTAGTTGTCAAAATTCATTCAAGGGCTTGTTAGATAGCAATTATCAAAGTTAGATACAGAAAAGATTAAATTCTTGATATAAAATAATAAAAGTAAAAAGCAAAACTATTTCATTTTACAATATTATAAAAATGTCATTTAAAAATTAGTTTTTTTCTTCAGTGTATTACTGTTATAATTGCCAAGGAGAAACTTTAAATGTTTGAATCAACTACATTTTATATTTTCAATTGTTTTAATATAATTATTTACAGGTAATAATGCATGTATTTTAAGGATTTTCATGTATTTTTATTGCTCAAATTACATGTTTGGTGTGGAGCCGACACAAATCTGCTTTTCAAAATACATAGTCTGAGAATGTGCATTGCTGAACTGTAATAAATTATATTGTATTATGTTAAAAGCACTTCACCCGATACAATCCAAAATTAAAACTATCTGCATAGCTTGTTCAATCTGACCAACTCAAAAAAAGTTGTTATTTATTACCATTCTGAACATTTCCTCTTTGTTCTGTATATGTAAAACATCTTTGCTTAATGTGAAGGAGGTCAATTTACTTACAGGTAGAAAGAATCATCTCGTTTCTTTTAATGCGACTTAAAACTTCCTTTTGAATGCTGACTGCTTAAGCCTTTCAATTCTTGTCATCCTCAAAGTTCTGCTTAACTCGTTTGCAGCCTTTGCGGTTTCTAGCTGAGAACTGAATAACTGGGTAACACCCAGGATGTGACATGACCATAAAGGTCTGATTTAAACAAGTTACATTTATTCTGCAATAAAGATTTAACTCCACTTATGATTCTCCTCACAGAAGACATGACCAATTTAAAATTAAACTCTACACTAAGTAAGTTCATTAGCAAGTTACTACTAAATAAAACCTTTGTGAAGTACTTTAATTCGAGGGAAAAATACTTTTAATAATGAAAAATATGTTTTACCCTTCTTAATACCCCATTTCTAATGATAGCGAGCTGAGCCTTTTGAACAGTTGAATATTTTGGTAATGACATTAAGAATTATGCTAAGAAGGTTCAAATCTTGCACCAGCTGATTACTCTTTTGCAATTGTAACCTTAATTGTTGATGCCAGATTACTTGTAAACAATAATGCCTGGACTATAATTTGATATACAATATAGGGCAGAGTATAAATCAGGAAATTAGAGGCACATGTAACCAGGGTAATACAGTAATCATGGGGGACTTTAACTTAAATATAGACTTGGCAAACCAAATTTGCAGTAATAGTGTGGAGGACAAATTCATGGAATGTATGCAAGATAGTTTTCTAGATCAGTATGTTGAGGAACCAACTAGGGAACAGGCTATTTTAGATTTAGCATTGTGCAACGAGAAAGGGATAATTAATAACCTTGTAGTAAAGGGGCCTATAGGGAAGAGTGACCATAATATGATAGAATTTTATATTGAGTTTGAAAGTGATTTAGTTAAATCCGAAACTAGGGTCTTAAATCTAAACAAAGCAAACTATGTAGGTATGAGGGGTGAGTTGGCTCAGGTAGATTGGGAAACTACATTAAAAGGTATGATGGTAGAGAAGCAATGGCTAGCATTTAAAGAATAATACATAATTTACAACAAATATACATTCCTTTAAGGCACAAAAACCCCACAGGAAATGTGGTCCCACCGTGGCTAACAAGAGAAGTTAAAGATAGTATTAGATCAAAGGATTTTAGAATTCACCAAAGGAAGACCAAGAAATTGATAAAGAAAGGGAAAATAGAATATGAGAGTAAACTAGCAGGAGACATAAACACAGACTGTAAAAGCTTCTATAGGTATGTAAAAAGGAAAAGATTAGTAAAAGTAAATGTGGGTCCCTTACAGGCTGAGACGGGAGACATTATAATGGGGAATAAGGAAATGGCAGAGAAATTAAACAAATACTTTGGTTCTGTCTTCACGGAAGAGGGCACTGGAGGTGAGATGGAGGCGGGTTTCAGTTTGAGTGGGTTTGAAACTCGCCTCCACTGATGGGAAAATCTCAAATTTTTGAAACCTATGATTGGCCACTTGATTTCAGAGGTGTGGGATGCCCTTGCTCAATTAGTGTTTTGGGACTGAAACTCGCCTCTGTTGACAGCACTTTTCAAGTCTGATTTTATGGCTTCTTGCTCCCTTGGCTCATTCCACAGCATTTCTGAGTCTCCTGCACCACCTCCAACATCTTTTGAGAAACCACTATGTCCAATTCCAAGGCAAGGGCCTACCCGAGGCTCTCGGATGAGGCGCTGCAAATGTTGTTTGAGAGAGTGACAGCTAGCATGGAGGTGCTCTTCCACTCATCTCAGAGGAAGAGGCCGGCCAAAGAAACCAAGGCTGTGTGGGTACAGCTGGCAAGGGATAGAACCTCCAGATCTGTGTGCAGATTGGGAGACTGTTTCTGTGTATTGATGAAATGCCACCCCTGTTGGAAAGCATTAAAATGATTTGAAGCCAAAATGTTGGCGTTATGCCATCTGTTCTTTCGTCTTAGGCAGCTCCACATTGCAGGCTCCGCGACACTTGCATTGTCAGGTTGGTGGCCTGAGTGGAAGGAGGCCGGAGAGTCATGTCCATTGTCAATGATGTCCTATGATGGAGCGAAAGACATGTGCCAACTTGGACAACCTATGCAAATCTGGCCATGATAAGTTCATCCCTGGTAGCCATGTGCTCACTTGCTGCCGCTGCCGCTGGTCGATACACCGGCGCTCTGACCTCCTCCTCCTCCTCCTCATCTGAGGTCCATGCAGAAAGAAAACAAATGGTTCCCATGCTGCTTGTAGATGCCTCCTTTGGGGAAGCGCTCATTGCAAGTGGGGAGAGGGTCTTCCAAGGAGGTCCCACAGTTGATGGAGTCAAGCTGCAGCACCTCTGACTTCGGCAGGCCTTCTAAAAGTGCTCAGAGACCTTTTAAAGCCAAGATCTGGCACCTGCAAGTAATTTTTGCTGCAATAAACGATGTCTTGTTAGACTTGCAGCAGTGAGGAGGCCACCCACAAGTCAACCCACCAGGTTTACCTGGCGTGGTTTAAGAGGTGCGTGGATCACGTCGAAAAGGTGGAAAAATCACGAGGGCCTCTCAAAATAGGCTTAGAGAGGCCCTTAACGAGCATTTAAGGATCTTTAATAGCGCAATGGCCAGCTGGAGGCAGGAGTGTTTGCCGACCTCCAAAACCGCCACCGGCAAAATCCCGCGGAGGCGGGTTGGAGGCGGGTTCCGAACCCGACCTCTTCGATTCTGATTTTCCTGCCTTTCCCGCCTCCTCCGATGTCAGAAAATCGCTCCCCTTTGTGTCTGTCTTCACGGAAGACGACGCAAAAAACTTCCCGGAAATAGTGGAGAACCAAGGATCTAGCGAGAATGAGGTACTGAAAGAAATTAGTATTAATTTTTTTTAAAAGTACGAGGGAAATTAATGGGACTGAAAGCCGATAAATCCCCTGGGCCTGATGGCCTACATCCTAGGGTTTTGAAAGAGGTGGCTATAGAGATAGTGGATGCATTAGTTGTCATTTTCCAAAATTCCATAAATTCTAGAATGATTCCCGCGGATTGGAAGGTAGCAAATGTAACCCCAGTATTTAAGAAAGGAAGAAGAGAGAAAACGGGGAACTACAGACCAGTTAGCCTGACATCAGTAGTAGGGAAAATGCTAGAATCTATTATTAAGGATGTGGTAACAGGGCATTTAGAAAATAATAATAGGATTGGGCAGATCTGTTAGAGTTTTTTGAGGTTGTAACTAGTTAATAGATAAGGGGGAACCAGTGGATGTAGTGTATTTGGATTTTCAGAAGGCATTTGATAAGGTGCGACACAAGAGGTTATTAAACAAAATTAGGGCTCATGGGATTGGGGGTAATATACTAGCATGGATTGAGGATTGGTTAATGGACAGGAAACAGAGAGTAGGAATAAACGGGTCATTTTCGGGTTGGCAGGCTGTAACTAGTGGGGTACCGCAAGGATCAGTGCTTAGGCCTCAGCTATTCACAATCTATATCAATGATATGGATGAGGGGACCAAATGTAATGGCCCGAAAATTAGACCTAATACGCGAGAGTACGCACTGTGTACTCTCGCGTTTTAGGTCTCCAATTGCCGGTTTTCAGCATGCACTGCGCATGCGCGGGAAACCGGCACTTCGTGAACTCAAAAGGGGGCGGTTCCTAAGTGAACCGCGTGCGCGCTACAGGCTGCGCGCACGCAGTGCACTTAGTGCTTTGAACGCGCAGGTAAGCATGGAAGATTTTACACATAAAGAAAGGAGGCGTAAGACCCTCTTTAAACAAGGTAAGTAGTTAATTAAGTATTTTAAATTTTTTTCAACGGGTTTATCTTTTTTAGAGACTTTAAAGAAAGGTAAGTTTATTTTTATAACTTTTAAAAAGATTTAAAATTTTTTCAAAAATTTAAATTTTTGTTTAAAGTGGTTAATTTATTTAAATATAGTTATTTTATTAATGTGATGGGTTTTTTATTAAATTTAATTGAGGTTTAGCTGTTCTTTTGGGGGTAAGTTGTATTCATAGCTTTGACAGTTGTCCTGTCAAAACTATGAATGAAAGATGGTGTGCTGCCATTGGCTCTAACTGAATCACGTGATCCCACAGCTCGCACGAACTAACTGCGTCTGTGGGTCACGCAAGCACTGCACAGCTGCATGTGGGACTGGCCTTGAAACTAAAGTTCGTGTGAGCCCGGAGGGAAAAGGTAGGCGCGCAGTGAGATATCGCGGGGAAGCCTTACCCCCGCAGGAACGCTCCGTGTTTAATTTCTGGGCCAATATATCCAAGTTTGCTGATGATACAAAGCCGGGTGGGAATGTAAGTTGTGAGGAGGATGCAAAGAGGCTTCAAGGGGATATAGACAAGCTAAGTGAGTGGGCAAGAACATGGCAAATAGAATATAATGTGCAGAAATGTGAAGTTATCCACTTTGGTAGGAAAAATAGAAAAGCAGAGTATTTTTTAAATGGTGAGTGATTGGGAAATGTTGATGTTCAGAGGGACCTGGGTGTCCTTGTGCACGAATCACTGAAAGTTAACATGCAGGTACAGCAAACAATTAGGAAAGCAAATGGTATAATTGCCTTTATTACAAGAGCATTTGAGTATAAGAGTAAAGACATCTTACTGTAATTATATAGGGCCCTAGTGAAACCACACCTGGAGTATTGTGTACAGTTTTGGTCTCCTTACCTAAGGAAGGATATACTTGCCACAGAGGGAGTGCAACAAAGAGTCACCAGATTGATTCCTGGGAAGGGGGGATTGTCCTATGAGGAGAGATTGAGTAGACTTATATTCTCTAGAGTTTAGAAGAATGAGAGGTGATCTCATTGAAACATACAAAATTCTTACAGGACTTGACAGGGTAGATGCAGGGAGGATGTTTCCCCTGGCTGGGGAGTCTAGAACCAGGGGCCACAGTCTCAGAATAAGGGATCAGCCATTTAGGACTGCGATGAGGAGAAATTTCTTCACACAGAGAGTGGTGAATCTTTGAAATTCTCTACCCCAGAGGGCTGTGGAGGCTCAGTCATTGAGTATATTCAAGACAGGGATCAATAGATTTTTGGATATTAAGAGAATCAAGGGATATGGGGATAGTGCAGGAAAGTGGAGATGAGGTAGAAGATCAGCCATAATCTTATTGAATGGAGGAGCAGGCTCGAAGGGCAAAATGGGCTGCGCCTGCTCCTATTTCTTATATTCTTAGTTTAGAGCCTGGATCCCATAAAAGAACATAGAAATTCAACAATTGTCACAGAACTGTATTGATCTATAGGGGGTAGAACAGAATGCCTTGAATTCATAAACAGCAAGTTCAGCTTTCACAGGAATTTTTTGCCCAATTGCCCAACGACATTACGGGAGAAAATTTCTGCGGAGTTCTCTGCCCGCTATATTGGTAAACACTCCCGTGTAGGTGTCATCTGAAACAGGTGTTAGCCCCTTTGCATATGCAAATTTTAGGCCTAATGTGTTTGAGACCCCCTACCTGAAATTGTGCTGCCCTGAACGCGGCCAGCGACGGGTGTGCAGCATTCAGATATCTATGTCTAAATCTGGCCTAACCAGTGGTCTTTAAAGAGGCCGCATGAGGCCGCCACCAAAAAGGCAATTAAAAATAAATATGGCCCCCACTCGAGCCCCTCCAGCTTGCACCCTCTCCCTCCCAGGACCTACCTGAGGGCCACTGCTGGGGTGGCACCAGCCAAACTTCATCCTCATGGAATCGACGAGCTGCCTCTGGTCACCGGATTGCCGTCTGTAGCTCACTGGAAATATACTGATGAGGCCCAAGGTCCAATTTCAGGTGAGCATCGGGCTTCTAGAGTCAAGTGCGCTCCACCTATTTCAGGTCTGTAAATTGGCCGAAATGAATTTCCACCCCATGTATCTAGATTTTCAAAAAGCCTGTGGCAAGGTGCCGAAGAAAAGGCTACCAAATAAGGGAGAGTCCTGTAGGATTAGTAGGAGAACTTTGGGTTGCAAAAGAACTGGTTGAATCCTCGCAGACAGTTCTTATTAATGGTAGTGGTCCTGCATGGAGAACGGTCACTGGTGAAGTCCCAAAGGGATCAGTGTTAGGGCCGTTGCTCTTCATCTTTAAAAAAATAACTGGGTGAAGGATCAGGGAAACTTTCTACAAGCTTGTGAAAGATAAAGATGTGTATGTGGAAGGACCTTAGATGGGAAAATAGATAGGAGGATCTGGAAACGATGGTGGAATTGGCCCATATCTAGCATATAGATAAATGTAGCATCATGCACTTGGGTATGGGCAATGATAAGCAGGTATACACCATGCAGGGTTACATTCTCAAGGCTGCTGAACAAGAAAAGGACTTGGATGTTATAGTGCATGTCACTGAAGGACCATGACTAGTACTGTTAGGATGTATTGCCAGGACAATTAAATACAAACGTTGGGAAGACAGAAGCGGCCCCACCACTGATTCCATCCTGCCTATTTCCATCTCTGTAACATCACCCCTTTCCGCCCCTAGCTCAGCCCATCTGCTGCCAAAACTCTCATCCAGGACTTTGTCATCTCCAGACTTGACCATTCCAATGCTTTCCAGCGTTTTCTGTTGTTATTTCGGATTTCCAGCATCCGCAGTATTTTGCTATCCCATTCCAATGCTTTCCTGGCCATCCTCCATAGACTTCAGCTCATCCAAAACTCTGCTGCTCATATCACTTCAAGGCCTCGTCCCTCCCTACCTCTGTAATCTTCTCCAGCCCTACAAGCCTCAGAACTTTTGAGTTCCCCTAATTCTGACCTTTTGTACATCCTCCCCTACTCCTTTTACCCCACCATTGGCACCCATGCCTTCAGCTATCAAGGCCCAAAGATCTGCAATTCCCTCTGTTACCTTCTCCACCACCTGCTCTTCCTTTAAATCCACCTCTTTGAGCAAGCATTTAGTCACCCCTCCCATATCTTCTTTGGCTTGGTATAGATTTTCATCTGATTATGCTTCTGTGAAGCACCTTGGGATACAAATGCAAGTTGTTGTTTCTATTGGAGTAAATCTGCCTCTGCTGGAGATTGCATTACTGGTGGGTGGGGGAAGGGGGCAGCAAGGGGAGTGATGGTTTGTAGAAGTTACACAGCGACAGTAAAGGAGAGGCTCATGGACCAGCTGGTCTTTCCCTGTTTACTTTTATATGTTCGTATGTGCACTTCTCGCATAAAGGTTGAGAAATACCATTGACGGCAAAATGAAAATTATGAAACTTCAGCCTATTTCTGACAGGAGCTTCTTGCACCCGACATAAATGTGACTGAAAAAGCAATTCCAGCATAACTATTTCTGACCACATTTCTGTTCTGATATGAACCAATTGCACCTGTTGATGAGGTGCAAGGGAGCCAAAATCAACCCAATAGTGTTTTATAGCCTATTCAGGGATATAGTAGTTTGCTCCATATAGTTATATAATGGTTATTCTACACATCAGTTATGGGATTTTATATGCTAGAATTTACACTGTGTAGCTTTTATCCAATGGGGAATAGTGATGTCTAAATGTTTGTATGACTAATACTTATTATGTATGCAGAAAATAAAAATCCAATTAGAATGCTAATAATGTACAACCTGTTGGAAGGAGCAACTAAGCTGCACTCTTTGTAGCAAGAGAATATTATTGTTGTGGTGGACTGCAATTTCAAAATCCTGTTGTTCATTAGCAAAGCACAAACAATTATACATTCTGCATTTAATTGTATTTATTTGGCTTATGTACAAAGGCAAAAGGTGGAAAAAAATGCAATATATCTTAAATTTCCATTTTTTTGTTGTTAAATAGTTGAGTGTCATTACCAGCAGGAGCAGCAGAAAAATACAATGTATTGTACTCATTACAAATGTTAATCACCTAATTAGGAAACTAAAATAATTGAATATATGCATGACTGATCATCCCTGGGCCAATTATTTTCTGAAACATACACATTTTTGATTACTGTATAAGTAGGAAATTAAAATGCATGAGAAAAGAATTAATCTTGATGTATATGCATTTCCCAAATCATATTTGTAAGTGTTACATTTCTAACAAAATTCTAAAATGTTTTAATACAATATAAACAAAATTCTAATTTTATTTCATACAATATAAACAAAACTCTAAACTTGAAGGTCTAAGCTAAAATCGTTTTCTTACAGTAATGCTTTTCTAGTGTTGGAAAGATACACATTCACTCTTGGCTTGTTAATCAATTTTAACAATAATTGAACATTTAATAAATATTATAATACAGTGCAGGATCACATATGTATTTGAAACTGTTTTGATCTCCCCATCATTTAGTTATTTCCCCCAACTTTAGGTTCCATGCCCACGACAATGCCGAGCCAACAGGAAGGACGATCAAGGGACATCCTCCAAGCTCTCTACTGAAACCTCTGGGAGAGTTTGTGAGAACATCTCAGATTACCTCACTTCCTAACTTTCCCTTTCCATGAGTTGTTTACATGCCCTGGCTGAATTTTGTAACTTGTCCAGAAAGGAACTGAGTGTGCAAATATAAGCCCGATTACTCCATTGTACAGCAATGCGCTAGTGTACCAACTTGCTATGGCCACCTGACTGCTAACTAATTTCTTATTATTATTTTCTGGTGTACCTGTGCCATTTTACCATAGAAACACTGGGCTGGATTTTACCAACCTCGGCGGGTCCATTGCGGGCCCTGGCCTTGCTGCCGGCTTCAGCCCGCTGTCCAAAATGATTTTCCCCTGATTGGGCTTGTTAAGCCCGCCCAGCGCATTTGCCGGCCAATTGAAGGAAGCGGGTCTGATGACGTCATTTGATGATGCGTCATCAGCCGGTTTCCTTAAAGGGACCATGCGCAAATTTATTTTGACATGTGTGTTGTCAGTGTTCTACAGGATTGAGGTGCTGCAAACACTGACAAGCACTGCACAGAGGTGCACGGCTGCACCCAGGCTCTCCCATGACTTCCTCCATATATTATGGAGGGAGTCACAGCACGCAGGGAGGTCCTCTTCCCTTCCAATCGGCGGAAGAGACCTCCCCAGGAGACCAACTCAGCCTGGTTGCACATTGCACAGGACACGAGCAGGGATGTCGTCAGGAGGACCAGGCTGCATAGGCGCAAACCTTTCAATGACCTTAGTAGATCACGAAACGTTACTGTAAAGCCACACTCAACCTCATCCTGCTATGCCACTCATCAGATCCCCGTCACTCTGCCTTCCCTACCCTACTCCTGCACATCCTTACTCACACCAACTTACCTTGCACCTCCACCCATCCCCTCTCTATCTACATTATCACTTCTCCATCTCACTAGCCACCCCTCACACCCACCCTCATCCTAGTGCAATCATACCAACTAACAACACACAAGGGTAGGCACTTGGATGTTTTATGCAATGTTCATGTAAAGTTTCTGTTAATGCAGTGTCAAACATTGAAACCTTTATTTTGAACACTTTGCGTTCCTGGACAGATTTGTGTGCACCTTTGGAAGTGGCTTAGTGAGTTGCAGTGAATGGTGAGACATAACGGTACCCCCCGCAATGGTGATGAGTGTGAAAGGAATGGCTTGGGCATTGTAGGGATGCTTTATGGTGTTGGTGTGGGGTGGTGCCAACCTGGCGCATCATGTGGCAGCCATATGGGTGTACAGCATCAAGTGAAGTAAATGTGGCCATGGTGAGGCCATCCCTGGCCTCCCGCGCAGCAATGTGGTCAGGTGCTGATGCCCTGTGCCCTGTGCAGCATCAGTTGATTGCGGAGAAGGTTGGTGGTGTTGTTGGTGCTGCTGGGTGTGCCTGGTGCTGCTGGTGTTGGGGCTGATCGTGGTCAGATTCTGAGGACCAAGGTGAGACAGTAGAAACTGTACCCATTTTGATGTAATAGATGGCAGGTGAACATGAGATGACAGAAGCAATGTCAATGTTGAGAGAGGTTGTTCCAATGAGATGACACTGGATAGAGAGTTTGCTTCAAACACTTGCAACCTGCATAAAGCTCAATCTGTCTTCCAAATGCAGTGAGCAACAGCTTCTGAGCTTAGAAGGTGAATAGCCGGGAGATGGGGAGCTTTTATAGCACATTTGCAGCTGTCAAGTAATGAGTAATGAAATGATTCCATGGCCATTCAACTCCTGCCCTGCTTACCTGACGTGATCCCCGAGCAGTGTGGACCCCGTGGGCGACCTGGTAAACTCTGAAGGTGAGCTGAAAATAGTTCTTAATGCTCTGTTAACAAGGTCATAATGACCTTAATTGCTTCCCCCGCCGCTGCGTGTTGGATCTGCTCAGCATTGACAGACCCGACATTTGGGAAAGGCGCGTCCCGACCCGCTGTCAAAAAAACCCCCATTTTCCCACCCGACCCGTCACCGATCGCGCCCACTGACCCCCCCAGAAAATTCCCCCACACAATTTCTGTTGGTCAAACGGTGATATTTTCTCATTCAATGGCTAAATCAGAAAAGCTATTTGGCAAATGCACATTCTGGGGCCATGATACTGCTCTGCTCGCTAAGTGGAATGGAGTGGGAATCCTAATTGGCCACTGACCTGCACTCCTGATGTTGCCGGTATATATTTGGTGGCATCTATGCCAGTATGGGTGCATCATGGACACTCACTAAAGAGGGGGGAGGGAAAGATGCAGTACCTGACAGATGCTGGGTGGAAGTGCGTGGCAGAAACTGGTGTGACTGCCTAAGAAGTACAAAATACGTAAAAATAGACCCCCTTTATAAGAGGCTCAAATTTGCTTGCTGCTGTCTTGATTCTTCTTGGTATTCCCCTGTGGGCTGCACTCATACTTCCAGTGTCCAGATCACTGGGCACTTAGGAAGTGGGAGCCATGGGAACTCTCCATCAAAATACAAACATGATAAATAGGCCCACTGAATGTTTACACCCTCTATTAATAATAATGCAAATCATATCATAATATACTGTGCTTAAATTATAAACTACTTAATTTTGTATTTATATTGCAACAAATCTACCTACTCTGCCTCACCCTCTTCTGTCAATAACTTTAAATTCTAGAATATTTTGAATCAGCGGTTGTATGGGTTTTTTTACTGCGTTATGGTGAGTTTTACCGGAGGCTCCATATTTGCACAGGGCACCTGATGGGGCCCCTAACACCAAGAGAGGTCCCATAGGCCCATGTGCTAATCCGCCCCTGGAACTACCGTGCTCTTGCCCCTGCTGGAAATCCAACTGACGTATTCAGGTCAGAGTTTCCAGGTCACCCTTCATTTTCCACCCCCACCAATTTTGCAACAGCATTCTGCCATAAGTTCCGAGGAAAGTCAGGCTTTCTCATTTTGAAAGAGATAGTTCTAACAATTGAAGCTTTCCCCATTAATTAGTTTTCTTCATAAAACCTCGTCACAGATTGGTCTAGTTCGCCACTGTTAATTATATATAAATCTACAGTTGTCTTCCTACTGCTCAAGAAAGATGTTGTGAACTTCTGATAGAAAACTGAGGCTTTAAATTTGGGAGAATGGCTTGACTTTCTCGTCAGATCATCTCAAATGAAACCAAATCACCTTTTCTTTTGCTGGGAAATATTTTCTGTACCATACAAAGAAAATGCTGGAAATCTGAAATGAAAAAGGGCAGGTTATCATTTCAGCTGTAGAATGGGTCTGATGAAAGGACAACATCGGAAACCTTAACCTATTTTATTTTATTTTCAGTTGCTGATGGATTGATGTGTATTTCCTTCATTTTTTATTTATTTGCTGTTGTAAGATGTTGGACCACTAGTAGATTAATAAATGTATACAAATTAAGTTGGATTGTGGGTTGCTGCTCTAGTTGTTAAATAAGAGCCATCAAATATGGTCTACGTAACTCAGCAATTCAGATAATAGTTTAGTAATTAAAGGAGATTATGTGGCATAGTGTTATAGAAAGATGTTATCACATTACTGGAATATGGGGGAAAATCCAGCTCAGGCAGAGGCAATGAAGATTAATAGCTGCTCAGAGTTTGAACAGCAAAATATTTTTGGCAGTCTCATCAAATTTATAGTGGACAGGTGTAGACAATGGATTAAAAATTACCCTTAAGGTTTGGAATTTGCAATGAAAAAAAAACTCATCAAACAATGGTGGTAATTTAGGATCCGTTTCAATGCAGACAATCGATACCGTGTTATGATTCTGCCAATCTAGATTGCACAAGAGATTATATCACAGAAAACGGACATCCTACTCAACAAATAAGTGCATTGATGTTTAAAATAATATGACCAATGTGCATCTGCATCAACAGGTAGTCTTTCTCAAGTGCATAATTACCATACTGTTATTCAGATACACACAAAGCTTACACTTGATGTTTTGAATCCACGACAATCATCGAAAAAAACTTCTGTCATAATACAGAACAGGATTTGCAGCATTATTTCAGGGAGTCCATAACCAACCACGAGAGTCACTTTAACAGTCAGATTCCATTATTTGATTAATCATTAGCAATAATTGTGAAAAACATGGTCGTCCCTCTGCTTTCTGAAAAGAGAAATAATGAAACAATAAGTTAGCAAAATAATTTAAAAATCCAATAGATTGAAATTGCATTTATTGACCAGAAACTGTATTAAACAAAGTTAACATTTTCTCCTCTCTTTAACACAGTTCCAGAAAACCATTATTTTAATAGTGCTTTTTGCGAGATTGGATGTGTTGTGATCAGTGCTGTTTTTGTACTAGAAATAATTTCAGCCTTAGATTTAGTCTGGTCTCTGGAGCTTGACTCATGCATATGGACCCATCTCCAATCTTCCTTTTCTCTCCAAAGTCCTTGAGACCTCTCAAATCTGTGCCCATCTTTCCCCTAACTCCATCATTGAATCTCTCGAATTAAGTTTTTGTTCCTGCCACAGCACTGAACCAAAGGTCACAAATTGCATTCTTTGTGACTGTGACCATGGTGCATCATCCCTCCTACTCTTCCTCAACCTCTCTTAAATCTTTGATATGGTCAAATACACCATTCTCCTCCAATGCCTCCAATGAGAAGGACTGCTCCGGCTCTGTTCCACTCGTACTCATCCAATCAAAGCCAGAGCATCTCCAACAATGGCTTCTCTTCCCACCCCATCACCTCCAATGGTGGGACAAAGGAAGTGGGAGATGCACAAGAGGCCAGAGTCAGAAGAATGGAATAAGATTAGGGCTCATGGGATTGGGGGTAATATATTAGTATGGATTGAGGATTGGTTAACGGACAGATAACAGAGAGTAGAAATAAATGGGTCATTTTCGGGATGGCAGGTATAACTAGTGGAGTGCCGCAGGATCAGTGCTTGGGCCTCAGCTATTTACATTCTATATCAATGACTTGGATGAGGGGACCGAGTGTAATGTATCCAAGTTTGCTGGCGATACAAAGCTAGGTGGGAAAGTAAGCTGTGAGGGGAAAGAAAGACTTGCATTTATATAGCGCCTTTCATGACCACCAGACATTTCAAAGTGCTTTACAGCCAATGAAGTACTTTCTTGAAGTGTAGTCACTGTTGTAATGTAGGAAATGCGGCAGCCAATTTGCACACAGCAAGCTCTCACAAACAGCAATGTGATAATGACCAGATAATCTGTTTTTGTGATGTTGATTGAGGGATAAATATTGGCCAGGACACCGGGGATAACTCCCCAGCTCTTCTTCGAAATAGTGTCATTGGATCTTTTACACCCACCTGAGAGCGCAGACATGGCCTCGGTTTAATGTCTCATCCAAAAGATGACAAGGTTAACGTCTCATCCGGAGGAGGCAAAGGGATATAGACCTGTTAAGTGATGGGGCAAGAAGGTGGCAGATGGAGTATAATGAGGGGAAGTGTGAAATTATCCACTTTGGTAGGAATAATGCAAAAGCAGAACGTTTTTTAAATGGTGAGAGACTAGTAAATGCTGGTTTGCGGAGAGATTTGGGTGTCCTTGTACATGAATCACAGAAAGTTAACAGGCAGGTACAGCAAGCAATTAGGAAGGCAAATAGTATGTTGACCTTTATTGCAAGGGGGTTGGAGTATAAGAGTAAAGAAGTCTTGCTGTAATTATATAGGGCTTTGGTGAGACCACACCTGGAGTGCTCAGTACAGTTTTGGTCTCCTTACCCAAGGAAGGATATACTTGCCTTGGAAGGGGTGCAACGAAGGTTCACTAGATTGATTCCTGGGATGAGAGGGCTGTCCTATGAGGAGAGATTGAGTAGACTAGGCCTATATTCTCTGGAGTTTAGAAGAATAAGAGGTGATCTCATTGAAACGTACAAAATTCTTAGAGGGCTTGACAGAGTAGATGCTGAGAGGCTGTTTCCCCTGGCTGGAGTCTAGAACCAGGGATCATAGTCTCAGGATAAGGGGTCGGCCATTTAGGATTGAGATGAGGAGAAATTTCTTCACTCAGAGGGTTATGAATCTTTGGAATTCTCTACCCCAGGGGGCTGTGGATGGATGCTCAGTCGATGAGTATATTCAAGACGGAGATTGATAGATTTTTGGCCACTGAGGGAATCAAGGGATATGTTTATAGGGCAGGAAAGTGGAGTTGATGTAGAAGTTCAGCCATGATCTTATTGAATGGCGGAGCAGGCTCAAGGAGCCGTCTGGCCTACTCCTGCTCCTATTTCTATGTTCTTGGCCTCCTCCTCTTGCTCATCTACATGCTGCTTCTTGATGACTGTCATCAGATATGGGGTCAGCTTCCACATGTATGCTGGTGATGCCCAGCCCTAGCTCTCTTCACCACCATTGGCTGATATGTCTTCAGCCATTCAGGCCCCATGCTCTGGAATTCCCTCCCCAAACCCTTCCACTACTTCACTTCGCTCTCCTTTTAGACCCACCTTAAAACCCATCTCTTTGACCATGCTTTTAGTCACCACCTCCTTATATCCCCATCTCTGGCTCGGTGTTCATATTTGTCTGAATACACATCCCTGAAGCATCTTGGGACATTTTTCTACATTAAGGGATGTTTTATAAATAAAGGTTGATGTTTTAAACCCGTCAATAGCCAATTTAGTGTAAACTACACCAAAAGCAGAAAATCCTGGCTCAGCTATCTAAAAATAAACCTAACAGAACACACACCCTTCTCTGCAAAACCTAAAGCCAACACCAATTCTATGATTATAAATATAACCAATAAAAAGTAATATTGGCTAACTGCAGAGCCCACTGCAAGAACTGAACAATAACACTTATCTCCCTGCCTGCATTGGCTGATGAATGTTAATACTGGGAGTTCGGTACAGTGGAATGCTGTCTATTTTGGTTCAGATCACTAATTCCGCATCAGACATGGAATTAACACATTTCTATTATTCTCCCCAATCCTGTACGAGCATCTCATAATTGACTTTGGACACAGCATATAAGTTAAATTAGCTTCCTTCCTTTCACTGTTCACTAATAGCCAGAAGAAATTTGGAGTCAGGGAAATTCTCAGAACACTAAACCACTAAAATAGTGCTCTCTCCCCATGTTGAACTATTGTTTATTCAACTACCCTTTTGCTAAAATTAGGAAAAAGAAAATATGGCCCTTTCAGTTTAAATTTTTACAGGGTATATTGCATCCTCCTTTAAATGTTGCCAATTCTGTATTTTAAATATTACTTGTTTATAGCCATTGTTGAGTGCAACACAATTTTAAAACAGAATAATTTAAATATAGTGAGATAGTTATGCTTGCATGAAAAATAAATCACTTGTGATGCTGAGTAACACAGTTTACTTTTGCTTGTTGTGCCCATATTTTCTGATATTGGAAACCACAATCTACAACTAGCACTAGTGGATAAACAATAACTTGGGTAATTTATTGACTGATCTCAAAATTACTTCAATATAATTTTTTTTGCTGTAATAGCTAAACATGATTAAAAATAGCATTAACACCAACCTCATGCCAGCACTGATTCATGACCTCATACACTGCTTTTGATGCTTGTTTTGGTCGATACAGTCGACAGCCAGCTGAAATGAAGTCAACCACCTCAGAATTTGTTTTGGTTTCAAATGGCATCTTGCCCTCGTTATAAACTTCCCACATCAAAACACCTGCAAATTAAAGTAAAGGTTTGTTTTTGAAGTTACTAAGTGCAAATTAGTCTAAGATCAAATTAGCCACTTTATACATGAAAAATAAAAACATCACGGCAGAAAGAAGGTAGTCCCAATTATACTGGGAAATAACTAACTTTTGGCAGCGGGTTCCTGAATTGGTTAGTTAGCTGTGTTTTCTGCTTCCCCCAAATGGTGAGAAAAAGGGTAGGTACATGGGGATATCCAGCATGAAATGGGTCAAGTGCGTATGGACCGGACATAATTTTCTTGTCCTTTCATCTCATACCATAACATGAAAGGGATAATTTTCCAACTTTACACTGCTGGTAGCGAGCCTCATCTGCTGGTACAGGAACATAGGAACAAGAATAGGCCATTCAGCACCTCGAGCCTGCTCTGCCATTCAATGAAATCATGGCTGATCTGAGAATATTGGAAATTTGGGTATGTGCTGTACACTCTTTACTGATAATTTAAATAAGTGGTTAGAAAATCATGTGTATGAGCTCATGGCAGATGAAGCCCCTTCTGAAATAGTGCGAATTTGGAAAATGAACTTTAACTGTCAAAAATAAAATAGATTTACAGTAGGTCGGTGAAGTATTTGACTTTTTTGCCTGTGGATTTTATTTCAGGTATACAAACGACATAACACCTCAATTGTAAAACTTACATACTGAAACAAAAGACTTGCTACTGATGCCAAACATTGTGCTAATGCTCCTAATTGAAAACGGCAATTTTTCATCAGAGGTATTTTGCAATTTTCACACCCCCAAAAATATACTGCAGTCAGAATGATAAGGGGGTAGATATCCAGCCCTGGAGTGAAGTGTGGTCAGAGGGGTATAGTTTGTATGTTTATTTTAAACATCTAGAATGCTGTGCAAACCTGGAATACATGATAAAGGAAATAAAAATCAGCTTTTACCTTTGCTAATTAAATTAGAAGTACAAAAGGAAGAAATAAGGCACAGGCCATCCTTCTGCTGAGGCCCCTTTCATCCTCTATCAATTCTATCTTTGAGGCAATTCTTGATTTTGGGTTAACTCAATATCATGAAAACTACAGAAAAATCCAGAGGTAAATGTACGACCCACAGAGTCTCTATTTAACAAGTTGCAGCTGTTTTTTTAAAACCATTATTCCTTTGTTTATAATGTTCATTTCAAAAATGGCTTGGAGTTATTGCAGATCTTCCAAATGAATCTGAATGAGAAATATGTTTCAAGGTATCTGCTTGCACATATAAATTAAATTATTCTCTTACCGAATGACCACACGTCTGATTTACTGCTGTACTTAGAGTAAAGTAACACCTCAGGAGGTGACCATTTCACAGGAAACTTGGCACCTGAAGAACTAGTGTACTGATCATCCAAGACATACCTAAAGATGATGCAATTAAATAAAGTTATATTTGTTAACAAATCATAGAAACTTTAGCATGAGGCCTTTGGCTCATCGTGAGCACATTGGTGCGAGCTCCACATCGAACCAATCCATTTCCCTGCTCTTCCCCCATACTCTAATAATTTCTCAAATCTTCATCCCATTGCCACTTAAATTTCATGATTAACACGGTATCAATAGGAACTTGTGTGAATGCATTACATATAATAATGCATGAAAACATACTACTAATCTCACCTTTTATATTTTTCGTTCTAACCCTATGTTTATGCTTCCTTGTTACTGATTCATTGACTGGTGGAAATAACATTTCACTATTTACAGTATTTATAAGCGGAACAGTAGCATAGTGGTTATGTTACTGGACTAGTAATCCAGAAGCCTGGACAAATGATCCAGAGACACGAGTTCAAATAAATCTGGAATAAAAAGCTAGTATCAGTATTGGTGACCATGAAACTATTGGATTGTCGTAAAAACCCATTGGGGTTCACTAATGTCCTTTCGGGAAGGAAATCTGCCGTCCTTACCTGGTCTGGCCTATATGTGACTCCAGACACACAGCAATGTGGTTGACTCTTAACTGCCCTCTGAAATGGCCTAGCAAGCCACTCAGTTGTAACTAATCGCTACGAGAAACAATAATAAGAACAATACCGAATGGACCACCCAGCATCGACCTAGGCACCGGCTTCGGACACGACAATGGCACACCCAGCCCAGTCGACCCGACAAAGTCCTCCTCACCAACATCTGGGGACTTGTGCCAAAATTGGGAAAGCTGTCCCACAGACTAGTCAAGCAACAGCCTGACATAGTCATACTCACAGAATCATATCATTCAGCCAATGTCCCAGACTCCTCCATCACCATTCCTGGGTATGTCCTGTCCCACCGGCAGGACAGACCCACCAGGGGTGGCGGCACAGTGGTATACAGTTGGGAGGGAGTGGCCCTGGGAGTCCTCAACATTGACTCGGGACTCCATGATGTCTCATGGCTTCAGGTCAAGAATGGGTAAGGAAACCTCCTGCTGATTACCACCTACCAAACTCCCTCAGCTGATAAATCAGTGCTCCTCCATGTTGAACACCACTTGGAAGAAGCACTGAGGGTAGCAAGGGCACAGAATGTACTCTGGGTGGGTGACTTCAATGTCCATCACCAAGTGTGGTTCGGTAGCACCACTACTGACCGAGCTGGCTGAGTCCTGAAGGACAGAGCTGCCAGACTGGGCCTACGGCAGGTGGTGAGAGAACCAACACGAAGGGAGAAACCTACTTGACCTCGTCCTCACCAATCTACCGGTCGCAGATGCATCTGTCCATGACAGTATTGGTAGGAGTGACCACCGCACAGTCATTGTGGAGACGAAGTCCCGACTTCACACTGAGGACACCCTCCATCGTGTTGTGTGGCACTACCACCGTGCTAACTGGGATAGATTCAGAACAGATTCAGCAGCTCAAAACTGGGCATCCATGAGGCACTGTGGGCCAGCAGCAGCAGAATTGTATTCCACCACAATCTGTAAACTCATGGCCCGGCATATCCCTCACTCTACCATTACCATCAAGCCAGGGAACCAACCAACCCTGTTTCAATGAACAGTGCAAAAGAGCATGCCAGAAGCAGCACCAGGCGTACCTAAAAATGAGGTGCCAACCTGGGGAAGCTGCAGCACAGGACTACATGCACGCTGAACAGCGGAAGCAGCATGCTACAGACAGAGGTAAATGATTCCACAATCAATGGATCAGATCAAAGCTCTGCAGTCCTGCCACATCCAGTCATGAATGGTGGCGGACAATTAAACAACTAACAGGAGGAGGAGGCTCCATGAATATCCCCATCCTCAATGATGGCAGATCCCAGCACGCAAGTGCAAAAGACAAGGTTGTAGTGTTTGCAAACATCTTCAGCCAGAAGTGTCGAGTGGATGATCCATATCGGCCTCCTCACAGAAGCCAGTCTTCAACCATTTGATTCACTCCAAATGATATCAAGAAACGTCTGAGCGCACTGAATATAGCAATTGCTATGGGCCCCGACAACATCCTGGCTGTCGTGCTGAAGACTTGTGCTCCAGAACTAGTCGCACCTCTAGCCAAGCGGTTCCAGTACAGCTACAACACTGGCATCTACCCAACAATGTGGAAAATTGCCCAGGTATGTTCTGTGCACATAAAAGCAGGACAAATCCAATCCGGCCAATTACCGCCCCATCAGTCTACTCTCAATCATCAGCAGTGAGGGAAGGTATCGTCGACAGTGTTATAAAGCGGCACTTATGCACCGATGCTCAGTTTGGGTTCTGCCAGGACCACTCGGCTCCAGACCTCATTACAGCCTTGGTCCAAACATGGACAAAAGAGCTGAATTCCAGAGGTGAGGTGAGAGTGACTGCCCTTGACATCAAGGCAGCATTTGACCAAGTGTGGCATCAAGGAGCCCTAGTAAAAGTGAAGTCAATGGGAATCAGGGGGAAAACTCTTCACTGGCTGGAGTCATACCTAGCACAAAGGAAGATGGTTGTGGTTGTTGGAGGTCAATCATCTCAGCCCCAGGACATCGCTGCAGGTGTTCCTCAAGGCAGTGCCCTAGGCCCAACCACCTTCAGCTGCTTCATCAATGACCTTCCCTCCATCATAAGGTCAGAAGTAAGGATGTTCGCTGATGATCGCACAGCGTTCAGTTCCATTCGCAACTCCTCAGATAATGAAGCAGTCCATGCCCACTTGCAGCAAGACCTGGACTGTAATGTATTATCACATAGTCTCTCACATGGTTTAGTATGAACACGCTCAGTTCGCTCTGGCCTAGTAAACCAAGCACATGAACTAGCAGCTCATCGTGTTTCTGTCCTTCATTTGTTCTGCCCACATATATTACATTTTGGCGACGAGAATGGGATCCCAAAGCCATTTTTAGGGATCATGGAAGGACACAGTGTTCAAACTTCAAGTGGAAAAGTTTACGGTGAATTTGTGACACCTAAACTGAATTTTTGCAATTTTTTTACTGTTAATGCTGATGCAGAATTGTCTGTGCTTCGCCTTCGCGTGTATGTATAAACAGCAACAGCACATTGATTCTCACATGTACACAGGCAACGTGCTGAGTCACTGTTCCACGGGATCTGGACAATCATGGCCGCGCCTATAGGATTCATCGGAAACCTCAGCATGCATGACCGAGCTCGCGAACCATTCAGTTCTTACATTGCGCGGATGGAGATTTTTTTTTTTAGGCCGATAACATTATTGAGACCGAAGGTGCAGATGAGAATGTTCAAGATCAAAATAAAGTCATTCATGAATGGAAGAAAGCAATTTTTCTAACGGAGATCGGGCCAGATGTGTACGGAATGTTGACAAACCTACTCGTGCCAGGGAAAGCGAAGGATGCATTGTTTGAAGACATTGTCGAGAAACTCAAGGACCATTTTGACCCAAAGCCATTAGAAATGGCAGAGAGCTATAAGTTTGGTACCAGAAACCAAAAAGAAAGTGAAACCATCAGTGAGCACATTGTAGCTCTTAAAAACCTATCTTTGCATTGTACCTTCGCCACATTATTGGATCATGCGTTGCGAGATAAGTTTGTGTGTGGACTAGTGGATGAGCGTACACAGCCCAAGTTACTGAACACTCCGAACCTAACGTTTGACATACCATGCAAAATTGCCCCCTCTATGGAGATTGCGTCTAAGAATGCTAGGGAGCTCCATCCAACTCAAGTGACTAGTGCAGCTGAGGATTGGTCACAAAGCCACTGTCGAACCTAAAACTCTGAGACCAAGTCAAAAGCATGTCAGTGAATTGTTATCGCTGCAATGGAAATCATTCACCACAGGCCTGCCAATACAGAAATGTGAAGTGTTTTCACTGCCAGAAGCAAGGCCATATTTCAACAGCTTGCAGAGCTAGATCGAAAGCAGGAAGTAAGAACCATTCTAGTGGCAATGCAAAGCAGTGACAACAAAAGGAAGGAGTTCACAATATTGAAGTGAACACACCTGATGTTGAAGAACTAGGCATCTACAGTATCTATGCGACTAGCGGCAATGCTAGCAGTCGTAAAAAAGACTTCCAAACAAAACTTCTGATCAACGACCAATATATTGATATGTGTATCGACATGGCAGCGGACTGCTCGACCATGAGTAAGGACACATATGAGAATAAGTTTAATCAAATACCACTTACAAAGAGTACCATAAAGTTAAAAACTTACTCCAGAGAAATTCTAGAGACATGTGGACAAATGGAATGTACAGTTCAGCACAATGGCCAGTCAGTAAGGCTGCCTATTATTGTAGCGAGCTACAACAACAGGCCAACCCTCATGGGCAAAGACTGGTTGAGAAAGTTAAAACAAGACTTGAAAAACATCTTCAACATAGATGCTTCAAAGAACCGACTTGACACAATGTTGAAGAAGTACGAAAGCATGTTCACAGGCAGTTATGAGGGCATCACTGGGTATGACGCCCATATCCGCATCAAGTCCAACGCAAAGCCTGTCTATAGTAAGGCAAGGCCGGTCCCCTATGCGTTGAAAAGTCAGGTGGAGAAAGAGCTAGCGAAGCTCAGAGAGAACAGAGTGCTAGTAAAAACTGACAAAAGTGAATGGGCTACCCAGATTGTGGTAGTGCCCAAAGCAGACAAAACTGTACGCTTGTGCAGTTACTACAAAGTTGCTATCAACCAAGTAGCTGACGACGAGCAGTACCCGTTACCTACATCGCCAGATTTGTTTGCAGCACACTCAAGGTCAACGGTTTTCTCAAGCTTGACCTGTCACACGCTTACACTCAGCTGAATGTTGACAAAGTGAGTCAACAGTATCTCACCATCAACACACACAAGGGACTGTACTCATACACCAAGCTGCCATATGGTGTAAAGTCCACCCCCAAAATCTTCCAGGCTACGATGGATAAGATTTTGCAAGGAATTCCAAATTGCTTATTCAATCAAGACGATGTGCTGATCGAGGAAGAAAATCTAGAAGTGTTGGATTTAGTGCTTCAAAGGTTGAATTCCCACAATGTCAAACTGAAAAGGAGCAAATGTGCTTTTGTGCAGCCCGAGGTTGCGACCTTGGTCTGAACGTTGACGCAAATGGCTTGCAACCAGTAAAGGAGAAGGTTGATGCTGTCATCAATGCTCCAAAGCCACGGAATGTGTCTGAGTTAAGATCTTTCCTTGGAACGGTCCAGTACTACGCACGTTTCTTACCTGAGTTAGCGACCATGTTAGCTCCATTCCTCAAGAAGGATGTCCAGTGGAAGTGGACAAAAGCGCAACAGGAAGTTTACAACGCTTATAAGAGAAGTCTCTCTAGCGATGCTCTAATTGTGCACTACGACACAGAGCGTGAGTTTAAGTTAGCGTGTGATGCTTCTAGCTATGGTGTGGAAACTGTCAGAAGCCACGTAATGGATGACGGCCAAGAGAAACCAATCGCGTTCGCATCTCGAACCCTCAGAAAGAGCGAAAGAAATTACACGCGAATTGAAAAGGAAGCACTTGCCATAGTGTTTGGAATAAAGAAATGTTACCAGTTCCTGATCGGCAGAAAGTTTACCCTGATAACCGATCACAAACCGCTCCTAGCAATTTTGGGGCCCAAATCTGCCATCCCTGCAATGGCCGCATCAAGAATGCAACATTGGGCTGTGTTATTGTCACAATATGACTACACGATTGAATATCGCACTTCAAAGCAAAACGCAATCGCAGATGCCTTGTCCAGGTTGCCACATGAGGCCTCGCGTTGGGAGTGAAGGTGAGATTTTCACGCTAGGTGCAGTTGACAAAGACTTTCCCGTGAATGCAACGGAGATTGCAAATTAGACTCAAAAGGACTCAGTACTGAAGAGTGTATGAAAACACCTTTTCAAGTGGTTGAGGTGGATGTTAAAATTCCATGGCATTATTTGAAGAAGAGCATTCAATTTTCCCAATATTCTAGCCAATATTCATTCCTCAACTAACACCAATAAATGGGTAAGTGTCTAGATAGCTCAGGATGACATGCCTACTGATGGATGTTTGTAATCAAATCACCCCTGTACATAGGAACAGGAGTAGTCCATTCAGTTCCTCGAGCCTTTTCCGCCATTCAAATGAGATCATGGCTGATCTGTATCCTAACTCCATCCTCCCGCCTTGGCTCCATATCCCTTTATACCCTTGGTTAGCAAAAATCTATTGATCTCATATTAAAATTATTAATTGAGCTAGCATCCACTGCTTTTTGTGGGGGAGTGTTCCACACTGCTACCAACCTTTGCATAAAGAAGAAGTGTTTCCTAACTTCTCTCCTGAATGACCTGGCACTGATTTTAAGGTTATGTCCTCTTGTCCTAGACTCCCCAGCGGAAAAAAGTTTCTCTCTATCTACCTTATCAAATCCTTTCAAAATCCTAAAAACCTTAATCAAATTACCCCTTAACCTTCTATATATCAGGGAATATATTTATGTAATCTGATACCTGTACCACACAGGTCTGTTATATTGTTAGTGATTGACGAGCCAATCTGGATGAGCTAATGAAAGCTTGAGGGGTAGATCTGGCAGTAGCAACTGGGATTCCTCCTATTTGGCTCCAGATAACCTTGCAAGCCAATGCCTCAACAGGTAGGATGATCAGTGTCTGATTCTCTCCCCCTGTTTTACACGTTAGCAATGAGAGCATTTACCTCTTTTAACTGTTAAAAGAAATACAAGTGAGATCATCAGTTCGCTTCAAAATTCAACTATTTTTTTTTGAAAACTGAAAAAAATAATTTCATGCAGAATGTATCACTTTATAAGCTTTCAAAAAAAATTTAAGATACAAAAAAACAAATCAATGGGTAAATTTAATAATATTACTGTGAAATATGTATTTTAATTTTTTAAATTATGTGTAAAGCCTTATTTTAAATATTACAAATTACTATGTTAATAAGAGAAAAATAGTGGATGAAAGGTTTTTTTAAAATGATTGAGTGATTTAATATAATGTGTGGCGATGAAATATTCATATAGGGTTTTCTGATTACAAATGTTTACATAGGATTTTTCTATTGTGACATGTTAATATACAGATTTTCCATTATAAAAGCAAGACACAGGAAGTAAGGCTAATATACACAGGAAGTATGTGCCATATGTAAGACACACAAATGGAATTATATTTATGTATGGAGGTACATTTTATTTTACAAACATTCAAGTTTAAGCAACTGAAGGACTTTAATCATAAGAAGCACTCTTTTAATGGATTTGTTCCATTTGACTTCTTCTAGCCAATAACTAAGAACGGGCTTGATACTGATGCTTGATCTTACCTGGTCATTCCAAAATCAGACACTTTCACTACGTGTGATTCACCCACTAAACAGTTTCTGGCAGCCTGAACAGAAAAAAAAAACGTATTTCTTAAAATATAGGGTCAAGGTTTTCCACTTTTGCACTCACCAGCCCATAGTTTTCAACTGCTAACATGAACAGGTGGCAATCGTGGGCTGGTGAGTAGAGAAAACACCACTCAATATGTCATTAAACTTAATCTACAATCACTACCAACTTGCTTTACTTAGCATTCCATATAATTAGCATAATGGCCACTTTTACACGGCATTGACTTTTTTAGTAATACCTTGCTGAATTTAACTAGTGTGTTATATACATTGGGGTTGAACTTACACGGGATTTGCTCGATTATCCACCATCATTTCAGCAGAAGGTCTGCAGAAACCCCGAAGGAACAGGCAAACTAGCCCTAACCCCATGAAAATTCAATGCCATTATTTCTTATCAATATCATCATATAAAGTCAGAACTATGCGCAAGCTTTTACCAATAGATTATTTAGGAGTTTATATATAAAGTGGCGTAAAAATGATACCGAGCAAAAATTGATCCTACACAATGTTAAATTACGCCTGTATGCACTTACTTTCAACTTTTCCATGAATAAATTCCTGTGTCTACATTGATCATGGAAACTGCCTATGCAAACTTGTCACTTGGCACATTGTAATTACACCCTCCCGCCACCTGAAGACTACACTTGGGGCTGGATTTTGTCAATGGGGAGCTTTTGGAGGTGGGACTCCCACTTGTCAGGTTTTAGTCCCGCCTCCATCGACTTGTGGCCAACCCACGCTATTTTCCCTTGATTGACCTTGTTAAGCCCGCCCAGCGGGCTTAGCAGGCCAATTAAGCGAAAGCCAGTTACAGGTTACGTCAGCGAGTGACGTTTCATCTGCCAAGAGCTTTTGACAGATGAAATGTCAGCGTTTGATGGCTCTGTGAAGCTGTCAAACACTAACAATCTGTCCTCCAAGTTCAGTCCCGTCACTCAGGCTCAGTTAGAGAGCTCTCCTGAGCAGAAAGCAGAAGGCTGCAGCTTTTGACAGTTCAGCGGCCATTCTGCTTTCTGTGCCGGTGAGCTGAGGAACTCCGAGACCTGAAGGGAGGAAGCCTGCAGGAAGAAGTAAAGGTAAAACTTATTAAAACATTTTAAACACACCTCACACACTTACCTCTGCATACATGCACCCATCACTCACCTGCACACTGGACATCTTGGCCCCTCTGACTCCCGCAGACCCACGGCTCGCCTCGCTGACCCTGGCGAGGTTCGGAGCCATCGGGAAGCCCACACTTCAGGGCTGAAAATAGGGATTAGCCAAAAAACTGCCTGTTAACAGGCAGTTAATTGGCACTAATCCCCTTCCCGCCTCGGGAGGCGGCTCCCAGCGCGGGTTGGCTACCCGCCTCCTGGGAAGATGGCATGGAGGCAGGTTGGGGGGCGGAATGGGTACCTGCCCCCAGATTCTGCCATTTTTCTGGCAGTCCCGCCTCCAAACCCACTTCCCCAGGGCTGGCAAAATTCCCCCCTTGGTCTTATTTCCTCTCCCACCATGTACAATGCCACGGGAGATTTTTATATAAATATCTATACACACACAAATTCACCTTAATTTATGCAGTGGAACCTTTATTACCAGCAATCCTATTATCTGCAATCTCGATTAAGTCAGAGCTTAGTTGTAAATTATCCATCTAAAATTCAATATGGCATTTTTAACTGATTTTACATACACTCTGGGTTCTTGGTCCTGCAGTATGAGCAGCTGTTATCTGGATATTGAGTGACTGGCAAAATTTACCAACCATGCAACTCTGATATTTAACTTCAAGTCCGAGAAGCAGTGGGAGACATTGCTTTGAACCCAAGGGACCAAGAGGAGTGTGGCTATCAGCGCTTTCTTTCCCCTAAAGAAGTTAATTTTAACAGAAAAGATTTACCCGTGCTGAAATATATTTGATTTGTACTCTTGCACCTGATCTACAGTCTATTTGCCAACTTTCCTTCCATTTAATCTGGGTAGGGTCTCTTTTATTTTGCCATAATTTGCTTTTTCCCCAGTCAAGTACCATTATTGTTTACTTTTTCTTTTTCTTTTTTATCCTTACACGGAATCTAGTTATATTGTGGTCACTGCTCCCAAATGTTTCCCTACTTTTAGGTCACCTACTTGCACCATTTCATTACGCAGATCCAGGTCAAGTATTGATTCATTCTTTGCTGGAGTAGCAACATATTGACAGAGAACACATTTTACCTCAGTTTCCTTTCTACGGTTCAGTGGCCTACAATATACTAACACTTCGCTATTCCTCATCTTAATCCAAAGAGATACTGTTTAGATCACTTCGCTATTTAAATCATTACACTCATTGATTAGTGTCTCTAATTAATACCACTACTCCCTTTCTTCCTTTCCTATCCCTCCTGAAAGTCTTATCTCAGGTATATTTAATTGCCAATCCAGATCCAACTGCTGCCACATTTCAGTTATTACTGTATCATGATTTTTTATTTTAATCAACAAATGTAGTTTTCCAATGTTGTTTCTTATACTCTATGTATCAATATATACACATTGGATTCCCTTAGTTTTGCAACTTTTTCTTTTGCCTTTCCATATCCTGATTTCCTTCTTTTTTTTTTACTATCTTCTGTTGTTAAATCTCTTTCAATCTTTTGACTTCCTTATTACCTATACATCTACTGCTTACTTTCTCTTCCAAGCAGTCTACTTTACTCTCTTTATTTACCCTTCCCCCTATCATATTAGTTTACATAACATAGGAACATAAGAAATAGCAGGAGTAGGCCATTCGGCCCCTCGAGCCTGCTCTGCCATTCAATAAGATCATGGCTGATCTGATCTTGGCCTCAATTCCACTTTCCTGCCTGTTCCCCATAACCCTTGACTCCCCTGTAGCTCAAATATCTGTCTATCTCCGCCTTGAATATATTCACTGACTCAGCCTCCACAGTTTAAACCCTTCCCCACAGCTCTAGTTAACCACTACAGAATATAGTCATGGAATAAAGAATGGCATTGTTTCCATACATTTTTGGTGCACTCTCACATCTCGGGGTTGCTATTGCACTGTTCAGTATTAATAACAAACCTGTTAACCATTGCAACTAAGATTACTAAAATTGCATAATGCTACTTTACCTCCAATTTGTTCATATATATCATGTCAGAACCAACGACATAGGAAAGATTAGGGAAGAGGTCCTGCTAAGGGAGTATCATGCTTGACTTATCTACTGGAATTTTTTGAGGATGTAACTGGTAGAATACATAAGGGAGAACCAGTGGATGTGGTGTATTTGGACTTTCAGAAGGCTTTCGATAAGGTCCCGCATAAGAGATTAGTGTGCAAAGTTAAAGCACATGGGATTGGGGGTAAGATACTGACTTGGATAGAAAACTGGTTGGCAGACAGGAAGCAAAGAGTTGGAATAAATGGGTCTTTTTCCGAGTGGCAGGCAGTGACTAGTGGGGGACCCCAGCTAGTCACAATATATATTAATGATCTAGACGAGGGAACTAGATGTAATATCTCCAAGTTTGCAGACGACACAAAGCTGGGTGGGCATGTGTGCTGTGAGGAGGATGCAGAGAAACTCCAGTATGATTTGGACAGGTTGGGTGATTATACTGCATCTGCCCGATGTGGATAAATGCGAGGTTATCCACTTTGGTGGCAAAACCAGGAAGGCAGATTATTATCTGAATGGCAATAGATTGGGAAAAGGGGAAGTGCAACGAGACCTGGGTGTCCTTGTGCACCAGTCGCTGAAGGTAAGCATGCAGGTGCAGCAGGTGGTTAAGAAGACAAATGGTATGTTGGCCTTCATAGCGAGAGGATTCGAGTACAGGAGCAAGGTTGTCTTGCTGCAGTTGTACAAGGCCTTGGTGAGACCACACCTTGAGTATTGTGTGCAGTTTTGGTTGCCTTATCTGAGGAAGGATGTTCTTGCCATGGAGGGAGTGCAGCGAAGATTCACCAGACTGATACCTGGGATGGCAGGAATGACGTATGAAGAGAGATTGGGTCGATTAAGCTTATATTCACTAGAGTTTAGAAGAATGAGAGGGAATCTCATTGAAACTTATAAAATTCTAACAGGACTAGACAGACTAGATGCAGGAAGGCTGTTCCCGATGGCGGGGGAGTCCAGAACCAGGGGTCACAGTCTAAGGATAAGGGGCAAGCCATTTAGGACTGAGATGAGGAGGAATTTCTTCACCCAGAGAGTGGTGAACCTGTGCAATTCTCTACCACAGAAGGCAGTTGAGGCCAATTCATTAAATATATTCAAGAAGGAGATAGATATATTTCTTAAGGCTAAGGTGATCAAGGGATATGGGGAGAAAGCAGGGACAGGGTACTGAATTTGGATGATCAGCCATGATCGCATTGAATGGCGGAGCAGGCTCGAGGGGCCGAATGGCCTACTCCTGCTCCTATCTTCTATGCTTCTATGTTTCTATGTATCATGAGTTAGGGGCTAAATTGAAAAGTAGGACCTCACGGGTAATAATCTCGGGACTATTACCCAAGCCTAGTGCAAATTGGCATAGGGACAAACAGATTAGGAAAGTCAAAACACAGCTAAGAGTGGTGTGGGAAGGAGGGTTTTCAGTTCATGGGACACTGTCACCAGTACTGCGAAAGAAAGGAGCTGTACCGTTGGGACTGACTGCACTTGAACCGGGCTGAGGCCAAGGTTCTAGCGGCAAGGATAACTAGGGCTGTAAATAAGACTTAAAATTAATAACCTGGGGGGGGGGGGGGGGGGGAGTGGGAACTGCTAGAAATGACAGAAACTCAACAATAAAATAATCAGGAAAAGAGAGTAAAAGTCAATCTAAAGGAAGGAACAAGGATAACACGAATGGCCAGAGATCGGATAAAGTTCTAGAGCATAAAGGTTAGGCTGTAAAGTGCCTAATCAAAAGATGAGGTGCTGTTCCTCGAGTTTACGTTGAGTTTCATTGGAACAATCGAAGAGGCCGAGGACAGAGAGATCAGAGTGGGAGTGAAGCAGAGAATTAAAGTGACAGGCGACCGGAAGCTCAGGGTCACCCTTACGGACTGAACGGAGGTGTTCCGCAAAGCGGTCGCCCAATCTGCGTTTGGTCTCCCCAATGTAGAGGAGACCGCATCGTGAGCAGCGAATACAGTATACTAAATTGCAAGAAGTACAAGTAAATTGCAGTTTCACCTGGAAGGGGTGTTTGGGGTCCTGGACAGTGGGAAGGGAGGAGGTAAAAGGGCAGGTGTTGCATCTCCTGTGCTTGCACGGGAAGGTACCGGGCGAAGGGGAAGGGGTGTTGGGGGCGATTGAGGCAGTGGACCAGGGTGTCGCGGAGGGAACGGTCCCTTTGGAATGCTGAAAGGGGAGGTGAGGGGAAGATGCGTTTGGTGGTGGGATCACACTGGAGGTGGCGGAAATGGCGGAGGATGATCCGTTGAATGCGGAGGCTGGTGGGTGAAAGGTGAGGACAATGGGAACCCTATCGTGGTTCTAGGAGGGAGGGGAAGGGGTGAGAGCAGAAGTGCGGGAAATGGAACGGACACGGTCAAGGGCCGTGTCAACCACAGTAGAGGGGAATCCTCGGTTGAGGAAAAAGGAAGACATGTCTGAAGCTAGCATCGTCAGAACAGATGCGGCGGAGACAGAGAAACTGGGAGAATGGAAGCGGGGTGGGAGGAGGTGTAGTCCAGGTAGCTGTGGGAGTCAGTGGGCTTGTAGTGGATGTTTGTCGATAGCCGATCGCCAGAAATGGAGACAGAGAAGTCAAGGAAGAGAAGAGTCGGATTGTTGGATTCTTGCATACTGAGTGAGACAGGTGTCCTGTAAACACTGTATAAACTCAATTCCCTTTTCTCCTTTCACTACTTCTTCCTGCCAGTTTATTTGGGGGTAGTTGAAATCTTCCATGATTGATTTGCCTACATATTTGTTCCTCCAATTCCCTTCCACTATTTGGTGATCTATAGTATACCCCTATTGGGGTGATGGATCCCTTGTTATCTTTTAACTCAATCCATATGAATTCTGTATCTATGTGGTCTCCTCTACATTGCGGAGACAAAACGCAGATTGGGTGACCGCTTTGCGGAACACCTCCGTTCAGTCCGTAAGGGTGACCCTGAGCTTCCGGTCGCCTGTCACTTTAATTCTCTGCTTCACTCCCACTCTGATCTCTCTGTCATCGGCCTCTTAGATTGTTCCAATGAAACTCAACGTAAACTCGAGGAACAGCACCTCATCTTTTGATTAGGCACTTTACAGCCTTCTGGACTCAACATTGAGTTCAACAATTTCAAACTATAACCCCTGCTCCCAATTTTCATGCCGTATGATTTTGCCATCCCCATTTGTAACATTTTATCTTTCCTGCCTCTTACCTCAGCACAGTATGTTCCTTCAATTCCTTCCTCCCCTCCCACCCACCCCACCCCCCGCCCCTCCCTGTCTCTGCACCTGCTTAATATCTGTTACATCTCCAGCTTTTTCCAGTTATGATGAAGGGTCCCAGACCTGAAACGTTAACTCTGTTTCTCTCTCCACGGATGCTGCCTGGCCTGCTGAGTGTTTCCAGCGTTTTCTGTTGCTATTTAAGAAAAGAATCACTGCTGGGTCTTGTAATGGGTAATGAACCAGAACAGATAGAAGTAGTAAGAGTAGGAGAGCATCTTAGTTGTTCACAGCAATAGTAAGGTTCAAGATTAGGATCAAGAGTGGCATAAGTAGGAGAAAGACTAAGGTAACAGATTGGGAAAGAGCAAATGAGGAATTGAGTGATATACATATGTATACATACATATACATATATAAAAAGTTCCATAGAAGAGGAGATAGTGTCAGATGACTGGCAGGCAGCTAATGTTGTTCCAATATACAAAAAGGGAGATAGAACAAAACCTGGGAACTATAGACCAGTCAGTTTAACGTTAGTGGTAGGAAAGATACTGGAGTCTATACTAAAAGAAGTGATAGAAGAGCATCTAGAGACAGAAAATATAATAAAAAATAGTCAGCATGGATGCTTAACTAACCTGATAGAATTTTTTGAAGAGGTAACAGAAAGAGTAGACAAGAATAATGCAAAATAAGTCATATACTTGCATTTTCAAAAGGCCATCGATAAGGTACCACATGGTAGGCTCATGACAAAGGTTAGGGCATGGGGAATCTGGCAGGGGACAAATAGCTGAATGGGTAGCAAATTGGCTAAAAAGTAGAAAGCAGAGAGTAGGGGTACGGGGTAGTTATTCAGATTGGAGAAAGGTAGAAAGCAGTGTTCCACAAGGATCAGTGCTGGGTCCACGGTTATTCAGAATTCATATTAATAATTTGGACATAGGAACACGTAACTCTGCATCAAAATTTATATATGATACCAAACTGGGGGGCATAGCTAACCCTGAGGAAGAATACAACACAATATAAAAAGTCATTAGAATACTTGAAGACTGGGTAGTTAAGTGGCAAATGACGTTTAACATAGATAAATGTGAGGTGTTGCACTTTGGTTGGAAAAATAGAAACATCACCGACACCTTAAAAAAATAAGAAACTGAGTAGGGCAGAAGAGCAAAGGGATCTAGGGATACAGGTGAACAAATCACTAAAAGCAGCATCTCAGGATAGCAAATCAATTAAAAATGCTAACAAAGCACTGGGATTTATTACTTGGGGTATAGAATTCAAAAGTAGTGAAGTTATGTTAAACTTCTTTAGGACCTTGGTCAGGCTGCACTTAAGAGTACTGTGCACAGTTCTTGGCTCCAGACTATAAAAAGGATATAGAAGCACTGGAGAAAGTGTAAAACAGATTTACAAGGATGGTACCAGAACTGAGAGATTACATCTATTGGGAAAGGTTGAACAGGTTGGGGCATTTTTCTTTAGAAAATAGAAGACTCAGCGGTGACCTAACAGAGGTCTTTAAAATTATGAATGGGCTGGACAGGGTAGCTGTGGAGAGAATGTTTCCACTTGTGGGCGAATCCAAAACTAGGGGCCATAAGTACAAGATAGTTACTAATAAATCCAATAGGGAGATAAGGAATTTTTTTTTTTTTTACTCAGAGTGGTTAGAATGTGGAACTCGCTACCAGAGGCAGCGGTTCAGGTAAATAGCTTAGATGCTTTCAAAATGAAACTAGACGAGTACATGCGAGAAAAGGGAATAGGAAGATATGATGAAGGGCTGAGATGAGGTAGATAGAATGGGAGGAGACTCGTGTGAAGTATAAACACCAGCACAGACTAGTTGGGCCAAATGGCCTGTTTCTGTGCTGCATATTCTACGTAATTCCACGTAATATGCAGCGAAAAACAACCGCAAAATATAGAAAAAAATATGCAGGAAAAAGTGTCATGGATGATAATAGAGTTAACCTTCTAAGATCACTGTGTGAAGGTGGAAGACGTAAGTATGGCCCTTAATGAATACAATGCATCTGTCTTCACAAAAAAGGGGGACAATGTAGACATTGTAGTCAAAGAGGAGGCGTGGCAAATATTAGATGGGATAAACAGTGAGAGAGGAAATATTTAGAAGATTAGCATCATTATAAGTAGATAAATCACCAGGGCCTGATGAAATGTATCCCAGGTTGTTGACAGAAGCAAGGGAGGAAATAGTGGAGGCTCTGACCATCATTTTCCAATCCTCTCTGGCTACAGGTGTGGTGCCGGAGGACTGCTAGTGTTGTACCGTTGTTTAAAAAGGGAGTAAGGGACAGACCGAGTAATTACAGGCCAATCAGCCTAACCTCGGTGGTGGGCAAATTATTGGAAAAAATTCTGAGGGACAGTATTAATTGTCATTTAGAAAGGTACGGATTAATCAAGAACAGTCAGCGTGGATTTGTTAAGGGACGGTCATGTCTGATTAACTTGATTGAATTTTTTGAGGAGGTAACAAGGAAGGTCGATGAGGGTAACGAATTTTATGTAGTCTACATGGATTTTAGCAAGCCTTTTGACAAGGTCCCACATAGCAGACTGGTCAGAAAAGTAAAAGCCCATGGGATCCAAGGGAAAGTGGCAAGTTAGATCCAAAATTGGCTCAGTGGCAGGAAGCAAAGGGTAATGGGTCAACGGGTGTTTTTGTGACTGGAAGGCTGTTTCCAGTGGGTTTCCGCAGGGTTCAGTACTAGGTCACTTGCTTTTCGTGGTATATATCAATGATTTAGACTTCATTGTAGTGGGCATGATTAAGAAGTTTGCAGATGATACAAAAATTGGCCATGTGGTTGATAATGAGGAAGAAAGCTGTAGCTTGCAGGAAGATATCAATGTACTGGTCAAGTGGGCAGAAAAGTGGCAAATGGAATTCAAGCCGGAGAAGTGTGAGATAATGCATTTGGGGAGGGCTAACATGGCAAGGGAATACACAATAAATGGTAGGATACTGAGAAGTGTAGAGGAACAGAGGGACCTTGGAGTGCATGTCCACAGATCCCTGAAGGTAGCAGGACAGGTAAATAAGGTGGTTAAGAAGGCATTCCTTTATTAGCTGAGGCATAGAATACAAGAGCAGGGAGGTTATGCTAGAACTGTATAAAACACTAGTTAGGCCACAGCTAGAGTACTGCGTTCAGTTCTGGTCACCACATTACAGAAAGGATGTGAGCTCACTAGAGAGGAAATTTACAAGAATGTTGCCAGGACTGGAAAATTTTAGCTATGAGGAAAGATTGCATAAGCAGGGGTTGTTTTCTTTGGAACAGAGAAGTCTGAGGGAGATTTAATTGAGGAGTATAAAATTATGAGGGGCCTTGATAGAGTGGATACGAAGGACCTATTTCCCTTAGCAGAGAGGTCAATAACCAGGGGGCATAGATGTAAAGTAATTGGTAGAAGAATTAGAGGGGAGTTGAGGAGAATTGTTTTCATCCTGAGGGTGGTGGGGGTCTGGAACTCTCGGCCTGAAAGGGTGGTAGAGGCAGAAACCCTCATCACATTTAAAAAGTACTTGGACATGCACTTGAAGTGTCGTAACCAACAAGGATACGGACCAAGAGCTGGAAAGTGGGATTAGGCTGGATCGCTCTTTTGCGGCCAGCACAAACAAGATGGGCCGAATTACCTCCTTTTGTGCCATAAATTTCTATGATTCTATGACTAACGTTAATACATAATCAAACATTGCAAACCCCTTTTTAAAAAAAAGTGCTGTTTACTTATGTTGTATAATTTTTTTCCCCCTTAAGAAAATTAAGCATGCCACAGCATCAGATTCTGGAGGCCCACACAGCTTTCTGGTATAAATTTGCATTATTTTATGTAAAGTAACTAAAAGAATTACCAGATCTCTGTGGATAAACCCATTTTCTTCCAAGTATGACATGCCATCGCACACATCCTGGCAGCTGCTCAGTAACATTTCGTTGTTTAACTGCCCTCTTCTTTGTCGGAGGTAGTTCAGCAGACAACCAAGTTCCATAAATTCGGTCACTATATATATTGGTTTCTGCGTTGTGCAAACTCCATACAATTGCACTAATTTAGGATGAGATAACTTCCTACAGACAAAATCAATCATGTCAGTGCACATTTGACACTTCAAAAAGTGAATTATATTTTTATATCACTATTATTACGCTTGTGGAACATTACAACTTGTTTAATATAGACCATTAGAAAGTTGAATACCAAAAAGTAGTTATGCAAGGTATATATCATAATGCCTGCAATTTGATTTGCACTGGTTATTTACTTATTTTTCTGCATTTTTACTTCCCTATTTTCCTGAAGATCTTTAGTCCTTGCTGGATACAGCTTGAACGACAATCTTGAATACCTCATCCAACTTACCATTATTCAAAAATAAGAACAGAAAATGCTGGAAATACTCAGCCGGTCAGGTAGCATCAGTGGAGAGAGAAACAGAGTTAACGTCTCAGGTCGATAACCTTTCGTCAGAACTGGAAAAAGTTGAAGATGTAACAGATTTTAAGCAAGTGCAGTGGCAGGGAAAAGGGGAGGGGAGGAAAGAACAAAAGGGAAGGTCTGTGATAGGGTGGAAGGCAGGAGAGATTAAATGACAAAAGCTTTGATTGTACAAAGCAAAAGGAGACGGTAATGGGACAAGTAAAGAAACAAAAGATGAGTCTAGATGAGGTGTAAATGGGAATGGCAGAATCATCAACAGCGGCCATCTAAAAAAATAGGGACAGAGGTTATGGTCTGAAATTGTTGAACTTGATGTTGAGTCCAGGAGACTGTAAAGTGCCTAATTGAAAGATGAGGTGCTGTTCCTCGAGCTCACGTGAGCTTCGTTGTAACAGTGTAAGAGGCCGAGGACAGAGAGGTCAGAGTGGGAGTGGAGCAGAGAATTAAAGTGACAGGCCACCGGAAGCTCGGGGTCACGCTTACGGACTAAACGGAGGTGTTCCGCAAAGCGGTCACCCAATCTGCATTTGGTCTCCCCAATGTAGAGGAGACCGCATCGTGAGCAGCGAATACAGTATACTAAATTGCAAGAAGTATAAGTAAATCACTGTATCACCTGGAAGGAGTGTTTGGGGCCCTGGACAGTGGGAAGGGAGGAGGTAAAAGGGCTTGTGTTGCAACTCCACCAGCCTCCACATTCAACGGATTATCCTCCGCCATTTCTGCCACCTCTAGCGTGATCCCACCACCAAACACATCTTCCCCTCCCTTTCAGCATTCCGAAGGGACCATTCCCTCCGCGACACCCTGGTCCACTCTTCAATCACCCCCTCCCCTTCCCATGGCACCTTCCCGTGCAAGCACAGGAGATGCAACATCAGGCCTTTTACCTCCTCCCTTCCCACCGTCCAGGGCCCCAAACATTCATTTCAGGTGAAACAGCAATTTACTTGTACTTCTTGCAATTTAGTATACTGTATTCGCTGCTCACGATGCAGTCGCCTCTACATTGGGGAGACCAAATGCAGATTGAGTGACCGCTTTGCGGAACACCTCCATTCAGTCCGTAAGCGTGACCCCGAGCTTCCGGTTGCCTGTCACTTGAATTCTCTGCTCAACTCCCACTCTGAACTCGGCCTCTTACACTGTTCCAGTGAAGTTCAACGTAAGCTCAAGGAACAGCACCTCATCTTTCAATTAGGCACCTTACAGCCTTCTGAACTCAACATGGATTTCAGACCATACCCTCTGCCCCGATTTTTTCCAGATGGCCACTGTTGATGATTCTGCCATTCACATTTACAACTCTTATGGAGCCATCTTTCGTTTCTTTACTTGTCCCATTACCATCTCCTTTTGCTTTGTACAATCAAAGCTTTTGTCATTTAATCTCTCCTGCCTTCCACCCGATCACAGACCTTCCCTTTTGTTCTTGCTTCCCCTCCCCTTTCCCTGCCCCTGCACTTGCTTAAAATGTTACATCTGTAACTTTTTCCAGTTCTGAGGAAAGGTCATCAGCCTAAAAACTAACTCTGTTTCTCTCTCCACTGATGCTGCCTGACCTGCTGAGTATTTCCAGCATTTTCTGTTTTTATTTCAGATTTCCAGCATCCGCAGTATTTTGCTTTTACCATTATTTATGTGCGAGCCTTGACAGCGAGTGTTGGAAGACTATGCAGTCACAGGGACATCACAACCGAGCCCCATGCTATCCTCACCTGGTGTCCACACACATGTACTTCCAGTAAGGGTAATTGAATAGCCATCACGAACAGGAATCAAATGGGGTGGCCCAACGTCTATTTCAGGCCGTTTTCCGATATTGGATCGCGACTGACCACACATGCACTTACCCGAATGTACAGCCAGAAGGACCTCTCCAGCTCCTTCTGGCTCCACATTAAAATTGTGGCATGCTGCCAGCTACCACTTGCCACCCCCTCCCGATCTCACCAACCCTAATCCCACGGTAGTTCTGGTGGCAGTGTACCTGCCGGCCAAACTTCATCTTCTTCGTGACCGCTGCACATGCCTGTTAGGGTACAATTGACTTTCCCAGCACCTGTCGGGTCCCAGTCGGGTTCTGATGATGCAGGAGGAACTATTTTGCATGGTCCTCTTGTTTATCAGTTTTGCAGCGGCTCACAATTGCCGCTGGGAATTCGGGCGTAAACTAATACCTGTGACTTTTATCTGCAGTAAAGTTGACTTTATCTGGATCAAGTAACTAAATATTAGCACACAAAAGAAATTTTACAGTGTGTAAAAGCCTGCCTACCCAATGTTTAATTGCATTTGTTCACAATTTGAATTACAGACATGTGTATTAGTACCGCAGGGATCGGTGCTAGGACCCCAGCTATTCACAATATATATTAATGATTTAGACGAGGGAACTAGATGTAATATCTCCAAGTTTGCAGATGACACAAAGCTGGGTGGGCGAGTGTGCTGTGAGGAGGATGCAGAGAAACTCCAGTATGATTTGGACAGGTTGGGTGAGTGGGCAAATGCATGGCAGATGCTTTTCTTTTACAGCGGCGGACCTGGGCGAGAAGTGAGTGGAGCAGCGAGGCTATAAAAGCCTGCGGTATCCAGGTAGGCCCCTCTTTTACAGCGGCGGACCTGGGCGAGAAGTGAGTGGAGCAGCGAGGCTAAAAAGCTATACAGGGTGATTGCTTTAATAGTGCGGGTCGCAGTGGTTGCTGGGTAAGTTTTTTTTTTTACCTGTATATAAGTTGGCGGTTTCTAAACCCGAGACACTACACTTGTAGTGTCCCCCACCCTTCCACCTCCTCTAACCTAAAGGGGGTGAGTGTATATCAGGAGGCCCGGTGAGTATCTAAACTCACTTTCGCGGGCTTTTGTTTGCAGAGGCTGGTCGGGAGCGGAGAGAGCCGGGGCCCGGTGAGTATCTAAACTCACTTTCGCGGGCTTTTGTTTACAGAGGCTGGTGTCGGGAGCGGAGAGAGCCGAGGCCCAGTGAGTATCTAAACTCACTTTCGCGGGCTTTTGTTTACAGAGGCTGGTGTCGGGAGCGGAGAGAGCCGAGGCCCGGTGAGTATCTAAACTCACTTTCGCGGGCTTTTGTTTGCAGAGGTTTACCAATCTCAGACCAGCGGCAGCGTTCCAGAGCCACGTTATGATTCAAAACGTGACGTGGGCAGGAGGGAGCGGCTGATTGGGTGAGTACGGCAGGTTAGTATTTATACTACTTTATAGTTTGATAGTTAAGGTTCATAGTTTATAAAGTTTCGAAGATCTTAATTTTGTGATTATAATTTCTAGTGCTAGTAACCAAGGGCCCTTGAGTAATTCATTTAATTGAGTGAAATTGGTGGTATTGATTTGATTTAATTAAAGTTCAATTAATTAAAGGGTAAGTCATGGCAGGACAGCCCAGCCCCGTGTTGTGCTCCTCCTGCTCTATGTGGGAAATCAGGGACCCTTCCGGTGTCCCTGACGACCATGTGTGCGGGAAGTGTATCCAGCTGCAGCTACTGACAGCCCGCATTGCGGCGCTGGAGCTGCGGCTGGATGCATATTGGAGCATTCGCGATGCTGAAAACCTCGTGGATAGCACGTTTAGTGAGTTGGTCACACCGCAGGTGAAGGGTGTACAGGCAGGAAGGGAATGGGTGACCACCAGGCAGAGTAGGAGGTGCAGGCAGGTAGTGCAGGGGTCCCCTGTGGCCATCCCCCTCTCAAACAGATATACCGCTTTGGATACTGTTGGGGGGGATGACTTAGGGGAAGGCAGCAGCAGCCAACTTCCTGGCACCATGGGCGGCTCTGCTGCACAGGCTGGGAGGAAAAAGAGTGGAAGAGCTATAGTGATAGGGGACTCAACTGTAAGGGGAATAGATAGGCGTTTCTGCGGCCGCAACCGAGACTCCAGGATGGTGTGTTGCCTCCCTGGTGCAAGGGTCAAGGACGTCTCGGAGCGGCTACAGAACATTTTGGAGGGGGAGGGCGAACAGCCAGCTGTCGTGGTGCACATAGGCACCAACGATATAGGTAAAAAAGGGGATGAGGTCCCAAAAGCAGAATATAGGGAGTTAGGAGGTAAATTAAAAAATAGGATCTCAAAGGTAATAATCTCAGGATTGCTACCAGTGCCACGTGCTAGTCAGAGTAGAAATAGGAGGATATTTCAAATGAATACGTGGCTAGAGGAATGGTGCAAGGGGGAGGGATTCAAATTCCTGGGATATTGGAACCGGTTCTGGGGGAGGTGGGACCAGTACAAACCGGACGGTCTGCACCTGGGCAGGGCCGGGACCGCTGTCCTAGGGGGAGTGTTTGCTAGTGCTGTTGGGGAGGATTTAAACTAATGTGGCAGGGGGTTGGGAACCTGAGCAGGGAGACAGAGGAATGCATGTCAGGAAGGTATGGAGTAAAAGGTAAAGTGTTAAATAAGGAAAAAGCAGGAATTAAGTGTCGCAAAACACATTTGAAAGTTCTTTATCTGAATGCACGTAGCATTCGTAACAAAATTGACGAGTTAACGGCACAAATAACTATGTATGGGTATGATCTTGTGGCCATTACAGAAACATGGCTGCAGGGTGACAACGTCTGGGAATTAAATATGCCAGGGTATTTAACAATCAGGAAGGACAGGCAGGAAGGAAGGGGGGGGGGGGGTGGCTATGTTAATAAAGGAAGGAATCACTGTAATACAGAGAAATGATATTGGGTCAAAAGATCAGGATAATGAAACAGTTTGGGTAGAGATAAGGAATAATAAGGGGAAAAAAACACTGGTGGGCGTAGTATATAGGCCTCCTAATAGTTGCAACTCTGTTGGAAGAAGTATTAATCAGGAAATAGTTGGGGCATGCAATAAGGGAACAGCTATAATTATGGGGGATTTTAACTATCATATTAACTGGACAAATCAAATTGGGCAGGGCAGCCTTGAGGAAGAGTTTATTGAGTGTCTTAGGGATGGATTTCTTGAGCAGTATGTAACTGATCCTACAAGGGGGCAAGCAACCTTGGACCTGGTACTGTGTAATGAGTCTGGATTAATTAATGATGTCCTAGTTAAGGATCCCCTTGGAATGAGTGACCATAACATGGTTGAATTCCATATCCAATTAGAGGGTGAGAAGGTTGGTTCTCAAACAAGCATACTGAGCTTGAATAAAGGAGACTATGATGGCATGAGAGCAGAATTGATTAAAGTGGACTGGGAAAATAGATTAAAGGGTAAGACGGTACATGAGCAGTGGTATTCATTCAAGGAGTTATTTTACAACTTTCAAAATAAATATATTCCACTGAGGAAAAAAGGGTGTAAAAGAAATGACAGCCATCCATGGCTACGTAAAGAAATTTAAGAAAGTATCCAACTAAAAACAAGGACATATAAGGTAGCCAAAGTTAGTGGGAGGATAGAAGATTGGGAAGTCTTCAAAAGACAACAAAAAGTAACTAAAGGATTGATTAAGAAAGGGAAAATAGAATATGAAAATAAATTAGCAAAAAATATAAAAACAGATAGCAAGAGTTTCTATAGTTATATAAAAAGAAAAAGGGTGGTTAAGGCAAACGTAGGTCCCTTAGAGGATGAGACCGGGAAATTAATGGTGGGAAACATGGAGATGGCAAAAATGCTGAACAAATATTTTGTTTCAGTCTTTATGGTAGAGGACACTAAGAATATCCCAACACTGGACAAACAGGGGGCTCTAGTGGGGGAGGAGCTAAATACAATTAAAATCACTAAGGAATTGGTACTCAGTAAAATAATGGGACTCAAGGCGGATAAATCCCCTGGACCTGATGGCTTACATCCTAGGGTCTTGAGGGAAGTGGCAGTAGGAATTGTGGATGCTTTGGTAATAATTTTCCAAAACTCCCTGAACTCAGCAAAGGTCCCGGCAGATTGGAAAACTGCTAATGTAACACCCTTATTTAAAAAGGGTTGTAGGCAGAAGGCTGGAAATTATAGACCAGTTAGCCTAACATCTGTGGTGGGTAAAATTTTGGAGTCTATTATTAAGGAGACAGTAACGGAACATTTAGATAAACATAATTTAATAGGACAAAGTCAACATGGCTTTATGAAGGGGAAGTCATGTCTGACAAATTTGCTCGAGTTCTTTGAGGATATAACGTACAGGGTGGATAAAGGGGAACCAGTGGATGTAGTGTATTTAGACTTCCAGAAGGCATTCGACAAGGTGCCACATAAAAGATTATTACTCAAAATAAAAAAATCACTGGATTGGGGGTAATATTCTGGCATGGGTGGAGGATTGGTTATCTAACAGGAAGCAGAGAGTTGGGATAAATGGTTCATTCTCGGACTGGCAACCAGTAGCCAGTGGTGTTCCGCAGGGGTCGGTGCTGGGTCCCCAACTCTTTACAATCTATATTAACGATTTGGAGGAGGGGACCGAGTGTAACATATCAAAGTTGGCAGATGATACAAAGATGGGAGGGAAAGTAGAGAGTGAGGAGGACATAAAAAACCTACAAGGGGATAGAGACAGGCTGGGTGAGTGGGCAGAGATTTGGCAGATGCAATACAATATTGGAAAATGTGAGGTTATGCACTTTGGCAGGAAAAAATCAGAGAGCAAGTTATTATCTTAATGGCGAGAAACTGGAAAGTACTGCAGTACAAAGGGATCTGGGGGTCTTGGTGCAAGAAAATCAAAAAGTTAGTATGCAGGTGCAGCAGGTGATCAAGAAAGCCAATGGAATGTTGGCTTTTATTGCTAGGGGGATAGAATATAAAAACAGGGAGGTATTGCTGCAGTTGTATAGGGTATTGGTGAGACCACACCTGGAGTACTGCATACAGTTTTGGTGTCCATACTTAAGAAAAGACATACTTGCTCTCGAGGCAGTACAAAGAAGGTTCACTCGGTTAATTCCGGGGATGAGGGGGTGGACATACGAGGAGAGGTTGAGTAGATTGGGACTCTACTCATTGGAGTTCAGAAGAATGAGAGGCGATCTTATTGAAACATATAAGATTGTGAAGGGGCTTGATCGGGTGGACGCAGTGAGGATGTTCCCAATGATGGGTGAAACTAGAACTAGGGGACATAATCTTAGAATAAGGGGCTCCTCTTTCAAAACTGAGATGAGGAGAAACTTTTTCACTCAGAGGGTAGTGGGTCTGTGGAATTTGCTACCCCAGGAAGCTGTGGAAGCTACATCATTAAATAAATTTAAAACAGAAATAGACCGTTTCCTAGAAGTAAAGGGAATCAGGGGTTACGGGGAGCGGGCTGGAAATTGGACATGAGTTTGAGTTCGGATCGGTCAAGGCTCTGTGGGTGGCGGAGCGGGCCCAGGGGCCGAGTGGCCTGGTCCTGCTCCTACTTCTTGTGTTCTTTAGAGTTGAGGTTGGATCAGATCAGCCATGATCTCATTGAATGGCGGAGCAGGCTCGAGGGGCCGATTGGTCTACTCCTGCTCCTATTTCTTATGTTCTTATGTAAATGTGAGGTTATCCACTTTAGTGGCAAAAACAGGAAGGCAGATTATTATCTGAACGGCAATAGATTGGGAAAAGGGGAGGTGCAACGAGACCTGGGTGTCCTTGTGCACCAGTCGCTGAAGGTAAGCATGCAGGTGCAGCAGGTGGTTAAGAAGGCAAATGGTATGTTGGCCTTCATAGCGAGAGGATTCAAGTACAGGAGCAAGGATGTCTTGCTGCAGTTGTACAGGGCCTTGGTGAGACCACACCTTGAGTATTGTGTGCAGTTTTGGTCGCCTTATCTGAGGAAGGATGTTCTTGCCATGGAGGGAGTGCAGCGAAGATTCACCAGACTGATACCTGGGATGACGTATGAAGAGAGATTGGGTCGATTAGGCTTATATTCGCTAGAGTTTAGAAGAATGAGAGGGGATCTCATTGAAACTTATAAAATTCTAACAGGACTAGACAGACTAGATGCAGGAAGGATGTTCCCGATGGCAGGTGAGTCCAGAACCAAGGGTCACAGTCTAAGGATAAGGGGTAAGCCATTTAGGACTGAGATGAGGAGGAATTTCTTCACCCAGAGAGTGGTGAACCTGTGCAATTCTCTACCACAGAAGGCAGTTGAGGCCAAATCATTAAATATATTCAAGAAGGAGTTAGATATAGTTCTTAAGGCTAAAGGGATCAAGGGATATGGGGAGAAAGCAGGGACAGGGTTCTGAATTTGGATGATCAGCCATGATCTCATTGAATGGCAGAGCAGGCTTGAAGGGCCGAATAGCCTACTCCTGCTCCTATCTTCTATGTTTCTATGTTTCCCCAAATTGTATTTTAAAATAATTTTAGCTAATTTGTTTCTACTGATTTCTCACGCTATTAAGATAGAAGTGGTATTAAGCAATAAGGAGGACTTTAGTAGTTGCTGAGGTGTCAGGGTACAGCACTTCAGCTTTCTTAGGTAAATCTTGGGAGGACTAACAAGGCAAGGGAATACACAATGAATGGTAGGACCCTAGGAAGGACAGAGGATCAGAGGGAGCTTGGTGTGCATGTTCATAGATACCTGAAGGCAGCAGGACAGGTAGATAAGGTGGATGAAAAGGCACATCGGATACTTGCCTTCATTAGCCGAGGCATAGAATATAAGAGCAGGGAGGTTATGATGGAGCTGTACAAAACGCTAGTTAGGTCACAGCTGGAATACTGTGTGCAGTTCTGGTCGCCACACTATAGGAAGGATGTGATTGCATTGGAGAGGGTGCAGAGGAGATTCACCAGGATGTTACCTGGGCTGGAGCGTTTCAGCTATGAAAAGAGACTGGACAGGCTGGGGTTGTTTTCCTTAGAGCAGAGAAGGCTGAGGGGGAACCTGTTTGAGGTGTACAAAATTATGAGGGGCATAGATAGGGTAGATAGAAAGGAACTTTTCCCCTTAGTAGAGGGGTCAATAACCAGGGGGCATAGTTTCAAGGTAAGGGGCAGGAGGTTTCGAGGGGATTTGAGGAAAAACTTTTTCACCCAGAGGGTGGTTGGAATCTGGAACTCACTGCCTGAAAGGGTGGTAGAGGCAGGAACCCTCACAACATTCAAGCAGCATTTAGATGAGCACTTGAAACGCCACAGCATACAAGGCTACGGACCAAGAGCTGGAAAATGGGATTAGAATAGACAGGGCTTGATGGCCGGCGTGGATACGATGGGCCGAAGGGCCTCTTTCTGTGCTGTATAACTCTATGGGCTGCATTTTCAATGACCCGTGGAGTCGGGTTTGGAGGCGTGTGGGGGGTTAAAGTTGCAGATTCAGGGGTCCCGACCCCATGCAATTTTGACAAAATCGGTCGCGGGGTTTGCCGACTCCGTCCTGCCTCCAAGAGGGGGAGAGGCCATTAAAGCCCTTAACAAGCCCTAAATTGGCTCTGTAATGCCATTTTGAAACGTTTTAGCTAGTTTAACCCTTTTCCGACGTGAAGTACGCCTGATGTGAAACACGCCAGTGAAACCTGGTGGGAGCACAAGTGGATAGCTGACTATCAGCTGCAGGTCCACTATTACAACGGAGATGTGATGAAGGTAGTAGTAGTATTGTGATGAAGGTAGTAGTAGTATTAGGTCTGAAAGTCGCCTCTGATGCTGGTGCATTGAATGTCTTCAGAGACTGCCTGGGAGGACTTGGTTGCAAAAAAAATTCATTCTCTCTCTCTGAGATGCTGCTCATTTTCCATCCAGGTCCTCTCACAGCAAAGGCCAGGCAGTCTCTGACCTGCAATGATGACATCATCAGAGGCGACTTTCACACTGAAACCACTAATTGGTTCATGGGTTCCCACATGCTGGAACTCAATTGCCCAATTAAGTGAAAATTGCATCAATCTCCCACATCCAATCGCAGGCGGGTGAATAACACGAAATGCGGATGACACGACCCCAACCCGCCCCAGTATCAAAATCCAGCCCTATGACTCTATCTTAAGTGACTCAATTCAGGAGGTTAGCTGTGTGCTGATGGAACATTAACATTTTTATTTTAATAGGTTTGTAATATGGGGCAGCATTATCAATATAACTAGGATTTTGGCATTGTAAATCTTTATCCTGGAGCATCCCTTCAATTGAAAATTTCGGGCTACAATCGTTAAATTTTATAATGGCACACACACATAATAAAGTGCATTCTGTTACTTTTTTTCAACTTGCCAATTCTCTCTCCTCCTCCTTCTGAGAAGTGTGGACGTTTCTGGAGTGAGCTCCATGGCACCTTACACCCGCTGGTATCTTTCTCAAATAGTATAGTTCGTAAGGGTACGGTAGCATAGTGGTTATGTTACTGGACTAGTAATCCAGAGGTCTGGACTAATAAAAGAGTTCAAATCCCACCATGGCAGCTGTGGAATTTAAATTCAGTTAATTAAATAAATCTTGAATAAAAAGCTAGTATCAGTAATGGTGACCATGAAACTATCGGATTGTCATAAAACCCCATCTGGTTCACTAATGTCCTTTAGGGAAGGAAATCTGCCGCCCTTACCTGGTCTGGCCTATATGCGACTTCAGACCCGCAGTAACGTGGTTGACTCTTAACTGCCCTCTGCAGTTCAAGAAGGCGACTCACCACCACCTTCTTAAGGGTAATTAGGGATGGGCAATAAATGCCAGCCTTGCCAGCGACGCCCACATCCCATGAACAAATTTTTAAAAAATGTGCAAGCAGGCTGTGGGAAGCATGACTGCTGAGCCCAATTCTGGCCTCATCAGCCATCCATACACACTGAGTCACTGCAGGGATCATCTGATAGCTATCAAAAACAACAACTCCGGCTGATTTTCACTTGCAATTGTAGTACCCTGGCTGAGATTAGCTAATTTAGCATAGACTAGGAATCAAATGTGGGATTTTACCAGACTGTATGGTTCAACAACTTACTGGATTCAGTTGGGGAGCAATTCTATTATAATTTGCAGAAATGTTAAAAGTATCAGAAATCCATAATTAATGCATTGTTGCTTACATCATGATTTTAGCTTCTTCTATGAAATCCTCTTCATACATTGCACCTTCACGAATTGCTTTAATTGCTACTTTGTGTTGAGCCCGCCACTTTCCTAAACGTACCACTCCAAACTGTCCACTTCCCAGCTCTTTCATAAACGTTAGCTCAGATGGGTTTATTTCCCATTTATCTGTGTGAACAATAATCAAACATGTTCAACTAAGTAAACTGAACAGTAGCTTTTAATGTTACGACAGAAAAATTAACCTGCTTAAAATTATGTACATCAGTATAACTTTAATTTTATCAATGTTAATTGCCTTAGTCATAAAGTACTGACATGTATGTCAAAATCATTTTTATAACAATGCATTAAACAGAGAAAATGTAAATAACAGGAACCTGTGTTTAAAGAAATAAAAACATATTTTTGTTACAAATATCAGCTGATTTACAGACACAAAAAATTGAAAGATCAGTACTTGAGCAATATTTTGTAAAGCAAAAACATTTAAAGTATTTTAAATCGTGCACTGATATCTACATTTCCATGTAATCTGCAACATAGCATGGCTTGAAAAAGTGTATATATTTTACTTATCAAATTAAACAAATATATATTAAAATCAGTAAAGGTTTATTTTCCTACTTCAGATGAGTCAACATGACAGTAAGAAAGTACATATTTCAATGTAATTCTTTTAATAGAAAATCAAAAATTCTGGTTCTTCAGCAAAGATTATAAAAATTGAAACCAAACGGAAGTTTATTAAGGAAGCAAATCAGAAGGTAGGAGCATGCGACTTAATTAAGAACACCTGGCTATGGCTCTAGAAAATACAAAAGCAAAATACTGCGGATGCTGGAAATCTGAAATAAAAACAGAAAATGCTGGAAATACTCAGCAGGTCAGGCAGCATCTGTGGAGAGAAAAACAGAGTTAACGTTTCAGGTCGATGACCCTTCATCAGAACTGGAAAAAGCTGGAGATCGAACAGGTTTTTAAGCAAGTGTAGGGGCAGGGAAAGGGGGGAGGGGAGGAAAGAACAAAAGGGAAGGTCTGTGATAGGGTGGAAGGCAGGAGAGATTAAGAGACAAAAGAGATGATGGTGCAAGGCCAAAGGAGATGGTAATGGGACAAGTTAAGAAACAAACATTCACTATAAGCCCACTGACTCCCACAGCTACCGAGACTACAAGGCAAGAGGTGGTGTTAATGTGACAGGTTGAGGCTAAAAGAAGTGTGAAATGCACTGGCAGAATGAAGGACAGCTGCCAGCTTCTAGGAGGGGAAAAAAAAGAGGGGGGGGGGGCAAACAAAAGGGTGGATGAAAAAATAAAATATAAATGTGATAGGGGCTGAGGTTATGATCTAAAATTGTTGAACTCGATATCGAGTCCAGAGGGCTGTAGCGTGCCTAAATGAAAGATGAGGTGCTGTTCCTCGAGCTTACGCTGCGCTTCCGTGGAACAGTGTAATAGGCCGAGGACGGTGAGGTCAGAGTGGGAGTGGAGCGGAGAATTAAAGTGACAGGCGACCGGAAGCTCGGGGTCCCCCTTACGGACTGAACGGAGGTGTTCCGCAAAGCGGTCACCCAATCTGCGTTTGGTCTCCCCAATGTAGAGGAGACCACATCGTGAGCAGCGAATACAGTATACTAAATTGCAGGAAGTACAAGTAAATCGCTGTTTCATCTGGAAGGGGTGTTTGGGGCCCTGGACAGTGGGAAGAGGGGAGGTATAAGGACATGTGTTGCATCTCCTGCGCTTGCACGGGAAGGTACCGGGCGAAGGGGAAGGGGTGCTGGGGGTGGTAGAGGAGTGGACTAGGGTGTCGCGGAGGGTGCGGTCCCTACGGAATGCTGAAAGGGGAGGTGAGGGGAAGATGCGTTTGGTGGTGGGATCACGCTGGAGGTGGCGGAAATGGCGGAGGATGATCCGTTGAATGTGGAGGCTGGTGGGGTGAAAGGTGAGGACAAGGGGAACTCTATCGTGGTTCTGGGAGGGAGGGGCAGGGGTGAGGGCAGAAGTGCGGGAGATAGAACGGACACGGTCGAGGGCCGTGCCGACCACGGTAGAGGGGAATCCTCGGTTGAGGAAAAAGGAAGACATGTTGGAAGCACTGGTATGGAAGGTGGCATCATCAGAGCAGATGCGGCGGAGACAGAGAAACTGGGAGAATGGAATAGAGTCCTTACAGGAGGTGAGGTGGGAGGAAGTGTAGTCCAGGTAGCTGTGGGAGTCAGTGGGCTTGTAGTGAATGTTAGTCAATAACCTATCCCCAGAGATGGAGACGGAGAAGTCGAGGAAGGGAAGGGAAGAGTCGGAGATGGACCATGTGAAGGTGAGGGAAGGGTGGAAATTGGAAGCATAGTGAATGAAATGTTCTAGTTCAGGGCGAGAGCAGGAGACGGCACCGATACAGTCATCAATGTACCGGAAAAAGAGGTGAGGGAGGGGACCCGAGTAGGACTGGAACAAAAAGTGTTCCACATATCCCACGAAAAGGCAGGCATAGCTAGGACCCATGCGGGTACCCATAGCAACACCTTTAATTTGGAGGAAATGGGTGGAGTCAAAGGAGAAGTTGTTCAATGTGAGAACAAGTTCAGCCAGGCGGAGGAGGGTGGTGGTGGATGGGGACTGGTTGGGCCTCTGTTCAAGGAAGAAGCGGAGCGCCCTCAGGCCATCCTGGAAGCTCCCTCCTAGAAGCTGGAAGCTGTCCTTCATTCTGCCAGTGCATTTCACACTTCTTTTAGCCTCAACCTGTCACATTAAGACCACCTCTTAATGTCTCTTAATCTCTCCTTTTGTTCTTTCATCCCCTCCCCCTTTTCCCAGCTTTATCCTTGCCTTAAATCTATTTCATTTCCTGCTATTTCCAGTTCTGACGAAAGGTCTTCGACCTGAAATGTTAACTCTGTTTCTCTCTCCACGGATGCTGCCTGGCCTGCTGAGTTTTTCCAGCGCTTTCTGTTGTTATTTCGGATTTCCAGCATCTGCAGTATTTTGCTATCGTACCTAGACTACACTTCCTTCCACCCCCGCTTCCTGGAAAAACTCTATTCCATTCTCCCAGTTTCTCCGTCTCCACCGCATCACATTCCGTACTAGTGCTTCCGACATGTTTTCCTTTTTCCTCAACCGAGGATTCCCCTCTACTGTGGTTGACACGGCCCTTGACCGTGTCCGTTCTATTTCCGGCACTTCTGCCCTCACCCCTTCCCTCCTCTCCCAGAACCACGACAGGATTCCCTTTGTCCTCACCTTTCACCCCACCAGCCTCCACATTCAACGGATTATCCTCCACCATTTCCACCATCTCCAGCATGATCCCACCACCAAACACATCTTCCTCTCACCTCCCCTTTCAGGTGAAACAGCGATTTACTTTTACTTCTTGCAACTTAGTAAACTGTATTCGCTGCTCACGATGCTCTACATTGGGGAGACCAAACGCAGATTGGGTGACCGCTTTACGGAACACCTCCGTTCAGTCCGTAAGGGTGACCCCGAGCTTCCAGTCGCCTGTCACTTTAATTCTCCGCTCCACTCCCACTCTGACCTCTCCGTTCTTGGCCTCTTACACTGTTCCAATGAAGCTCAACGTAAGCTCGAGGAACAGCACCTCATCTTTCGATTAGGCCCTTCACAGCCTTCTGGACTCACCATAGAGTTAAACAATTTCAGACCATAACCTCTGCCCATATCTTTTTTTTCCATTTTGTTTTTCTCTCTCTCACATGGCAGCTGTCGATCATTCAGCCAGTGCCATTTACACTTCATCTAGAGTCATCTTTTGTTTCTTAACTTGTCCCATTACCATCTCCTTTTGCCTTGCACCATCATCTCTTTTGTCTCTTAATCTCTGCTGCCTTCCACCCTATCACAGACCTTCCCTTTTGTTCTTTCCTCCCCTCCCCTCTTTCCCTACCCCTACACTTGCTTAAAAACCTGTTCGATCTCCAGCTTTTTCCAGTTCTGACGAAGGGTCATCAACCTGAAACGTTAACTCTGTTTCTCTCTCCACAGATGCTGCCTGACCTGCTCTAGAAAATAGACTGGGTTCTGTGTGCATTCCTTTTGATTGAATTGGGTCAGATGATCTGCAAATACTTAACTAAAAGCTTCAATTGACAGAAAAAATTAATACAGCATTAATTATATGTTAGTCACTGAGAACACTTAACAAATTTTAAAAAAAATCCAGCAGCTTCTGGGCTACTTCAAAATTAGGAAGTTACATTACCATAGCTAAAGCCAGCAGTTGTAGGTGCAGATCGTCCTTTACGGCCTACTGGATATCGCAATCGTGTGACAAGACCTAAGACAATACCTCATGATGTTAATCAAGGCATTACTTCAACATATGTATTTACTTTTATTCAGTGTCCTGCAATTAGTGTTAGGACCTCAATTTACATGCTCAAGGTGCCCAACACCTTTCTTAGGCAGCTGCCTTGCACACTTCGCGATCGCCGGCTTCTAATTTGGTAGCTGACACACTTCCAGGAGTGATCAGGCGCAGGAGAACACGACTCAAAATTGGTGCTCCAATGTTGATTTTTCGTCCAAAAAACTTGCACAACAATGTTCAATTTGTCCCACTCTATGCCGTTAATGTCTTTTCTACAATGGGATACCCAATACCGCTCACAGTACTTTAACTCTGTTTTGTATAAGTTTATCACTTCCTAGCACTTGTACTCTATGTGACTAGTTATAAAACTCAAAATGCCAATTGCCTTTTTATGGCTATATCAACTGCACTTGCACTTCCAGGGAATTATGTATTTGCGCTCATAGGTGTCGCTGTTCCCCACACTCTTAGGCATCTTTCCATTGAGTGTGTACTCCCAGCGCCTTTCCATTGAGTGTGTACTCCCCAGTGTCTTTCCATGGAGTGTGTACTCCCCTGTGCCTTTCCATTGAGTGTGTACTCCCCTGTGCCTTTCCATTGAGTGTGTACTCCACTGTGCCTTTCCATTGAGTGTGTACTCCCCTGTGCCTTTCCATTGAGTGTGTACTCCCCAGTGTCTTTCCATTGAGTGTGTACTCCCCAGTGTCTTTCCATTGAGTGTGTACTCCCAGCGCCTTTCCATTGAGTGTGTACTCCCCAGTGCCTTTCCATGGAGTGTGTACTCCCCAGTGCCTTTCCATTGAGTGTGTACTCCCCAGTGTCTTTCCATTGAGTGTGTACTCCCCAGTGCCTTTCCATGGAGTGTGTACTCCCTGTGCCTTTCCATTGAGTGTGTACATCCAGTGCCTTTCCATTGAGTGTGTACTCCCCTGTGCCTTTCCATTGAGTGTGTACTCCGCTGTGCCTTTCCATTGAGTGTGTACTCCCCAGTGCCTTTCCATTGAGTGTGTACTCCCCAGTGCCTTTCCATTGAGTGTGTACTCCCCAGTGTCTTTCCATTGAGTGTGTACTCCCCAGTGTCTTTCCATTGAGTGTGTACTCCCAGCGCCTTTCCATTGAGTGTGTACTCCCCAGTGCCTTTCCATGGAGTGTGTACTCCCCAGTGCCTTTCCATTGAGTGTGTACTCCCCAGTGTCTTTCCATTGAGTGTGTACTCCCCAGTGCCTTTCCATGGAGTGTGTACTCCCTGTGCCTTTCCATTGAGTGTGTACATCCAGTGCCTTTCCATTGAGTGTGTACTCCCCTGTGCCTTTCCATTGAGTGTGTACTCCGCTGTGCCTTTCCATTGAGTGTGTACTCCCTGTGCCTTTCCATTGAGTGTGTACATCCAGTGCCTATCCATTGAGTGTGTACTCCCCAGTGCCTTTCCATTGAGTGTGTACTCCCCAGTGTCTTTCCATTGAGTGTGTACTCCCAGTGCCTTTCCATTGAATGTGTACTCCCCAGTGTCTTTCCATTGAGTGTGTACTCCCAGTGCCTTTCCATTGAGTGTGTACTCCCCAGTGCCTTTCCATGGAGTGTGTACTCCCCTGTGCCTTTCCATTGAATGTAAACTCCCAGCGCCTTTCCATTGAGTGTGTACTCCCAGCGCCTTTCCATTGATTGTGTACTCCCCAGTGCCTTTCCATTGAGTGTGTACTCCCCAGTGCCTTTCCATTGAGTGTGTACTCCCCAGTGTCTTTCCATTGAGTGTGTACTCCCTGTGCCTTTCCATTGAGTGTGTACTCCCCAGTGCCTTTCCATTGAGTGTGTACTCCCCAGTGCCTTTCCATTGAGTGTGTACTCCCCAGTGCCTTTCCATTGAGTGTGTACTCCCCAGTGCCTTTCCATTGAGTGTGTACTCCCCAGTGTCTTTCCATTGAGTGTGTACTCCCCAGTGTCTTTCCATTGAGTGTGTACTCCCCAGTGTCTTTCCATTGAGTGTGTACTCCCTGTGCCTTTCCATTGAGTGTGTACTCCCAGCGCCTTTCCATTGAGTGTGTACTCCCCAGTGCCTTTCCATTGAGTGTGTACTCCCCAGTGCCTTTCCATTGAGTGTGTACTCCCCAGTGTCTTTCCATTGAGTGTGTACTCCCCAGTGCCTTTCCATGGAGTGTGTACTCCCTGTGCCTTTCCATTGAGTGTGTACATCCAGTGCCTTTCCATTGAGTGTGTACTCCCCTGTGCCTTTCCATTGAGTGTGTACTCCGCTGTGCCTTTCCATTGAGTGTGTACTCCCTGTGCCTTTCCATTGAGTGTGTACATCCAGTGCCTTTCCATTGAGTGTGTACTCCCCTGTGCCTTTCCATTGAGTGTGTACTCCCCAGTGTCTTTCCATTGAGTGTGTACTCCCAGTGTCTTTCCATTGAATGTGTACTCCCCAGTGTCTTTCCATTGAGTGTGTACTCCCCTGTGCCTTTCCATTGAGTGTGTACTCCCCTGTGCCTTTCCATGGAGTGTGTACTCCCCAGTGTCTTTCCATTGAGTGTGTACTCCCCAGCGCCTTTCCATTGAGTGTGTACTCCCAGCGCCTTTCCATTGAGTGTGTACTCCCCTGTGCCTTTCCATTGAGTGTGTACTCCCAGCGCCATTCCATTGAGTGTGTACATCCAGTGCCTTTCCATTGAGTGTGTACTCCCCTGTGCCTTTCCATTGAGTGTGTACTCCCCAGTGCCTTTCCATTGAGTGTGTACTCCCCTATGCCTTTCCATTGAGTGTGTACTCCCCAGTGCCTTTCCATTGAGTGTGTACTCCCCAGTGTCTTTCCATTGAGTGTGTACTCCCCAGTGCCTTTCCATTGAGTGTGTACTCCCCAGTGTCTTTCCATTGAGTGTGTACTCCCCAGCGCCTTTCCATTGAGTGTTTACTCCCAGCGGCTTTTCCATGGAGTGTGTACATCCAGCGCCTTTCCATTGAGTGTGTACTCCCCAGTGCCTTTCCATTGAGTGTGTACTCCCCTGTGTCTTTCCATTGAGTGTGTACTCCCCTGTGCCTTTCCATGGAGTGTGTACTCCCCAGTGTCTTTCCATTGGGTGTGTACTCCCCAGTGTCTTTCCATTGAGTGTGTACTCCCCAGTGTCTTTCCATTGAGTGTGTACTCCCCAGTGTCTTTCCATTGAGTGTGTACTCCCCAGTGTCTTTCCATTGAGTGTGTACTCCCCAGTGTCTTTCCATTGAGTGTGTACTCCCCAGTGTCTTTCCATTGAGTGTGTACTCCCCAGTGTCTTTCCATTGAGTGTGTACTCCCCTGTGCCTTTCCATGGAGTGTGTACTCCCTGTGCCTTTCCATTGAGTGTGTACTCCGCTGTGCCTTTCCATTGAGTGTGTACTCCCCTGTGCCTTTCCATGGAGTGTGTACTCCCTGTGCCTTTCCATTGAGTGTGTACTCCCTGTGCCTTTCCATTGAGTGTGTACTCCCCAGTGTCTTTCCATTGAGTGTGTACTCCCCAGTGTCTTTCCATTGAGTGTGTACTCCCCAGTGTCTTTCCATTGAGTGTGTACTCCCCTGTGTCTTTCCATTGAGTGTGTACTCCCTGTGCCTTTCCATTGAGTGTGTACTCCCTGTGCCTTTCCATGGAGTGTGTACTCCCCAGTGCCTTTCCATTGAGTGTGTACTCCCTGTGCCTTTCCATGGAGTGTGTACTCCCCAGTGCCTTTCCATTGAGTGTGTACATCCAGTGCCTTTCCATTGAGTGTGTACATCCAGTGCCTTTCCATTGAGTGTGTACTCCCCAGTGCCTTTCCATTGAGTGTGTACTCCCCAGTGTCTTTCCATGGAGTGTGTACTCCCAGTGCCTTTCCATTGAGTGTGTACTCCCCAGTGCCTTTCCATTGAGTGTGTACTCCCTGTGCCTTTCCATTGAGTGTGTACTCCCCAGTGTCTTTCCATGGAGTGTGTACTCCCAGTGCCTTTCCATTGAGTGTGTACTCCCCAGTGCCTTTCCATTGAGTGTGTACTCCCCAGTGCCTTTCCATTGAGTGTGTACATCCAGTGCCTTTCCATTGAGTGTGTACTCCCAGTGCCTTTCCATTGAGTGTGTACTCCCAGCGTCTTTCCATGGAGTGTGTACTCCCAGTGTCTTTCCATTGAGTGTGTACTCCCCAGTGCCTTTCCATTGAGTGTGTACTCCCCAGCGCCTTTCCATTGAGTGTGTACTCCCCAGTGCCTTTCCATTGAGTGTGTACTCCCCAGTGCCTTTCCATTCAGTGTGTACTCCCTGTGCCTTTCCATTGAGTGTGTACTCCCAGCGCCTTTCCATTGAGTGTGTACTCCCCAGTGCCTTTCCATTGAGTGTGTACTCCCCAGTGCCTTTCCATTGAGTGTGTACTCCCCAGTGTCTTTCCATTGAGTGTGTACTCCCCAGTGTCTTTCCATTGAGTGTGTACTCCCTGTGCCTTTCCATTGAGTGTGTACTCCCAGCGCCTTTCCATTGCGTGTGTACTCCCAGTGCCTTTCCATTGAGTGTGTACTCCCCAGTGCCTTTCCATTGATTGTGTACTCCCCAGTGCCTTTCCATTGAGTGTGTACTCCCAGTGCCTTTCCATTGAGTGTGTACTCCCCAGTGCCTTTCCATTGAGTGTGTACTCCCTGTGCCTTTCCATTCAGTGTGTACTCCCAGCGCCTTTCCATTGAGTGTGTACTCCCCAGTGCCTTTCCATTGAGTGTGTACTCCCCAGTGCCTTTCCATTGAGTGTGTACTCCCCAGTGTCTTTCCATTGAGTGTGTACTCCCCAGTGTCTTTCCATTGAGTGTGTACTCCCCAGTGTCTTTCCATTGAGTGTGTACTCCCCTGTGCCTTTCCATTGAGTGTGTACTCCCCAGTGCCTTTCCATTGAGTGTGTACTCCCAGCGCCTTTCCATTGAGTGTGTACTCCCCAGTGCCTTTCCATTGAGTGTGTACTCCCCAGTGCCTTTCCATTGAGTGTGTACTCCCCAGTGCCTTTCCATGGAGTGTGTACTCCCTGTGCCTTTCCATTGAGTGTGTACATCCAGTGCCTTTCCATTGAGTGTGTACTCCCCTGTGCCTTTCCATTGAGTGTGTACTCCGCTGTGCCTTTCCATTGAGTGTGTACTCCCCTGTGCCTTTCCATTGAGTGTGTACTCCCCAGTGTCTTTCCATTGAGTGTGTACTCCCCTGTGCCTTTCCATGGAGTGTGTACTCCCCAGTGTCTTTCCATTGAGTGTGTACTCCCCAGTGTCTTTCCATTGAGTGTGTACTCCCCTGTGTCTTTCCATTGAGTGTGTACTCCCTGTGCCTTTCCATTGAGTGTGTACTCCCTGTGCCTTTCCATTGAGTGTGTACTCCCTGTGCCTTTCCATTGAGTGTGTACTCCCCAGTGTCTTTCCATTGAGTGTGTACTCCCCAGTGTCTTTCCATTGAGTGTGTACTCCCTGTGCCTTTCCATTGAGTGTGTACTCCCAGCGCCTTTCCATGGAGTGTGTACTCCGCTGTGCCTTTCCATTGAGTGTGTACTCCCCTGTGCCTTTCCATTGAGTGTGTACTCCCTGTGCCTTTCCATGGAGTGTGTACTCCCCAGTGCCTTTCCATTGAGTGTGTACATCCAGTGCCTTTCCATTGAGTGTGCACTCCCCAGTGCCTTTCCATTGAGTGTGTACTCCCCAGTGCCTTTCCATTGAGTGTGTACTCCCCAGTGTCTTTCCATTGAGTGTGTACTCCCCTGTGCCTTTCCATTGAGTGTGTACATCCAGTGCCTTTCCATTGAGTGTGTACTCCCCTGTGCCTTTCCATTGAGTGTGTACTCCCCTGTGCCTTTCCATTGAGTGTGTGCTCCCCAGTGCCTTTCCATTGAGTGTGTACTCCCCAGTGTCTTTCCATTGAGTGTGTACTCCCCTGTGCCTTTCCATTGAGTGTGTACTCCCCTGTGCCTTTCCATTGAGTGTGTGCTCCCCAGTGCCTTTCCATTGAGTGTGTACTCCCCAGTGTCTTTCCATTGAGTGTGTACTCCCCAGTGTCTTTCCATTGAGTGTGTACTCCCCAGCGCCTTTCCATTGAGTGTTTACTCCCAGCGGCTTTTCCATGGAGTGTGTACTCCCTGTGCCTTTCCATGGAGTGTGTACTCCCCAGTGCCTTTCCATTGAGTGTGTACTCCCCTGTGCCTTTCCATTGAGTGTGTACTCCCTGTGCCTTTCCATTGAGTGTGTACTCCCTGTGCCTTTCCATGGAGTGTGTACTCCCCAGTGCCTTTCCATTGAGTGTGTACATCCAGTGCCTTTCCATTGAGTGTGCGCTCCCCAGTGCCTTTCCATTGAGTGTGTACTCCCCAGTGCCTTTCCATTGAGTGTGTACTCCCCAGTGTCTTTCCATTGAGTGTGTACTCCCCTGTGCCTTTCCATTGAGTGTGTACATCCAGTGCCTTTCCATTGAGTGTGTACTCCCCTGTGCCTTTCCATTGAGTGTGTACTCCCCTGTGCCTTTCCATTGAGTGTGTACTCCCCAGTGCCTTTCCATTGAGTGTGTACTCCCCAGTGTCTTTCCATTGAGTGTGTACTCCCCAGTGTCTTTCCATTGAGTGTGTACTCCCCAGTGTCTTTCCATTGAGTGTGTACTCCCCAGTGTCTTTCCATTGAGTGTGTACTCCCCTGTGTCTTTCCATTGAGTGTGTACTCCCCAGTGTCTTTCCATTGAGTGTGTACTCCCCAGTGTCTTTCCATGGAGTGTGTACTCCCCAGTGCCTTTCCATTGAGTGTGTACATCCAGTGCCTTTCCATTGAGTGTGTACTCCCCAGTGCCTTTCCATTGAGTGTGTACATCCAGTGCCTTTCCATTGAGTGTGTACTCCCCAGTGCCTTTCCATTGAGTGTGTACTCCCCAGTGTCTTTCCATTGAGTGTGTACTCCCCTGTGCCTTTCCATTGAGTGTGTACTCCCAGCGCCATTCCATTGAGTGTGTACATCCAGTGCCTTTCCATTGAGTGTGTACTCCCCTGTGCCTTTCCATTGAGTGTGTACTCCCCTATGCCTTTCCATTGAGTGTGTACTCCCCAGTGCCTTTCCATTGAGTGTGTACTCCCCAGTGTCTTTCCATTGAGTGTGTACTCCCCAGTGCCTTTCCATTGAGTGTGTACTCCCCAGTGTCTTTCCATTGAGTGTGTACTCCCCAGCGCCTTTCCATTGAGTGTGTACTCCCCAGTGCCTTTCCATTGAGTGTGTACTCCCCAGTGTCTTTCCATTGAGTGTGTACTCCCCAGTGCCTTTCCATTGAGTGTGTACTCCCCAGTGTCTTTCCATTGAGTGTGTACTCCCCAGCGCCTTTCCATTGAGTGTTTACTCCCAGCGGCTTTTCCATGGAGTGTGTACTCCCTGTGCCTTTCCATGGAGTGTGTACATCCAGCGCCTTTCCATTGAGTGTGTACTCCCCAGTGTCTTTCCATTGAGTGTGTACTCCCCAGTGTCTTTCCATTGAGTGTGTACTCCCCAGCGCCTTTCCATTGAGTGTTTACTCCCAGCGGCTTTTCCATGGAGTGTGTACTCCCTGTGCCTTTCCATTGAGTGTGTACTCCCTGTGCCTTTCCATTGAGTGTGTACTACCCAGTGCCTTTCCATTGAGTGTGTACTCCCCTGTGCCTTTCCATTGAGTGTGTACTCCCAGTGCCTTTCCATTGAGTGTGTACTCCCCTGTGCCTTTCCATTGAGTGTGTACTCCCTGTGCCTTTCCATTGAGTGTGTACTCCCTGTGCCTTTCCATTGAGTGTGTACTCCCCAGTGTCTTTCCATTGAGTGTGTACTCCCCAGTGTCTTTCCATTGAGTGTGTACTCCCTGTGCCTTTCCATTGAGTGTGTACTCCCAGCGCCTTTCCATGGAGTGTGTACTCCGTTGTGCCTTTCCATTGAGTGTGTACTCCCCTGTGCCTTTCCATTGAGTGTGTACTCCCTGTGCCTTTCCATGGAGTGTGTACTCCCCAGTGCCTTTCCATTGAGTGTGTACATCCAGTGCCTTTCCATTGAGTGTGCACTCCCCAGTGCCTTTCCATTGAGTGTGTACTCCCCAGTGCCTTTCCATTGAGTGTGTACTCCCCAGTGTCTTTCCATTGAGTGTGTACTCCCCTGTGCCTTTCCATTGAGTGTGTACATCCAGTGCCTTTCCATTGAGTGTGTACTCCCCTGTGCCTTTCCATTGAGTGTGTACTCCCCTGTGCCTTTCCATTGAGTGTGTACTCCCCAGTGCCTTTCCATTGAGTGTGTACTCCCCAGTGTCTTTCCATTGAGTGTGTACTCCCCAGTGTCTTTCCATTGAGTGTGTACTCCCCAGTGTCTTTCCATTGAGTGTGTACTCCCCAGTGTCTTTCCATTGAGTGTGTACTCCCCTGTGTCTTTCCATTGAGTGTGTACTCCCCAGTGTCTTTCCATTGAGTGTGTACTCCCCAGTGTCTTTCCATGGAGTGTGTACTCCCCAGTGCCTTTCCATTGAGTGTGTACATCCAGTGCCTTTCCATTGAGTGTGTACTCCCCAGTGCCTTTCCATTGAGTGTGTACATCCAGTGCCTTTCCATTGAGTGTGTACTCCCCAGTGCCTTTCCATTGAGTGTGTACTCCCCAGTGTCTTTCCATTGAGTGTGTACTCCCCTGTGCCTTTCCATTGAGTGTGTACTCCCAGCGCCATTCCATTGAGTGTGTACATCCAGTGCCTTTCCATTGAGGGTGTACTCCCCTGTGCCTTTCCATTGAGTGTGTACTCCCCTATGCCTTTCCATTGAGTGTGTACTCCCCAGTGCCTTTCCATTGAGTGTGTACTCCCCAGTGCCTTTCCATTGAGTGTGTACTCCCCAGTGTCTTTCCATTGAGTGTGTACTCCCCAGCGCCTTTCCATTGAGTGTGTACTCCCCAGTGCCTTTCCATTGAGTGTGTACTCCCCAGTGTCTTTCCATTGAGTGTGTACTCCCCAGTGCCTTTCCATTGAGTGTGTACTCCCCAGTGCCTTTCCATTGAGTGTGTACTCCCCAGTGTCTTTCCATTGAGTGTGTACTCCCCAGTGTCTTTCCATTGAGTGTGTACTCCCCAGCGCCTTTCCATTGAGTGTTTACTCCCAGCGGCTTTTCCATGGAGTGTGTACTCCCTGTGCCTTTCCATGGAGTGTGTACATCCAGCGCCTTTCCATTGAGTGTGTACTCCCCAGTGTCTTTCCATTGAGTGTGTACTCCCCAGTGTCTTTCCATTGAGTGTGTACTCCCCAGCGCCTTTCCATTGAGTGTTTACTCCCAGCGGCTTTTCCATGGAGTGTGTACTCCCTGTGCCTTTCCATTGAGTGTGTACTCCCCAGTGCCTTTCCATTGAGTGTGTACTCCCCTGTGCCTTTCCATTGAGTGTGTACTCCCAGTGCCTTTCCATTGAGTGTGTACTCCCCTGTGCCTTTCCATTGAGTGTGTACTCCCCTGTGCCTTTCCATTGAATGTGTACTCCCAGCGCCTTTCCATTGAGTGTGTACTCCCCTGTGCCTTTCCATTGAGTGTGTACTCCCAGTGCCTTTCCATTGAGTGTGTACTCCCAATGCCTTTCCATTGAGTGTGTACTCCCAGTGTCTTTCCATTGAGTGTGTACTCCCTGTGCCTTTCCATTGAGTGTGTACTCCCAGCGCCTTTCCATTGAGTGTGTACTCCCAGCGCCTTTCCATTGAGTGTGTACTCCCCTGTGCCTTTCCATTGAGTGTGTACTCCCCAGTGCCTTTCCATTGAATGTGTACTCCCAGCGCCTTTCCATTGACCGTATATTCCTATTCCTTGTTTTGTCTCCCAAAATGCATTACATCACACTTCCCTGCATTAAAATTTCATTTGTTATCTGTCTGGCCATTCCGCCAACATGTCTTCATTCTTCTAAAGTCTTTCACAGCCTTCTTTGCTCTTTGACAAACGTCCTACTTTTGTGTCTTCAGCTAATTTCAATATCCCAACACTCAAGTACAAATCATCTAGAACATCAAGAGCAAAAGTGGACCCAGAACTGACTCCCTATGATACACCACTTCCAATCTTTCTCCAATCTGAGGAACACTCATTAACCCTTTGTTTCCAATCAACTAGTTTTCTATACATGTTATTACATTTTACCTCATCCATATGCCTGAATTTTGTAATGCATCTCCTGTGAGACACCTTATGAAAATCTATATATGTTACATCTATTACATTCTCTTTATCTACATTCACTTTAAAGAAAAACTCTTAAATTTGTCAAACATAACTTGCCTTTGGCAAATCTGTACTGGCTGCCCTTCATTATCCCATGCATCTCTAAATACTCACGAATTTGATCTGAAATTTTGGATTCTGTTTGCTAACATTAGATTAACTGATCTATAGTTATGTGGTTCATCCTTCTCATCCTTCCTGAACAAAGGTGTTGCATTGTCTACCTCCAGTCCCATGGCATTATTTGCATATCTAAGGATTGAAAAATTGTGGCCATAGCCTAAGCTATCTCCTCTCTGACTTCTTTCAACAGTTTAGGTGCATGTCATCAGGGCCCTACTCTCATCAGTTTTATGTCTCACTTTATTTCCCAGAATTAAATCAAGCAGTGCTTCTTTTCTCACTGGACTAGATACATACTGAGCTAAGAAGCAGTCCTGAATGCATTCTAAAAACTGTTCCCCACTTTGACCACATATATTACCTTCATCCCAATCTATCTTGGGATAGTTGAACTTACCAAAAATTATTGCAAATTTCTCTGAACTGTCTACAAATCTCCACCATTATTGTATCTTCACTGTTTGGTGGCTAGTGATGCAGACTGAAAATTGTATGATTTCCTTTCTACTTCTTAACTCTATCCAGATGGATTCTAATGCCACTCCCTAGAACATCGATATGTTCTGGTGTTGTGATAAGACACTCGATTAATGCTACCACCCCCACCCCACCTTTTTTCCTCTATGTACATCTCCTAAAAATGTTATAACCAGGAATATTAATTTGCCAGACTTGTCCGTACCAATGGCATCTTTCTGTATATCATGCCCCTCCATTTAGTTATTAATGCTACTAACTCTCAATTTTGTTTTGAAGGCTTTGTTCCATCACATACATACCACTCAAACCTACCTCCAATTTTTTGGCAATCTTACTTTTTTTTTAATTCTTCCTCCTTTTGATCTGTTCTATATTACTTTCCTGTTCATCTCTTTTGCTTTCCTCTACCCTTCCCTTTTTCTTTCCTTTCTACTTCCTCATTTTCCCCCTCCCTCTGTCATATTAGTTTAAACTCTACTACAGCACTAATTACTAGATACCAATTAAATAATGATAAACATGTTAAATCATCACCAACAAGATTTGTTTTATTTCAATACCTGCTGCATTGTGCTGATGATACGCAATTAATTCAGGAATGCTGTCAAACAAATGTTTTTCTGCCAGATAGTACTGTCTATGAGATCTCTGGGTCAGCTTTATATGGTAATGTCGAGTTGACGCACAGCCGTCTCTGGAAAAAAAAAGAAACATATTGCTGAAGTTTAGCAATTATACTTTTCCACTGTTGTTCAACAAATCTGGGGACATTGGCTTATACCTTGTACAGGCAGCCCACTAGATAGCAGCGGAAACCTGCTAGGTTCATCCTATGGAAGATTAAAGTATCAAAATTTAAAGACCCTCTCCACCTGTTCTGCTTCAGCAACTATATCATACCCCTCCATTTAGTTATTAATGCTACTAAATCTCAACTTTGAAATGCTTTGTGCCATCACACACATACCACTCAATCCTGCCTCCAATTTTTTTGTCAATTTTACTCTTTTTAATTCCTCTTAAGACAGACTGGGATGAAGGTAATGCATGTGATCAAAATGGGGAACACTATTCTGATCAGAGAATGATACAGCACGGAAGCAGGCCATTCGGTCCATCATGCCTGTGCTGACTCTTTAGTAGAGCTATCCAATTAATCCCACTCCCCTGCACTTTCCCCATAGCCTTGTAATTTTTTTCCTTCAAGTATTTATCCAATTCTCTTTTGAATGTTACTATTGAATCTGCTTCCACCACCCTTTTAGCCAGTGCATTCCAGATCATAACAACTTGCTGTTTAAAAAAAAAAGTTTCCCCATGTCACCTCTGGTTCTTTTGGCAATTATCTTAAATCTGTGTCCTTTGGTTACTGACCCTTCTGCCACTGGAAACAGTTTCTCCTTATTTACTATCAAAACCATTCATAATTTTGAATACCTCTATCAAATCTCCTTTTAACCTTCTCTACTCTAAGGAGAACAGCCCCAGCTTCTCCAGTCTCTCCACATAACTGAAGTCCATCATCACTGGTACCATTCTAGTAAATTTCTTCTGCATCATCTCCAAGGACTCAACATCCTTCCTAAATTGTGCTGCCCAGAATTGAACCCAATACTCCAGCTGAGGCCTTGCCAGTGTTTTATAAAGGTTTAGCATAACTTCCTTGCTCTTGTACTCTATTCCTCTATTAATAAAACCGAGGGTCCCATATGCTTTTTTAACAGCCTTCTCAACTTGTTCTGCCACCTTCAAAGATTTGTGTACATATACCTCCAGGTCTCTCTGTTCCTGCACCCCCTTTAAAATTGTACCATTTCATTCATATTGGTTCTTCTCATTCTTCCTACCAAAATGCATAACTTCATACTTAAAGTATTTACAGCACAGAAACAGGCCAATTGGCCCAACTGGTCCATGCCGGTGTTTATGCTCCACACGAGCGTCGTCCCTTCTTCAGCTAACCCCATCAACATAGCCTTCTATTCCTTTCTCCCTCATGTTTATCTCGCTTCCCCTTAAATGCATCTATGCGATTCGCCCCAACTACTCACTGTGATAGTGAGTTCCACATTCTAACCACTCGCTGGGTAAAAAAGTTTCTCCTGAATTCCCTATTGGATTTATTAGTGACTATCTTATATTTATGGCCCCTACTTCTGGTCTCGGCCACAAATGGAAACATCTTCTCTACGTCTACCCTATCAAACATTTTCATAATCTTGAAGACCTCTATCAGGTCACCCCTCACTCTTCCCTTTTCTAGAGAAAAGAGCCCCAGCCTGTTCAATCTTTCCTAATGGGTATAACCTCTCAGCTCTGGTATCATTCTAGTAAATCTTTTTTCCACCTCCTCCAGTGCCTCTATATCCTTTTTATAATAGAGAGACCAGAACTGTTCACAGTACTCCAAGTGTGGTCTAACCAAGGTACCATACAAATTTAACATAACTTCTCTGCTTTTCAATTCTATCCCTTGATAAATGAACTTCAGTGCTTTGTTTGATATTTTTATGGCCTTATTAACCTGCATCACTACTTTTAGTGACTTGTATATCTGTACCCCAGATCCCTCTGTTCCTCTACCCAATGCAGATACTTATTTTCCAAGGAGTATGTGGCTTCCTTATTCTTGTTACCAAAATGTACTACCTCATACTTATCTAAATTGAAGTTCATTTGTCAATTACACACCCATTCTGTAAGTTTATTAATATCTTCCTGTATTTTATCACAATCCTCCTCTGTATAAGAACATAAGAAATAGGAGCAGGAGCAGGCCATTTGGCCCTTCAAGCCTGCTCCGCCATTCAATAAGATCATGGCTGATCTTCTACCTCACCTCCACTTTCCTGCACTATCCCCATATCCCTTGATTACCTTAATATTCAAAAATCTATCGATCTCTTTCTTGAATATACTCAACGACTGAACCTCCACAGCCCTCTGGTGTAGAGAATTTCAAAGATTCACCACCCTCTGAGTTAAGAAATTTCTCTTCATCTTAGTCTTAAATGGCCGACCCCTTACCCTGAGACTATGTCCCCGAGTTCTAGACTCTCCAGCAAGGGGAAACAACCTCTCAGCATATAACCTGTCAATCCCCCTCAGAATCTTATACGTTTCAATGAGATCACCTCTCATTCTTCTAAACTCCAGAAAGTATATGCTCAATCTACTCAGTCTTTCCTCATAGGTCAACCCTCTTATCCCAGGATTAACTACACCCTCCAATGTGATGTCATCTGCAAATTTTGAAATCGGACTTCTCTGTGTTAAATTTCATCTGCCATGTATCTGTCCATTTTACTAGTCTGTCTATGTCCTCCTGAAGTTTGTTACTATCATCCTCATTGTTTACTACTGTTCCGAGTTTCGTATCATCTGCAAACTTTGAAATTATGCCTTGTATACCCAAGTCCAGGTCATTAATATATCAAAAAGAGCAGTGGCCCCAACACCAACCCCTGGGAAACACCACTGGATACTTCCCTCCAGTCTGAAAAAAACACTACACTCTGCTTTCAGTCCCTCAGCCAATTTTATATCCATGCTGCCACCGTCCCTTTAATCCCACGGGCTTTAATTTTGCAAACAAGTCTATTAAGTGTTACTTTGTCAAACGCCTTTTGAAAGTCCATGTACACAACATCAACCGCACTATACTCATCAACCCTCTCCATTACTTCATCAAAGAACTCGATCAAGTTATTCAAACACGATTTGCCTTAACCAAATCCATGCTGACACTCATTTATTAGCCCATACTTTTCCAAATGCCAATTAATTTTCTCCCACATTATTGTCTCTAAAAGTTTCCCCACCACAGACCTTTGCTGACTGGCCTATAGTTGCCGGGTTTATCCCGCTCCCCTTTTTTAAACAGGGGTGTAACATTTTGCAATCCTCCAGTCCTTTAGCACCACCCCCATATCCAATGGGGATTGGAAGATTTGTGGCCAGAGCCTCCACAATTTCCACCCTTACTTCCCTTAGAAACCTCGGATGCATCCCGTCCAGACCAGGTGATTTTTCTACTTTGAGGCACGCCAACCTTTTAAGTACATCTACTTTGTCTAATATCGTCAGTGCCTCCACCTTTACTGCTACATTGGCAGCATCCTCTTCTCTAGTGAAGACAGATGCAAAGTACTCATTTAGTATCTCAGCCAAGTCCTCTGCCTCCACAAGAAGATCTCCTTTTTGGTTTCTAATCAGCCCCACCAATCCTTTGACTACTCTTTTACTATTTACAATGTTTATAAAAGACTTTGGTTTCCTTTTTATGTTATCCACTAATCTATTCCCATACTCTCTCTTTGCCCCTCTATTCCCTCTTTTTAGATCTCCTCTGTACTTTCTATATTCAGCTTGGTTCTCTACTGTATTATTAACCTTACAATTGTCATAAGCCTCCTTTTTCTGTCTCATTTTAACCTCTATATCTTCAGTCAACCAGGGAGCTCTAACTTTGGATGCCCTTCCTTGTCCCCTCATAGGAATGTGTCTACTCTATACTCGATCCATCTTCTCTTTGTAGGCCTCCCATTGTTCAATTACTATTTTGCCAACTTTTGATTCCAACCCACCTGGTCCAGATCCCCTTTCAACTCATTGAAGTTAGCCCTTCACCAGTTTTTAAGCTTGACTGTACCTTGTCCTTTTCCATAATTAATCTAAACCTGATGATATTATGATCACTGTTCCCCAAATGCTCTCCCACTTGCCTCACTTCATTCCCCAGAACTAGATCCAGCAATGCTTCCTTCCTCATTGGGCTGGAACAACACTTATCAAGAAAATTCCCTTGTACACATTTCAGGAATTCCTCCCCCTCTTTGCCCTTTACACTATCCCAGTCTACATTAGGATAATTGAAGTCCCTCATTATCACTACTCTAGTTCTTGCATCTTTCCATAATTTGCCTGAAAATTTACTCCTTTTCTCCTTCCCACTATTTGGTGGCCTATTGTATACACCCAGTCGTGTAATAGCTCTTCCATTGTTCAATAATTCTAACCAAACAGACTCTGTCTTTGGCCCCTCAACTACATCATCCCTTTCCAGTGCTATAATAGTTTCTTTCATCAATGCCATCCCCTCCTTTATTTCCATCCCAATCTTTCCTGAATACCTTGTATCCAGGAATATTAAAGGGGAAAAATTGGGTATCACCCATTTTGGAGCGCTAATATCGGCCGGGCGCAAAGTTTAGCACCCGGCGCTAATTATCGCCTCCGACTGCAAAATTCGCCTCAATCGCCCCTGGAGTTGTTTTGAACATTAAATCAGGCGCTACACACCTCTCTTAAGGTGCAAACGTCGGGGAGCGAGGCACTACTTCAGAACGTTACGGAAGCTCAGGTGATGTCAGTTACCATGGAAGCCAGACTGACGCCATCCAGTTCTTAAAGGGGAGGGGCCATCTTGCTGGCCAGCCACACCCTACTCATTGCAGCCTTGAATCTCGGCCTGGAGAGACCTCTAAAGCAATTGTATTGGAAGCACTAATGGATAGGCCCAGGGAAAGAGCTCGGCGCTTAGGAACCTCAAAAGTGGTGCTGAGGGCCAAAACTCCTTAGGACAGCGTTAAACCAACACGAGGGAAAAACCTACTTGACCTCGTCCTCACCAATCTAACTGTCGCAGATGCATCTGTCCATGACAGTATTGGTAGCAGTGACCACCGCACAGTCATTGTGGAGACGAAGTCCCGTCTTCACACTGAGGACACCCTCCATCGTGCTGTGCGGCACTACCACCGTGCTAAATGGGATAGATTCAGAACAGATCTAGCAGCTCAAAACTGGGCATCCATGAGGCGCTGTGGGCCATCAGCAGCAGCAGAATTGTATTCCACCACAATCTGTAACCTCATGGCCCGGCATATCCCTCACTCTACCATTACCACCAAGACAGGGGACCAAACCTGGTTCAATAAGGAGTGTAGAAGATCATGCCGGGAGCAGCACCAGGCGTACCTAAAAATGAGGTGCCAACCTGGGGAAGCTGCAACACAGGACTACATGCATGCTAAAAAGCAAAAGCAGCATGTTATAGACAGTGCCAAGCGAAACCACAATCAACGGATCAGATCAAAGCTCTGCAGTCCTGCCACACCCAGTCGTGAATGGTGGTGGACCATGAAACAACTAACCAGAGGAGGAGGCTCCATGAATATCCCCATCCTCAATGATGGTGGAGCCCAACATGTGAGTGCAAAAGACAAGGCTGAAGCGTTTGCAACCATCTTCAGCCAGAAGTGCCGAGTGGATGATCCATATCGGCCTACTCCCGAGGTCCCCACCATCACAGAAGCCAGTCTTCAGCCAATTCGATTCACTCCATGTGATATCAAGAAACGGCTGAACACACTGGATACAGCAAAGGCTATGGGCCCCGACAACATCCCGGCTATCGTGCTGAAGACTTGTGCTCCAGAACTAGCCGTGCCTCTAGCCAAGCTGTTCCAGTACAGCTACAACACTGGCATCTATCCGACAGTGTGGAAAACTGCCCAGGTATGTCCTGTCCACAAAAAGCAGGACAAATCCAACCCGGCCAATTACCGCCCCATCAGTCTACTCTCAATCATCAGCAAAGTGATGGAAGATGTCATCGACAGTGCTATCAAGCGGCACTTACTCACCAATAACCTGCTCACTGATGCCCAGTTTGGGTTCCGCCAAGACCACTCGGCTCCCGACCTCATTACAGCCTTGGTCCAAACATGGACAAAGGAGCTGAATTCCAGAGGTGAAGTGAGAATGACTGCCCTTGACATCAAGGCAGCATTTGACCGAGTGTGGCATCAAGGAGCCCGAGTAAAACTGAAGTCAATGGGAATCAGGGGGAAAACGCTCCACTGGCTGGAGTCATACCTAGCACAAAGGAAGATGGTTGTGGTGATTGAAGGTCAATCATCACAGCCCCAAGACATCGCTGCAGGAGTTCCTCAGGGCAGTGTCCTAGGCCCAACCATCTTCAGTTGCTTCATCAATGACCTTCCCTCCAACATAAGGTCAGAAATGGGGATGTTCGCTGATGACTGCACAGTGTTCAGCGCCATTCACAACTCCTCAGATAATGAAGCAGTCCATGCCCGCATGCAACAAGTCCTGGACGATGTTCAGGCTTGGGCATATAAGTGGCAGGTAACATTCGCGCCACAGAATTTCCAGGCAATGACTATCTCCAACAAGCGAGAGTCTAACCACCTCCCCTTGACATTCAACGGCATTACCATCGCCAAATCCCCCACCATCAACATCCTGGGGGGTCACCATTGACCAGAAACTTAACTGGACCAGCCACATAAATACTGTGGCAACAAGAGCAGGTCAGAGGCTAGGTATTCTGCGGCGAGTGTCTCACCTCCTGACTCCCCAAAGACTTTCCACCATCTGCAAGGCACAAGTAAGGAGTGTGATGGAAACTCTCCACTTGCCTGGATGAGTGCAGCTCCAACAACACTCAAGAAGCTCGACACCATCCAGGACAAAGCAGCCCGTTTGATTGGCACCCTATCCACCACCTTAAACATTCACTCCCTCCACCACCGGTTCACCGTGGCTGCAGTATGTACCATCTACAAGATGCACTGCAGCAACTTGCCAAGGCTTCTTCAGCAGCACCTCCCAAACCTGCGACCTCTTCCACCTAGAAGGACAAGGGCAGCAGACGCATGGGAACACAACCACCTCCAAGTTCCCCTCCAAGTCACAAACCATCCTAACTTAGAAATATATCGCCGATCCTTCATCGTCGCTGGGTCAAAATCCTGGAACTCCCTACCTAACAGCACTGTGGGAGTACCTTCACCACACGGACTGCAGCGGTTCAAGGCGGCGGCTCACCACCACCTTCTCAAGGGCAACTAGGGATGGGCAATAAATGCTGGCCTTGCCAGCGACGCCCACATCCCATAAACAAATTTTTTTTAAAAATCTCTCCAGACGTCTCTCTTCCTCTCAACCTGCATGTACCAAAAATTTTGCCGACAAGAAAATGCAGGAAGCGCCCGGCTTTAAATAGCGCCCCCCAGCCCCTTCCCGACTTGAAAACGTTCCCCATTACCGGTTGTTCCTAGCGGCAGGCTCTAAGGCAGGGGGCGCGACTCAATATCCGGTCCGGGGCGTTGCACGTTCAACTGACGTCATGATCTGCGGGCACAGGAGATCGTGGCGGTAGTGTTTAGTGCCTCCACAAAATGACTGGTCAATTTCGTGAGCGGCACTAAAATCGCCACGCTCGGGCACTAAGTTCCTAGTGCCCGGTTCGCGCCCCCCAGAGGCGCTAACCAACCGAATTTTTCTCCCTAAGTGTCCAATCATCTCCTTCTTTAAGCCAGGTCTCTGTTATTGCCACTATATCATAGTCCCATGTGGCAACTTGTGGCTGTAGCTCACCAACCTTATTTACCAATGATGATCTCAATCTCCTGGCACCAGATCACACTGGGTAGGAGAAATTTTGGTAGTACATTGAATATTCAACAAAAAGTCCCTGTTCTAATGAAGGATCCCACTTGAATTCTTAACCTAGCATTGTCTTTAAAATGCTGATTGACCTGCTGTCTATTTCCAGCATTTTTTTTTAAAAAAAGGTTCCTTGTATATATCTAAAACATTTTACTGTACATCTTGAAAATAAATATTTATCTTCTAAATTCCTAGATTGAAGCAGATTAGTAAGGTAGCTTTTTATTTGCCAATGGATGCTGAGTATACTTCAGATAAAGATGCAGTACTGCCATCTACTGGTTAAAATTCTTGACTGCAAATATACTGCATTTCTTTTAGTAACACTGTTCTTAACACAAATGAAAAGACCCACAGCCTGATTGTTTACCTGATACACAAACCATTTATTACATCAATGAAAGATATTAGTGGTTTAGAAACAAATTTGGCAGAAGATGAAGGTAGAAAATCGTTTGGGCTCGTTTTCGTTAACGCTACTAGGAAGCAAAATTGGTGAGGGGCCCTCATTATTATAAAATAGGTGGGCTGCCAGTGCTACTGCAGCTATTGATTGCTCACCTAATGTTGGTGAGGGGAATTGGGCGCTCCTGACACCAATGAAAGACAGTCTGAACCCCTTAAAGGAGAAGTGCATTGTGGCTGCAGGCAACTTGTATTCAACTTGCAGAAATGGCAGGCAGAGGGCAAGCTGGAAGGGCCCTACAGTTTTCAGATGCTGCATTGGAGGTGTTGTTGGTGGTGGTGGACAGGAGGAGGGACATCGTCTTCCCACCAGGTGGCAGGAAGATTTTGAGACAAGATGCTCGGCAGCAGTGGGCAGAGATGGCAGAGCAGATCAGTGCCAGATCATCACCCCACTGCCTTGGCTGCAATGCCACAAGAAGTTTAATGACCTGACCGGGGTTTTTGAGGAAAGACTCCTAACTCAAATCTCGCATCATTCTCTGCTTAACCCTGCACTGCCTGTAGTCCAAGCACTCAGAACCCTTCCCTCCTCTGATTCCCATCACTCCTTTCCAATGACTGGAGCACATCACACTCCACCTCTTTCTGCTCCTAATGCCACACTCTGCACTTGCTACTCTCCTCACCTCCTAACACCTCTGCCACCCTTCACACACCAGCACCACTATTCCACTTTGACATGCATATCCTCAAAGTATCTCACTGTGCTGCCACTAACATTCTCCCTTCTTTCTTACAGGAGAAGCTTGCAAGCAACAACAGGGAGGAGGTGAAGACAGGAGGGAGAGCCTCCATTAACGTTCTCATCCCAGTCGAGCTAGTGGTCATGGAGATTGTGGGGATGGGTCGGACCAGGGGATGTGGTGAGGATGGAGGATGCATCCTGCAGAGTTCTTGGCCATCTCACCCTCTTTCTCTTCTCACTGAAATACACCCTGACACATTATGAATGACAAAATGCAGCTGTTTTGAACAGCCACTCATCTATCTCTCCCTTCAGCCTCTGTTCCCTTTCAGGTGAAGCAAATGTAGAGCCCTCAGTGGACGAGGAGCTGGAAAAGGCCAGCACCTATGAAGACACAGCGTTGCTCAACCTTGCCTTAGCTCAGAGGCTGGTACCCCGGGGTAGAGTTTCCGCTGAGTTGCACTGGCTTTTTCTGCCGAAATCGGCATAACTGGCGCAAAAGATCATGAAATTTCAAGTGCAAATTACGTTCAGCGTAAATAGAGTTTCCACGATCTTTTGTGCTATTGTGAAAAAACATTACTCTAGAAGCCGGCCCCGCCCACAAACTGGCCACGCCCCCAGGATGAATCAATCACCAGTGGGAGTTTCCGCTAATTGTGCTTGTTTGCGGGCCTTCAAGGAGGCTCTAAAAATTAAGCTGGATCTTTTGGACGCAAGGACACTAATAGGCACCTTTTAAAAGCCTCCGAATGTAATTTTTAAAAATTTATTAAGAAACTGATCACTATAGAAACATAGAATCTAGGAGCAGGAGTAGGCCATTCGGCCCGTCGAGCCTGCTCCGCCATTCAATACGATCATGGCTGATCATCCAAATCCAGTACCCTGTCCCTGCTTTAATCCCCACAGTACACATATCCCACCCTACCCCCGTAACCCCACGTATTTAATTCCCCCTAACATATCCCATCCTATCCCCCATAACCCTACATATTTAATCCCCCCTAACACTAAGGGTCAATTTATCATAGCCAAATCAACCTAACCCACACATTTTTGGACTGTGGGAGGAAACCGGAGCACCCGGAGGAAACCCACGCAGACACGGGGAGAATGTGCAAACTCCACACAGACAGTCACCCGAGGTCAGATTCGAACCCGGGTCTCTGGCGCTGTGAGGCACCAGTGCTAACCACTATGCCACCGTGTTGCCCTCAATACCTCAATATAACTAGAAAATGGTTCTGTATAGTTTTTTTTAAAGTCAATTTCAATCATTTAAAATTGGGCTACTCACAAGTGGTGGATTGACACTGATTAAAAATGCTTATTTTTTGTGATAAACCCATTTTTAGCTGCAGTAATCAAACTGCACCAAATTACCACTCTTAAATATTTCAATTTGCGCCTGGATCACCGATTGCACCCAAAGCGGAAACTCTACCCCCCCCCCCCCCCCCCCCCACAAACACCCCCACACCCCATGTAGTTTAGAAGATGGGATAAAGGGGTCTGCATGTGGAGACTTACCCAGCATTACTGCACAGGAGCATGAGCAGGGGGATAGGACAGCCCAGAAGCAGCTCGCCAAAGAAAGAGCTCACATCCTAGAACTGCTGCAGAAGGCACAGATATTCTTAGTTATGTAAGAGGAACAGCAGTGAGGTAGTAGTATTTGAGGGGATTCAGATGGTGGGTGTAAGGACTGGATCAGATCACTTCTCCTCGGTCATGTTCAGTATGACATTTTCTGTTCCGGAAGACCCGCATCCTGCAAGTCCTCATGTGTCCTTTCCTCCTTCGCCCCTGAAGATCTGTGCTCCCATACTTTCTGCTGATGCTGCTGTTCCCTCTGATGTGGCAGTTTTAATGGCAATCCCAGGAACATCCCCATTTTTTCCAGTATTACTGCACCAATTAAGTCAAACAGTGTATGTGCAGCCAAAGTAGGCTGCCCAACAGCTCTGTTATCTCAATAACTTCCAAAACTCAGCCAAAACATCCAAAAAAAAGCTTCAAAAATGCCCAGCAGCCTAAAACGACTATCCAGAGACTGTATAACTGTATGCAACTCTTTCTTTTTTTACTTTAATGAAGGTGAGGATCCCTTTAAATGCCACTGTTTCAGCCTGCTTTTGCTGGGCAGGTTTAAGAATAAGCAAATCAGACATTCCCAGGGACTAATTTTCCAAAAGGATCCTATTTCAAGAGTGGGACCCCTATTTAAATATTATAATCAGCCCAGTGTTCATTTCAGGTGGCCGCAGGGATGCCTAAGGTGCGCCCAAACTAATATGATGGCTGTAGCATTTCTGGTGCAGTTCTGGCACAGGATGTCCCACTGCAAAATTGATAGGTTTAGTGACCAAAAAGTAGGCAAAATGCAATTGAATTTCTACACCATAAAATCATGTAGTTACAAGAGATGAAATGGTTTACAACTTACCTTTATAAAAACTAGAAATTATGACAGAAATCTTAACAGCATTCGATATCTAGCACCACCTAAGCATTCAACATCTTTTCAAAATGATTTTGAACAAAAAAAAAGCGCCACATTTCTTAGATATAAATAACTGCTGCAACCCATGAGCTTATGAAACTATCCCGGAATATATATAGGATGCTTTCACAAATCAGCAAAGGGTTCATCTGATGGCAAAACATCTAGTACTAAAGTCTCTGCTCCGTTCTGGAATTTAGTAACTGGAACTATTTAAAGGGTGCATCCTTATCAGAGTTCCTGCTAGGCATAACAGAAACTCATACTGACTCCTCAAAGCCTTTCCACCATCAACAAGGCACAAGTCAGGAGTGTGATGGAATACTCTCCACTTGCCTGGATGAGTGCAGCTCCAACAACACTCAAGAAGCTCGACACCATCCAGGACAAAGCAGCCCACTTGATTGGCACCCCAACCACCACCTTAAACATTCACTCCCTCCACCACTGGTACACCGTGGCTGCAGTGTGTACCATCTACAAGATGCACTGCAGCAACTTGCCAAGGCTTCTTTGACAGCACCTCCCAAACCCGTGACCTCTACCACTTAGAAGCACAAGGGCAGCAGGCGCATGGGAACACCATCACCTCCAAGTTCCCCTCCAAGTTACGCACCATCCTGACTTGAAAATATATCACCGTTCCTCCATCATCGCTGGGTCAAAATCCTGGAACTCCCTCTCTAACAGCACTGTGGGAGTGCCTTCACCACAAGGACTGCAGCGGTTCAAGAAGGTGGTTCACCACCACCTTCTCAAGGGCAATTAGGGATGGGCAATAAATGTTGGCCTTGCCAGCGACGCCCACATCCCAGAAACGAATAAAAAAAATACAAACAAGATAGCAAAGAATTTCAAAATGAATGATGTCTTCCGTAATTCTCGATCTCAAACATTTTAAATATTGGGGCCACTGAGACTGCATGGGTTAAACCCTTCAATCCAGCACAGTTGGGAAAAGATTCCTTTCTAATGTCTCCTTCTTTGGCTTGGTGTCATCTTTTGTCTGATTATGCTCCTGTGAAGCATCTTGGGACGTTTTACGTTAAAGGCGCTTTATAAATACAAGTTATTGTTGTTGTTACTGTAATCTTGAGTGGTCATAGATATGAAAGATAGCTAGTTTATCTTCAGTCGCAAATTAGCTCAACCTAATAGCAACATGCAGACCTACAAACACCTCGGAGGTGTCGATGTAGGAGATCACATCATGCTTTCCTCCTGCCTCACAATCACAAACTTATGCTAATAGAAAGCCAGTACGAATCATACCCGTAATTCCCAACTTCACAATCTATGTTTTTCTATGTTTTTCTTTATTTCTCTCATTCTCTAGTGATAAAAGCAAGGAAGTACTAGAGGGATGGGGCTATCCCTCAATGTTATAATGGCTAATTATACTACACATCTTGCGTTGATGAGAAATGTGAAGTCACCCAAAACAAATTTAGTCAGATAGTCTGACACCACCTCAAGCAGGTAGAATCAAACAATGTGGCTTAATGCCAGTTACACAGCTTCTCATGGCTAGCTCGACAGCATCCAGTAAGGAAGGGAGAAAATGGTTTTCTATTTAAAATGTTAAATAGGATAACCAAAAACAGTGAAATAAAAGATAATAGTATAAGCTCACCCTCCAAATTTGGTGTAAAGAGACACTGTATACATGCCAGGTTGGCTGGAATCTCTCACAACAAAACCTCCCTCTTTATCCTGTAAAGTAAATTAAATAAAGATTAAAACTTCTACAAAGTAATATTCTACCAAAATAACTGAAAATGTTCAAGGTTAGTAGTTGCTTTTCCTGAAAATTCCTTTGAAATAATACTATTTTTATGAATAAATTGAAATTTTAAGGAGGCACTGTTACAACAGCAACGGTTGTGTCAGCCTTGGTTCAGGGGTAGCACACTCGCCTTTGAATCAGAAGGTTGCGGGTTCAAGTCCCACTCCAGAGACTTGAGCACAATCTCAGCTGGCACTTCAGTGCAGTACTGAGGGAGTGCTACACTGTCAGAGGTGCCGTCTTTCGAGTGAGATGTTAAACCGAGGCTCTGTCTGCCCCCACAGGTAAATGTGAACGACCCTACGGCACTATATAAAGAAGAGCAGGGGAGTTAGCCTGCTGTCCTGGCCAACATTTATCCCTCAACCAACACCTAAAGACAGATGATCTGGTCTTGCTGTTTGTGGAACCTTGCTGTGCACAAATTGGCTGCCGTGTTTCCTACATTACAACAGTGACTACACTTCAAAAATGCTTCATTGGCTGTAAAGCACTTTGAGATTATTGCCCGAGCCACGTGCAAATTGGCATAAAAACAGTCAGATCAGGAGAATTAACACGTGGCTAAAGGGCTGGTGTGGGAAAGAGGGGTTCCTTTTCATGGGACACTGGCACCAGTACTGGGACAGGAAGGAGCTATACTGATGGAACGGGCTCCACCTGAACCAAGATGGGACCCATGTCCTCGCAGAAAGGGTAAATAGGGAGGCGGCAAAGGCTTTAAACTAATAAAATGGGGGGAGGGATCTACAGGAAATGAAACCAGCCTAAAAATAAAAACAGGAAAGGAGAACATAGGAAAGAATAAAGTAAGGGAGGACACTGATGGCCAGGGAATAAATAGAGTTATAGAACAGGAGTGTAAAAGATGGTTAAAAATAAAGTGAGAGGAACTGCTATTAAAAACGAGTTAAACTGTCTGTACAGTAATGCACACAGTGTCAATAATAAAACAGGGGAACTGGAGGAAAAATACATTGCGAGGAACCAGACAGAGCAGGGATTACTGAGACATGGCTAAAGAAAAATCAGGACTGGGAATTAAACATTGCAGGGTATAACATATTTAGAAAAGATAGAGAGGGGAAAAGGGGAGGTGGAGTAGCTGTACTTATTAGGGATAACGTAATGGCAGTAGAAAAAAGTGACGCAGCTATCAGCAAGACAAAAATAGGGTGCATATGGATAGAGATAAAAGATAATAAAGGATCAATCACACTAATAGGGGTAGTCTACAGACCACCTAATAGTGGAAGGGAGGTGGAGGAAAAAATATGCAAACAAATTAGGGAAATGAGTAAAAAACATAGAATAATAATCATGGGGGGTTTCAACGACCCAGATATTAATTGGCCAGAAGAGGTAGGTAAAAGGGAAAAGGGAATGGAGTTCCTACATTGTGTACAGGACTCCTTTCTAACCCAATATCTAAGAAGCCCAACAAGGGAGGATTTTCTATTGGATCTAGTAATGGGGAATGAACCAGAACAGATAAAGAAAAGTAGGGGAACATCTAGGCAACAGTGACCATAATATACTATGCTTTAAGATAATAATTGACAAGGACGTAAGTATGACGAAGATCAGGCTAATAGATTGGAGAAAAGCTGATTAAGAGAGGCCGAGAATAGAACTTGGGAAAATAAAATGGACAACAAGACTGGCAAATAATGATGTAGAACAGCAGTGGGAAACATTTAAAATGGTCTTCAACAGAGTCCAGGAAAAATATATTCCACTAAAAAACAAGAACAAGCTAAACACTAATGAGACACCATGGATGAATAAAGACATAAGGGAAAAATTGAGGATAAGGAAAGAGGCATACACTAAGTACATGGACAGCAGGGGAGAGCATGACAAGAGAGAATATAAAGAGATTAAGAGAACAATTAGGAAGGCAAAAAGGAACTATGAAATTAAATTATCAAGGAACATAAAACAAAATAGTAAAACATTTTACAGACACATAAATAAAAAAGGAAAGTCGGGATGTGAATAGGGCCACTAAGGGATGGACAGGATAATATCACAGGCAGCAATAGAGAGATGGCAGAAATATTAAATAATTACTTTGCTTCAGTATTTATCAGGGAGACAGAACAGGTGGACATGACATTGGATAATGAGATTAGAAATGAGATAACTGCATTTAAAATAAATAGGGGAGAAATATTAAATAAACTAATCAAACTCAGAGGATAAAACCCCCGGTCCAGATGGATTACATCTGCGCATTTTAAAAGAATCTAGGGAAGAGATAGCAGAGGCATTCCCACATATTTAATAATTCGTTAGAAAACAGTGTAGTGCCAGAGGACTAGCGGATAGCTAATGTAATACCTATATTTAAGAAGGGAGATAGAACATGTCCAGGGAACTATAGACCAGTCAGCTTAACGTAGGGTTGAGAACCAGAGGACATGGATTTAAGGTGATTGGCAGAAGAACCAAAGGCGACATGAGGAAAAACTTTTTTACGTAGCGAGTGGTTAGGATCTGGAATGCACTGCCTGAAAGGGTGGTGGAGGCAGATTCAATCACGGCTTTCAAAAGGTAGTTGGATAAGTACCTGAAGGAAAAAAAATTGCAGGGCTATGGGGAAAGGGCGGGGGAGTGGGACTAGTTGAAGTGCTCTTGCAGAGAGCCGGCACGGGCTCGACGAGCCGAGTGGCCTCCTTCTGTGCTGTAACCATTCTATGATTCTATAAAATGCAGATGAGGCCACCATCTACATCAGAGCTTCTGAAATGTCCCCCTTTTCACCAGCTGAGGATTTCCCTCCACTTCAGTAGACAACCAAGTCCATCCCATTTCTTGTGCTTCTGCTCTCAATCCTCCTCCCCCCACAACGCTTGTCTTCACCTTCCATCTCACCAGCCTCTGCATTCTCCGGATCATCTTTTGCCATTTCCACCATTCCAACATGATCCAACCACCAAAGACATCTCTTCCCTTCCCCTCCCTGCTTCCCAAAGGGACTGTACTCTATGTTCGCTCTTCCACCACCCCCATCATCTGCTGGCTTTCCTCTGGCAACTTTCCATGCAAGTGCAGGAGATGCAACACCTGTCCCATTTACCTCTTCCCAAATCACTGTCCAGCATCCCAAACATTCTTTTCAGTGAGACAGCAATTTATGTGTACTTCCTCAAACCTAGTTTACTGTAGCTACTGCTCACGATGTGATCTTCCCTATGTTGGGGAGACCAAACCCAGATCAGATGACCACTTTGCCAAATACTTCCATTCAGTCCACAAGCTCTCTGTCGTTTAAGAACATAAGAAATTGGAGCAGGAGTAGGCCAATTGGCCCCTCGAGCCTGCTCCGCCATTCAATAAGATCATGGCTGATCTGATCCTAACCGCCAATCTACTATCACAGAACCATCTCCTGAACCTAACAGAATTGGACACACGAAATAGGAGCAGGATCAGGCTACACGGCCCCTGGGCCCGCTACGCTACCCACAGGGCCATGACCGATCCGAACCTAGACTCATGTCCAAATTCCTGCCCGCTCCCCGTAACCCTTAATTCCCTTTACTTCTAGGAAACTGTCTATTTCTGTTTACCACTTCAATTCCACATACAACTCCCATTCTAACCTTTCCATCTTCGGCCTTCTACACTGTTTCAATGAATCCTAACACAAGCTCAAGGAACAGGACATTATCTTTCTATTGGGCACTCTGCAGGCCTCTGGCCCTAATATTGACTTTAATAACATTAGACCTTAACGATAGCTCCCACTTTCTTTAGGACAGCAGATGCCGACGATTTAGGATGGGTGTGGTGCGGTGCAGTAGGCTGGGACTTGGGATGGGGGCCCTCTATTAGAACATGGGCAGTCTGCAGCCTTGGTGTTGGCCTGCTTTTTCCTTCTCCTCAGGCTCCTGTTCTGCCAGCTTCTCCTGTTTCCACTTCAGACCGCCCTTACTCCCCACCACCTCAGCTATGTTTTTTAAATGTCTTCAATTTTTATTATTACGCTTCTTCCAATCACTTCATGTTAATATCCCATCAGCCGTTTAGCGATCTTCTGTTTTGTTTTTAGCCACTTTACAGCTCATTTTACACATATTTTTCCTCTTGTGCATGCATGTGTTTTTCTCCCTCCCCCTTCGTTTTGTTCCTTTTTAAATGCTGTTCATCTTTTTTTTTTTAAATCCAGTTCTGATTAAGGAAAGTAACACATCTGTTAAATATATTTAAAAAGTAGGAAAAAAATCAGTGGTTCACATTCAAGAGCATTTCGTCTAAAGTGTGTTGTGGGACAAAAAAAAAATTGGAAAAATATCTTTTAATGTTTCCTCGACATTTTAGAACTGAAGAGTATAATGACATTTTGCACTTCTCTAAAATAAATTGCACTCAGCGTACTGCACATTCTAATTTTGGAAAATAACAAGACCTCCTCAAACTGTTACCAGTAGATGCTTCCTGCTCCGATTTATTCTTTCAATTGGAAATGCACGTACAGCACAAACTCGGGAGATAGCTCTTGGACTTAAATTAGTGTCCTTTCTATTTCTTTTAAAAGTACAAAATTTGTATAAACGATTTATAAATACTGCAAACTTAGTTACAACACTGAATACTGTAACATGGTATCACACGTATGTTTGGTACTTTGCAACAATCATAGAATCATAGAATGGTTACAGCTCGGAAGGCGGCCATTCAGCCCATCCAGTCCATGTCGGCTCTCTGCAAGAGCAATTCAGCTAGTCCCACTCCCCCGCCCTTTCCCCGTAGCCCTGAAAATTTTTTTCCTTCAGGTACTTATCCTACTCCCTTTTGAAAGCCGTGATTGAGTCTGCCTCCACCAACCTTTCAGGCAGTGCATTCCAGATCCTAACCACTCGCTGAGTAAAAAAGTTTTTCCTCATGTCGCCTTTGGTTCTTCTGCCAATCACCTTAAATCTGTGTCCTCTGGTTCTCGACCCTTCCGCCAATGGGAACAGTTTCTCTCTACTCTGTCCAGACCCCTCATGATTTTGAACACCTCGATCAAATCGCCTCTCAACCTTCTCTGCTCTAAGGAGAACAATCCCAGCTTCTCCAGTCTATCCACGCGACAATGTTAATTGTAACAAAAGCACAACTATGAAAAAGTAAACAGTAATTTTGTTCTATTTTAGTTGTTTTTATTCACAAATCTAATTTACCCAACCAGAATAGGCCTTAGACAGTTTTTTTGAGCACTAAATATGAATTATGTAATTTCCATGTAACATGAAGAATATATTCCACCATTACCTCAGATTTCAGTAAATGTTCCGCTTTGCTTCTATTAACAGTTCTGCAATACCACCTAGATAAAATGGAGAAAATGGCAAAGAAATTAGGCACAATTTCCAGCAAACTGGATCTTCAGTATTACTGTTTACAAACCAACACAATCTAAAACAGAATAACTAGTCATTCATCTCTTTGCAGACAATTTTTACTGTTAAGATCCACATTGACGGATCAAACTATCTAAAATAGATGCACGGTCATTGTAGCATTGGTCACTTTCTTTTTAAGGCATTTTGTTAGTAAAAAAGAATTTTCAATTATTTAGAAACTAGCTGTGTGCAAACTGGCTGTGAGGTGCTTTGAGATATCCCAAGGACGTGAAAGGGGTTAAACTTAATTATTTTTTACTAACGAAATGCCTTATAAAGAAAGTGACCAATGCTGCAATGACCTTGCATCTATTTTAGATAGTTTGATCCATCAATATGACTCTTAACAGTAAAAATCTGCTGCATCGTGTTATTCTATCATTTTAAATATCAAATAGAAACACAATGTACCATCTGATTGTGAAGAGATACAGAATAATTTTTATGACCAAGATTAGAAGCAGTAAAATGTATTGTTGTGCAATATGTTGACTATTTAGTTTCAAACCCTATAATTTATGGGCTGTTCACTTTTTTGAAGTAAAAACATTCACTACTAAAAAGTACATTAACAGTAGAAGCTTCAAACAAAAGCAGGAAGATAGTAAACATAGCAGCTAATTCATGGCACACTTCATATGAACTTCTGGTCCAGCTTTTCTCATTTTCTACGGTATGAACTTCCTAATCAGACGCACGTTATGAGAAAGTCAGGACACACAGTTCCTTCTATGCCTCCTTACTGAACCACTGCCTCTTCAAGCAGCCCTTTTCTGCTATATCATCAACTGAATGCTATGGCCTGTCGGCTCAAGTGGAAGGATACCTTCCAGTTTTTCATCTTCTCCTTTAGTGTAAACTTGTTCTGCATGCCTCTGTCATTTCTACTTTCTCCTATTCTGCCTCGATCATAAGGACTTATAAGGGAATGGCTCCAGTGAACTCATGATAAGGTCTCTATGACAGAAGGGTGGGAAGCATAAGATTTCCCTGCCTGAAACTGTTGAAAGAAAGCTTGCAGAATCCTTTCTTTGTTGGATAACTGAGAAAAGATTTTTCCAATGACTTCAGTCAAAGCTGATGTTTTAGACAAAATTTGTGGACATTAAAAGTCTGTGAACTCATCCACTTTCTGGTTTGAAAAGTCATGCAGGTAACTTACCCCACTTTTCTACAAGTTTTATTTGTCAGGTGCAGTTCTGGTGTAATTGGTGGGATCTCTGGGACAGAAGATTTGGCCATTATCCTCCTCTCATTTTCATACATACATGCACCACTTTGGAGACAGGCATATCCTTCTGCCAGCAGCCAGTTCTACTGGAATACAGTATGTACTTCAGAACTGGAGTAACTCTGGCATATTTGACTTGTGCCCTAAATTCCAATCACTTCCGTCAAAACTGCACAATTTTTCCACCAAAAATAAATTGGAATTTTGTGATCACAACTTTTCATGCCTTTCTTCATAACTAGGATCTCTAATTCCAAGCATCATTCTAGTACCTTTCCGTGACTCTAATATCTTTTCAATAATGGAATGATGAGAACTGCACACAATATTCCAACTATGGTTGATCAATTTGTTGTAGAAATTCAGTATTACTGACTTGCTTTATATTTAATGCACTTATATATAAACCCAGAAACCCTAAGGGGTAAAAATTGAGTCGCGCCCCATTTGGGGCGCTAACCTCGCCGGGGCGCGACTTTTAGCGCCCCGAAAAAATTAGCGTCCCCGCGCCGGAACTTCAGTGGTTGCGCCCCAAGAGGGAAGCGGGGCGCCACTGGAAGCACCCCGCATCCCTCTTGGGGCGCTGCGAGTGAATATCCTGGCGCTACGTGCCGCAGCGCCACGCGCTGCGGCACATCGCGCCGCGGTATTGCAGGCCTTCCTCCCCTTCTTAAAGGGGAGGGACCCTGCGCAGCGCGAACCGGGGCCCAGCTGGGCCCCCAGGGATCGGGAGTGCCGGCAAAAGAGCCCGGCACTCAAGAGAAGTGCCGGGCTCTTGGAGCGCAGCCGGCACTTCACGGTGGGGGGGCTTCACGGGGGCCGGGGACAGCAACGGGGGCAGGTGCTGGCAGGCGGCCAGCAACAAAAATGGCCGCCTGCCACCTCCCCTTTAAATATCGCCGCCCCGGCCGCACGTACGCCTCCCTGAACCCGTCGGACATAGCGTCTGGCGGTAAATCAGGGGGCGCGACTGAAGATCACGGCCGGGGCGCGAGCGGGGTGCTGCGCACGGCGATGACATCATCGCCGGCGGCGCAGCGCCACAGGGCGCTACCGGCTGCCGCCGCCGCTAACCTCCCACTAAATTTTTCGGGAGGCGTGGGCGGCGCTCCGCCCGGGCGTTAGCTGCTTTACGCCCCATTAGCGCCCTCTTAAGGCGCTAACGGGAGGCGCAAGCAGCTGAATTTTTCCCCCTAAGAGTCCTATCAGTTAGGGGACACTTGTTCCTTTTCACAAAATGTACTACTTAACATTTCACTGCTTTCAACTCCATCTGCCAATGAGCTGTCTACTCTACTAACCTGCCGGTGGTCTTTTGCAATCTCCTGTATTGACAGTTCAACATCCTCCTCAGATACTGCTAAAGTTTTACCTTCTGAAACAGATGCCAACAACTACATGATTCCCTCACTCTCAAATTGTCCTTTTACCCCGTTAATTTTTTGCGTGCTTTATGGGCCTTGCTGTTGCCTAAACCATATTTTGTGATGCTCTGCTAAGTAACTGTGACAAAATGACTATTGAATTTAACAACAGAAGGGCAGTTATTCTTTGAAAATGTTAATAACCACAAAGGTTTTTCAGAGTGACCATTTTGATGATATTACATAGGATATACGGCACAGAAACCGGCCATTCGGCCCACCCAGTCCATGCCGGCATTTATGCTCCACTCGAGCCTCCTCTATAAATATATATTTATCTATAAATATAATTTATAGGATCTTTTCTTCTATCAGCTACAGGACTCAGCAAATCGAGAGAGAGAGAGAAGGAGAGAAAGAAAAGATAAAGAGAGAGAAAGCGAGAAAGAGAGCAAGAAAGACTTGCCTCTATAAAGCGCCATTCATGAGTACAGGATGCCCTAAAGCATTTCACAGTAATGAAGTACTTTTAAAGTGTAGTCACTGTTGTAATGTAGGGAAATGCAGCAGCCAATATGCTCACAGCAAGGTCCCACAAACAGCAATGACATAAATGACAAAATAATCTATTTGTGTGATGTTGGTTGAGGGATAAATGTTGCAGAGAACACGCCTGCTCTTCTCCGAAAAGTGCTACGGGATCTTTTACGTCCAACTGAGGGCAGACGGGCCTCAGTTTAACGTCTCATCCGAAAGATGGCACCTCTGACAGCACAGAACTACACTGAAGTGTCAGCCTAGATTATCCGCTCAACTCTCTGGAGTGTGGATTGAACCCAAGCCCTTCTGACTCAAAATCTTAGTTTTTCGGTAACTTAACCCACAACAGAAAAATCCTAACATATAATTGCAATTTAGAAAACTGCTTGACTTACTCATATTTTTCTAGATTATTGGATTTCTTCTCTGTTACGTAGTTGCTTGGTATGTAGCCCTCATATCTGGAAAATAAAACATATTCAAAGATTCTCGTGACACGAGTACCATCAACATTTATTTGTATTTTAGGTTGCTGTTTTACTATATTACCAGTCTGAAACTATAATCTGTAGAATCCAAATATAGCCAGCAAGACCAGGGTTATACTGCAGCCTCGGTTGCATACTCTTTCCAGCAGCCACTAGTTTTTATGGAGAATGTGGATGACAGCGTCCACTTCTTATAACATTACAGAGATTTGATACAAAATTTATAAAGTGCCTAAGAGATTGCCTGAGCAAATAAAGAAAGCTGAAATTGGGCCAAGATCAGGTGTGCAATTAATCATCACACTGTTCTTTTGCCTCTTTGACCAACCCTGATGGATAAGTGGCTATAATTGTCCTACACTAAATTTGAGAATTTCAACACTATTCCAAATAAACATTGGTCTGTAGTAAAACACTTCCATAATTTGCACAAACTACCACTTAATTAGCAACCTTACCAAGAAAGACCATTAACATTGGCTGATTTAAGAGAAGTAAAAATGCACACCAGTTCAGTAGGAAGTGCTATTCTAAGACTGTGGCAGTGGCATGTTGTCACAGAGTAGAGGGGCATCAAGTCAGGATATATCTAAATAGCAACATAGATAGTAACAAAGTAATGTTTTGGGCAGGAGTAGATCATTGGTGGCTCCAGCCTACCATTCCAAACCTTGCATCAGCCTCTTTACTGTGATTCTAGAACGAGTAGTCGGCATCCCCTTTCCTAACAGGAATTAGAGTTCTTTTTAAAAAAGTTTTCCGTTCCATCATCCCTGTTGGTACTCTATTACATAATTTTATCAACTTATTAAAAAAAAAGTTGACTTGATTTCCTGTTTTCTTTCAACACCCGTAACTTTAAATTGTGTCCTCGAAGCACTTGATGCTAATGGATCCCATGAAGTGGAAAACTATTGCTCTGCCAGTCCTTAATTTGATGACAGAACCAATCATGAAAATTAGACAGAGAAGGCTGAATATTATTTACCATAAGAAATAAAAAGGTACTGTAGGTTTTCTACATAGCCATATTAGGGCTTTTGATGCTTAAACCCTTATTCTGTTGCAAATCACCTGCATTATATGTAATGGCAATTTGTATTACCATTCAATTTTCTTTGCAGTTTCCATTGAAGAAAGCTTTCTTCAATATTTAAAAAATGATAATGTGGAAAATCTAAATTGTTCATTAAAAACAATTATACAACTCCAAAACAGAATACATAAAATAGCCTCATGATAAATGGCTTAAATAGATTCTGGTTGCTATTTGTTTAAAATTTTCCATCCAAAAATGTGTTAAATAAGACGCAATAAGCGTTCATCGTAATGTAACTCTGTTCTCCTGAGAGAGGCATTGAAAATGAAACAGTTTTTGATAAGGAGTGACTGTAACAAATTATCCGGTCATGGATGAGCCATAATTTCTTCCAGCTAAACAATGGTAAAACTGAAGCCATCACCTTCAGCCCTCCACCACAAACTCCGTACCCTGGCCATCAATTCAATTAAGTCACTTGTGTCAGGGTGTTTGTAACTTCTGCATCCTATTAGATGCCAAGCTCAGTTTCCTCTCAGTCTACTTCCACCTCCATATCACCCACCTCCATCCATACCGCAGTCTAAATGCGACTGAACCCCGAAACCCTCATCCTTGCCTTTGTCATCCCCAGATTCAATTATTCCAACGGAGTGACTGCTGCCAACGAACCGGAAGCTACCGGAAGCCGTGCAGAAGCATTCTGTGCATAAATGTCAGGTCCCAAATATGAAAAACTAGCGTTCGCCACAACAGACAGAGGACCTGATAGCGATAAGCACACTCGGCGAGAGTACAATAAAACTCTCACAATCTGACAACATCCTAATATCACCTTCAAGTCACCTTTCCTCGTTAAATTGTACTGGAAGTTTAAGCAGTTCATTCTGATGAATTAATCACACCGCTGCCACACTCTCCCTTCTCGTGTTCCTTCTTCGCCCTCCCTCTCGTTTTCCTCCCCAGTCTCTTTGTCTAGCGCTTCTCACTCTATCTACTCTCTTTCTCAATAATCCTTTTCCCAGCCGATTAAATCCTAACATTCTGCACCTGCATTCTGTTCCCAGCCGCGTGTTCAAACCACAACAGACAGAGGACCTGATAGCGATAAACACACTCCGCGAGAGTACAATAAAACTCTCAAGCTGACAACATCCTAATATCACTTCAAGTCACATTACAGACCTCACAACCCTCACTAATCTGTGGGAAGTCCGACAAGAACAAACAAAAAACCACTGGAACTGCGCATACGGAACTACTTCCAGATGTTGGCAGCAGTCGCGTCCATATTCCAATGCTCTCTGTGCTCTCTCCTCCCATCCACCGCCTTCCAGAAACTTTAACTCATCCAAAACTGCTGCCCATATTATGTCCTGCTCATCTATCACTCCTGTCCTCACTGACCGACTTTGGCTCCATGTCCCTCAACGCTTCGAATTTAAAATTCCCATCCTTGTGTTTAAATACCTTCATGGCCTGGGCCCTCACCATCATTGTAATTTTTTCGAACACTCTGTTTCTCTGACTCTGGCCTCTTGTGCATTCCCACTCCTTTTGCCCCACCATTGATGGCTGTGCCTTCAGTCATCTAGACGCCATGCTCTAGAATTCCCTTCCTAAATACCTACAGCTCTCCATCTCCTTCTCCTCCTTTAAGAACTAACTTAAAACCCACCTCGTTGACCAAGCTTTTGATCATCCCTTCTAATATCTCCTTCTTTGGCTCAGCATCCATTTTTTGATGGCTCCTCTGTGAAACACCTTGGGATATTTGACTATGTTAATGGCACTATTATAATTGCAAGTTGTTCTTGTATTTGGCTGTGTGACATAAAATAATGCTACAAACTGTATAGCCTGGAAATTCCACGGGAGATTTTCCTGATCTCCCACTGTAACTTTAACAGGAGACCAGTGGAACCCCCAGAGAAGCAATGTGAATAGTAATTTTCAGCTGTTTACCTCATTTCCCATGGGATTTCACTAGCCTCCCACCAAATTTACAGCAAGAGATCAGGAGAACCCCCCTCAAATTTCAAGGGCTGTAGCTTCATAGGGACATAATGTAAAAAAGTGACAGCAGAAAGGAATTGCCAAAAGCGGCTTTAAAGATTGTGCTCTCCTCTCTTGCAGATTCTCTTGTATCCTACCCAAGTTATAAACATTATAGTATCTATGATATTCCCCTGGGAATCACAGGGAAATAAATTCTAATATCACTGCTATCCAAATCATGTGATAGTTAACTACATGCTCAAATTGCTTACACTACCACTTCTGTTTTAGTCACATGAATCAATTGCAGGAGCGGTTTGCCACAATAGCTCTGTCAGCAAAAATAATGAAAAAGGGAAACTATAGTAAATAATAAAATATCTTTATAAGGAACAGCAGGCTTTGGAGTAAAACTGAAAATGCTTGAAATGCACAGCAGTTCTACTAATACCTGTAAAGAGCTGTGGACCCTTTGTCAGAACTGAAAACTGGAAGGTAAGTGAGCCCTTGAGCAAAACAAAGGAAGGGGAAAAGGGCAAAGACAACAACTGGTAAAAGTCATGAATCACAAACGCTGATTCATTTAGAGGAGTTAATGAGTTCAATGGTGAGCATAAAGGTATGCTGAATACTGCTGTTCTGCCCACAAGTGTGATCCTGACCTCCCTATTGCTCACCACTAACTCCCTCTCCCATTCTCTCTCAGACATCTCAGTCTTTAACATCCTAAACTGTTCCAACCAAACTCAACAGTATCTCATTTTTCTGCTGGACACTCCACAGTGCTTTGGCCTTAACAATAACTTTGGACATTATCTATTTCTCCCATTTCTTTGGGTGCAGGGAGTGCTGGAACTTTTTTTTTTATTAGTTCCTGGGATGTGGGCATCGCTGGCAAGGCCAGCTTTTATTGCCCATCCCTAATTGCCCTCGAGAAGGTGGCGGTGAGCCGCCTTCTTGAACCGCTGCAGTCCGTGTGGTGAAGATAGTCCCATAGTGCTGTTAGGAAGGGAGTTCCAGGATTTTGACCCAGCGACGATGAAGTAACGGCGATATATTTCTAAGTCAGGATGGTGTGTAACTTGGAGGGGAACATGCAGGTGATGGTGTTCCCATGTGCCTGCTGCCCTTGTCCTTCTAAGTGGTAGAGATTGCAGGTTTGGGAGGTTTACATAGGATATATGGCACAGAAACAGGCCATTCGGCCCAACCAGTCCATGCCGGCGTTTATGCTCCACTCGAGCCTCCTCCCGTCTTTCCTCATCTAAGTCTATTAGCGTAACCCTCTATTCCCTTCTCCCTCATACGCTTGTCCAGCCTCCCCTTAAATGCATCTATACTATTCGCTTCAACCACTCCCTGTGGTAGCGAGTTCCACATTCTCACCACTCTTTGGGTAAAGAAGTTTCTTCTGAATTCCCTCTTGGATTTCTTGGTGACTATCTTAAATTGGTGGCCTCTAGTTATGCTCTTCCCAACATGTGGAAACATTCTCTCTGTATCCACTCTATCAAAACTTTTCATAATTTTAAAAACCTCTATTAGGTCACCCCTCGGCATTCTTTTTTCAAGAGAAAAGAGACCCAGCCTGTTCATCCTTTCCTGATATGTATACCCTCGCATTTCTGGTATCATCCTTGTAAATCTTCTCTGCACCCTTATTATCTTTTATCTCTATCCATATGGATTCTATTTTTGTCTTGCTGATATTTATGTCCCTTTTTTCTACTGCCATTATGTTATCCCTAATAAGTACAGCTACTCCACCTCCCCTTTTTCCCTCTCTATCTTTTCTAAATATGTTATACCCTGCAATGTTTAATTCCCAGTCCAGATTTTTCTGCAGCCATGTCTCAGTAATCCCTACTATGTCTGGTTCCTCCCAACGCATGAGTGTCTCCAGCTCCCCTGTTTTATTACAGACACTATGTGCATTGCTGTACAGACAGTTGAACTCATTTTAATAGGATTTCCTCTCACTTTATGTTTAACCATCTTTTTAGACTCCTGTTCTATAACTCTATTTGCTCCCTTGCCGTCAATGCCCTTACTTTATTCTTCCTTATGCTCACTTTTCCGGTTTTGTTTATATTTAGGCTGCTTACATTTCTTGTAGATCCCTCCCCCCTTCTTACTAGTTTAAAGCCTTTGCCACCTCCCTATATAATGAAGCCGCCTTGGCGAGTTGCTGCAGTACATCTTATGGATGATAAACATTCACTCCCTCCACCACGTCTGCAGTGTGTAAGGTGGTGGATGGGGTGCCAATCAAGCGGGCTACTTTGTCTTGGATGGCGTCGAGCTTCTTGAGTGTTGTTGGAGCTGCACTCATCCAGGCAAGTGGAGAATATTCCATCGCACTCCTGACTTGTGCCTTGTAGATGGTGGAAAGGCTTTGGGGAGTCAGGAGGTGAGATACTCGCCACAGAATACCCAGCCTCTGACCTGCTCTTGTGGCCACAATATTTATTTGGCTGGTCCAGTTAAGTTTCTGGTCAATGGTGACCCCCAGGATGTTGATGGTAAATTGAGGAGAAATAATGGGAGAAATAAAAAGAAAATCTGCAACTGCAATAAATCTGAAGTAAAGCACCCCCCCACAGCGCTCCTCCAATTCTGGCCTCTTGCGTATCCCCGATTTTAATCGCTCCACCATCGGTGGCCGTGCCTTCAGCTGCCTCGGCACCAAGCTCTGGAATTCCTTCCCTAAACCTCTCCACCTCTCTACTTCTCTCTCTACCTTTAACACATTTCTTCAAACCTACCTCTTTGACCAAGCTTTTAGTCATCTGTCCTAATATCTCATGTGGCTCGGTGTCAAATTTTGTTCGATAACACTCCTGTGAAGTGTCTTCGGATGTTTTGCTACATTAAAGGTGCTATAATAATGCAAGTTGTTGTTGTTTCTTGTTTTCTTTCCCCCAACATTTTTCCCATATATTTTAATTGCCTTCCCTTCATGGCCCCCTATGCTAGCTGACATTGTAAATGATTCCCTCTCTTCAGGTACTGTCCCCCACCCTTTCAAAACCAGTATAATCTGCCCTTCTCCAAAAAGCACCCTCAACCCTATCTCCAACCTCCCATTCCTTTCAAGTCCTTGAATGTGTTGTTGCCTCATAAATCCGTGCCCATCTTTCCTGCAACTCCATGTTTGAATCTCTCCAATCAGGTTTTTGCCCTGCCACAGCACTGAGACAACCCGAACCAGAGCCACAGGTGACATCCTATGTGACTGTGACCATGGTGAACTAGCCCTCCTCTACTTATCTGCAACCGTTGACACGGTTGACCACACCATCCTCCTCCAATGTCTCTCCTCCGTTGTCCAGCTCAGCGCAACAGCCCTCGCTTGGTTCCACTCTTATCTATCCGGTCATAGCCAGAGCATCTCTCGCAATGGCTTCCCTTCCTGCCCCCGCATCGCTACCTCTGTAGTTCCCCCAAGGATCTATCCTTGGCATTCTACTCCTCCTCATCATCTACATGATGTCCCTTGGTGATATCATCAACAGACATGATGTCAGGCCCCACATGTACAAATAAAACACCCAGCTCTACCGCTCCAGCCCCTCTCTCGACCCGTCACACTGCTTGACCAACATCCAGTCCTGGATGAGCCATAATTTCCTCCAGTTAAACATTGGGAAGACTGAAGCCATTGTCTTCAGCCCCCGTCATAATCGCCATACCCTCACCACTAATTCCATACTCCTTCCCAGCCACTTCCTCAGGTTGAACCAGACGGTGCACAACTTCGGCATCTTATTTGACTCCAAGCTGTGCTTTTAAGCCTATATCCTCTCCATCATAACAACTGCCTACATTCACTGCCATAACATCACCCACCTCTGCCACTATCTCAGCCCACCTGCTGCTGAAACCCTCATCTATGCCTTTGCCACCTCCAAAATCGACAATTTCAATGCTCTCCTGGCCAGCCTCCCGTCCTCCACAAGCTTCAGCTCTTCCAAAACTCTGCTACCCGTATCCTACCCCCCAAGAAAATTCTGTTCATTCATCACCACTGTGCTCGCTGATCCACATTGGCTCCCGATCCTCCAAAGCCTCAAATTAAAATTTTTTATCTGCATATTTAAATCCCTTCATGGCCTCGCCCCTCACTATCTCCTTAACCTTCTCCAGCCCTAAACTCTCCAAGAACTCTGCATTACTCCAACTCTGCCCTCTTTTGCATCCCCCCCGCACCCTTCGCCTCAGCACTGGAAGCCGTGCCTTCAACTGTCTAGACTCTAACTCTGGGATTCCATCCCGAAAACACTCCAGCTTACTCTCTTCCTTTAAGACCCTCCTTAAAATCCATGACTTTGATCAAACTTTTAGTCATCCCTCCAAAGAGTGCTTCTTTGACTCAGGGTAGATTTTTGGCTGATTACACTTCTATAAAGCACCTTGGGTGGTTTTACTACGTTAAAAGTACAAGTTGTTGTACTCAGCTATTTCCACACCCCCCAGTTCTTTCCATGCCTTTCTGTGGCTCACTGAGATGAACTTTGCATTCATGCACCAGTTTTCACCTCAGTCCAGCTTTTTGAAAAACTTTTTTTGTTGGCCATTTAATTTATGAACTCTTCTTTGTGACGGACTCAATATTCCTGATTATTCATTTGTAGCTGCTGTTCTCTTTCAACCCGCACCACCCCCGCCCAGGCTTTGTTAATCGTAATAAGGGATGCGCTTAGCTTCCAATGTCTACTTCTGACGAAGGATTCACACAGAAACCATTAACTTGTCTTTTCCCTTTACAGATGCGGACAAGTCTGCTGTGTACTTCCAGCATTTCCTGTTTGCATTTTAGATTTCTAGCAATTTTTTGGTATCCATACACGTGAATATATTTTTTTTAAAGTGCGTAACATTCAGATCTTCACATGTAAGCACTAAAATAAGTAGAGATAAAATCATTTAAACTTTTGAAAGACAATGAATGTGTGAAAGTAGGTTTCAATAATATTAAACAGATATAGGGGGAGACTTTGAGATGTTAACCTGAGGCCCTGTCTCCTCTCTCAGGTGGATGTAAAAGATCCTATGGCACTATTTTGAAGAGGAACATGGGAGTTATCCCCGGTGTCCTGACCAACATTTATCCGTCAATCAACATAACAAAAACAGATTATCCGGTCATTATGACACTGCTATTTCTGGGAGCTTGCTGTGCGCAAATTGGCTGCCGTGTTTTCTACATTACAACAGTGACTACACTGTAAAAGTACTTCATTGGCTGTAAAGCGCTTTGAGACGTCCTGAGGTCGTGAAAGGCGCTATATAAATGCAAGTCTTTCTTTTTTATATGGATGATGTGCCCGCAACACCCGCCCAACATGGCAGTTTGGGAGGCCTAAACCACTTTCAGGTTCAGGATTCATGAACATTTTTTCGGCAAGCTATGGGCGCCAAACGAGCACTCATTGGAGCGCGCAGGTTTCCCGCGGCAGAAAATCATCTGGTGGCCGCACCCAGCTGGTGAGCACGCAAGGCCTGTTGAGAAGGGGAGCAGATCCCTGGGGGAGCAGGGGTTGCAAGAATGGGCAGGCAGCAGGCCGGACGATTTTTGTGGGGCCCCACAAATTAAAAACTCAAAACATACCTTTTGGAGCGGTCTCCAGCGGTCCCTTTTAGGACCGCCGGATAGGCCTCTCAATGTCTGGAGAAATGGGACTGGCATTAAAGAAAGAAAAAGAAAGACTTTCATTTATATAGTGCCTTTCACAACCTTAAGATGTCCCAAAGCGCTTGACAGCCAATTGAATACTTTTGAAGTGTAGTCACTGTTGTAATTAGCCGCGCATGCTCTGCCCATTTCTCTTTGAAAGTTGCAATTGGGGTCCTGCAATACTCGTAGGACCCCGATTTGCATAACTAAACAGCCTCCCATCCGGGAGTGCTGGGCGCCCATTTAAAGGCCTGCCTGAAAGTTGATTCAAACGGGCAATTGGGCAAATGAGGTCCCCATGAACTTTTAGGTGAGAAACAACGGCCAGCATTTGAAAGTCTCCCCCACAATTACTTTTAGAAGACCGCTCTACCCCTGCATTTATTCAACATCTATGTTCTAATTTGTTCACTCCTCCCACTCTGGTTCCCTCTGCTGGTCACACATGCAATGATGTAATATAGCTCAATGACACAGTTAGAGAGGGGAGAGAGATAATAAACAAGAAGCATTCTATTAAGATTCACAAAAATCGTAGTTCATAAAGGAATGTTCAGAACTATCAGGTACCAAGATTAATTGTCAAATTTAAACTTAATCCTGGGCTATTTTATTTTTAAACCAATCAACAGCTATCCAGCATCTCAGGACAGTTGCACCATCAGGAGCCTGATGTGCCAGCTTCACAGGCACATGACGCTAGATAAGCAATGGCAAACAGTTAAAGAATTAATTCATGATTTGCAACTAAATTTCTCTTAAGAAATAAAAACCCCACGGGAAAAGTGACCCAACCGTGGCTAACAAGAGAAGTTCAACATTGTATTAGATTAAAGGAAGAGGCTTATAATGTTGCGAAGAATAGTAGTAAGCCTGAGGATTGGGAGGATTTAGAATTCAGCAAAGCAGGACCAAGAAATTTATTAGGAAAGAGAAAAGAGAATAGGAGCGTAAAGTAGCAAGAGACATAAAAACAGATTATAAAAGCTTTTATAGGTGTGTAAAAAGAAAGAGATTAGCGAAAGCAACGCGGGTCCCTTAGAGGCAGACAGGAGAAATTATAATGGGGAATAAGGAAATGGCAGAGACATTAAACGAATACATTGTATCTGGCTTCAGGTCAAGCATGGGCAAGGAAACCTCCTGCTGATTACCACCTACCGCCCTCCCTCAGCTGATGAATCAGTACTCCTCCATGTTGAACACCACTTGGAAGAAGCACTGAGAGTAGCAAGGGCACAGAATGTACTCTGGGTGGGGGACTTCAATGTCCATCACCAAGAGTGTCTCAGTAGAACTACTACTGACCGAGCTGACCGAGTCTTGAAGAACATAGCTGCCAGTCTGGGCCTGTGACAGGTGGTGAGAGAACCAACACGAGGGAAAAATCTAATTTATCTCGTCCTCACCAATCTACCTGTTGCAGATGCATCTGTCCATGACAGCATTGGTAGCAGTGACCACTGCACAGTCATTGTGGAGACAAAGTCCCGTCTTCACACTGAAGACACGTTCCATCATGTTGTGTGGCACTACCACCGTTCTAAATGGGATAGATTCAGAACAGATCTAGCAGTTCAAAACTGGGCATCCATGAGGCGCTGTGGGCCATCAGCAGCAGCAGAATTGTATTCCACCACAATCTGTAGCCTCATGGCGCGGCACATCCCTCACTCTACCATCATCATCAAGCCAGGGGACCAACTATGGTTCAATAAGGAGTGTAGAAGAGCTATGCCAGGAGCAGCACCAGGCGTACCTAAAAATGCGGTGCCAGCCTGGGGAAGCTGCAACGCAGGAATACATGCATGCTAAATAGTGGAAGCAGCATGCTATAGACAGAGCTAAGCAATCCCACAATCAACGGATCAGATCAAAGCTCTGCAGTCCTGCCACACCCAGTCGTGAATGGTGGTGGACCATTAAACAACTAACAGGAGGAGGAGGCTCCATGAATATCCCCATCCTCAGTGATGGTGGAGCCCAGCACGTGAGTGCAAAAGACAAAGCTGAAGCGTTTGCAACCATCTTCAGCCAGAAGTGCCGAGTGGATGACCCATATCGGCCTACTCCCGAGGTCCCCACCATCACAGAAGCCAGTCTTCAGCCAATTCGATTCACTCCACGTGATATCAAGAAACGGCTGAGCACACTGGATACAGCAAAGGCTGTGGGCCCTGACAACATCCCGGCTGTTGTGCTGAAGACTTGTGCTCCAGAACTAGCCGTGCCTCTAGCCAAGCTGTTCCAGTACAGCTACAACACTGGCATCTACCCGACAATGTGGAAAACTGCCCAGGTATGTCCTGTCCACAAAAAGCAGGACAAATCCAATCCAGCCAATTATCGCCCCATCAGTCTACTCTCAATCATCAGCAAAGTGATGGAAGATGTCATCAACAGTACTATCAAGCAGCACTTACTCACCAATAACCTGCTCACTGATGACCAATTTGGGTTCCGCTAGGACCACTTGGCTCCAGAACTCATTACAGCCTTGGTCCAAACATGGCCAAAAGAGCTGAATTCCAGAGGTGAGGTGAGAGTGACTGCCCTTGACATCAAGGCAGCATTTGACCGAGTGTGGCATCAAGGAGCCCTAGAATCATGGGGAAAACTCTCCACTGGCTGGAGTCATACCTAGCACAGAGGAAGATGGTTGTGGTGGTTAGAGGTCAATCATCACAGCCCCAGGTCATTGCTGCAGGAGTTCCTCAGGGCAGTGTCCTCGGCCCAACCATCTTCAGCTGCTTCATCAATGACCTTCCCTCCATCATAAGGTCAGACGTGGGGATGTTCGCTGATGACTGCACAGTGTTCAGTGCCATTCGCAACTCCTCAGATAATGAAGTAGTCCATGCCCACATGAAGCAAGACCTGGACGACATTCAGGCTTCGGCTGATAAGTGGCAACTAACATTCGCGCCACACAAGTGTCAGGCAATGATTATAACAAGCAAGCGTCCAAACACCGCCCCTTGACATTCAATGGCATTACCATCACCGAATCCCCCACCATCAATATCCTGGGGATCACCATTGACCAGAAACTTAACTGAACCAGCCACATAAATACTGTGGCAACAAGAGCACGTCAGAGGCTGGGTATTCTGTCTCACCTCCTGACTCCCTAAAGTCTTTCCACCATCTACAAGGCACAAGTCAGGAGTGTGATGGAATACTCTCCACTTGCCTGGATGAGTGCAGCTCCAACAACACTCAAGAAGCTCGACACCATCCAGGACAAAGCAGCCCGCTTGATTGGCACCCCCATCCACCACTTTGAACATTCACTCTCTCCACCACTGCCGTACGGTGGCTGCAGTGCGTACCATCTACAAGATGCACTGCAGCAACTGGCCAAGGCTTCGTCGGCAGCACCTCCCAAACCCGCGACCTCTTCCACCTAGAAGGACAAGGGCAGCAGGCGCATGGGAACACCACCACCTCCAAGTACCCCTCCAAGTCATACACCATCCTGGTGGGGTACCGCAGAGATCAGTGCTTGGGCCTTAGCTATTCACAATCTATATCATAACTTAGACGAGGGGACCCGAGTGTAATGTATCCAAGTTTGCTGATGATATAAAGTTAGGTAGGAAAGTAAGTTGTGAGGAGGACACAAAGAGGCTGCAATGAGATGTAGACAGGTTGAGTAAGTGGACAAGAACATGGCAGATGGAATATAATGTGGAGAGTGGTAGGGAAAAATAGAAAAGCAGAATATTTTTAAATGGTGAGAGACTGGGAAATATAGGTATTGAGGGACCTGGATGTCCTTGTACATGAATCATAGAAAGTGAACATGCAAGTACAACAGGCAATTAGGAAAGCAAATGGTATGTTAGCCTTTATTACAAAGGGATTGGAGTATAAGAGTAAAGAAGTTTTACTACAATTATATAAGGCCTTGGTATAACCACACCTGGAGTACTATGTACAGTTTTGGTCTCCTTACCCAAGAAAGGATATACTTGTCTTAGAGGGGGAGCGCAACAAAGGTTCACTCGACTGATTCCTGGGACGAGGGGATTGTCTTATGAGGTGAGATTAAGTAGACTCGGCCTATATTCCCTAGAGTTTAGAAGAATGAGAGGTGATCTCATTGAAATTCTTAAGGGGCTGGACAGGGTAAATGCTGAGAGGATGTCTCCCCTGGCTGGGGAGTCTAGAACCAGGGGTCACAGTCTCAGAATAAGGGGTCGGCCATTTCGGACTGAGATGAGGAGAAATTTCTTCACTCAAAGGGTTGTAAATCTTTGGAATTCTCTACCCCAGAGAGCTGTGGATGCTCAGTTGTTCAGTATATTCAAGACAGAAATCGATAGATTTTTGGGAACTATGGGAATTAAGGGATATGTTTATAGTGCAGGAAAGTGGAGTTGAGGTAGAAGATCAGCCAGAATCTTATTGAATGGCAGAGCAGGCTCAAAGGGCCAAATGGCCTACTCCTGCTCCTATTTCTTATGTTCTTACATCATAACACATGATCATAGGCTGGATTTTGCAGTCAGCTGCGCCGTTCGTTACAGTTGCCCATTGACTTTTTATGGGCTTTTGCACTGGAAGTTACTGTCAGCCAATGATCCAAAATATGCAGCGCCCTCTACAGGGTATGTGGGACCTGTCTGAACAGAGCAAGCAACTATGTATCTCCTTAACCAATCAGATTGAAGAATCGTTAATGAGCAGCGCAAAGTCTGAACTAGGATGTGTAAGTTAGAATAGTGAATTCAATGTCAAATCAGGTACAGGAAGCAAAATAAAGAAAGAATGATTGTTATTAAGAGAGCAAGATAAAAGAGACAGAAAGAAAAAGTTAAAAAAATATAAATTTTTAAATCTCCAACAATAATTAAAATTTGAAGGAATGAGACTCCACACTTGTAAATATTAATTTTCAGCAGTAGAGAGTGGCAGTAGTGAAGACTTATCACACTGTCAATAGGGTACTTACACTGGAATGGACAAGCTCCAACTTTTTCTGGCAAGTTTAGTCCGTATCTATGAGGTAAGTACAGGAACTTCAAGCTGTTCAGTGTATTTGAATGGTGAGTCGGACGGCAAGATACCAGTATAGTGCAGATTTTGGAGGAGCAGGGCATCTCATACAGTAACTTCCTAATTTCCGCATTTAACTGCGCATGTGGGGTCACCGGAAGTTGCTGTATGATTTTCAGATAAGTAACGATGAGCACCATTAGCCTCACCATTATTTCTACCGCAAAATTCGGCCCGAAAGCAGAGTCCATTACTTAGCAAAATGCTAAGTAAAATGTTATTGCAACAGTGCACGGTGTTCCGAACAGGGACTACATTCCTCAAAGCCTGTGAAAGCAGTATACTGCTGTAATAACATTCTATCAGTTTGTGTTAATACTGAGAGCAGTGACATTGGTTTGCACCCATACTGCATCCTCACAAATCTCCTCAGTGTAGGAAGCAACAACCGGCCTGATATGTAGCACAATTAAAGAATTAAAAAAAAAAATTTTTTTTTAATAGAGCAGATTAAGTTTAACAAAAGCAAAATACTGCAGATGCTGGAAATCTGAAACAAACCCAGAAAATGCTGGAAACACTCAGCAGGTCAGGCAATATTTGTAGAGGGAGAAACAGAGTTAATGTATACAAATTTGAGTGGTTTAATTACTGTACTAACACCAATGGAACCACTCAAAGTTATATTTATTGTAGAATAATGCTGCGCTCAATGACACCCCGCACTCAAATACATTTGTTTCAAGTGGCAAGAGCCAGCAGAAGACACTTACCCATTTTTATCTTTTGCTTTCCACCAATGCACATCACATTTCTGTAACAGGACATATTCTTCACCCTTAACTAGACTCAGATCGTGAGTCTCTAATGCTTCAAAGTCATACATTGCCAGAACTATCTCCTCCTCCTCCTCCTCCTCCTCCTCCTCATCTTCGTCTCGTGGGAGGGGTGATGGAGGCTTATGAATAGATCCTGGTAGATTGCTACGTAGCTGTTAAATAGGATAAAGAGACAAGACAGAATACTTAATTAAAAGTAACTTTGATGAATCAGACGTCATCCAAACCTTACTAAAATTATGAAATTAAACCTAATTTATCCAGTCATGCATGTTACATTGGGTTGCCAAGTATTTTTAGATAAAACATTTAAGGCATGAAGGTGCTTAGGCCTGTCTAGTCAGTTATGATTTGAGCTAAAGAAGCCTCCGAGGTGGCCAAGTTGGGGTCTTAAGCTGGAACGCCGGTTTAGACCGCGTTTAGCGCAAGACGCCATCTTGGTAAAGGAGTTGAAGCTTGCACGAGGAAGGGCCACTCGGAGGATCGTTAAGCAGCTGATTGCCACTTAAATTGCCTGCTAGCGCTCATTGAGGCGGCTGCACGGCATTTTGGTAGCTAGCGCTTGACCTAACGTCCTCTCCTAACAGCGACCAGCTGATTGGGAGTAAACTAGTTGTTGGAGGATTTCGAGTGCTGTTCACTTGTTGCTGGAGGTTTGAAGAGGACTTTTGAAACACCTTGAGAGACTTTCTGGGACATTCTGTCAAGACTTCACCAACACGCTATCAATATTTATTCTGGAAATTCTCCTAAAAAGGAGTAAGTGCTGTGCCACTAAACCTTATAGAAGTCACCAGGAGAAAGGGAGTGCTTGGGCATAGGCATCTTGCTAGGGTCCACCTTGGTCTGCTAAAGGAATGGGAGGAGATGAGGCCAGGCAGAGCAGCACCAGCTGCTGCAGGAGAGAGGGACAGGAGGACGAGGTGGACTCCTTCCCCCCTATGGGTACATGACATCCCTCCTCCAGGACCTCCAGTGCTGCGTCAGAGAACCTGTGCACCCGCTCACTCAGTCTGAGCCATCTTAAAACGTGCCGCTGAGCATCAGCCAGCCCACTCCACACCTTCAATGGAAGTGGGTGCATGGAGCCCACATATGCTGCTTCACGAAAATTGCATCTAATCAGTGCTCGAGTGCTAAACTTGCAGGTGTCTCTGTTTTAGCACCTCCAGGTTGTGGGAGTGAAAGTCCGTAATGCCCGAATACCTCGCTATTCTTTCTGCGCCATCTGTGAGACCAGCACATGCTGGGTTAAAAGTTAAAACAACTTTCTGTTGAGCATGGGTTGTAAATTGGTTAAGAGGATTTTGGAGAAAGGATGTCTTCAGGGGAAAGATAACAGTAAGATGTGTAAGAGTCATTCAGCCATATCTGAATGTGTCAACTTGCTCACTGAGTTATGTCATACTAAATTGAACCCAACTATTGCTATGTTGTCATAATTTCAAAACCAAGTTACCGGACTATTTGTGATGATTATTCCGATAACCATAATATCTTTCCATGCGTAGAGTTAGGAGAACAAAATAGTGTTCAGATGCAACTTTGTGTCGCTGTTCATTTTTTGATCTCTAATAAGCCAAGAGCTAAATGGCAGAATAATTTCTTAATAGTATTAAGGTTGGTGAATGTAGGACAACCCAAAGAGTCAAATCATGCATTATATACATGAAAGCAAAGGTGAATTCCAATATATTTCCTACATTATTTGCAGGCATTGTAGCATTAAAATTTTCCCCTTAATCACCCTGCCTCTTAACATGTGCTTGGCTCCTTAAAAATAGAATATTCAGTCATACAGCGGTTTGGAGCTTGGGTCCAAGATGTGCATTAATCATTCCTACATTCCCAATCATGAAAGTGACTGCAGACTTGGAATCAAATGAAATGTTTGTTCAAAGTCTCTGTAATAGCTCTCCTCAGAATACAGTGCTTTTAAACATGCACTGCTTATTCAAGCATCCCTTCTTAGGTTCAGCGAATCATGTCACCTCTGTGAGGACAGTACTCTCATACTCCAAACATAAGTTGGCCTGCAAGAGATGCTCAAGCCATTTTGCTCAACGACAGCAAATGATTAATGAGCTGATATTTAGTTCTCATTACTAACGGCTATTAGAAATATTATTTACACTACAGCAATAGAACATTGATAAAGTGATGCATACAATAGTGAATTAACAAGTAGACTTAGTGTTTTTTTTGTAATTTCTTACCACATCATCTGGTATTGGTGGAAGTGGTTTTCGAGTAACTAAAAAGAAAAAACATTGCTTTCAACAGATAAAGTATTATTGCAATCTCCAACACAAATTTATAAAAAATCTAACTCAGGAACATATTTAACCATAGTCAAAATAATTTGGTTCGTAGATTGATGAAAGTTTCTAAAGTCAAGGCTTGATGTAGCTATCAATAAAACTCCCATTCAACATACCCACCTCCAAATTTCAATCGAAGACTTATAACCTGATCAAGAGGTTTGACTCATTATTAGATAAAAGAGGCCTGAAACACTAAAAATACACAGGCGCCCTGCTGAAGTATCAATTGTGCTGACAGAATTTTTGTTTGGATGTTTAGGCCAATATTTGCTTAGCCGACATCAACATTGGCAGCTGCATTTACCTACAAACAATAGTGACTACATTTAAAAAAGGAATTCACTGGAGGGAAAGCATTTTGGGATATCCTGAGGTCAAAAAGGCACATTACGGAGTAGAAATTAGACCTCAATGAGACGAGGCCCAGTTTCACCCCAAAGGCGCATGATAAAGGTCCTACCCGAAATTGGGCCATTTTTTCAGGTGTCCCTGGCAGCCACATGTATGTAAATGATGGGCTGAATGCCTGTATTCGGTCCCCTTACAGAAATTGGGAAGCGACGAATGAGGCAGGCGTCAGGCCTGCCCTGCTCAGGATTCTTCAATGGCTGCTGCGGCCTAAGCAGTCATCGGCCAACTAAAGCCAAGTTCTTTGAGCAGGATTGCTCCCCCAACGCTACAGTCTTAACGATTGCTGCCCCCCACCACGCCACCCCCCCCCACCCCGTTATCCACACCAGCCTACTCCTGGGACTTGCCTTCGAGCTGCTGCCGGTGAGGCAAGTGGTCTGATATTCTTCTAAATAAATGCACAAGCTGCCTGTAGCAAGCAGCTTGCACAAAATTTTTTAATGAGACCCGAGGTCAATTGCGAGCCGGCTTCGGGCCTCCTGGTCAGGCACGCTCTGCCACCGCAGCACCGATTCTGGGCCCAGAAAAAGGCACCGACAAATTGGGGTTAAAATTACATCAGAAACCATGAGAAAAATGAGTAGCTGAACCCCAATGTGGGACTGCAGCTTTGCAATTACCCAATGGTATTATAAAAATAACACATATTGTAAATTTTCTACGAGTGGTTTTATTCAATGTAACATCGCCCACCAACAAATATAAATCAGTGCCTATTCAGTTAGAAGCCCTTTGGACGTACACAAATGAAATTATAAAGCAATACCAATTTCTGAATAAGAGGCAGTTTCAACAACATACATAATTCAAAAATTACCAATATAATTTCCTTAACTTAAAACGTCTTTATACTCAGAAACATTTCCTTTGTCAGAAATAAGAAATGCAATACTTACGATCACCAAAGAGCTGATATTCCTCACAGCCTGGAGCAAGTTTATCTGCTTGTCTACAGCATTGCCATGCTCCATCTGCCCAGAAATTCGGGTGATATTTTGGCAATATTAAGTCATTATTTCTTATTTCTAATTTAAAAAGAAAAAAGGTATAAATTAACCTCTAAGGATGATGATCGCTGACTTAACTACAATCTTAGTTAATGAAAATAGCTCCTAATTTGAGCACAACCCACTCTGACCTTGTTGTCTAAATCTCGTGCTATACAATTTCTGAAGTAGACTGAATGTATGCTTAAAAGCCAATTATTTAAATTTAGAAGTTGAAATTGAAAGCATGAGATTCTTAATTAAGCTACAACCTGAAAGAGCAAATCCAACCATCAACATCTCTTTATAAAAACTATTATTTTTAATGATATTTTGTTTATTTCTATATTTCCATTGATTTTTAAAATATATTATTGTTTAAACAGTGATTGCTGATAACATTGAATTGGCATGAGTCCAACTGTAGGAAGCAGCTAAGTCGATATCCATAGTCAAAGAAGCATTTTGAGGTTGTAAATAATTATGTTAATTTGGCTTAATCACACCATCTGGTTCAGTAACTCATCCATAACTCTCTTGCTATTGCATAAGATCTATGGTAGGAGTGACAGCTTCTGATGTGCAGGTCTTGCATGGCTCAATGCAAATCAAAACTAAACTTGCCAGAATTTACTTACGCTAGTGACAGGAAGACCAGCAGAATGGAATCTTCATAGCCACTGTCCTGATAAAACCCTGGTAAATTTACTTTTAGGTTATAATTGGGTGCATGAGACCCACACATCAGGTACCAGAGCTACTGCCATGTGTCTTTGCACTGATGATGTTATCAGCACTGAAATTTTACAAAAGTAAATCACATGGAGCAAGGAAAGACCATTAGGCCCACCAAGTGGTTAGCACTGTTGCCTCACAGCGCCAGGGACCCGTGTTCGAATCTGGCCTCGGGTGACTGTCTGTGTGGAGTTTGCACATTCTCCCCGTGTCTGCGTGGGTTTCCTCCGGGTGCTCCGGTTTCCTCCCACAGTCCAAAGATGTGCGGGTTAGGTTGATTTGGCTATGATAAATTGACCCTTAGTGTTAGGGGGATTAAATACGTGGGGTTACGGGGATAGGGTGGGATATGTGTCAGTGCAGGCTCGATGGGCCGAAATGGCCTCTATCTGCATTGTGGGGATTCTGTGATTCTGTGAAGTCTACTCCTTCCACAGACCATATATAATGAGTTGCATCAAAGACGCTACTCAACCAATGTAATTTTCTCAGAAAAAGTTCCGTAAAGTTCTCATTGGCCAAGCTATAACATTAAATAAAATAAACAGCAAAAATGAAAATAGTTCCCCGAATCGTTCAGTGGTTAAATGTACTCTGTTCAGTGGTATTGAACTATACACAGAAGAAAGGTCCCAGGTTTCTTCCCTAATCTACCGAGGTAACAGTAGAGTTACTGCTATTGATTTCAGTGCCTGAAAGAAGACTTGCATTTATATAGCGCCTTTCACGACCACAGGACATCCCAAAGCACTTTACAGCCAATGAAGTACTTTTTGAAGTGTAGTCACTGTTGTAATGAGGGTACGGAGTACCAGGGTACGGAGGGGAAAGGGGATAACAGTCAAGATCTTTGCTTTTCGCCGTTGTCTTGCAACATCTTCTGAATATTCATGTGGGAAAGTTGCCTGCATCAGGCTTGGTTAGGATGACCCATATGCTTTCAAAGTAAGCATTTTTCTCCCTTCATTGTTTCACTTCCCCTCTCCCCAGTGTCACATGCCATTCTCAACCCAAGAAGACTAACAGCCTAATTACTCGAACACAAAAGCAAAATTCTGAGGATGCTGGAAATCTGAAATAAAAACAGAAAATGCTGGAAATAAACAGGTCAGGCAGCATCTGTGGAAGCTCGGGGTCACGCTTACGGACTGAACAGAGGAGTTCCGCAAAGCGGTCACCCAATCTGCGTTTGGTCTCCCCAATGTAGAGGAGACCACATCATGAGCAGCAAATACAGTATACTAAATTGCAAGAAGTACAAGTAAATTGCTGTTTCACCTGGAAGGAGCGTTTGGGGCCCTGGACAGTGGGAAGGGGGGGAGGTATAAGGGCATGTGTTGCATCTCCTGCGCTTGCACGTGAAGGTGCCGGGCGAAGGGGTGTTGGGGGTGATTGAGGAGTGGACCAGGGTGTCGCGGAGGGAGCGGTCCCTTCGGAATGCTGAAAGGGGAGGGGAGGGGAAGATGTGTTTGGTGGTGGGATCACGCTGGAGATGGTGAAAATGGCGGAGGATGATCCGTTGAATGTGGAAGCTGGTGCGGTGAAAGGTGAGGACAAGGGGAACCCGATCGTCATTCTGGGAGGGAGGGGAAGGGGTAAGAGCAGAAGTGTGGGAAATAGAACAGGCACAGCCAAGGGCCATGCCAACCACGGTAGAGGGGGATCCTCGGTTGAGGAAAAAGGAAGACATATCGGAAGCACTAGTATAGAAGGTGGCAGCGTCAGAGCAGATGCGTCGGAGACGGAGAAACTGGGAGAGTGGAACAGAGTCCTTACAGGAAACGGGGTGGGAGGAAGTGTAGTCCAGGTAGCTGTGGGAGTCAGTGGGATTATAGTGAATGTTTGTCAATAGCCTATCCCCAGAAATGGAGACAGAGAAGTCGAGGAAGGGAAGGGAAGGGTCAGAGATGGACCATGTGAAGGTGAGGGAAGGGTGGAAATTGGAACATAAGAAATAGGAGCAGGAGTAGGCCATTTGGCCCTACGAGCCTGCTCCGCCATTCAATAAGATCATGGCTGATCTTCTACCTCATCTCCATTTTCCTGCACTATCCCCATATCCCTTGATTTCCTTAATATTTAAAAATCTATCGATTTCTGTCTTGAATATGCTCAACGACAGAGCCTCCACAGCCCTCTGGGGTAGAGAATTCCAAAGATTCACCACCCTCTGAGTGAAGAAATTTCTCCTCATCTCAGTCCTAAATGGCCGACCCCTTATTCTGAGACTGTGACCCCTGGTTCGAGACTCCCCAGCAAGGGGAAACATCCTCCCTGCATCTACCCTGTCGAGCCCTGTAAGAATTTTGTATGTTTCAATGAGATCACCTCTCATTCTTCTAAACTCCAGAGAATGTAGGCCTAGTCTACTTAATCTCTCCTCATATGATAATCCCCCCATCCCAGGAATCAGTCTGGTGAATCTTTGTTGCACTCCTTCTATGGCAAGTATATCCTTCCTTAGGTAAGGTGACCAAAACTGTACACAATTCTCCAGGTGTGGTCTCACCAGGGCCCTATATAATTGCAGTAAGATGTCTTTACTCTTATACTCAAATCCTCTTGTAATAAAGGCCAACATACCATTTGCTTTCTTAATTGCTTGCTGTACCTACAGGTTAACTTTCAGTGATTCGTGTACAAGGACACTAAGGTCCCTCCGAACACCAACATTTCCCAATCTCTCACCATTTAAAAATACTCTGCTTTTCTATTTTTCCTACCAAAGTGGATAACTTCACATTTCTCCACATTTTATTCCATTTGCCACGTTCTTGCCCACTCACTTAGCATGTCTATATCCCCTTGAAGCCTCCTTGCATCCTCCTCACAACTTACATTCCCACCCAGCTTTTTATCAGCAGCAAATTTGGATATATTACATTTGATGTCCTCATCCAAATCATTGATATAGATTGTGAATAGCTGAGGCCCAAGCACTGATCCTTGCGGTACCCCACTAGTTATAGCCTGCCAGCCCAAAAATGACCCGTTTATTCCTACTCTCTGTTTTCTGTCCATTAACCATTCCTCAATCCATGCTAGTATATTACCCCCAATCCCATGAGCCCTAATTTTATTTTAATAACCTCTTGTGTGGCACCTTATCAAATGCCTTCTGAAAATCCAAATACACCACATCCACTGGTTCCCCCTTATCTATTCTGTTAGTTACAACCTCAAAAAACTCTAATAGATTTGTCAAACACGATTTCCCTTTCATAAATCCGTGTTGACTCTGCCCAATCCTATTATTATTTTCTAAGTGCCCTGTTACTGCATCCTTAATAATAGATTCTAGCATTTTCCCTACTACTGATGTCAGGCTAACTGGTCTGTAGTTCCCCGTTTTCACTCTCTCTCCTTTCTTAAATAGTGGGGTTACATTTGCTACCTTCCAATCCGTGGGAACCGTTCTAGAATCTATGGAATTTTGGAAAATGACAACCAATGCATCCACTATCTCTATAGCCACCTCTTTCAAAACCCTAGGATGTAGGCCATCAGGTGCAGGGGATTTATCGGCTTTCAGTGCCATTAATTTCTCCAGGACTATTTTTTCACTAATACTAATTTCTTTCAGTTCCTCATTTTCGCTGGAGCCTTGATTCACCACTATTTCCGGGAAGTTTTTTGCATCTTCTTTCATGAAGACCGATACAAAGTATTTGTTTAATTTCTCTGCCATTTCCTTATTCCCCGATATAATTTCTCCTGTCTCAGCCTGTAAGGGACCCACATTTACTTCGCTAATCTTTTCCTTTTTATATACCTATAGAAGCTTTTACAGTCTTTATGTCTCTTGCTAGTTTACTCTCAAAATGAATGACATTTTCTAGTTCAGGGCAAGAGCAGAAAACGGCACCGGTACAGTCATCAATGTACTGGAAAAAGAGGTGAGGGAGGGGACCCGAGTAGGGCTGAAACAAAGAATGTTCCACATATCCCACGAAAAGGCAGGCATAGCTAGGACCCATGCAGGAACTTTAGTTTGGAGGAACTGAGTGGAGTCAAAGGAGAAGTTGTTGAACGTGAGAACAAGTTCAGCCAGGCGGAGGAGGGTGGTGGTGGATGGGGACTGGTTGGGCCTCTGTTCAAGGAAGAAGCGGAGTGCCCTCAGGCCGTCCTGGTAGGGGATGGAGGTGTAGAGGGATTGGATGTCCATAGTGAAAAGGAGACAGTTGGGGCCAGGAAACTGTTAAAGTGGTGGAGGGCGTAGGAAGAGTCGCGGATGTAGGTGGGAAGAGACTGGACAAGGGGAGAAAAAGTAGAGTCGAGATAGGAAGAAATAAGTTCCGTGGGGCAAGAACAGGCTGAAACGATGGGTTTACCAGGGCAGTCTTGTTTGTGGATCTTGGGAAGGAGGTAGAAGCGGGCTGTGCGGGGTTGGGGAACTATGAGGTTGGCGGCCGTGGAGGGAAGATCTCCAGAGGAGATGAGGTCAGTGGCAGTCTTGGAAATGATGGTTTGATGTTCGGTAGTGGGATCATGGTCCAGGGGGAGGGAGGCGGCGGAGTAAGAGAGTTGGCGTTCAGCCTCCGCAAGGTAGAGGTCGGTTCGCCAAACAACAACAGTGCCACCCTCGTCAGCAGGTTTTATGACAATGTTGGGGTTGGCCTAACTACTCTAATGGCTTTACTAATTCCACAAACTTGATCTAGCTGTTATTAGAAAATGCAAGAGAACAGTTCAGCATGTGTTAATTTTTTTTCTTCCCGCCCTGCAGACATGTTCCTAAGATCTGGTTAGCTACTTCCTCCAGATGACAAATTCAATATGAAGAATCATGGCCATTCAACTGCTTGCTACTACCTCCTAGTATAATACATCCCAACATCATTTTGCCACAGTGCCACTTTCCAAACATAGATGGGCCATATTTCTAAAGTCAGTCATATCAAGAATCTACTCTTCAGCAAATGGGTTCACTAAATTTATTTTCCTAATTTTATACTGGGCACAATAGAACTCTACTAGGACAGCTACTGAATTCAATCAGACCCTACTAAGCAGCTGAAAATTTGAAGGAATTAAAAAGGTAAATTGCATGATCCAACAGCTGTAATGGAGAGCTGCACTCGGAGGCACACAGGATTATGGAATTTATCCTTATAATTTCATATCATAATTTTTGGAATTTGAAAATGAGCAAAGTTTTATTATTTCCCACCGATTTTATGTAGTTTCATCAAACATCTTCTTCAATTTGATATAAGCAGTCAGAGGAATTAGCAAAAGACAGTTATTATCTATAATTATTACCTTCTTTTAGCTTTTTCACCCACGTACTTCTGCTATCAGCGGTTGGAGCAAAAACATACAAGGTATTACAGTCGTATATAATCTGAAACAAAAAAAAGTTTAAATTATAATAATGCAGGAGAATTTGAACCCTGGGGGGGAGAAGGGACACTACAAATAGTGCTAATATTTGTGCAAAACGATGTAGGAAAGGGTCAACTGCTTTAGTCCTCCGGGTGCATTAATGACAGCTTTAAAATCTCAATCAACTAACCAAGATTGTTATTAGACTGCATAATAGTCCTGTTTAATTTTTTTGTTTATATGCCAATTAGCTGTTGTCAGCTGAGGTAGTGAGTGGGGCACTACAATTAGCCTCAGCACTCCAGGACCCCTGATGGGAGTGGACATGTTTGAAGGCCAGGTGACTGTGATCCCAACAATCAGAACTTCCCTCTTCCATGTGGTTGAATAGTCTGCTGACATTCATGGTCAAGGTTCACCAATGAATAATAAGGACTTGGACAAGGCACCAGAGAGTAATGGGCACCAATGGAAATGTTCCCCAGTAAGAATTCAACATCTTCACCAAAGGAATGGGAGAGAAGGAAAAACAATTGGCAGAGAAAAATAAACACTGCAGGTGCAAGGTTTTAAATAAAGAAAAATAAACAGCTCCAAATTGGCTTGCAAAGATAGCCAACATACCGACAGCAAATAATCCAAATGCAATCATAACTCTCAATTCTATGATTATCACTCTGCTGTGCACATGCTGAACTATTTTAAAGGAAGCTTTGAAATTTGCATCTTCCCCATACACACATTCATTCTCATTGGGTGAAATCATCAAATAACTAGAGACAAAATAAAGGCATTCAATAATTCTGTAAATATGAGCAAAATACAGGTAAGGATTTTCACCTATATTTTGAAGATAGAGTGGGGGTAAAATTCAACTTCGGTGGGGGTGCAAAACAGGTGGTGACGGATCAGCCACTCATTGGACACTCCACCCAATTTTCCTTTCCATTGAAATCAATACATCAGAAGAACCGCTGTATCACTTGCATATTACATAATAACGGCAGAACTGACACATAGCTCTTCTCTCTCCCCAAAGAAATATAGGGCTAACAAATATTTTTGACGAAAAGGAAACTATGGTCTGGATTTTGCAGGGGTGGGGGGGGGAAAGAGAGTCAGCGGGCGCGATCAGTGGTGGGTCAGGTGGGAAAGTGCTTTTTTCCCCCCAGCGGGTCGGGACCCCGCTGTGAACATGCCACCACGCAGCGGATGGTTCACAGCGGGGGACCCAATTCAGGTAATTAGTGGCTTGTTTAGACCCACTTAAGAATGAATTTCAGCTCACCTTCTGAATTTGACAGCTCGTCCACAGGGTCCACGTTGGTCATGGACCACATCTGTGAAGCTGAGGCGGGAGGTTATTGATCATTGAATCAGCTGTTGAGATCAGAGCTTTAAATGTACAGTAAAAGCTCCCACCTTACAGAGATATCTTCCCTCAGCCACAAACTCTTCCTCACTGCATTTCCACAACAGATTCACCATGCTGCAAGTCTTTACACAATTCTCCATCCAGTCTGACCTCACTACCTCTCTCACCATTGACAGATCGCTTCTGTCATCTCAACTTCACCTGCCATCTATTACATCAATGAGAAGTCGCACAACACCAGGTTATAGTCCAACAGTTTTATTTGAAATTACGAGCTTTCGGAGTTCCGAAAGCTCGTAATTTCAAATAAAACTGTTGGAGTATAACCTGGTGTTGTGCGACTTCTCATTTTTGTCCACCCCAGTCCAACACCGGCATCTCCGCATCATGATCTATTACATCAGCATGGGTGCCCTTTATACTGTCTCACCTTGGTCCTCAGAATCTGACCACGATCAGCCCCAACAACAACACCAACCTTCTCTGCAATCACCTGATGCTGCACAGGACACAAGGCATCAGCACCCAACCACATTGCTGCCCGGGAGGCCAGGGATGGCCTCAATATGGCCAGATTTACATCACTTGATGCTTACACCCTGGCTGCCACATGATGCGCCAGGTTGACACCACCCCACACCAACACCATAAAGCATCCCACAATGCCCAAGCCATTCCTTTCACACTCATTACCATTGCGGGGGGTACCGCTGTGTCTCACCATTCATTGCAACTCACTAAGCCACTTCCAAAGGTGCACACAAATCTGTCCAAAAACGGAAAGTGTTCAAAATAAAGGTTTCAATGTTTGACAGCACATTAACAGAAACTTCACAGGAACATCGCATAAAACACCCAAGTGTCTACCCTTGTGTATTCTTAGTTGGTATGATTGGACTAGGATGAGGGTGAGTGTGAGGGGTGGCTACTGAGATGGGGAAGTGATAATATAGATAGAGAGAGAGGGATGGGTGGAGGTGCAAGGTAAGTTGGTGTAAGGATGTGCAGGAGTAGAGTAGGGAAGGCAGAGTGATGGGGATGTGATGAGTGGCACAGCAGGGTGAGGTTGAGTGTGGCTTTGTACTAATGTTTCGTGATCTACTGAGATAATTGAAACGTTTGCGGCACTGCACCCAGGTCCCCCTGACCAATCCCTGCTTGTGCCCTCCTCTGCAATGTGCAACCAGGCTGCATTGCTCTCCTGGCGAGGTCTCTTCCGTCCATTGGAAGGGAAGAGAACCTCCCTGCATACTGTGACTCCCTCCATAAGCATATGGAGGGAGTCAATTTGAGAGCCTGGGTGCAGCCCTGAGCCTTTGTGCAGTGCTTGTCAGTGTTTGCAGCATCTCAATGCTGTACAACACTGACAACACAAATGTCAAAATATAGTTGGCCATGGTTCCTTTAAGGAAACCGGCTGATGAAGCGCCATCAATTGACTTCACCAGACCCGCATCCTCTAATTGGCCGGTAAACGCGCTGGGCAGGCTTAACAAGACCCATCAAGGGAAATTCATTTCACAGGCCGGGATGGAGACAGCAGCGGGGTCGAGACCCACCACCGACGTTGTCCGCCACGGACCCGCTGAGGTTCGTACAATCACGGCCATAATTTTGAAAAAATATAATAAAGCAGTGCAAAATATTTAAAACTGTGATCAAGAAACTAGCCAATAATGAAACACTGTGGACGAATAAAGAGATAAGGGTAAAATTGAAACTGAAGAAAAAGGCATAGCCATAGACAATAAAGGAGAGGATGACAAAAGAGGTTCGGAAAGAAGTCAAAAAACAATTAGAAAAGCAAAGCGGAACTACAAAATTAAATTATCAAGGAAAATAAACAGAAATAGTTAAATATTCTACAGACACATAAATAACAGAAGAAAAATCAGGATAGGACCACTCAGGGATGCACAAGCTAAACTCACAGTTAATGGCAGCTAAGTTGCAGAAATATTGAATAGTTACTCTGCCTCAGTATTTACCAGGGAGACTAACAAGGTGGGCATGAAATTAGAAGACATCAAAAAAGATATAAAGACATTTAAGATAAAAAGGGGGAAGATAATTGATAAACTAATCAAACAGAGAGGTTAAAACCCCTGGTCCGGATGGATTGCATCTGCGCATATTAAAAGTTAGTGAAGAGATAGCAAAGGCACTAGTACATATATATAACAATTCATTAGCAAAGGGAATAGTGCCAAATTGGGGGTTGTGGTTAATACAAAGGAAGAATGCGACAAAATACAAGAAGACATGAATAAACTTGCAGAATGGGCATTTAATTGGCAAATGAATTTCAATATAGGCAAGTGTGAGAGGTGCATTTTGATAGGGAGAATAAGGAGGCCACACACTGTTGGATAATAAGGGCTGGATTTTGATACTGGGGCGGGCTGGGGTCGTGTAATCCGCATTTCGTGTTAGTCACCCGATTCTAAATCGATGTGGGAGAATGATGCCATTTTAACCTAATTGGCCAATTGAGTTCCAACGTGTGGGAACCCATGGCCGGTGAGTTTTTCCAGTCTGAAAATCGCCTCCGATTATGTCATCATTGTTGCTGCATTTAAGGTCTGCAACAAGCCTTGCTTCTTCTGCAGACTGCCAAGCTTTTGCCCTTGCATGTTAGAGGCACCTGCAGGAAGAATAGCCAGCCAGAGACCTAGGTCTGCACCTCGCTTTGATGACGTTGCCCTGCAGGCTTTAGTAGAGGGAGCAAGAGCAAACAAAGAGGTGCTCTTCCCTTCTTCAGGGAGGAAGAAGCCTCCCCAGCAAACCAAGGCTGTGTGGATCCAGGTGGCAGAGGAGGTCAACTCTTTGTCAATAACCCGCAGAACCTGGCTTCAGTGCAGGAAGAGGCTTCATGACCTTCTGCGCACTGGAAAAGTGAGTATGAATTTTCCATCACCCTCAATCTGATCCACATTGACTCTCCTCACCAGCACTCAGCTTTAGCAATCTCTTCCTCCACATCCCACTTGACACTGACATCCATGCACCCTTACCCATTCCCTCTCTCTCTATGGTCACATTCACCTAACTATTCAACTATGCAGCCCTCACACTCCCTATCACTGTGATGCAATTACAACACACAGAGAGGGCCCTTGGTCTTGCCACCTCACTCCATCTTTGTCTCCTTCTAAGCATCTATGCTATGGATTCTCTACATTCACTCCTTCATTCTCACTCAAACTCCACTTGTCTCCCTCATTGCAGGAAAAGAGAGCTCACAATAAGAGGGAAAGAGCGAGGACAGGAGGAGGGCCACCTTCATTAGCCCAGCTCACCCCCTGGGAGGAGGCGGTCCTGGAGATGGTGGGAGTGCAGGAAGATTCCCAAGTGGGGGACGGACAGACGGGCGCATCACAGCAAGCTGGTGTCAGAATAGTTTTCCATCTCTCTCAATGACATTGCATGAGTCGCTGATAATGATTCTGAAGCTCTAACAGATGGACTTATGATCATCTGGAATATGCAATGTGCATGTAACTTTAGCCTCACATCTCTGACTCTTTCCTTTACTCCCCCCCAGGACCATCGCAAGCACCCGTCCCCACTATCCAGGAGGAAGAGCATGAGCCTCAAGACTCCTCAGAGGAAGATGCAACCTCTGAGGGCGCAGCGTCAGCAGAATTCAGCGCACCCAGCACCAGTGCAGACACTCACACCTCGGAGAGAACATCGCGAGATAGAGTAGTGTTGTCACCTGGTGTATCACAGCTCACAAGTGAGCATCAGCAGATAGTGGAGACAGGGACAGCAGTGGAGAGTCCTAGTCGGAGGGCGCAGGACTCTCCCAGCTCGGCTCAGCTGCATGTCGACCCTCTGCCTCTGGGTCCATCCATAAGATCAGCGGTGCTGGAACTCCAGGAACAGATGCAGGAGTCTCTGGCAGGTTTTGTCTCCAGGGTCGCTGCGAGTGTGGAGCGAATGGAGGAGTCCATTGCGAATATGAGCAGAGCCTTTGTGGAGTCATTGGCGCATGAACGCATTACCACGGAAAGGATGGCAACCTCCGTGCAAATAATGGCAACCTCCATTGAAAGGATGGCTACAGTAGACGAGAGGATGGCTGCGGCCATGGAGGAGATAAGTCGCCAGAGTGCAGAAAACATGGTGAGTGTTCAGAATAGAATGACATCTCTGGAGGAGCGATGGTCATCTATTGAACACAGAAACCAGACCTTCATGGAAGTCCTTCTGAGTAGGACCTCCAGTGCAGATATGGGTCCCCATGGTCCCCCTGATATGCAGCAAGGTGCTCTCAATCCACTTGCAAGCGCGGAGGTGGACCTGACCCATAAGAGGGATGTAGTTTGCAGAGAACAAGGAAGTGGGGGCTCCTCTCCAAGCGCTCACACTTCCATGCCACTGACAAGTCCTCGGTCAAAGCCCCACCAGAGTCCGCACCCAACTGAGATCGGCGTCTCAACCCCTGCACAGCCGCAGGAGCAGCAGACTGTTGGCGAGCCCTCACAGGTTCGCAACCCCAGAGGACACCCGCCAAAGGTGTCGAGACAGGAGCAGCAAGAAAGTGAGCAAGGGGCCTCCACATCTGCTGAAGCCACAGGGGAAGCATCACGTAGGAGCACGCGTAAAAGAAAGATAGTGCACAAATAGTCACAAGGGGTAGTCACTTGGGTGAATTTTGATGTTTTATGTTAAAAAGCCATCAGATGATTACTGTAAATAAAAAATCAGATGGCTACTGCTGTAGTTGTGGCGTGTGTCATTTCGCAAATAGGACTTCCACATTGAGGGCTTAGGATTACTTGCAATTGTCAGTATGGTGTTCAAATTGCTAGGAATCCGCTGGTTCTTGGCCATTGTCGATGCTCAGGTAAGAAGCTGTGAGGCAAAAGTGCTTGATTGGCTAGGCTAAGCAAATCTGGCCAAGATGAGTGCGTCCCTTGCATCCCGGCCAGCAATGTGCTCGCATGCTGCTGGCGCTGGTTGATGGGCCTCTGCAAGATGTTCGTTGTCGCTCTCCACCTCCTCCTCCTCATCTGAGGAGGATATGTGACGAGCCACTTGGTCCTCAGGAATCTGCAAGCCACGACGCTGTGCCATGTTGTGAAGTGCACAGCAAACCACGACAATTCTGGAGACCCTGGCTGCTGAGTACTGCAGGGCTCCACCTGATCTATCCAGGCATCTGAAGCGCATCTTCAGCAAACCAATGGTTTGCTCGATTATGGCTCTGGTGGACATGTGGCTGGAGTTGTAGCTCTCCTCAGCTTCGTTGGATGGGCTCCTCAACGGCGTCATTAGCCACGTCCTCAGGGGATAGCCCTGGTCTCCAAGTAGCCATCCGTTAAGTTGGTCTGGCGGACTGAATAGCGGAGGCACACTAGACTGGCGCAGTATGAAGGAGTCATGGCAACTGCCAGGGTACTTGGCACAAACATGCAAAATTTCCTTCTTGTGGTCACACACCAGCTGAACGTTAAGGGAGTGGAAGCCCTTGCGGTTGACAAAAATACCTGGATTGCGATGGGGTGCCTTAAGGGCCACATGTGTGCAGTCAACGATGCCCTGCACCCTTGGAAAGCCTGCCAGATTAGCTAATCCAACCGTACGCGCCGTGACACTTGCTTGATCCTTGGTGAAATGGATGTGATTGTGCACGATGGCAAAGAGGGCATCGGTTACCCTGCGTGATGCAAGTATGTGCGGCTGCCTGGGAGATGCCGCTGATGTCTGCTGCTGATCCCTGGAATGAGCCTGAGGCAAAAAAGTTGAGTGCGGTGGTGACTTTGACGGCCACTGGTAAGGGTTGTCCACCTGGTCCTCTGGGCTCCAGGTCCTGTTGCAGCATTGCGCAGATGTCACCCACTACCTCTCGCGAATGTCGGAGCCGCCTTTGGCACTGCTGCTCAGACATGTTGAGGTAGCTGACCCTGTGTCTGCAGACCCTGTTTGGGGGGTATCTCCTGCGCCGACGGGCTTCCATGCGCTGGCCCCTTCTGGCCTGTGCAGCTTCAGGTGGGTGAGCAGCAGCTTGGCGCTCCTGTTGTTGGTGCTGCTGCTGTTGGTTCTGCTGGTGTTCATGGTTCTGCTGGTGCCGCGGCTGGTCTTCGTCCTCATCTGATGTCCAGAAGGGAAGGAAATAAATGGCTCCCATGCTTCTGGTATATGCCTCAGTTGAGGAAGCGCTCAGTCAAGGTGACGAGAGGGGTGTCCCAGGAGGTCACACTGGAGATGGGTGTCAGGCTCCAAACTTCCACAGCTGTGGTTATGCCTTCTAAAAGTTCCCCCAGACCTGAGACAGCAAAGTCCTGCCACCTGCAAATGATGGCTGATCAAATCTCCTATTTAATGTTTGAGCTGCAGCTGATAGTCAGCAATGCAATTGTGCTCCCACCAGGTTTCACCGTCGTGTTTCAGAACAGGTGTGCTTCACGTGGGAAAAGGGTTAAAATCACAAAGGCCTATCAAAATGGCATTATAGAGGCAATTTAGTGCTTGTTAAGGGCCTTAACGGCCTATCCCGCCTCTTGAAGGCGGGACGGAGACGGGACCAGTAGACACGATTTAATGAAAATTGCTTGGAGGCGGGGTTGGGCCCGCCCGCCAGTTTTTGCAATTTTAACCACCCACACGCCTCCAATCCCGCTTCAACGGCCCGATGAAATTCGAGCCCTAAGAGTCTAAATGGGGTAGAGGAGCAAAGGGATCTCGGGGTACAGATACACAAATCACAAAGTAGCTACGCAGGTTAATAAGGTAAAAAAAAACAAGCACTAGTGTTCATTTCTAGAGAGATAGAATTGAAAAGCAGGGAAGTCATTTAAACTTGTATAGAACCTTGGTTAGACTACACTTGGGAGTACTGTGCACAGTTCTGGTCTCCATATTATAAAAAAGATACAGAGGCATTGGAGAAGCAAAAAAGATTCATAAGGATGATACCAGAACTAAGAGGTTAACTATCAGGAAAAACTGAACAGGCTGGGGCTCTTTTCTCTGGAAAAGAGAAGGCTGAGAGCTGACCGGAGAGCGGTCTTTAAGATTATGAAAGGGTTTGATAGGGTAGATGTGGAGAAAATGTTTCCAATTGTGAGGGAAACTAGAGGTTATAAATATAAGATTGTCATTAATAAATCCAATAGAGAATTCAGGAGGAATTTCTTTACCCAGAGAGTGGTTAGAATGTGGAATGCGCTACCACAAGGAGTGGTTGAGGCAAATAGCATAGATGCATTTAAGAGAAAGCTAGATAAGCACATGAGGGAGAAAGAATAGAAGGGTTTGCTGATAGGGTTAGATGAAGAGCGGTGGAAGGAGGCTCGTATGGAGCATAAATGCCGGCATTGACCAGTTGGGCCAAAGGGCCTGTTTCTGTGTAGACTCGATGTAACTCAATGTAAGCCAGATAGGAAACCCACCATGACCTTCCATTAAGGCATTGCACTTACAATTAGCTACCCTTCAGACTGTCATAAGGTACTTTCAAATCTTCCTATAAATGCCCATGACTCTTGTATAGTGCCCTTTATATCCCTAAGCTTCACCTGATGGATTCAAACCAAAAGAATCCTCCCATCTAACATAGTTGGATGTTACATGTATAGTCGCCACACTCACAATGAGCTGTATGTCAGTGTTACATCTGTACTGGTTCAGCTTGGCTAGGAAGGCAGCTAGTTCTGGTATGTAGGTCTTCATACTTCAGCCAAGATAGGAACAGGAGTAGGCCATTCAGCCTCTCACGCCTGTTCCGCCATTCAATTTAATCATGGCTGATCTACACCTCAACTCCATTTACCCAACTCTGGCCCATATCCTTTGGGGCAGGCGGTGGAATTCCTCCTTTCCACTACCCTTTGTATGGAAAAAGTGCTTCCGAATTTCACTGATGAATGGTTTAGCTCTAATTTTAAGATTGTGCCCCCTTGTTCTGGATTCCCCCACCAGAGGAAATAGCTGCTAGTTATTTAGGGGGAAAAATTGGGTCACGCCCCCTTTGGGACGCTAACTTCACAGTAGTGCCCTGAAAAAATTAGCGCCCCCGCGGCCAAAATTCACTGGTAGCGCCCCAAGAGGCAGGCAGGGCGCTACTGGAAGCGCCCCACCTCCGCCTTGGGGCGCTGCGAGTGAATATCGCGGTGCTACATGCCGCAGCGCCACGCTCTGCTGCACATCATGCCGCGGTACTGCAGGCCTTCCTCCCCTTATTAAAGGGGAGGGGCCTAGCGCAGCGCGACCCGAGGTCCAGCTGGGCCACCAGGGATCGGAGTGCCGGCAAAAGAGCCCGGCACTCAAGAGAAGTGCCGGGCTCACTGAGTGCGGCTGGCACTCCGCGGGGGGGGGGGGGGGGGTGCTGCTCAGAAGGCCGGGAACGGCAACGGGGGCAGGTTCTGGCAGGCAGCCAGCAACAAAAATGGCTGCCCGGCACCTCCCCTTTAATTTGCGCCGCCCCGGCCGCAGGTAGGCCCCCCTGACCCTGTCAGACATAACGTCCAGCGGTAAGTCAGGGGGTGCTACCGAAGATCGCGGCTGGGGCGCTGAGCTCGGTGATTACATCAGCGCCGGCGGCGCAGCGCCGTGGGGCGCTAACTGTTACCGCTGCCACTAACCTCCCGCTGAATTTCACGGGAGGCATTAGCGACGCCACGACCAGGCGCTAGTTGCTTTGCGCCCCGTTAGCACCCGAAGCAAAGCAACCAAATTTTTAGGCCTTAGTTTATCGAATCCCTTTATCATATTAAACACCTCAAATGGATCACTTCAAATAGATCACCCTTTAACCTTCTAAACTCAAGGGAATACAACCCAAGTTTATGCAACCTGTCCTCATAATTTAACCCCAAGTATCATTTTGGTAAATCTATGCTGAATATTTTCTTAATGGCAAAGCCTGGGGATGTATAATGGCAAAACATTAGGAACTGTGGAGAATCAAAGAGGTTTTAGGGTCCATGTACAGAAATTACTAAAAGATAGTGTGCAGGTACAAAAAGGCTAATGGAATGATGGCCTGGAATACAAAGGAGGGGAAGTTATGCTTCAGTTGTATAGAGCCGTGGGTCAGTCCCCATCTGGAGTCCTCCATTCAGTTTTGGGCACCGCACCTCAGAAAGGATATAGTGGCCTTGGAGGGAGTACAGCACTGATTCACCAAAATGATACCGGGGCTAAAAAGGTTAGATTATGAGGACAAACTGCATAAATGTGGCCTGTAGTTTAGAAAATTGAGGGGTGATCCAATTGAAGTGTTTAAAATGATAAAAGGATTCATTTCATCTGATCTATCTCAGCAAGATTAACTCAAAGTATAAAGGTGAAAAGACTGTGGACCCAACATTCTGCTTTAGCCTCTGTCATAACTGCCTGGGGGTGGGGGTGCAGAAAATGGGGTGGAACCCAGTTCCGCTTGGACAGGAGGTCAGGAAGTTCCAGTAATGGTGCCGTGGACAGATCTTGCACCCATCTCCCTATATCAAGGGGGTGTCTGAGGGAATTCCCGGGATATCCCAAGAAATTCTACCCAAATCCACCACAATGGGCCCAACGGAACCCAGGCCTGCTTGGAGCAAGTGTAGATTCATGTAATTAAATAAATCTGGAATAAAAAGCGAGTATCAGTAATGGTGACCATGAAACTATCGGATTGTTGTAAAAACCCATCTGGTTCACTAATGTCCTTTAGGGAAGGAAATCTGCTGTCCTTACCTGGTCTGGCCTATATGTGACTCCAGACCCACAGCAATGTGATTGATTCTTAACTGCCCTCTGAAATGGCCTAGCAAGTCACTCAGTTGTAACAAACTGCTACAGAAAACAATAAGAATAAAAAAACCGGATGGACCACCCGGCATCGACCTCAGCAACGGCTTCAGACAGGACGACGGCACACCCTGCCCAGTCGACCCGGCAAAGTTCTCCTCACCAACATCTGGGGACTTGTGCCAAAATTGAGAGAGCTGTCCCACAGACAGCCTGACAGTCATACTAACAGAATCATATCTTTCAGCCAATGTCCCAGACTCCTCCATCACCATCCCTGGGTATGCCCTGTCCCACCAGAGGTGGCGGCACAGTGTTATACAGTCAGGAGGGAGCGGCCCAAGGGAGTCCTCAATATTGACTCCGGGCCCCATGAAGTCTCATGGCTTCAGGTCAAACATGGGCAAGGGAACCTCCTGCTGATTACCACCTACCGCCCTCCCTCAGCTGATGAATCAGTACTCCTCCGCCATTCAGCCCCTCGAGCCTGCTCCGCCATTTAATGAGATCATGGCTGATCATCCAAATTCAGTACCCTGTCCCTGCTTTCTCCCCATATCCCTTGATCCCTTTAGCCTTAAGAAATATATCTATCTCCTTCTTTAATATATTTAATGAATTGGCCTCAACTGCCTTCTGTGGTAGAGAATTCCACAGGTTCACCACTCTCTGGGTGAAGAAATTCCTCCTCATCTCAGTCCTAAATGGCTTACCCCTTATCCTTAGAATGGCTTACCCCTTATCCTGGAAGAAACACTGAGGGTAGCAAAGGCACAGAATGTACTCTGGGTGGGGGACTTCAATGTCCATCACCAAGAGTGGCTCGATAGCACCACTACTGACTGAGCTGGCCAAGTCCTGAAGGATAGAGCTGCCAGACTGGGCCTGCGGCAGGTGGTTAGAGAACTATCACAAGGGGAAACCTACTTGTCCTCATCCTCACCAATCTACCTATCACAGATGCATCTGTCCATGACTGTATTGGTAGCAGTGACCACCGCACAGTCATTGTGGAGAAGAAGTCCCATCTTCAAACTGAGGACACCCTCCATCGTGTTGTGGGGCACTACCACCGTGCTAAATGGGATAGATTCAGAACAGATCTAGCAGCTCAAAACTGGGTATCCAGATTTATTTAATTAACTGTATTTAAATACCCCAACTGCCATGGTGGGATTTGAATTCACGTCTGTGGATCATTAGTCCAGGCCTCTGGATTACTAGTCCAGTAACATAACCACTATGCTACCGTTCCTTGTGTTGGAGCAGTATGGAGTAAATCTTGTATTCCGGGCCTCATTCTGGAGGACACAACTGATGCGCACTTACAGGTGCAATGCATCCACCTCGAACATGGTCATGACCCCGTTCCCGCAACTTTTGATGGAGTTGGCATCCATAGTTGCAAGTGGCCATGAGTCTAGCTCAAATGCTCTTCTACCAGAGCAGATCCTGGAATCTTGGCCCTTATGTTCTGACACACTTCCCCCAAGCAGTTGCACAAAATCTTTGGCACCATCTGTCACATTGCAAATTAAATACACTGTGGCAAATAGAAAGAGCAGACTAACAATAAATATTTACATGATCTCAAAACATGTTTGGGAATGTTTAAGTGTCACAAAGGGTTAGCACGACATCCTTTCACCTCCGAGAGCCAAGTCTGAATCTAATCCAGACTGGTTGGCTAAAACTCTACGGGTCGATTTTCCTGGCCCACCCGCTGTCTGGTGCTCGACAGGAACAGTGTACCAAAGTGCCACTGGCTCCCACAGTTACCTTCACTACACTTCCTCCCACTCCGCTTCCTGTAAGGACTCTATTCCATTCTCCCAGTTTTTTCCATCCCCATCGCATCTGTTACGACGATGCCACCTTCCATACCAGTGCTTCCGATATGTCTTCCTTTTTCTTCAACCGAGGACTCCCCTCCACCATGGTTGACATGGCCCTCGAATGTGTCCGTTCCATAGAGTGATCTTAAATGGAGTGCACTTAAACAGAGTGTTAAACTTGGGAATTTGCAGAGAGTGGGAATTCTCTGCAGAGGGAGAAGGAGGTGCTGATTTTGCCTACAATACTTGTAGTGCTTTCTGTTGCCGGTAAATATGTAATTTAATCTACCTAGCACTTAAACTAGATCTAGTAACTAGCTAAAAATGAAATTATAAACTAAGTTAATTAAATATATAAATTTTAATTAACTAAATAAATAAAACAAGGTTATAAAGGGATGGCAGTGCAGGTGGTGTGCCGCAACTGTAGCATGTCAGACTTTGTGGAGAGCATCGTGATCCCAGACGACCACGTCTGCAGTAAGTGTCGGCATCTCGAGGAACTTCAGCTCAGGAGTTGTTGAGCTGGAGTCTGAGGTGCAGACATTGCGGGGCATCAGGGAGGGGGAGAGTTACCTGGACACTTTGATCCAGGAAGCAGTCACACCCCTTAGGTTAAGTAGTGGTACAGGTCTCGTTAGCGGTCAGGGACAGGAGGGTGTGACTGCAACTCAGGCAGATAAGGGGATCCCAGGTGCAGTGCTGGAGGAGCCTCAGCCTTTGCCCTAGTCCAACAGGTATGAGGTTCTTGCTGCCTGTGTGGATGAGGGCAAAGTCTGCAGGGTGGATGAACAAACTGACCACAGCACCGTGATACAGGAGGCCATTCAAGTGGGGCAAGTGGGGGGGGGGGGGGGGCGGGCGATGGGGGGAGAGTGTGAAAAGGAATGTTATAGTGGTAGGGGTCAGTATAGTCAGGGGGATAGATACTGTTCTCTGCAGCCGCAACTGGGAGTTCCGAAGGCTGTGCTGCCTGCCCAGTGCCAGAGTTAAGGATATCTCCTCGTGGCTAGAGAAGAATTTGGAGTGGGAGTGGGAGGATCCAGTTGTCATGGTCCACGTAGGAACCAACGACATAGGTAGAACTAGGAATGAGGTTCTGCTGAGGGAGTTTGAGGAGCTAGGATCCAAATTAAAAAGTAGAACCTCAAAGGTAATAATCTCTGGATTACTACCTGAGCCACGCGCAAATTGCCATAGGGACAAGCAGATCAGAGACTTAAATGCATGGCTCAAAGACTGGTGTGGGAGGAAGGGGTTTCAATTCATGGGGCACTGACACCAGTACTGGGGAAAGAGGGAGCTGTTCCGTTGGGACGGTCTCCACTTAAACAGGACTGGGACCAGTGTCCTGGTGAATCGAATAACTAGGGCTGTAGATAGAGCTTTAAACTAAAAAGGAGGGGGGGGGGGCGGGGAGGGGGGGTCAGGTGTGAGGAAATTTAGAAATCGAAAGAGAGAAGAAGTCAAGGCAATGGAGCAGTGTAGCGATCTGGGTAAAGATAAGCAGAGTGCGACAAGCAGGGACAGAGAGTTTAACGGTAAAAGTGCATCAGCGAATAAGGTGAAAACTGTTTTTAATCTATATTAATGACTTAGATGAAGGGACCAAGTGTAATGTATCCAAGTTTGCTGACGATACAAAGCTAGGTGGGAAAGTAAGCTGCGAGGAGGACACCTCTGTCGGTGCAGGCTCGATGGGGATTCTGTGTGAGAAAGCAGGGACAGGGTACTGGAGTTGGATGATCAGCCATGATCGTATTGAATGGTGGAGCAGGCTCGACGGGCCGAATGGCCTACTCCTGCTCCTAGTTTCTATGTTTCTATGTTTCTATGACACAAAGAGCCTGCAAAGGGATATAGACAGTTAAGTGAGTGGGCAATAAGGTGGCAGATGGTGTATAATGTGAGGAAATATGAGGTTACTCACTTTGGTAAGAAGAATAGAAAAATTGAATATTTTTTAAATGGTGAGCAACTATTAAATGTTGGTGTCCAGAGAGAGTTAGGTGTCCTCGTACAGGAAACACAGAAAGTTAGCATAGTCTAAAAATTAGAGCCAGTCCTTTCAGGAGTGAAATTAGGAAACACTTCTACACACAAAGGGTGGTAGAAGTTTGGAACTCTCTTCCGCAAACGGCAATTGATGCTGGATCAATTGTTAATTTTAAATCGGAGATTGATAGCTTTTTATTAACCAAAGGTATTAAGGGATATGGGCCAAAGCCGGGTATATGGAGTTAGGCCGCAGATCAGCCATGATCTAATTGAATGGCAGAACAGGTTTGAGGGGCTCAATGGCCTACTCCTGCTCCTATGAGTGTCCCAGCCTCCCGTTGGAAATGCAAATTGGAGTATTATGATGTCAATAGGACCCCAATATAATTTTGAAGTCCCAATGGGTGGAGCTTGCACTGCGCACACTTCACACATTTGTACTTGCCACTGAGCAGCCCAACTAGCAGTCCTTAAAAAGAAAAGCTTTTTAATCATTTTTTGCAGGACCAGGAGGAGCATTAATGTCCTGGGGTCTCTGCCACCAACCTTACCCTACCAGCACCAGCTTGGTTACGCAGAGCCCGACAGATTTCCCACCCCTCCGAGCATCGAGCTGCTTGGAATGTGCGAACAGCTTATCGATGGAATTCAAATGAAAATGGTTTAGGTCTCCAACCGTTTCTGTCAGGCAGACGGCAAAGTCACTCACCCGCCGCCCACCCAATGGAAACACATGCATCAAAATTGACTCGAAAAATGTTCTGTTTCCCAGCACCAACGCCCCTCGCCTCAATGAGCACAATACATCACCAAATATAGAAATTAAGAAAATGTTTGCAGGAAAACTACACAATAAAATTTAGCCCCATTTTTCCCCACAAAGCTATAACCTTTCATCTTTCCACACTGTGGACAATGGCTTATGGTAATTATAATAAGCAATATGAACAAGTTTCATTTAAATTTATATCCCAGAACATGCAGCTTTTTCCTGAGTTAAGAACATAAGAAATAGGAGCAGGAGTAGGCCATTCGGCCCTTCGAGCCTGCTCCACCATTCAATAAGATCATGGCTGACCTTCTACCTCAACTCCACCTTCCCATATCGCTTGATTCCCTTAATATCCAACCATCTTTCAATCTCTGTCTTTAATATACTCAACGACGGAGCATCCACAACCGTCTGGGATAGAGAATTCCAAATATTCACCACCCTCGGAGTGAAGAAATTTCTCCTTATCTCACTCCTAAATGGCTGACCCCTTATTCTGAGACTGTGACCGCCCCTATTTCTAGACTCCCCAGCCAGGGGAATCATCCCCCCAGCATCCACCCTGACAAGCCCTGTAAGAATTCTGTATGTTTCAATGAGATCACCTATCATTCTTCTAAATTCTAGGGAATATCGGCCTAGTCTCCTCAGTCTCTCCTCATAGGGCAATCCCACATCCCAGGAATCAGTCTGGTGAACCTCTGTTTTACTCCCTCTAAGGCATGTATATCCTTCCTTAGGTAAAGAGACCAAGACTGTACACAGTACTCCAGGTGTGGTTTCACCAAGACCCTATATAATTGCAGTAAGACGTCTTCACTTTTATACTCCATAATGTAATAAAGGCCAACATACCATTTGCTTTCCTAATTGCTTGCTGTACCTGCATGTTAACTTTCAGTGATTTGTGTACAAGGACACCCAGGTCCCTTTGAATTTCCCAATCTCTTTTTCCTACCAAAGTGCATTATATATCATCCACATTATATTCCATCTGCCATGTTCTTGCCCACTCACTTAACCTGTAATTTATGAATTAATGGCCCAAAAATTCAGCCGTTCTCGGGTGAGTACTTAGTGCATACTCACCCGTATTCATTCCCGAAGTGCCGGTTTCCTGCATGCACTGCGCATGCGTGGGAAACCGGAACTTCCGGTATGGTGAAGGGGACGGTTCCTAGGTGAACCACGTGCGCAGTAGAGGCTGCGCGCGCGCAGTAGAGGCTGCGCGCACGCAGCACACTTAGATTTTTTTTCAGGTTTCAACGCGAGGGTAAGTATTGAAGATTCTACGCTAGTAAAAAGGAGGCATAAGACCCCTTTTGAACAAGGTAAGTAGTTAATTAAGTATAATTTAAAAACATTTTCAACAGGTTTATCTTTTTTTAGATACTTTAAAGAAAGGTAAGTTTATTTTTATAACTTTTAAAAAGTATTTTAATTTTTTCAAAAATTAAATTTTTGTTTAAAGTGGTTAATTTATTTAACTATAGTTATTTTATAAATGTGATGGTTTTTTAAAAAAAATTATTTGAGGTTTAGCTGTTCTTCTGGGGCTGATTTCAATTCACAGATTTGACAGGTCTCCTGTCAAATCTATGATGGTCTGCTGCCATTGGCTCTCCATGGCCCACGTGATCCCAGGGGTCGCATCGCACTAACTGCGCCCCTGGAACAAGCAAGCACTGCGCGCCGGCTCTTGGGAGAGGCCCGGGACCCGAAGTTCCTGTGGGCCCAAAACACAACGGCAGGCGCGGTGGGTAAGAGCGCGCGCGATCCTTACCCCCGCGGCAAGCCGGCCACGCGAATTTCTAGACCAAAGATTTTTTTCTTTGACTGTGAGGCACAGCTCTCGTCCTCTGCAATAATTTTAAGGAAACTTGGTTTTACATTTTATAATAGAGCACTAACTAATCAATTTGACTAATAATTGCGTATACAACACCCTCCTGCTTCTCTAGAGGGATATATATGGGGATTTACATTATGTGATAATACAAAAAAAAACAGAAAACACTTCATATAAATTGTTCACAGTAAGAATGACATTTACTGTACATTTGCTATGTGTAGTGTGTCACAGGTCATATTTTATTGGTAGTTTAAAATACAGCAGCATAGGGCAGGAAATTGTGGAATTACCCACTTCCTCCAAAGATGGACAACTATACTACTTAGTACTATGCATGCTGCACAGAAAAAAGTCAACCTCTGAATGCGGACAATGAAAAGTTGATCTTTTAAAGTAACTTACAATTCACGTTTCAATTATTTTGTACACACTATAATATATACTGATTGTTGTCAGAAACAGCCATAAGCTACATTCAATGTTTTATATCCTTCCCGTAGGATAAAAAAAAGTGAGGGGTTAATAAATCTTTTTAGAATAGGATTCCTACAGAGTTCTGGAAGGGTGGGAAATTGGCCGACTCCCACAATAAGCCAGCTGACAGTCGGAGCCTGGGGGGGGAGGGGGGGAGTGATTCTGGAGGGAGGGACACGGATGGGCCGCCAGCGGCCCAGAGTTTTTTTTATAGTCACTTCTGCTCCTCCTGGAACTACCAAAAAAAAAGTTACTTCCAAAACATTTCCTAGGCCATTTCGTGAATGGCCCCTTTCTGCCCAATTGGATTCCGAACATAGGGCCCCGATTGCAATTTTGGCTCAGGACACCGATTTGCATACCCAAGATGGCGGCAGCCAGAGCATCAGCGTAATGTGTCGGTAAGTGACCTGATACCATTTTCAGGCCACAACAGCCCCAATTACGCCAAGCAGAGGGAGTTACAATTGGCTCCCGTGTTTCTGCATCTAACTTCAAACATAGAGCAGCTGTTGGCTCCAATCACAAGGTGAGTGGACTCCTGATTAGTGGTTACATTTTTTTAAACTTCAAATTAGAATTTCGGGCGCCACCTCTCAGGGTCTGTTTTCATGATGTCATCCTCTCTCTTCATCACAGCTCATATGACTTTTTCAAAGCAGCCCCCTCAGATCTCTGTTCAAGTTAGTGACAAGATACAGGACCAGGCTGCCCAAACAGCTGAAAAAAGCGACAGAGTCTGCTGAAGAGTCCTCCCGGGACTAAGAAGCCCTGAGACAAGGATCACCCTTGGTCCCATGACACCACAGCACAGCTAAGCGCCTATGGGGTTCCTGGCCCTCAAGGTAACACTTCAGCACAGTAGCAGGGTAGGTTTAAGAGTAACACAGTAAGGCAGGTAGTTAAAAGATGATTTTTTTTTTTAATTTCAGATTTCCAGCATCTGCAGTATTTTGCTTTTGTATTAGTAAAAAGAAGCCCTTGTTATAGATACAGATATAAATTTTTGGAGATAAAATTCCACACTGTGCACTCAGATGATATATCCTATTGTCTGGAAACTTCTGGTGAACAGAATGACCGTACCGGGGGGAAGTGATTGGAAATATAAATTGTCCTTGTGGCACTCTGGAGTGGTTGGGCAAATCCCTTCAGATTGGTTTCCCCATCCAAGCTTGCTGTAGTGACATAACATAGCCCATTATCTCGGTCAGATGACAGCAGCACTAAATCTGTGGGAAACATTTGATCTTTTTCTATTCTGACAATGTCGCCAACTCTTATGTTTTGTGATCTTGTCTGGTGAAGGTTACCATTTACAACCACATACACAGGAGTGTTATTTACTTCATTGTCTGCTTTATGCCATAACCAATCCTCATAATCCTGTTTGATTGCTGTTACTGTAATTACAAAAAACAATATGCAAAATAGCATCACTAATATAAAGTCCAGTATTCCAAGGTGGGGCTATTCTTTGGATTTTTATGCAAAGATGCCTTGCAGGGTGTTTTCCCAAACAGGATGTTTGGAAGTTATTTACAACAGAATACACCATTTCTTGTATGCCACCTTACTGAACGATTGCTACCTTAAGCAGACCTCTCTGATATATTCTTGAGGGAGCAGCGTGGTCTGTAGACGATAATGGAAAGGTGCCACCTAGTTGGCCGCTTTCTACTTTGGTGTAATCTTATTCTGTGTGCCTCTCTCGTATCCTGTTGCTGTGGACAGTTAAATCATTTTGTGCTTTGACAAATCCTGCAGGTAACTTACCCCCTTTTCTATGGGTATAAGTTAGGTCTGTTCCAATTCTGGCATAAACAACAACAACTTATGTTTATATAGCGCCTTTAACGTAGTAAAACGTCCCAAGGCGCTTCACAGAAGTATTAAAAGACAAACAATTTGACACCGAGCCACATAAGGAGAAATTAGGGCAGGTGACCAAAAGCTTGGTCAAAGAGGTTGGTTTTAAGGAGCATCTTAAAGGAAGAAAGAGAGGTAGCGAGGCAGAGAGGTTTAGGCAGGGAATTCCAGAGTCCAGGGCCGAGGCAACAGAAGGCACGGCCACCAAAGTTTGAGCGATTATAATCAGGGATGCTCAAGAGGGCAGAATTAGAGGAGCGCAGATATCTCGGGGGGTTGTGGGGCTGGAGGAGATTAGAGAGATAGGGAGGGATTACAGAGATAAATGGCTGAAAATCTGGGACAGCAGGCTTCACTCTTATTACGCTTAATTTGCATACAAGCACCACTACATGGGCAATCTTTGTCTGAAATATCGACTTTGACTGGAGTGATTAGAAAAATCTTCTGTCAGCTATGTTGTTAAAAAAAAATTCTGTAAACTGTCTTTCACCAATTTCAGGCAACAAAATCTTTTTCTTGCCTCCCACTTCATGCTGGAATTACATGAGTTTTGCGCCCAAAAAAAACGTGAAATTTTAGGCGCCTAGTATTTAACAGTATTTGGGAGGGAATACGGCTGTAGTTGGGGATAGTACTATGATTTGGTAGTAGTAAGGGTTGATCCTGCAATTTAGCAGCAGTGCAGTGGGGCTGCTGGGGTTTGGAAGCATGTGGGTCCTTTGCTCTGGCATCACAGTAGAATGGCAACCTAAGGTTGGTAGAACTGGGGATGAAATGTGAGGTTTGGCTTACTTAGATTTGTTGTGTCTGTCAGCAGTGAGGGGAAAGGCAGGGAATGAGACGGATAGCACTGGATGGGATGAGGGGGGGCAAATCTCATGTCTACCAGCATTGATTTGCAACTTTCTAAAGGGATCTCTGTAAACAGCAAAGTTGGTGTTTAGCAATTGGTTTCTGGACATGTCTGTGTAATCTGTCTCTCAGCTGTAAGAAAATCTAAGCATTCCAATAGCTAATTAGCAACAAAACAGTGATAAATAAAACATTCAAAATTCAATTTTTTTTTAAATGTTGAGAAAGACACTGTATATGTGTCTCACTCTCTTTCTCTCTCTCCCTGTCATAGTCGGACAGCTGTTGCTAATTAGAATGTTGATATTTATTATCAGCAGGTTATACACAAGTAATAATTAGAGGCTTTTCTATCCAATAACAGAGCAGGTGATATTGGGAAGCTTTCACTTCAAAATATTTTTTGAAAAATGAACTCAAAATATGGTGAGGAAAGAATTTTCTTCGGGGAGGCATGTTGGGGGCGGGGGGGGCATGTTGGGGGCGGAGGAGGCATGTTGGGGGCGGGGGAGGCATGTTGGGGGCGGGGGAGGCATGTTGGGGGCGGGGGGGGCATGTTGGGGGCGGAGGAGGCATGTTGGGGGCGGGGGAGGCATGTTGGGGGCGGGGGTGGCATGTTGGGGGCGGGGGGGGCATGTTGGGGGCGGGGGGGGCATGTTGGGGGCGGGGGGAGGCATGTTGGGGGCGGGGGGAGGCATGTTGGGGGCGGGGGGAGGCATGTTGGGGGCGGGGGGGGTCCTCGGAGGCAGGTGGCCGGGTTTCCCTCAGGCAGTGCCGAATTTACCGGCAGGGCCTAATTTGAATGTGAGGCCTCGGTTTGCCGCCTACAGCCAGCCAGCTTGAGAGGCTGGCTGGCTGGCTGCAGGCAGGTAGGCATCAGTGGCGAGGGGTCGGTCCGGGGGAGGGATCACGGGGGGGCGGAAGAGGCCAGGAATCGGGAGGGGGTCGGCAATCGGCGGGGTGGGGGGGGTGTCGTGAATCGGGAGGGGGGGGGGGAAGAGAGACTTGGAGGAGGGGGTGTTTGCAGGATCGGCAGGGGATCGGGGAGGTCGGGGATTGGCAGGCAATGGCAGGGTGGTTGGGGATCAACAGGCAAGCGGGGAAAATCGGGGTTGGCCACCGGAGGATCGTGGCGGCCTCATCATCATCGTTGGGGGGGGGGGCGGCTGCCTGGGAATGCGATCGGAGGCCCCATGGGGGATCTCAGATCGCTGGGGGTGGGTATGGTTGGGACCCTGGATCCAGGAGGTAGGTATAAATCCACTTACCTCCTGGATGCAGCAGTCCCCGCCTCGGTTTAACTGCTGGGTTTCACAACCCGTCCACAGGCAGTTAAATTCAAAATGGACAGGGACAAAGAGGCTTCCAGCCTCATTACAATATTTAAATTAAGGTAACACCCCCTGGGAGCAGGTTGGTCACCTGCCCCCGTCCCACCTCCGGCAAAACCGGAAGTGGGCGGGTTAGAGGCGGGAATCCCACTTTTAACACTTTAACTGCCCCATGCTCCAAACCCACCCTTTTCTCTCAGCTTACTACTGTTTCTGAAGTTTATAGAACACAAAACAAAAGCTATAACTGGTATCTAGTCAAAAATGAGAAGTCGCACAACACCAGGTTATAGTCCAACAGATTTATTTAAAATTACAAGCTTTCGGAGCTATCGATCGCCCCTTCTTCAGGTAAAGTTACTATGAGTGAATCTACAAAAATTCACAGAATATAAACACAGAAAAAATGCAGAGATACAATCTTTCCTTACATCAAAGACACACCAAGAGCACAGCCAAGACAATGAGATGTGTCCCAGGGGGTCCAACGTGTCAAAACCTGCTGTCTGCATATCCTCTCCATTTGGGTTTGTTTTTTGTGTTTGTTTTTTGTGTGTTTGTTTTAAAAAACTGGAAAGACAGACAACGATGTCAAGTCACGTTCTGTAGCGTTCTATCCGGGTTCATGTCACGCTACAGAACGTGACTTGACATCGTTGTCTGTCTTTCCAGTTTTTTAAAAAACAAACACACAAAAAACAAACACAAAAAACAAACCCAAATGGAGAGGATATGCAGACAGCAGGTTTTGACACGTTGGACCCCCTGGGACACATCTCATTGTCTTGGCTGTGCTCTTGGTGTGTCTTTGATGTAAGGAAAGATTGTATCTCTGCATTTTTTCTGTGTTTATATTCTGTGAATTTTTGTAGATTCACTCATAGTAACTTTACCTGAAGAAGGGGCGATCGATAGCTCCGAAAGCTTGTAATTTTAAATAAATCTGTTGGACTATAACCTGGTGTTGTGCGACTTCTCATTTTTGTCCACCCCAGTCCAACGCCGGCATCTCCGCATCATGGTATCTAGTCAGTTCACTCTCATTTTCTCCTTGTTTTTTCACATACATGCAAGCATCCTCTGTTTAAAAGAATGCTCAATATAAACTTTAACTGAATAATGATTTCCTAATTTGTCCTTTAACTTTTCTTCAAAATATTTTTTAAAACAGTAAAGTATTACATTACTTTCCAACAGTGCACCTGACAGAACAGTCTGGTGCATCATGGAGTGTAATGTAATACCGAACAAGCACAGATTGCAGAATCCAAAATTCAGCAAAGTGCATCACAGGTCTAGGCAAAAATATCAAGTCCAAGTCTGGGATTTTGGGAGAAGCTGCAGCCTTCAGGTAGAAACTTCAATCAAGACATAAAAGACAATTTAATTTATATATTTAATCATATTATGAAATGTAATTTTTTGCACTCATTATATTTACACCTTTATTTTTGCCATTGAAATTTCAGTTACTGAGGAAAAAAAGGCATAAAGCATTTTGGTCCACCCTTTCAGTGTAACGCCACTGAACTTGGCCTTTAAGACTTGATTTAGCACTCCAATCATTTCTTTGAGCAGTGAGAATTAATTTTGCATGCAGTCTAAAGCATTAGCGCCTGGTGCTAATTCTCAAACTTTTCTAAAGATACCGCCCATTTCTGGGCTATAATGAATTTCTAGCCCGAACAAACTTAAAAAAAAAATAAAATTTGAAATGTTACATTTTCTTAAAAATTTTAATTTTTATTAAAATAAATAAATTGCACACTGCAAAAAATTTAAATTAGTTTTTCAGGGCAATAACCTTTGTTTAGCAGTCAATACGCTGTCAAAACCTCAGTTACACCTACTCCCTCTGGGTCTAACTTTTAGTGGGGAATTTAACAGCGTACTTACTGCGCAAGAACCAAAGTTTGCGTCAGTTTCCCTGATTTGAGCGATTACACTGATTGCTGGCTCTGTGGGGAGGCACAGCGCAGCCCTGTGTCAGAGCTGTGAATGACAGACCGCAACTTCAGGATTTCCACATGCCTCTGCGCCAAATCCTGAAGTTGCGGTCAGTTTGAACGGCAGAATGATGGCGAACGCTGCTAGTTCGTCATCATCCGGACAACACGGTGGCATAGTGGTTAGCACTGGTGCCTCATAGCGCCAGAGACCCGGGTTCGAATCTGACCTCGGGTGACTGTCTGTGTGGAGTTTGCACATTCTCCCCGTGTCTGCGTGGGTTTCCTCCGGGTGCTCCAGTTTCCTCCCACAGTCCAAGAATGTGCGGGTTAGGTTGATTTGGCTATGATAAATTGACCCTTAGTGTTAGGGGGGGATTAAATATGCGGGGTGATGGGATATGTTAGGGGGAATTAAATACGTGGGGTTACGGGGGTAGGGTGGGATATGTGTACTGTGGGGATTAAAGCAGGGACAGGGTACTGGATTTGGATGATCAGCCATGATCGTATTGAATGGTGGAGCAGGCTCGACGGGCCGAATGGCCTACTCCTGCTCCTAGATTCTATGACCCCAAATTCTGGGCCAATATTTTTCCATGATAGGTTCAGCGTAACATCTCAATGCTCAGATTAAGAATGGAATTTCCATTAGAGTACCACATAGAGACATCACAAGTAAGCATAAAAATGGAAACAACAGCTTCCACTTATATAGCACCTTTAACACAAAGTAACATCCCAAGGCATTTTGTAGCATCATAAAGAAAATAGACACAAAGGAGACACAACTAGGTAAGTTTTTAAGGAGGATCATAAAAGGACGGTTCAGCAGGTAATTTCAGAGATTAGGATCTAGGTGGGTGAAGGAATGGCCACCAATGGCAGAGTGAATGGAAGAGGGGATGCACAAGAGGCCAAAGTCAGAGGACCGGAGGGTGGGGTGAGGTGTTATGGGACTGGAGGAGTTTATTGAGATAGGAAAGGTCAAGGCCATGGAAGGATTTAAACACAAGGTGTGAATTTTAAATGAGAGCTGTGTGGGAACTGGAAGCCAAAGTAGATGAGTGAGGACAGGTGTGATGGGCGAGCATGACTTGGTGCAGGATAGGATACGGGCAGCAGAGTTTTGGTTGAGCTGAAATTTAGAGAGGGTGGAAGATGGGAAGTCATCAAGGAGAACATTAGAGTAATTGAATCTGGAGTTGAAAAAGACAAACTTAACTGGGTGGGGTGGCGGCAGAGGAGAATACTCATTTTTGGGGCAGAATTCTGGCAGGGCAGGACATCTGCTCACCCTTACAGAAAAATGGGTGGGATGAGGCAGATCTGGGTTCATTTTGTATGGATGATGGACTCCCAGCAAGGTGCCTGCCACCAGAAGAGAGTCCATCAGTGCGATGGCAGAAGATCCTGGTGGTGCTTTTGCAGGGATCCCGCTGCAGTACCAGAACAGGTGGTGAGAGACCTTAAAGAAGCAAAAACGCCCTGAAAATGACAACAGGAAAGACCAAGGCCTTCAGCCAGTAAGTGCTGGGCCTGACTTGGTAGAAAGGGGGCCAACTACTACTGCTGCTGCTGCTGCAACAACTACTTCCATTTACATAGTACCTTTAACGTACAAAAATTATCTAAAAGCACATCACAGAAGTGTGGTAAAAAAAAATAGACGCTAAACCAAAGAATGAGGTATTAGGTAGTGTGATCAAAAGCTTGGTTAAACAGGTGGGCTTTAAAGGAAGGTCTTGAAGGAAGAGGGGAAAGTCAGACGGAAGGAATACTAGAGCATGGGACCTAGGAAGCTGAAAGCATGGCCAAAAGGCCTTTATTCGCTACTGTGAAAACTCGGGCCTTTACCTCCACTTCCCAGAGCCTATCACCACCTTACAGTGGCATAAGTGGAGCAGATACAATGGAAATCTGCTGGGGGCCCGGACACCACCCCACCTGCAATTTGCATGAAAGAGGAGCCAGTGGTAGTCCTGCAGGGCCGGAGAAGGAAAATCACGATTGGGCTTGCGAGGCAACCACCACCCTAATTCTCCCTTATTATCCACCACGACTAGTCTGACTTTTGATGGGATCACAGACGAGAATTCCACCCCTCCCCCCCACCAACTTTAATAATGTAGAGGTATATTTAGTATCTCAGTGATTAGTTTTAAGACAACTCCTGTCTCATCAAAATTAACAGACCTAATAGCCTTGTTAGTAACATTTTGTGGGTTGTTTTAGCAGCTGATTGTTAAAAACAATGATTGTTTTAAGAACTTAGCTAAATGCAGTACCCAGCAAAATCTAATATTTTACAAATGTATTTGACTTTTAAAATAATTATTTCATTTTTTTAAAGGTCCATAAAATTCATTTGACAAATTTAGTCTTGGAATTTATTCTTCTCTGAAAACTTAAAGAATGTTTAAAAAAAATCTTTATCTCTTTTTGTTCATTTACAAAAGCTACAAACGTCAATGGAAAAGTTAGCCAATGACAGTTAGAGGTACTGACTCTTTACGTATCAGCACAAGCAACAGCCACATAAAAGGCTTGTATTAAAAATATGATTTTTACTCAAAGGAAGAGTATATTTTTAAACCTTTTATCATAGACAACTTAACCACAGAAAGGCTGGTGTACCTCTAACTTGCCTTATCTATCCATCTGAAAATCACAAGTATATTAAGGCCTCACCCTGTATAATTGTATGATGTGGAGATGCCGGTGTTGGACTGGGGTGGACAAATGTGAGAAGTCGCACAACACCAGGTTATAGTCCAACAGGTTTATTTGAAATCACAAGCTTTCGGAGCGCTTCACCTGACGAAGGAGCAGCGCTCCGAAAGCTTGTGATTTCAAATAAACCTGTTGGACTATAACCTGGTGTTGTGCGACTTCTCACATCTGTATAATTGTAGTAAGACTTTTTTACTCTTATACTCCAATCCCTTTGTAACAAAAGCTAACATACCATTTGCTTTCTTAATTGCTTGCTGTACCTGCATGTTAACTTTGTGATTCATGTACAAGGACACTCAGGTCCCTCTGAATGCAAACATTTCCCAGTCTCTCACCATTCAAAAAATATTCTGCTTTTTTGTTTTTCCTACCAAAGTGGATAACTTCACACTTCCCCACATTGTATTCCATTTGCCATGTTCTTTGCCCACTCAGTCAACCTGTCTATATCTCTCTGCAGCCTTTGTGTCCTCCTCACAGCTTACTTTCCCATCTAACTTTGTATCATCAGCAAACTTGGAAACGTTACACTCAGTCCCTTCATCCAAGTCATTAATATAGATTGTAAATAGCTTAGGCACAAGCACTGATCCTTGGGGTACCCCACAAGTTACAGCCTGCCAAGCCGAAAAAGTCCCGTTTATTCCTACTCTCTGTTTTCTGTCCATTAACCAATCCTCAATCCATGCCACAATATCATGAGTCCTAATTTTGTGTAAGAACCTCTTGTGTGGCACCTTATCGAAGGCTTTTTGAAAATCCAAATACACTACATCCACTGGTTCCCCCTTATCCATCCTATTAGTTACATCTTCAAAAAACTAACAGATTTGTCAAACACGATTTCCCTTTCATAAAACCATGTTGACTCTGCCTAATAAGATTACGATTTTCTAAGTGCCCTGTTACCACATCCCTAATAATAGATTCTAGCATTTTGCCTACTGGAGACCGGAAGGAGCAGACCTGGTGGGAGCACAGCGAGAGCGAAGCAGTCCCGAGCGGCAGGAGCCTGAGACCGAGAGGAGCGCACTTGGAGGGTGCACAGCGAGAGCGGAGCAGTTAAAAGGAGCATTCTCGAGCGGCAGGTGCCTGAGACCGGAAGGAGCGGACCTGGAGGGAGCACAGCGAGAGCGGAGCAGTTAAAAGGAGCATTCCCGAGCGGCAGGTGCCTGAGACCGGAAGGAGCGGACCTGGAGGGAGCACAGCGAGAGCGGAGCAGTTAAAAGGAGCATTCCCGAGCGGCAGGTGCCTGAGACCGGAAGGAGCGGACCTGGAGGGAGCACAGCAGTTAAAAGGAGCGGCAGCAACTCAACAGAGGCAGTTTTTGAAAAAGTAACGTCAGAGTAAAAAAAGTGACATCGGCACAAGGGAAGGAGCTGATTGGTGAGTAGCTGGTGAATGTATCTTTTTTAAGTTTATAAGTTTATTTCTGCTAAGTTAGTTAATAGCCTATTAAATAGAGGGAAAGAGCTGATTGGTGAGTAGCTGGGGAGTGTTTTTTGTTAAGTTTTAAGTTTATTTCTGCTGGGTTAGTTCTTAGTCTATTAAATAGAGGCATGGCAGAGCAGCTCAGTCCCATGGAGTACACATCCTGTGCCATGTGGGAAGTCCTGGACGCTTCGCGTAGCCTGGACGAGCACATGTGCGGGATGTGTCGCCAGCTACAGCAACTTGAGGTCCAGGTTTCGGAGCCTGACCGGCGGCTGGAGTCACTGCGGTGCATCCACGGAACTGAGAGTTACGTGGATAGCACGTTTCTAGAGGTGGTCACCCCGCAGCTTAAGAGAATGCAAGCAGAGAGGGAATGGGTGACCGCCAGACAGAAGAGAAGGACCAGGCAGGTAGTGCAGGAGTCCCTGGAGTGCAACGCATTCTCCAACCTAGTATTCTGTTCTGAGTACTGGTGACAGCGATAGTTCCTCTGGGGAGGGCAGCCAGAGTCAAGTCCACGGCACCACGGGTGGCTCAGCTGCACAGGGAGGGGAGGAAAAAGAGTGGAAGAGCAATAATAGTAGGGGATTCGAAAGTTAGGGGAGCAGACAGGCGTTTCTGTGGATGTAGACGTGACTCCAGGATGGTATGTTGCCTCCCTGGTGCCAGGATCAAGGATGTCACTGAGCGGCTGCAGGACACTCGGAGAGGGGAGGGTGAACAGCCAGAGACTGTTGTCCATATCGGTACCAACGACATAGGCAGAAAGAGGAATGAGGTCCTGCAGGCAGAGTTTAGGGAGCTAGGACAGATTTAAAAGCAAGACCTCAAAGGTAGTAATCTCCGGATTACTGCCAGTGCCACGTGCTAGTGAGTACAGGAATAGGAGGACAGAACAGATGAATGCGTGGCTCGAGAGATGGTGCAGGAGGGAGGGCTTTAGATTCCTGAGGCATTGGGACCATTTCTTCGGAAGGTGGGGCCTGTACAAGCCGGACGGGTTACAGCTGGGACCAATATTCTCGCAGGGAAATTTGTTAGTGCTGTTGGGGAGGGTTTAAACTAACTTGGCAGGGGGATGGGCAGCAGCATATAGGAGCAGAAAAGAGGAATAAGGTGCATAAAAGAGTGAGTGTGTTGGATAGTACTAAAGGCGGTAGTACCACCATATTAGATAGGAGCAGACTAAGAAAGACTACAAAAAATTCAAAAATGGGTTTAGAATGCATGTACATAAACGCACAAAGTGTGGTGAATAAGGTTGGTGAGCTGCAAGCACAATTAGCTGTGTGGCAATATGATATTGTGGCAATAACAGAACGTCGCTTAAAAATGGTGAGGACTGGGCACTTAATATTCAAGGGTACAAGGTGTTCAGAAAAGATAGGGAAGGAGAAAAGGGAGGTGGGGTGGCAGTACTTATTAAGGAAGACATTGTAGTGTTGGAAAGGGAGGATGTTCTTGAGGGGACAAGGACAGAATCCATTTGGTTAGAGTTGAGGAGCAAAAAGGGTATGATCATGCTATTGGGGGTATTCTATAGGCCTCCAAATAGTGAGAGGGAGGTAGAGGAGCAAATCTGCAGGGAAATCGCAGAGATATGCAAGAGCTTTTGAGTGGTGATACTGGGGGACTTTAATTACCCAAATATCGATTGGGATAATGCTAGGGTAAAGGGAAAGGAGGGGGAGGAATTTCTGAAATGTGTTCAGGAGCATTTCCTTGACCAATATGTTCTTGGCCCAACTAGGAAGGAGGCAATGCTGAATCTGGTGCTGGGGAATGAGGTGGGCCAGGTCGACCAAGTGTCTGTGGGAGAACACTTGGGTACGAGTGATCATCGTATCATAAGATTTAGATTAGCAATGGAGAGGAGCAAGGAACAATCTAGAGTGGAACTTCTAAACTGGAATAGGGCTAACTTCAATGGGATGCGAAAGGATCTAGCCAGGGTAAAATGGAACCAAAGACTGACAGGAAAAACTGTAATGGAACAATGGGTGATCTTTAAGGAGGAGATGTTCCAAGTACAGGCTAGGTACATTACAACAAGAGGGAAGGGCAAGGGAACCAAAGCAAGGGCTCCTTGGATGACAAGGAAGATAGAGAAGATGATGAAACAAAAAAAGAGGGTGTATGATGCATGTCAGGTGAATTCTTCAAGGGAGAATCAGACCAAATACAATAAGTTGAGAGGGGAAGTGAAGATGAAAATAAGATTGGCAAAGAGAGAATATGAGAGTAGAATGGCGGTTAACATAAAAGGGAACCCAAAAATCTTCTACCGGCATGTAAACAGTAAGCGGGTAGTAAGAGGCGGGGTGGGGCCTATTAGAGACAAAGAAGGTGATATATGCTTAGAGGCGCAGGGCAAAGCTAGAATACTCAATGAGTACTTTGTATCGGTGTTTACTAAGAAGGTGGATGCTGACAAAATATCGCTAAAACTGGAAAACATAGGAACATAGAAAAATAGGAGCAGGAGTAGGCCATTCGGCCTTTCAAGCCATTCAATATCATGGCTGATCCTCTATTTCAATACCATATTCCCGCTCTCCCCATATCCCTTGATGCCTTTTGCCTCTAGAAATCTATCTATCTCCTTCTTAAATATAGGCCCAAAAATTAGTGCCGCTACGCGAGAGTACGCACTGCGTACTCTCGCGTATTCTGTCTCCAATTGCCGGCTTTCTGCATGCACTGCGCATGCGCTGAAAACCGGCACTTGGTGAATGGAAAAGGGGGCGGGTCCTAGGTGAACCGCGTGCGCGCTACAGGCTGCGCGCATGCAGTGCAGTTAGTGGTTTCAACGCGCAGGTAAGTACGGAAGATTCTACACATAAAAAAAGGAGGAGTAAGACCCTCTTTTAACAAGGTAAGTAGTGAATTAAGTATTATTTTGAATTTTTTTTAACAGGTATATCTTTTTTAGAGACTTTAAAGACAGGTAAGTTTATTTTTATAACTTTTTAAAAGATTTTACATTTTTTCAAAAATTTATTTTTTATTTAAAATGGCTAATTTATTTAACTATACTTATTTTATTAATGTGATGGTTTTTTTTAAATTTAATTGAGGTTTAGCGGTTCTTTTGGGGGGCTATAGTATTCATAGCTTTCACAGCACTTATGTGAAAGTTATGAATGGAAGATGGTGTGCTGCCATTGGCTCTAACTGAGTCACGTGATCCCACAGCTCGCACGAATTAACTACGCCGGTGGGATACGCAAGCCCAGCACAGCAGCTGTCCAGAACATCAAGTTCGTGCGAGCTGGAACTGAAAAAGCCAACGCGCAGTGAGAGATCGCGGGGAGGCCTTACCCTCGCACGAAGGCTTGCTCACGAATTTTTGGGCCATATTCAGTGACTTGGCGTCCACAGCCTTCTGTGGTAGAGAATTCCACAGGTTCACCACCCTCTGAGTGAAGAAATTTCACCTCATCTCAGTCCTAAATGTCCTACCCCGTATCCTGAGACTGTGACACCTCGTTCTAGACACCCCACCCAGGGGAAACATCCTCTCTGCATCCAGTCTGTCTAGCCCTGTCAGAATTTTATACATTTCAATGAGATCCCCTCTCATTCTTCTAAACTCTAGTGAATACAGGCCTAGTCGACCCAATCTCTCCTCATACGACAGTCCTGCCATCCCAGGAATCAGTCTGGTGAACCTTCGCTGTGCTCCCTCTATGGCAAGTATATCCGTTCTTAGGTAAGGAGACCAAAACTGCACAAAGTACTCCAAGTGTGGTCTCACCAAGGCCCTGTACAACTGTAGTAAGACATCCTTGCTCCTGTACTCAAATCCTCTTGCAATGAAGGCCAACCTACCATTTGCCTTCCTAACTGCTTGCTGCACCTGCATGTTTGCTTTCAGTGACTGGTGTACAAGGACACCCAGGTCCCTTTGTACATCAGCATTTCCCAATCTATCACCATTTAAATAATACTCTACCATTCTGTTTTCCTACCGAAGTGGATAACTTCACATTAATCCACATTATACTGCATCTGTCATGTATTTGCCCACTCACTCAACTTGTCTAAATCGCCTTAAAGCCTCTTTGCATCCTCCTCACAACTCACAATCCCACCTAGTTTTGTGTCATCAGCAAACTTGGAAATATTACATTTGGTTCCCTCATCCAAATCATTGATATATATTGTGAATAGCTGGGGCCCAAGCACTGATCCCTGCGGTACCCCACTAGTCACCACCTGCCACCCCGAAAAAAAACCATTTATTCCTACTCTCTGTTTCCTGTCTGTTAACCAATTTTCAATCCATGCCAGTATATTACCCCCAATTCCATGTGCTTTAATTTTGCATACTAACCTCTTATGTGGGACTTTATCAAAGGCCTTCTGACAATCCAAATACACCACATCCACTGGTTCTCCCTTATCTATTCTACCAGTTATATCCTCAAAAAACTCCAGTAGGTTTGTCAAACACGATTTCCCTTTCATAAATCCATGTTGACTTTGTCTAATCCCGTTGCTATTTTCTAAGTGTCCTGTTACCACATCCTTTATAATAGACTTTAGCATTTTCCCTACTACTGATGTTAGGCTAACCGGTCTGTAGTTCCCGGTTTTCTCTCTCCCTCCTTTTTTACAATAGTGGGGTTACATTTGCCACCCTCCAATCTGCAGGAACTGTTCCATAATCTATAGAATTTTGGAAGATGACAACCAATGCATCCACTATTTCCATGGCTACCTCTTTTAGTACTCTGGGATGCAGATTATCAGGCCCTGGGGATTTATCAGCTTTCAGTCCCATTAATTACTCCAGCACTATTTTTTTTTACTAATACTAATTTCCTTTAATTCCTCCTTCTCACTGGACCCTTGGTTCCCTAGCATTTCTTGGAAGTTATTTGTGTCCTCTTCCGTGAAGACAGAACCAAAGTATTTGTTTAATTGCTCAGCCATTTCCTTGTTCCCCATTATAAATTCTCCCATTTCTGACTGTAAGGGACCTACATTTGTCTTCACTAATCTTTTTCTTTTTACATACTTGTAGAAGCTTTTACAATCCGCTTTTATGTTCCTTGCAAGTTTACTCTCATACTCTATTTTCCCCCTCTTAATCAATCTCTTGGTCCTTTTTTGCTGAACTCTAAACTGCTCCCAATCCTCAGGCAATCCTCAGTAGCAACTTTTTCTGGCAACTTTATATGACTCCACTTTGGATCTAATACTATCCTTAATTTCTTTTATTAGCCATGGTTGGGCCGCTTTTCCTTTTGTGTTTATGTGCCAGAAAGGAATGTATAACTGTTGCAATTCATGCATTCGTTCCTTAAATGTTAGCCATTGCCTATCCACCGTCATGCCTTTTAATGAAGCTCCCCAATCTATCATAGCCAACTCACTCCTCATACCTTCGTAGTTTCCTTTGTTTAGATTTAGGATCCTAGTTTCAGATTGGACTTCTTCACTTTCCATCTTAATGAAGAATTCTATCATGTTATGTTCACTCTTCCCTAAAGGACCCCGCACAACAAGATTATTAATTAACCCCTTCTCATTGCACAATACCCAATCTAGGATAGCCTGTTCCCTAGCTGGCTCCTCAACGTACTGGTCTAAAAAACCATCTCCTACACACTGAACGTGCTGGTCTAAAAAACCATCTCCTACACATAGTAGAAGCAATGGAAGGGGTGAAAATTGATAGACAGGATGTACTAGAAAAGCTGGGTGTGCTTACAGTGGACAAGTCGCCTGGTCCAGATGGCTTGCATCCCAGGTTGCTAAGGGAATTGGGGTGGAGATAGCGGAAGGGCTTGCCATAATTTTCCAATCTTCCCTAGATGCGGGGGAGGTGCCCGAGGATTGGAAAGTGGCAAATGTGACACCATTGTTCAAGAAAGGGTTTAAGGACAAGCCTAGTAACTATAGGCTGGTCTGTTATCAGTGGTGGGTAAAGTTTTAGAAAAAATAATCAAGGAAAAAATTAACGGGCATTTGGAGAGGTTTAAGCTAATTAAGGAGAGCCAACATGGGTTTGTAAAAGGAAGATCGTGTTTGACTAATCTAATTGAATTTTTTGATGAAGTAGCAGAGAGGATTGATGAAGGAAATGCAATGGATGTTGTCGACATGGATTTTCAGAAGGCGTTTGACAAAGTACCACAAAGAAGGCTGGTTAGCAAAATTGAGGCTCATGGAATAGATGGTGGTGGCAGCTTGGATAAGGAATTGGCTTAAGGACAGAAAACAGCGAGTTGTGGTAAATGGCTGTTTTTCAGACTGGAGGATGGTAGACAGTGGTGTTCCCAAGGGTCAGTGCTGGGGCCACTGCTTTTTTGAGATATAAATGACCTGGATATTGGAATACAGAGTAGAATTTCTAAATTTGCCGATGACACCAAACTTGGGGGTGTGGCAAGCAGTGATGATGATACCAATCAACTGCAGCAGGACATAGAAAGGCTAGCAGAATGGGCAGACAAGTGGCAGATGGAATTTAATACAGAGAAGTGTGAGGTGATGCATTTTGGCAGAAGGAACAGGGAGAGGAAATATACACTTAATGGCACAGTTTTAAAGAGTGTGCAGGGACAGAGGGACCTGGGAGTTAATGTGTATAGGTCCCTGAAGGTGGCAGGACATATCGAGAGAGTAGTTAAAAAAAGCATATGGGATCTTGGGCTTCATAAGTAGAGGTATTGAGTACAAAAGTAGAGAAGTTATGCTGAACCTTTATAAAGCGCTGGTTAGGCAACAACTGGAATATTGCGTCCAGTTCTGGTCACCACACTTTAGGAAGGGTGTGAAAGCCCTTGAGAGGGTGCAGAGGAGATTTACCAGAATGGTTCTGGGGATGGGGGATCTTAGCTACAAGGACAGGTTGGCGAAGCTGGATTTGTTTTCATTAGAGCAAAGGAGGTTGAGGGGTGATTTGATAGAGGTGTACAAGATTATGACGGGTTTGGATAGGCTAGACGGGGAAAGGCTGTTCCCACTAGTTGATGGTACAAGGACTAGCGGACACAGATTTAAGGTTTTGGGCAAGAGATACGGGGGTATGTGAGGAAAAACTTTTTTACACAGCGAGTGGTAATGACCTGGAATTCATCCACCTTATTACGGATACTCCTTGCATTAAGACAATAATTGTTGTAAATTATGTTTTAATTCTTTAAATGCTAGCCATTGCTTGTCTACCATCATATCTTTTAATGTAGTTTCCCAATCTACCTTAGCCAACTCGCCCCTCATACCTACGTAGTTTGCTTTGTTAGATTTAAGACCCTAGTTTCGGACTTAACTAAATTACTTTCAAACTCAACATAAAATTCTATCATATTATGGTCACTCTTCCCTAAAGGCCCCTTTACTACAAGGTTATTAATTAACCCTTTCTCATTGCACAATACTAGATCTAAAATAACCTGTTCCCCAGTTGGTTCCTCAACATACTGATCTAGAAAACTATCTTGTATACATTTCATGAATTCATCCCCCACACTATTACTATAAATTTGTTTTCCCCAGTCTATATGTAGATTAAAGTCCCCCATGATTACTGTATTACCCTTGTTACATGCGCCTCTAATTTCCTGATTTATACTCTGTCCTACATTACAACTACTGTTTGGGGACCTATAAACAACTCCCACCAATGTTTTCTGCCCCTTGCTGTTTCTTAGCTCCACCCAAACTAATTCTACTTCTAGATTGGTAAATTCTAGGTGGAAGTGGTAGTTCAGGTGGTAGGAGGCTACCGGCCGGCACCAAAGGGAGGCTCTCCGGCAAGAAGCTAAGTCGGAGGGAAAGGTGGAGCTTGGGGCAGGAGAGGCCTCAACTTTCCTTGTGGGGTACAGAGGAGCACTCTGGGGAAAAAAAAAACTACCTTAAGCTGTCTCTTCTGGTCCCAGATCCTCTCTCCACTACCATCACCTGACAAGAAAACCACAACAACGTCCCAGCTCAAGCCAGAGTTAAAATTGCAATCAAGGCCCAATGACAATAAAATTAAGATGGCTGGATCCAGGCAAGAGCCCCTGGTGTCTCCTAGGTGCTAGGGTAAGGGACATTTCAGAAAGTTTAGAAGGGGCAACACGGTGGCATAGTGGTTAGCACTGGTGTCTCACAGCGCCAGGGACCCGGGTTCGAATCTGACCTCGGGTGACTGTCTGTGTGGAGTTTGCACATTCTCCCCGTGTCTGCGTGGGTTTCCTCCGGGTGCTCCGGTTTCCTCCCACAGTCCAAAAATGTGCGGGTTAGGTTGATTTGGCTATGATAAATTGACCCTTAGTGTTAGGGGGATATTAAATATGTGGGGTTATGGGGATAGGATGGGATGTGTTAGGGGGAATTAAATACGTGGGGTTACGGGGGTAGGGTGGGATATGTGTACTGTGGGGATTAAAGCAGGGACGGGGTGCTGGATTTGGATGATCAGCCATGATCGTATTGAATGGTGGAGCAGCCACTTATTCTGATCCACATGGGGGAACACTGGTTCGATGGCCTACTCCGGCTCCTATTTCTTATGTTCAATTGTGTTTCCTAACTTCTCTCCTGAATGGCCTGGCTCTGATTTCAAGGTTAAGTCCCATGTCCTCGACTCCCCCAACCAGTGGAAAAAGTTTCTATCTACCCTATCAATTTCTTTCAAAATCCTAAAAAGCTCAATCAAATTTCCCCTTAACCTTCTATATTCAAATGGAAAACAAGCCTAGTTTATGTAATCTCACCTCATAATCTAACCCTTGGAGCCCTGGTAACATTCTAGTGAATCTGCGCTGCATTCCTTCCAAGGTCAAGATATAATTTCTAAGGTCCAGTGCCCAGAACTGTACACAGTACTCCAGATGTGGTCTAACCAGGGCTTTGTATAGCTGTAGCAAAACTTCCTCCCCTTTATATTATAGCCCTCTAGTTATAATGGCTAACATTCCATTAGCCTTTTTGATTTTTTTTTAACCTGATTGACGTAAGAAAACTACTAGGCACCTGGTCTAAGCGTTAAACAAAGCTTTAATCAACTGTTTTACAACATGGAGGTCGAGTTGTGTCCTTTACTAGTCCCTGTTAAGAATGTCCTGCGCAAGCTGGGCCCATGCCCGAGTATTTATACTCACCCTGGACAGCACCACTCGCAGGCCACTCAGTATTATTTCATAAGTCATGAATGACAGATTTATGTCACTGACTACTACATTTTAGTGATCTGTGTACATGGATCCCCAAATCTCTTTGGAGCTCCACTTTTCCTAGCGTTACACCATTTAAATAAAACTTAGATCTATCCTCTTTTAGTCCAAAATGGATGACCTTACAATAGCCTACACTGAAATCCATCTGCCACAGTTTTGCCCACTCGCTTAATCTATCAATGTCCCTTTGTAATTTTATGCTCCCGTTTACATTACTACTATACCACCAATCTTTGTGTCATCGGCAAACTAGGATATATGGTTCTCTATTGTGTTGTACGTCATTAATAGTGAATAGTTGAAACCCCAGCACAGATCCTTGTGGGACATCACTAATCACTTCCTTCCAATTTGAGTACATACCCATTATGCCTGCTCTCAGTCTTCTACCACTTAACCAATCTCCGACCTAGGTCAATAATTTGCCTTCAATTCCACAAGCTATAATCTTAGCTAACAGAATCTAATGTGGAACCTTATCAAATGCCTTCCGGAAGTCCATGTAAATTACATCCATAGATGTCTACTACTTTAATGGCCCGGATTTTGTGGAGCCGATGATAGCGTACGCACAGCGTATACCGTCGTAAGCCTTGTACAAAGCCCCGCAAGTTCCGGGTTTCTGCATGCTCTGCGCGTGCGCGAAAACTGGGAACTTGCGATCTGTCAAGGTTCGCCTTGATGATCTACCGCACCGCCTCAAAAATCACTTCACTGACGCACTGTCAGGCAAATGCCCACAAAACCCTTACGCCTGGTAAAAGCAGGCATAGGGCCTGTTTTCACCAGTGCAAGGGTTAATATCAATCTTAAATTAAAAATTAAAAAATAAAAATCATGCAGAAACATTTTAAATTAGTTCATGTAAATTTTGGCCGAGTTTAAAATGTTTAAAATTATTTTTCACAAAAGTTAATTTTTATTGTAAGTACTTCATTGAAGGGACTTTTATTTAAATTGGAAAATGGAACATTTATTTTTTATTCCAGTTTATAAATTGTTTAATTATCTGGGGATTCCTCATATGCTTCTGGGGATTCTATTCGGAAATGGAATCCCAATAAGCATATAAGAAATCCTCCTTTCTGATTGGAGGACCTGGCCCACGTGATCCCGGGGCGCTTCCAAACCGTCTCAGTCGCTGGGCCTTTACACAAGCGTACGCCTGCAGCTCCAGGACCCGAAGTCTCCAAAGCCTGGGAGCCTGTAGGTAGGTGCGGATTTTTTTTTTGTTAGTTTTGGACAAAAAGTTCAAGGGAAAAGGAGTAGTGTTTAAATAGTAGTAAAAAAGGATAACACTCATGTATTGCAATGCTCAAACTGCATGAAATAAACTAGGGGAATTAGAAGCAATTATGTTACAGGAAAATGTAGGTTTAGCAGCATTAGCATAAACTTGGCCGTAAATTGGGCAGGAGTGGAAAATAAACAAACAGAGTTATAATGGGCCGTATTTTCCGATCCCTTCGGGTGTGTACCCGCTTTCTGGAGAACCTCCGCCCATAGAAAACCCTTAGAAATCTTACGCCTGGTAAAAGCAGGCATAAGGCCTGCTTTTACCAGCATAAGATTTGAAAAAAGTAAAAGAAAGTGTTTCACTCATTTATCATTTAAAAATACTTTAAAAAAGGTAAGTTTATTTTTAGCCCTGTAAAAAACTTTAATTATTTTTTTCAAAGAATTACATTTTTGTTTAAAATATTTAATTTATTGTAATTTCAACTAATTTTAAAAATGTGATTTTTTTTTTAATGTATTTAAAGTTTTACTGTGTTTTGGGGGTGATCTCCATTCATATATTTGGCAGGTCTATCTGTCAAGATTAGCATGGAAAATTGAAGCTCATGGGATAAAGGGGAAAGTATTGACGTGGATAGAGAACTGGCTGTCAGATAGAAAACAGAGAGTTGGAATAAACGGCTCATTTTCTGAATGGCAGGCAGTAACAAGTGGGGTACCACAGGGATCTGTCCTGGGTCCCCAGCTGTTCACAATTTACATTAATGACCTGGATCAGGGAGTCGGATGCAGCATTTCCAAATTTGCAGACGACACTAAACTAGGAGGGGGGGTGGGCTCAGAGGAGGAGACCAGGAAGCTCCAGAGCGATTTGGACAGACTGGGTGATTGGGCGGATAAATGGCAGATGCACTATAATGTGGACAAGTGCGAAGTTATCCACCTTGGGTGCAGGAACGGGAGGGCAAATTATTATTTAAATGGCAATAAATTGGGAGAGGGGGAAGTACAGAGAGACCTGGGTGTTCTTGTACACCAGTCACTGAAGGCGAGCATGCAGGTGCAACAGGCGGTCAAGAAGGCAAACGGTATGCTGGCCTTCATAGCAAAAGGGTTGGAATACAGGAACAGGGATACCTTGCTGCAGCTGTACAGGGCACTGGTGAGACCACACCTCGAGTACTGTGTACAGTTTTGGTCGCCTCATCTGAGGAAAGATGTTCTTGCCATGGAGGGGGTGCAGCGGCGATTCACCAGGCTGATACCAGGAATGGCGGGATTGACCTATGAGGAGAGACTATGTAGTTTAGGGATGTACACACTGGAGTTTAGAAGATTGAGAGGGGACCTCATAGAAGTGTATAAAGTTCTGACAGGTCTAGACAGACTAGATGCAGAAGGAATGTTTCCCTTGGCGGGTGAGAACAGAACTAGAGGACATAATTTAAGGATAAGGGCTAAACCATTTAGGACAGAAATGAGGGGGAATTTCTTCACTCAGAGGGTGGTGAACCTGTGGAACTCATTGCCACAGAGGGCAGTTTACGCCAGCTCATTAAATATATTTAAGAGGGAATTAGATATATTTCTACAGGCAAAAGGGGTTAAGGGTTACGGAGAGAAGGCGGGGACGGGATACTGAATTGGAGGATCAGCCATGATCTCATTAAATGGCGGAGCAGGCTCGAAGGGCCGGATGGCCTACTCCTGCTCCTATCTTCTATAAAAAAAAAGTGTATGAAGGGAGATCCCCCCCTTTGATTGGCTCCCCATGATCCCAGGGACGCTTACGAACTGCTTGCGCCTCTGGGATACGTGGGCCCTGCACATTTAGAGTTGGAGAGGCCCAGGAGCAGAAGTGTCCGGACCTCAGGAGCCCTCAGATAAGTCTGTAGATTTTTTCCAGATCGGAGGCCTCCGCACGCAGGAAGCCTCCGATCGGAAAATACGGCCCAATATTTTTAGGAGGGACCGACTAGGTAAGAAAGGCATGGCAATATTGGTGAAACAGGGAATACATGTTGTAGTAAGAAGTGATGCACACAAAAAGGTTCAGACAGAGTCAATATGGTTAGTGGTAAAAGATTTTTTTTTTTTAAGTGATTGTTACATTAGTGAGGTTGTACTAAAGACTTCATAATTGTGGGAAGAAAATGGAAGAGGAAATCTGTACATCTATAGATTGCCAGCACAGACATGATGGCTGAATGGCCTCCTTCTGTGCTGTATGATTCTATGCTTAGGGAGTTGAATAGAAATAACAAATTATTGTTCAAGGAGATTTTAATTATCCACTCATTGATTGGTGCAGAGGGTGGGGAGTAATCAGAGAAAAGGAAATTAAATTCCTAAAATTCATGCAGTACTCCTTCCTCAAGCAGTATGTTCCTCCAGGCCCCACAAAAGAAAGTCTTAAAGACTTACCTGACAAGACCTCTTCTGTCTTTAGACGCACTTCTGCTTAGCGAGAAAGTCGCTGCGGCTTCTCTGCTCAGGGTTAAAATGTAAATCGGGATCCTATTACGGCAGTAGGACCCTGATGAAATAAATTTATGAGGCTCCTGCCTGCTTTATGATGGCACCTCATCTGCCTGCAAAACCCTGCCGGTTAAGATCAGAAATGGTCAGGGTCTGAACTGGTAAGTAACCAGGGTTAAAATTGACCCTGAAAGTGTGGCGGAGGACTGGAGAGTGGCCAATATAATATCTATTTTTAAAAAGGGAGACAGAGATAATGCAAGTAATTATAAGCCATTTAGTTTAACATCTGTGGTAGAGAAAATCTTTAACTGAAGATGAATTTACTAAATATCTAGATGGACAGAAAATAATTAGCAGTAAACACAGATTTTAAAAAGGAAGATTGTGCTTGACAAACCTGATAAGAGTTTTTTTTTTGAGGTGACACTTCTACTGGAGGGGGGAAATGCAATGGATATGGTATAGAACTTTTCAAAAAGCCTTTGACAAGGCACCACAGAGGAGGCTATTGGATATGAAATTAGTGGGGAAAATGGCCAATTGGATAGAAAACTGGCTGGAAGGGAAGAAAGTAAAAGTAGGAGTTGAAGGTAGTTTCTCAGAGCGGTTGGAAGTGGGTAGCAGGTTCCACTCTGGGACCACTTCTGTTCACTGCGTACATCAATGATTTGGATAGAGAGCTGGAGGAAGTGGTGTTCAAATTTGCAGATGATACTAAAGTAGGAGGCATAATGAATAATTTTGAGGACCAAAGGAAGCTGCAAGGGGATATAGATAAAATTGTGAATTAGACAAAAAAGTGGTAGCTGGAATTCAATATCAGTAAATGTGAGGTGGTATATTTTAGTTTTTAAAAATAATTATACTTAGAATGGTGGGTGATGTGCAAGGGCAAAGGAGTTTGGGGGTTCGGGTTCACAAGACATTAAAACCAACAGCTCAAGTGGATAAGGCCAAAAAAAACGAATGGAATGAATTTTATGGCAAGAGGTATAGAATATAAAAGTCGAGATGTAATAGTGAATCTATATAAAAGCTCAGTAAGACCACAGTGCAGTTTTGAGCTCCATACTATAGGAAAGATATTGAGGCAATAGAGAGGGTATAATGCAGATTCACTCGGATACTGCCTGGTAAGAGGAAATACAATTACAAAGAAAGACTTGAAAATTGGGGCAGTTTTCATTAGCACAGAGGAGATTATGGGGTTATTTGATAGCGTTGTTTAAAATTATAAAAGGATGGGACAGAGTAGACAGAAACAGACCGTTTCCAGTGGTTGTAGGATCTAGAATCGGGAGACATAGATTAAAGATTAAATGCAAGAGATTTAGAAAAGAGAAAAGGATAACTTTTTTTTTAATACATACATACAATTGTGAGGCTGTGGAATACACTCTCAGAGTTAGTGATTGAAACAGAGACCATGTCAACATTCAAGAATCGGTTAGATAGTTGGGTGAAGGAAGGGGAAATAAAGGGGCATGGGGACAGTTTAGGCACATGGAATTAGGACTGCTGCACGTGTGGAGGATAAAACCTATAGACTGGTTGGGCTGAATGGCCTGTTTCCTTGTTGCAATTTCTATGTAATATTTTAGTTAAGAAGTGAGAATTTAGAACTCCATTTAAAAACACTTCTCAAGCATGTTTCATTCTCGTTTCAAGTTTTACTTATTTTGTAGATGTCAAAAATGAAACATGACCATTATCCCACATCATTCTATTACATCAGACACATACACAGAAATATTGAGAAAGAGACTGCATGTGTCAGCACCAAAAGATTAGTGCAGCAATATAGGTGGAAGTTAGCCTGGGGTGAACTTCTGCATTCCTGCAAGTTGACCCCTAGGACTGAACGATTGTTCTATTTTGTTACAGCATAGCATAATTAAGGCAAGTTATGCCAACTGGAAAAAAGACGCCTATTCATTTGAAGTTTTTCCAATACAGGAATCACATGATTTTCTCTTATTGTGTCTGTAGAAACTGCCCAGGCTGAGTCAGTCATTCTTTACTTATCTTTCTCCCACTGTCGCTATTAGTCATATTGCAACTTACAGATTGTGAAAGCTGCATTTTCATTTTCTTGATTTTCAAGCATTACAACAACAACAACTTGTATTTAGATTTAGATAGCACCTTTAATGTAGTAAAACGTCCCACGGTGCTTCACAGGAGTATTACAAGACAAAAATTTGACACTCAGCCACATGAGGTAGGTTTTAAGGAGCGTTTTAAAGGAAGAAAGAGAAGTAGCGAGGCGGAGAGGTTTAGGCAGGGAATTCCAAAGCTCAGGGCCTTGGCAACAGAAGGCGCAGCCACCCATGGTTGAGCGATTATAATCAGAGATGTTCAAGAGGATAAAATTAGAGGAGCACAGATATCTCTGTGGGGGGGGGGGGTGGGTGGTTGTGGAGCTGGAGGACATTACAGAGATAGGGAGGGGCGAGGCCATGGAGGGATTTGAAAACAAGGATGGGAATTTGCTTAACCGGGAGCCAGTGTGGGTCAGCGAGCACATGGGTGATGGGTGAACGGGACTTGGTGCGAGTTAGGACACGGGCAGCCTGATTTTGGATGACCTCAAGTTTACGTAGGGTAGAACGTGGGAGGCCAGCCAGGAGTGCGTTGGAATAGTCAAGTCTAGAGGTAACAAAGGCATGGATGAGGGTTTCAGCAGCGGATGAGCTGAGGCAAGGGCAGAGACGGGCGCTGTTACAGAGGTGGAAATAGGTGGTCTTAGTTATGCTGTGGATATGTGGTCAGAAGCTCATTTCAGGGTCAAATATGACACCAAGGTTGCGAACAGTGTAGTTCAGTCTCAGACAGATATGAGGGAGAGGTTGGAGTCAGTGGCTAGGGAACAGAGTTTGTGGCGGCAACTGAAAACAATGACTTCATTTCCTTCAGTTGTTATATATATATATAATATGCAGACTTTAACCTCTGCGTGGAAGTGAGTCAACAGAAACCAGCATGCAACAAATACAATGCCTTTCCTTTAGCCATACATTTGGAGCCGGTGACATATATTTGAGTTAATCTCCTCAGAATTAATGGCAGATTTCTGAGGGACAGCACATTCATAAAATAGAAATATCTGGTTTTGCCACAAAACAACACTGAAGTTGGCTCAAAAGTCAACACCTAGAATGGATGGGGAGTTCCGTAAGATTCTAGATCCATCCCAAGGTACAATGTTAAAACAGGTACCAAATCATTTAAGAAGTACCTATAGGACAAAATATTTTAAGGATAGCATCACACTAGGCTATCTTAAACATCAGGAAGGGCTGGGCGAAACGTGCACTGGCAGTTCAAGGGGTGGACTGCGAAAAGTTTTACAACGAGAACCCCTTCCCTTTGAATAGGCTACTGGCACACAAAAAGCTTGCCCAAAGAACTACAGCATACTGGGAAGAGTCCATTGAAATAGAAGCTCTGAAAGAACGAGTCACATCATTAAAGGAAAAGTTGCAGTGATGTCAGAATAGCAGACTTATTCTCAGTGGACACATCAGATCACGTGGGGAACACTGCTCCCTTTGATGCTCAAGATTTGGTAGTGCTGTGGCAAGAGGTGCACAAAATGAAGATGGCCCTCTTTGGGCTGAAGACCACCCTCCAGGGAGAGCATAGGTGCAAACTGTAAAGCTCACATTTCACCTTAACTAAAAAGCAACCCATCTCAAACCACTTAAACCTTCACATATTCACCACCTATCAAATCAATTCTTCATTTGCAAAAAAGAATACAATCACATTCCTCAAAATCACAACAAAAAAAGTGGGAAAATCTTTTGAATACCATGACAATTTTTTACTTTGCCCTCTTTCCACCCCTTCTATTTTTGGAATTCTTAGAATGGAAATGTTGATTCTCCCAACTTTCCCTATTATATTTCTTCCGGAGCTTCTTCTGGTCCTTCCATCCTCATCATGGACTTCCCCTCTGTTATAAACCTTAGCCTCTATATTGATAAGGGTAGTGGTGATCACTGGCAGTGTCATAGAGACAGTGGAATGATGTTGCAAGGGTTCCAGATGTGGATCACTGCAACCCTAGCAATGTTCCCTCTAATTTTTATTTTAGGTGCGCGGTCCCTTTAAATTTGCTGCGCAGTATCTTTTCCAGTGTTGCAGCTGGTGAGCGGCCTGCACGGGACCTCCCGATCGCTGTGCGCCAGTTAGGGGAATGTTGAGCCCTAGTTGCCCACAGCCTCAAGAATACTATTCAACTCAGCAATTCATTATAAGATGCAAAATTCAGAACTAGCAGTCAAAACATAAAATGTTTATAAAATAGAAACCTCAATATCCACAGCAATAATGTGTTTTTATACTTATGAACAGTAGGATTTCAGAGCCAGTGAAACCTAGGATTCTTTTCTGCAAATTTAGGAATTTTCCTTTTTCATATGACAGCACAAATAATTGGATTTAAAAGAATATGAAGAATGTAATAGAACTTCTCATCCAGTGTTAGAGAGTTAGCAGGTAGTCAGTCAACAACAGTGAGAGCAAGAGAGTAGTCAAACAAGTCAAACAAGTGCAACAGGGCAATCAGCCAGAACAGCAAGAAGTGATAAGGTAGTAAATGTTGGGGGCATTTGCATCATCAATTGACTAAAAGGTGTAGCAACACCGCCTTAGCTTCAGGCAATTGAAGAAAAAGTTGCAAGACAAAAAAATAAGTGGAAACAACAACAGAAAACGCTGGAAAAACTCAGCAGGCCAGGCAACATCCGTGGAGAGAGAAACAGAGTTAACGTTTCAGGTCGAAACCCTTCGTCAGAACTGAGAAAAGAGCAAGAAATGAAACAGATAAAAATGCAAGGGGGAGGCTGGGGGGAGGAATAACTATGGTAAGTAGAGACATTAAGAGATGCTCAAGGCAAGACGAGATGGTAATGGGACAGGTTAAGAAACAAAAGGTGAAGTGTGAAATGCTGGCAGAATGAGAGACAGCTGCCGTAGGGGGAGAGAGAGAAAAAAAAGGAAAAAGGCACGAACCAAAAGGGTAGATAAAATGTATATATATGTGGTAGGGGCCGAGGTTATGATCTGAAATTGTTGAACTCGATATTGAGTCCGGAAGGATGTAAAGTGCCTAAACGAAAGATGAGGTGCTGTTCCTCGAGCTTACGCTGAGTGGAACAATGCATGAGGCCAAGGACGGTGAGGTCTACTTACCATAGTTATTCCTCCCCCCAGCCTCCCCCTTGCATTTTTATCTGTTTCATTTCCTGCTCTTTTCTCAGTTCTGACGAAGGGTTTCGACCTGAAACGTTAACTCTGTTTCTCTCTCCACGGATGTTGCCTGGCCTGCTGAGTTTTTCCAGCATTTTCTGTTGTTGTTTCAATTTTCCAGCATCCGCAGTATTTTGCTATCACAAAAAAATAAGTGGAGCTCTTTCTAAAAATAATAATACAGGAGGGTGGACACCTGCTTAATCAGCTTGGACCAAGAGAAGGCTTTCGACAGAATATCGCACACGTACATGATTGACGTGCTCTCCAAAATGGGGTTTGGGGGGGAATCCGCAATTGGGTCCAACTGCTCTACACAGACATCAGTAGCGCAGTTCTAATCAACGGGTGGGAATCGGAAAGCTTTCCGATCAAATCTGGAGTCAGGCAAGGCTGTCCTCTATCCTCTGTCTTGTTCGTGTGTTGTATCGAACCTTTTGCCGAGTCAATCAGGAGGGATACGGGCATAAGAGGGGTGACGATCCCAGGCAGCGGAGGCTCTCAGGTTAAGGCCTCCCTGTACATGGACGACGTCGCCGTCTTTTGCTCAGATCCGCTGTCGGTCCACAGATTGCTGAGCATCTGCGATCAGTTTGAACTGGCTTCGGAAGCCAAGGTAAATCGCAGCAAAAGTATATTTTTGAAACAAAAAAAAATAAAATAAAAGCCTCTAAACTAATTTAAATTCCTCTGGACAAGCTTTCTTTTTATACCGACATATATAGCGCCTGTAAGGCAGCACAAATATCCCAAACAGACAAAGGAAGGGAGTTAGAAGAGGTGATTGAAAACATGGTCAAAGAGTTTTTAGGAGCATTTTAAAAGATATGGAATAAAGTGGAGGGGCTCTAGTTTAAGAGAGCAGAGCCCCGCCACTGATGGTGGAAGGAAGACGCACAGTAGGCCAAAGTCAAAAGGTTGGAGAGTGCAAGCTAGGACATGGGGCCTGAGGTGGTTGCAGAGGTAGGGTGGGGCGAGGCCATGGTCATATTTATAAACAAGAACAAGGACTTGAGGTTAGTGTATTGGGGACAGGGAGACAACAGACGTAAGGAAAGGGGTGACAGGTGAACAAGACAAAATATGGTTGAACCTTTGAGAAGGATGAGAGTTTATTTAGTGTGGAGTTTGAGAGTCCAGCAAGAGAATGTTGGAGAAATCGAGACTAGAGATGACAAAATTGAGGATGAGGTTTCAGTGTGGGTGAGGTAATTACAGAGGTGGGTGATGTTGTGGCGGTGGAAATAGAGTTTTGATCATGGTTGAGATAATGGGAGTTTGAAGTTCAGTTCAACGTCAAACAAGACACCAAGGTGGCACAGCATTGGTTCCAACTTAAGCAAGCAATTGGGAAGTCGGATGGAACGTTGGGTTGGGTGCAGTTTCTGGGGCCACAAATCGGCAGCAATTTCAGCACATTCCCATTGTAACTCCAGCCATAGTGAACTAGAAGGGCAGTAAATTTGTTTGGAACTGGGTACACCAGGCAAGGGATTCCCCAGAGCCTTGTAAAATGCGAGGTTCCATCTGCTGAAAAAGACCAGTGAGGGTGCGGGCGGCGGCGAGGACTCCCACGCAACCTCAGTGGCTGACCGATCATTGGTAGCTTAAACTGAGTGAAAGCAGTTGCACCAGTCTGCTATTGGTGGTTTTGGGGCCAATCTAATGGTCCAGGCCTTAGATCCCCAAAGAGACACACACACAGTCTCACACGCTCGTACACACACACACACAGCGAGAGAGAGACACACACACAGGGACACAGAGAGAGAGACACACAGAGAGAGAGAGAGAAATAAACACAGAGACACACACACACACACACAGCGAGAGAGACACACACACAGGGACACAGAGAGAGAGACACACAGAGAGAGAGAGAGAGAAATAAACAGAGACACACACACACACACACACACACACACACAGAGGAAGATAGATAGAGACACAGAGAGAAAGGCACAGATAGAGAGAGAGACACACACACACAGAAACAGAGAGAGAGAGAGATATAGACAGAGAGACACACATACATACACAGACACTCGGACACACACACTCGGACACACAGTTTGACCCCTGCTACTGGACGTAATGGCCCAGAAATTTGTCCGAATACGGGAGAGTACGCACTGTGTACTCACCCATATTCGATCCCGAAGTGCCGGTTTCCTGCATGCACTGCGCATGCGCGGGAAACCAGCACTTCCGATATTGCGAAGGGGGCGGTTCCTAAGTGAACCGCGTGCACACTACAGGCTGTGCGCACGCAGCACACTTAGTTTTTTTTTCAGGTTTGAACGCGAGGGTAAGTATGGAAAATTTTACACATGAAGAAAGGAGGCGTAAGACCCCCTTTTAACAAGGTAAGTAGTTAATTAAGTATTATTTTAAATTTTTTTCAACAGGTTTATCTTTTTTAGAGACTTTAAAGAAAGGTAAGTTTATTTTTATAACTTTTAAAAAGAATTTAAATTTTTTCAAAAATTAAAATTTTTGTTTAAAGTGGTTAATTTATTTAACTATAGTTATTTTATTAATGTGATCGTTTTTTTAATTTAATTGAGGTTTAGCTGTTCTTTTGGGGGCAAGTTGTATTCATAGCTTTGACAGCTCTTCCTGTCAAAACTATGAATGAAAGATGGTGTGCTGCCATTGGCTCTAACTGGCCCACGTGATCCCAGAGGTCGCATCGAACTAACTGCGCCTCTGGGACACGCACACACTGCGCGCCGGCACCAGGGAGAGGCCCAGGAACTGAAGTTCGTGTGGGCCAAAACCATAAAGGCAGGCGCGGAGTGCGATATCGCGGGGGATCCTTACCCCCGCGGCAACCATCGAAGTCCAATTTCTGGGTAAATATCATCACTGGTGCACTGTGGCTGCAGCATGTACAGTCAACAGGATATACTGCAGCAACTCATCAAGGTTTACTTCAGCAGCACTTCTCTCCCCCGTGCCTACCAGCAAGAACAAGGGCAGCAATGTTGTAAGAACACCATCACCTCCAAGTCACACACGATCCGGACTTGGACATATATCGCCGTTCTTTCATCGTCACTGGGCCAAAATCCTGAAACCACCCTACCCAACAGCATTGTGGGAGCACCTTCATAGGAACATAGGAGCAGGAGTAGGTCATTAAGCTCCTCAAGACTGTTCTACCATTCAATGAGATCATGGTTAATCTGTTACCTAACTCCATATCCTTTGCCCCATATCCCTGAACAGAAATCAATCAATCTCAGATTTAAAATGAACAATCGACCCAGCATCAACTGCCATTTGCGGAAGAGAGTTCCAAACTCCTACCAACCTTTGGGTGTAGAAGTGTTTCCTAACTGCACTCCTAAAAGGCCTGGCTCTAATTTTTAGGCTATGTCCCCTAGACCTAGATTCCTCAACCAGCAGAAATAATTTCTCCCTGTCTACCCTACCAGTTCCCCTTATTGGTTTGAAAACTTCGATCAAATCACCCCTTCTAAATTCCAGGGAATACAACCCTAGTTTGTGGAATCTCTCCTCGTAATTTAATGCTTGGAGTCCAGGTATCATTTTAGCAAATCTATGCTGCAATCCCTCCAAGGCCAATATATCCTTCCTTAGGTGTGGTGCCCAGAACTGAACACAGTACTCCAGGTGTAGTCTAATCAGGGCTTTGTATAGCTGCAGCATGACTTCTAACCCCTTGTATTCTAGTCCTCTAGATATAAATCAGCATTTCATTAGGCTTTTTGATTTTTTTTGTACCTGTCCATGACATTTTAATGATCTATGTACATGAACTCCCAAAGTCTCTTTGGACCTCCACTGCTTCGAGCTTTTCACCATTTAGAAGGTACTAGGTCCAAAGTGGATGACCTCACACTTGCCTATATTGACATCCATTTGCCATAGTTTTGCCCATTCACTTAATCTATTAATATCTCTTTGTAATTTTATGCTTCCATTTACACTGCTTACAATGCTGCCAATCTTTGTGTCATCTGCAAACTTGGCTATGTGGCTCTCTATCCAATCATCTAAGTCGTTAATACATACAATGAATAGTTGAGACCCCAACACATCCCGGTGGGTCACCACTAGTCACATCCTGCCTATTAAAGTACCTGCCCATTATCCCTATTCTTTGTCTCCCGCCGCTCAATCTCCTAACCAGGTCAATAATTTGCCCTCAATTCCATGAGCTTCAACTTTAGCTAACAGTCTCTTATGACTTTGTTGAATGCCTTCTGGAAGTCCATATAATTAACATCCATGGACCTTTCCCTGTCCACTACTTTAGTCACCTCTTCAAAAAATTCAATCAGGTTCGTCAGGCATGACTTACTTTTCACAAATCCCCGCTGGCTCTCTCTGATCAGCTGAAAATTTTCACGGTGTCACTCTATCCTTAATTATGGACTCTAGTAATTTCCCAACAACAGATGTTAGGCTAACTGGTCTATAATTCCCTGCTTTCTCTCTCTCTCATCTTTCTTTAATAGCGGAGTGGCATGTGCAATTTTCCAATCTAAAGGAATGGTTCCTGAATCAAGAGAACTTTGGAAGATCATAGGTAGGGCATCTGCAATGTTCTCACCTACTTCCTTTGAGAGCATAGGAACATAAGAAATAGGAGCAGGAGTAGGCTATTCGACCCTTCACGCCTGCTCCGCCATTCAATAAGATCATGGCTGATCTTTGACCTCAATTCCACCTTCCTGCACTATCTCCATAACCCTTGGTTTCCTTGGTATCAAACCCTGGGATGAAAACCATCTGGTCCTGGGGATTTGTCACTCTTCAGTGTCATTATTTTCTTCATTACTGTTAATTTGATAATGTTAATTTTGGTGAGTCCCCATCCTTGATTCAATATTAGTTTCCTTGAGATGTCCGGCATGCTATCCTCTACTGTAAATACTGACGCAAAGTAATTATTTAACCTGTCTGCCATTTCCTTATTTCCATTTATACTATCACCATTGTCAGTTTTTAAGGGGCCCACACTGCTCTTAAGCACACTCTTTTTACTGATGTGATTGTAAAAGTTTGTGTTGAATTTGATCTCCCGTGCAAGTTTCTTTTCATACTCCTTTTTTGTAGCTCTGACAATCTGTTTTGTCACCCTTTGCTGTACTTTGTATCTCTCCCGTTCACCAGGATCTGTGCTATTTTTTTGCATTCCTGTATGATTTTTATTTTAGTTTTATGTTGTTCCTTTTAGTCATCCATGGCAGGTTTTTTTTGGCAAGAAGATCTCTTGCCCCTTAGGGGTATAAACTGGTTCTGTATCACGTTAAATTCTTTTTTGAACACCTCCCACTGATCTTCTGTCATTTTACCCGTTAACAGATTTGCCTATTTTACTGTGGACAGTCTCTGTCTCATCCCGTTGGAGTTGGCCTTGCCAAAATTTAGAATCTTAGTAGGTTGTTTTGCATTTCTCCCTTTCAAACACAGCATTGAACTCGATCATATTATGATTGCTATTAGATAAATGTTCACGCACCGTTAGGCTATTAATTAAATCTGGCTCATTGCGCATTATTAAAATCGAGGCTGCGTTTATTTGCACTACAAATGGGTTGGACCAAATTTCTGATTGGTCCCCTTGGAGAACAAGACACACCCAGTTTGTCTGGAATCTGTAATTTGATCCTGCCTGCTGTGGAGAGTAATTTAAGGTCTCTGCAATGTGTATTTTGATCCAGTCATTGTCACAGGCAGGCTCCAGAGCTCACAATGCTAACATTACTGCTTTCAGAGAACAGACAGGGCTCATAATCCCAGGTTATGAGCACTCACACTGAATAGTTCGGATAGGAAGGGGTGAAGCCAAGGAGGGATTTCAACAGGAGGATGAAAATTTAGAAAAATCAAGGTGTTGGTGGACTGGCAGCCAACATAGATCAACAAGCGCAGGGGTGATGGGAGAATGGGACTTGCTGCGTGTTAGGATACGTGCAGCAGAGTTTTGGATGAGCTCAGTTTCATTGAGGGTGAAAGATGGGAGGCTGGCCAGGAGAACATTAGAATAGTCGAATCTGGCAAATATCGCATAAAGGTAATGTCATGCATGTTAGTAGGACCAACATACAATGCGCTCTCATTTTTAAAAATTAATTTATTCATTGTCGTGATGCAGGCAAGACCAGCATTTATTGTCCATCCCCAGTTGCCTTGAGAGGGTGGTAGCGAGCTGCCTTTTTCAACCACTGAGGTCTGCGTGGGGAAGGGGGGGTGGGGGGCGGGGGGAGAAAGGAGAGGGAGAACGTGGTGCAGGTGTAAAGGGGGTGGGGGTGGAAGAAAGTGATCCAGGTCCAACAGGGCAGGGGGGTGGTGGGGGGGGGGGCGGGCGGGGGGGAAAACAGAGAACGTGATCCATTTTCCCCATCTTGATCATGTTCTTGCTCTCAGCCCCCGCCCCACTTGAGACCTAGATCACTTTATTCTCCCCCTCCCCACTGTTCTCTCCGTGCTCCCACCCACCACGAGCTCCTGGCCTTCTCAGTCCTGACCGTCTTGCAGCCACGTCTCAGTAATGGCTACCACGTCGTACCCTCTAAATTGAATTTGCGCCTGCAATTCATTCAATTTATTCCTTATACGCCGTGCATTTGTATAAAGAACACTTATTTGGACCACACACCTGTCCTTCTGCTCTAATGTTGCTTCTCATACATTTCTCTCTCCTGATTTAATTACTTTACATCTTTTAGTTTTCCCTATACCTGTAGTGCCGAACACACAATTTCTGTCTATTACTCTACCCTCTCCCCTTCAATTTTTTTTAGAATTATTATTTATAGTACCTTTTCCACCGGAGCCCACCCCCACCATTGACTAATTTAAAGTCCTTGTGACCGCCCAATTTATCCTTTCCACTAGGACCCTGGTCCCAACCCGGTTCAGGTGGAGCCCATTCCCAATGGAACAGTTCCTTCCTGTCCCAATACTGGTGACAGTGCCCCATGAAATGGAACCCCTCTTTCCCACACCACTCCTTCACCTCCCTAATCTACTTATCCCTATGCCAATTTGCATGTGGCTCAGGTAATAATCCAAAGATTATGGGGTAGAAATTAGGTCGCGCCCCATTTGGGGCGCAAATATCGTCTGGACGCAAATATTAGCGCCTGGCTCTAATTATCGGCACTGACTGGAAACTTCACTTTTACCGCCCCGGGAGGTGAGTGGAGCGCTAAAGCAGGCGCTGCACACCTGTCTTAAGGCGCAAAGGCCGAGCAGTGAGGCGCTAACTCAGAGCGCTGGCGAAGCTCATGTAATGTCAGTCAGCAATGGAACACACACACAATGGCACGGGCCAGTTCTTAAAGGGGATGGTTAATCTTGCTTTCCATCCACATCCTGTTCATTGCAGCCTTGAATCTCGGCCTGGAGAGACTTGCACATCAAATGTGCTGGAAAGAACAATGGAGAGTACCAGGCAAAGAGCTCAGAGTGCAGCTCCCACAGTCTCTGCTAAATCGATACAAGGAATGGCAAATCAAAATGAACCTGCAAAGTGCTGCTCAGTACCCAAAACTCCTTCACACAACGTTGAATCTCTCCAGAAGTCTCTCCTCTCTCTCTCAGAATGCGTAGTTCAAAAATGCCACCAACAATAAAAGACACGAAGAGGCCCCCTTTAAATAGCGCCCCCCCCAGCCCCACAGCGATTGATAGCGTTCCAGTCTTCTGGTCGTTGCTAGCATCAGGCGGTAAGGCAGGGGGCGCCACTCAATTTCCGCTCCGGGGCGCCACAAGGGCGTTGCACCATGGAATGACGTCACAATCTGCGCGCGCAGGTGGTCGCAGCGGTAAGTTTTAGCGCCGCCGCACAATGTCAAGTTAAGTTCCCGAGCGGCGCAAACATCGCTGCGCCCGGGCGTTAGCGGCTTTGCGCCCCATTAGCGCCCTCTTAAGGCGCTAACGGGAGGCGCAACCAACTGAATTTTTACCCCTATAACTCTTGCGGTCCTGTTTTTTCAATTTAGCTCCGAGCTCCTGGTACTCTCTGAACAGGACATCAGGCCTACTCTTTCCTATGTTGTTGGTCCCAAAATGGACCACAACGACTGGATCCTTCCCCTCCCTCTCCAATGTCCTTTCAAGCCGGTTCGAGATGTCCCTCACCAAGTAGGCAACATAGAACATAAGAACATAAGGAGTAGGTCATTTGGCCCCTCGAGCCTGCTCCGCCACTCAATAAGATCATGGCTGATCTGATCTTGGCCTCAACTCCACTTCCCTGCCCGTTCCCCTTAACCCTTGACTCCCTTACCTTTCAAAAATCTGTCTATCTCCACCTTAAATACAGGAAACTCTTTATTAACCGGCACCCAAATATCCGGAAATCTCTCTTAACCGGCAAAATTCTTGAGTAGGTAACCGGGGTTTTCCTTCATCTCTCGTTTAAAATTAACTTTAAAAAAAACCCCGAGGCGTTTGCCTTGTATCGGAGCGTGTAGATTGGGAGGGGAATGTGCAGCCCGGGTAGGCAGCGGACACGACAGATGGTCAGCTGGCGGTCCCCAGGGAGACGGAGCTCCGAATGCAGGCGCATGTCAATGTGTACGGGGCTCTCGTACGTTGGGAGATATAACTCTCCATTATCCGGACTTTTTGATTAACCGGCACCACGCCGGTCCCGTCGGTGCCGGTTAATAAAGAGTTTCCTGTATATTCAATGACCCAGCCTCCACAGCTCGCTGGGGAAGAGAATTCCAAATATTCACAACCCTCAGAGAAGAAATTCTTCAACTCCGATTGTGTGGATCCCATGTGGGATTCTCGATCCTGCTTACAAAGGATGCTATCCGTCCCCCTAATTACTGATTCCCCCACAACTACCACATTACACTTCCCCTCCTCTTCCCTTTGGACAGCCTCCTGCTCCAAGGTGCCATGTCAGCATTCTGGCTGCCCTTCCAATAGTCTTCATCCTCATCCTTCACCACACAGAGTGCAACAGTTCAAGAAGGCAGCCCACCTCAATGGCAGCTAGGACTGGACAATAAATATAGCCTTGCCACCATCACCCACATTCCGAGAACAAACATTAATCACAAGTCAGAAGGAAAAAAAAAATGAATAATCATGACTTGACATACCTGAAAAGGATACTTGTTCTGACAAGGAATAGGGCCACTGTCATGCTTCACTATCTCTGCACACTTGATTTTTTGTAAATCAATGGAACCCTTTTTGTGTTTTTTCTGGAGAAAGATTAAAAAAAAATTAAGTACTACTAATAATACAGCAGGAATGTTTTAAATATTAATCTTTCTTGTAGTTTGAATGCTGATGAAAGCAATAATCTAGTACTGTACATACCCTCTTAGAAGGAGCTCCATACACAAGGTAGTTTCCAGCATAACATCTTAGGCGGTTGCGCAAAACGGGCAGTATAGCAACAGCCACCCGTTATATGCCTCACCTGATATTCAGGTCCATTGACTTCAATGGAACCAAGTAGCGGGTGTGACGTCTAACAGGCAGTCAATGTTACACCACCCAAGACAAAGTTCTATCCCAATAAGTCTATAACCTGCAAGCTGCAGGTAAAAATTACAACAGAATCATAGGCCCTACACTTCATAGCCAATGTTCTCTCTAATTTTTTCTTCTACTGAGCGGGACACAAATTCATTTGAGCGCGACCTTTTTGTCCGTGGGGAAATTTTACAACAACTTTTACAACAATGACAGCGACAGCAACCACTTAAAATATATACAGTAATGCCATTTTGCCACCTCACCGTCTCAAATCATGAGACAATCAGACAAGGTTCTATACAAGTTTCACATAACTTCTCTGCTTTTGAATTCTACCCCTCTAGAAATGAACCCCAGTGCTTTATTTGCACTTTGATGGCTTTTTTAACCTGCATTGCTACTTTTAATGATTTATGAATCTATACCTCTAGATCCCTTTGCACCTCTACCCCATTTAGACTCTTATTTTCCAAGGAGAAGGTAGCCTCTTTATTCCTCCTACCAAAATGCACCACCTCACACTTATCTATATTGAAATTCTTTGTCATTTACATGCCCATTCTGCAAGTTGGCTTACAGTAGAATTAATTAAAAGCTTTTAGTTCGTCGTGTACAAACTTTATTTTTATTTTTTTTAATTACTTGTCAGAAATGACTGGGATATAAAAGAACTGCATAATAATGCATTAACACTTCAGAAATGTCACTCAGTTACACGGTTATGCATTGACAAACAATCTAAAACCCCAAGGTGAGCTGAAAGAGGCATATCTATTCATGCAATTAGCATTAATTTTAAAGTTTTCAACATATTAGCCCATCCCTCACGTCACTATACCAATAGCTGCACAAGCAGCAGGAGCAGCGGCTTTTCTGTGTCACGGACATGCTGTACGTCCACGCAAGTAATTACATGTTCCCGTGCACCTGCTACCTTTGTCCTTCTAGGTGGTAGAGGTTTTGGGAGGTGCCGTTGAAGAAGCCTTGGTGAGTTGCTTCAGTGCATCTTGTAGATGGTATAACTGCAGCCACGTTGTGCCAATGGTGGAGGGAGTGAATATTTAAGATGGTGGATGGGGTGCCAATCAAGCGGGCTGCTTGTCTTGGATGGTGTTAAGCTTCTTGTGTGTTGTTGGAGCTGCAACCATCCAGGCAAGTGAAGAGTAGTCCATCACACTCCTGACTGGTGCCTTGTAGATGGTGGAAAGACTTTGGGAAGTCAGGAGGTAAGTCACTCTCCGCAGAACACCCAGCCTGTGACCTGCTCTTGTAGCCACAGTATTTATGAGGGTAGTCGGATGTTGATGGTGGGGGATTCAGCGATGGTAAATCTATTGAATGTCAATGGGAGGTGGTTAGACTCTCTCTTGTTGGAGATGGTCATTGCGAATGTTACTTGCCACTTATCAGCCCAAGCCTGGATGTTGTCGAGGTCTTGCTGCATGCGGGCACTGACTGCTTCATTGTGGAGGAGTTGCGAATGGAACTGAACGCTGTGGAGATAAAAAATAATAAGGGGAAAAAGTCTCTGGTGGGCGTAGTCTACAGGCCCCCGAACAGTAGCAATACTGTTGGACAAAGTATGAATCAACAAATAATGGAGGCCTGTAAAAAAGGTACGGTAATAATCATGGGTGATTTTAATCTCCATATTGATTGGACAAATCAAATTGGCCATGGTAGCCTTGAGGAGGAGTTCATAGAGTGTATCCGGGATGGTTTCCTAGAACAGTATGTAATGGAACCAACCAGGGAGCAGCCTATCTTGGATATGGTACTGTGTAATGAGACAGAATTAATAAATGATCTCATAGTAAAGGATCCTCTAGGTAAGAGTGATCATAGCATGGTTGAAATTCAAATTCAATTGAAGGGTAAGAAAGTTGTATCTCAAGCCAGTGTCCTGATCTTAAACAAAGGCAATTACAATGGCATAGAAACATAGAAGATAGGAGCAGGAGTAGGCCATTCGGCCCCTTGAGCCTGCTCCGCCATTCAATGCGATAATGGCTGATCATCCAAATTCAGTACCCTGTCCCTGCTTTCTCCCCATATCCCTTGGTCCCTTTAGCCTTAAGAAATATATCTAACTCCTTCTTGAATATATTTAATGAATTGGCCTCAACTGCCTTCTGTGGTAGAGAATTCCACAGGTTCACCACTCTCTGGGTGAAGAAATTCCTCCTCAGCTCAGTCCTAAATGGCTTACCCCTTATCCTTAGACTGTGACCTCTGGTTCTGGACTCCCCCGCCATCGGGAACATCCTTCCTGCATCTAGTCTGTCTAGTCCTGTTAGAATTTTATAAGTTTCAATGATATCCCCTCTCATTCTTCTAAACTCTAGCGAATATAAGCCTAATCGACCCAATCTCTCTTCATATGTCATTCCTGCCATCCCAGGTATCAGTCTGGTGAATCTTCGCTGCACTCCCTCCATGGCAAGAACATCCTTTCTCAGATAAGGCAACCAAAACTGCACACAATACTCAAGGTGTGGTCTCACCAAGGCCCTGTACAACTGCAGCAAGACATCCTTGCTCCTGTACTCGAATCCTTTCGCTATGAAGGCCAACATACCATTTGCCTTCTTAATCGCCTGCTGCACCTGCATACTTACCTTCAGCGACTGGTGCACAAGGACACCCAGATCTCGTTGCACTTCCCCTTTTCCCAATCTATTGCCGTTCAGATAATAATCTGTCTTCCTATTTTTGCCACCAAAGTGGATAACCTCGCATTTATCCACATTATACTGCATCTGCCATGCATCTGCCCAATCACCCAACCTGTCCAAATCATACTGGAGTTTCTCTGCATCCTCCTCACAGCACACACGCCCACCCAGCTTTGTGTCATCTGCAAACTTGGAGAAATTACATATAGTTCCCTTGTCTAGATCATTAATGTATATTGTGAATAGCTGGGGTCCTAGCACCGATCCCTGTGGTACCCCACTAGTCACTGCCTGCCACTCGGAAAAAGACCCGTTTATTCCAACTCTTTGCTTCCTGTCTGCCAACCAGTTCTCTATCCAAGTCAGTACCTTACCCCCAATCCCATGTGCTTTAACTTTGCACGCCAATCTCTTATGCGGGACCTTATCAAAAGCCTTCTGAAAGTCCAAATACACCACATCCACTGGTTCTCCCTTATCTATTCTGCCAGTTACATCCTCAAAAAATTCCAGATTAGTCAAGCATGATTTACCTTTTGTAAATCCATGTTGACTTTGTCCGATCCTGTCACTGTTTTCCAAGTGCTCTGCAATTACATCTTTTATAATGGACTCTAGCATTTTCCCCGCTACCGATGTCAGGCTTACCGGTCTATAATTCCCCGTTTTCTCTCTACCACCTTTTTTAAATAGTGGGGTTACATTAGCTATCTTCCAATCCATGGGAACTGTTCCAGAGTCTATCGAATTTTGGAAGATGACCAGCAATGCATCTACTATTTCTCGGGCCACTTCCTTAAGTACCCTAGATGCGGAGATGCCGGTGTTGGACTTTGCCGATTTGTATTCCTTCACTTCACCTGACGAAGGAGCAGCAACTCTGAAAGCTTGTGATTTCAAATAAAACTGTTGGACTATAACCTGATGTTGTGCGACTTCTCACTTAAGTACCCTAGGATGTAGATTATCAGGCCCTGGGGATTTATCGGCCTTCAATCCCGTCAATTTCCCCTAACACCATTTCCCTACAAATACTGATTTCATTCAATTCCTCCCTCTCATTGGACCCTATGTTCCCCGACATCTCTGGGAGGTTATTTGTGTAATCCTTTGTGAAGACAGAACCAAAGTATGTATTTAATTGGTCTGCCATTTCTTTGTTCCCCCTTATAAATTCCCCTGATTCTGACTGCAAGGGACCTACGCTTGACTTCACCAATCTTTTTCTCTTCACATATCTATAGAAGCTTTTACAGTCAGTTTTTATGTTCCCTGCAAGCTTACTCTCATATTCTATTTTCGCCCTCTTAATTAATCCCTTTGTCCTCCTTTGCTGAATCCTAAACTGCTCCCAATCCTCAGGTTTGCTGCTTTTTCTGGCCAATTTATATGTCCTCTCCTTGGATCTTATGCTATCCCTAATTTCCCTCGTTAGCCACAGTTGAGTCACCTTTTTTGCTTTATTTTTATGCCAAACAGGGATGAACAAATTCTGTAGTTCATCCATGCGATCTTTAAATGTTTGCCATTGCCTATCCACCATCAACCCTTTAAGTAACGCTCCCCAATCCATCCTAGCCAACTCGCGCCTCATACCATCGTAGTTTCCTTTATTTAAATTGAGGACCGCAGTCTCTGAGTCAACTACTTCACTCTCCATCTTAATGAAGAATTCTATCATATTATGATCGCTCCTCCCCAAGGGGCCTCGCACAAGCTTGCTAATTAAGGCAAAACTGGCTAAAGTGGACTGGAAAAATAAATTAAAGGGTAAGACAGTTGAAATGCAGTGGCAGACATTTAAGGAGATATTTCATAACTCTCAACAAAAATATATTCCAGTGAAAAAGAAAGATTTTAAGAGAAAGGAGCACCATCCATGGCTAACTAAGGAAGTAAAGGATGGTATCAAATTGAAAACAAAGGCATACAAATGTTGCCAAGATTGGTGGGAGGCCAGAGGATTGGGAAATTTTTAAAAACCAGCAAAGGATGACTAAAAAAATAATAAAGAGAAGATGAATTAGGAGAGTAAACTGGCAAGAAATATTAAAACAGATAGTAAGAACTTCTACAGGTATATAAAAAGGAAGACAGTAGCTAAAGTAAACTTTGGTCCCTTAGAGGATGAGACTGGGGAATTAATGATGGGGAACGGGGAAATGGCAGAGACACTGAACAAATATTTTGTATCTGTCTTCACGGTAGAAGACACTAACAACATTCCAATAATGGATAATCAAGGGGCCACAGGGTGGGAGGAACTAAAGACAATCACTATCACCAAGGAAAAAGTACTTGGTAAAATAATGGGACTAAAAGACGACAAGTCCCCTGGACCAGATGGCCTGCATCCCAGGGTCTTAAAAGAAGTGGCTGCAGAGATAGTGGATGTATTGGTTGCAATATACCAAAACTCCCTGGACTCTGGAGAGGTCCCAGCGGATTGGAAAACTGCAAATGTAACACCCCTATTTAAGAAAGGAGGGAGACAGAAAGCAGGAAACTATAGACCAGTTAGCCTAACATCTGTCGTTGGGAAAATGCTGGAGTCCTTCATTAAGGAAGCAGTAGCAGGGCATTTGGAAAATCATAATGCAGTCAAGCAGAGTCAGCATGGTTTTATGAAAGGGAAATCATGTTTAATAAATTTGCTGGAGTTCTTTGAGGATGTAACGAGTAGGGTGGATAAGGGTGAGCCAGTAGATGTGGTGTATTAGGATTTCCAGAAGGCATTCGATAAGGTGCCACATAAAAGGTTACTGCATAAGATAAGCGCTCACGGAGTTGGGGGTAATATATTAGCATGGATAGAGAATTGGCTAACGAAGAGAAAGCAGAGTCGGGATAAATGGGTAATTTTCCGGTTGGCAAACGGTAACTAGTGGGGTGCCACAGGGATCGGTGCTGGGGCCTCAACTATTTACAATCTACATTAATGACTTGGATGAAGGTACCGAGTGTAATGTAGCCAAGTTTGCAGATGATACAAAGATGGGTGGGAAAGCAAGTTGTGCAGAAGATTCAAAGAATCTGCAAAGCGATATAGGCAGGCTAAGTGAGTGGGCAAATATTTGGCAGATGGAGTGTAATGTGGGAAAGTGCGAGGTTATCCACTTTGGTAGGAAATATAAAAAAGCAAATTATTATTTAAATGGCGAGAGATTACAAAATGCTACAGTTCAGAGGGACCTGAGGGTCCTTGTGCATGAAACACAAAATGTTAGCATGCAGGTACAGCAAGTAATCAAAAAGGCAAATGGAATGTTGGCCTTTATTGCAAGGGGGTTGGAGTATAAAAGCAGGGAAGTCCTGCGACAACTGTACAGGGTATTGGTGAGACCACACCTAGAGTACTGCGTACAGTTTTGGTCTCCTTATTTAAGGAAGGATATACTTGCATTGGAGGCAGTTCAGAGACGATTCACTAGGTTAATTCCAGAAATGAGGGGGTTGACTTATGAAGAAATGTTGAGCAGGTTGGGCCTATACTTATTGGAATTTAGAAGAATGAGAGGTGATCTTATTGAAACATATGATACTGAGGGGGTTCGGCAAGGTAGATGCAGAGAGGATGTTTCCCCTCGTGGGGAAATCTAGAACTCGGGGGCATAGTTTCAGAATAAAGGGTCGGCCTTTTAAAACTGAGATGAAGAGGAATTTCTTCTCTCAGAGGGTCGTAAATCTGTGGAATTCTGTGCCCCAGAGAGTCGTGGAGGCTGGGTCATTAAATACATTTAAGGTGGAGATAGACAGATTTTTGCAAGATAAGGGAGTGAAGAGTTATGGGGAGCGGGCAGGGAAGTGGCTTTGAGCTCAAGATCAGCCATGATCTTATTGAATGGCGGAGCAGGCTCGAGGGGCCAAGTGGCCTATTCCTGCTCCTATTGCTTATGTTCAATCATTCACGAACATCCCCACTTCTGAACTTATGATGGAGAGGTGGTCATTGATGAAGCAGCTGAAGATGGTTGGGCCTAGGACACTGCCCTGAGGAACTCCTGCAGCGATGTCCTGGGGCTGAGATGATTGGCCTCCAACAACCACAACTATCTTCCTTTGTGCCAGGTATGACACTAGCCAGTGGAGAGTTTTCCCCCTGATCCCCATTGACTTCAATTTTACGAGGGCTCCTTGATGCCACACTCAGTCAAATGCTGCCCTGATGTCAAGGGCAGTCACTCTCAGCTCACCTCTGGAATTCAGCTCTTTTTCTACATTTGGACCAAGGCTGTAATGAGGTCTGGAGCCTAGTGGACCTGGCTGAACTCAAACTGAGCATTGGTGAGCTGGTGCGTAAGTTTCGCTTGATAGCACTGTCAGCAACACCTTCCATCACTTTGCTGATGATCGAAAGTAGGCTTCGGTGACCGCTTTGCGGAACACCTCCATTCAGTCCGTAAGGGTGACCCTGGGCTTCCGGTCGCCTGTCACTTTAATTCTCCACTCCACTCCCACTCTGACCTCGGCCTCTTACACTGTTCCAATGAAGCTCGAGGAACAGCACCTCATCTTTCGATTAGGCACTTTACAGCCTTCTGGACTCAACATAGAGTTCAACAATTTCAGACTATAACCTTTGCCCCTATCTTTTTTTCCCATTTTTTTTTCTCTCTTTCATATGGCAGCTGTCTTTCATTCTGCCATTGCCATTTACACTTCATCTAGGGTCATCTTTTGTTTCTTAACTTGTTCCATTACCATCTCCTTTTGCCTTGCACCATCTCTTAATGTCACTTAATCTCTCCTGCCTTCCATCCTATCACAGACCTTCGCTTTTGTTCTTTCCTCCCCTCCCCACTTTCCCTGCCCCTGCACTTGCTTAAAAACCTGTTCCAGCTCCAGCTTTTTCCAGTTCTGACGAAGGGTCATCGACCTGAAACGTTAACTCTGTTTCTCTCTCTCCACAGATGCTGCCTGACCTGTTGAGTATTTCCAGCATTTTCTGTTTTTATTTCAGATTTCCAACATCTGCAGTATTTTGCTTTTGTATTGAAAGTAGGCTTTTAGCCAGCTTGGATTTATCCTGCTTTTTTGTGGACAGGACATGCCTGGGCAATTTTCCACTTTGTCAGGTTGTAGCTGTACTGGAGCAGCTTGGCTAGAGGCACGGCTAGTTCTGGAGCACAGGTCTTCAGCACTACAGCCAGGGTATTGTCTGGGCCCGTAGTCTTTGCTGTATCCAGTGCACTCAGCTGTTTCTTGATATCATGGGAGTGAATCGAATTGGCAAGTGATGGTGGTGGGGGCCTCAGGAGGATGCCGAGTAGGATCATCCACTCGGCACTTCTGGCTGAAGATGTGCTGACACCTCTGGTGGGTCTATCCTGCCGGTGGGATAGGATATACCCTGATGATGGTGAGGGAGGAGTCTGGGACTTTGGCCGATAGGTATGTTTCTGTAAGTATGACTATGCTGTTACTTGACTAGTCTGTGGGGCAGCTCTTCCAATTTTGGCACAAGTCCCCAGATGTTGGTGAGGAGGACTTTGCAGGTCGACTGGGCTGGGTATGTCTTTGCCGTGTCCGAATCCAATGCCTAGGTCGATGTCAGATGGTCCGTCCAGTTTTATTCTTAGTGTACATTTTTGTAGCGGTTTTATACAACTTGGCTTGCTAGGCCATTTCAGAGGGCAGTTAAGAGTCAACCACAACGCTGTGGGTCTGGAGTCACATATAGGCAGGTTTCTTTCCCTAAAGGATTTTTATGACAATTTGATAGCTTCATGGTCACCATGATGCCAACTTTTTATTCCAGATTTTTTTATTCAATTAACTGAATTCAAATTCACAAACTGCCATGGTGGGATTTGAAGTCACACCTCTGGATTATTAGTTCAGGCCTCTGGATTAGTAAACCAGTAACATAACTATTATGCTACCATACACATGGTAGATTAGGTCAATTAAAAAAAAAGCAATCAAAAGAAAGAAATAACTTGCATTTATATATGGTGCCTTCTCACAACCAGGATATCCAAATGGCCAGAGGTTGTGAAAGGCACAGTATGAATGCAATCTGAATGTGAAACCTGCTGTCGATGGCTTATCAAGCAGCATAGCAAACCAACTTCATGCACTGTATTATGTTAGTGCATATGCAGAAGAGAAACACAAGGACTTGTGGGATGATTTGACGTACCAAAAATCCAAAAATATTAAAGGGGCTGTGTGAGTCAGGTAAACAGCCATTGAAAAACTGAACACTCACTTAGATCACAAGCAGTTGGCATCAATGTGTATCTATTTAACTTCCGTAGTCTTGGTTACACGTTGCAGTAGATCAAAAGCAGCCACATACACATTACAATAGCTTTACAAAAACTGAAGGCATTGATTTCACACTGACAAATCATTAGCACTCTACAAATTTTTATGAAGAATGTAAACATCAAGTAAGTCGTGCTTTGCTTTTAACATAGACGGATTACTTGCTACACCTTCACTTGTGTTCCATATTCTGTCAGTTAGAAGCTTTACTATCAGAGATCCCTGGCAAAAAAAAATATTTTGCTATGGGCAGTTTTAGCCAATTAAAGGGAGACAGCTTCAGGATGTGGGATCATATTGTTGTCTGAAAAATTTGCACTTGCATCAATTCAAATTTATTCATAACTACTTGATAACTGTTCCTACCTTTATAGGTAAAATACAAATTTGGATTTCCATGATAAGCAAGACAGTCTGTTCACATTAAGCAATGGAATTATGTTAATGTGTTACTGAGGGAGATAGTTTGCCAAACTGGTGCTCGTTAAACTTTGTACCTGTGGTACTTTGTTCAGTAACTATGATTTCTTATGTAGCAGTGACTCATGGTCACTCGTTTTAGGGAACAAAACACATCCTCAAAAGCATCAAATCATGAACACAAAGCTACTGTTAAAAACAATATACATGGAGCTGCCTTATGAGGCTGGCCCTTGGGCAAGTAACTGAATTGAAACTCTTTAAAACAGATGCATTAGCTTATTGACTACATGTTTTAATACATTTATGATGAATTTATTTTTAATTTTATTTGGTTTATTCCTTCTGCCAAATATTAGTAGTAGTGCAACCAATCCAGTTGTACACAGATAGTGAGAGTACTTTCAATAACACCTGTGCGAGAAGAAAAGCCATATTTCCATAGGTGGGACATTCTAATGGCGAAGTGATGTCACCAATTCTGGCCTCTTGTGCATCCCCGATTTCTTTCGCCCTCCACCATTGGCGGCCGTGCCTTCAGCTGTCTAAGCCCTAAACTCTGGGATTCCCTCCCTAAACCTTTCTGCATCTCTACTTCTCTCACCTCCTTTAAGACACTCCTTAAAACCTACCTCTTTGACCAAGCTGTCTTAATATATCCTTAACAACAACAGAAAATGCTGGAAACACTCAGCAGGTCAGGCAGTATCCGTGGAGAGAGAAACAGAGTTAACGTTTCAGATCTGTGACCCTTCGTCAGAACTGGAAAAAGTTAGAGAGATGTAACAGATTTTAAGCAGGTTCTGAGGCAGGGAAAAGGGGGAGGGGAGGAAAGAACAAAAGGGACGGTCTGTGATAGGGTGGAAGGCAGGAGTGGTTAAATGTTGCAAATGGGGATGGCAGAATCATCAACAGCTGCCGCCTGAAAAAATAGGGGCAGAGGTTATGGTCTGAAAATGTTGAACTCAATGTTGAGTCCAGAATACTGTAAAGTGCCTAATAGAAAGATGAGGTGCTGTTCCTCGAGCTTACATTGGGCTTCATTGGAACAGTGTAAGAGGCCAAGGAGAGAGAGGTCAGAGTGGGAGTGGAGCGGAGAATTAAACTGACAAGCGACCGGAAGCTCGGGGTCACCCTTACGGACTGAACGGGGGTGTTCTGCAAAGCGGTCACACAATCTGCGTTTGGTCTCCCCTATGTAGAGGAGACCGCGTCGTGAGCAGCGAATACAGTATACAAAATTGCAAGTGGTACAAGTAAATCACTGTTTCACTTGGAAGGAGTGTTTGGGGCCCTGGACAGTGGGAAGGGAGGAGGTAAAAGGGCAGGTGTTGCATCTCCTGCACTTGCATTGGAAGGTACCGTGGGAAGGGGAGGGGCTGTTTGGGGGTGATTGAGGAGTGGACTAGGGAGTTGTGTAGGGAGGGTCCCTTTGGAATGCTGAAAGGGGAGGGGAGGGGAAGATGTGTTTGGTGGTGGGGTCACGCTGGAGGTGGCAGAAATGGCGGAGGATGATCCATTGAATGTGAAGGCTGGTGGGGTGAAAGGTGAGGACAAGGGGAACCCTATCGTGGTTCCAGGAGGGAGGGGAAGGGGTGAGAGCAGAAGTGCGGGAAATGGAACGGACACGGTCGAGGGCCATGTCAACCATGGTAGAGGGGAATCCTCGGTTGAGGAAAAAGGAAGACATATCGGAAGCACTAGTATGGAAGGTGGCATCGTCAGAGCAGATGAGACGGAAAAACTGGGAGAATGGAATAGAGTCCTTGCAGGAAGTGGGGTGGAGGAAGTGTAGTCCAGGTAGCTGTGGGAGTCAGTGGGCTTATAGTGGATGTTTGTCGATAGCCTATCCCCAGAGATGGAGACAGAGAAGTCGAAGAAGGGAAGGGAAGAGTCGGAGATGGACCATGTGAAGGTGAGGGAAGGGTAGAAATTGGAAGCAAAGTGAATGAAATTTTCTAGTTCAGGGCGAGAGCAGGAAACGGCACCAAGAGAGTCATCAACATACTGGAAAAAGAGGTGAGAGAGGGGACCCGAGTAGGACTGGAACAAAGAATGTTCCACATATCCCACGAAAAGGCAGGCATAGCTAAGACCCATCCGACTCTTCCCTTCCTCGACTTCCCTGACTCCAGTTTCTCCAGTTCTGATAAAGGGACACAGACCTGAAACATTAACTCTGTTTCTCTCTCCATGGATGCTGCCTGACCTGCCGAGTGTTTCCAGCATTTTCATTTGTTATTTCAGATTTCCAGCATCCGCAGTATTTTGCTATTGTACTAATATATCCTTATGTGACTCAGTCAAATTTTGCCTGATAACATTCCTGTAAAGTGCCTTGGGACATTTTATTATATTAAAGGCACTATATAAATGCAAATTGTTGTTGAAGAGGGATCGCTAATTAACTTGTGCTAGCAATACGACGAAATACTCAGTAAATTGCATTTTTTTTTTACAGCTGAAAATCTGATTTAAATGTTATAAATAAAGAATGTGCTCTGACTTATGATGAATATCTCTACGAGTGAAGCTGACCGGATAGCTGGCAAGTGGCCTCCCTTACTTGTGTAGATATTTATCACACATCATGATCGGCGACAACACGTTATCTACTTACAACACTTGGGTGGAGAAATACTAGCAGAAATTCATGGTACGATCTTACAAATTGCACTGTCAATACAAAGTAGTTTCAACTGATCATGTTGGGCTGTTTAAAAAATATATAAAAATACACAAATTGCTCATTTGAAATTTTCCAATTGAAGACATAATACACGTGGCCTAAATAGCATGTCAGTGCCAGCAGTGTGATGTGATGAATATTTCCATACGTGACCACAACCGTATTTCTGTAATCAAACTAGATTCCACAGCACCAGAGGAACAGACAACTGTTTCTTGTCATTTACAGTAGTGCAGCTGAAGTTGGAGCTTACTGGTGGCATTGTTCTAAAAGAGGCCCTAAGAGATATGCAGGATTAGTACGGGTTGGTAAGATCTGCAATTTTCTCTCCCTTGGAGGAATCAACCAAAAGAAATTATGTGTTACACTTACCAAACACACTAATTGTGCGTTAATATGGAGTAACTTTGACCCTGTGCTACAGCACTGATTCCTTTTAGCCCCTTGCTTATCATTCTGCTCAAAATTCTTCTTGGCATGCTGTTGGTACACAAAGCAGTATTGCTGGAGTTGTGTATTAATGTTTTGGCTTGTTAAAAGGTTTGCAATGATCATTTAAGGGGACATGTATTCAAATTCCTGCATCTGTTAATTTGCTGTGTTCAAATATTGCTGCTGTATCACTAGGAGATGGCTTTATTTTGTTAATAGCACAGCTGAAACATAAGGGGTAATTTTGCGGGGGGTCAGTGGGAGTGATCGGTGGCAGGTCGGGTGGGAATTTTTTTTTTTGACAGTGGGTCGGGACCCAGCTGTCAACCCGCTGCCACGTGCCTTTCCCAAATGTCGGGTCTGTCAGCGCTTAACAGACCCGACATGCAACGGCAGAGCAGGCAATTCAGGTCATTATGACCTTATTAACAGAGCATTAAGAACTATTTTCAGCTCACCTTCAGAGTTTGCCAGGTCACCCATGGGGTCCACACTGCTCAGGGATCACATCAGGTAAGCAGGGCGGGAGTTGAATGGCCATGGAATCATCTCATTACTAGACAGCTACAAATGTGCTATAAAAGCTCCCATCTCTCAGCTGTTCACTTTCTAAGCTCAGAAGCTGTTGCTTACTGCATTTGGAAGACAGATTGAGCTTTATGCAGGTTGCAAGTGTTTGGAGCAAACTCTCTATCCAGTGTCACTTCATTGTAACAACCTCTCTCACCATTGACAGATCGCTTCCCCTGCCATCTATTACATCAGAATGGGTGCGTTTTATACTGTCTCACCTTGGTCCTCAAAACCGGATCATGATCAGCCCCAACACCAGCAGCAACCAGCACACCAGTAGCACCAACAACACTACCAACCTTCTCCACAATCACCTGATGCTGCACAGGACACAGGGCATCAGCACCTGACCACATTGCTGCCGGGAGGCCAGGGATGGTCTCACCATGGCCACATTTACTTCACTTGACACTGTACACCCTGGCTGCCACATGATGTGCCAGGTTGGCACCAGCCCACACCAACACCATAAAGTATCCCTACAATACCCAAGCCATTCCTTTCACACCCATCACCATTGCAGGGGGTATCGTTATGTCGCATCATTCACTGTAACTCACTAAGCCACTTCCAAAGGTGCACACAAATCTCTCCAAGAACGCAAAGTGTTCAAAATAAAGGTTTCAATGTTTGACAGCACATTAACAGAAACTTTACATGAACATTGCATAAAACACCCAAGTGCCTACCCTTGTTGTTAGTTGGTATGATTGGACTAGGATGAGGGTGAGTGTGAGGGGTGGCTAGTGAGATGGGGAAGTGCTAATGTAGATAGAGAGGGATGGGTGGAGGTGCAAGGTAAGTTGGTGTAAGGATGTGCAGGAGTAGGGTAGGGAAGGCAGAGTGATGGGGATGTGATGAGTCGCACAGCAGGATGAGGTTGAGTGTGGCTTTGTACTAACGTTTCGTGATCTACTGAGATCTTTGAAAGGTTTGCGCCACTGCAGCCTGGTCCTCCTGACAACATCCTTGCTCGTGCCCTCCTGTACAATGTACAACCAGACTGTGTTGATCTCCTGGGGAGGTCTCTTCCACCCACTGGAAGGGAAGAGAACCTCACTGCATGCTTGACTCCCTCCATAAGCATATGGAGGGAGGCATGGGAGAGCCTGGGTGCAGCCGTGCATCTCTGCAGTGCTCATCAGTGTTTGTAGCACCTCAATGCAAAAATGACAGCACAAATGTCAAAATCAATTTGCGCATGGTCCCTTTAAGGAAACCGGCTGATGACGCATCATCAGATGACATCATCAGACTCGCTTCCTTCAACTGGCCAGCAAACATGCTGGGCGGGCTTAACAAGCCCAGTCAGGGGAAAGTCATTTTGGACAGCGGACTGGAGCCGGCAGCGAGGCCGGGACCTGCCACGGACCCACCGAGGTTGGCAAAATCCAGCCTATAGTAACTAAAGGGAAATATGTTTTAAAAAGTACTTGTGTTCTTTTGACTATCTACCTCCTATCTATAATAGCAGCTTGTAACAAAGGTAATGCAATAATTGTGGGGGGCTTTAATCTTCATATAGACTGGGCAATTCAAATTGGCAAAGGTAGTCTGGAGGACGAGTTCATGGAATGCATTCAAGACAGTTTCCTAGAACAAGACGTTGTGGAACCAAACAGGGAACAGACTATTTTAGATCCTTGTATTGTGTAATAAGACAGGGTTAATTAGTAATCTCATAGTAAAAAATCCTCTGGGGAAGAGTGATCATAATATGATAGAATTTCACGTTGAATTTGAGAGTGACATACTTAAGTCCGAAACTAGTCTTAAACTTAAGGTATGAGGGGTGAGTTGGCGAAGGTAGATTGGAAAATTAGATTAAAAGGTATGACAGTAGATAACCAGTTGCAAACATTTAAAGAAATATTCCAAAATTCTCAAAGACTATACATTCCATTGAGAAATAAAAACTCCACAGGAAAAGTGATCCATCCGTGGCTAACTAAAGAAGTTAAAAATAGTATTAGATTAAAAGAGGCTCGTAATGTTGGGAAGAATATTAGTAAGCCTGAGAATAGGGAGAGCTTTAGAAACCAGCAAAGGATGACCAGAAAATTGATAAAAAGGAAGAAAATACAATGAGAGCAAACTAGCAAGAAATACAAGAACAGAGTTTATATACTTGTAGAAGCTCTTACAAAGGATGAGAGTAGAAAAAGTAAGCGTTGGTCCCAGACTGGATGAGACAGGAGAAATTATAATGGGGAATAAGGAAATGGCAGAGACATAAAACAAATATTTTGTATCTGTCTTCACAGTAGAAGACACAAAAAGCATTCAAGAATAGTGGGGAACCAAGGGGCGAATAAGGGAGGAACATAAAATAATTAAGATCAGTGGAGAAAAAGTACTTGAGAAACTAATGGGACTAAAAGCCGACAAATCCCCTGGACCTGATGGCCAACATCCTAGTGTTCTAAAAGAGGTGGCTGCAGTGATAGTGGTTGCTTTGGTTGTGATCTTCCAAAATTCCCTAGATTCTAGAACGGTCCCAGCTGATTGGAAGGTAGCAAATGTAACCCCGCTATTCAAGAAAGGAGGGAGAGAGAAAACAGGGAACTACAGGCCAGTTAGAATTTGCAATTCTAAAATTAGGGAACGGTAGCATAGTGGCTATGTTACTGGACTATTACTCCAGAGGCCCAGACTAATGATGTAGGAGACATGAATTGAAATCCCACCACGGCAGCTGGGGAATTTAAATTCAGTTCATTAAATAAATCTGGAATAAAAAGCTAGTATCAGTAATGGTGACCATGAAACTATCGGATTGTCGTAAAAACCCATCTGGTTCACTAATGTCCTTTAGGGAAGGAAATCTGTTGTCCTTACCTGTCCTATATGTGACTCCAGACACACAGCAATGTGGTTGAGTCTTAACTGCCCTCTGAAATGGACTAGCAAGCCACTCAGTTATACACAACCGCTACGAAAAACAGTAAGAAGAATAAAACCGGACGGACCACCCGGCATCGACCTTGGCACCGGCTTTGGACGTGACAAAGGCACACCCTGTCCAGTCGACCCTGCAAAGTCCTCCTCACTAATATCTGGGAACTTGTGCCAAAATTGAGAGAGCTGCCCCACAGACTAATCAAGCAACAGCCTGATCTAGTCATACTCACAGAATCATGCCTTTCAACCAATATCCCAGATTCCTCCATCTCCATGGTTATGTCCTGGCTCACCGCATGACAGACCCACCAGAGGTGAAGACACAGTGGTATACAGTCAGGAGGGAGCGGCCCTGGGAGTCCGCAACATTGACTCCGGACCCCATGAAGTCTCACGGCTTCAGGTCAAGCATGGGCAAGGAAACCTCCTGCTAATTACCACCTATTGCCCTCTTCTCAGCTGATGAATCAGTACTCCATGTTGAACACCACTTGGAAGAAGCACGGAGGGTAGCAAGGGCACCAAATGTACTTCAATGTCCATCACCAAGAGTGCCTCAGTAGCACCACTACTGACCGAGCCCTGAAGGACATAGCTGCCAGACTTTGACAGCGACAGGTGGTAAGAGAAACAACACGAGGGAAAAACCTACTTGACCTCGTCCTCACCAATCTACCTGTCGCAGATGCATCTGTCCATGACAGCATTGGTAGCAGTGACCACCGCACAGTCCTTGTAGAGACGAAATCCCGTCTTCACATGGAGGACAGCTCCATCGTGTTGTGTGGCACTACCACCGTGCTAAATGGGATGGATTCAGAACAGATCTAGCAGACTGGGCATCCATGAGGTGCTATGGGCCATTAGCAGCAGCAGAATTGTATTCCACCACAATCTGTAACCTCACGGTCTGGCATATCCCTCACTCTATCAAAACCATCAAGCCAAGGGGCCAACCCTGGTTCAATAAGGAGTGTAGAAGACCATGCCAGGAGCAGCACCAGGCGTACCTAAAAATGAGGTGCCAACCTGGGGAAGCTGCAACACAGGACGACATGCACGCTAAACAGCAGAAGCAGCATGCTATAGACAGAGCTAAGCGATCCTATAATCAATGGATCAGATCAAAGCTCTGCAGTCCTGCCACATCCAGTCGTGAATGGTGGTGGACAATTAAACAATTAACGGGAGGAGGAGGCTCCATGAATATCCCCATCCTCCATGATAATGGAGCCCAGTACGCGAGTGCAAAAGACAAGGCTGAAGCATTTGCAACCATCTTCAGCCAGAAGGGCTGAGTGGATTATCCATATCTGCTTCCTCCTGAGGTCCCCACCATCACAGGAGCCAGTATTCAGCCAATTCGATTCACTCCACGTGATATCAAGAAACAGCTGAGCGCACTGGATAGAGCAAAGGCTATGGGCCCCAACAACATTCCGGCTGTCGTGCTGAAGACTTGTGCTCCAGAATTAGCCAGAGAAAAATTGACCACTCAAAAACCATTGTGCAAAAACCTTAATAAAGACCTTTGACCAAGGCCACTGAGTCAAGGTGACTGAATAAGTTAAATTCAATACATTGGATTTCAGGACTTATATTGGTGTTTCTGGATCACAATCCATAGTTCAGTTTGTTTTTCCTGTGAAAACTGGAGTCCAACATCTTGGATATGACAAAGAAGAAAATTAATTACAGTGGAAGTGCAGTGTCATGACATAAGAATTAGGAGCAGGAGTAGGCCATACGGCCCCTCGACCCTGCTCTGCCATTCAATAAGATCATGGCTTATCTTCGACCACAACTCCTCTTTCCTGCCCGATCACCATATCCCTTGATTCCCCTAGAGTCTAAAGATCTACCTCAGCCTTGAATATACTCAATGATGCAGCATTCACAGCCCTTTCAGGTGGAGAATTCCAAAGATTCATAACCCTCTGAGTGAAGAAATTCCTCCTCATCTCAGTCTTAAATGGCCGACCCCTTATCCTGAGACTATGCCCCCAAGTTCCAGCCAAGGGAAACAACCTCTCAATATCTACCCTGTCAATCCCCCTCAAAATCTTATATGTTTCATTGAGATCACCTCTCATTCTTCTAAACTCCAGAGAGTATAGACCCAATCTACTCAATCTCTCCTCATAGGATAACTCTCTCATCGCAGGTATCAATCTAGTCAACCTTTGTTGCACTGCCTCTAAGGCAAGGATATCCCTCAGATAAGGAGACTAAAACTGTGCAGATGTGGTCTCACCAAAGCACTGTACAACTGTAGCAAGACTTCCTCATTCTTGTACTCCAACCCCCATGCAATAAAGGCCAACATGCCATTTGCCTTCCTAATTGCTTGCTGTACCTGCATGCTAACTCTCTGTTTCCTGATACAGCATTTTTATTATAGACTGGATCAGTGACTCTAATGTTAGGTTAAGCATCGTCCTCCTCCTTCTTCAAGTGTAGTTCAAGCTTCAAATACAAAGAGAAAGAAAGAGCACTGGAGAGTGTCCCTTTAAGACTTTGGTGCTACACAGTCATGTGGTTATCCCCACCCCCATTTGTCTCACTTGTCATTGTACAGGATATCTCAAATTCTTTAAAGCAGAGACAAAAAACAACAGCATGACTGAGTTGATGCAATGAGGAAGTTAAACACATTAAAAAAAAGGAACCTATCATTTGTGCTTGGTCAAATAGTAACAGCATTTTTTCCTTCCAATTCTGTCCCCTCCCACTCCTTACTTGAAGGTGGGTACAGATCTAAAAGGAAACCCTCCAATGCCTCACCCAAGTAACCGTTCTTCATGTGGAAGCTTAGGCTTGGACGTTAGTAGACTATTCAACAGTGGGGGCAAACCAACAATATTGCCGAGGCCTGTCCTGTTGTAACCTGACAGCAACACACATACACACACTTTCTAGCAAAGGACATTAAATAAGGGTTAGGAGTGGGAACAGAAGTCTATGGGCTGGGTCTTACTGGAGCGGGGCATCTTGCGACATGCCCTATTAGTTACAGTTTTCTGCACCCTTTCACTCAAGTGTTTTTGCTCCATAACGTGCTGCAGTGCAAGCCGATAACGGGGTGGCGAGGGCAACAGGGACCTCAGTGAATGGCTCGACCAGCAGTGTATCTCCTCAACCAATTAGATTTAAGGATTGAGAATGGAACAGCGGAACAACTGAGAAGGAGGGTGAATTAGAGTCAAATCAGATACAGAAAGAGAAATAAAGAGAGGGAACGAAAGATTGGATTAAGAGAGAAAAAAACCAGAAAAGTAAGAAAAATAATTAAATTTAAAATTTGGCAGTTTTAAAATCTCCAAGAACAATTTACCACCTGAAAAATGAGACACCACAGTTTAAATTGTTCAATTTCTGGGCCAGAGAGGTTTATTGTCACTGAATTAATAATTATCACATCATTAAAAAAGTATTTACGCAAGTTTTTAAAATAACGGGGAGGCGAAGGGCAAGATGCCGTTTGTGCAATGCAAGTGGCGGAGCGGCGAAAATCGAGCAGCAAGTGCTCGAGAATCGCAACTCACAGCATATCTCTTAATCCCCTAAACTTGCTGATCGATTTTCACATTAATAACGGCATGCGTCGTTAACATGCCATTATTTTTCCAGCAAGATCCGGCCCAATAATTTTTTCCCTCTTCCCTGACTTAGGGACATTGAGACCAATTTCCACAGCTTTACCATTGCCCTGACTTGGATGGGAGCTACAACAAACCACTTGGTACCTTGTGCATTATCAGCTAGATTAGCATCATCTGAGGATCAAACCTGGGATCTTCCTGATCTGTAAAGTTCAGCACCACACAATCACTGGGGTAGCCAAGACCCATGGCTGATCTTCTACCTCAACACCACTTTCCTGCACTATCCCCATACCCTTTGATTCCCTTAATATCCAAAAATCTATCGATCTCTGTCTTGAATATACTAAACGACTGAGCCTCCACCACCCTCTGGGGCAGAGAATTCCAAAGATTCACCACCCTCTGAGTGAAGAAATTTCTCATCTCAGTCCTAAATGGCCAACCCCTTATTCGGAGACTGTGACCCCTGGTTATAGAATCCCCAGCCAAGGGAAACATCCTCCCTGCATCTACCCTGTCAAGCCCTGTAAGAATTTTGTATGTTTCAATGAGATCACCTCTCATTCTTCTAAACTCCAAAGAATATAGGCCTAGTCTACTCAATCTCTCCTCATAGGAAAATCCCCCCATCCCAGGAATCAGTCTGGTGAACCTTTGTTGCACTCCCTCTATGGCAAGTATATCCTTCCTTAGGTAAGGAGACCAAAACTGTACACAATACTCCAGGTGTGGTTTCACCAGGGCTTTATATAAATTCAGTAAGACGTCTTTACTCTTATACTCAAATCCTCTTGTAATAAAGGCCAACATATCATTTGCTTTTCTAATTGCTTGCTGTACCTGCATGTTAACTTTCAGTGATTTGTATACAAGGACACCCAGGTCCCTCTGAACACCAACATTTCCCAATCTCTCACCATTTAAAAAATACTCTGCTTTTCTATTTTTCGTACCAAAGTGGATAACATCACATTTCTCCACATTATATTCCATTTGCCATGTTCTTGCCCACTCACTTAGCTTGTCTATATCCCCTTGAAGCCTCTTTGCATCCTCCTCACAACTTACATTCCCACCCAGCTTTTTATCATCAGCAAACTTGGATATATTACATTTGGTCCCCTCATCCAAATCATTGATATAGATTGTGAATAGCTGGGGCCCAAGCACTGACCTTGTGGTACCCCACTAGTTACAGCCTGCCAACCCAAAAATGACCCGTTTATTCCTACTCTCTGTTTTCTGTTCGTTAACCAATCCTCAGTCCATGCTAGTATATTACCCCCAATCCCATGAGCCTTAATTTTGTTTAATAATCTGTGTGACACCTTATTGAATGCCTTCTGAAAATCCAAATACACCACATCCACTCGTTCCCCCTTATCTATTCTGCTAATTACAATCTCAAAAAACTCTAATAGATTTGTCAAACACGATTTCCCTTTCATTAATCAGTGTTGATTCTGCCCAATCCTATTATTATTTTCTAAGTGCCCTGTTACCACATCCTTAATAATAGATTCTAGCATTTTCCCTACTTCTGATGTCAGGCTAACTGGTCTGTAGTTCCCCGTTTTCTCTCTTCCTCCTTTCTTAAATAGTGGGGTTACATTTGCTACCTTCCAATCCGTGGGAGCCTTTCTAGAATCTATGGAATTTTGGAAAATGACAACCAATGCATCCACTATCTCTATAGCCACCATGTTGGCCATCAGGTCCACAGGACTTATCGGCTTTCAGTCCCATTAATTTCTCCAGTACTTTTTTTTTTACTAATACCACTTTCTTTCCGTTCCTCATGCTCGGTAGACCCTTGGTTCTCCACTATTTCCGGGAAGTTTTTTGCGTCTTCTTCCATGAAGACAGACACAAAGTATTTGTTTAATTTCTCTGCCATTTCCTTATTCCCCATTATAATTTCTCCTGTCTCAGCCGGTAAGGGACCCACATTTACTTTTGCTAATCTTTTCCTTTTTACATACCTATAGAAGCTTTTAGTCTATTTTTATGTCTCTCGCTAGTTTACTCTCATATTCTTTTTTCCCTTTCTTTATCAATTTCTTGGTCCTCCTTTGCCGAATTCTAAAATCCTCCCAATCCTCAGGCTTACTACTCTTTTTGGCAACATTATAAGCCTCTTCCTTTGATCTAATACTATCTTTAACTTCTCTCGTTAGCCACGGTTGGACCACTTTTCCGATGGGGTTTTTGTGCCTTAAAGGAATGTATATTTGTTGTAAATTAAGTATTAATTCTTTAAATGCTAGCCATTGCTTCTCTACCACCATACCTTTTAATGTAGTTTCCCAATCTACCTTAGCCAACTCGTCCCTCATACCTACGTCGTTTACTTTGTTTCGATTTAAGACCCTAGTTTCAGATTTAACTTAGTCACTTTCAAACTCAGTATAAAATTCTATCATATTATGGTCCCTCTTCCTTAAAGGCCCCTTTACTTCAAGTTTATTAATTAACACTTTCTCGTTGCACAATACTAGATCTTAAATAACCTGTTCCCCAGTTGGTTCCTCAACATACTGATCTAGAAAACTATCTTGCATACATTCCATGAACTCGTCCTCCACACTATTATTGCAAATTTGGTTTGCCCAGTCTATATGTAGATTAAAGTCCCCCATGATTACTGTATTACCCTTGTTACATGCGCCTCTAATTTCCTGATTTATACTCTGCCCTACATTACAACTATTGTTTGGGGGCCTATAAACAACTCCCACCAATGTTTTCTGCCCCTTGCTGTTTCTTAGCTCCACCCAAACTGATTCTACTTCTTGATTTTCGGAGCTAAGATCCTTTCTCTCTACTGTCTTTATCCCATACTTTATTATCAGGGCTACCCCTCCTCCTTTTCCATTTTGTCTATCTCTTCTAAAATTAAGTATCCTGGAATATTTAGTTCCCAACCTTGGCCACATTGCAACCACATCTCTGTAATGCCTATTAGATCAAACCTATTCATTTCTATCTGTGCTATTAATTCATCTATTTGGTTGAGAATGTTTCGCACATTCAGATATAGTGCCTTTAGCGTTAGACTTATTTCTATTTTTCCCTGATGTCACCTTAGTCACTGAAAATTGTATGAAAAAGGTAAATCCAGAATATTAATTTAATTTCATTTAAAGTATGAGAGTAAGATAAGGGAACACGAGTTCAAACTAGTAAAAAGGTAAATTTAAAACTGAAATCAGGATGTTCTTCTTCACAGCAAGAATGATCAACACATAAAATAAACTCCCAGATGGAGCTGTGGACGTGAAACCCCTGTAATCATTTAAGAAATACTTAGATGCTGCACTGAGGTGATGGGGAATGTGGGGTCTTACTGGATAAATGGACTAAGCTCAGCCAAATGGCCTTCTTCATCTGATGCTTCCAAAATTGTATCACACCAATGTGGAATAGAACATGCATAGCAAATTATCCTTAAAAGGAACAAGTGCAAACAGGTTAAAAGATTCAGATTTTTCCAAATTGCTTCTTTTCCACTTCAGGAAGAATTTTGGCATAAACAAGAAGAAAGTGCAATGGCTTGTGTTAAAATCTTGCCCCATTGTAAATAAGCCCCATTAAAATTGTTTTACCAATCTAAATATAAAATACTTGGCAGATGAAAACTTAATTCAGTACATGTAAATTGTGGGTATTGATTTTAACAGTTCTCAATCATTTACTGACTACCTAGTTTAAAAATCTATGTAAAGTAGTACTATAGTACTGACAGCAAAACAAGAGATAGGAAAGAGAAAAATCAAGAATGAATAGCTTCGAATGGTAATCTACGAGGCCTGCAAAGACTGGTCTCATTATCTACTAGGACTAGTCAAGCCCTTTCACTGCTGGGCTAGAATATGTACATTCATGACAGTTCAAACTTGTAGATGAGCTTTTCCCCCTTGTTTGCAGTGTGTCTGCACCAGTTATTAATCTAAATCTAAATTGATTACTTATTAGGTTGGAAATTCATGTCCCTATGTTTCAATGTATATAAAGCAATTTGTTAACAGTTCCCCGTCATTTATAAACCAGCTAGTTTAAACATCTGTGTAATATAGGCTACAGTACTTACAGCAAATTAGCAATTTTAGAAATCACTGAACTGTTAAAATCAATGCCAACAATTTGCACTACACACACTGAATTACTATACAAGTTATTTGAAACTACTATAGGCATGGTGATTAATGGACACAGTTTAATAGAGATTCCTCTCAGGTAACCAAAAAAAAAAGAGTTGTTACAAGTTTAGGGTTTTCTCTTAGTACAGTGATGCTGGTCACACCCATAAGCAGTCTGAGCATCTTGCGTTTTAGGGGTGTGCCCGTAGTGTTCAATATCTAACTATACAATAGCGTAACCATAGCAATCTGAAATGGATCTGTGTCTTTCGTATGTGCGAACGTTTGCGTCTGCAAACTTTTTGGAGCTGGACCAAGAAAACATCTGGTAACAAAAGACCAGATATGAATAGTCAGCTTTTTTTAAATTTCACTGCAAGTGAACATACAGGGCAACCATTATGATCAGACTCACTTAATATCAATCAATACAACTTGTCTTTGTGTAATAGTATAAAAATGATGAATATACTATACTTCCACATATCAATGGGGCATCTTACTTAACTTAAACAAAGTAACTCCTAACTACCTCATGCTAAACATCTGAACCTGGAAAAATTTCACCTTTCAGTTTTGTGTTTTAAAATCTTGACCGACAACCTGTGTCTCTATCTTGCTTTATTTTAAAATCCTCCTGTGTTGACGACTCAAGAGAAGAGGAGGGCATATGCCAGACAACCCATGCCAAGCATCCAAAACCAGAGACTTTGCAACACAATGGGTGTGAAACAGGCTGACAAATGACTTATTAGTTATAGTACATGGAGGAAACAACTTCAAAGTTTAACTCATTTGGAATTTAACCAGCTTTCATTTCAGTGGCTTTTTTTTTTTAAACTGATGCAAATACACTTTGTTTTAAACCACAACCCGTTACATGGAAAATGGTCCAGAGGAGTTAGGCAATCCTCTGAAATTCCACTTTTTTTAATATATGAATTCCCAAACAAAACATTCAACTAAGACAGCACCAAATATTTCCACCTTGGTGTTGGAATTCTTCAAATTTCCATAAATTCCACTAACTTATTAACTTTCCAAGTTATTAATAATCAACCTCACCTCAGGGCGACCTTCATAGTACGTCAATCTTGACTTTGTTAAAACAAACAACCTTTCTTTGTAGTTAAGTGGAGAAGTCCGTTTCTTCTGTTGGGATCTTTTAATTAAGGTCTCTTCAAGAATAGAATCTGCATTCATCTCTTCCCTAGATTCTTGTTACGTCCTACTAGTGAGCAGAAGGCCCACTACACCACCAGCTGAAAGAATTTTAAAAAGTGAAGAGTTTATTATAGGTTTTCATAATAAAAATCAAATTTATAAACTTGTGTTCATTTGTTACTAATGATCCATGATTGATTCAAAAATATTAAGTAAGGTGGAATCTTGTTTATCTTTTCATAATCTGCTTTTCAATGAAAAACAATTTTCTTACTTAATTTTTTTTAGATTTTCATAGCTAAAAATCAATCCCTTTTTTTTTAAATCAAGATTTCAAAATCCAGTATGTAATACTTTATATTTTATTGCCCTCTAAATACAATAAAGCAATTTATAATTTAAATTACGTCTATATGTTACAACCTTCTGAACACTAGTATGCGTTCTAAAATAAAATCAGAAAATGCTGGAAATACTCAGGTCAGGCAGCATCTGTGGAGCGAGAAACATAGTTAACGGTTTAGGTCGATGACCTGACGAAAGCATTTCTATTTTTATTTCAGATTTCCAGCATCCGCAGTATTTTGCTTTCGTACTAGTATGTGTCGCCGAACACCTCGAGTCTCTTTGCCGGGAGCAAGCGGAAGCCAAGTGCAAGGAGCGCACGTCAACCCAAGCACCCCACCCACCCGCCCCTTCAACCACCATCTTGAAGGGATAATTACAAGTCCTAGCCCTTTTCGGGCTACCCCAAATCAGGCGTATTCCCCAGACGTTTACCTTCAACTAAAGTTAGCGGTAGCCGAATCCTATAAGACGCTTAATTGGGTCTAAAGGTCAGACTACCTCTCCCTAAAGGAAAGAAACGGCCTGAAGATGTTACCGTCCTCCGGATAGCACTTTTAACAAGTTTAACTAGACTGTAACCTTCCAGATATTATGAGGGTCCGGAAAACCCCCCAGAATTCTGCAACTCCTCTCAACGGAGTGTACAGAAATTGAGTTCACGAGATTGATACAGAAATACTCAGACAATTTTTAAAATATATAGATTTATTAAAGAACCGACATTTAGTTAACAGTTGGTATGGCAATCGCAACTTTAACCGTTCAAAATACAAATAACTTACATTTCTTATCAGAGATCCTTATTCTCAAATCTTAACTTCGTTACATTTCCACACTTCTACTTATTTCTTAATCCAGAATATCCACCAAAATCAAATACCTTGATTACCCAAGACTCAGAGTTGTAGGCCTACAGAGTGGTTCTGAAGGCGAGAATCACTTGCCTTTCCAGCGACTTCTGACTCTCTATCTGAAAAGCTCTTATTTTTATACTTTTTTTTAGTGGTGTATTCTTTGAAGTTTTCTGCTGATGTAAGCTAATTATCTCTAGCCATACTCTATTGAATTCTTTTCTATTCTTACTGTCATTTCAGCTGCCAACTTTTAGAATTCTGTCTCTACCTTTAAGTGTTTCAAAAACTTATCATTTTTATGGTTATTATCGATTTATCTATTTGATGCTATTCTTAGGAAGTCTTTCTATTGAATTCTTAACTCCCTTTAGCTGCTTGTTAGCAGACGTTGTGTCTCCTAACTATTCCATTTTCAATACAAACACAATGTGATTGCTTGGTGTCATCTATTGATATATCTTCAAAGCCTTCCTATTTGTACCTTTTACAACTTGTAAATCAAAAACACTTCAACCGGGGTGTTTTTTGCATTTCTTAGCTATTTCAATTGGTTGTATTAAGAATTATGTCTCCTTGTTCTAAGTTTAACATAAAACTATTTTACGGCAGGTATTTCTTTTACTTGATGTCATTTTTTCCAAAAGGCACTTGGTTTTTTTAATGTTCTGTGCACCTGTTCGACGTGTTAGATTTTGACACGTTAAACTGGGTAATGGTATTGTGTTGTTCCAAACTGCAGACTCCTTGGAACCTACAACCCTCTGTTTCAATGAGGTCATGGTGTCAGTGTCAATAACCATTTCCCATTTCAAAAGCTTGTATTCACAGCTTTGTGTTAACAAACCATCTTATCTCAGAAGCCTGTATTTCTGTTTTCAGCCTGTGTCTCCGAGGCTTTCCAGACTTTTAAACCCAGTATGTCTTGTATTAATATCAGAAATCTGTTTATAGGATGGTGTATTTTTCTGAAATATGGCTATTCCATTACAGTCTGCCCCACCTGTGACAGAGACTGTAGGTCCCACATTGGACTCATCAGTCACCTGAGAACTCATTGTTAATGTGGAAGCAAGTCATCCTCGGTTCCGAGGGACTGCCTAAGAAGAAGTTCTCTTCAGTCATGAATGTTGCATCTGAATGCGGCAACGTGTTGAACAGCAATACAAGGAGTTAGGCTGGGGGAAATAAAGATGCCAACAGGGCTCACTATACCATGCAAATCAAACATTTTATACCATGCAAAACAAACATTTTATCGGCTGATATGTTACAACACAGTCAGTAGCCATGCAAGGAGAAGGATGCAGTGCATACCTTCCTAAATTCATGACTGAAGGAAAGGCTGCAAGTGTGAAGGAAACCAAAGATGAACAATTGCTCACCTGTCTTTCATATTCATCCTTAGTTATCTCAACCCAATTTATGAAGTCACAATGTCATCTACTTTGCCTTCCTATGTACAGTACTTCAGATTTGTCTGCATGAAATTTCATCTGCCATTGTTGTGCACTTACATATCTTGTCCAACTTGTTCTGTAGTTTGAGCTGCCTCTGTTGATTCCACTGTCCCTCCTAGCTTGGTACCATTTTGCATTGAGTTTCTGAATCCAAGTCATTTACATAAATTCAAAACAGTAGTGGTCACAACACTGAGCCCTGAAGCATCCCATTCAGTACTTTCTCCTCTCTGACATAACTTCCCTAATGAATACACATTGTTTCCTACCCTTCAGCCAGCATCTTACCCATTCCCAGAGTTTTGAATCCACAGCTTTGACTTGATAAACAGCCTTTCATATGGACCTTTAACAAAAGCCGTTTGAAAGTTAAGGTATGCCATTTTATAGGTCTTTCCACCATTCGCTTGGGTTATCACTTCATCAACTGGTGGGAAAGCTATGTGTCTCTTCTAGTTACACTTAAGTTATGTAAAACACCTTTAAATGTGTAATGTTTTACCATCCACCAGCTTACTCAGAAACCCATTCTAAGCAATGGTCATCTATGCTATGGACACCTCACAAATGGAGATATTTAGAATGCAGTGACGGATTCTAATGTTGCTTTTATAAACTTAATAATAATGAACTTAAATTAGTATTTTTGCAGCTCAAGAATAGTTGGTTGAATTTGCTTTGCAATATCATGGCCAATGATCTCATATCTGTAGAAACAGAATTTTTTGCTTCTGTTATTTCCATACACAAGTGTTGCAAATAATGATAAAATGCCAAAAAAGTCAATATTTACAGCTGAAAGGCTACAGACGTTAAAAGAAAATATATTGTCTACGACCACCTTCAACAATTTGATGGGGTACCAACCCATTTTCTCCAAAGTTCCTGTATACTGTTTGAAGTAACAATTAAAAGTAACATTGAGCCACAAGAGAAGATAATGGATAAGCAACACTATGAAATATTTGCTGTCTGCCCAACCCTTTTTGGTGAAATATTCCACTAGAAGTTATTCCCAAACAATGAATGAGAAACTAACATTAAAAAATTAACAGCAATTCTCAACCTATAACTAAACAAAATTATATTTTAGAATATCATAAAAGTCTTAAGAATCACAAAATAATTGGTCTAGTTTTTACTACATAAATAATTGATATTAGAAATCTGTTTAAGAAAAGAGGAAGAGAGAAACCAGTTAACTACAGACCAGTCAGTTTAACATCAGTTGTGTGAAGTTAGTGGAATCTATCATCATAGTCAGGGTGACAGCACTTGGACATGCAAAGCCTAAACAAAGTCAGCATGAATTTGCCATGGGCAAGTCTGACTAATCTAGTTGAATTTGGGGTCACTCGCATGGGGGATAGAAGAGTGTCTATATGGATATCCAAAAAGGTTCCTCACAAGAGATTATTTGCAAAAATGCAAATGCACAAAATTGGGAGGTAACCTTATTACATGGGTTGACAATTAGTTGGGACAGAGAGCAGCGGTAAAAGGAATGTTCTCTGGTTGGTGGAATAAGAAAGTGGTGTTCCCCAAGGATCTATACTAGGGCCTCAGCTTTTCACCATACACATGACTTGGATGAAGGAATAGAGAATTGTATATCCAAGTTTACAGATGACACTAAGTTAGGAGGGATAGTAAGCTGTGTAAGTGGGAGCAGGATGTTACAAAAGGGCATCGACAGATTAAGTGAGTGGGCAAAACTATGGTAGATGGAGTTCAATGTGGGGAAGTGTGAGGTCATCCACTTTGGATCCGAGAAAGACAAATCTGAAAATGTTCTTAATGGTGAAAGACTACAAGCTGTGAAGGAGCAAATGGATTTTGCTGTCATGTACACAAATCACTAAATGCTGGGGGTGATCTAATCGAGGTGCTCAAAATGATAAAGGGATTCAATAGAGTAGATACAGAGAAACTATTTCCAGTGGTGGAGAAATCCAGAACAAGGGGGGCATTATCTTAAAACTAGACCTTGGCGTGAAATCAGGAATCACTTATTCACACAATGCTAGTGGAAATCTGGAACCCTCTCCCCAAAAGGCTGTGGATGTTGGGTCAATTGAAATTTTTAAGACTGAGATAAATAGATTTTTGTTAGGTAAGAGTATCAAGGAATATGGAACAAAGTGGGGTAAATGGAGTTGAGGTACAAATCAACCATGAGTTAATCAAATGGCGGAACAGACTTCAGGGGTAGAATGGCCTATGTCTGTTCCTACGTTCCAATTTTCAATTCAACAGCTGGAAAGGGAGTAGCCTGCTACAGTTGATCTCTGCACCTTGGTCTGGGGGGGGGGGGGGAAGCCATGGTTCCTCACGATCAAATAATCCCTGCTGGAATGTATTATATATCATGTGGCAGGATTGAGTTGATTGCAATGCCCGCGCAGTCAAATAGTTCTCCTAACACTTACCACCTAGAGCTCACACATGAAGAATGGTCACTTGGGCAAGCTAACTAGCAGAATAGATAAGACGGAACCAGTGGACGTGATGTATTTGGATTTTCAGAAGGCATTCGATAAGGTGCCACACAAGAGGTTATTAAACAAAATTAGGGCTCATGGGATTGGGGGAATATACTAGCATGGATTGAGGATTGGTTAACGGACAGAAAACAGAGAGTAGAAATAAGCGGGTCATTTTCGGGTTAGGGGGCTGTAACTAGAGGGGTACCGCAAGAATCAGTACTTGGGCCTCAGCTATTCACAATCTAGATCAATGATTTGGATGAGGGGACCAAATGTAATATATCCAAATTTACTGATGATACAAAGCTGAGTGGGAATGTAAGTTGTGAGGTGGATGCAAGGAGGCTTCAAGGGGATATAGACAGGCTGAGTGAGTGGGCAAGAACATGGCAAATGGAATATAATGTGGAGAAATGTGAAGTTATCCACTTTGGTACGAAAAATGGAAAAGCAGAGTATTTTTAAATGGTGAGAGATTGGGAAATGTTGGTGTTCAGAGGGACCCGAGTGTCCTTGTACACGAATCACTGAAAGTTAACATGCAGGTACAGCAAGCAATTAGGAAAGCAAATGATATGTTGGCCTTTATTACAAGAGGATTTGAGTATAAGAGTAAAGACGTCTTACTGCAATTATACAGGGCCCTGGTGAGACCACACCTGGAGTATTGTGTACAGTTTTGGTCTCCTTACCTAAGGAAGGATATACTTGCCATAGAGGGAGTGCAACGAAAGTTCACCAGACTGGTTCCTGGGATGGGGGGATTGTCCTATGAGGACAGATTGAGTAGACTAGGCCTATATTCTCTGGAGTTTAGAAGAATGAGAGGTGATCTCATTGAAACATACAAAATTCTTACAGGGCTTGACAGGGTAGAATATTTCCCCTGGCTGGGAAGTCTAGAACCAGGGGTCAGAGTCTCAGAATAAGGGGTCAGCCATCTAGGACTGAGATGAGGAGAAATTTCTTCACTCAGAGGGTGGTGAATCTTTGCAATTCTCTACCCCAGAGGGCTGTGGAGGCTCAGTCGTTGAGTATATTCAAGACAGAGATTGATAGATTTTTGAATATTAAGGGAATCAAGGGATATGGGGATAGTTCAGGAAAGTGGAGTTGAGGTAGAAGATCAGCCATGATAGAAACATAGAAGATAGGAGCAGGAGTAGGCCATTCGGCCCCTCGAGCCTGCTCCGCCATTCAATGCGATCATGGCTGATCATCCAAATTCAGTACCCTGTCCCTGCTTTCTCTCCATATCCCTTGATCCCTTTAGCCTTAAGAAATATATCTAACTCCTTCTTGAAAATATTTAATGAATTGGTAGCGAATTCCACAGGTTCACCACTCTCTGGGTGAAGAAATTCCTCCTCATCTCAGTCCTAAATGGCTTACCCCTTATCCTTAGACTGTGACCCCTGGTTCTGGACTCCCCGACCATCGGGAACATCCTTCCTGCATCTAGTCTGTCCAGTCCTGTTAGAATTTTATAAGTTTCAATGAGATCCCCTCTCATTCTTCTAAACTCTCGATCTTATTGAATGGTGAAGCAGGCTCAAAGGGCCAAATGGCCAACTCCTGCTCCTATTTCTTATGTTCTTATGTACCAGGAAAGGAGGCAAGATATTTCTTTAAAACATATTTTTATCTTTCCACCCAATTATTTTCAACATACAGTAGAAGTATGAATGCATTATGAAGATGTATTGAATCGTATTTTTATCCTCGTGATGCTGACCATTTTCACTCATCATTTTGTTACCATCTACTTATCAGGAAAGTCTATTTATGGACTTTAAATCATTCCATTGATCTTTATAATGTACCCTTTATTACTTGGATAGTTTTATCAAATATCAGAGTCACACAATCAGATTCCTTAGGCTAGCAAATTAGCTTCACTAAGTCAGCAGTACTTCCATCTCTGAGTCAGGAGGTTGTGGGCTCAAGCCCCACACCAGGACTTGAAGGCATAATCTCAGCTGACACTTTTCCATGCTGCAGTGAGTGAGTGCTATGCTATCAAATGTGCTATCCTCCACAGGTGACATTAACCTGCCTGTTACAGTGATTCATTTGAGCATTAAAGATCACATGGCAAAACTAGAAGGAAAATGAGTTCTCTTGGTGTCCTAACAAATGTTGTTCCTTCAAATAAAGTCACCAAAAACAGATAATTTATCTCATTGAATTAGAGTAAGAATTGAGTGGTGGCATGTATGTGAATGCAGAAAGCATTCAAAACAAAATTAGAGTTAAAAGGATTAATAACTGTGGAGAAATATGATATAGTAGTTAAATGGACATGTGGTTTATGTTTGGACAGGACTAGGAACTTAATATTCCTCGTAATAACATTTTCGGGGGGGGGGGGCGGGGGTAGTGGGGCTGGAGGAGATTACAGAGATGAGGAAGCACAAGGCCATGGAGGGATTTGAAAACAAGGATGAGAATTTTAAAATCGAAGCGTTGCTTAACCGAGAGCCAATGTAGGTCAGCGAGCACCGCGGTGATGGTTGAATGGGACTTGGTGCGAGTTAGAACACGGGCAACCGAGTTTTGGATGACCTCAAGTTTACGTAGGGTAGAATGTGGGAGGCCAGCCAGTAGTGCGTTGGAATAATCAAGTCTAGAGGTAACAAAGGCATGGATGAGTGTAATGCACATGGTCAAAATGGGGAATAATTTTTAGAATGCATCCGCACTGCTTCCTAGATCAGGATGTTTTTAGTTCAACAATGAAAGAAGTATTGCTTGATTTCATCCTGGAAATTGAAGTGAGGCAAATAACTGATGTAGGGGAACAATTGAAATCATGACAACGTAATTAAGTTCACTGTAAGAATAGAGAAGGAAAATGAAGAGACAAAGATAAAATTGCTGGACTGGAAAAAGGCAATGTTTAGCGAAGAAGGGATCTGGACAAAGTTACCTGGGCAGAAAAGTTAGCGAACAGGTCAACAGATTATCAGTGGGAAATCTTCAAATATGAGATGCATAAAGTACAAAAATGTTCCTGTAAGGCAGAAAGTGGGTACATCAAAGAATATAGTCTGCAAATAAAGAGAGATTAAAACTAAGTTGAAACATAAAATGAAGGAAATGATAAAGTTGGGTCCAACAATGATGAGAATAATCATCATGGAAAATACAGAAAGTGTAGCAAGGAGGTGAAAAGGTAGATTAGAAGCATTAAGAGGGAATATGAAAAAGACTAGCAGATAATTTAAAAAGGAAATAAGGGCTTTTATATAAGTATAAAGTAAAAGAATAGTAAAAGAGTGTAGGACCACTCAGCAATGAAGTAGGGAATCTAATTGTGGAGGATGAAATTATGGCTGAGATATTAGATAAATATTTTTAATCTGTTTTTACAAATAATGATGGAAGTGAAAACATAGCTGTACCTAGAGGAGAATATGGAACAGATATTACAGCTAACTGCAGAAAAAAATTGGTTTTGAAAAGGTTAGTAAAACCAAAGGCGGATAAATTACCGTGCCCGGACAGCATGTACCCAAGGCTGTTGAAAGTTGTTAGAGTGGAGACAGGAGAGGCTCTGACCACAGTTTTACAATGCTCCTTAAATATTAAAATAGTTCTGGAGGACTGGAGAGTCTATCGTTCAAGAAGGGAGAGAAGGAAAAACCAGGTAACTGTACAATTAGTCTTGCATCAATTGTGGGCAAACTCTTAGAATTCATAATTCAAGGAAGTTAGTAAGAATTTAGAAAAGCATAGGTTAACCAAGTGCAGCCAGTGTGGATTTGTTAAAGGAAAGTTGTGTTTGACAAATTGAAGGGTTTTTTGAAATGACCAATTGAATAGATAAATTGCAGATAGATGTTGATTTATCTACCTGCACTCATACTTTCAAAAGGCCAATAGAATTTTGGGTTTTATAAATAAACGTTTGTACAAGTGTAAAGACATAATGATAATTTATAAAAACACTGGTTAGGTCACAATTAGAGTTCTGTACATAGTTTTGGACACTTCATTAAAGAAGCAAAGAAGAAGCAAAGAAGGAATAACAACAGAAAATGCTGGAAACATTCAGCAGGCCAGGCAGCATCCATGGAGAGAGAAACAGAGTTAACGTTTCAGGTCTGTGACCCTTCGTCAGAACTGGCAGGAAAGAAAGAAAACTGGTTTAACCATTCATCACCAGATATGGCTGGATCACTTAAAGCATTATCAGGTCCTGTTCTCCATTGCTAAAACTGCCCACTATTCTAAAGATCATCCAGGAAGTCAAAGAAAACATCCAGCTTCTCTTCTCCACCATAAACCGTCTTCTCAAACCATCCTCCCCTGCCTCCTCCTCCCTCACCTCCAACAATAAGTGCGAGGAGCTCATGGACTTTTTTGTTACAAAGATCGAGAACATCTGTTCAGCTGCGCCTCTGCTACTTCCCTCCCTTCCCCAAGCCCACCGGGCCTAACATCCTCTAAGGTTCCCCACTGACCGAACCCTGAATTTGCATTTTTCTCTAATTTCTCTCCTATCTCCACTCATGCCCTCGCAATGCTCACCTTGTCGATGAGACCCACCTTCTGCTCTCTCAACCCTATTCCCACTAAACTGCTGACCACCCAACTTTCTTTCCTGGCTCCCATGTTAGCTGATATGGTCAACGGTTCTCTCTCCTCAGGTACTGAACTCTCCTTTCTTTCAAATCTGTCATCATCATCCCTCTCCTCAAAAAAACAATCTTGACACCTCCGTTATTGCAAACTATCACCCCCATATCCAACCTCCCTTTTTTCTCCAAAGTCCTTGAACGTGTTGTCGCCTCCCAAATCCATGTCCATCTTTCTAGAACTCCTTGTTTGAATCCCTACAATCAGGACTCCGCCCCCTCCACAGTACCGAAACGGCTCTTACCAAAATCACAAATGACATCCTAGTTGGCTGTGATAAAGGCAAACTATCCCTCTTCGTCCTTCTTGACCGGTCTGCAGCCTTTGACACGGTTGACCACACCGTCCACCTCCAAGGCCTCTCCACCGTTTTCCAGCTGGGTGGGACTGCACTCGCCCGGTTCCATTCTTATCTATCTAGTTGTAGCCAGAGAATCATCTGCAATGGCTTCTCTTCCCGCTCCTGAACCCTTACCTCTGGTGTCCCCCAAGGATCTATCCTTGGCCCCCTCCTATTTCTCATCTACATGCTGCCCCTCAGCGAAATCATCTGACAACACAGCGTCATTTTCCACAGATACACTGACAATACCCAGTTCTACCTCACCTCAAACTCTCTTGACCCCTCCACTGTCTCTAAACTGTCAAGACTGCTTGTCAGACATCCGGTACCAGATGAGCAGAAATTTCCTCCAAATAAATATTCGGAAGACCAAAGCCATTGTCTTCGGTCCACGCGGTCTGCAGCCTTTGACACAGTTGACCACTCCATCCTTCTCCAACGCGTCTCCACCGTCGTCCAGCTGTGTGGAACTGCACTCGCCTGGTTCCATTCTTATCTATCTGATCATAGCCAGAGAGTCACCTGCAATTGGTTCTCTTCCCGCTCCTGCATTCTTACCTCCGGTGTCCCCCAAGGATCTATCCTTGGCCCTCTCCTATTTCTCATCTACATGCTGCCCTTGGCGACATCATCCAAAACACAGTGTCAGTTTCCACATGTACGCTGACAACACCCAGCTCTACCTCACCACCACTTCCCTTGACCCCACCCCCTCCACTTTCTCAAAACTATCAGACTGCTTATTCGACATCCAGGTCTGGATGAGCAGAAATTTTCAATTGAATATAGGGAAGACCAAAGCCAATGTTTTCGGTCCCTGCCACAAACTCCGTTCCCTTGCCACTGACTCCATCCCTCTCCCTATCAGTTGTCTGAGGCTGAACCACACTGTTCACAACCTTGGTGTCATATTTGACCCTGAAATGAGCTTCTGACCACATATCCGCGGCATAACTAAGACCGCCTATTTTCACCTCCGTAACATCGCCCATCTCCGCCCTCGCCTCAGCTCACCCGCTGCGGAAACCCTCATCCATGCCTTTGTTACTTGACTATTCCAACACATTCCTGGCTGGCCTCCCATGTTCTACGCTACGTAAACTTGAGGTCATCTAAAACTCGGCTGCCCGTGTCCTAACTCACACCAAGTCCCGTTCACCCATCACCCCTGTGCTCGCTGACCTACATCGGTTATGCAACGCCTCAATTTCAAAATTCTCACCCTTGTTTTCAAATCTCTCCATGGCCTCACCCCTCCCTATTTCTGTAATCTCCTTCAGCCCCACAACACCCCCCAACCCCCGTCCCCCGAGATATCTACACTCCTCTAATTCTATCCTCTTGAGCATCTCTGATTATAATTGCTCAACCATTGGTGGCGGCGCCTTCTGTTGCCTCAGCCCTAAGCTCTGGAATTCCCTCCCGAAGCCTCTCCTCCTCTCTGACGTTCCTTAAAACCTGCCTCTTTGACAAGCTTTTGGTCATCTGCCCCAATTTCTCCTTGTGTGGCTCAGTGTCAAATTTATTGTCTTAATACTCCTGTGAAGCACCTTGGGACATTTTACTACGTTAAACCTGCTATGCAAATACAAGTTCTTGTATGATTCTATCTGATGATGATGCAGGTTGAGGGCAGGTTTGGATATGGCAGGGGTTCCAGGCCCAGTATGCTGGGCAGGGGGAGTTGGGGGAACTTTTTAAGAATTGCATTCCAAGGAAATTATTAATTTTAATTTTCTTATATATGTTTTTATTATTATTGTCTCTAAATCCCACTCAAACTTGCACAATAAGTGAAAAGTAAAGCTGTAACACCACACTTATATCATACAAAATTATATGGAATGTACATCATTAAAATATTTTATCCAACATTCTTTAACCATATAAATTTTGATTCAGCACTTGCTTTGTTTTTGATTTATTTATCAGTCTAGAAAAAGTACTTGAGAAACTATATGGAACTAAAAGCTGACAAGTCCTGATGGCCTACATCCTCAGGTTCTAAAAGAGGTGGCTGCAGAGATAGTGGATGCATTGGTTGTGATCTTCCAAAATTCCCTAGATTCAGGAACGGTCCCAGCGGATTGGAAGGCAGCAAATGTAAGGGGTCGGCCATTTAAGACTGAGATGAGGAGGAATTTCTTCACTCAGAGAGTTGTGAATCTTTGGAATTCTCTACCCGATAGGGCTGTGGATGCTGAGTCGTTGAATATATTCAAGGCGGAGATAGATAGATTTTTGGACTCTAAAGGAATCAAGGGATATGGGGATCGGGCAGGAAAGTGGCGTTGAGGTCGAAGATCAGCCATGATCTTATTGAATGGCGGAGCAGGCTCGAGGGGCCGTATGGCCTACTCCTGCTCCTATTTGTTATGCTCTTATGAAACAAATAAAATCAGGGATGCGCAAGAGGCCAGAATTGTGCAGTGCAGAAATCTGGGAGGGTTGTATGATTTTACAGAGATATGGAGGGGCGAGGCCATTTGGGATTTGAAAACAAGGATGAGAATTTTAAAAATCGAGGCTTAATGATGTTTGTTGATGCATAAAGTTGGCCAGGGCACTGTGATAACTCCCCTGCTCCTCTTCGAATAGTGCCATGAGAACTTCTGCTTCCACCTTGGTTTAATATTTCATCCAAATGATAATGATGAATTTATACAAAACATTGGTTAGGTCACAATTAAGAGTACTATGTGCAGTATTGGATGTCCCATTGTAGAAAGGACATTAAAGCCATAAAGAACCAATAGTGTAGATTCACAAGGATGATGCTTGGGATGGGAAACTGTAATTACGAGAGATTTGAGATATTAGGATTATTTCCACCAGAGCAGAGAAGGCTGCAGAGATTTAATTGACATTGTTAAATTATGAATTTTGATACAAATAGGGAAGGACTATTTCCTCTGTTTGGGTAGTCGGTGATGACAGGTCATCAATTCAAAATAACTAGGTATGGCAAGAAAGATTAGGAAAATTATTGTTACACAGTGTTATCAGAGCATAAAATGCTCTGCCATGGAGAATGGTTGAGGCAGAAACCACTGCATGTTTTAAGGAAAAACTGGATAAATATTTGAAGCAGAGGAAGATACAGCACTATGGCGAGAGTGAGACAGTTGGGTTAGTTTTGAATTGCTCCATCAAAAAAACAGCAAAAGCATGATGGGTCAAATGGCCTCCATCTGTGTTGGTAAACTTGTTCTGCTGTTTGTGGGACATTCATGTGTGCAAAATGGCTGCTGTGTTTGCCTACACATCAAAGTAATTCATTTTGTGAAGCACTTTGAGATACTTTAGAGAGAGAGGTTATATAAATTCAATTTTATTCATTCTTTCTTTGTATCACAAACTTGCTGATCTACCACCTCAGAATTAAAAAGTACAGAGATTTGGATACAGTGATGCATCTGACTACACCCCTGCTCAACAAACTATAAAACATTTTCAAAACAAAATAATTTTTAAAGTTATTCAACTTGCAAAAAAATGAAACCAATTGCTGAGAAATTTTAAGGTTTTTTTTACTTCTGTATAGTATAAACACCAACGCATAATTTAGAAGTTTGAACTAGTTCTAGCAGCCAAAATAAATTCTAATCGAATGTGTAATATAGCTACACAAATTTAAGCATAAGTATTTATGCGTAAAGGAAACTTGCAAGAAGTTAAGTCACCCACGAATGTAAAGATCGATTTCACACGTTACAGGCAGTTAACGTGTCAGTTCTGTGTATAAACCGCTCTTTACAAGGACATCTGATTGTCATTCAGATCGCACCAACTTCTCTGATGTCTTCCAGTTATACTGGAATTTCCGTGATCAAGAAGTTACTTACTTTGGTGAAGTATTTTCTATGTCTTTCGCAGGTTTCCCCTCCTTTACATAAAAAATCAATTTATACCCCATTTGTAAATGGGTATTTCGTAACACAGAAAGAGAAATAAACATTTAAAGTGCGTCTATGGACACAAGCGCCGTTCTTCCTTATCAATTCACACTGAAACACTTCCTGCAGCGGGGGGCGGGTGGTTCCACTTGAAAAATGTTCTGGTTTCTAACATCAACCCGAAACGGCGAAGAAACATAAATCGCCTAGGTTTCCCACCAGATCGGGTCAATTCCCTTCAGAGCAAATATCTAACTCCTACACTGAGATTAATGTTCACTTCCTGCATTTCGGCACTCACTCTAATCCTCCGTCCATAATTTATCTCCACTCTCTAGCCTACTGTCGAACAATTAATTCCTTCCAATAATATGTTACTTGCAAAATAAAGAGAGATACACACTTTTTGTCACCTAGGATTGGCGCCGATTCAGAGTGACCGATTGGGACTCGCCATGTTCGCAGACACTTGTCTCTGGAGTGCAATCTGCCCGCGCGCTGCCCAGGTGTGCGAGGATTTCGCGCGCTCCGCTCTGTCCGCTCCTCGGTTACCTGCCCGTGCTGCAACTCTCCTGCTTCCCAGCCGCTCCGCGCAGATCAAGAGCGAAACCTTCACTTTCCGCCTCGAGTTAGCTGGACACTTCACTCCCCCAACCTACCACGGCGAGTGCATCAGAATACAACACAAAGCCACAAACATACGCAACCAAGCAGAGCACGCTGGGACAAACTGTTCTTGGAAGGCTCTGCAAAGAAAAGCAGAAATTCAACAATTTCGTTTCAGCTGGAAATCGAGTTCTTTCAAAGAAAGTGCTCAAATCATTACGTAAAAGGAAGTGGACAGTGCATGATAAAGATATACAGTATTGGTCGAAGTTCCCACTGTAGGACTAATAGTACTGTATATGTAATTAAACATACAGTGTGATAGAAACCACCAAGTGTCACTCTTTAGGCCAGTGTTTTTCAAACCTTTCTGTGTCAGGAGTTACCTGAAATATTGACACACTCCTGGGAAACAACTGTCCAAACCTCCAGAAGTTGGTATCAACTATCCAAAGAAATATAGTGCTTTCGTGGTAGAGACTTTTTGTATTATAGGGTACAGCAACATAAATAATGTGCTAGTGAGTCGACAAATATAGAAAGATGCAAACATCGGTTGCCTCGGGCTTCCTTAGAATCCCCTCAAATACCACTCTTAAAAATAAACATATATGTTTAACTATGTTTGCAATCTGTGCGGTGAAACTAAGGGGGTAATTTTTCGGGGGGTCAGCGGGCGTGTTCGGTGGTGGGTTGGGTGGGAAAAATGTTTTTTCTGACAGCGGGTCAGGACCCCGCTGTCTTGTTAAGAGCCACTTAAAAAGAATTTTGAGCTCACCTTTAAATTTTACAAGGTCGCCCAAAGGGTCTGCGCTACTCGGGGATCACGTCAGGTAAGGAGGTCGGGAGTTGTGTTACCATGAAATGATCTCTTTACTTGACAGCTGCAGATGTTCTATAAAAGCTCACATCTCACAGCTGTTCACTTTCTAAGCTCAGAAGCTGTTGCTTACTACATTTGGAAGACAGATTGAGCTTTATGCAGGTTGCAAGTGTTTGGAGCAAACTCTCTATCCAGTGACAACCTCTCTCACCAGTGACAGATCGCTTCTGTCATCTCAACTTCACCTGCCATCTATTACATCGGCATCAGTGCCCTTGAAATTATCTCACCTTGATCCTCAGAATACCACCACGATCAGCCCCAACACCAGCAGCAACAGGCACATCAGCAGCACCAACAACAACAACAACAACAACTTTCTCCGCAATCAACTGATGCTGCACAGGACAGAGGGCATCAGCACCCGACCACATTGCTGCCTAGGAGGCTAAGGATAGCCTCACTATGGCCAGATTTACTTCGCTTGATGCTGTACACCCTACTGCCACATGATGCGCCAGGTTGGCACCACTCCACACCAACACCATAAAGCATCTCAGCAATGCCCAAGCCATTCCTTTCACACTCATGACCATTGCGGGGGGTACCGTTAGGTCTCACCATTCTCTGCAACTCACTAAGCCACTGCCAAAGGTGCACACAAATCTCTCCAAGTATGCAAAGTGTTGAAAATAAAGATTTCAATGTTTGACAGCACATTAACAGAAACTTCACATGAACATTAGCTAAAACACACAAGTGCCTGTGTGTTGTTAGTTGGTATGATTGGACTAGGATGAGGGTGAGTGTGAGAGGTGCCAAGTGAGATGGGGAAGTGATAATGTAGATAGAGAGGGATGGGTGGAGGTGCAAGGTAAGTTGGTGTGAGTAAGGATGTGCAGGAGTAGGGTAGGGAAGGCAGAGTGATGGGGATGTGATAAGTGGCACAGCAGGATGAGGTTGAGTGTGTGTGGCTTTGCAGTAACGTTTCATGATCCACTGAGATCATTGAAAGGCCTCCTGATGACATCCCTGCTTTTGTCCTCCTGTGTAATGTGCAACCAGGCTGCATTGATCGCCTGGGGAGGTCTCTTCCGCCCATTGGAAGGAAAGAGGACCTCCCTGCGTGCTGTGACTCCCTCCATAAGCATCTGGAGGGAGTCATGGGAGAGCCTGGGTGCAGCCCTGCACCTCTGTGCAGTGCTTGTCAGTGTTTGCAGCACCTCAATGCTGTCGAACACTGACAGCACAACTGTCAAAATCAATTTGCGCATGGTCCCTTTAAGGAAACCAGCTGATGATGCATCATCAAGTGACGTCATCCGGCCCGCTTCCTTGAATTGGCCAGTAAACGCGCTGGGTGGGCTTAACAAACCCAATCACGGTAAAGTCATTCTACAGAGCGGGCTGGAGCCGCAGCGGGCTTGGGACCCGCCACCAACCCTGGCTGCACCGGACCCGTGAAGTAAGGAAAATCACGGCCCAAGAGTTGGCTCCCCCCAATTAGAAATTGACTCAAGAGTACTCAAACTAATTTGACTTAAGTTTGATATCGTAACGCCCAGGCTATGGCTAATAAAATAATGAACCTATTTATAAATAAAAGGGAACCATCCCCAATTTTTAAATTAAATGTTATCAGCTATACTAAGAAGTTAGAATTTATTCAAATTATTTATTTTTAGTATTATTTTTATCCCTAGTAAATGTTTTGCTTGTGAAAGTGAGGATTTTTATTGATCGACAGTGGATTATTCCCCTTTTTTGCACCTCAAACTGTCCCTGGTTATATATAAAACCTTAGAAGAGCAATCCTACTGCACAAGCTCGATATTCTTATATGTTACACCAGCCACCCTTATAGCCTTTCTGATTACATTGCAAAATTTGGTCAGTTTTCTGTATGGATTCACACCCACAATTGAAGCTGCCCAAGCTCATTTGATTTAGGAATCTCACAGTAAGCAGAGATAGAAGGCTCTCACATGAACAGCCTGGGCTGGATTTAAAGGCAAATCCCAGGGACATGCTAACCCATTAATGCCATTTTTAAATTCAGTCTTGGCTCCAAGAGAGCAGTGTAAAGTGGAGACCTATGAGAACCACTCTCCTTGTTTTTACTTGTAGTGTGTCACCGGTCCCCATTGAACCCATTGGAAGCCAATATTTTGCATTGCCACCAACAGCAGCTGTCAGGGCCCAGAACGTTTGAGATTTTGACACATTTGGAGGTACAGAATTCAACTCCTTTATATTGTCGAGTGCAGTGGAAGCAGCGGAAGTATCACGTGGGTGCCAGTAATAGCAAATTAACAAACTAAAACTACCATGAGCTGTTTAGTTGGTTAATATTTAATTAACAAAGTTACATTTTGAATGCAAATGAAACTCAATAAAGTGGCTAACAGTGTGGGACAATATTATTTGTCTTGCTGATCAAGTATGGGTTTCACAAAGCAGTTTGCACTTGAAGTTTATCTGCAAGTTTTTGTTTGCATGTGCAATGCAGAGAAGACATTGCATTTCACACAAAGTCCTGTATTGTAGCTTTGCAATTAGAGTATGTAGTCATAATTACTCTGCATTTATGTGACAGGTGGAAATCTCCTGCAAGACCTTTTTTTTATCTCTGCTTACACATTTCTAACTATTTCCATGGTTGGCAGTTGTATGTGTGAGATTGGGAGAATCCTCAAGAAGAGTACTCAATTGTGTGCATTGCTTTTGATTCATTTGCTACTCGTAGTTATAGTGGGTTTTAGCTATGGCACAATTAATATTTAAAAGCTTTTGGGCCTAACTCTTCTTCCAATTTTGCATTGCACATAGCTAATTCAAATTTGTGATCTTATGCCACTCAATGAAATGTTAGATATACAATGGCCCGGATTTTGCGCTCAGCATCAAAGTGACGGTGCTCACCGCTGACCTCGAAGAAAGCTGCCCACAAAGATCTAGTGATTTCTGTGGTGTGGATTTCACCTTTCCCGGCGTTAATTTAATTCTGTCGGCAACTATAGGGGCTCTCCAGCGTTCAGCAACAGTGATGTCATCAAGCAGGCTAAGCAACCAATCACATTGAAGAATTCTCACAGACAGCACACCAAGAAGTAAAATGCACTGATGATCCTTCACTTTTGAATCATTTTACAGAGAGCGAAATATAGATTGAGACATACACATAGGATTAAGGTGGAAGCTGAAACATCATAAACAAACATTAAAAAATAATTTTTACTACAGTGAAAACCTATGGAATTTTTATTATAATGGAGTAATTTGACATTGCACAAATATAAAATTAGTTTTTCAGGGGCAGAGAGGTTGTTCAGCAGTAGCTATAACTCAATAAAAACCCAGTTACACTTCATTCAGCAAGGCTTAACTTTTTTTGGGGAGGATTTACAGTGAGATTGGAGCGTAAAAAGTGGAAGTTCACATCAATTCAAGTGATTTCTAAAGATTTACGTCTGCAGGGACTTCAACAGCGCACCCTGTGGAGGAGCAGGGAATCACTGACAACTACTTCTGGATTTCTACGTTTAACTGTGCATGTGCGGACGGCAGAAGTTGCTGCAACATTACACTGTGAAACTGATAGCAACTTCTGGTGTCCACACATGCACAGTTAAACGCAGAAATCCAGAACTTGCTGTTAGTTTCACAGAGTAATGACGGCGACACTGACAGTTTCATAGAATCATAGAATTATAGAATGGTTACAGCATGGAAGGCGGCCATTTGGCCCGTCGAGTCCGTGCCAGCTCTCTGCAAGAGCACTTCAGCTAGTCCAACTCCCCCGCCCTTTCCCCGCAGACCTGCCAATTTCTTTCCTTCAGATACAACTCCCTTTTGAAAGCCGTGATTGAATCTGCCCCCACCATCCTTTCAGGCAGTACATTCCAGATCTTTAACCACTCGCTGCGTAAAAATGTTTTTTCTTACGTCGTCTTTGATTCTTTTGCCAATCACCTTAAATCTGTGTTCTCTGGTTCTCGACCCTTCTGCCAATGGGAACAGTTTCTCTCTATCTACTCTGTCTAGAACCCTCATGATTTTGAACACCTCTATCAAATCTCCTCTCAATCTTCTCTGTTCTCAGGAGAACAACCCCAGCTTCTCCAGTCTATCAACGTAACTGAAGTTCCTCATTCCTGGAATCATTCTCGTAAATCTTTTCTGCACCCTCTCTGAGGTCTTCACATCCTTCCTAAAGTGTGGTGCCCAGAATTGAACACAATACTCCAGTTGGGGCCGAACCAGTGTTTTATACAGGTTCTTCATAACTTCCTTGCTTTTGTACTCTATGCCTCTATTTATGAAGCCCAGGATCCATATGCTTTTTTAACTGCTTTCTCAACCTGCCCTGCCACCTTCAATGATTTGTGCACACATTCCCCCAGGTCTCTCTGTTCATGCACCCGCTTTAGAATTGTACCCTTTAGTTTATATTGCCTCTCCTCATTCTTCCTACCAAAATGTATCACTTCGCACTTTTCTGCGTTAAATTTCATCTGCCACGTGTCCGCCCGTTCCACCAGCCTGTCTATGTCCTCTTGAAGTCTATCACTATCCTCCTCACTGTTCAGTATAATTCCAAGTTTTGTGTCATCTGCAAATTTTGAAATTGTGCCCTGTACACCCAAGTCCAAGTCATTAATATATATCAAGAAAAGCAGTGGTCCTAGAACCGACCCCTGGGGAACACCACTGTATACCTTCCTCTAGTCCGATAAACAACCGTTCACCACTACCCTCTGTTTCCTGTCACTTAACCAATTTCGTATCCATTAAACTGACTGGCGTGTAGTTGCTGGGTTTATCCTTACACCCTCTTTTGAACAAGGGTGTAACATTTTCAATTCTCCAGTCCTCTGGCACCAGCCCCATATCCAAGGAGGATTGGAATATTATGGCCAGTACCTCCGCAATTTCCACCTTTACCTCCCTCAGTATCCTAGGGTGCATCCCATCCGGTCCTGGTGACTTATCTACTTTAAGTATAGCCAGCCTTTCTAGTACCTCCTCTTTATCTCCTTGGAGCAGAGAAGGTTGAGAGGAGATTTGATAGAGGTGTTCAAAATCATGAGGGGTCTAGACAGAGTAGATAGAGAGAAACTGTTCCCATTGGCGGAAGGGTCGAGAACCAGAGGGCACAGATTTAAGGTGATTGGCAGAAGAACTAAAAGCGACATCAGGAAAAACTTTTTTACGCAGCAAGTGGTTATGATCTGGAATGCACTGCCTGAAAGGGTGGTGGAGGCAGATTGAATTGTGGCTTTCTAAAGGGAATTGGATAAGTATCTGAAGGAAAAAAATTGCAGGGCTACGGGGAAAGGGCGAGGGAGTGGGACTAGCTGAAGTGCATGTTGCAGAGAGCTGGCATGGGCTTGATGGGCCGAATGGCCTCCTTCTAACCGTTGTATGATTCTATGATTCTAAGATCACTCTCTTTCTCCATGGCCCCCGAGGTTCAGCATCTGCATGCAGCTGAGCAGAGCTGGGAGCATCCTGCGCCTTCCGCAGAGGACTCTCCACTGCTGTCCCTGTCTCCACCATCTGCTCTTGCTCACTTATGATCTGTGAGACACCAGGTGACAACACTACGCTATGTCTGGCTGGACCCACCAAGGTGCACGTATCTGCGCTGGTGCTGGGTGCGCATGGGTCTGGTGATGGTGTGCCCTCAGAGAGTGGAGCTTCCTCTGAGGATTTGTCTTCCTCCTCCGGCTGGACAGTGGGTGGGGGCACTTGATGGACCTGTGGGAGAGTAAAGAGATGATTTAGAAGTCTTATGATAAGAATGTGTAACGTCACCATTATGCACATGATGACATTTCACTGGCTGCAGACATCAAGTCACCATGAGTGACTGTTGTATGCCATGTGGCTGTATGATATTTAATTCTGTCACAAGGTTGCTGGGAGGTCCCCCTCTCTCTGTCTCCCACCGCCAGCAGCTCTGCAAATCCAGTGATTTGCAGCGCCTCCTTCTCTACTGGAGTCAAGTTGAACATTGGAGGGCCACCTCCGGTTTGTTGCCTCTCCCTGTTGTTCTGGGCTCTCTTCTCCTGCAAGAAGGGAAAGAAGAGAACTTTGAGTGAGAGTGATGGAATGAGTGTAAGGAATGGATGGGCTACATCTGTCGAGGGTAACTATGAGGAAGTGGCATGATGTTGCCAAATGGCCTCCTTCTGTGGTGTGACTTCCTATGATTACATTAGGATGAGGGTGAGTGTCAGTGGTTTTTAGTCAGATGGGGATGTGAGTAGGTGCATAGAGAGTGAGGGATGGGTGCACCTTGCAAGGTAGGTTGGTGTGAGGAGTGACGTGCAGGAGTAGGCTTGTGAAGGCAGAGTGATGGGGTTGGGGTGACAGGCTCATCAGGATGTAGTTGAATGTGGCATTGCACTCACCTTTCCTGACCTCATGAGATCATTAAATCTTTTCCAGCACTGGATCCAGGACCGCCTTACTACATCCCTGCTGCTGGCCTCCTCTGCAATCTCGAGCCATGCCCTCTTGGTGTCTCTGGCTGCTCTTTTGCACCCATCCCCAGGGAACAGGACCTCCCTGCGTGCTCTGACTCCCTGGACCAGGACTTCCAGGGAGGCATCAGTGAATCTGGGCACAGCCTTCTGCCGCTGTGACTGCATGTCTGTTTGTATCCACGCAAATCTCTGCGATATCGAGCAATTGCCACCTCTACCAACCACCATTATATCTCCTCCAACAACCTTCAACTGAGATGTGTTCAAGGCTGCTTTAAATATCTGAGCTGCAAACGAGTCATCGGTGACGTTATCAGACCCGTTCCATTTAATTGGGCCGGGAAACCCGCATGACTGTTTCAATTGATGTAATTGAGTTAAACACGCAGTGCAGAATGTGCTGTTAAAATCTTCGGGATGGCGACCCGCTACGCGGCCCACACGCACCCACCCCGATGCTCAGGTAAAGATTCCGGCCATTGAGTCTACAGCATAGAAACAGGCCATTTGGCCCAATTGGTCTATTCTGGCGTTTATGCTCCACACGAGCCTCTTCCCAGTCCGCTTCATCGAACCTTATCAGCATATCCTTCTGTTCCTTTCTCCCTCATGTGTTTGTCTAGCTTCCCCTTAAATTTGCTATTTGCCTCAACTACTCCATGTGGTAGCGCGTTCCATTTTCTTACCACTCTTTGGGTAAAGAGGTTTCTCTTGAATTCTCTGTTGGATTTATTAGTGATTATCTTATATTTATGTCCTCTAGTTTTGGTCTCCTCTACATTTTCTCCACATCGATTCTATCATTCGGATGAGACATTAAACCGAGGCCCATCTGCTCTCCAGGTGGACATAAAAGATCCCATGACACTATTTCGAAGAAGAGTAGGGGAGTTATCCCCGGTGTCCTGGCCAATATTTATCCCTCAACCAACATAACAAAAATAGATTATCTGGTCATTATCACATTGCTGTTTGTGGGACCTTGCTGTGTGCAAATTGGCTGCTGCGTTTCCCACATTACAACAGTAACTACACTCCAAAAAAAGTACTTCATTGGCTGTAAAGCACTTTGGGACGTCCGGCAGTCGTGAAAGGCGCTATATAAATGCAAGTCTTTCTTTCTTTCTTTCAAACCCTTTCATTATCTTAAAGAGCTCTATTAGACCTCTACATACATCATAGGATCCTTATTTGCATATTAAAATGGCCTACCACTTCAAAGAAGCAGGCACTTTGACCACCCGTTGGAGGGCCCGTTCCAAATTGGCGGCTGCCAAACGGGACATTAAGTGATCCTGGCCATTTTTGGGCCACTGCCGCTCCACTTATGTCAGGCAAGCTGACTTAAAATCAGGCCCTCAGTGTCTAAGAAAACACTTGAAGAATGGCCACTTGAATGAGGCACAAGAGGACTGTCACTGCCTAGAATACTGTTTCTCAGCATCTGTCAGCAACGTCAGGATTGCAGGACAGAAAATTGGGAAAAAATAAAATAATTCATATAAAATGTTAACCTTAAAATAGTAAATTATTTATCTTACTGGCAAATTCCCTATCTTCCTTTGGGAGTAAGTAAATGAAAAATTATGAGGGCAGAGGGAATACCTTAAACCTCCAAGCTCTAGAACAAAATTGGTAGAAGCCAAGATTGCATTGCTTACCCACCATTTTAGCCATGGAACAGTGCACAACATGGGAAAACACAAAGCACCTTTTTACAAGAGGCAAAAATATGTATGATGTCCATATTTTCCATTTTCTGGAAAATTTGTTTTGTAAAGCTTATTAGAATGAGAGGTTACGTATATTTTCAGATATTGGAACAAAGTCATATGAGGAAAGAAAAAGACTTGTATGTTGACTGGTATTCCAGGAGCAGCAATCCTTCTCCACTTGAATATTTAATTTTATATTGGTAAAGCTTTCCAAATTCTTTTTGGGAGAAAATTGGAAGGGTAGGAAATCTGAATAAGTTTTTTAAAAATCCAGTCAGGAATTTCTTGTCCAAAATTAAACAAGTCTGTTCATAATTTTATGTGATTGCTGCAATATAATGCATATATTATAACAATTGCAATATCAATGTTATCATAAAACCACTTTATAGCACAGTAGCATCAATATTTAAATATAGCAGTACTGTACTATCACAATACTGCCATACCTCAACTGCTCTCAAAGGGCACCTGAAACAAATTAGACTGTATACCTAAAAACAGAAACAAAACCACCAATGCTGTAACTAGCTCTAGTGAAATCAGAAAAGTTATGCATCTCAGAAAAAATTAGAGCTATTTTTGGTCATACACCCTCCTCCCAGAAAAGAGGACTACTACTAAGTATTAATAACACTAGCTACAAAACTCTAACATGTGAGCATATTGCATATTCAAACTATCACACTGCTAAGGAATTATGTTATCTTGAATAAGTATCTGAAAAAATATCTCACCAGTTGATATATTTTAATCAAGACCTGTTCATTCTTTGTGAGCAGGAACATGAAATGAGTCATTTATGATTATAATTTGTGGCTGGGACAATCCTTGAGGGTACCTTATCACTGAATTCACTACCCCTGCTGATACTTTCTGTTCTGTTGTAGAACTGATGATGTGGTTGTAACTTCACATTTCCTATGCAAATTTAATTTCTAATACATTGTTATGGAAATGTTAATATATTTCTATTTGTACATGCCCTGATCACCCCATTTTATTATTTACCTATAATTCTTACCACATTTTAGCAATGTGGAATATCTTACAGAACTGAAAACAATGGATTTGTTGAGAAGATAGCAGAAATCTTAGCAATATGAAAAGAGTATGGGAATATCTAAGGGGAAGAAAAGGCAGAATGTCATAGAATCATCGAATGATACAGCACAGAAGGAGGCCATTTGGCCCATCTTGCCTGTGCCAGCTCTTTGAAAGAGCAAAGTATCTACATACTCTGTGTAAGCCACTCTACTACTTCCTCGTCATCACCCTGGTCTTCCTCGGCTGATGAGGACTGTTGCTGCTGCTGTGCCTCCTCCAAATGCAGGCCTCACTGTATAGGGAGTTTGTGCAGTATGCAGCACAACCACTACAATACAGGAGACCCTTTGTGGGGCATATTGGAGGGAGCCTTCACACTTGTCCAGACACATGAATCTCTGCTTCAGCATCCCTGGAGTGGTCTCCTGGCTTTGATTATACCTGTATTGCTCAGGTGTGGTGTGGGTGTCATGATCCACAAGTATCCCTTGTCCCCAGCAGCTATTCCTGCCACATTCCTGGGAAGGTTGAATATTGGGGGATGGTAGACAGTTGCAGGATAAATGCATCGTGACAGCTGCCTCGATGCCTAGCACAAACTAGGCTGACACTCCAGTGCAGTGCTGAGGGAGTGCTGCACTGTCGGAGGTGCCGTCTTTCGGATGAGACGTTAAACCGAAGACCCGTCTGCTCTCTCAGGTGGACGTAAAAGATCCCAGGGCACTATATCGAAGAAGAGCAGGGGGGTTATCCCTGGTGTCCTGGCCAATATTTCTCCCTCAACCAACATAACAAAAAACAGATTATCTGGTCATTATCACATTGCTGTTTGTGGGACCTTGCTGTGTGCAAATTGGCTGCCGCATTTCCCACATTACAACAGTGACTCCACTTCAAAAGTACTTCATTGGCTGTAAAGCGCTTTGAGACATCTGGTGGTCGTGAAAGGCGCTATATAAATGCAAGTCTTTCTTTCTTTCTATGATTCTGTGTCTGTGATTGGACACGAGCTGGATATTAATGGAGTGGTAACCTTTTCTATTGATGAATTCTGCTGGCTGGTGTTCTGGTGTCCTGATGGCAACATGTGTCTAGTCAATGTCACACTGGATGTGAGGGCAGCCAGTCATTGTTGCAAATTCCAAAGCTCTCTCTCTGTTGACTATTGAGATCAACGGGGAAGGTGATGTAGTGCTCAGCCCTGGTGAACAGAGCGTCGGTGACCTGCTTAAAACAGCTGTGTACTGCCGACTGGGAGATGTGACTAATGTTCCCTGTAGAGACTGAAAGGAGCCAGTGGTGAAGTTAAGGAATGTGGTGACTTTCACAGCCACTGGCAAAGTATGACCCCCCTGGTCCAGCAGGCCGCAGGTCCTGTTGCAGGAGGCTGCAGAGATCTGCGACACTCTGCCTGGAGAAGCGCAACGTCCTGAGGCACTGCTCTTCAGATAGATCCAAGAAAGTGATTTGGTCTGTACACCCTTTGTGATGGGTATTGGCTCCTACGAGATGCCCCTGCTCATCTGATCTCTTCTAATAGGTGCAGGTTGCTGCTCCTCTTCCTCCAACTGTTTCTCCATCCAAATGAAACTGGTAATCAAGCATCTATTGTAAGCAGATAACGCTTACCGAGGGTGATAAGGAAGAAAAAGTGAGAAACAGGCGATCTGGTAGCTGGAAACTTTCCTGTGAATAAATTAGCTGCAGGTGAGAACATCTTTAAACATTGTTTCAGTGGCTCTGAGATACCAATTCCACCAAATTTTACTGTTGGGTCCAACACTGGGTGGGACTTCTGCGATTTTTTGTTTAAATGGCATCGATGTCCCAATAGTGTCATAGGACAACCATTTAAATATCTCCATGAGCTATTGTCTGCCTGTAGCGGCACTTCGGCCGCCTCTGTAAAGTGTGCGGTTAAAATGGCAGCGGGCAGAAGAGCATCAGTAATGCAATGGTAAGAATGCTACCGTTATTTTAACCACCCACCCGCCCCATTCCCATCGGGTGGGCAGGCTTAAAATGGGGCTTTCGGTTTCAAAAGCATTAGCAATCAATGTACTTATATAAGTGTTAATATTTTCAAGTTCTGTAACTGAAGAAATCCAGTCATTCAGTGACTTATTATGAGACATTTGCAGACAGCCTCAGTATATTGCTGCTATGGGCAAGATTCTATGATTCGACAAGTAGCAGTAGGCTACAGTAGGTGCATGCCTTCAATCAGTGGCATGCTTTGATAGGTTTTGTCTCATATTTTAATGGGAAGTGTTAGAACTATGGCAATATCCTGACAAAGTCTAACTTAGTCAATCCTTCGCTAGACATATGTTGTATCTTACTTACCTGAGTGTTAATATTTTCAAATACTGTAACTGAAGTTTAATGAGGTTTTACAACAAGAAACCTATTCATTAAGTGACTCAGTATGAGAGATCTGCAGAGAACCCGAATGTATCATACTATGGGCATAAGTGAGGAGTGAATAGATCATATATAGAATCATTTGATTTTGTGTATGAAAACCATAAGAATATGTCTCAGTATCAAACATGAAGTCTGTGTGAAAACACTACCATTCTGTTGGTTGTAGACTGGTAGAAACTCAACATTGTTTATTGCTTTGCCGCTCTTATCTGATTCAGAAATGACTAAACATCCTTTTTCAATCTTGAAAATGCAGTCAGCTAAAAGGAAAGCTAAATTCATAGAATAAATGAGCAAATGTAGATTTTATTCAAAACTATATGTATAAGTAGTGATTTGTAGAAATGCAGGATTGCGTGTAACAAGACATTACATGTTGCACCCATCTTGAAATATGCTGATTGATTTTGATGCCGCAGGTAATTCTTCATATAGTTTTTTATTGGCTGTATACAAAAAGTATAATTGATCAAAACGCACAGACCATAGTTTAGTAATATGTTCTACTTGGTAAGGTATCATATTCCAAATCACTAAACATAATGGCCCGGAATTTGCGGCCAGCAGTGACGCGAAGGCATCACTGCTGGCCCTGAAGTATGCTCCATACAGGGATCTCACAATCCCTGTGCCGAGAACTTCAGGTTTTCCGACCTTGAATTCAATTCAACATAACTTAATGGGAATCCCCTTGTGCGAAGTGCTGTGACGTCAACAGGCTGTCTAAGCAGCCAATCAAAAGGCAGAATTCTCACAGACAGCGAACAAGGAAGTGGGTAAGCCCTTAAAATTCTAACTTTGTAAAATAGTTAGAGAAAGCAAAAGTAAGAGTGGGGTTTTCACATGGGAAAATGCAAACCTAAAATAAGGATGCACAAACTTTTTTTAAAAAAGGTTTAATTTTTTTGAAAAGTTTCTTAAAAATTTTAATTTTTATTAAAAATGGACAAATTTCACACTGCACAAAATTAAAATTAGTTTTCCAGGCCCTTAAACTTTGTTTAGCAGTCAATACACTGTTAGAACCTCAGTTACACCTAAGCCCTTTGGGTCTAACTTTTAGTAGGGAATTTAACAGCATAATTACTGCCGAAGAGCCGAAGTTTTTGTCAGTTTCAATGATTTACGAGATTTCACTGACTGCCAGCTCTGTGGGGTGGTGGGGGGTTTCCTCATGTGCTTCCTCATGCAGCCAGTTTCGGAGCTGTCATTGACAGATGGCAACTTTGGAATTTCCTCATTTGCTTGCGCATGCGCCAAATCCCAAAGTTGCGGTCAGTTTCAAAGGCGGTGTGACGGCGTACTCTGAGATTATGCCGTCATACCAACCGCAAATTCAGGGCCAATGAAAAGTCAAATTCACTAATGACAACTTCCAGGCATTTTCCCACTGAAATGCTGGTTCTGAATACTGGTTGACATCCAGCAGGTGCACTTGCTTCCAATGGGTGTTTGTGGCCCTTCTTCCCCCACCGCCCTCCCTCCATCATAAGGGCAGGTGGGGCACTTTACCCGTGATTGCAGAAGGAGAAGATTTAAAAAACCATGAGGAAGGCAACGGGAAACCACCTCAGCTACTCTTCCCTCGTAAGTGGTTCAGAAATCTCATATATGTGACTTGAGTTAGGACCTGCTGTAGAGTAGAACAGTTGTTTAACTTGAAATAGTGCTCATGATGAACCTTTTCTATTCAATTTAGCACCTTATACATCACTATTAACTTCCCTCTTATTTACTTGCTTTCAAAGCTGAAGAGTCCAGGTTTTATTAACCTTTCTTCATAGCTCAATCCTTGGGTAGAAAGGATCACCTGAGCGCAGCGTAACGAAGGAAGCTTCAGTATGGAAACTCCCAAACAGCAGGAGATTTCCAACTTGCACTAATCAGTCACTTTAAGGATTGCTGTTCTGCAGCAAGCAGCATGGAGGACCCCCAGGACCTATTTTAAATGAATGCTCAGAAAATGAAGCACAGTAAAAGGCCACAGGGAATTAGTCATGGGAATGAGTACCATTATTTTATATCATTTTACTCTCTCTAATGAAGCCCACACATGGCGCCAGAAAATGTAAATTCTTTCTCTCTCTCAGAATCAGGAGTTGAGCGTTGAGTTCAGCATTGATTAAACACTTTGGGCAGGGGAATCAGCCCTTAAGTGCATTCTTTATAAACAGGGTTTATGATTTTGCTACACATGGTGCACAGTTGAAATACAGCTTACCCATCAGTTTCTTTGCAGTTCTGTCTTCAAATTATTATACTGGCTGCAGTTTTCATTGCAACCAGTTTGCTTAAGCTCCATATATGCTAACTGCAGTGGACAACTCTATTTTCCATACACTATACTCTAAAACTGCCTTGATTGAAGAACTATTGAAAAAATATCTCCCCTTTTTTTGCACCCTCTCCGAAAGGCCATGACTACGTGTGTTTTCAGATCTCTGGTACCTCACACAAGTGACCACTTTATATGAGTGAGCCGAGATAGTGAGTGCTGACAGACTGTGGGTGGGCACCATGTTAATGATCAGGAACAAGAAACTTGACTGATTTTTGTTTTCCCTCGCTCCTCAATCAAGGGACATTGAAGCCAATATGTCATGCTTCTACCACTGACCCAGCTTCCAGACCTTCCTGCTCTGTATAGTGCACTGCCACACCACATGGTACAGTTAGACACTGACCTACTGATGGAGCTTAGACAGAACTCTGAATTGTATTCATAGTATCTTCCAAACAAGACAAGAGGAAGATTTCCTCTGCACACTCTTCTTTGTAAACAGGTTTTTAATTTTGTTACACAGTGCACAGAGGAATTATTTTACTTAGTCAGCCGTTGTGAACATTGAGGCAAAGTGACTTATTAGCTACTTTCCAGCCTGCCTTTAAAAGCATGCACATTGTGCTTTTGGTCAACTCTCCTAATTCTTCTATGGTCTTTCGGTCTGTACTCTCTTATGTGAAGCACTCCAGGATGTTTAATTACTGTAAATCTGCTATGTAAAAGCAAACAACAACAGAAAATGCTGGAAAAACTCAGCAGGCCAGGCAACATCCGTGGAGAGAGAAACAGAGTTAACGTTTCAGGTCGAAGACCTTTCGTCAGAACTGAGAAAAAAGCAGGAAATGAAACAGATAAAAAAGCAAGTGGGAGGCTGGGGGGAGGAATAAAAGAACAAAAGGGGAGTAGAGACATTAAGAGATGCTCAAGGCAAGACGAGATGGTAATAGGACAGGTTAAGAAACAAAAGATGGCTCAGAAGTGTGAAGTGTGAAATGCTGGCAGAATAAAAGACAGCTGCTGTGGGGGAGAGAGAGAAAAAAAAGGGAAAAGGCACAAACCAAAAGGGTGGGTAAAATATATATATATATATATATATATGTGGCAGGGGCCGAGGTTATGATCTGAAATTGTTGAACTCGATATTAAGTCCGGAAGGCTGTAAAGTGCCTAATCGGAAGATGAGGTGCTGTTCCTCGAGCTTACGCTGAGCTTCCGTGGAACAATGCAAGAGGCCGAGGACGGTGAGGTCTGAGTGGGCGTGGAACGGTGAATTAAAATGACAAGCGACCGGAAGCTCGGGGTCACCCTTACGGACTGAACGGAGGTGTTCCGCAAAGCGGTCACCCAATCTGCGTTTGGTCTCCCCAATGTAGAGGAGACCACATCATGAGCAGCGAATACAGTATACTAGATTGCAAGAAGTACAAGTAAATCGCTGTTTCACCTGGAAGGGGTGTTTGGGGACCTGGAGAGTGGGAAGGGGGGATGTATAAGGGCAGGTGTTGCATCTCCTGCGCTTGCACGGGAAGGTGCCGGGCGAGGGGGAAGGGGTGCTGGGGGTGATAGAGGAGTGGACTAGGGTGTCTCCGAGGGAGCGGTCCCTACGGAATGCTGAAAGGGGAGGTGAGGGGAAGATACGTTTGGTGGTGGGATCACGTTGGAGGTGGCGGAAATGGCGGAGAATGATCCGTTGAATCATTCAGTATTGCTTCAGTTGTACAAGGTATTGGTGAGACCGCACCTGGAATACTGCATACAGTTTTGGTGTCCTTACTTAAGGAAAGACATCCTTGCTCTCGAGGCAGTGCAAAAAAGGTTCACTCGGTTAATCCCGGGGATGAGGGGGTGGTCATATGAGGAGAGGTTGGGTAGATTGGGACTCTACTCATTGGAGTTCAGAAGAATGAGAAGCGATCTTATTGAAACATATAAGATTGTGAAGGGGTTGGATCGGGTGGATGCGGGGAGGATGTTCCCGATGACGGGTGAGACGAGAACTAGGGGACATAGTCTTAGAATAAGGGGCTGCTCTTTCAAAACTGAGATGAGGAGGAACTACTTCACTCAGAGGGTGGTAGGTCCATGGAATATGCTGCCACAAAAAGCTGTAGAAGCTACAACATTAATTAAATTTAAAACAGAAATAGAGAGTTTCCTAGAAGTAAAGGGCATTAAGGGTTACGGGGAGCGGGCAGGAATTTGGACATGAGTCTAGGTTCGGATCGGTCATGGCCCTGTGGGTAGTGGAGCGGGCCCAGGGACTGTGTAGCCTGATTCTGCTCCTATTTCGTGTGTGCAATTCTGTTAGATGCAGGAGATGGTTCTGTGATAGATAGTAGATTGGCGGTTAGGATCAGATCAGCCATGATCTTATTGAATGGCGGAGCAGGCTCGAGGGGCCGATTGGCCTACTCCTGCTCCTATTTCTTATGTTCTTATGTTCTTATGTTCTGAATGTGGAGGCTGGTGGGGTGAAAGGTGAGGACAAGGGGAACTCTATCGTGGTTCCGGGAGGGAGGGGCCGGGGTGAGGGCAGAAGTGCGGGAGATAGAACGGACACGGTCGAGGGCCATGTCGACCACGGTAGAGGGGAATCCTCGGTTGAGGAAAAAGGAAGACATGTCGGAAGCACTGGTATGGAAGGTGGCATCGTCGGAGCAGATGTGGCGGAGATGGAGAAACTGGGAGAATGGAATAGAGTCCTTACAGGAGGCGGGGTGAGAGGAAGTGTAGTCCAGGTAGCTGTGGGAGTCAGTGGGCTTGTAGTGAATGTTGGTCAATAACCTATCCCCAGAGATGGAGACGGAGAAGTCGAGGAAGGGAAGGGAAGAGTCGGAGATGGACCATGTGAAGGTGAGGGAAGGGTGGAAATTGGAGGCAAAGTGAATGAAATTGTCTAGTTCAGGGCGAGAGCAGGAAACGGCACCGATACAGTCATCAATGTACCGGAAAAAGAGGTGAGGGAGGGGACCCAAGTAGGACTGGAACGAAGAGTGTTCCACATATCCCACGAAAAGGCAGGCATAGCTAGGACCCATGCGGGTACCCATAGCAACACCTTTGATTTGGAGGAAATGAGTGGAGTCAAAGGAGAAGTTGTTCAATGTGAGAACAAGTTCAGCCAGGCGGAGGAGGGTAGTGTGGATGGGGACTGGTTGGGCCTCTGTTCAAGGAAGAAGCGGAGCGCCCTCAGGCCATCCTGGTGGGGGATGTAAAAGCAAGTTGTTGCAAATATGCACTAAGCCTGCAGAGGTCATTGCTAGCTATTCTGTACTCACCAGGCCACTGACCTACCTGCACCCAAATATTGTTTGTTTTTATTTTCAATTTTCTTGCACCTCCAGCATTTTTCATCAAGACCATAAAAAATACAAGTAAAACTCGACAACATGGCAAAAAAATTATAAGGAAATAAAGCCTTCTCAGATATTAATTGCCCAGTTACTCATGATACCATAACTTGCCTTTGTTAATTATTTTAAAACAGACTTATTTCTTGAAGGAGTTGTTGGAAAGTGCCTGTCTGCTCTGTAAAACGCAACTCAAAATGGTGCCAAATATTGGGTTCAGTATATGAATATAAAACTACTGAACCTCTGAACCTCTCTCATCCGACTTCGCGCCCACTGCCCAAATTACTCAATTTTGTTATTCTCACATTTACTCTTTATCCCTTATGCAATCTTTTTCTGTCCCACTTAGTCTCACAATTGCACATTGTTCTCCTCCTCAAATACTCACAGCCTCCCTCTCTCCACCTCACATGGGGCTGGATTTTCATTGACCCGTGGAGGCGGGTTTGGAGGCGTGTGGGGGGTTAAAATTGCGAAAACTGGCGGGCGGGCATAAGTCCACCTCCATCCCGCCTCCACACAATTTTCATTAAATCGTGTCTGCTGGTCCCGACTCCGCCCCGCCTCTAAGAGGCGGGATAGGCTGTTAAGGCCCTTAACAAGCACTAAATTGCCTCTATAATGCCATTTTGAAAGGCCTTTGTGATTTTAACCCTTGTTCTACGTGAAGCACGCCTGTTCTGAACCACGATTGTGAAACCTGGCGGGAGCACATTTGGCTGGCTGGCTGGCCGGCTGGCTATGGGGATGCATATATGGATGGCTATATGGATGGATGGAGAGGAGACATATCTAGGAATGGTGGCGTAAAAATATCTGGGAGCAGACTTAGGACTGCTGCTGCTCATTTTGCATCCAGGTCCTCTCACAGCGAAAGCCAGGCAGTGTTTGAAGACCTTCAATGTAGCAGCAATGATGACATCATCAGAGGCGACTTTCAGACTGAAAACACTAATTGGGTCATGGGTTCCCACATGCTGGAACTCAATTGCCCAATTAGGTGAAAATTGCATCAATCTCCCACATCCAAGTGCAGTCGGGTGGAGAACACGAAAAGTGGATGACCCGCCCCAGTATCAAAATCCAGCCCATAGACTCCGGAAGTTAATTCAACACCCGCCACAATAGAAGCTATTATGAGATGATACATCGCTCTCTTGCTCTCTATTTATACCTTAGTAAACTAGTACACCAATGCATGTTTACTGTCTGCACAAATTGACCTCCTGCTGTCATGTTTTTGCCATAATTTTTGTGTCAACTTTTTCCCATTATAATTTGCTATGTCCAGATTTATAATGGATTTAGCTTAAGTAAACACAATCCTCTGATTGCACAATCTGACCACTGGCTCTCACAAAATCTTCAAAATGCATTCCAAAATTTTTTTTCACCTGCTTTCCTTTTTCAGTAAATTAAATTTCTATTGTCTAAAATAAGGCTTGAAACAAAATTAAGAAAATCAACAATTAAACAATTCACAATAACATGATTGCATTATCAACTGAATTGTATATTATGTTTTTCAGTGCCTTCATTAAAGCCTGATATGTTTGCTCAGACCTTTCAGCTAAATTTGGATTGTGCAGTATGAGTATGTACAGTGTAGCTCATTTTTCAGGATGCATCAGTACTGTTCAGTCAGCTGTACTGTTGACATATTTTTCTTCCCCTTTAAGTGTAAGTTCATAGAACCATAGAATGATACAGCACAGAAGGAGGCCATTCGGCCCATCATGCCTGCGCTGGCTCTTTGAAAGAGCTATCCAATTAGTACCACTCCCCTGCTCTTTCCCCATAACCCAGCAAATGTTTCCTTTTCAAGTATTTATCCAATTCCCTTTTGAAAGTTATGATTGAACCTGCTTCCACCACCCTTTCGGCAATGCATTCCAGATCATAACAACTTGCTGCATAAATTTTCTTTTCCTCATGTCGCCTCTGGTTCTTTTACCAATTACCTTAAATCTGTGTCCTCTGGTTACCGACCCTTCTGCCAGTGGAAACAGTTTCTCCTTATTTACTTCATCAAAACCCTTCAAGATTTAGAACACCTCTGTCAAATATCCCCTTAACATTCTCTGCTCTAAGGAGAACAACCCCAGCTTCTCCAGTTTCTCTACGTAGCTGCAGTCTTTCATCCCAGGTACCATTCTAGTAAATCTCCTCTGTACCCTCTCTAACGCCTTGAGATCTTTCCTAAAGTATGGTGCCCAGAATTGGCCACACTATTCCAGCTGGGGCCTAACCAATGTTTTGTAAAGGTTTAGCATAACTTCCTTGCTTTTGTACTCTATGCCTGTATTTAAAAAGCCAAGGATCGCATATGCCTTTTTAACAGCCTTTTCAACTTGTACTGCCACTTTCAAAGACTTGTGCATGTACATTCCCAGGTCTCTCTGTTTCTGCACCCCCTTTAAAATTGTACCATTTAGTTTATATTTTGCCTCTCCTCATTATTCCTGCGTAAATGCATCATTTTACAATTCTCTGCGTTAAATTTCATCTGCCATGTGTCTGCCCATTTCACCAGTTTGTCTATGTCCTTCTGTAGTCTGTTACTATCCTCCTCACTTGAGAACACCGACCGCTGAGTGATACCACTGCTCACTTCCCTCCAGTCTGGAAAACAACCATTCAGCACTATTCTCTGCTTTCTGCCGTTTAGCCAATTTCTTATCCAGGCAGCCAATGCTCATTTAGTCCCATGGGCTTCAATGTTTTTTATTCGTTCTGGGTATGTGGGCATCGCTGGCAAGTCCAGCATTTATTGTCCATCCCTAATTGCCCTTGGGAAGGTGGTGGTGAGCATCTTGAACCGCTGCAGTCCGTGTGGTGAAGGTTCTCCCACAGTGCTGTTCAGGAGGGAGTTCCAGGATTTTGACCCAGCGACGATGAAGGAACAGCGATATACTTCTAAGTTGGGATGGTATGTGACTTGGAGGGGAACTTGCAGGTGATAGTGTTCCCATGCGCCTGCTGCCCTTGTCCTTCTAGGTGGTAGAGATTGTGGGTTTCGGAGGTGCTGCCAAAGAAGCCTTGGCGAATTGCTGCAGTGTATCTTGTAGATGGTACACACAGCAGCCACGGTGCACCGGTGGTGGAGGGAGTGAATGTTTAAGGTAGTGGATGGGGTGTCAATCAAGCGGGCTGCTTTGTCCTGGATGGTGTTGAGCTTCTTGAGTGTTGTTGGAGCTGCACTCATCCAGGCAAGTGGAGAGTATTCCATCACACTCCTGACTTGTGCATTGTCGATGGTGGAAAGGCTTTGAGGAGTCAGGAGGTGAGACACTCGTCACAGAATGCCCAGCCTCTGACCTGCTCTTGTTGCCACAGTATTTATGTGGCTGGTTCAGTTAGTTTCTGGTCAATGGTAACCCCCAGGATATTGATGGTGGCGGATTCGGTGATGGTAATGTCGTTGAATGTCAAAGGGCGATGGTTAGACTTTCGCTCATTGCCTGGCAATTGTGTGGCATGAATGTTATTTAACACTTATCAGCCCAAGCCTGAATGTCATCCAGGTCTTGCTGCATGCAGGCACAGACTGCTTCATTATCTGAAAAGTTGGGAATGGAACTGAACACAGTCCAATCATCAGTGAACATCCCCACTTCTGACCCTATGATGGAGAGAAGGTCATTGATGAAGCAGCTGAAGATGGTTGGGCCCAGGACACTGCCCTGAGGAACTCCTGCAGCGATGTCCTGGGGCTGAGATGATTGGCCTTCAACAACCACAACCATCTTCCTTTGTGCTAGGTCTGACACCAGCCAGTGGAGAGTTTTCCCCCTGATTCCTATTGACTTCAGTTTTACTAGGGCTCCTTGATGCCACACTCAGTCAAATGTTGCCTTGATGTCAAGGGCAGTCACTCTCACCTCACCTCTGGAATTCAGCTCTTTTGTCCATGTATGGACCAAGGCTGTAATGAGGTCTGGAGCCGAGTGGTCCTGGCGGAACCCAAACTGGGCCTCAGTGAGCAGGTTATTGGAGAGTAAGTGCCCCTTGATAGCACTGTCGATGACACTTTCCATCACTTTGCTGATGATTGAGAGTAGACTGATGGGGCGGTAATTGGCCGGATTGGATTTGTGCTGCTTTTTGTGGACAGGACATACCTGGGCAGTTTTCCACATTGTCGGGTAGATGCCAGTGTTGTAGCTGTACTGGAACAGCTTGGTTAGAGGCGCAGCTAGTTCTGGAGCACTCGTCTTCAGCACGACAGCCGGGATGTTGTCGGGGCCTATAGCCTTTGCTGTATCCAGTGCGCTCAGCCATTTCTTGATATCACTTGGAGTGAATCGAATTGGCTGAAGACTGGCTTCTGTGATGGTGGGGACTCCAGGAGGAGGCCAATATGAATCATCTACTCTACACTTCTGGCTGAAGATGGTTGCAAACGCTTCAGCCTTGTCTTTTGCACTCACGTGCTGGGCTCCACCATCATTTAGGATGGGGATGTTTATGGAGCCTCCTCCTCCCATTAGTTGTTTATTTGTCCGCCACCATTCACAACTGGATGTGGCAGGACTGCAGAGCTTTGATCTCATCCGTTGATTGTGGGATCGCTTAGTTCTGTCTACAGCATGCTGCTTCTGCTGTTTAGTATGCATGTTGCTGTGTTGCTGCTTCCCCAGGTTGGCACCTCATTTTTAGGTACGCCTGGTGCTGCTCCTGGCATGCTCTTCTACACTCCTCATTGCATCCCATCCGGACCGGGTGACTTTTCTACTTTGAACGCTGCCAACCTTTTAGCTACCTCCTCTTTATCTATTTTTATTCTAATGTATGATTTTAAGAACCTTAAGCCACTACAATCGAATGTCGCTTTATGCAATTGGACCAATCATAGCAAACAAATCCATTGTCACCAATCATTTTAAAAGAGATGACTGAGCTAAAAAAGACATATAAGGCAAATCTGTAGATTGCAAATATTAGTATATACAGTAATAGCATAATTTTCTGATAATTTTATTTTGTTTCAAGGATTTAACTCAATCGTATTATCAACCACAAGACTAAACCCCCTTTCTTTCACTGAGTTAGACAAATATAAGTTTTATCTACAAAAACTTTAATGTAACTGGACACAAGCCAAGGATGAATAAATTGCTTTGTCTTTCATTGATATACAAAGATACATTCTGGAAAACTCAGCCATTATGTTCACTTTATCTGCAAGTTCACTCATACAATTTCAAGTTATCAAGCAAAATTCTAGAGAAAACAAACCTCTTTTGTTTTAATTATTTTGCTTGTTCATCATTTTTAACGGTACAATTTCAGCGTTGACTGTATTATGATACTGATATTAGTTGGATTGGTTTGAAAATTTAACCCCTGATTCATGATTTCAGTTTATCCTACAAAAATTGGGCCATATCCTTTCTCAAACTTCTTTTCTCCAACGAAAACAAATTGAATTCTAAGGGTGTAATTTTAACTCAACCCACTCAGCGGAAAACTGACAGGATCGAATTGGCAGCCCATATTACCCCGCGCCCGCCCCCCCCCCCCCCCCCCCCCCCCCGCCCACAAAACCCTCCCTACTTTACTTGCCATTGACTTCAGGCAGTTTCCGATCAGATGGGTTAGGTTCAAATAATCCCCGAAGAGCCGCTCTTCATTAAATGAAGTTCTAGACCCGGAAATCATCCTTCTGTCACATGGAGCTGTTCGTAAGTGGGACAAGAAGAATGATTAATGAGCCTGTCCTTGAACTAGCACAAGAAAAGACAAAAGTGATGCAGGTGATTATGGTACAATAAAATGATACACAGTAGATACATTATTCTGGAGTAATAAGGATAGTTATTGTGGTTGTTACTGTCTGGAAAGTTGATGATAATAAATCAAAAGGAAGACAAAGAAGAACTGCTTATCTGTTGTGACAAAATAGACAAGTGTAACTTCAGAGGCTAACACAATCTACCTATACAAAGACCAGAAAGGATGGACTGCACCAATCACTGAACTCCAGAGTTGAGAAGGCACATAGAGTGAGAGGGGAGGGGGGGAGAACGAGAAAGAGAGAGTGAGAATGATATCGAGAGTGTGGAGAATTAACCTTTTTCCCTAGTATCCTAGTGTTCCTTCTAGGCACTTCCGTAGTGAGAGGATTAAGTGAGGTGCCAGGATGCTGGGTGTCAGTGGGACCCTTTTAAGATTACGCCAGGTTATGTCCCATATTATGGTGGCTGGTCTTTTCTGCTTTCTGGCATATCTGTCATTTGAATTGGCAGGGTGGGTGGGGGGTGGGGTGGGGTTGGCGGGAGGAAGAATTGGATAGTCCAGATGTGACATCACCTTGAGAGACAGCTGTCTCATCTATGCCTCATCCAGCCATGCCTCTTCTGCTGGGCATTCCCTGACCTTTCCCACTGATCTTCATGGGAGCTGACCTCTGGGCAACAATGAGAGAGCACACAGTTACAACTCCCAGCATATTGAAGTTAGGCAAGAGAACCTGTTGTATATTTAGGGAACAAAAAAGTCTGCTTTAAACTCCCGAAATGGCAAAAACATAATTTTATCCTGATTTTTAAAATTTAAAGTCCCAATTTTTTCCTGAGGGGCACACATTGCAGTAGTGATGTTATCACCCACCTTGTGTGATGTGCATGGAATGTCCATGATGATGAAACTAATTCAATGCGCATGCATCTCAGGATCCTTTTGTAGTGCCAAATTTTTCACGGGAAAATTCTTGAAAACTTGCAGCAGTGGGAACAGCCTTTCTTTGCATTTGTCAATAAGGACTGAAAGAAAAGGCAACAGAAATACAAAAAGTTCCTCATTGACTATATTTTTTGTATATCAGTGTCAGGGCAGCGGGAGGCATTCAAGGAGGAGATAATGAGGGTTCAGAGCAAATATGTTGCCACAAAGAAAAAGGGTGGGACTCCCAAATCTAGAGCCTCCTGGATGTCAAGGGGTATACAGGGTAGGATAAGGCAAAAAAGGGAAGCTTATTTTTTTTAAATTCATTTATGGAATGTGGGCATCGCTGGCAAGGCCAGCATTTATTGCCCATCCCTAATTGCCCTTGAGAAGGTGGTGGTGAGCCACCTTCTTGAACCGCTGCAGTCCGTGTGGTGAAGGTACTCCCACAGTGCTGTTAGGGAGGGAGTTCCAGGATTTTGGCCCAGCGATGATGAAGGATCGATGATATACTTCTAAGTCAGGATGGTGTGTGACTTGGAGCGGAATTTGGAGGTGGTGGTGTTCCCATGCGTCTGCTAGGTGGAAGAGGTCGCAGGTTTGGGAGGTGCTGCCGAAGAAGCCTTGGTGAGTTGCTACAGTGCATCTTGTAGATGGTACACACTGCAGCCACGGTATGCCGGTGGTGGAGGGAGTGAATGTTTAAGGTGGTGGATGGGGTGCCAATCAAGCGGGCTGCTTTGTCCTGGATGGTGTCGAGCTTCTTGAGTGTTTTTGGAGCTGCACTCATCCAGGCAAGTGGAGAGTATTCCATCACACTCCTGACTTGTGCCTTGTAGATGGTGGAAAGGCTTTGTGGAGTCAGGAGGTGAGACACTCACCACAGAATGCCCAGCCTCTGACCTGCTCTTTCATAAACCATTTTCAACATGAGATTAAAAATTCTGAAGAGGTGCTATATTGATCTGCCTTTCACTGTGGCAGTGACCATTTTAAAAGTGCACTTTGTGAAGTTGCCCCATTAGTTCAGTTAATAAATGCATTGTTTGATGTTTTACTTAACTACACAGTTCAGGAAGGTCCCAGGTTTGACTCTTGTGGGTAGAAATTGATATGCATTGTGCCTGTTTTTCAACCATAAAATGGGCACAAAGCATACCAATTTAGCAGTGGGACAGACCAATCTGTGTAGGCATTGGTCGCACTGCCAAATTCGTGGGGCCTATTTTTTAGGCGTCCCAGCAGATGCTAAAAACAGGCATTAGGCCTCTTAAATATGTAAATTAGGGGCCTAACACCTGTTTAAGGGCCCCTTTGACAAATTGGCCCCACTGAGGATTCTTTAGCATCCCCACAGCCACCAACCTAAGGTAAGTTTTTGAATTATTTTACAATGCCTTCCTATGGAGCCAGGAGGAGGAGGAGTGCTCCCCCCAACTCCACAGGAGTCACGATCACTCCCCACCCCCTGGCAGCCCGGTCCAATCAACCCCCACTACCAGTAAGCCAGGTGACCCGAAATTGATATCTCCCTTCAGGCCAGCTGCCTGTGGAGGAGCGGCCAGTGCCAGCAGATCGCCCCAATTTTTAAAATTAATTTATGGGATGTGGATGTCGCTGGCAAGGCCAGCATTTATTGCCCATCCATAATTGCCTTTGAGAAGGTGGTGGTGAACCGCTGCAGTCCATGTGTTGAAGGTACTCCCATAGTGCTGTTAGGGAGGGAGTTCCAGGATTTTGACCCAGAAATGATGAAGAAACAGCGATATATTTCCAAGTCAGCATGGTGTGTGACTTGGAGGGGTACTTGCAGTTGGTGGTGTTCCCATGCAACTGTTGCCCTCGTCCTTCTAGGTGGTAGAGGTCGTGAGTTTAGGAGGTGCTGCCGAAGAAGCCTTGACGAGTTGCTGCATTGCATCTTGTAGATGGTACACACTGCAGACACGGTGTGCCGGTGGTGGAGGGAGTGAATGTTTAAGGTGGTGGATGGGATGCCAATCAAGGGGGCTGCTTTGTCCTGGATGGTGTCGATCTTCTTGAGTGTTGTTGGAGCTGCACCCATCCAAGCAAGTGGAGAGTATTCCATCACACTCCTGACTTAAGCAATTCTAGATGGTGGAAAGGCTTTGGGGAATCAGGAGGTGAGACACTCGCCGCAGAATACTCAGCCTCTGACCTGCTCTTGTTGCCACGGTATTTATGTGGCTGGTCCAGTTAAGTGTCTGGTCAATGGTGACCCCCAGGATGTTGGTGGTGGGGGATTCGACGATGTTGATGCCTTGAATGTCAAGGGGCGGTGTTAGACTCTCTTTTGTTGGAGATGGTCATTGCCTAGCACTTGTGTGGCGCGAATGTTACTTGCCACTTATCAGCTGTAAGATCTTAATGATCTCTGAGTTCTTGGACAAGACACCAATAGGCAGCAGCCAGTATGTTTGAGCAATAGATCAAGATTTATGAAGCATACAGCATAATATACTTAATATTAGGCAATAGTTTTAACGAGTAGCTCGCAGCCCTAGGTCTCTGGAACCTCTCGGACACAGATGATGTCGTCTTAAGTCTGTTCCTTTGTTCTTGCTTTACGTCTGTGTAAAATTGTTCTTTGAGTATCGCGGTTTTAACCCTTTTCTTATCAACAGTTCATTTGGCCAGTGTCCATATATGGTCTTTAACAAAATCACCTTTTATAATTGGTTCTAATGGTCAAAATACCATTGTCACTCAGACTAAGGTAGCATCCCGTCTTTCCAGTATTTTTCCACCAACTTTACCATGTTCAGTGTTATCTTGTTTATAGTTTTTCACCCCATTGGAATTTACTTTATCTCTTTCATTTCTAGCTTCCCTGGTACAAGACCTTTATACCAAGGGCCCGTATCAGCGCTGTTTCACTAGTCTTGAGGTATCCAAACTATCTCACTTTAATCGACCAGATAAATACTTTATCTCCATGATCTCTCTCATTTTATGTCCTTATACTAATTAATTTTTAAATATCGTTGCAATTAGTTTTGTTAAGTGAATTCTAAGTTCTATACATGTTTTTTTAGCAATTTAACCTTCACTCGCAGTCTGTGGCTGTTTGTTATCAAAGCTTAGTCAAAACTTTTGACCGTCTTCGCAGCTGCATTTTGAACAAGTCTTAGCTTTCTTAGTTACTCAGGAGTAATTATGGGTAATATTATTTGGTCAATGGCTACACTTGAATTTATATGTATATGATTCTCATCTACTAAATATCTCTAAATATCAGCCTTTCGTACAAGTCCCCACCTCGAGGATGAAATGTTTTAAACACTGATTCCTTGACTACTTCAATCTATTCTCTGACTAGCGTTGCTGCAAATTGGAGTCATCTAATTGAGGGGAATGGAGCGCTTCTCAAATGAGGTTTTATCCCCCTTTTTATTATAGGCCTGGGTGCTAACTATGACACTCACAGGGGCTGACCGCCTATCCTCATGGATGGAGGACACCCCGGGGTCTCCCCAACCATCATGTCGGCCGTGCTGATATGTCTTGCCTTCCAGTGCGTCCCAGTCTATCCTTTCTCCTCCGCCTGCTGCTCCTATTGCTGCATCATATGATCTGGCAGTAACGGCCCTGATCTGACCCCTTACTCAAATTCAATTCACTGTTCCGGTGTTCCAATTCTGCCCCGCCTGGGGTCTCCTCTACGTTGCTTCGGATCTTCTCTTTCGGTGTGCTTAATTAATTTGTTAGTGCTGGTTAGTCATAGGCATGAGTACACAATTGGCTTATGTATCAAAGTCTTACTACATAGGTTACATATATCAAATACACTATCATTACAAGTTGGAGAACTACCAGAGCGTGTGAAATAATACAAACCTAAGGGCGTGCTGATATATTAAGCCCAATATCCCACCAGTGTGAGTTGTCCTCTCTATGCTGTCAATTTCAATATCTATTCTCGAGTTGTCTTGCTCCAAAACATAAAAATGCTTTCGGGAGGAGTTCAGTCGCATCATGAGCTCACTGAAACCCTCAAACAACAGGGGAATGTAGTATCCGAACTGTGCCACATAATTGTGCAGCTCATACTTAAAAACGTGTTGGTTGATAGGACAGGTCCTGTTAGTCCCGTAAAGCATGGTGGTTGCGGTAGCAGTGACACTGGAGGCACCACCAAAACCACCTCATACTGGATTCGCACTGTTTTTTCCCACGCTCTGTTACCTACAAAACACAATTATTACAGTCACAGTTAAATTCAGTCTTACAATCATTTCAAGCGACATTACAGTTTAACATCTAATCAACAAATCATGGACTTAAAAGATTCTCCAGATCTCTCTTTTACTCATATCCATCTTGTGGATAATTCTTACTAAACATGATTTCTCCTTAGCCCTCAATTGTCCCAATCCAAATTCCATGTAACTCTCCACTTCAACTTCAATTTCAATCCCTCTTACAGGTACCAGTGTGTTTAATTCTATTCTGATTGTTTCATTAATTAGATAGTTTCTCGATGGGGTATGTGTCAATGCTTTAAAAGTTGTCTCACTCTCCTGAGCCACATTAACCATTTCATGTCTTGCTGTTGTCAATTAACTGAGCATGTCTGAGACCCGTTCTTCAGTGCAGATTCACCACACATTCCCGGATGGTAATTGCTTCATACGTAACAAATCATATTTGCATACTCATATCGGTATCTCCATATCGTGCCACATGTGCCATCTGATACAAGCCTTTCTCGGGCTTTCAGGTGATCTTATCAAAAATTGTCTGGAGGTCTTTGTTCATCTTCCTCTGCATGGTCCCGATGTCTTGGGTAGTGGCCAGACTATCATATTCAGTTTTCTTAAAAAGTTCATTATAGGCAGGGACACAAATGTCTCCAAGAGAAAGCTATCAATTTACTATTCTTAACTACACTTTCCTGACTTTCACGAGAAAGTTTGGAAAATTCTCAATTGGTGGTGTAATTCTCCTGTTTCTATCTCACACCCTCAATCACTTCCTCCATCCATTTTACACATCCCATTAATTACCATTCATATCTCATTCATGAGCCCTGGAGGAACTTTACTGTCCAGTACAATATTTAAGATTGAAAACATAGATCAAACATTCTCACTTGGTCCAAGTTATTAACAGTTTTTATTATCATTATTTTAGAGGATCTTTTATATTCCCAAAAGTAACCAAATATATAGTGCCTAAGTCCATTTTGTTATTACAAAATTATCCCAAAATCCAAACAGCAGTACTGTTGAACTGACAGGTTTTGTCAATGTTCAATTTCATTTCTATCAATTTATCTTCCATTTCCAATTTCAGAGACAAGTGATTCTCAGGCTAGGTGGCTTACACAGTGTTTTAACATTAGAGACAGAAGTGCTGCAATTAGTTTACAAGGTAACTTTCATATAACAAAAGAAAGAAGAGAATCCATTGTGGCTCTGCTTAGAGCCCAAGGGGTTAATTTATCAAATCATAATTTTCCTTCTGTCACTGTGGGGGAATATTAACTTAAAATTAAGAAACTTATATTTAATAATGTCTAATATCTTTAAACTTCATACTAAAGTTGTTGCTTGGTGAACTTAAACAGCTGTCAGTGGAAAGGGTTAACTCCTTTGCAGGTTTTTAGAAGGTGGAGCGAAACATTGTCAGGCGCACGCAATTGCATCACTTCACGTAAATTTTAAAAAAACTTTCCCGATCGAAAAAGACAGTTGTGTTTTCACACTTTAACTAAACATGAACAGAACAGATAAAACAAAACAAAATAGCACATGCTTGCAGAAAACAGTAAATTACATCATATTTCTTATTGTCCTTTCTTCAGATGCCTTTCCAAAATACTGTAAAAACATTGAATATAACTGGAGAAAATTAGTTTTTCACATTTAATCAAATCAAATCAAACTGCTTTGGAAGATTTCACCATAGCAACCGCGACTCCAAGGTTAAATGTTAGACTGAAACTTAATCTTTTGTTAAACAAACTTTTTGTTGTTCTTCTCAGTTTTTACACACTAGCTTAACTTAAATTGTAGTTCAAAGTTTCTTTTTCCAATTCTTGGGGCACAATCTTATTCGCACATTCTTAAAACTTCCAAAATCCAAGACAAGACAAAAGTGTTAAACGCTTTTAACACAGAGAAGTGGGGGGAACTAAAACACACATAACAGAATCTTTCTTTTAAAGACAGACTTTTCAGACAAAAGAAATATTGTAATGTCTTAAGCATTCATAGTCAGGAAAACTTTCACTCTTTAACATACGCTTTCACTCAAACTGAAATTCCAGCATTTTTTAAGGTTCCTTTCACTCAGCAAATCTTGTGTTTTATTTGTCTCGGCACAGACGTTAATAACTTCCATGTTGGTAAAACTTTAAATTTCTCGTTTTTTTTCTCTTTTTACATCGGCGTCTCAGCAGCTTTTCCTGGCTTTCCAAATCCCTGTTTTTTCCCTTCCTTTGCTGAGTTCTCAGATTGGTTAGCCTGCAAATTAGATCTTTTTCCTTCTCTATCTCTCCCTCTCTCTCCTGCACTTTATGCTTAACCATCTGGCTATGCTTCTCTCTTAACCTGTTATGTTTTTTCTGAGACAGACTTTCCGGAATAAAGTTTATCACTTTTTCAAACAGTCTCCTTTGATTAAACGTTCCGTCAATAATACCTGCACTTCCTCCGCACAGGCGCCTCTGTCTAACTTACTCTTATATGCATTAACAAAACTTTTACTAGCCATTTGGTGATTTTCTTAACAAACCTCTAATATCAATAACTATCAGCGCGCAATTCACGGGCACTCCCCACTCCCCATGGGGTTTATCCCTCCCCAAGAGCAGCAGCTGATCAGGAAGCTATTTTCGAGGTCCGATCTATTACACTATACTAGCCGTTTTGTCTTGTCCCATCTGGGGTGTTAATTTGTAAGATCTTAATGATCTCTGAGTTCTTGGACAAGACACCAATAGGCAGCAGCCAGTATGTTTGAGCAATAGATCAAGATTTATTAAGCATATAGCGTAATATACTTAATATTAGGCAATAGTTTTAACGAGTAGCTCACAGCCCTCGGTCTCTGGAACCTCTCGGACACAGATGATGTCGTCTTAAGTCTGTTCCTTTGTTCTCACTTTACGTCTGTGTAAAATTGTTCTCTGAGTATTGCAGTTTTAACCCTTTTCTTATCAACAGTTCGTTTGGCCAGTGTCCATATATGGTGTCGAAGTTTTACTTCCGATTAAAGACTCTTGTAGACAATATCGTCAAAGAAGGCTTTTTATTATATTTTACTTGCAAGGAGACTGCAACCATAGCCCAATTAGCTATGATGACAGACTCCCGAATCACAGAAAATGGAGTATTCTTATACAGTATAATATCACATGACATGTTGTTTAAGGTAAGCTAAGTTAACAATTAGAAAAAACACATTAGAAATGCCTTACAATGAGACTAGCTAATCTCTATAAAATGGAGTCTATCTATTTTACTTCTCTCACCAAGGCCAAGGCGCCTGGTTTGTTTACTTTACTAGCCCTTGATTATCTCAATATTAAGCCTGTTTTCTTTATTGCAGGCAGACTTTTGCTGACAGCATAGTCTAAGACTTTAAAGTTATTTTCAGAAAAGAACATAACAATGGATTTTTTCCCTTTTCCACACAAGTCAGAGTCGGCCATTTTATTAGTTTAAATTCAAGGACACCATTTTGTCCGAGACAAAAACTGCACTTCCACATTCCCCCCTTTTTTGTCCTTCTAGGACAAAATAGCTCAATTTAACTTTTTCGGTCTTTCTTGTCGGTTCCTGTACCAAATTTGGATTTTGGCCAAGGATGCCAACTTCTTTTCTGTTTTAACCATCCTCGGGATTATACCTGTATTGATGGCTGACCTTATTTAAGATCGTCCTTCTTCTCTGTCTAGTCTCGGTGTTTGGGCATATGTTCTTGTAGGGGTTTTAGTTGTGTTTTGGTGACTGTGGCGTACTTTTGTGGTTCATTAGTCTGCTGTTCTCTAACTTTTCCTGCAGCTTTTACTAGCCTGCAGTTCAGGTGTCGCTATACACCCTCTAAGGAGATAGGGTACAGCAGCTCATAGAGGAGTTCTAAGTCATGGCCCACACAGTTTATGCCTAACCTGTGGGGTTCTCCTAGGGAACTGCAGCTTATAGAGGAGGACTGATTCATGACCCACACAGTTTATACCTAACCTGTGGGGTTCTCCAAAGCACAAGTGCTTCTACGTGAGCCTCCAGAGTGCGGACCAAGTGATATACAAGGTCGACGTCACCGGCAGTTGAAAGGAGTCCTCTCTCTTTCCCTAGCCTGCAGATCCCATTTGGGTGGAAGAATATTTACCGAAAGTGGGGAGCATGCAAAAATGTATATATATATCTATATGTATATTTTGTCTAGATTGTCTAATCCTCAAAATTGTATGTTATTCAATCGCCTCAGTTCCTCCCCGAAGGGACCATACTTTTCTTCTTCGTCATTTATTTCTTTCTGTATCATTATACTTACTTCAGGTATGACTACCTTGCCTAACCTATCAAATCTTTTAATCATCTTAAACACCTCGATCAGGGTTCACGTTGGTGCGGAAAACGGTAAAACCCATCTGATTGTCAGTATTCAATCGTTTAGTCCCATTCCATGGTCTGTTATTAGTCAAATTCATCAAACTGGTAGTATTGAACCACCAGCTTTCCATGGAACTTCCTGCCTTGTACGTAATAAACTTTTGTATGCAACGACTTTTCCCCATATTAACTCTGTTCCCTTTAGTCTGTCCTAGATTGCGTTCCCAGCATATATCCCCGATTGGTCGGCCCTTTCCCGATGTATTGGTAAGGGCTAGAAAAGGAGGTTCTTTCGTATAATCATACGTCGGCTTGTACCATCCTTTAAAATTTTCTAACAAATATCCTCCCCCCTTAAACTCGTTTCTTAGGCTAGACCACTTTTGTTCCCATTCTTTCCCGAAGGTGGATAGGGTGGTATCTTTCTGTTTCGTATGATTTTTATTAATTATCCATTCTGCCATATCTGTGAGGTTCAAGGGTATCGGTCGCAGAGGTATTCCTCTTTTCACATAAGTAGGAATATGGCTACATACCCAACAGGCGTTTATCCCACTTTTTTTTTTGGCATACTTATATGACATATACAAAAAGGTGTTCATATGTAATTCTCGTTTCTTTCGGGGTTCTTTTCCTCTCCCTTGGCAGGCTATACATATCAGTCCGATTAGTAGGTAAAATGTAAATAACAGCTTCATTGTTTAAGTCTTTTCAAATTCAAATTCAACTGTCCTTATCTGATACTTTCTTGCAATGGGATGCGTGGATCCAAGTAGGTTTTTCCTTGACCTTTACAGCTGTATTTGTTGTCAAGAGTACTTGATATGGCCCTTCAAAGCGTGGCTGCAGACCGTTCTTCCTCTTATAGACCTTTACGTAGACGTCATCTCCTGGTTCCAAGTTATGGCACTTTCCTTCGGCCGGTTCCGTTTGAGCTTCCTTTACCTGTTGGTGAAAGCTGGAAATACATCTAGTTAATGCAATAGTTTAGCATACTTTCATCCATTTTATGAATGTCCATTTGTTTAACTGTAAAGGGTGCTGAGAATGGCAGCCTTTGGGGTCGTCCCATAACAATCTCATGTGGCGACAGTCCAGTTGTCCTGTTAGTTGCTGCTCGCATTACCATCAATGCTAAGGGTAACAGTTCAACCCATTTTAGTCCAGTTTCATTGCAAAGTTTAGAAAGTTTATTCTTCAGCATTCCGTTATATCTTTCTACTAATCCCACAGATTGCGGATGATAACTGCAGTGGAAATGCTGATTAATCTGCAAAGCCTTACATTGTTCCTTTATGATCATTCCAGTAAAATGTGATCCGTTGTCGCATGAAAGTTGCATAGGTATTCCAAACCTTGGTATTTCTTTTAACAAACACTTTGCAACTGTTACAGCATCATTCTTTTTACATGAAAAAGCTTCAACCCATCTTGAAAACATATCTATGATTACCAACACGTATAAGTCCTTCAAAATTTAATTTTTTTTAAACTTTTTTTCTCTGTCTATTACCCCCCACCCTGTGTTGTTTTGCAGTTTATTATTCTCTTATCACTTCTATTTGTCTTTTGATGCTTGATATTCGACCTTGCTGGCATTTCTGCTATATATTCCTGGCTGCATGTTGTCAGTTTCTGTTCTAAGAATTAAAACCCATCTTTGAATCTAACAGTTATTTCTTACAATTCCCTTCTTTGAGAAGGAAATAACCCTTATTGACTTCTCACAATCGGCTCTTGACTAATCTAGCTAGTTCTTATTGCTCTCTCTCAACTTGGGCATTAGTTAGTAGTGAGTCTTGAAGATTTCTCCCTTCTAATAGTCCATTCCGGTGTTCCAATTCTGCCTCGCCTGGGGTATCCGCTGTTTCTTCTATCTTTCCTGATGTTACCCCTCCTGGGGTCTCCTCTACATTGCTTCGGATCTTCTCTTTCGGTGTGCTCAATTTGTTAGTGCTGGTTAGTCATGGGCATGAGTACCCAATTGGCTTGTGTATCTTACTACATAGGTTACATATATCAAATACACTATCATTACAAGTTGGAGAACTACCAGAGCGTGTGAAATAATACAAATCTAAGTGTGTGCTGATATATTAAGCCCAATTATCCCACCAGTGTGAGTTGTCCCCTATGCTGTCAATTTCAATATCTATTCTTGAGTTGTCTTCCTTCAGAACATAAAAATGCTTTAGGGAGGAGTTCAGTCGCATCATGAGCTCACTGATAACCTTAGACAACAGGGGAATGTCGTATCCGAATTATGCCACATAATTGTGCAGCTCATACTTAAGTACCTCATTTACTGTCAGTTTCACTTGAGCATAGGTTTCGATATTATGTAAAATGTGTTGGTTAACGGGACAGGTCCTGTTAGACCCGTAAAGCATGGTAGTTGCGGTAGTAGTGACACAGGAGGCACTACCAAAACCACCTCATACTGGATTCGCACTGGTTTTTCCCACGCTCTGTTACCTACAAAACACAATTATTACAGTCACAGTTAAATTCAGTCTTACAATTTCAAGCAACATTACAGTTTAACATCTAATCAACAAATCATGGACTTAAAAGATTCTCCAGATCTCTCTTTTACTCGTATCCATCTTGTGGATAATTCTTACTAAACATGATTTCTCCTTAGCCCTCAATTGTCCCAATCCAGATTCCATGTAACTCTCCACTTCAACTTCAATTTCAATCCTTCTAACAGGTACCAGTGTGTTTAACTCTATTCTGATTGTTTCATTAATTAGATAGTTTCTCGATGGAGTATGTGTCAATGCTTTAAAGGTTGTCTCGCTCTCCAGAGCCACATTAACCATTTCATGTTTTGCTGTTGTCAAGTAACTGAGCATGTCTGAGACCTGTTCTTCAGTGCAAATTCAACATACATGGTAATCGCTTCATACGTAACAAATCACATTTGCACACTCATACCGGTATCTCAATATCATGCCACATGTGCCCCTCTCGGGCTCCCAGGCATCTTATCAAAAGATTGTCTTTGTTCATCTTCCTCTGCATGGTCCCGATATCTTGGATAGTGGCCAGGCTATCAAATTCAGTTTTCTTAAAAGTTCATTATAGGCAGGGACACAAATGTCTCCAAGAGAAAGCTATCAATTTACTATTCTTAGCTACACTTTCCTGACTTTCACTAACAAGTTTTTTTAAAATTCCCATTCAGCAGTGTAATTTCTCCTGTTTCTATCTTACACATCCCATTAATTACCATTCATATCTCATTCATGAGCCCTGGAGTAACTTTACTGTCCAGTATAATATTTAAGATTGAAAACATAGATCAAACATTCTCACTAGGTCCAAGTTACTAACACTTTTTATTTATCATTATTTTAGAGGATCTTTTATTTTCCCAAAAGTAACCCCATATATATATAGTGCCTGAGTCCATTTTGTTATTACAAAATTATCCCAAAATCCAAACAGCAGTACTGTTGAACTGATAGGTTTTGTCAATGTTCAATTTCATTTCTATCAATTTATCTTCCATTTCCAATTTCAGAAACAAATGATTTCCAGGCTAGGTGGCTTACACACTGTTTTAACATTAGAGACAGAAGTGCTGCAATTAGTTTACAAAGTAACTTCCATATAACAAAAGAAAGAAGAGAATCCATTGTGACTCTACTTAGAGCCCAAGGGGTTAATTTATCAAATCATAATTTTCCTTCTGTCACTGTGGGGACATATTAACTTAAAATTAAGAAACTTATATTTAATAATGTCCAATATCTTTAAATTTCATACTAAAGTTGTTGCTCGATGAACTTAATCAGCTGTCAGTGGAAAGGGTTAACTCTTTTGCAGGTTTTTTAAGAAGGTGGAGCAAAACATTATCAGGCGCACGCAATTGCGTCACTTCACGTAAATTAAAAAAAACTTTCCCGATCCAAAAAAGCAGTTGTGTTTTCACACTTTAACTAAACACGAACAGAACAGATAAAACAAAACAAAATAGCACATGCTTGCAGAACTAGTAAATTACATCATATTTCTTATTGTCCTTTCTTCAGATGTCTTTCCAAAATACTATAACTATAAATTAGTTTTTCACATTTAAGCAAATCAAATCAAATTGCTTTGGAAGATTTTACCATAGCAACCGCGACTCCAAGGTTAAATCTTAGACCGAAACTTAATCTTTTGTTAAACAAACTTTTTTTTGTTGTTCTTCTCAGTTTTTACACAGCAGCTTAACTTAAATTGTAATTCAAATTAGGTTTTTTTTCTAATTCTTGGGGCACAATGCTTTCTCTGCAAAGTCTGATATAAAATTCCTGTCTATCCCTGACAGTAAAGGCGAATTTCCTTGTGATTCCTCTGCCAATGGTATGGACCAGAACCCGTTCTGTATCCAAGACTGTAAATATTTCAAAATCTGGTTTCAGACCATTAAATATCTTATTCAATGCGGTCTACACAAATTTACACCAACCAGAATTTCACCGTGCACAATGAAAGTCTGGTTTTTAATAGGTTAATTAACCTCAATAATTCCAATTCAATCCAGATCAATTTTTAAAAAAAACTAACCAGTGTCAGTTGGAAAAGAAACCATAGTCACATTAACAAAGAAACAATTACCATGCCTTGTAAACATTCAAATTAATTTTCTTTCCAGGCACATTGGCAACTGTGACTTCAAGGCTGAAGCTTATACCTCTTTTGTAAAACAATTAACAAACTTAAAACAACACACTTGAGTATCATTCAAGACAAGTCTTCAAAGAGTTAAAAACAGCTTTTAGCTCTCTGTACAAAAGAGTGGGTGGAGCTAAAACATAAACAAAATGATTAACACCCTTTTTTTTTGCAGAATTTTTTTTCTCAGGGACAAAATAATACTGTAACTTAACAAACTTAAACATTCACACAATCAGGAATCTTTTACACTTTTCACTCACACTTTCACACAACTGAGATCCCAGTATTCCTTTTAAGATTCCTTTCACTCAACAAATCTTGTATATTAGCTTTTATCTCGGCACAGACATTAATAACTTCCATGCCGGTAAAACTTTTCTCAGCAGCTTTTCCTGGCTTTCCAAAACCCTTCTTTTTTTTTGCTTGAGTTTCAGATTTCAATTCTGGTCCGTCGGTGTTGCGGAAGCTGCTTGCTCCATTAAGAGGGAAACTTTATTCTTTTGGTCCCTATTTGTCTAACTTCATTTTTTTTAGCCAATTTACTCACGGGGTCTTTTCTCTTATTTTTAATGTCAGATGTACTGGCTTGTATACTACGGTCCTTACGCCTTTCTGCTTCCTTTTTTCAGTCTGAAAAGGCTGACCAATTTACTGACTTTTTTTGTGGGTCTCTATTTGCGAGACATTTACTCTAGACATGTAATTCTTCTATTCTTAGTAAAGTTTTAATTATACTAGGCACTCTTCTTCTTCTAAATCGCAAGTTTTACCCTTTACCCCCTTACGATTATTTCTGACCATCCAATTCTATTACAAGACGATAACAAGAAGTAACAACTATCAAGACAATTATAAGTAATGCAAAAAAAAAACAAATAGGCAAACAAATCAAATAATTAAACATTTAACCTTATACTTTAAACTAAACAAAATAGTCAATTCTCAGTTTTGCATTGTTCTTCATTACAAACTGAGTCCTTAACATTTAACTTATACTCTATACTCCGCCGTGAGATTCTCAATAGTCATTTACTGACTTTTTTTTTGTGATAGTCAATTTTCAGTTATCTCTTCACGGCTCAAGGGCCCCACCCTTGATACTGCAGTTTTATTTCCTGGTACCTTTTATACTGCAGCTTTCGCTGCTCAAGGGCAAGGGACCCACCCTTGAGACTGCAGTTTTAATCCGGGATACAACCCTGTCGACTTTTTCCCTGCCTTCTTTGCCCGACAGTTTTTTTTAAAATTTCCTTCCCTTTTTTTCCCCAATTTGTCTAAATCAAAAGCTACAAGATTCAACTCAAATCTAAACAAAAGTCTTATCAATCGCAGTGTACCTGTCGGAAGAAACAGACATACATCATTCAGGATCTAATGAGAAATCCCTTTTTTTTTGATAAAAATCACTGTGGCCATAGGATTTGTCACTAGAAATTCATGATGCCTTGTCCGTGACTTACCGAAAGGTAGCAAGCAATCTCGGTGGAACCTCCAAGAAACTGTCGAAGTTTGACTTCCGATTAAAGACTCTTGTAGACAATATCGTCAAAGAAGGCTTTTTATTATATTTTACTTGCAAGGAGACTGCAACCATAGCCCAATTAGCTATGATGACAGACTCCCGAATCACAGAAAATGGAGTATTCTTATACAGTATAATATCACATGACATGTTGTTTAAGGTAAGCTAAGTTAACAATTAGAAAAAACACATTAGAAATGCCTTACAATGAGACTAGCTAATCTCTATAAAATGGAGTCTATCTATTTTACTTCTCTCACCAAGGCCAAGGCGCCTGGTTTGTTTACTTTACTAGCCCTTGGTTATCTCAATATTAAGCCTGTTTTCTTTATTGCAAGCAGACTTTTGCTGACAGCATAGTCTAAGGGGTAAAAATTCAGTTGGTTGCGCCTCCCGTTAGCGCCTTAAGAGGGCGCTAATGGGGCGCAAAGCCGCTAACGCCCGGGCGCAGCGATGTTTGCGCCGCTCGAGAACTTAACTTGAGATTGTGCGGCGGCGCTAAAACTTACCGCTGCGACCACCTGCGCGCGCAGATTGTGACGTCATTCCATGGTGCAACGCCCTTGTGGCGCCCCGGAGCAGAAATTGAGTGGCGCCCCCTGCCTTATCGCCTGGCACATCCAACGACCAGAAGACTGGAACGCTATCAATCGCTGTGGGGCTGGGGGGGGCGCTATTTAAAGGGGGCCTCTTCCTGTCTTTTATTGTTGGTGGCATTTTTGAACTACGCATTCTGAGAGAGAGAGGGAGAGACTTCTGGAGAGATTCACCGTTGTGTGAAGGAGTTTTTGGGTACTGAGCAGCACTTTGCAGGTTCATTTTGATTTGCCATTCCTTGTATCGATTTAGCAGAGACTGTGGGAGCTGCACTCTGAGCTCTTTGCCTGGTACTCTCCATTGTTCTTTCCAGCACATTTGATGTGCAAGTCTCTCCAGGCCGAGATTCAAGGCTGCAATGAACAGGATGTGGATGGAAAGCAAGATTAACCATCCCCTTTAAGAACTGGCCCGTGCCATTGTGTGTGTGTTCCATTGCTGACTGACATTACATGAGCTTCGCCAGCGCTCTGAGTTAGCGCCTCACTCCTTGGCCTTTGCGCCTTAAGACAGGTGTGCAGCGCCTGCTTTAGCGTTCCACTCACCTCCCGGGGCGGTAAAAGTGAAGTTTCCAGTCAGTGCCGATAATTAGCGCCAGGCGCTAATATTTGCGTCCAGACGATATTTGCGCCCCAAATGGGGCGCAACCTAATTTCTACCCCTAAGACTTTAAAGTTATTTTCAGAAAAGAACATAACAATGGATTTTTTCCCTTTTCCACACAAGTCAGAGTCGGCCATTTTATTAGTTTAAATTCAAGGACACCATTTTGTCCGAGACAAAAACTGCACTTCCACAATGGTCTTTAACAAAATCACCTTTTATAATTGGTTCTAATGGTCAAAATACCATTGTCACTCAGACTAAGGTAGCATCCCGCCTTTCCAGTATTTTTCCACCAACTTTACCATGTTCAGTGTTATCTTGTTTATAGTTTTTCACCCCATTGGAATTTACTTTATCTCTTTCATTTCTAGCTTCCCTGGTACAAGACCTTTATACCAAGGGCCTGTATCAGCGCTGTTTTACTAGTCTTGAGGTATCCAGACTATCTCACTTTAATCGACCAGATAAATACTTTATCTCCATGATCTCTCTCATTTTATGTCCTTATATTAATTATTTTTTAATATCATTGCAATTAGTTTTGTTAAGCAAATTCTAAGTTCTATACATGTTTTTTTTTAGCAATTTAACCTTCACTCGCAGTCTGTGGCTGTTTGTTATCAAAGCTTAGTCAAAACTTTTGACAGTGCTTCGCAGCTGCATTTTGAACAAGTCTTAGCTTTCTTAGTTACTCAGGAGTAATTATGGGTAATATTATTTGGTCAATGGCTACACTTGAATTTATATGTATATGATTCTCGTCTACTAAATATCTTTAAATATCAGCCTTTCGTACACAGCCCAAGCCTGAATGTCGTCCAGGTCTTGCTGCATGCGGGCACAGACTGCTTCATTATCTGAGGAGTTGGGAATGGAACTGAACACTGTGCCATCATCAGCGAACATCCCCACTTCTGACCCTATGATGGAGAGAAGGTCATTGATGAAGCAGCTGAAGATGGTTGGGCCCATGACACTGCCCTGAGGAACTCCTGCAGCGATGTCCTGGGGCTGAGGTGATTGGCCTCCAACAACCACAACCATCTTCCTTTGTGCTAGGTATGACTCCAGCCAGTGGAGAGTTTTCCCCTGATTCACATTGACTTCAATTTTACTACAATTATTCAAATAAGACCTGAGGACCAATTTTTATCGATCCTCGAGCCTTTTGCTTTATGTGCGCGCTGCTAGAATAGGGAGGAGGAGGAGGGGGAGAAGGGCTCTCAGCAGGAGGCCATGTCCACAGAGTATCTTCAGGGAGCAATTCTCTTACCTCAACCTCAGCGACAACCAATGCATGAGACGTCTTCGGTTCACAAAAGAGGTCGTGAGTGAAATCTGTCAACTGCTGCAGCCACAGCTGCAACCTCAGAGCACAGCAAGGACCATATTACGTATAGAAGTCAATTTATATGCGTCTGGCTCCTTTCCAGGCTGCTGCTGGAGATATAAGCAACATCTCGCAGTTTGCAGTGCACTGCTGTATAAGGAAGGTCTCTGAGACTCTCTATACAAAGAGAGACTGCTTCATCTCATTCCCTCTTGCCAGAGACAAGCAGGAGGAGTGAGCATGAGGTTTTGCATGGATTGCAGAATTCCTTATGGTGTACAGTGCCATTAACTGCACACACATTGCCTTGCATGTTCCTCATCTGAATTCAGCTATTTTCATCAAATGAATGAGATTCTACTCCCTCAATGTGCAGCTGGTGTGCGACCACAGGCAGTGCATCATGCAGCTGAATGCCCATTATCCTGGCAGCAGTCATGATTCTTTCATTCTTCAGCAGTCCACTGTACCACCTGTATTTGAACCACCACAGCAAGTCAAAGGCTGGCTACTGGGTGACAAGGGTTATCCCCTCATGACATGGCTCATGACTCCGGTCAGGAACCCATGCACATGTGCACAGCAGGCCTACAATGAGAGCCGTGCTGCCACAAGGAATATTATAGAGCACACCATCGGCGTCCTCAAGCAATGCTTCCGCTGCCTGGACTGCTCTGGAGCAGCCCTGCTGTGATCAGCTGAGCGGGTATTAAGATTTGTGGTAGTATGCTGCATGATGCACAACCTCACCATTATGAGGAAACAGCCCTTGGCACCACTTATCAGGCAAGAAGCAGGAGCACAAGGAAGAAGAGGAGGATGAAGTGAAGGAGGAGGTGAAAGAGGAAGAGGAAGGGAGGCTACAACGTAGAAAGCCCTTTTCTGCATGATCAGATTATTCATGAGCGAAACCAGTAACCACAACTACACCTCCCCATTCACCAACAGTCCCACACTCATTGCTTTTCCTCTATCGCTGACCATTGCATCATCCTCTTTATGACAACACAAAAATAAAAACCACCAGAAAATGCAAATTGAGGATGACCTCAAGCAGCTCTAGGCCTAGAGGACCCAGCTTCAGACTGCATCATCACGTGATTAAAATGTCACATGATCGACCATCATGTGATCAAACCTCCAGGATTAAGGCACCAGAGTTGGCAACCCGAGCTGCAATTGAAGTTGTTTGTGCTGCTATGGAAGCTGTGACACCTGCCATCAGATGTTGCATCATGGTGGGTTTAACCAGAGTGTCCACAACCTTTTGACCCCAAGATGAGCTTCCGACCACAGATCCGGGCCATCGTTAAGGCTGCCTATTTCCATCTCCGGAACATCGCTCGACTCTCTCCCACCTCAGCTCATCTGCTGCTGAAACCTTCATCCGTGCCTTTGTTACCTCTAGACATGACTATTCCAACACAATCCTGGCCGGCCTCCCACATTCTACCCTCCGTAAATTTGACATCATGCAAAACGTGTCCTAACTCGCACCAAGTCCCGTTCACCTATCACCCCTGTGCTCGCTGACCTACATTGGCTCCCAGTTAAGCAACGCCTTAATTTTAAAATTGTCATCCTTGTTTTCAAATCCCCCCATGGCCTCGCCCCTGCCTATCTCTGTAATCTCCTCCAGCCCTACAACCCTCCGAGATATCTGCGCTCCTCTAATTCTGGCCTCTTGAACATCCACGATTTTAATCACTCCACCATTGGCAACCGTGCCTTCAACTGCCTAGGCCCTAAACTCTGGAATTCCTCCCTAAAGCTCTCCTCCTGTCTACCTCTTTTTTCTCCTTTAAGATGCTCCTTAATACCTACCTTTTTGACCAAGCTTTTGGTCATCTGCCCTAATATCTCCTTATGTGGCTCAGTGTCAAATTTTGTTTGAAGACGCTCCTGTGAAGCACCTTGGGATGTTTTACTACGTTAAAAGCGCTATATAAATACAAGTTGTTGTTGTCATTGTTCCACAGGTGTGCTGATGGAGGTGACCATGTGTTTCATGTTGAAAAGGATGGGCTCCAAGCTCTTCGCAAAGCCCTGTGCCAAGTTGGAGCTGGACTCCTCCATGGTCCTTGACGTTGTGCGCAGGCTTACTGGCAGGCTTTCCAGTGCACCAAGCATTTGGTTATACACACCCATCAGCCTTCTTCCGTAGCTTGGCCCATCGAAGTCCTCATCTGACTCCATTGCAGCAGAACTTTGTGTGCAATTTCACCCTCCGGCGAGCTGGCACCTGCGCTATTCTTTCCACCCACCCTGGCTCCTGCGCACTTGTGCCTGGTGAATCATCACCTGCAGATCCCTCCTCTATCCTAGCCTCTAAACTATGCGCAGTGTCAGTCTTTCAGCTGGTGGCTGCAAGTGGAAGGTCGAGTGGTGGCGTCTCTTCATCTTCACTGACTTCTTCCTCTTCCTCCTCTGACTGGGAAGTTCTTGGGGATCTGAAATGTAAAAGGGACAAGGGTTGGGTTGTGGAGAGGGAAGAGGAGAAAGTAAGAAGTGCATGCTTACACCCTCTGCAGCTTCTCAATCAGAAGACATTGAGGGATGAGGTAGAAGTGGGATGAGAGAAGGAGAAGGTATGCAGATACCCTCATCATCGATCCCTCCAGCGCCGCCAGTGGTCATGGCCACAATGATGCCCCTTCCCATGATGGCCAGCACTATCTCCTCTGTGGGAGTTAAAATGTGCAGACACACTTGTCCTCCTCCAGCTCATTCCTACTGCCTTATGTTGTACGCCACCTTCTCCTGCAAGAAAGAGGGAAGTGTGTCGGTGAATGTCCTGCAATATATTTGGGTGATGTGGCTGTCATGGTGAATAGCTGCCAGTTGTGGGAGCTGTGAGTTGTAGGTGCGAGGCTTGCAACAGTACTAAGTGTGTGAGGGTGAGGTAAACCATATGAATTGAAGGGTTGAGTACTGATTGATAGAGATTGTTAGTAGGTGGGTGATGGGGATGTAGTGAATTGAACAGTGGATGAGGCTAGTAGTGTAGTTGATAGGATATGCCATTTGAAGATTGAACTCACTCACCTTGTCAATTCGTGGCAGACGTTAAAATTCTTCCTGCACTGCATCCATCTTCTTGGAGCTATATTCCTGACATTGACCTCTGCCGCCACTTCTTCCCATTGTCTTCTGAGACTATGTCTCGAGGGCCTCCTGCCCCCCTGTGGATACAGGATGTCTCTCTTTCGCTCCACATCTTGCACCAAGGCCTCCAGTGCATTATCAGAAAACCTTGGTGCATGCTCTCTCGCATATTCAGCCAATCTTCAATCTTTTACAGTACAGATTCAGTTCACAAAGGGCTCCCACCACTTCTTGCAACCACAATGCACCTCCCCTTTCAGAGTTGCAGGCTGCCTTTAAATAGCACTAGCCACCCGCGATATCGAAACCCCTGCTGATGCGTGCAGCCAATGAGCTGCGCAGGTAGCACTGGCTGCACACAGCACCAATTTAGCGTGCTGCCTGCAACACAATGAATGGGCGCGGGTTAATCACGTACCACGGTCCCCACGCCCATTTTCGGTGGGTTTCCAATTTAACCCCCTTTGGTCCACAACAGATTTACACAGCGACAACTGCCAATCTTCCTCGGTGGAGGGCAGATTAATGAACAGATGGTATTTATTTTAAGGAAAGAGTTTACATTTTTATAGCATCCTACACAACCTCAGAATGTCCCAAAACGCTTCGCAGCCAATGAATTGCTTTTGAAGTACAGTCACTGCTGTAATGTAGGGAAACATGGCTGTCAAATTACACACAATAAGCTCCCACATTACAGCAATGAGGTAAATGACCAGATAATCTGTTTTAGTAATGTTATTTGAGGGGACACTTCGAATCTTTGAATAGTGCCAGGGGATCTTTTATGTCTACCTGAGAGGGCAGACAGGGCCTCGGTTTTACATCTCATCCAAAAGACAGCACCTCTGACAGTGCTGCCCTCCACTGACGTTTCAGCCGAGACTATGTGCTCCAGTCTCTGCGGTGGTGTTTGAATCTTCAGGACAGTGTGCTACCGCTGAGTCAAGGCTGACACCTTAGGAGGAGCCAGGGAGCAACAGGTAATACGATAGCAAAATACTGCGGATGCTGGAAATCAGCAACAGGTAATGTTGGGGCTTCTGTGCACCCCAAGCTGAGAATTGCTGTGTTGAGACAGAATGCTGCACTGCATCAAAGAGCACCATCTACTGGTCTGACTGAGAGCTATTGACATTTCCTCATTGAGAAGAATTGAGTAGATTGCAGCTTGTACTCTAATCCAAAGAAAATGCTGTGGGCCCAATATTCCTCACTGTAGTGCCTGTGTTCCACTCAGTTCCCAGGTGCTATGAAGAGGAAATGGGGCGGAGACCTATTACGTGGGTCTCCTCCCACTTTACACAGCCCCTGGATCTCTGGGATTTCCTAAATTTCCCTAATAGGCGCAATCTCAGTGTTGTAATAGTAATGAGATAGATGGGGATGTTCTCAGGCCTGCTACCTCAATTTTCTCAGTTTTCAACAAAAGGGCACTCACTTCCAGTGCTTCCCCAGGTTACTGGCGTTAAACTTTGCGCCATAACCCTCACATCAGAACATCTCAGGGGGCTCAGTAAGAAAGAGAACCCTAAAAATAAGTGACTCTTTCCCTTACCAAGAGGATCTTTGGGCCTTAAGAATTCTAGCTGGAGTCTTCCAACAAGGCCTGTAGCTACTGATGCTGCCTCCGATTCCCAATGGAAAGACCTGCCGGGTGGAGACTAGTGCTGGGGATCTAACTGACCACAGGACACCAAACTCGTGAGCATGGCACGCTGGAGAAACAGATGTACTTCCAATGCACTCCATCTGTCCTGTGCACGGGCAGGGGTGGAGCCCTGCCTGTGCACAGGACAAAGTGCACAGAATGTTCCACTTCTGTACCTTGTCATAATTTAACCTGGCAGCAGGGAGCTTCACTGTTAGATTTGAAAGATCTAAATGGTGGGCCATTGAATCTAGCTGTTTGGTTGAATATATAAGCCAAACAAAAGTTGTTACTTGTATAAAAGCAGATATATGACTTTTTTTAGTCACCCTTGTGTCTGACATGTGTAGAAACCGATCACTATGCTTAAGAATCTCCAATCCAAATGACTCAGAAACCCAAGTAGATGTAAGTATAATTTTCTAAAAAAGCATCCCAATAGAGTGTTATAATAAAGAAAAACCACAAATACTGGATATCTGTTTTTATTTTCATCTCTCCGTGTGACATCAAGAAACATTGGATGCAGTAAAGGCTACGGGCCCCAACAATATCCCGGCTGACATGCTGAAGACCTGTGCTCCAGAACTAGCTGCGCCTCTTCCAGTACAGGTACAACACTGGCACATACCCAACAATGTGGAAAATTGCCCAGCTATGTCCTTTCCACAAAAAGCAGGCCAAATCCAACCCAGCCATTTCCACCCCATCGGCCTACTCCCAATCATCAGCAAAATGAATGGGCAATAAATGCCAGCCTTGCGAGTAACGCCCACATCTCAAGAATTACTTTTGTTTAATATCGCTCATGAATGCTCACACTGTTGGTATGGAGGTCTTTAGCTCAAATATGCTTTCTTATCCAGCTTTAAATTACCTGGGGATCAGTGGTCAAGCGCTATTAAGCATAGCTTCATAAATTTCGTTGCTGCTTGGAAATTGTCTCCCTCACAGACCAGAGAATATGGTGAAGGAGTGCACAGTAGCAAAGCTATGACTATAGTAGGCACGGATGAGGCTGCTGCCTTGTGGAGCCATGCCACATCTGGCCCACCCAGCTCTCTCCTCCCCCTTCAAATGACACGATGTGCCAGAAAGAGGGCAGGGCCAGGCAGCCACGGCAGGATTAGATTTGGTGGCATCACATGACCCAGCACTAGGAGGTATCAATTCATTTCAATCCCAAGAGGATCCGAGCAGCCAGCTGATTTACTCCTGCCACTGTGGATGCACCTAGAATAGGAGAGGTTTGAGAAGATATGCCAAGCAGCAGCACCAGAAATAAAATCACTAGGCATCTGATCCATGACTAGGCCTCTCTTTAGCAATGTGGAGACCCTGGCACCCCCCAGTTCCATTGCACTGTTTCAGGATGTCTAGTATGCTCATTATGATCCTAGCAACTGTATGAGTCTCGTTATATTTCCCCTCAGCTGGTGTTGCTTACTTTCACAAAACACAACTGAAATGGGCTTATCTCCTAGGAGCTTCCCTGTCAGACTGACTTTTCCTTCAAATAGCCCAGGTGCAGAGGAATGTCTTAAAATGAAGGAGTCATGACTACAGCCTGGGAAGCAGGCATTATCCTATGTTGCTGGTCACTGATTCGCTAGAGTTTCATGAAGGGGAACGAATTGAAGTTCCAGAAGGCTATGGCATTATTTGCAGTGGCCCAGATAGCCACTTCTGGCCCATTCAGCCCCACCCCCAGGATATGGGCAACACCAACAAGGCAGTATTTATTTCCCATCCCTAGTTGGCCAGAGGGCATTAAGAATCAACCACATAGTGTGGGACTGGAGTCACATCTAGGCCAGATCAGGGAGGGGTGACAAACTTCCTTCTTTGTAGCACATTAATGAACCAGTTTGTTTTTTATGACAATCCAGCAACTTTCATGGTTATTATTTTCTGATACTGGACCAGAAATTACTAGATTTATTGAATTCAATTTTATAACTTGCCATGGTGGAATTTGAACTCAAAACCTCTGGATTGCTAGACCAATACCATAACCACTGGCTACTTAAGAGGCCTCGAATAATGCCCTGGATTGTGAGGAATTTTGAAATGTGGAAATGTTATAGTGCCCTCTTGTTCTGCTATTGATTTTCCAATAGGTAAAGTGATGAACAAAGCATTAGTGACCTGCTCGATGTATCCATGTACTGTGATTTACTGAAGGTAACATTCAAGTTCAAGGGCTGTAGTAACCTTGACTGCCAACAGCAGTACAGGAAACTCTCATTTAAACGGCACCTAAATATCCGGAATTCTCTAATAACCGGCAGAATTCATACTCCAAAAACTACAGTATACAGTCGTTTATAAGTTTTGTTTTACTGTTAAGTAATTAAAGAGTTATGGATTACCCTCAACTGGCATTACTGTACTTAATCAAGCATCTTCCACCATCCATTTGGAGCGGCTACGTCGTGGATAACACATTTAGCGAGTTGGTCACACCGCAGGTAAAGGGTGTACAGGCAGGAAGTGAATGGGTGACCACCAGGCAGAGTAAGAGGTGCAGGCAGGTAGTGCAGGGGTCCCCTGTGGCCATCCCCCTCTCAAACAGATATACCACTTTGGATGCTGTTGGGGGGGATGACTTATCAGGGGAAGGCGGCAGCAGCCAACTTCCTGGCACCATGGGTGGCTCTGCTGCACAGGCTGGGAGTAAAAAGTGTGGAAGAGCTATAGTGATAGGGGATTCAATTGTAAGGGGAATAGATAGGCGTTTCTGCGGCCGCAAACGAGACTCCAGGATGGTGTGTTGCCTCCCTGGTGCAAGGGTCAAGGACGTCTCGGAGCGGCTACAGAACATTTTGGAGGGGGAGGGCGAACAGCCAGTTGTCGTGATGCACATAGGCATCAACAATATAGGTAAAAAACGGGATGAGGTCCTAAAAGCAGAATATAGGGAGTTAGGAGGTAAATTAAAAAATAGGACCTCAAAGGTAGTAATCTCAGGATTGCTACCAGTGCCATGCGCTAGTCAGAGTAGAAATAGGAGGATATTTCAAATGAATACGTGGCTAGAGGAATGGTGCAAGGGGGAGGGATTCAAATTCCTTGGACATTGGAACCGGTTCTGGGGGAGGTGGGACCAGTACAAACGGGACGGTCTGCACCTGGGCAGGGCCGGGACCGATGTCCTAGGGGGAGTGTTTGCTCGTGCTGTTGGGGAGGGTTTAAACTAAAGTGGCAGGGGGTTGGGAACCTGAACAGGGAGACAGAGGAAAGAGAAACAAGGATAAAAGCTAAAGACAGGAAGGAGAAAAACAAAAGTAGAAGGCAAAGAACTCAACGGTTTAAATCAAACATGGTCACAGTAAATAATAATTCATATAGGTCTGAGAGCGTTAAAAAAACAAGCCTGAAGGCTTTGTGTCTTAATGCAAGGAGCATTCGGAACAAGGTGGATGAATTAGCTGCGCAAATAGAGGTAAATGAATACGATTTGATTGGGATTACAGAAACATGGCTCCAGGGTGGCCAAGGCTGGGAACTCAACATCCAGGGTTATTCAATATTTAGGAAAGATAGGCAAAAAAGAAAGGGAGGTGGGGTAGCATTGCTGGTTAAAGAGGGGATTAACACAATTGAAAGGAAGGATATTAGCTCTGATGATGCGGAATCTGTATGGGTAGAACTGAGAAATAACAAGGGGCAGAAAACGTTAGTGGGAGTGGTATATAGACCTCCAAACAGTAATATGGAGGTTGGGGACGGCATTAAAAGGGAAATTAGAGAAGCATGCAGTAAGGGCACAGCAGTCATCATGGGTGACTTTAATTTACATATAGATTGGGCTAACCAAATTAGTAAAAATACTGTGGAGGAGGAATTCCTAGAATCTTTACGGGATGGTTTTCTGGAACAATATGTCGAGGAACCAACCAGAGATCAGGCCATCTTAGACTGGGTATTATGTAACGAGAAAGGATTAATTAGCAATCTTGTTGTATGAGGCCCCTTGGGTCAGAGTGATCATAATATGATAGAATTCTTCATTAGGATGGAGAGTGAAGTAGTTGAATCAGAGACTAGGGTCCTGAATTTAAATAAAGGAAACTACGATGGTATGAGGCGCGAATTGGGTAGGATTGATTGGGGAATATCACTCAAAGGGTTGATGGTGGATAGGCAATGGCAAACATTCAAAGACTGCATGGATGAACTACAGAATTTGTTCATCCCAGTGTGGCATAAGAATAAAACAAAAAGGGTGACTCAACCGTGGCTAACAAGGGAAATTAGGGATAGCATAAGATTCAAGGAGAGGACATATAAATTGGCCAGAAAAAGCGGTAACCCTGAGGATTGGGAGCAGCTTAGGATTGAACAAAGGAGGACAAAGGGATTAATTAAGAAGGGGAAAATAGAATGTGAAAGTAAGCTTGCTGGGAACATAAAAACTGACTGTAAGAGCTTTTATAGATATGTGAAGAGAAAAAGATTAGTGAAATCAAGTGTAGGTCCCTTGCAGTCAGAAGCAGGGGAAGTAATAATGGGGAACAAAGAAATGGCAGACCAATTAAATGCATATTTTGGTTCTGTCTTCACAAAGGAGGACACAAATAACCTCCCAGAGATGTTGGAGAACATACGGTCTGATGAAAGGGAGGAACTGAAAGAAATCAGTATTTGCAGGGAAATGGTGTTAGGGAAATTGACGGGATTGAAGGCCGATAAATCCCCAGGGCCTGATAATCTACATCCTAGGGTACTTAAGGAAGTGGCCCTAGAAATAGTAGATGCATTGCTGATCATCTTCCAACATTTGATGGAATCTGGAACTGTACCCATGGATTGGAGGGTAGCTAATGTTACCCCACTATTCAAATAGGGTGGTAGAGAGAAAGCGGGGAATTACAGACCGGTAAGCCTGACATCGGTAGTGGGGAAAATGCTAGAGTCCATTATAAAGGATGTAATAGCTGAGCACTTGAAAAACAGTGACAGGATCAGACAAAGTCAACATGGATTTACAAAAGGTAAATCGTGCTTGACTAATCTACTGGAATTTTTTGATGATATAACTGGGAAAATAGATAAGGGAGAACCAGTAGATGTGGTGTATTTGGACTTTTAAAAGGCTTTTGATAAGGTCCCGCATAAGAGATTAGCATGTACAGTTAAGGCACATGGGATTGGGGGCAAGGTATTGACTTGGATAGAGAACTGGTTGGCGGACAGAAAGCAGACAGTAGGAATTAATGGGTCTTTTTCCGAGTGGCAAGCAGTGACTAGTGGGGTACCGCAGGGATCGGTCCTTGGACCCCAGCTATTCACAATATACATTAATGATCTAGATAAGGGAACTAAATGTAATATCTCCAAGTTTGCAGATGACACAAAGCTGGGTGGGAGTGTGTGCTGCAAGGAGGATACCGAGAAACTCCAGGATGATTTGGACAGGTTGGGTGAGTGGGCAGAAGCGTGGCAGATGCAATATAACGTGGATAAATGCGAGGTTATCCACTTTGGTGTCAAAAACAGAAAGGCAGACTATTATCTGAATGGCAATAGATTGGGAGAAGGGGAAGTGCAACGAGACCTGGGTGTCCTTGTGCACCAGTCGCTGAAAGTAAGCATGCAGGTGCAGCAGGCAGTGAAGAAGGCAAATGGTATGTTGGCCTTCATAGCGAAAGGGTTTGAGTATAGGAACAGGGATGTCCTGCTGCAGTTGTACAGGGCCTTGGTGAGACCACACCTTGAGTACTGTGTGCAGTTTTGGTCGCCTTATCTGAGGAAGGATGTTCTTGCCATGGAAGGAGTTCAGCGAAGATTCACAAAGCTGATACCTGGGATGGCAGGAATGACATATGAGGAGAGATTGGGTCGATTGGGCTTATACTCGCTGGAGTATAGAAGAATGAGAGGGGATCTCATCGAAACATATAAAATTCTGACAGGTCTGGACAAACTAGATGCAGGAAGAATGTTCCCGATGGTCGGAGAGTCCAGAACCAGGGGTCATAATCTAAGGATAACGGGTAAGCCATTTAGGACAGAAATGAGGAAGAATTTCTTCACCCAGAGAGTGGTGAACCTGTGGAATTCTCTACCACAGAAGGTAGTTGAGGCCAAGTCATTAAATATATTCAAGAATGAGTTAGATATATTTCTTAAAGCTAAAGGTATCAAGGGATATGGGGAGAAGGCAGGTACAGGGTACTGAGTTTGGATGATCAGCCATGATCTCATCGAATGGCGGAGCAGGCTCGAGGGGCCGAATGGCCTACTCCTGCTCCTATCTTCTATGTTTCTATGTAACACAACATTCTGTAGGGGAGTACCCAATTATACTGCACATTTCTTGATTTTTTTTATTTTTGTTTGTTAAAAATAGCCTCGGTAGATATAGCTCTCCGTTATCCGGAATTTTTAATCAACCGGCACCATCCCGGTCCCGTCGGTGCCGGATACAAAAGAGTTTCCTGTACTATCTGAGTGGTGGACGCATCCAGCAGACAGCACAACTGTGTCACTCCCTCCCTGGTGAAGTAGAGCCTGCGAATTCAACTGTCGTTGCACATTCCCAGGTAGGTGTGCCTGTTACGATGATACATGGGATTTATCTAAGAAGAGAGAGCAAATAAATTGGGTTATAAACTAGAACAAGAAAGAAAGACTTGCAATTATATAGCGCCTTTCACGACCTCAGGAAGTCCCAAAGCCAATGAAATACTTTTGAAATTGGCGTTGAAATCACTGTGGTAATCTAGGAAATAAGGGTAGATTTTACAACTGAGCAGTCCCGGCAGAGAGCTTTATGTAAGGGGAGCATATATCGAAAATACAGACACGGAAGTCAGCATGCTCCACATGATTACCCATCCAATAAAATAGATGGAAAATTATGCAGGGGTGCTGACTTCTGCACCCAAACTCGTGACACGCACAAAGCTCCGTAGTAATTCAAAAAATCGATCTCATGTTTCCTGCAGATGAGGAGGTTTAGGTGATCTGATTGAGGTGTTTCAAATAATAATGGAATTGACAGAGTAGAGACAGAACAATTCTTCCCTCTAGTGGAAGAATCTAGAACTAAACTGGCTGAAAGTGAATCCCCCAAAAAATTCTTCACACAAAGGAAGTGTAAATTTGAAATAACATCCCCAAAAAAGGCCACAAATGCTGAATCAGCTGACTTGTTTACAAGGGAGATAGATATTTACTTGGGAAATAAGCATTTTCAAGCATATGGAGAAAGGAAAGGCTACTAGGATAAAAAGATAGAGCTGGCATGGTTAACATAATGGCAGAGCAAGCTTGATGGGCCAAATTGGCTGCTCCTTTTCCTTTATGCACCAGTGTCTTACACAGTGAAAGTGGATTTCTTCCATGGTTACTGTTGCAACAGAGGTTTGTTAGTCCTTCAACAATAACTTCTGTGTGATTTGGGCACGAGTGGTTTATTCAACAACAAGTTTTAGGGGTAGAAATTAGGTCGCGCCCCATTTGGGGCGAAAATATCGTCTGGACGCAAATATTAGCGCCTGGCGCTAATTATCGGCACTGACAGGAAACTTCACTTTTACCGCCCCGGGAGGTGAGTGGAGCGCTAAAGCAGGCGCTGTACACCTGTCTTAAGGCGCAAAGGCCAAGGAGTGAGGCGCTAACTCAGCGCGCGAGCACAGCGCAGCTGCTGCCAGTTAGCGAGGGAACACAGACACACTGGCGCCGGACACTTCTTAAAGCGGGGGGGGGCCACTTGCTCCCCAGCCACACCCTGCTCATTGCAGCCTTGAATCTCAGCCTGGAGAGACCTGTGAATCCATTTTGCTGCCAAGCATGGAGAGGGTGAGAGAACGCGCTCATCGCTTCACCGAGCGGGCCTTGGATGCTCTGGTTGGCGCAGTGGAGCGCAGACGATGTATGCTGTTCCCTGAGAGTGGCAGGAGGCCTTTGCCACGCGAGTTCAGAAGAGTGTGGAGGGAGGTGGCTCAGAGCGTCTCCTCCAGGAGCATGGTGCCCAGGACCCATACTCAATGCCGCAAAAAGTTCAACGACCTCACTCGGGTCGTCAGGGTGAGTGGCTTTTTCTCAATACCTCTCCATCCCTCCATCTCAACCTCACTCTATGGCCAGAGGGTCTTAAAACCCCAATGCACAACACTCATCCAACACCTATGGCCCTTTCATCAAACACACACACACATTCCACACTTTGCATACAGTAAGGGCTATTCACCTATGGGAGGCACATCAGGCAAGACCATGGCTGCATACAGTAAGGGCTATTCACCTATGGGAGGCACATCAGGCAAGACCATGGCTGTATATTTACTCAGATGCTGTCCTTTTTCTTGCAGGCTAAGCTGGCTCATAATAGGAGACAGCAGCAACGGACAGGTGGAGGGCGGCCTCAGCTGCAACCCCTCAGCGATCTGGAGGAGCGCGTCCACAGGATTGTGGCAAGCCGGGTGATCGGTCCCGTCGCCACTGGAGACGCCGACCCCGTTCTGGACAGCAATGGTAAGGTCATCACCTTTTTGTCCTCTGTCCTTCCACTTGTCCCTCACAACACCAGCCTTTGACACTTTCAATCCAACTTGCTAACTCGCTGCACTTATTCCTCCCTTACTGCCACCCTGTCCTCACGCTAAAGCCACTCTTGTACCTCCCTGCTTTCAGATGGTGATTCACCAGCTGAGGAGACGGGCCCTGAAGCTGCCACTGGGAGTGATGCTGCAGCTGAGGAGGAAGAGGAAGCCAGAGCATCAGTGCCACCCTCTCCCGAGGAAGCCCATGCCCACACTGGGAACACGCCTTCCCCGGAGGGGAGCAGGGGGGAAGGGGCTGATGAGGGTGAAGCTCCAGGACCCAGCGGGCTGCAGCAACGCCATGGGGGGGGTAGGGAAGAATGGGGGCCTTCTCCCCAGAGGGAGAGTATGCCAGACACTCCTACTGCAATGGACGCAGAGGAGGAGCGGCTGATTGCAGAAATGAACACCCAGGCGGTGGGCATGCACACTGAGCTCATGGGTGCAGTGGGAAGGGTGCCCGAATGCATTGAGTCACTGGCAAGGAGTGTGGAGCACTTCGCTGTAGCACAGGCGGATGCCACACTAACGCTTAGTGCTGCAATTCAGTCACTGGCTGCCGTGATCCCATCTCTGACTGCTCTCATCCAGACTCAGATGGAGGCCACGTGAGCACAGACTGCTGCCAACCTCGATGGTTCGTGCACATGTCCCCGGGGCTGTCACCGCGCCGCAGCAGGCCAGCAATCTGTTCTCTGGCAGATTGCTCCGGATGCTGAAGTGCTGCCCCGTGGGAGTGCCAGTGTGTCGGGCGAGCAGGGAGTTGCTGTCCTCTCTCACGATGACAGCATTCCTGCTGCCAACACTGTCACTTCTCCACTGCACTTGCCACCGCCTGTAGGACAGACTGCTGCCGCCCATGCAGAGTTGGTGCAGTCTGCAGCCGGGCCCTCCAGGCCCAGAAGTGGTCGAGGCCGTCCTTCAGGGGCATCTGCAGTGTCAGGGTCTGACGAGCAGCAGCCTTCCACCAGCCTTGCTGCAGCCACTGAGGTCCCATTACGGAGGAGCAGTAGGGTTAGAAGGGGGGAAGTGCGCAAGGGAAGGAGATCACCCTCGAAGGGCAAAAAGTAGGAGGTGTGACAAAATGCTGGTCATTTTTTTATTAAAGGCCGAGGTTCATGGTCCAACTTTTGTTTAGTGTTTTGGACATTATCTCCAGGTTGTGAGAACCAGTTATGTTATTGACTGTTTTTTTGTGTTTATTTCTATGAGTTTGTCATGAGGAATTGACACACACAGAGTTTGTAAAATAAATAAGTTTCTGTATTCAAAATATACATGGCTGGTGGTTGGAATTATTGGTGCCTTGGCCGGCTTAGGGGTTGCGTGCTGGGTTGATTAATGTTGGTAGCAATGGCAGGGGCCCTAGAAGCGGCTTGCTATTAGCCGTTGACGGACGGCCCTTGCAGTTTGACCATTGTGGGCCGCCCTCCCGCCTTGGTGCTGCTGCTGATCATCGTCCTCGTCCTCTTCCTCCTCTTCCTCCTCCTCCTCTGGTGGTGCTACAAGGCCTGGTGGCATTGGCTGGGTCCTGAGGATTGCCATGTTGTGCAACATGCAGCACACGACTACGAAGTTCGATACTTGCTCAGGCGAGTACTGCAGGGCTCCTCCGGAATGGTCCAGACAGCGGAACCGTTGTTTCAGCACGCCGATTGTGCGCTCAATAATGTTCCTGGTTGCTTGATGGCTTTCATTGTACCGCAGCTCAGCAGGGGTGTTTGGCGTACGGAGCGGTGTCATCAGCCAGGTGCTCAATGCGTACCCCTTGTCCCCGAGAAGCCAACCAACTGGCTGATGCGGTGCCTCGAAAACTTCTGCCACAGTAGTCTGGCGCAGGATAAAAGCATCGTGGCAGCTGCCAGGATAGTGGGCATTGACAGCGAGTATCAGCTGTCTGTGGTCACAGACCAACTGGACATTCAAGGAATGGAACCCCTTTCTGTTCCTGAATTCCTCTGCATTCTCACGCGGAGCACGCAAAGCCACATGCGTGCAGTCAATGGCGCCCTGCACCATGGGGAAGCCCGCTACCCTCACAAAGCCCAGAGCGCGGTCACGCTGCTTGTCTGGGGTCATAGGGAAAGAGATGAACTCTCGTCTCCTTCTGAAGAGGGCATTGGTGACCTGCCGGATGCAGCGATGCACCGCGAACTGGGAGATATTGGCGAGGTCCCCAACAGCAGCTTGGAATGAGCCAGTGGCGTAGAAGTTCAAAGCCACTGTGACCTTCACTGCCACCGACAGAGACGTCCTGGACCTCAGCTGAGGCTGCAGATCTGGCTGCAGCAGGTGGCAGAGCTCAGTGACCACCTCCTTGCTGAATCGCAGCCTTCGCAAACACAGCTCCTCGGACATATGGATGTAGGAGAGCTGTTCACGATATACCCTGGGAGGGTAAGCTCTCCTGTACATGCGCCTGATGGCCCTCCTCCGTCTGGCCATCATTGCCACTCTCTGTCTGCGTCTCTGTATCCTCCGATTCAGCTGGAGCAGGACGACGCCCCCAATCAGTGCAGCCCCCATATTCTCTTTGCCAGAAAAGTAATGAGGGACAGCAACTAAAGTAGCAACAAAGTTAGGATGAATAGGCAAAACTACCTCACAAAGCGTTGAGTCAATATAGAAGTCTCTCTCTCTCTCTCTCTCCGAATCTCTCTCTCTCTCTCAGAACGAGTGGTGCATAAATGTCGACCACAGAAAAAGACAGGAAGAGGCCCCCTTTAAATAGCGCCCCCCCCCCAGCCCCACAGCGATTGATAGCGTTCCAGTCTTCCGGTCGTTGGAAGCGCCAGGCGGTAAGGCAGGGGGCGCCACTCAATTTCCGCTCCGGGGCGCCCCAAGGGCGTTGCACCATGGAATGACGTCATAATCTGCGCGCGCAGGTGGTCGCAGCGGTAAGTTTTAGCGCCGCCGCACAATCTCAAGTTAAGTTCTCGAGCGGCGCAAACATCGCTGCGCCTGGGCGTTAGCGGCTTTGCGCCCCATTAGCGCCCTCTTAAGGCGCTAACGGGAGGCGCAACCAAGTGAATTTTTACCCCTTAATATAAATATATATATTGATTCAACAGTGTTATAATACAACTGTCTTCAGATTACATTAAATGACAAGCAAGAAAATGACAAGCAGGTAATACATCCTGGTTCCTAGACCCCGGATTGATCAGATCCGACTCTCTGGGTTGTCTGTTCAGCTGAGGACATCCAACCGCCCTAAGAATTCTAACTTTCAAAAGGGGAATGCTCTATCTTTATACTGTTCAGCTGACTTGTGCTGCACATATACATCTCTGTTCTTATCTTCTAGCTATTAATTATCCCATCATGCTAATTTGGCATTAACTGACTGCAAATGGGTCATGCCATGTATTGTCACCTATTTCCAGACCTTATCTCTTACCTTGGCTGTAGAAACAGTATGTATATCTCAGGAATGTGTAAACCTATGTTATCAGACTACCAGCTTACTTATGGCCTTGCATGGTGCCCTCAAATACTCCAAACTAGAGCAGTTTCCCATGTTAGGTACGTGGGTCTCCTAGAACCAGCTTTCTTATCTAGGTAAAGACCATCTCTTGACTTGGGTGTTATCATAGTTTTGGAGACTTCAGTATTCTCTGTCTTTTATCTTCTTTTTGTTCACACACAGAGGCAAGATTCCACCCCACCTTTTCTCCACATTTGCTCTCAGACTAAAATACTGGAGCAAAGCGAGCTGGGATACCATGACTATTTTCTTAGATTTAAACCATTTTCATAAAATATTTTAACATTTCCTCCTTTTGAACCTCAGTGGAACCACTCTGGGTCAAGTTTCGTATGGGAATTTTCACTTTTCCCCTTAACGATCTTTCTGGCCTCGACTTATATCATCCTGAGCCTACAATCGGTTAATATTACATTTACATAAGCACACAAAACATATACATATTGCTGCCATGGTTCCCTTGTTTCATTTGTTGATAATCATTCGTGAGCTCCCCTGTATTCCACACGTGGAAGAGCTCTCTGCTGACCCAGTTCCTTGGTTTTCTCTTTAATTTTGTAACGGCTCATCTAAGCAATACATACATGATTTTGTTTGGCCAATACTACACATCATGATACAGAGAAAATCATAATACTTTGAACAGAAAGCTACATTGTACTATATTATAAAGAAATTGTGCACTTAAAAGATTCTCCAGCTCTCTTTTTACCCCTATCCATCGTGTGGATAATTCTTGCTAAGTATTATTTCTCTCTAGCCCTGAATTATTCCAATTTTATAGTTAACTCAAAGGAACCCAACTCTGAATTTTGGAAATCCAAATTCTATTTCCCGCTTTACTTTAATATCAATCCCTCTGATAGGTACCAGTGTGCTTACATTTATCTGATTATTTCATAAAAAGGTTGGTTTCTCTATGGAGCATGTGTCAGTGCCTTGGTTAAAAAGTTTTCCCACTCTCGTGAGCCACATTAACCATTTCATGTTGTGCTGTTGTCAAGTAACTCAGCATATATGAGACTCATTCATCAATGCATCTTTACCATGCATTTCCGCATGCTAGCTGCCTGACACGCAACAAATCATATTTGCGCACATATCACAAGATCACACCACATGTGACATCAGATATAAACCATTCTTGGGCTTTTCAGGTTATCTTATTAAAAGATCAAGGGTACCTGCTTAATTCTTTTTATTCGTTCATGGGATGTGGGCATCGCTGGCAATGCCAGCATTTATTGCCCATCCATAATTGCCCTTGAGAAGCTGGTGGTGAGCCACCTTCTTCAACTGTTGCAGTCCATGAGGTGAAGGAACTCCCACAGTGCTATTAGGGAGGGAGTTCCAGGATTTTGACCCAGTGGCGATAAAGGAACGATGAAATATTTCCAAGTCAGGATGGTGTGTGACTTGGAGGAGAACTTGGAGGTGGTGTTCCCATGCGCCTACTGCACTTGTCCTTCTAAGTGGTAGAGATCATGGGTTTTGGAAGTGCTGTCAAAGAAGCCTTGGCGAGTTGCTGCAGTGCATCTTGTAGATGGTACACACTGCAGCCACGGTACGCCTGTGGTGGAGTGAGTGAATGTTTAAGGTGGTGGATGGGGTGCCAATCAAATGGGCTGCTTTGTCCTGGATGGTGTTGAGTTTCTTGTGTGTTGTTGGAGCTGCACTCATCCAGGCAAGTGGAGAGTATTCCATCACATTCCTAACTAATGCCTTGTAGATGATGAACAGGCTTTGGGCAGTCAGGAGGTGATTCACTCACCGCAGAATACCCAGCCTCTGACTTGCTCTTGTAGCCATAGTAATTATGTGGCTGGTCCGGTTAAGTTTCTGGTCAATGGTGACCCCCAGGATGTTGATGTTGGGGCATTTAGCGAAGGTAATCCCATTGAATGTCAAGGGGAGGTGGTTAGACTCTCTCTTGTTGGAGATGGTCAATGCCTGGCACTTGTGTGGCACGAATGTTACTTGCCACTTATCAGTCCAAGCCTAAATGTTGTCCAGGTCTTGCTGCATGCGGGCATGGACTGCTTCATTATCTGAGGAGTTACGAATGGAACTGAACACTGTGCAATCATCAGCGAACATTCCCACTTCTCACCTTATGATGGAGGGACGGTCATTGATGAAGCAGTTGAAGATGGTTGGGCCTAGGACACTGCCCTGAGGAACTCCTGCAGCGATGTCTTGGAGCTGAGATGATTGGCCTCCAACAACCACAACCATCTTCGTTTGTGCTAGGTATGACACCAGCCAGTGGAGAGTTTTCCCCCTGATTCCCATTGACTTCAGTTTTACTAGGGCTCCTTGATGCCACACTCAGTCAAATGCTGCCTTGATGTCAAGGGCAGTCACTCTCACCTCACCTCTGGATTCAACTCTTTCATCCATTTTTGGACCAAGGCTGTAATGAGGTCTGGAGCCGGGTGGTCCTGGCGGAACCCAAACTGAGCATCGATGAGCAGGTTATTGGTGAGTAAGTGCCACTTGATAGCACTGTCGACGACACCTTCCAGTACTCTGCTGATGATTGAGAGTAGACTGATGGGGCAGTAATTGGCCAGAGTGGATTTGTCCTGCTTTTTGTGGACAGGACATACCTGGACAATTTTCCACTTTGTCCGATAGATGCCAGTGTTGTAGCTGTACTGGAACAGCTTGGCTAGAGACACGGCTAGTTCTGGAGCACAAGTCTTCAGCACGGCAGCTGGGATGTTGCCGGGGTCCATAGACTTTGCTTTATCCAATACACTCAGCCGTTTCTTGATATCACATGGAGTGAATCAAATTGGCTGAAGACTGGCTTCTGTGATGGTCGGGACCTCAGGAGGAGGACGGGAGTTGGATCACCTACTTGACACTTCTGGCTGAAGATGGCTGCAAACGCTTCAGCCTTGACTTTTGCACTCACGTGCTGGGCTCTGCCATCATTGAGGATGGGGATGTTCATGGAGCCTCATCCTCCCGTTAGTTGTTTAATTGTGTGAGATTATAGCTAATTTCCTTATTAATTAACTCATTGATTTGCTTATTAATACTTACTTTATATAAACACACATATATGTAATTATAATTAGCTCACAAAGCAAAGTAACCAATCATAACCAGCTTAGCAGCAAGGGTAGATGTGAAAATTATGCTAACTTGACTGACTTTAACAAAGAATACACAAGTCTTATCAGCATAGACAATAGAGTCTTCAAATTAAACAGTATAGTGAGGTCTTGGAAATGGAAGTTTGGAAATCACAAGGCACAGATGGCCTGTTATCTGTACAGCAGCAGAACTTTAAAAAAACACACTAATGCTTTATGCTTTGTTTTTTAAAATAATTTATTTACTGTTGGAGCCAAACAAGAATAAACCTGGGTAAGGTCAGGTGACACAGGAGACCCTATGAAAGAAAGAAGAAGGTTAAGTGTAAGTCGGTGATTAATTGGTTCAATAAGATTTTAAATGGAAAGAAAAGGTATTGAACGAGATCCCAGGAAGGGTCAATTGTAAAAGACTGGGACCTGGCACCTAGAGGCGAGAATAGCGGACTCAGGGGATCATGCCAGAGGGTGCAGACAACTCCTACCGCGACTTTTACCCAAGGCATAACTGGGTAGTATGACTATGCTTTATGCATTGTTACCGCTGCTTAAGACACAGTAAGGTATGTTGATTCTTGATTGTACTGAATAAAATCAAGCAATAAAGTTTTAATCTCTACTACCAATTTGCGTCAACATCAAATCTTTTGGAATCAAAGATCTCACAAAGAGAATCTTACAATTGTCCACCACCATTCACAATGGGATGTGGCAGGACTGCAGAGCTTTGATCTGATCTGTTGGTAGTGGGATCGCTTAGCTCTGTCTATAGCATGCTGCTTCCGCATGCATGTAGTCCTGTGTTGTAGCTTCACCAGGTTGGCACCTCAATTTTAGGTATGCCTGGTGCTGCTCCTGGCATGCTCTTGTACACTCCTCATTGAACCAGGGCTGGTCCCCTGGCTTGATGGTAATGGTAGAGTGAGGGCTATGCCAGGCCAAGAGGTTACAGATTGTACTGGTATACAATTCTGCTGCTGCTGATGGCCCACAACGCCTCATGGATGCCCAGTTTTGAACTGCTAGATCTGTTCTGAATCTATCCCATTTAGCACGGTGGTAGTGCCACACAACATGTTGGAGGGTGTCCTCAGTGTGAAGACGGGACTTCATTATCTCTTGTGTCCCCAAGGATTTATCCTTGGCCCCCTCTTATTTCTCATCTGCATGCTGCCCCTCAGCGACATCATCTAAAAACACAGCGTCAGTTTCCACATGTATGCTGATGTCTCCTAGCTTTACCTCACCACAAAGAGCAGGTCAGAGGCTGGGTATTCTGCAGTGAGTGTCTCACCTCCTGACTCCCCAAAGCCTTTCCACCATCTACAAGGCACAAGTAAGGAGTGTGATGGAATACTCTCCACTTGCCTGGATGAGTGCAGCTCCAACAACACTCAAGAAGCTCGACACCATCCAGGACAAAGCAGCACGCTTGATTGGCACCCCATCCACCACCTTAAACATTCACTCCCTCCACCACCGGCGAACCGTGGCTGCAGTGTGTACCATCTACAAGATGCACTGCAGCAACTCGTCAAGGCTTCTTCGGCAGCACCTCCCAAACCCGCGACCTCTTCCACCTAGAAGGACAAGGGCAGCAGGCGCATGGGAACACCACCACCTCCAAGTTCCCCTCCAAGTTACACACCATCCTGACTTAGAAATATATCACCAATCCTTCATCGTCGCTGGGTCAAAATCCTGGAACTCCCTACCTAACAGCACTGTGGGAGTACCTTCACCACACGGACTGCAGCGGTTCAAGAAGGCAGCTCACCACCACCTTCTCAAGGGCAACTAGGGATGGGCAATAAATGCTGGCATTGCCAGCGACGCCCTGATCCCATAAACAAATTTAAAAAAAACTTCTCTCGACCCCTCCACTGTCTCTAATTTGTCAGACTGCTTGTCCGACATCCAGTTCCGGATGAGCAGAAATTTCCTCCAACTAAATATTGGGAAGACCAAAGCCATTGTCTTCGGTCCCCGCCGCAAACTCCGTTCCCTAGCAACCAACTCCATCCCTCTCCCTAGCCTCTGTCTGAGGCTGAACCAGACTGTTCACAACTTGGTGTCATATTTGACCCTGAAATAAGCTTCTGACCACATATCCCCGCATAACTAAGACCACTTATTTCCACCTCCATAACAGGGCCCGACTCCGCCCCTGCCTCAGCTCATCTGCTGCTGAAAAACGTCATCCATGCCTTTGTTACCTCTAGACTTGACTATTCCACTGCACTGCTGGCTGGCCTCCCACGTTCTACCCTAGGTAAACTTGAAGTCATCCAAAACTGCTGCTCGTGTCCTAACTCGCACCAAGTCCTGTTCACCCATCACCCCTGTGTTCGCTGACCTACATTGGCTCCCAGTTAAGCAACACCTCAATTTCAAAATTCTCATCCTTGTTTTCAAATCCCTCCATGGCTTCAACTCTCCCTATCTCTGTAATCTCCTCCAGCCCCACAACACCACTGAGATTTCTGCGCTCCTCTAATTCCGGCCTCTTGAGCATCCCTGATTTTAATCACTCAACCATTGGTGGCCGTGCCTTTAGCTGCCAAGGCCCTAAGCTCTGGAATTCCCTGCCTAAAACTCTCCGCCTCGCTACCTCTCTTTCCTCCTTTAAGACGCTCCTGAAAACCTACCTCTTTGACCAAGCTTTTGGTCACCTGCCCTAATTTCTCCTTATGTGGCTCAGTGTCAAATTTTGTTTTCTAACACTCCTGTGAAGCGCCGTGGGACGTTTTACTATGTTAAAGACGCTATATAAATACAAGTTGTTGTTGTCGTTGTCGTTGGTCACTCCTACGAATACTATCACGGACAGATGCATCTGTGACAGGTAGCTCTCCCCCTGCATGGTCCTGATGCCTCGGTTAGTGGCCAAGCTATCAGATGGAGTTTTCTTATTGTTCAGTATTTCCAAGAGAAAGCTATCAATTAACTATTCTCACTTACACTTGCTTGACTTTCACTAGAATGTATATTGATACCAGATTGATTTTACAAATCCCAGTAATTATCATTTCATCTCATTCATGAGCCCTGGGGGAACTTTACTGTCCAGTACAATATTATCATAATATCTTTAAAACATAGGTCAAACGTTCCCACTTGGTCCAAGTTATTACCACATTTTGTTTGTTTATTTTACTGAACTGAACTTCTTCTTGGACCTTTTAGTTCCCAAAATAACCAGTTACATTGTCCCTGAGTCCATTTTATGATTTCAAAATTATCCCAAATCCAAAGAGCAGTATTGTTGGACTGACAGGACTTGTCAGTGTTCAATTTTATTTCCCAAAAAAACTTTCTTCCTTGATACACAGCACTGGGCAGGAACCACCTAGACTGCACACAGTAACAACATAATTTATTTTCACTTGTGCTCGGTCTCTCTGCTAATGCAGCACAGTACATTATCTGTCTTTTATTATTGTAGTCACACACTGGATTGATGGTTTCAATGATTTTTCCATAATCATGCCAACTTCCTTTTCTGATCAGTATGATGTTCCATTCAACACATATCCCCTAATTTGGTTTCCTGATCCCATAGCAACTTTTGTCCATCTGTTAAATCTTTTGTTTCTAAATTTCAAAGCTGTGTCAAGCACTGTGTAGAATACTACTGTATATTGTTAACCTATCGGTACATAAATCAATCCCAAAATGAAAGAATGATTCTTGTACTGTAGCAGTACTTGCACTCTCACACCAGATGGCACTGTAAAAGTACCCTGTGAAATGAATATCATGGGGTAAATTGTCCACAGCTATGAACTGTCAGTGGGTTCTTGTGCACTGACAAAAGTATGTTATGTTAAAAATCCAATTCTGGCAATACAGGTAAAATCCAAATCATTACACCCCAATAAACTGGAAACAGTTAAGTGCAATAGTTTCTGATCATTGGTTACTTTCAAAATGATAACCTTTAATTTACTTCCGGATAGACAGTCAAAAGCAAACTCAAACATTTAGTGATTACTTCCTAAAAATAAGTTGCAAGTGAAATAGACCTGCAACAACTTACATTTCTACAGTGCCTCTCATGGAGATTATAATGCCTCAAGACTTTTTACAAAAAGATGGACACTGTGCAGGAGAGTAAAAGGGCAAGCACAGAGGTGGATTAAAAACAGAAAATGCTGGAAATACTCAGCAGGTCAGGCAGCATCTGTGGAGAGAGAAACAGAGTTAACGTTTCAGGTCGATGACCCTTCGTCAGAACTGGAAAAAGCTGGAGATCGAACAGGTTTTTAAGCAAGTGCAGGGGTAGGGAAAGAGGGGAGGGGAGGAAAGAACAAAAGGGAAGGTCTGTGATAGGCTGGAAGGCAGGAGAGATTAAGAGACATTAAGAGATGGTGCAAGGCAAAAGGAGATGGTAATGGGACAAGTTAAGAAACAAAAGATGGCTCTAGATGAAGTGGAAATGGCAGAATGAAAGACAGCTGCCATGTGGGAGAGAGAAAAAAATATATAATAAATAAAATAAATGGAAAAAAAAAGAATAGGGGCAGAGGTTATGGTCTGAAATTGTTGAACTCTATGTTGAGTCCAGAAGGCTGTAAAGTGCCTAATCGAAAGTTGAGGTGCTGTTCCTCGAGCTTACGTTGAGCTTTATTGGAACAGTGTAAGAAGCCGAGGACAGTGAGGTCTGAGTGGGAGTGGAGCGGAGAATTAAACTGACAGGCGACCGGAAGCTCGGGGTCACCCTTACGGACAGAAGCCATCTTTTGTTTTTTAACTTGTCCCATTACCATCTCCTTTTGCCTTGCACCATCTCTTAATGTCTCTTAATCTCTCCTGCCTTCCATCCTATCACAGACCTTCCCTTTTGTTCTTTCCTCCCCTCCCCCCTTTCCCTGCCCCTGCACTTGCTTAAAAACCTGTTCGATCTCCAGCTTTTTCCAGTTCTGACGAAGGGTCACTGACCTGAAACGTTAACTCTGTTTTTCTCTCCACAGATGCTGCCTGACCTGCTGAGTATTTCCAGCATTTTCTGTTTTTATAATCACTAAAGGTGTCTATTAGCTCTATTTTCCATTTTGCACAATGAAAAAATTCCAAGAGATCTCAACAGAATCAGGATGTACAAAAACGAGATCACCAGAAGAAGCTTAGAAAACAACCAAAGTATCAAATGATACAGCACAGAAGGAGCCCATTCTGTCCATTGTACCTGTGCCGGCTCTTTGGTAGAGATAGCCAATTAGTCCCACTCCCCTGCTCTTTCCCCATAGTCCAGTCATTTTTTTTCCTCCAAGTATTTATCCAATTCCCTTTTGAAAGTTACTGTTGAATCTGCTTTCACCTGCCCTTTCAGGCAGTACATTGGAGATCATAAGAACTCGCTGCGTAAAAAACTGTTTCCTCATGCCGCCTCTGGTTCTTTTGCCAATCACCTTAAATCTGTCTCCGCTGGTTACCGACCCTTCTGCCACTAGAAATAGTTTCTTCCCATTTACTCTGAAGCCCCATCATGACCTTCCCAATACTTCTGGGCACCGCACTAAAGAAAGGATATATTGGCCTTGGAAGGAGTGCAGCATAGATTCACCAGAGCCAGGCCATTCAGGAGAGAACTTCTTCACACAAAGGGTGGTAGAAATGTGAAACTCTCCCACAAAAAGCAGTAGATGCAAGCTCAATTAATAATTTGAAATCTGAGATAGATTTTTGCTAGCCAAGGGTATAAAAGGATATGGAGCCAAGGGAGGCGGATGGAGTTAATGATCAGTCATGATCTCTTGGAATGGCGAAACAGATTCGAGGGGCTGAATGCCCTGCTCCTGTTCCTATGTTCCTAATCAAAAGTACAAATTTGCACCCTGAGTGAGCAAACACTCAATTTCAATATTCAATTTTAGGAAATTCTGTTTCACCCATGACAATGTCAAAGAGGCAGTGTGACAGTACGTAGCTAATCATGGAGTCGAGGGAAGTGGTGGAAAGATAGAGTCGTATGTTGTCAAGCGTACACATGGAAGCTAACAACAACAACAATAACTTGTATTTATATAGCATCTTTAACGGAGTAAAACGTCCCAAGGCGCTGCACAGGAGTATGTTAAGACAACAAATTTGACACCGATCCACATAAGGATAAACTAGGGCAGGTGACCAAAAGCTTGGTCAAAGAGGTAGGTTTTAAGGAGCATCTTAAAGGAGGAAAGAGAGGTAGAGCTGCAGAACACCAAAGGGCAGAAAACGTTAGTGGGAGTTGTGTACAGACCTCCAAACAGCAGTAGTGAGGTGGGGGAGGGTATGAAACAGGAAATCAGAGGTGCGTGCAAAAAAGGCACGGCAGTTATCATGGGTGACTTTAATATGCATATAGAGTGGGCTACTCAAACTGGAAGCAATACGGTGGAGGAGGATTTCCTGGAGTGTTTAAGGGATGGTTTCCTAAACCAATATGTTGAGGAACCAACTCGAGGGAAGGCCATCCTGGACTGGGTGTTGTGTAATGAGGAGGGACTAATCAGCAATCTTGTGGTACGAGGCCCCCTGGGGAAGAGTGACCATAGTATGGTGGAGTTCTACATTAGGATGGAGAAGGAAACAGTTAAGTCAGAGACCATGGTCCAGAACTTAAATAAGGGCAACTTTGAGGGTATGAGGCGTGAATTGGCGAGGTTAAATTGGCAAGCGATATTTAAGGGGCTATCAGTGGAAGGGCAATGGCAGACATTTAGAGATCGCATGGATGAACTACAACAATTGTACATCCCGGTCTGGCGTAAAAATAAAAAAGGGAAGGTGGCTCAACCATGGCTAACAAGGGAAATCAGAGATAGTATTAAAACCAAGGAAGTTGCATACAAATTGTCCAGAAGTAGCAGCAAACCCGGGGACTGGGAGAACTTCAAAACTCAGCAGAGGAGGATGAAGGGTTTGATTAGGGCAGGTAAAATAAAATATGAAAGGAAGCTTGCAGAGAACATTAAAATGGACTGCAAAAGCTTCTATAAATATGTAAAAAGAAAGAGGTTAGTAAAAACAAACGTAGGTCCCCTGCAGTCGGAAACAGGGGAAGTCGTAATGGGGAACAAGGAAATGGCAGATCAATTGAACAAGTACTTTGGTTCGGTGTTTACTGTGGAGGACACACACAACCTGCCGGAAATAAAAGGGGTCAGAGGATCTGGTAAGAGGGAGGAGCTGAGGGAAATCCTTATTAGTCGGGAAAAGGTATTGGGGAAATTGATGGGACTGAAGGCTGAAAAATCCCCGGGGCCTGATGGTCTGCATCCCAGAGTACTTAAGGAGGTGGCCTTGGAAATAGTGGATGCATTGACGATCATTTTCCAACATTCCTTAGACTCTGGATCAATTCCGATGGAGTGGAGGGTGGCCAATGTAACCCCTCTTTTTAAAAAAGGAGGGAGGGAGAAAGCAGGGAATTATAGACCGGTCAGCCTGACATCGGTCGTGGGTAAAATGATGGAAGCAATTATTAAAGATGTCATAACAGACCATTTGGAAAGTGGCGACATGATAGGTCCAAGTCAGCATGGATTTGTGAAAGGGAAATCATGCTTGACAAATCTTCTGGAATTTTTTGAGGATGTTTCCAATAGGGTGGACAGGGGGGAACCAGTAGATGTGGTGTATTTGGACTTTCAGAAGGCCTTCGACAAGGTCCCACACAAGAGATTGGTGAGCAAAGTTAAAGCACATGGGATTGGGGGTAATGTGTTGACGTGGATTGAGAACTGGTTGGCACACAGGAAACAAAGAGTAGGAGTAAATGGGTACTTTTCAGAATGGCAGGCAGTGACCAGCGGGGTACCGCAGGGTTCGGTGCTGGGACCCCAGCTGTTTACATTATATATTAATGATTTGGACGAAGGGATTAAATGTAATATCTCCAAATTTGCGGATGACACTAAATTGGGAGGCAGTGTGAACAATGAGGAGGATGCTAGGAGGCTACAGAGTGACTTGGACAGGTTGGGTGAATGGGCAAATGTATGGCAGATGAAGTACAATGTGGATAAATGTGAGGTTATCCACTTTGGTGGTAAAAATAGAGAGGCGGACTATTACCTGAATGGTGGCAGATTAGGGAAAGGGGACGTGCAACGAGACCTGGGCGTCATGGTACATCAGTCACTGAAGGTGGGAATGCAAGTGCAGCAGGCAGTCAAGAAAGCAAACGGAATGATGACCTTCATAGCAAGGGGATTTGAGTACAGGAGTAGGGAGGTGATGCTACAGTTGTACAGGGCCTTGGTGAGGCCACACCTGGAGTATTGTGCGCAGTTTTGGTCTCCTAACTTAAGGAAGGACATTCTTGCTATTGAGGGAGTGCAGCGAAGGTTCACTAGATTGATTCCTGGGATGGCCGGACTGACATATCAAGAAAGATTGGGTCAACTGAACTTGTATCCTCTGGAGTTCAGAAGAATGAGGGGGGATCTTATAGAGACATTTAAAATCCTGACTGGTTTAGACAAATTAGATGCGGGCAGAATGTTCCCAATGGTAGGGAAAACTAGAACCAGGGGTCACAGTCTAAGGATTAAGGGGAAGCCATTTAGGACTGAGCTGAGGAGGAACTTCTTCAGCCAGAGAGTGGTGAATCTATGGAATTCTCTTCCACAGAAGGTTGTTGAGGCCAGTTCGCTAAATATATTCAAAAGGGAGTTAGATATAACACTCACAACTAGGGGGATCAAGGGGTATGGCGAGAAAGCAGGAATGGGGTACTGAGGTAGCATGTTCAGCCATGAACGCATTGAATGGCGGTGCAGGCTCGAAGGACCGAATGGTCTACTCCTGTACCTATTTTCTATGTTTCTATGTTTCTAGAGAGGCAAGAGGTTTAGGGAGGGAATTCCAGAGCTTAGGGCCTAGGCAACAGAAGGCACGACTACCAAAGGTTGAGCGATTATAATCAGGGATGCTCAAGAGGGCAGAATTAGAGGAATGCAGATATCTCAGGGGGTTGTGGGGCTGAAGGAGATTACAAAGATAGGAAGGGGTGAGGCCATGGAGGGATTTGAAAACAAGGATGAGAATTTTGAAATTGAGGCGCTGCTTAACCGGGAGCCAATGTAGGTCAGCGGGCACAGGGGTGATGGGCAAACGGAACTTGGTGAGAGTTAGGACACGGGCAGCCGAGTTTTGGATTACCTCAAGTTTACGTAGGGTGGAATGTGGGAGGCCAGCCAGGAGTGCATTGGAATAGTCAAGTCTAGAGATAACAAAGGCATGGATGAGGGTTTCAGCAGCGGATGAGCTGAGGCAAGGCTGATGTTACGGAGGTGGAAGTAGGCGGTCTTTGTTATGCTGCGGATATGTGGTCGGAAGCTCATTTCAAGGTCAAATATGACACCAAGGTTGCGAACAGTGTGGTTCAGCCTCAGAGAGATGTTAGGGAGAGGGATAGAGTCAGTGGCTAGGGAACGGAGTTTGTGGCGGGGATCGAAAACAATGGCTTCGGTCTTCCCAATATTTAATTGGAGAAAATTTTTGCTCATCCAGAACTGTATGTCGGACAAGCAGTCTGACAATTTAGACACCGTGGAGGGGTCGAAAGAAGAGGTAGTGAGGTAGATCTGGGTGTTGTCAGCGTACATGTGGAAACTGACGCTGTGTTTTCAGATGATGTCACCAAGGGGCAACATGTAGATGAGAAATAGGAGGGGCGAACAGAGGTAACGATGCAGGAGCGGGAAGAGAAACCGTTGCAGGTGATTCTCTGGTTACGATTAGATAGATAAGAATGGAACCAGGCGAGTGCAGTCCCACCCAGCTGGACGACGGTGGAGAGGCGTTGGAAAAGAATGGAGTGGTCAACTGTGTCAAAGGCTGCAGACAAGTCAAGAAGGACCCATGTTTATGGATGATATAATTGAGGGATAGCATATATATGAGGAAGAGGAGGGGTAAAAGATAAATCTCTGGGGAGCCCTGCAGGTGACAGTATAGGAACAGGAGGAGAAACCATTGCTGGCGGTGCGATGGCTGTGTCAGGACAGATAGGAATGAAGTGACACAAGGGCAGTTCCACTGAGGTGGACAGCAGAAGCAGCGGAGGAGGATGGTACGGCCAACCTGTTCAAAAACTTCAAGGAGGTCAAGAAGGGATAAAATGCCATGTTTGCAGTCACAGAAAATAGTGTTGATAACTTTAACTCAGTGCTGTTGGCAAGGCCAGAACTGGACTGAATATAACGCCAATCTACACAAATGCCACCCATTATTAAGTGTTGTCGGGGCGGTGACGAGAAAAGCACATTGCTATGCAAATTTTGGTCATACAAAAATTCTGGATGACAGTCACCAAGATTACAAAGCTCATGACAATCTTATAATTCAAAAAGAGTAATGCCCGATAAGTCTGCTTGGAGAGCGAGGAGATCTCATTAACTAACATGACTGGCAGCAGGCACAAATTTCCTCCTGCTTTAAGAACATAATAAAAACATATGAATTAGGAGCAGGAGTAGGTCATACGGCTTTTCGAGCCTGCTCCGCCATTCAATAAGATCATGGCTGATCTTTGCCCTCAACTCCGCTTTCCTGCCCGATCCCCATATCCCTTGATTCCTCACGAGTCCAAAAATCGATCTATCTCAGCCTTGAATATACTTAACGAATGAGCATCCACAGTCCTTTCGGGTAGAGAATTCCAAAAATTCCCAACCCTCTGAAGAAATTCCTCCTCAGCTCAGTCTTAAATGGCCGACCCCTTATTCTGAGACTATGCCCCTAGTTCTAGACTCTCCAGCCAGGGGAAACAACCTCTCAGCATCTACCCAGTCAATCACCCTCAGAATCTTATGTTTCAATGAGATCACCTCTCATTCTTCTAAACTCCAGGAGAGTATAGGCCCAATCTACTTAATCTCTCCTCATAGGACAACTTTCTCATCCCAGGGATCAATCTAGAGCACCTTTGTTGCACCGCCTCTAAGGCATGTATGTCCTTTCTCGGATAAAGAGACCAAAATTGAGCTTTGGAATAGTGCAGACCTTCCCACAACAAATATGGGTAAACTGCCTACAAGATATATGCTAATTTGAACAGCTTATGTACGGTCTGTGTCCAGAGTGGAGTAAATGCCAGGTATCTCGGGCTAACTCTCTGGAAGCCTGAATAACAGCTTCCCCTCCAGGAACATTAAGCACATACCCAGGGGAGTCAAGGGTTATGGGAAGCGGGCAGGAAAGTGGAGTTGAAGGAAGATGAATAGTATACTCATCTTAAGTTTGGCGCACAGGACAGAGCTCCAAACTTGCATAGGCCCAAAACAATTTAAGAGAACCAAACTTTTCAGCCTAATTTGTGTTGATCATGCCTCAACCACCTCCATCACCACAATCAAACAATGGCCCAAAAATTAGTGCCGCGTATTCTGTCTCCAATTGCCGGTTTTCTGCATGCACTGCGCATGCGCTGAAAACCGGCACTTGGTGATTTCAAAAGGGGGCGGTTCCTAGGTGAACCGCGTGCGCGCTACAGGCTGCGCGCACGCAGTGCACTTAGTGCTTTGAACGCGCAGGTAAGCATGGAACATTTTACACATAAAGAAAGGAGGCGTAAGACCCTCTTTTAACAAGGTAAGTAGTTAATTAAGTATTATTTTGAATTTTTTTCAACAGGTATATCTTTTTTAGAGACTTTAAAGAAAGGTAAGTTTATTTTTATAACTTTTTAAAAGCTTTTTTAAATTTTTTCAAAAATTTAATTTTTTGTTTAAAGTGGTTAATTTATTTAACTATACTTATTTTATTAATGTGATGGGGTTTTTTTTTTATTTAATTGAGGTTTAGCTGTTCTTTTGGGGGGTATAGTATTCATAGCTTTCACAGCCGTGCTGTGAAAGCTATGAATGAAAGATGGTGTGCTGCCATTGGCTCTAACTGAGTCACGTGATCCCACAGCTCGCACGAATTAACTGCGCCTGTGGGATACGAAAGCCCTGCACAGCTGCTGTCCAGAACATCAAGTTCGTGCGAGCTGGGAATAAAAAAGCCAGCGCGCAGTGAGAGATCGCGGGGAAGCCTTACCCTCGCACGAAGGCTCACTCACTAATTTTTGGGTCAATATATCAAAATTCTGATTTTTAAAAAAAAATTCTGTATTAGTAGATCTAGAGCTAAATGGACATTGGAAGTCTCTTCACTTCCCCTCCCCCCCAAAAAAGTATCAAAGGCAGAGTTCTTTGGTTGGGGTAAGAATACAGGAATGTGGCCCCTGGTTGATCAGCTGTGTTGGGTAGACGACTTGAAAAACATTCGAAAAATAGGGAAAAAAGCTAACCTTCTAACATTTGTACAATTTGTATTTTGAAGTATTTCCCTCATATCTCTGTAATGTTACCATAGTATTTTTGTCTTAGTAGCTAAACAACTATAGTGGCGTTTTACATTTTCTCTACGGGAAAATGCCGCAACTGACATTGTAATAGTGCTCATCATTTGATCTTACCAGTGTGTGGTGAAGTAAAATAATGTCAGACAGGTGACCTGAAATTACTGGAGTGGCATCATTCAAAGCTTGGATTAAGATTTTTTAAAACCACTAGCAACTAATGGTACATCAAAATCAAATTTCCCTGACAACATCTGAACTTATAATGTGTTGCCTCTATTAAGATCCCAAGTTATTACACAGTAGCAGGTGCACAATTATGAAACCTATTAGATAATCACTGTGATCTGAAGGTCACTGTACCTGTACTCCCCAGGTGTTATTAACTGTTTCACGAGTGGAGTAGATCGGACTGGCATGGAGGACGGGGAACTGAAGCCACTGCCATAGGGACTGCTGCCTCTGCTTGGACTAAAAGGACTTGGGTAACCAGCAGGATAATAAGAGCTGATGAACAGACTCCGCCTTTTGCTATCTGCAAGATAAAAAAAGCAAGTGACATTGACCTAGTGATAGATAATAGGACTGGAATAAAACTCTGAAATGTGAGCTAAAATATTTTCATAGCAATGTCAACGCCCTTGTATCATTGGAACATAAGAACATAAGAACATAAGAAGTAGGAGCAGGAATAGGCCATACGACCCTTCGGGCCTGCTCCGCCATTCAATAGGATCATGGCTGATCCGAACCTAGACTCACGTCCACTTCCCTGCCCGCTCCCCATAACCCTTAATTCCCTTATCAGCTAGGAAACTGTCTATCTCCGTTTTAAATTTATTTAATGTCGCAGCTTCCACAGCTCTCTGAGGTAGCAAATTCCATAGATTTACTACCCTCTGAGTGAAGAAGTTTCTCCTCATCTCAGTTTTGAAACAGCAGCCCCTTATTCTAAGATTATGCCCCCTAGTTCTAGTCTCACCCATCAGTGGAAACATCCTCCCCGCATCCACCCGATCAAGCCCTCTCACAATCTTATATGTTTCGATAAGATCGCCTCTCATTCTTCTGTATTCCAATGAGTAGAGGCCCAACCTACTCAACCTTTCCTCATAAGTCAACCCCCTCATCTCCAGAATCAACCGAGTGAACCTTCTCTGAACTGCCTCTAGAACAAGTATATCTTTTCTTAAATATGGAAACCAAAACTGTACGCAGTATTCCAGGTGTGGCCTCACCAGCACCCTGTATAGCTGAAGCAAGACTTCCCTGCTTTTATACTCCATCCCCCTTGCAATAAAAGCTAAGATTCCATTGGCCTTCCTGATCACCTGCTGTACCTGCATACTAACCTTCTGTGTTTCATGCATCAGGACCCCCAGATCCCTTTGTACTGTAGCACTTTGCAGTTTCTTTCCATTTAGATAATAACTTGCTCTTTGATTTTTTCTGCCAAAGTGCATAACCTCACACTTTCCAACATTATATTCCATCTGCCAAATTTCTACCCACTCACTTAGCCTGTCTATGTCCTTTTGCAGGTTTTTTATGTCCTCTTCACCCACTGCTTTCCCTCCCATCTTTGTATCGTCTGCAAACTTGGATATGTTGCACTTGGTCCCCTCCTCCAAATCGTTAATATAGATTGTAAAGAGTTGGAGTCCCAGCACTGACCCCTGCGGAACACCACTAGTTACTGATTGCCAACCCGAGAATGAACCATTTATCCCAACTCTCTGTTTTCTGTTAGATAGCCAATCTTCCACCCATGCCAGTATATTACCCCCAATCCCGTGATTTTTTATCTTGTGCAGTAATCTTTTGTGTGGTACCTTGTCAAATGCCTTTTGGAAGTCCAAATATACCACATCCACTGATTCCCCTTTATCCACCTTGTTTGTTACGTCCTCAAAGAATTCGAGCAAATTTGTCAAGCATGATTTCCCCTTCATAAAACCATGCTGACTCTGTCCGATTAAGTTATGCTTATCCAAATGTCCTGTTACTGCTTCCTTAATAATGGACTCCAACATTTTACCAACCACAGATGTTAGGCTAACTGGTCTATAGTTTCCAGCCTTTTGTCTACCTCCCTTTTTAAATAAGGGTGTTACATTAGCAGTTTTCCAATCTGCTGGGACCTTTCCTGAATCCAGGGAGTTTTGGAAAATTACCACCAATGCATCCGCAATCCCTACCGCAACTTCTCTCAAGACCCTAGGATGTAAGCCATCAGGTCCAGGGGATTTATCCGCCTTAAGTCCCATTATCTTACCGAGTACCATCTCCTTAGTGATTGTAATCGTGTTTAGCTCCTCCCCCCCATAGCCCCCTGTTTGTCCAGTGTTGGGATATTTTTAGTGTCCTCTACTGTAAAGACTGATACAAAATATTTGTTCAGCGTATTTGCCATCTCCATGTTCCCCACTACTAATTTCCCAGTGTCGTCCTCTAAGTGACCAACATTCACTTTAGCCACCCTTTTTCTTTTTATATAACTGTAGAAATTCTTGCTATCTGTTTTTATATTTTTTGCTAGTTTACTTTCATAATCTATCTTCCCTTTCTTAATTAATCTTTTAGTTATTCTTTGCTGGTTTTTAAATGCTTCCCAATCTTCTATCCTCCCACTAGATTTGGCTACTTTATATGCCCTTGTTTTTAGTCGGATACTATCCTTTATTACTTTACTTAGCCACGGATGGCTGTCTTTTCTTTTACGCCCTTTTTCCTCAGTGGAATATATTTTTCTTGAAAGTTGTGAAATACCTCCTTGAATGTACACCACTGCTCCTGTACCGTCTTACACCTTAATTTATTTTCCCAGTCCACTTTAGTCAACTCTGCTCTCATACCTACATAGTCTCCTTTATTTAGGCTTAGTATGCTGGTTTGAGATCCAACTCTCTCACCCTCCAACTGAATTTGGAATTCAACCATGTTATGGTCACTCATTCCAAGGGGATCCTTTACTAGGATATTTTTTATTAATCCTGTCTCATTACACAGGACCAGATCTAAGATTGCCTGCAACCCTGGTTGGTTCAGTAACATACTGCTCAAGGAACCCGTCCCTAATGGACTCTATGAACTCTTCCTCAAGGCTGCCCTGCCCAATTTGATTTGTCCAGTCAATATGAAAGTTAAAATCTCCCATGATTATAGCTGTTCCCTTATTACAAGCCCCAACTATTTCCTGATTAATACTCCGACCAATTGAGTTGCAACTGTTAGGAGGCCTATAGACTACGCCCACTAGTGACTTTTTCCCTTATTATTCCTTATCTCCTTGCTCCTTGTTCACTTCAACACACTTTGACACAGCTGAAATCACGTTGGTCATTCGTGTACTCAACCTGTGTGCACAACAGACGCCAGACATAATTTACTTTCTACAAATCCCAACACATTAGAGATAGATCATTCGTATCAAGCAGAATGCACATTCTGCTGATAATGATAGAATGCCAGGATTTGTTAAAGGTAACCTTTAAAACTACTATTTTTCTTACAGTTCAAACTTATTATACATAGATACATAGAAGATAGGAGCAGGAGTAGGCCATCCGGCCCTTCGAGCCTGCTCCGCCATTTAATGAGATCATGGCTGATCCTCCAATTCAGTATCCCGTCCCCGCCTTCTCTCCGTAACCCTTAACCCCTTTTGCCTGTAGAAATATATCTAATTCCCTCTTAAATATATTTAATGAGCTGGCGTACACTGCCCTCTGTGGCAATGAGTTCCACAGGTTCACCACCCTCTGAGTGAAGAAATTCCCCCTCATTTCTGTCCTAAATGGTTTAGCCCTTATCCTTAAATTATGTCCTCTAGTTCTGTTCTCACCCGCCAAGGGAAACATTCCTTCTGCATCTAGTCTGTCTAGACCTGTCAGAATTTTATACACTTCTATGAGGTCCCCTCTCAATCTTCTAAACTCCAGTGTGTACATCCCTAAACTACATAGTCTCTCCTCATAGGTCAATCCCGCCATTCCTGGTATCAGCCTGGTGAATCGCCGCTGCACCCCCTCCATGGCAAGAACATCTTTCCTCAGATGAGGCGACCAAAACTGTACACAGTACTCGAGGTGTGGTCTCACCAGTGCCCTGTACAGCTGCAGCAAGGTATCCCTGTTCCTGTATTCCAACCCTTTTGCTATGAAGGCCAGCATACCGTTTGCCTTCTTGATCGCCTGTTGCACCTGCATGCTCGCCTTCAGTGACTGGTGTACAAGAACACCCAGGTCTCTCTGTACTTCCCCCTCTCCCAATTTATTGCCATTTAAATAATAATTTGCCCTCCCGTTCCTGCACCCAAGGTGGATAACTTCGCACTTGTCCACATTATAGTGCATCTGCCATTTATCCGCCCAATCACCCAGTCTGTCCAAATCGCTCTGGAGCTTCCTGGTCTCCTCCTCTGAGCCCACCCCCCCTCCTAGTTTAGTGTCGTCTGCAAATTTGGAAATGCTGCATCCGACTCCCTGATCCAGGTCATTAATGTAAATTGTGAACAGCTGGGGACCCAGGACAGATCCCTGTGGTACCCCACTTGTTACTGCCTGCCATTCAGAAAATGAGCCGTTTATTCCAACTCTCTGTTTTCTATCTGACAGCCAGTTCTCTATCCACGTCAATACTTTCCCCTTTATCCCATGAGCTTCAATTTTCCCTGCTAATCTTTTATGTGGGACCTTATCGAAGGCCTTTTGGAAGTCCAGGTACACCACATCTACTGGCTCTCCCCCATCTATTTTACCAGTTACTCCCTCAAAAAATTCCAATAGATTAGTCAAGCACGATTTACCCTTTGTAAATCCATGTTGACTCTGTCCTATCCTGTCCCCATTTGCTAAGTGCTCCGCTATTTCATCCTTAATGATGGACTCCAGCATTTTGCCCACAACTGATGTAAGGCTTACAGGTCTGTAATTACCTGCTTTTTCCCTACCCCCCTTTTTGAATAGTGGGGTAACGTTAGCTACCCTCCAATCCATGGGCACTGTTCCCGAGTCTAATGAATTCTGAAAAATCATACTTAGTGCATCCGCTATCTCTAGGGCCACCTCCTTCAGCACCCTAGGATGCATGTTATCAGGCCCTGGGGATTTGTCCGCCTTCAATCCCTTTAGCTTCCTTAACACCATATCCTTAGAGATATTGACTTGCGTCAGTTCCTCCTTTGCAAATGTCCCTATTTTTCCCGATATCCCAGGGAGGTTTTTTGTGTCTTCCTTCGTAAAGACTGACCCAAAGTATGCATTTAGTTGGTCTGCCATTTCTTTATTTCCCGTTATATATTCCCCCGTATCTGACTGCAATGGGCCAACTTTGGTTTTCACCAGTCTTTTCCTCTTGATATACTTATAAAAGCTTTTGGAGTTAGTTTTTATATTTCTTTTAGAGGTTACTGTTTCTGAAGACGACACAACATGTTGCGTTCTGTAGTGTGTTTAGGCAAGACAATATCCGAATAAATTTAATGAGACATTGTATACTGTGATACATTCCAAATGAAAGCAATTTCAAATTGAAGTCGCTGGGACTTGCCATTTCATGTTACTGTTCTAAGCAAAATGCCATTGGATTCCCAAGAGATCCAATAGTTGGGCATAAATACACATTTTATAAATAATGATTTTAAATGATGTTAACGTTCAAGAACAAGCCATACTGCCTCCAATTACTGCAATTTAAGAACTCATTGATTTAAACTGGTTTTCCTCCAAAAAGACCTTATATTCTTTATTCAAAGCATCTGACATTTTCCTGATCTGTGGTACTGCAGTAACCTAGAAATGTTTTAAAAAAAGATCCTCCAGCTACAGGTTTGTTGCAGGTTAATTGAGCAGTTCCATTTGTGAAAGAAAATGGCATTTGTAAATGGAGGTTGGAAAAGATGTAGGAGAAGTCTTTTTTTTTTGATTATCGTATATAAAGTCAAATATAAATCAGTGTTTATGGTTTAAACCAGTAAAGCACAGTCAAGGAGAGGAGCTTTATGCAGACCTTTGAAAGCAAGGAGGGAGGTGGCAAGGTGAAGAGATTTTGGCAAGCAGTTCAAAGGACATGAGCATAGTGGCTGGATGAATGACTGGCGATTGTGGAGCAGAGGGTGTGGGGAACATTAGAGTTGATTCACAATTGGGAATTCCCAGAGAGGAGTGGCACTCCGGGGATTGCACGTCAGGAAATCCCAGACTCAAAGCTCAGAATCATCAATACATTAAAATTAATGGAAGAAAAAGTATAGGCTGTGGGCCTGCAATTACTTGACCTGTGCTGCCTGTTAGCGCTGTTCCTTACAGAGCGATCCACATTGCGGAATTAACCCCGAAGAGTAATGCAGTGTCAGAGGAGTAGAAGGTATGTGTGGGATGTGCAATTGAACATCAAATCATAGAATCATAGAATGGTTACAGCACGACAGAAGGCCACCCGGCCCGTCGAGCCCATGCTGACTCTCAGCTAGTCCCACTCCCCCGCCCTTTCCCCATAGCTCTGCAATTTTTTTTTCTTCAGATACTTATCTGAAATTTTGAAAGATAAAATTGAGTTTGCCTCCACCACCCTTTCAGGCAGTGCATTCCAGATCTTAACCACTCGCTGCGTAAAAAAGTTTTTTCTTACGTTGCCTTTGGTTCTTTTGCCAATCACCTTAAATCTATGTTCTCTGGCTCTCGACCCTTCTGCCATTGCAAACAGTTTCTCTCTATCTACCCTGTCCAGAGGCCTCATGATTTTGAACACCTCTATCAAATCTCCTCTCAATCTTCTGTGCTCCAAGGAGAACAACACCAGCTTCTCCAGTCTATCAATGTAACTGAAGTTCCTCATCCTTGGAATCATTCTCGTAAATCTTTTCTGCATCTTCTCTAAGGCCTTCACATCCTTCCTAAAGTGTAGTGCCCAGAATTGGACACAGTACTCCAGTTGGGGCTGGACCAGTGTTTAATACAGGTTCCTCATAATTTCCACACTTTCGTACTCTATACCTCTATTTATGAAGCCCAGGATCCCGTAAACCTTTGTAACTGCTTTCTCAAACTGCCCTGCCACCTTCAACGATTTATGCACACATACCACCAGGTCTCTCTGTTCATGCACCCGCTTTAGGATTGTACCCTTTAGTTTATATGTCCTCTCCTCATTCTTTCCACCAAAAAGCATCACTTCACACTTTTCTGTATTAAATTTCATCTGCCACGTGTCTACCCATTTCACCAGCCTGTCTATGTCTTCCTGAAATCTATCACTATCCTCCTCACTGTTCACTATACTTCAAGTTTTGTGTCATCTGCAAATTTTGAAATTGTGCCCTGTACACCCACGTCCAAGTCATTAATATATATCAAGAAAAGCAGTGGTCCTAGAACCGACCCCTGGGGAACACCACTGTGTACCTTCCTCCAGACCAAAAAACAACCACTCACCACTAATCTCAGTTTCCTGTCACTTAGCCAATTTCATATCCATGCTTCCACTGTTCCTTTTATTCCATGGGCTTCAACTTGGCTGGCAAGCCGATTATGTGGTACTTTGTCGAACGCCTTTTGGAAATCCATGTACAGTATGTCAACCGCATTACCCTCATCAACCCTCTCTGTTACCTCATCAAAAAACTCGATCAAGTTGGTTAAACACGATTTGCCTTTAAAAATCTGTTCTGGCTTTCCTTAATTAATCCACCCCTATCCAAGTGACTGTTGATTTTGTCCCTGATTACTGTTCCTAAAAGCTTCCCCACTACCGAGGTCAAACTGACTGGCATGTAGTTGCTGGGTTTATCTTTACACCCTTTTTTGAACAATGGTGTAACATTTGCAATTCTCCAGTCCTCTGGCACCACCCCTGCATCTATGGAGGATTGGAATATTATGGCCAATACCTCCGTGATTTCTGCCCTCAATTCCCTCAGCATCCTAGGATGCATCCCATCCGCTCCTGGTGATTTATCTATTTTAAGTACAGCCAGCCTTTCTAATACCTCTTCTTTATCAATTTTTATCCTATCAAGTATCTCTACTACCTCCTCCTTCACTATGTTTATGGCAGCATCCTCTTCCTTGGTGAAGACAGATGCAAAGTACTCATTTAGTACCTCAGCCATACCCTCTGGCTCCATGCATAGGTCTCCTTTTCAGTCCCTAATCAGCCCCACCCGACCTCTTACTACCTGTTTACTATTTATATGCCTAAAGAAGACTTTGGATTACCTTTTATGTTGGCTGCCATTCTATTCTCATATCCTCTCTTTGCCCCTCTTATTTTCTTTTTCACTTCTCCTCTGACCTTTCTATATATAGCCTGATTCTCAGACGTATTTGCAGCCTGACATCTGTCATATGCGCTCTTTTTCTGCTTCATCATATTCTCTGTCTGGTTCGACATTCAGGGAGCTCTGATTTTAGTTGCCCTACCTTTCTCCCTTGTGGGAATGTACCTCGACTGTACCCGAACTGTTTCCTCTTTAAAGGCAGCCCATTGTTCCATTACAGTTTTGCCTGCCAATCTTTGATTCGAGTTTACCCGGGCCAGATCCATTCTCATCCCACTGAAATTGGCCTTCCCCCAGTTAAACATTTTTACTCTAGATTGCTCCCTGTCCTTTTCCATAGCTAATCTAAACCTTATGATATTATGATCACTGTTCCCTAAATGTTCCCCTACTGACACTTGCTCCACTTGACCTACCTCATTCCCCAGAACCAGATCCAGCAATGCCTCCTCCCTCGTCAGGCCAGAAACATACTGATCAAGAAAGTTCTCCTGAACACACTTCAGAAATTCTTCCCCTTCTCTACCGTTAACACTATTACAATCCCAGTCTATATTAGGATAGTTGAAGTCCCCCATTATTACTACGCTATTGTTCATGCACCCCTCTGTAATTTGTCTGCAAATTTGCTCCTCCATATCTTTCCCACTATTTGCTGGTCTATAGAATACACCTAGTAGTGTACTGGCACATCTTTTATTTCTTAACTCTAGCCATATAGATTCTGTCCTTGACCCCCCCAGGACATCCTCCCTCTCCAGCACTGTAACATTCTCCTTAACCAATACTGCCACACCACCTCCTATCTTTCCTTCCCTATTTTTCCTGAACACCTTATAACCAGGAATATTTAATACCCAATCCTGCCCTTTTTTGAGCCAGGTCTCAGTTATTGCCACAGCATCATATTCCCATGTGGCTATTTGTACGTGTAGCTCACTTACCTTGTTTACTACGCTTCGTGTTTCGTGTGTTCACATACATGCACTGTAAATCTTAGACCATCCTGTATTCTCTTTTAGTTGGACCCCACCTTAGTAATACCTTACTATTTCGTATTTTAGTGCTCTCTGCCTGTCCCAATCCTTTGAGCACTTTATTTCCCCTTGCTAATGTTACATCCTGGTGCCCATCCCCCTGCCAAATTAGTTTAAAGTCTCCCCAACAGCACTAGCAAACCTTCCCACGAGGATATTGGTTCCAGCCCTGTTGAGGTGCAACTTCATGTAGGAACTTCAGGATGCTTCATTTGTCCCAGAGGCCGATGTTTGCAGGAGATGCCTCCAGCTGCTCGAAGTCATGCTGAGGGTTTCTGAGCTTTAGGGGCAGCTGGATTCATTGCAGGGCATATGGGTGGTTGAATGTTTCCTGGATCGTAGGTTCCAGGAGGTGGTCACCCCACAACCAGATAGAGTTCAGAATAGCAAGTGGGTGGCCTCCCGGAAGGGTAGGAAAAGGCAGGCAATGCAGGAATCCTCCTGGAGTGTGGCACTCTCAAACTGATATTCAGCATTGAATACCAGTGAGGGTTACGACACCTCAAAGGAATGCAGCCTGGCACCATGAAACAATGGACTGTGCAAGAGGGTACAGCAAAGTGTAAGAACGCAGTAGTAATTGGTGATTCAATAGTCAGGGGGATAGACAGGCAGTGCTGCTACCGTTGACGTGAGACCCGTATGGTATGTTGCCTCCCTGGTGCCAGGGTAAGCAACATCACAGAGAGGGTGCAGGACATTCTGCGAGGGGAAGGGGAAGAGCCATAAGTTGTGGTCCATGTTGGAACCAACAACATAGGGAGGAAGAGGGTTGAGGTCCTGCAGTCAGAGTTTAAGGAGCTAAGGAGGAAGTTAAAAAGCAGGACCTAAAAGGTAGTAATCTCTGGATTACTCCCAGTGCCACGCGCTAGTGAGAGTAGAAATAAGAGGACATGGCAGGTTAATGCATGGCTGGAGACATGGTGCAGGAGGGAGGGTTTCAGATTCCTGGGACACTGAGACCAGTTCTGTAGCAGGAAGGGCCTGGACAAGATGGACGGGTTGCACCTGAACAGAGCTGGGACCAATATCTTTGCGGGCAGGTTAACTAGTGCTGTGGGGTGTCGAAGTTTGACTTCCGATTAAAGACTCTTGTAAACAATATCGTCAAAGAAGGCTTTTTATTATATTTTACTTGCAAGGAGACTGCAACCATAGCCCAATTAGCTATGATGACAGACTGCCGAATCACAGAAAATGGAGTATTCTTATACAGTATAATATCACATGACATGTTGTTTAAGGTAAGCTAAGTTAACAATTAGAAAAAACACATTAGAAATGCCTTACAATGAGACTAGCTAATCTCTATAAAATGGAGTCTATCTATTTTACTTCTCGCACCAAGGCCAAGGCGACTGGTGTGTTTACTTTACTAGCCCTTGGTTATCTCAATATTAAGCCTGTTTTTCTTTTGTGCAGGCAGTCTTTTGCTGACAGCATAGTCTAAGAATTTAAAGTTATTTTCAGAAAAGAACATAACAATGGATTTTTTTCCTTTTCCACACAAGTCAGAGTTGGCCATTTTATTAGTTTAAATTCAAGGACACCATTTTGTCCGAGACAAAAACTGCACTTCCACATTCCCCCCTTTTTTGTCCTTCTAGGACAAAATAGCTCAATTTAACTTTTTCGGTCTTTCTTGTCGGTTCCTGTACCAAATTTGGATTTTGGTCAGGGATGCCAACTTCTTTTCTGTTTTAACCATCCTCGGGATTATACCTGTATTGATGGCTGACCTTATTTAAGATCGTCCTTCTTCTCTGTCTAGTCTCGGTGTTTGGGCGTATGTTCTTGTAGGGGTTTTAGTTGTGTTTTGGTGACTGTGGCGTACTTTTGTGGTTCATTAGTCTGCTGTTCTCTAACTTTTCCTGCAGCTTTTACTAGCCTGCAGTTCAGGTGTCACTATACACCCTCTAAGGAGATAGGGTACAGCAGCCAGCAGCTCATAGAGGAGTTCTAAGTCATGGCCCACACAGTTTATGCCTATCCTGTGGGGTTCTCCTAGGGAACTGCAGCTTATAGAGGAGGACTGATTCATGACCCACACAGTTTATACCTGACCTGTGGGGTTCTCCTAAGCACAAGTGCTTTTACGTGAGCCTCCAGAGTGCGGACCAAGTGATATACAAGGTCGACGTCACCGGCAGTTGAAAGGAGTCCTCTCTCTTTCCCTAGCCTGCAGATCCCATGTGGGTGGAAGAATGTTTACCGAAAGTGGGGAGCATGCAAAAATGTATATATATCTATATGTATATTTTGTCTAGATTGTCTAATCCTCAAAATTGTATGTTATTCAATCGCCTCAGTTCCTCCCCGAAGGGACCATACTTTTCTTCTTCGTCATTTATTTCTTTCTGTATCATTATACTTACTTCAGGTATGACTACCTTGCCTAACCTATCAAATCTTTTAATCATCTTAAACACCTCGATCAGGGTTCACGTTGGTGCGGAAAACGGTAAAACCCATCTGATTGTCAGTATTCAATCGTTTAGTCCGATTCAATGGTCTGTTATTAGTCAAATTCATCAAACTGGTAGTATTGAACCACCAGCTTTCCATGGAACTTCCTGCCTTGTACGTAATAAACTTTTGTATGCAACGACTTTTCCCCACATTAACTCTGTTCCCTTTAGTCTGTCCTAGATCGCGTTCCCAGCATATATCCCCGATTGGTCGGCCCTTTCCCGATGTATTGGTAAGGGCTAGAAAAGGAGGTTCTTTCGTATAATCATACGTCGGCTTGTACCATCCTTTAAAATTTTCTAACGAATATCCTCCCCCCTTAAACTCGTTTCTTAGGCTAGACCACTTTTGTTCCCATATTTTTCCGAAGGTGGATAGGGCGGTATCTTTCTGTTTCGTATGATTTTTATTAATTATCCATTCTGCTATATCTGTGAGGTTCAAGGGTATCGGTCGCAGAGGTATTCCTCTTTTCACATAAGTAGGAATATGGCTACATACCCAACAGGCGTTTATCCCACTTTTTTTGGCATACTTATATGACATATACAAAGAGGTGTTCATATGTAATTCTCGTTTCTTTCGGGGTTCTTTTCCTCTCCCTTGGCAGGCTATACATATCAGTCCGATTAGTAGGTAAAACGTAAATAACAGCTTCATTGTTTAAGTCTTTTCAAATTCAAATTCAACTGTCCTTATCTGATACTTTCTTGCAATGGGATGCGTGGATCCAAGTAGGTCTTTCCTTGACCTTTACAGCTGTATTTGTTGTCAAGAGTACTTGATATGGCCCTTCAAAGCGTGGCTGCAGACCGTTCTTCCTCTTAAAGACCTTTACGTAGACGTCATCTCCTGGTTCCAAGTTATGGCACTTTCCTTCAGCCGGTTCCGTTTGAGCTTCCTTTACCTGTTGGTGAAAGCTGGAAATACATCTAGTTAATGCAATAGTTTAGCATACTTTCATCCATTTTATGAATGTCCATTTGTTTAACCGTAAAGGGTGCTGAGAATGGCAGCCTTTGGGGCTGTCCCATAACAATCTCATGTGGCGACAGTCCAGTTGTCCTGTTAGTTGCTGCTCGCATTACCATCAATGCTAAGGGTAACAGTTCAACCCATTTTAGTCCAGTTTCATTGCAAAGTTTAGAAAGTTTATTCTTCAGCATTCCGTTATATCTTTCTACTAGTCCCGCGGATTGCGGATGATAACTGCAGTGGAAATGCTGATTAATCTGCAAAGCCTTACATAGTTCCTTTATGATCTTTCCAGTAAAATGTGATCCGTTGTCGCATGAAAGTTGCATAGGTATTCCAAACCTTGGTATGATTTCTTTTAACAAACACTTTGCAACTGTTACAGCATCATTCTTTTACATGGAAAAGCTTCAACCCATCTTGAAAACATATCTATGATTACCAACACGTATAAGTCCTTCAAAATTTAATTATTATTTTTTTTTTAGTTACCCCCCCCCCACCCTGTGTTGTTTTGCATTTTACGATTCCCTTATCACTTCTATTTGTCTTTTGATGCTTGATATTCGACCTTGCTGGCATTTCTGCTATCTATTCCTGGCTGCATGTTGTCATTTTTTGTTCTAAGAATTAAAACCCATCTTTGAATCTAACAGCTATTTCTTACAATTCCCTTCTTTGAGAAGGAAATAACCCTTATTGACTTCTCACAATCGGCTCTTGACTAATCTAGCTAGTTCTTATTGCTCTCTCTCAACTTGGGCATTAGTTAGTAGGGAGTCTTGAAGATTTCTCCCTTCTAATAGTCCATTCCGGTGTTCCAATTCTGCCCCGCCTGGGGTATCCTCTGTTTCTTCTATCTTTCCTGATGTTACCCCGCCTGGGGTCTCCTCTACATTGCTTCGGATCTTCTCTTTCGGTGTGCTCAATTTGTTAGTGCTGGTTAGTCATGGGCATGAGTACCCAATTGGCTTGTGTATCTTACTACATAGGTTACATATATCAAATACACTATCATTACAAGTTGGAGAACTACCAGAGCGTGTGAAATTGACTTCTAAGTGTGTGCTGATATATTAAGCCCAATTATCCCACCAGTGTGAGTTGTCCCCTATGCTGTCAATTTCAATATCTATTCTCGAGTTGTCTTCCTTCAGAACATAAAAAATGCTTTAGGGAGGAGTTCAGTCGCATCATGAGCTCACTGATAACCTTAGACAACAGGGGAATGTCGTATCCGAATTATGCCACATAATTGTGCAGCTCATACTTAAGTACCTCATTTACTGTCAGTTTCACTTGAGCATAGGTTTCGATATTATGTAAAATGTGTTGGTTAACGGGACAGGTCCTGTTAGACCCGTAAAGCATGGTAGTTGCGGTAGTAGTGACACAGGAGGCACTACCAAAACCACCTCACACTGTATTCGCACTGGTTTTTCCCACGCTCTGTTACCTACAAAACACAATTATTACAGTCACAGTTAAATTCAGTCTTACAATTTCAAGCAACATTACAGTTTAACATCTAATCAACAAATCATGGACTTAAAAGATTCTCCAGATCTCTCTTTTACTCGTATCCATCTTGTGGATAATTCTTACTAAACATGATTTCTCCTTAGCCCTCAATTGTCCCAATCCAGATTCCATGTAACTCTCCACTTCAACTTCAATTTCAATCCTTCTAACAGGTACCAGTGTATTTAACTCTATTCTGATTGTTTCATTAATTAGATAGTTTCTCGATGGAGTATGTGTCAATGCTTTAAAAGTTGTCTCGCTCTCCTGAGCCACATTAACCATTTCATGTCTTGCTGTTGTCAAGTAACTGAGCATGTCTGAGACCCGTTCTTCAGTGCAAATTCAACATACATTTCCAGATGGTAATCGCTTCATACGTAACAAATCACATTTGCACACTCATACCGGTATCTCAATATCATGCCACATGTGCCTTTCTCGGGCTTTCAGGTATCTTATCAAAAGATTGTCTTTGTTCATCTTCCTCTGCATGGTCTCGATATCTTGGATAGTGGCCAGGCTATCAAATTCAGTTTTCTTAAAAAGTTCATTATAGGCAGGGACACAAATGTCTCCAAGGGAAAGCTATCAATTTACTATTCTTAGCTACACTTTCCTGACTTTCACTAACAAGTTTTTTTTAAATTCCCATTCAGCAGTGTAATTTCTCCTGTTTCTATCTTACACATCCCATTAATTACCATTCATATCTCATTCATGAGCCCTGGAGTAACTTTACTGTCCAGTATAATATTTAAGATTGAAAACATAGATCAAACATTCTCACTAGGTCCAAGTTACTAACACTTTTTATTTATCATTATTTTAGAGGATCTTTTATTTTCCCAAAAGTAACCCCATATATATATATAGTGCCTGAGTCCATTTTGTTATTACAAAATTATCCCAAAATCCAAACAGCAGTACTGTTGAACTGATAGGTTTTGTCAATGTTCAAGTTCATTTCTATCAATTTATCTTCCATTTCCAATTTCAGAAACAAATGATTTCCAGGCTAGGTGGCTTACACAGTGTTTTAACATTAGAGACAGAAGTGCTGCAATTAGTTTACAAAGTAACTTCCATATAACAAAAGAAAGAAGAGAATCCATTGTGACTCTGCTTAGAGCCCAAGGGGTTAATTTATATAGTCATAATTTTCCTTCTGTCACTGTGGGGACATATTAACTTAAAATTAAGAAACTTATATTTAATAATGTCCAATATCTTTAAATTTCATACTAAAGTTGTTGCTCGATGAACTTAATCAGCTGTCAGTGGAAAGGGTTAACTCCTTTGCAGGTTTTTTTAAGAAGCTGGAGCGAAACATTATCAGGCGCACGCAATTGCGTCACTTTACGTAAATTAAAAAAAACTTTCCCGATCCAAAAAAGCAGTTGTGTTTTCACACTTTAACTGAACATGAACAGAACAGATAAAACAAAACAAAATAGCACATGCTTGCAGAACTAGTAAATTACATCATATTTCTTATTGTCCTTTCTTCAGATGTCTTTCCAAAATACTATAACTATAAATTAGTTTTTTCACATTTAAGCAAATCAAATCAAATTGCTTTGGAAGATTTCACCATAGCAACCGCGACTCCAAGGTTAAATCTTAGACCGAAACTTAATCTTTTGTTAAACAAACTTTTTTTTGTTGTTCTTCTCAGTTTTTACACAGCAGCTGAAGTTAAATTGTAATTCAAAGTAAAAAAAATTTTTTTCTAATTCTTGGGGCACTTTCCCTGCAAAGTCTGATATAAAATTCCTGTCTATCCCTGACAGTAAAGGCGAATTTCCTTGTGATTCCTCTGCCAATGGTATGGACCAGAACCCGTTCTGTATCCAAGACTGTAAATATTTATTTCAAAATCTGGTTTCAGACCATTAAATATCTTATTCAATGCGGTCTACACAAATTTACACCAACCAGAATTTCACCGTGCACAATGAAAGTCTGGTTTTTTTAATAGGTTAATTAACCTCAATAATTCCAATTCAATCCAGATCAAAAAAATTTTTTTTTAAACTAACCAGTGTCAGTTGGAAAAGAAACCACAATCACATTTAACAAAGAAACAATTACCATGCCTTGTAAACATTCAAATTAATTTTCTTTCCAGGCACATTGGCAACTGTGACTTCAAGGCTGAAGCTTATACCTCTTTTGTAAAACAATTAACAAACTTAAAACAACACACTTGAGTATCATTCAAGACAAGTCTTCAAAGAGTTAAAAACAGCTTTTAGCTCTCTGTACAAAAGTGTGGGTGGAGCTAAAACATAAACAAAATGATTAACACCCTTTTTTTTTTAGGCAGAATTTTTTTCAGGGACAAAATAATACTGTAACTTAACAAACTTAAACATTCACACAATCAGGAATCTTTTACACTTTTCATTCACACTTTCACACAACTGAAATTCCAGTATTCCTTTTAAGATTCCTTTCACTCAACAAATCTCATATATATAGGCACTCTCCTTCTAAATCGTGTAAGTTTTACCCTTTACCGCCTTATGATTATTTCTGACCATCCAATAATATTACAAGACAATAACAAGAACTAACAACAATCAAGACAATTATAAGTAATGCAAAAAACCAAATAGGCAAACAAATCAAATAATTAAACATTTAACCTTATACTTTAAACTAAACAAGTAGTCAATTCTCAGTTTTGCATTGTTCTTCATTACAAACTGAGTCCTTAACATTTAACTTATACTCTATACTCTGCCGTGAGATTCTCAATAGTCATTTACTGATTTTGTGATAGTCAATTTACTGATTTTTTTTTTGATAGTCAATTTTCAGTTATTTTTTTTTCCTCACGGCTCAAGGGTCCCACCCTTGATACTGCAGTTTTATCTCCTGGTACCTTTTATCTCCTGGTACCTTTTATCTCCTGGTACCTTTTATTTCCTGGTACCTTTTTTTTCTCCTGGTACCTTTTATTTCCTGGTACCTTTTTTTTCTCCTGGTACCTTTTATCCTGCAGCTTTCGCTGCTCAAGGGCAAGGGACCCACCCTTGAGACTGCAGTTTTAATCCGGGATACAACCCTGTCGACTTTTTCCCTTGCCTTCTTTGCCCAACAGTTTTTTTTTTAAATTTCCTTCCCTTTTTTTTTCCAATTTACTGATTTTTTTTTTCCCAATTTGTCTAAATCAAAAGCTACAAGATTCAACTCAAATCTAAACAAAAGTCTTAACAATCGCAGTGTACCTGTCGGAAGAAACAGACATACATCATTCAGGATCTAATGAGAAATCCCTTTTTTTTGTGATAAAAAATCACTGTGGCCATAGGATTTGTCACTAGAAATTCATGATGCCTTGTCCGTGACTTACCGAAAGATAGCAAGCGATCTCGGTGGAACCTCCAAGAAACTGTCGAAGTTTGACTTCCGATTAAAGACTCTTGTAAACAATATCGTCAAAGAAGGCTTTTTATTATATTTTACTTGCAAGGAGACTGCAACCATAGCCCAATTAGCTATGATGACAGACTGCCGAATCACAGAAAATGGAGTATTCTTATACAGTATAATATCACATGACATGTTGTTTAAGGTAAGCTAAGTTAACAATTAGAAAAAACACATTAGAAATGCCTTACAATGAGACTAGCTAATCTCTATAAAATGGAGTCTATCTATTTTACTTCTCGCACCAAGGCCAAGGCGACTGGTGTGTTTACTTTACTAGCCCTTGGTTATCTCAATATTAAGCCTGTTTTTCTTTTGTGCAGGCAGTCTTTTGCTGACAGCATAGTCTAAGAATTTAAAGTTATTTTCAGAAAAGAACATAACAATGGATTTTTTTCCTTTTCCACACAAGTCAGAGTTGGCCATTTTATTAGTTTAAATTCAAGGACACCATTTTGTCCGAGACAAAAACTGCACTTCCACATTGGGAGGGTTTACACTAATTCAGCAGGGGTTTGGGCTCCAAGATGCAGTAGGAACAAGGTGCACAGAGGATTGGGAGAGATAGTTAAAGTTAGAAATAATATAGAATTAGGTGGGATCATAGAAAATAGAAAAGTTAGGTTTGGAGTGCATGTGTGTAAATGCACAAAGTGTGGTTAATAGGGTTGGTGAGCTACAGGTGCAAATAGCCATGTGGGAATATGATATAATGGCGATAACTGAGACCTGGCTCAAAAAAGGGGAGGACTGCATGCTTAATATACCTGGGTACCAGGTGACATGAATCTGTCATTCATGAAAGAAAGACTTATGAAATAATACTGAGTGGCCTGCGGGTGGCGCTGTCCAGGGAGAGTATAAATACTCGGGCACGGGCCCAGCTTGCGCAGGACATTCTTAACAGGAACTAGTGAAGGACACAACTAGACCTCCATGTTGTAAAACAGTTGATTAAAGCTTTGTTTAACGCTTAGACCAAGTGCCTAGTAGTTTTCTTACGTCACCAGGTATTCAGGAAAGATAGGGATGGTAAAAAAGGAGGAGGGGTAGCAGTTTTGATGAAGGGAAATATTTCAGTGCTAGAAAGAGAGAATGTCCTTGAGGGGTCAAAGACAGAATCTATTTGGTTGGAGTTAAGAAACAAAAAAGGAGCTATAACGCTACTTGATATATTTTATAGGCCACCAAATAGTGGGAAACATAGAAACATAGAAAAATAGGAGCAGGAGTAGGCCATTCGGCCCTTCGAGCCTGCTCTGCCATTCAATATGTTCATGGCTGATCCTCTATCTCAATACCATATTCCCGCTCTCTCCCCATACCCATTGATGCCTTTTGTGTCTAGAAATCTATCTATCTCCTTCTTAAATATATTCAGTGACTTGGCTTCCACAGCCTTCTGTGGTAGAGAATTCCACAGGTTCACCACCCTCTGAGTGAAGAAATTTCTCCTCATCTCAGTCCTAAATGTCCTACCCCATATCCTGAGACTGTGACACCTCGTTCTAGACCCCCATCCTCCCTGCATCCAGTCTGTCTAGCCCTGTCAGAATTTTATACGTTTCCACGAGATCCCCTCTCATTCTTCTAAACTCTAGTGAATACTGGCCTAGTCGACCCAATCTCTCCGCATACGACAGTTCTGCCATCCCAGGAATCAGTCTGGTGAACCTTCACTGCACTCCCTCTATGGTAAGTATATCCTTTCTTAGGTAAGGAGACCAAAACTGCACACAGTACTCCAGGTGTGGTCTCACCAAGGCCCTGTATAACTGTAGTAAAACATCCTTGATCCTGCACTCAAATCCTCTTGCAATGAAGGCCAACATACCATTTGCCTTCCTAACTGCTTGCTGCACCTGCATGTTTGCTTTCAGTGACTGGTTTACAAGGACACCCAGGTCCCTTTGTACATCAACATTTCCAAATCTATCACCATTTAAATAATACTCTGCCTTTCTGTTTTTCCTACCGAAGTGGATAACTTCCATTTATCCACGTTATACTGCATCTGCCATGTATTTGCCCACTCACTCAAATTGTCTAAATCGCCTTGAAGCCTCTTTGCATCCTCCTCACAACTCACAATCCCACCTAAGTTCGTGTCATCAGCAAACTTGGAAATATTACATTTGGTTCCCGCATCCAAATCATTGATATATATTGTGAATAGCTGGGGCCCAAGCACTGATCCCTGCGGTACCCCACTAGTCACCGCCTGCCACCCCGAAAAAGACCCATTTATTCCTACTCTCTGTTTCCTGTCTGGAAGGAGATAGAGGAGCAGATTTACAAAGAAATTACTGTGAGGTGCAAGAACTATAGAGTAGTGATAATGGGAGACTTTAACTACCCCAATATTGAATGGGCAGTGATTGTGTTAAGCGCAGAAAAGGGGAGGAATTTCTGAAGTGTATTCAGGAGAATTTTCTTGATCAGTATGTTTCCTGCCCAACGAGGAAGGAGGCATTACTGGATCTAGTCCTGGGAAATGAAGTGGGCCAATTGGAGAATGTCACAGTCAGGGAGCATCTCGGGAATAGTGATCATAGTATTGTAATGTTTAGGTTAGTTATGGAGAAGGACAAGGAGTAATCTAGAATAAAAATATTTAACTGGAGAAGGGTTAATTTCAGCGAATTGAGGAGGGATCTGGCCCGGGTAAATTGGAGTCAAAGACTGGCAGGCAGAAATGTAATGGAGCAATGGATGATATTTAAAGAGGGAATGGTTCAGGTACAGTCTAGGTACATTCCCACAGGGGGGAAAGGGAGGGCAACCAAAGCCAGAGCTCCCTGGATGGCGACGGAGTTAGAGAGTAGGATGAAGCAGAAAAAGGGGGCATATGACAGATGTCAGTTTGATAATACAAGGGAGAATCAGGCTGAATATAAAAAATAGAGGAGAAGTGAGAAAGGAAATAAGAGGGGCAAAGAGACAGTATGAGAATAGATTGGCGGCTAACATAAAACAGAATCCAAAGGTCTTCTATAGGCATATTAACAGTAAAAGGAGCGGTGGGGCTGATTAGGGACAAAAATGGAGATCTATTGGTGAAGGTAGAATGCATGGCTGAGGTACTAAATGAGTACTTTGCATCAGTGTTTAACAAGGAAAAGGACTCTGCCAAAGCCACGGCAAACGAGAAGGCTGCCGGAATACTGGATGAGATAAAAATCAATAAAGACAAGGTACTAGAAAGGCTGGCAGTACTTAAAGTGGATAAGTCACCCGTTCCGGATGGGATGCATGCTAGGTTTGCTGAGGGAAGTAAGGGTAGAAATTGCAGAGGTACTGGCCATAATCTTCCAATCCTCCTTGGATGCAGGGGTGGTGCCAGAGGACTGGAGGATTACAAATGTACACTCTTGTTCAAAAAAGGGAAGAAGGATAAACCTGGGAATTACAGGCCAGTCCATTTAACGTCAGTGGTGGGAAGCTTTTAGAAACAATAATCCAGGAGAAAATGAACAGCCACTTGGACAAGCATGGACTAATATAAGGAGAACCAGAATTGATTTGTTAAGGGCAAATTGTGTTTGATTCGATGGAGTTTTTTGATGAGGTAACAAAGAGGGTGGATGAGGGCAGTGCAGTTGATGTTGTGTATATAGACTTTCAAAAGGTCTTTGATAAAGTACCACATATGAGGCTTGTTAGCAAAATTGAAGTCCATGGGATAAAAGGGGTAGTAGCAGCATGGATACAAAATTGGCTAAGGGATAGAAAACAGAGAGTTATGGTAAATGGCCGTTTTTCAGACTGGTGGGAGGTATACAGTAAAGTTCCCCAAGGTTCAGTACTTGGACCACTGCTGTTTTTGATATACAATAATGACTTGGACTTGGGGGTACAGGGCACAATTTTGAAATTCGCAGATGACACTGAACTTGGAAGTGTAGTAAACAGTAAGGAAGATAGTAATAGACTTCAAGAGGACATAGACAGGCTAGTCACATGGCAAATGAAATGCAATGCAGAAAAGTGTGAGGTGATACATTTTGCTAGGAAGAATGAGGAGAGACAATACATGGTACAATTTTAAAGAGGGTGCAAGAAGAGAGCAACCTGGGGGTGTTTGTGCACAAATCTTTGAAGGTGGCAGGACAGGTTAACAAGGCAGTTAATAAAGCATATGTGATCCTGGGCTTTATAAATAGAGAGGTCGCACAACACCAGGTTATAGTCCAACAGTTTTATTTTAAATCACAAGCTTTCGGAGTTAAAACTCCTTCGTCGGGTGAAGTGAGGAGATACAGAATCGTCAAAGCATATATAGATAGAGAACAATGCATGTGTAACTTACAATTGCAGACAACTGAATTCAATCATCCTGACTGTTTATCTGCCGAGGTGTGATAAAGTTAATCAGGTCAGCCAGGAAGGTACCACATCAAAGACATAGCAAGATACAACTGAGACAATGAGGTGGAATCGCATGGGGTCTAACGTGTCAAAAGCTGCCGTCTGTATGTAAAACGATTAACTTTAAAATTTTTACTTTTTTACTGGGAATCACATCTGTGAACAAGCCAACGACGACTCGAGTCCGGATCACGTCATGTATCGTGACATAAACCCAAGATCCCGATTGAGACCGTCTTCATGAGTGCGGAACTTGGCTATCAGTTTCTGCTCGATGATTTTGCGTTGTCGTGTTTTCCTAAGGCCGCCTTGGAGAACGCTTACCCGCAGATCCGAGGCTGAATGTCCTTGACTGCTGAAGTGTTCCCCGACTGGGAGGTAACAATCCTGCCTGGCGATTGTTGCGCGGTGCTCGTTCATACGTTGTCTCAGTGTCTGCATGGTCTCGCCGATGTACCATGCCGCGGTGCATTCTTTCCTGCAACGTATGAGGTAGACAACGTTGGCCGAGTCACATGAGTATGTACCATGTACCTGGTGGGTAGTGTCCTCACGTGTGATGATGGTATCTGTGTTGATGATCTGGCATGTCTTGCAGAGTTTGCCGTGGCAGGGTTGTGTGGTGTCGTGGTCGCTGTTATCCTGAAAGCTGGGTAATTTGCTGCGAACGATGGTACTTCTGAGGTTAGGCGGCTGTTTGAAGGCAAGTAGTGGAGGCGTGGGGATGGCCTTAGCGAGGTGTTTGTCGTCATCGATGACATGTTGAAGGCTGCGAAGAACATGGCGTAGTTTCTCCGCTCCGGGGAAGTACTGGACGACGTAGGGTACCCTGTTGGTTGTGTCCCGTGTTTGCCTTCTGAGGAGGTCTATGCGATTTTTCGCTGTGGCCCGTCGGAACTGTCGATCGATGAGTCGAGCGTCATATCCCGTTCTTACGAGGGCGTTTTTCAGCGTCCGTAGGTGTCCATCGCGTTCCTCCTCGTCTGAGCAGATCCTGTGTATTCGCAGGGCTTGTCCATAGGGGATGGCTTCTTTAACGTGGTTAGGGTGGAAGCTGGAGAAGTGGAGCATCGTGAGGTTGTCCGTGGGCTTGCGGTAGAGTGAAGTGCTGAGGTGTCCGTCTTTGATGGAGATTCGTGTGTCCAGGAATGAAACCGATTCTGAGGAGTAGTCCATGGTGAGTTTGATGGTGGGATGGAACTTGTTTATGTTATCGTGTAGTCTTTTCAGTGATCCTTCGCCATGGGTCCAAAGGAAGAAAATGTCGTCGATGTATCTGGTGTACAGCGTTGGCTGGAGGTCCTGTGCAGTGAAGAAGTCTTGCTCGAACTTGTGCATGAAGATGTTGGCGTATTGGGGTGCGAATTTGGTCCCCATGGCTGTTCCGTGTGTTTGGGTAAAAAAATGGTTGTCGAAGGTGAAGACATTGTGGTCAAGGATGAAGCGGATGAGTTGTAGGATGGCGTCTGGAGATTGGCTGTTGTTGGTGTTGAGTACTGAGGCTGTCGCAGCGATGCCGTCATCGTGGGGGATACTGGTGTAGAGTGCCGATACGTCCATCGTGGCGAGGAGTGTTCCTGGTTCAACTGGTCCGTGGGTGCTGAGTTTCTGTAAGAAGTCTGTAGTGTCGCGACAGAAGCTGGGGGTTCCCTGTACGATGGGTTTCAGAATGCCCTTGACGTATCCAGAGAGGTTCTCACACAGGGTTCCGTTGCCTGATACGATAGGACGTCCGGGTGTGTTGGCTTTGTGTATCTTTGGGAGGCAGTAGAAGTCTCCCACACGGGGAGTACGTGGGATGAGAGCGCGTAGGATGTTTTGAAGGTCTGGATCGAAGGTCTTGATCAGTCTATTGAGTTGGCGGGTGTGTTCTTTGGTCGGATCTGCGGGTAGCTGTCTGTAGTGTTCCTGGTTGTCCAGTTGTCGGTATGCTTCTTTACAATAGTCCATTCTGTTCTGTATGACGATGGCTCCTCCTTTGTCTGCTGGTTTGATGACGATGTTGCGGTTGGTCTTGAGAGCGTGGATGGCGTTGCGTTGTGCTCGGGTGACATTCTGGACTGTCTTGTGTGTGCGGCTGATGAATCTGGCGTTGATGCATCTCCTGACAGCTTGAGCATACATGTCAAGCTTGGGGCAGCGACCCTCCGGAGGGGTCCAGTTTGACTCTTTTTTCTTCGGTTGCTGCACTGCGAGTCCCTCTGTCTGCTGTTCTGGATCATTGATTGTCTCATTGGGTTTGTTGCTGACATCTTGGGATTTGTGGAAATATTCCCGGAGCCTCATTCTCCTGATGAATTCCTCCGTGTCTGCCACGAGACCGCATCATGACCACTTTATAAATAGAGGCATAGAGTACTGTAAGTATACACAGACCCTTAATTTTTAATTTTGGAATATATTAAAATGCTTTGCCAGGCCAAAAGGTTTTTTCGAAGTGAAATAAAGTTGATGAATGAACAGACAGTCTTTCACTGATAAGTGGACATGGAATGTGCTTTGATGTGCTTTACGAAAAGGCAGCAAACATGGTTGTGACTGCAGGGGGTAGTCATAGACAACAGAGATAAACAAACCCCCTTAGATTTGCAGACTTCGCGTCTACAACAAAACAGGCCACTAGGTTGTAGAATGACTTTTGGTGGCTAAAGGGGAGGAGTCAAACCTTTGGAGTTCTGAAATACAGGATGCAATGTAACACATGAAATGTGACTAAGTGGTTTATTGCCACTTCTGTAAACTTTTATGAGTGAATGAACAATTTTGGGCTTTGATAAAGGCAGCTAATGGATAGCCACACAGGATGTGTGAGAGTGAAAGTTTGACTGCTCAAACAACTTAGGTCGAACATTAAAGGAACATCTCACAATCTCTGAATAATTGATTTACTGAAAAAGGCAAGGAAAACTGTATTAAAAAAGTGACAAAAAATATCGGCACTGCAGTCAGAAGGAGGGTCCTGGCTGATCATCTCAACTCAAAGAGCTACTGCAGTCGAAAGGCGAAGAGCTACTGCAGTCAAAAGGACGTGGCCTACAATCAGTGCTGGACTGATTATCTGTGGGTGGTTTTATGTTTGATTTCTTGTAACATTATTGGTGTACTGCTCGAATAGTGGTTGGGGTTTTGAATCTGTCTTAGGAACAATAAAAGGTTAAAGGCAGAACCCATGTGTCTGGTGTAATTTCTCATAAATCTCAAGTCTGAACTCTGTAACCTGTTGGACGGGGCGAGGGGTAATTCCGCACGTCCTACAGTACAAAAGCCAGGAAGTTATGCTAAACCTATATAAAACACTAGTTCGACGCCTGCTGGAGTATTCTGTCCAATTCTGGGCACCACACTTTAGGAAGAACGTGAAGGCTTTGGAGAGGGTACAAAAGAGTTTACTCGAATGGTTCTAGGGATGAGGGACTACAGTTACATGGATAGACTTGAGAAGCCGGGGTTGTTCTCCTTAGAGCAGAGTAGGCTAAGAGGAAATTTGATAGAGGTGTTTAAAATCATGACGGGTTTAGATACAGTAAATAAAGACAAACTATTTCCAATGGCTGAAGGGTTGATAATGAGAGGGCACAGATTTAAGGTGATTGGCAAACGAACCAGAGGCGACATGAGGGAAAACTTTTTTATGCAACGATTAGTTAGGATTTGGAATGCACTGCCTGATGGGGTGGTGGATACAGATTCAATAGTAGCCATCAAAAGGGAATTGGATAAATACTTGAATGAGAAGAAATTACAGGGATATGGGGGAAGAGCAGGGGAGTGGGACTAACTGGATTGCTTTTCAAAAGAGCCGCCGCAGACTCGATGGGCCGAATGACTCCCTTCTGTTCTGTAATATTCCATGATTCTATGATTCATTGGAGGCTGTACCTTCAGCCTTCTGGGACACATGCTCCCTAAACCCATCTGCGTCTCCACTTTCCTCTCTGCCCTTAAGACCCTCCTTAAAACCCACCTCTTTGACTTAAGCTTTTAGTCATCCATCCAAATATCTTCTCATCATCCATTTTTTGATTAAGCCTCTATGAAGTGCTTTGGGCTGTTTCTCTATTAAAGGTGCTATATAAATGCAAGTTCTTGTTTTTGATCATTTCTCTAATGGGAAGTAAGTAGTTGAAGAAGAGGAGGGAGTCAAGAATGCATCCTTGAGTGACTCCCAAGATGACAACACAGGGGTAGGAAGTGTGATCGACATTTGGAATGATTTTTGAGTAGGGTAGTGGAGACAAAAGCCTTAGATTCATTCAAGAGGCAATTGCGTGGCCTGGTGGGGGAAATCTAAGCTGTTTTTCTGGCTGGATATATAGAAGTCTTCATCATCTGTATTTATCTTGTGATACAAAGATTCAACATCAATATAGTTAGGAGATGCCACATTTCAGTGTCAAAAACATTCTAGTGTCCTCAGTCCTCTTTGTTTCCTATTGTAAAAATGAAAGTGAGATATTGGATTTGAGAATGTAACTCCTGACACCTGTAAAGATGTGATCCTTCATATTTTCCAACTGTAACAATGAACAACCTCATCCTTTAGTCAGATATCTATATAGAAATTCTTCCAAGTAAGCCTTTCTTTCTGTTGGCTGTGTTATGCTGCTTGGATGTTGGCTGAAATTCCAAGTGTCAGCTTGGCTCACAGGTGATACTCTTACCTTTGAATTGGGTTGTGGGTTTAAACCCAACTCCAAGACTTTAGCATATAATCTAGGATGATACTTCAGTGCAGTACTGATGAAATGCTGTATTGTTGCAGGTGTCGTCTTTTGGATTAGATGTTAAACAGTAACCCCGTCTGTCATTTCAGGTGGATATAAAAGAGCTCATGATACTTTTTCAAACAAGAGCAGGAGTTCTCCAGGTGTCCTGGTCAACATTTATTCCTCAACCAACACCACCAAAACAGATGAACTAGTCATTACTGTTTGTGGGACCTAGCTGTACACAGTTTGGCTGCCACATTTGCCAATAAAACAACAGGGACTGCATGCAAAAACAGCAATTTATTGGTTGTGGATTGCTAAGAATGTGAAAGGTGCCATATAAATGCAAGTCTTTCTCTCTACATTTACCAGCGGTGTAGTGCCCACCTCCTCGTCTCGCTTTACTCAGGTTGCAAAGGAATCAGCTGTGGTTTGGGAAGTGGATGAATATCATAAAAACTGTGACTTCTTGAGTGTGCACTGTCTTCCTAAACAGGGAGTTGGAGAAATAACAACAGAAAACGCTGGAAAAACTCAGCAGGCCAGGCAGCATCCGTGGAGAGAGAAAGAGAGTTGACGTTTCAGGTCGATGACCTTTCATCAGAACTGGGAAGAGCTGGAAATCAAATAGATTTAAGGCCAGGGTAAAGCTGGGAAAAGGGGGAGGGGATAAAGGAACAAAGGAGGAGATGAAGAGACATTAAGAGACATTAAGAGATATGCAAGGCTAGAGGTGGTGTTAATGTGACAGATTAAGGCTGAATGAAGTGTGAAATCTACTGGCAGAATGAAGGACAGGAGTTGGAGAAGTTCGGCCAGTGGAAGTCCGAATTGATTAGGTGGTGGGAAAGGCACACGGGCACCACGAAGCTGCATTGGCCGAGAGGCAGGGGACACGCTGAATCAAGGACACACAGAGGGGCGTGAAGACGTCGCGCAGCTGGTGGGTGCGCTGACGTCATGAATCGGGACGTGGGTGGAACACGCTGACGTCACGGCCTGGGGAAAAGAGGAACACGGTGACGTCACGCGGTGGGGCGGGGCCGGGTCAGACGGCAGGAAGATGGCGGCCGAGCTGGAGTTGGGTGTGGGACTTGTGCGGCTGTGATCGCGGGAGCCCGGCCGTGTCCGTCATGTACCGATAGACGAGGAGGAGGAGGAGGAGAAGAAGGAGAAAAACTAAACACCAAGCGAGCAAACGTCGAGAAACGCGGAAGATGGAAGACGTTAACTCGAACGTCAGCGCCGACCTGGAAGTACGGAAGCTGCAGGAGTTGGTTCGCAAACTCGAGAAACAGAACGAACAGCTGAGGACACGCTCCACCATACTGAACCCCAAACACCCGGCCCCCTCCCCCGGCCCCGGCAACTCGTGGCAGCCCCTCCTCGCTTGTTGCCCAGACCCGGGCCCGAGACTACAAGGGGAGGCGCTGTCCCACTTAACGCACCGGGGAGGAGCCGTGTCTCAGCCGCCGGGGTCTGGCGGTCCCGCCGGCTCGGGCTCGGCCTCGGGCGGCAGTGAGAGCCCCGAGCCGGGAGAGCGGACGGTGCTGGATGAGGTGGCGGCGCTGGATCTGGAGACAATGGTTTTGGAGGATGATGATGAGGAGGAGGAGGAGGACAGCTGGTGAGTGAGTGGGAGGGCGGGGACTGTCTGACTCGCCCAGTGTCTGACTCTGGCGGCAGCCTCTGATAATATGTCTGGGCAGAAGGATGGGAGTAACTGCTTCTCCCATGTACTAGTCTCTCTCCCTGTGTGTGTGATAATATAGAGTTACGTTCGTTGGGCTATTTTTGAAGACATCTTGGGATGCTATAGGTACTGGTTCGAGATAGATGACCACAGATCCGAGTTGCTCTCAGGTCAAAGGCAGAGAAAATGGAGCGCTGCTCATTGGGTGTCCAAATGCCAGTTAAAATTTTAATGTTAGTGGAGAACTAATGGTGCAGTTGACTACCGTTAAAAATGAAAAAAAAGTTTGTCTTGTATATCGTTGCAGGTTACTGCAGTTGGTGTGGAGGTGGTTTTACACTGGGTGTAGCTGATGTCTGCAGCAACCGTAGTGTAAACAAGTCTGCTCCCTTGTCCCAGCAACATAGATTCATGAAAATGTGCCTCTACAAATCTGCTGTAAGGATAATGGAGCCAGTTTTAATAATGGAAATGCAGGAAGCTGGTCCCAAGCATTTGCTTTTTGTGGGACTATGTATAGCAGCATAGATGTTTCTCTCTTGAAACTGGATGAAGTTATGTGCAAGTATAAAAGTGCCATGTGATCATCTCCACAGCTTAGATTGGAGAACCAAACCTGCACCTCACTGTTTCATGGCCTCACCTGTCATGTTCAACTAATGTCCGTTGGTGTGGAGTTTCCCCTTGTCCTGTGTTGCTGAGAATAAGAAAACTTTAGGATAATAGTCAGTGTAACTTGTTTGGGATAGATATAGGCATAAAAGGTACTGAGGCATTAATGCTTTATTTCTCTCCAATATATACAATGGTCCTGTTAATATTTATTTTCATAGGATGGTATCTTCATAAGTCATATTCCATATAATTTTAAATCCAAATATGACTGCTGCTTGTTTCTATATTCATACCTTATGTGAATACTGATGACACAGAACTAAATGTCTATGTATAAATATGTAAGTTCAAAATATTAACGAACATGCTAAATACATGATATATTCAACTGTGTTATATCTTCATCTAGTTTTAATATATAAGAGTTACAATTTCCTCCCTCCTGAACGAAATGACTCATGGTGGGCCTACAGTTCCACATACTCCAGCATGTTACCTAAGTGACCATTTCTTGATGTGTGAATTTGGGGTCACAGCCAAGGCTGATCCTCCTTATCTGACATTCACACATCTATTTTCCATCAGGTATTATTAGTAATCAGGAGTAGGAACTTCGGCTGATTTTATTTTCTGCCTTAGCTCAGAAACGCTGAGGTCAGTTGTAGCATCCTGAATGGTGAATTTTGATGACCTGATTCCCCAAAGTGACAGATCTCTTTCATCATTGGAATTTCTCATGTAATTTTTGTAACTGCACTTTCATCTTTACATACAGTACAATTTGGTGTTTTCATTTGGTCTATTGGTAATGATGTGGGGCTGCAATGACTGTTAGAAAATCATTTAGGAATTAATGAGTTATCCTGTTAGTGCCTGGACAGATTCTTAGACCAGTTCAATTAGAGATCTTAGGTGAGTTTTAGTTGGAAATCCTCACATGTCTACAAAGTTTATTCAGACATATCCATTCTGAAGTAAAGCCAGTAAGATTTTGAAACTCAATTGTCCCTTGTCTTTCTCAAAATAATCTTTCACTATTTTGAATAATGACAGGTTCCTGCATATAACACATCATACATTTAAAAATGATCTACATTGAAATTTGGTCCAATATCTAACATTTAATATTCAATATTTTTTTAAGAAGCACTGCCATTGTAAAATTTTGCATCGATCTCCTGATCCTGGAGGGAACGCTGCTTTTACATTTGGGTGATTGAGGCTAGTTCAGTTATTTGAAGCATGAGACTGCAGGTAGTTGTTCATTTGACTGCTGTTCTGAATTCCTCATTTAAGCATATGTGTTTCATAGATTAATCATACAGTGGACAGAAAGGATAAGATCTTCTGTCTTTTTATTTTTCTCATCTACAACTGCCTCCTTTGATACAGCATGATGTGTGCAGTTTGGGCTGATTTGAGCCTTCAGAAACAAACCCAGAGTGACTCAAAATTTTGAAAATGATGAGCAGCAACATTCAATTAAACATTTTACAATGTTGAGGTCAAAGGTTACCTTATTTCAGTGCAAGTGTAATGCAATTACACAAAAATAACGCTCACTGGAATATAACACTTGCCTCTACGTATTTTCAAATGATCTAAATATTCCTTGTACTTCAGAACATCCTTGGGCCACAAACATCTTTACTTAGCTATCTTAAGTATGCTCTCTGGAATTATGTTTTCTATCTCCCATATAATCATTTGTGCTCAATTAATGTTTTCAACTAGATGTTGTAGTTCATTTGTCCAATATTTCAATGCCTATCAGAACATTGCCTGTCCTGAATGGTGCTTTGAGTTAACTGCAGAGATATTGGAACTGGCAGATTTTATTTTCAACAGCACATGCATAAGTGGACCCAGAATCCTTCTCCAAAATATGGTAAATCTGGAATATTTATGGGTACCTGGTTATTTTTATGAAACTGTGGTAAATTTAGGGTTACGTAGCTTCCTCTGGTTTCATGTAATTGCTCCATTGAGGAAAAAATCCTTATATAGTAACCCGTCTTGTGCAGTTTGACTCATATTTTTATGAAAACAATATTTGGAATTCTACTGTTTAGGGCAAATGACCTCTAATCTATAATATTAAGCAACAGAAAGTCACAAAGTTCATAATGGTGAGGATTTTTTCATATCTAAAATATTTAATTGCGTTTTGAATCACTGTGACCTAATCCTCCTTTTGAAGTTCTTTTAAAATTTACCATTTGGGTCAAAATTTTAGAAAAATGGAGCAATTTCTTTGAATGCACAATTTAAAACCCCAACTGAAATATTAGTGGGTGGTTAAAAGTTATGGGTATTTAAGTAAATGTGCATTTATCACCACTTGCCATGTAACTTTCCAGTGCTGTGTGTTCATTTCTACTAATGTACATGTGTACTGTCTGTAGCCAGACTTCCATCAACATAGATGGACAGTATATGCCAAAACATTTTTGAAATGTATTAATGTTTTGTCCTTTTGACCTTCCTAGAAATTGCTTTGCTACTGTCAAACTCAGAAGTAATTTATAAAAGTGTCTGTGTCTGATTAATCATCACTCTTCAGATTGGAAGAATAAATACTTTAATTTTACTATTACTTTACTCTATTTCTTAACGTATACCTATTCTCGTCCCATGTGTAGTTAATTTGCATAGTGTTAACTGCTGTAATTACAGTTGGTGGGCTGAGGTTGGTATTGCCATCCAATGCCAGTAGGGAAATAATACCACCCACCCAGTTTGCAGATTTATGTCATTTGTGATTAGTGGTTTTCTTGCGACTTAGGGGAAAATGGATCATTACTCATAAATTGCAAGATTTGATTGTGTTTTATTATACCCTTGGGACCCCGTTACTTATTTGTACACGAAGAAGGGAAATTCTACCATAAGTCGTGCTTATATTTTCTATCTACCTTATTCAAAACTTCCCTGGAACTCATACTGCTCTTTTATTGTACATTCTTTTCTGCTCTAAATTTAGGATTTTTATAATTTAGAAAGTGCTGTGTTATACTATCTAAATCAATAATAATAACAATATGGAATTCTATTAATCTTATTTTTCTCATAAGTTAATTTGGTTTGTCCAGCTAAAAAAGCATTACACAACTCTCAATTACTTTTGCTTTTTTGTCACAATTACCCAAATTATTTTTTCTATGCCATGATCATGAATAACAATTATTCCCTCTTTCTGTTAATGTACTTCAACTTTTATGTATAAGTTTTCACGCTACAGTAGACTGTTGCACTGTAGATGACTTTAAGCAAGAGATGCAGTGATGAGAGGTACACAAACATCATTAAATCGTGTAACACGTAGCCATAGTAAACTAAGCAAAGAATCTTATAAATCAGCTTTGCCTGCCAGTTCGTGTGATTTGGTATTGAAATTGTGACATGTTTACCTAACAGTTGCATAAAACCTCTTCCTAGGCAGAACCGCCCTTTTGCTCAAGTTCTTCTTTGCTTCATTTTGTAGTAATGATTTAATGCTTCAAAACTGCAACAGATCCTTGCAAGTGAATGACTCCTGTGTTATATACTGCTGCACCAAATATGGGCAGTGATTGGGTGTTTTAAATTTTTACTGATTTATGATGAATACTTTGTATAGTGCACCCTCAGTTAATTATTCTTTAGTGTGCAAAAACTATTGTTAAGTAGGCAAATGTGGCAGCAATGCCTGACAAACAGCAATGAGATGAATGACCAGTTGACTTGTGGGGGGCGGGGGGGGGGGGAGGCGGAATGTTGTTGAGAACACGGAGAAAACTCATTGCTGCCTTTGAAAAGTCTCATCTGAAGGATGGCACCTGCAACAATGCAGCACTCCTTCAGTACGAGATTGTCAGCCTAGATTATGTGCTTAAACGCACAACTTTCTGACCCAGAGGCGAGAGTACTACCAGCTGAGGCAAGCTGAACCTGAAGCTAATTTTATGCTGCATTCTAAAATATTTTCTTTAAACATTTTACTCTCTTTAAAAAAAAATGTGAAAAAATATTGGAGGACAACAATGAATCACAAACTACCATAAATGCTGGCAAAAACTTCTGCTGAGTTACACTTTTTGAAAGGTTTAAATTAAATTGAGTGTTGAGAATATTGTACCGTCCACCAAGGATCTTTTGTGTTGTATGTTTTTTAAGAGCATTGTCTATAGGCTTGACCCATACAACATTAGACTATTGTCAATCCTGAAACCCCAATGTTTTTAGCTGGTGCCATCTTGGGTGGAAGGCGAGGAACAGTATTTGTACTGAAGTGCACGGCCTTGAATGAGTAGCATGCCAGAGAAATAAGTTTTAGTGTAGAGGACCTTTTTGCACCTTTTCCATCCTGTACCAGGATGTCCTTTATACTCTGATGAAAGGTCATCGACCTGAAACGTTAACTCTCTTTCTCTCTCCACGGATGCTGCCTGGCCTGCTGAGTTTTTCCAGCATTTTCTGTTGTTATTTTTGTCCTTTATACTCAAATGTCCACTAGAAATTTGAGAAGATAATGTTTGCCCTTCCTTTGCGCTAGTCCAGTGTTACTTACTGAGAATGTAATTAATGTATTTTCTTACTGTTAAGGCATGTCTATTTATAAAATTATATTGCCACTTAGGTTGTCAGTATGGAAATTGCATGTTCAATGTTGCCATCCCTTTTCCTTTCTGTGTGCGTGCGCGCACACAAACACGTTAGTAAAACTGCTCTTACATGGTGCTAACCAGATGTACAAATTTTGCTTATTTTGTCCTGAAAACTACCTGTGATATCCTGATTTTGTGGTTTTAATTCAATGTTACCCCAAAATGTTTTTTTTTCAAAACAATTAAATGTGTATCTTTGAGCTTAAGAAGTTGCCTGAGAAAGGATAGGGATTTACAATTGTCAATAAATTATGTAAGTGAATCAACTTTTTTTCTTTGCCTTATCCTGAGAGGCATGTCTTCAAATTGATCTTTTTGTTAAATTACAAGTCCCTGTTCCTCTTCTCATCTCCAATTCATGGAACTGAGAAATTTTTGTTTTTCTCTGAGAAGAATTCAGTTTATCTTTGGTGTAAAAGAGAGCACTGAAACATGTATATTATCATAACTTCATGTTTTTGATTTTAAATTGAGCCAGAATTGAAGTGCATCATCTCTGGTTTACAAAGATCGCTACAAATTCTAAATTGCTGTAAAGAGCCACTGTGTTTGTTACTTTGGAGCAAGAAAAGGCAGAAAAGTGGAGCATAATTTTCATTGCAATTATGCCATTTTCAAACTATGCATGATAAAGAAAGAACTTGCATTTTTATAGTGCTTTTCAAGAAGTCAGGACCTCCCAAAGCAGTTTACATCCAATTAAGTACTTTTCAAATATAGTCACTGTTGTAATGTAGGGAAACACAGTAGCCAATATGTGCATTGAAGATGAGAGAAATCCTATGAAGACATTGGATAAGTCCAGTGGCTAAAAATAATTAACAGACAAGGTTTTCTGTTTCGCAATCGTGGACACGTTACTAAAAAACTTACCTAGATTCTCAAGGCTAAGAGACATACTTTCAAAAGCTATGGAGAGTTGATACTTGCCTATGAGAGTGCACGAAGATATGAAAGTCAGAATAACCTGGAGTAAGAAAGATCGAAAAGACTGCTCAATATAATTAGCGTTGGTGTTGTAACTTGTAAAGTGCAAAACAAGCCTGTATAGCTTCTATTATGATTTTGTTTCAGTGGTATATCCATTAAGGTTGCTTTAAATTTTATTTGAGGGACAGGAATAGGAAAGATAATAAAATCTTCTTGGAGTTGGAAAGAAATGGGACTGATAATTGTATTGAATTACGAAAAAGAATTCACACCCATATAATTAATCTGGAAAATTTTTGTTTGCTTTTAATTTTAGGTTGTACACATCACCAAAGAGGTTGCCAACCCTAGTTCAAAAAGCTTTTAGTCCATTACGATGGTGCAGACAGGTGCTGGATCATCCAAGCTCAGATATCGAAACAGCAAAAAAGTCATTGATACACAGACTTGATCAAACAATGGCAGGTAACTATTCAAAGTTTTTTTCTCTACTGCTTTAGTGTGAATTTAAATTTGGTTGTCAGAAATAACTACTGTATAATACTATATGAAAAATTATCTTTATTCAAATTGTAGCACATCGTATTTCACTTATTGAAGAGCCTGATGGTTTTCACATGTTATAGGTATGTGTGGGTAAAAATGGACGTTGCCATTATCAAATTTGGAAATATTTTTAAGACATGCAATAATTATCCTGTATCGCCAGCACAGTCAACACTAGTACTAAACCTGTTTCTAGCCTTAATGTTGGGTCTGAGGAGATGGTAATGCTTTGCTGTAACAATCTTCAGGCTGTCATTGTCCTTGATTTGCACTGCCCTAAATGTGTTGGTTACAGCTGAGAATCATTGCATTTCACTTTGTTTGCTCTTGCCGATAATTAAACATCTAATTTTAGCTGAGTTCAAGGGTACAGTATGATATTGCATGCATTACTTAATGATATGCCCTAAGATCATTACATTATCATTCCTACTTAATTGTTCAACACCAGGTTATAGTCCAACAGCTTTATTTGAAATCACAAGCTTTCGGAGCGCTGCACCTTCGTCAGGTGAAATAAAGCTGTTGGACTATAACCTTCTTCTCACATTTGTCCACCCCAGTCCAACACCGGTATCTCCACATCATACTTAATTGTTGAGTGATGGAAATCCAGCTAGTGTTAAAGGACAGAGATGTCCAATCTTTTGTAGCTGGGGCCCAGATACAAGTTGCATTTTTATCTGTTTCATTTCCTGCTCTTTTCTCAGTTCTGACGAAGGGTTTCGACCTGAAACGTTAACTCTGTTTCTCTCTCCACGGATGTTGCCTGGCCTGCTGAGTTTTTCCAGCGTTTTCTGTTGTAGTTTCAAATCCAGTGATTGGGCCACAAGTGATTATGCAGTAATGCAACTTCATACACAAAAAAATTCAAGATTCCCCCCTAGACACAAAAGCGAGGCCTCCCATCATAAAAGAAGAGAGACCCCACGTGCACAAAAGGTTAAAAAGCGCAATCCATATACACAAAAAAGCCAGACTCCCCCCTTTATCTTTCTTGGCTCCTATTGTCAGCTATCCCTTACTCCGCTTTCACCTCAACAACAAGAACAATTTGTATTTATATAGCGCCTTTAATGTAGTAAAACGTCGCAAGGCGTTTCACAGGAGCGTTAAAAACAAAATTTGACATCGAGCCGCAAAAGGAGAAATTAGGCCAGATGTGAGAGGTTTTAAAGGAGGAAAGTGAGGCAGAAAGGTTTAGGGAGGGAATTGCAGAGATAGGGAGGGGCGAGGCCATGGAGGTATTCGAAAACAAATTTTAAAATTGAGCATTGCTTAACCGGGAGCCAATGTAGGTCAACGAGCATAGGGGTGATGGGTGAACTGGATTTGGTGCGAGTTAGGACACGGGCAGCAAAGTTTTGGATGACCTCAAGTTCACGTAAGGTAGAACGTGGGAGGCGAGCCAAGAGTGCGTTGGAATAGTCCAGTCTAGAGATAACAAAGGCATGGATGAGGGTTTCAGCAGCAGATGAGCTGAGGCAGGGTGGAGTCGGGTGATGTTGCGGAAGTGAAATTAGACGGTCTTAGTTATGGTGTGGATATGTGGTCGAAAGCTCATTTCAGGGTCAAATATGACACCAAGGTTGCGAACAGTCTGGTTTAGCCTCAGACAGATGCTAGGGAGAGGGATGGAGTCGGTGGCGAAGGAACGGAGTTTGTGGCGGAGACTGAAGACAATGGCTTTGTTCTTCCCAATATTTAGTTGGAGGAAATTTCTGCTCATCCAGTACTGGATGTCGGACAAGCAGTCTGATAATTTAGAGACGTGTCAAGAGAAGTGGTGGTGAGGTAGAGCTGGGTGTCATCAGTATACATGTGGAAACTGACGCTCTGTTTTCAGATGATGTTGCCGAGGGACAGCATGTAGATGAGAAATAGGAGGGTGCCAAGGATAGATCCTTGAGGGACACCAGAGGTAACGGTGTGGGAGCAGGTGATTTTCTGGCTATGATTAGATAGATAAGAATGGAACCAGACGAGTGCAGTCCCACCCAGCTGGACGACGGTAGAGAGGTGTCAAAGGCTACAGATAGGTCGAGATGGGTGAGGAGGAATAGTTTACCTTTGTCACAGTCACTTAGGATGTCATTTGTGACTTTGATAAGAGCCGTTTTGGTACTGTGGCTGGGGTGGAAACCTGATTGGAGGGATTCAAACATGGAGTTCCGGGAAAGATGGGCACAGATTTGGGAGGCGACAACACGTTCAAGGACTTTGGCGAGGAAAGGGAGGTTGGAGATGGGTCATTAGTTTGCAAGGGTGGGCGGGGGGGGGGTCATGGGTTAGTTTTGTGAGGAGAGGGGTGATGACGGCAGATTTGAAGGAGAGGGGAGCAGTACCTGAGGAGAGAGAACCGTTCACTATCAGCTCACATGGGAGTCAGAAAAGGAAGTTGGGTGGTCAGCAGTTTTGTGGGAATAGGGTTAAGGGAGCAGGAAGTGGTCTCATGGACAAGATGAGCTCTGAGAGGGCCTATGGGGAGGTTGGAGAGAAGCTGGAGAAAGATGCGAGTGGCAGGGGGGATCCTTAGAGGAAGTTTGGACTGGTGGGCTAGGGGAAGGATGGGAAGTGCAGACACAGCTGATCGGATGGTCTCAATCTTAGAGACAAAGAAGTCCACGAGCTCCTCGCACTTGTTTTTAGAGATGATGGTGGAGGAGAATGGGAGAGGTGTTTAAGAAGACAGTTTGCAGTAGAGAAAAGAAGCCGGGGGTTATCTTTGCATTCCAGAATGATCCTGGAATAGTGAGCAGTTTTGGCAGACGAGAACAGGGTCCAATAGTGCTTCATGTGGTCCCGCTAGATCTGGTGGTGAATGGCTAAACCAGTTGTCCGCCATATCCGTTCAAGTCTGCATCCCTTGGACTTATGGGAGCGGAGATGAGGGCTGTACCGGGGGAATGGCCAGGGTGAGGAAGAGTAATGTTTTTAATGGGGACTAAGGCATCAAAGGTGGTGGTGAGGGTGTGACTGAGCAGATTGGTAGATGCAGAAATGTTGTGGTGAATGGAGGGCCAAAGACTAGACCTCCCACTCTGTTCCATCTACTTGTAGGTTTTTACAAAATATCCCAGTAGATGATGGTGAGGGTTCAGTTGAAACCCTACCAGCAAGAAACCACATTTCTTCTGGGTCACACACTGTTTTTTTCTCCTGTTTTCTTCCAAAAATGGCACACACAGCCTGACATTGTATATCTCAGTTTTTGATATGAATTTTATACCCCATTTACACTTTCTGCCCATGCATCTACTTGTGTAACTACTGAAAGAAGAGCTGGAAGAATTGTTGTATTTTGCGCCATGGCAGATCCTGTCACAAAACTACTGTCCTTTCTTGCTTTGTGAAAAATCATACAGGTTAAAGACAAACTCTGAAGGCATACCAGCATTGGGTTTATACTGCACCAAAGCATGTCACAATGATGTGAAGCCTGTAATTGATGGAAGTGCATTTCTGTACCATTATGAGATCTTCGTGCAAAGGTTATATTGCACGTTTGAGTTGTCAGTAGTTATATCACTGGAATAAGAGTTGTGGTGTAAATCAGGGCTTTGAATGAATGATTTAAGATTAAATTCAAAACAGATTTTTAAGTCAATATGACAAAATAAATTTTAATCATTAGGGTTAAAACTTATATTACAATGCCGTAGATCTGGACTTGTTTTGATTGAAATATTCACTATACTGACTGAACAAATTATTTTCCAATAATCAATATTATTTCATGTGTAGTCACCCTGATAGTGGCATTTTGTGTACCTGCTTGAATTGGTTTCACAAAAGTCCAAGTTTTTAGGATATTGCGTTTTTAAACTCGGTGGTTTTTGCCGCTATCCCCCTGCAGTCATGGATTGGATTATAGTTTTGACACAGCATTATATAGCTGGGTGAGAAGAGGCCATTAAGGGGCCAAACTCTTAAATGGATAGTGTTGTAGATTAAGGTGATTCCCCTGTTTTGGATGCAGCTATTGAACTGTGTCCAAAAAAAATCAGACACCCATACCAAAGCTCAAAATATGTCTTCTGTCCAAGCCACTGCATTATTATTGCTTTGTTATCCAGTGGAGCTGGATGTTATTAGAATATAAATGGAGAGGATGTGGCCGTGGTGCAGTATTTTTGGAGAATACATTGATTAGGTTGCTGATTGCAGCTGAGACATCTGGGGAAGCAGTTAAGAGTAACATTAACACACTGGTCTAATTTTATACTTTTTAGGTTTTGTGGATTTGGCACCATTAATATAATTTTCAGTAATAACTACTGTAATGTAGCTTTCTCTATCAAATTTGACCTATATATGGAATATCTAATAAAACTAAGGGCTTTTAGACTTATTGGCACAGTATTATCTTTGAGAATGAGATAATATTGTTTACTGTATCTAGCACCAAACAACTTTGAGTGAATTGCTGAACTAAGTGAGTAACAGAATATTTACGACATACTTTGGGATATGTGCCAGATATGTTGCAAGATTACTACCCTAATATCTATTTCTGATGGTCAACCTGTTTTAGTTATGGCACTCTAACCTTGCATTAAGCAGTGTTCCAATGTAAGTTCATTTGAATAAACATTTATTATTTTTTTCATGATCATTAGACCTCTTCTTTGGAAAAGAAATTGCAGCTAATGAGCAGTACAGCGGTCCCTGAAGTAGTTACTGCATCTTAAAAGCGAACGTATTTCTGTTTCTAAAATTAACATCAAGATGCATGCAGATTTTGCTTAGTTGCATCATCCTTATTCCATATTTTAGTCAGTATCATAAAACCTTACTGAAGTAGTTTAATGGGAGGAAGTGCTATTGGTAAGGTAGCAGACGTGGATGGTATTCGTGTCCAACTCCAAAAAGCTGTTCTAGGTTTTGGGTGGTGCCAATGTCTTGGCGATCCATACCAAGACAAAATGACTGATTAGCCTTGAAATTGCCCTTCTGAGGCTGATAAATAGGATCATCAGTGTTTCAAAGTGCAGTCGTGGTTTCTGTCCATAAGAAGGAGGGTCCTAATTAAACTGAAAACTATTGAGACTTCGTGCTGATGTCCGTGGCTGTTAGGGTGGTCTTTCAGCTTGTTGTGACCTGCATATCGGGTGCTTTGGAGGTCTTCAGAGTAATCTGAAACAAACTGGTTGCATTTTGGTCTCGGTAGGAATATGTAGCACAGATTGTGGCTTTATGCAAGGTCACGGGACGTTCTAACTGTCGATGGAAACGCTGCTTTCTGCAATTTGCATAAAGCATTCAATCCAGTACCATGTATTGCCCTCAAAAAGAAGTTTGACTGCTAGGCAGTAGCACCAAGCAAGTTTTAACTCACAGAATCAAGCCATTCAGCCCATTGTGCCTGTGCTGGCTCTTTGAAAGAGCTATCCATTTAGTCCAACTCCCTTACTCTTTACCCATCGCCCAGCAAATATTTCCTTTTGAAGTATTTATTCAATTCCCTTTTGAAAATTATTATTGTATTTGCTTCCACCTCCCTTTCAGGCATGCATTCCAGATCATCATAACTCAGTGTGTAAACATTTTCTTTCTCCTCTCGCCTCTGGTTCTTTTGCCAATCACCTTAAATCTGTGCCCTCTGGTTACTGACCTGTCAGTCACTGAAACAGTTTCTCCTTATTTACTCCATCAAAACTATTCATAAGTTTAAATACCTGTATCAAATCTCCCCTTAACCTTTTCTGCTATAAGGAGAACAATCCCAGTTTCTCTAGTTTCTCCACATAACTGAAGTCCTTCACCCTGGTACCATTCTTGTAAATCTCCTCTGCACTCTCTCTAATGCCTTGACATCCTACATCAGAACATAAGAAATAGGAGCAGGAGTAGGCCATTTGACCCTTCGAGCCTGCTCCGCCATTCAGTAAGATCATGGCTGATCTTCTACCTCATCTCCACTTTCCTGAACTATCCCCATATCCCTTGATTCCCTTAATATTCAAAAATTTATCGATCTCTGTCTTGAATATACTCAACGACTGAGCCGCCACAGCCCTCTGGGGTGGAGAATTCCAAAAATTCACCACCCTCTGAGTGAAGAAATTTCTCCTCATCGCAGTCCTAAATGGCCGACCCCTTATTCTGAGACTGTGACCCCTGGTTCTAGACTCCCCAGCCAGGAGAAACATCCACCCTGCATCTACCCTGTCAAGCCCTGTAAGAATTTTATATGTTTCAATGAGATCACCTCTCATTCTTCTAAACTCCAGAGAATATAGGCCTAGTCTACTCGATCTCTCCTCATAGGACAATCCTAGGAACCAGTCTGGTGAACCTTTGTTGCACTCCCTCTATGGCAAGTATATCCTTCTTTGGGTAAGGAGACCAAAATTGTACACAATACTCCAGGTGTGGTCTCACCAAGGCCCTATATAATTGCAGTAAGATGTCTTTACTCTTATACTCAAATCCTCTTGTAATAAAGGCCAACATACCATTTGCTTTCCTAATTGTTTGTTGTGCCTGCATGTTAACTTCCAGTGATGTGTGTATAAGGACACCCAGGTCCCTCTGAACACCAATATTTCCCAATCTCTCACCATTTAAAAAATACTCTGCTTTTCTATTTTTCCTACCAAAGTGGATAACTTCACATTTCTCCACATTATATTCCATTTGCCATGTTCTTGCCCACTCACTTAGCCTGTCTATATCCCCTTGAAGCCTCCTTGCATCCTCCTCACAACTTACATTCCCACCCAGCTTTGTATCATCACTAAACTTGGATGTATTACATTTGGTCCCCTCATCCAAATCATTGATGTAGATTGTGAATAGCTGAGGCCCAAGCACTGATCCTTGTGGTACCCCACTAGTTACAGCCTGCCAACCCGAAAATGACCCATTTATTCCTACTCTCTGTTTTCTGTCTGTTAACCAATCCTCAATCCATGCTAGTATATTCCCCCAATCCCATGAGCCCTAATTTTATTTAATAACCTCTTGTGTGGCACCTTATCGAATGCCTTCTGAAAATCCAATCTATTCTGCTAGTTACAACCTCAAAAAACTCTCCCAACAGATTTGTCAAACACGATTTCCCATCCTTCCGAAAGTATATATACTCCAGCTGGGGTCTAACTAGTTTTTTTTATAAAGGTTTAGCATAACTTCCTTACTTTTGTACTCTTATGCCTCTATTTATAAATCCAAAGATCCCGTATGCATTTTAACAGCCTTCTCAACATGTCCTGCCACCTTCAAAGACTTGTGTACATACTCCCCCAGGTCTCTCTTTTCCTGCACCCCTTTTAAAATTGTACCATTTAATTTATATTGCCTCTCTATATTCTACCTACCAAACTGATTAATTCAAACTTCTCTGTTAAATTTCATCTGCCATGTGTTTGTCCATTTCGCCAGTCTGTCTATGTCCTCCTGTAGTCTGTTACTATTCTCCTCACTGTTCACTACATTTCCAAATTTCATGTCATATGCAAACTTTGAAATTATGCCCCATATACCGAAGTCTAGGTCATTCATTCATTTTTATACATCTAAATATCTATTTATTGATTTATTTTATATAGATAGCAGTGGTCCCATCACCGCCCCCTGGGGGACACCACTGCACACTGTGCTGGCTTTTCTTAATTAATCCACACTTGTCCAAGTGACTGTTAATTTTGTCCCAGATTATTGTTTCTAAAAGCTTCCCCACCGGCATGGCCTGTTTCTGTGCCGTATATCCTGTGTAATCCTACCGAGGTTAAACTGACTGGCCTGCAGTTGCTGGGTTTATCTTTACACCCCTTTTTGAACAAGGGTGTAATATTTGCAATTCTCCAGTTCTCTGGCACCACCCCCGTTTCTAAGGAGGATTGGAAGATTATGGCCAGTACCGCCGCAATTTTTCCTTCACTTCCCTCAGTGTCCTAGGATGCATCCCATCTGGTCCTGGTGACTTATCTACTTTAAGTACAGCCAGCCTTTCTAGTACCTCCTCTATCAATTTTTATCCCATTCAGTATCTCCTCTACCACCTCCTTCAGTATGTCTGTGGCATCATCATCTTCCTTGGTGAAGACAGATGCAAAGTACTCATTTAGAATATAACATTTAGCACTCAGCCATGCCCTCTGCTTCCATACGTAGGTCTCCTTTTTGGTCCCTAATTGGCCCCACCCCTCCTCTTACTACCCTTTTACTTTTTATATTCCTATAGAAGACTTTTGGATTACCTTTTAAGTTAGCTGTCATTCTATTCTCATACCCTCTCTTTACCCCTCTTCTTTTTCACTTCTCTGAACCTTCTATGTTTAGCCTGATTCTCAGATGTATTCTCAACCTGACATCGGTCATACGCGCTCTTTTTCTGCTTCATCTTATTCTCTATCTCTTTCGTCATGCAGGGAGCTCTGAATTTAGTTACCCTACCTTTCCCCCTAGTGGGAATGTACCTCAACTGTACCCGAACTATTTCCTCTTTAAAGGCAGCCCATTGTTCCATTACAGTTTTGCCTGCCACTCTTTGATTCCAATTTACCCGGGCCAGTTCCGTTCTCATCCCAATGAAATTGGCCTTCCTCCAATTAAGTATTTTTACTCTAGATTGCTCCCTGTCCTTTTCCATAGCTAATCTAAACCTTATGATACTATGATCACTGTTCCCTAAATGTTCACCAATTGATACTTGCTCCACTTGACCGACCTCATTCTGCAGAACGAGGTCCAGCAGTACCTCCTTCCTCGTTGGGCCGGAAACATACTGATCAAGAAAGTTCTCCTGAATACACTTCAGAAATTCTTCTGCCTCTCTGCCTTTTATACTATTACTATCCCAGTCTATATTAGGATAGTTGAAGTCCCCCATTATCACTACTCTATAGTTCTTGCATCTCTCTGTAATTTATCTGCAAATTTGCTCCTCCATATTTTTCCCACTAGTTGGTGGCCAAGAGAATACACCTAGTAGTGTAATGGCACCTCTATTATTTCTTAACTCTATCTCTGGATTACTCCCGGTTCCATGTGCTAGTGAGTATAGGAATAGGAGGATAGAGCAGATGAATGCGTGACTAAAGAGTTGGTGCAGGAGGGAGGGCTTTAGTTTCCTGGATCACTGGGTCTGCTTCTGAGGAAGGTGGGACTTGTACAAGTCGGACGGGTTGCACCTGAACCGGAACGGGACCAACATCCTTGCGGGAAGGTTTGCTAGTACTGTTGGGGGGGGGTTTAAACTAACTTGGCAGGGGGATGGGATACGGAGTGGAGCTATAGTAGGGGGTGATGCACAGCCAAATATAGAGGAAAAAACAAGTCCGCCTGGAAGGCAGAGCAAATATGTAACGGCACAAAGGAGTATGGCAAGGCTGGATGGCATTTATTTAAATGCAAGGAGTCTTGCGAGTAAGGCAGATGAATTGAAGGTGTTGATGAACACATGGGAGTATGATATTGTTGCTATCACAGAGACATGGTTGAGGGAGGGGCAGGACTGGCAGCTCAATATTCTGGGGTATAGAATCTTCAGGCGAGACAGAGGGGGGTGTAAAAGAGGAGGGGGTGTCGCAATATTAATCAAGGAGTCAATTACTGCTGTAAGGAAGGATGATATAAGAACATAAGAAATAGGAGCAGGAGTAGGCCAACTGGCCCCTCGAGCCTGCTCCGCCATTCAATAAGATCATGGCTGATCTGATCCTAACCGCCAATCTACTATCACAGAACCATCTCCTGAACCTAACAGAATTGGACACACGAAATAGGAGCAGGATCAGGCTACACGTCCCCTGGGCCTGCTGCGCTACCCACAGGGCCATGACCAATCCGAACCTAGACTCATGTCCAAGTTCCTGCCCGCTCCCCGTAACCCTTAATTCCCTTTACTTCTAGGAAACTCTCTATTTCTGTTTTAAATTTATGTAATGATGTAGCTTCTACAGCTTTTTGGGGCAGCATATTCCATGGACCTACCACCCTCAGAGTGAAGTAGTTCCTTCTCATCTCAGTTTTGAAAGAACAGCCCCTTATTCTAAGACTATGCCCCCTAGTTCTAGTTTCACCCATCATCGGGAACATCCTCCCCGCATCCACCCGATCCAACCCCTTCACAATCTTATATGTTTCAATAAGATCGCCTCTCATTCTTCTGAACTCCAATGAGTAGAGTCCCAATCTACCCAACCTCTCCTCATATGTCCATCCCCTCATCCCCGGGATTAACCGAGTGAACCTTCTTTGTACTGACTCGAGAGCAAGTATGTCTTTTCTTAAGTATGGACACCAAAACTGTATGCAGTATTCCAGGTGCGGTCTCACCAATACCTTGTACAACTGAAGAAATACCTCCCTATTTTTATATTCTATCCCCCTAGCAATGAAAGCCAACATTCCATTGGCCTTCCTAATCACTTGCTGCACCTGCATACTAACCTTTTGAGTTTCGTGCACCAGGACCCCCAGATCCCTTTGTACTTCAGTACTTTCCAATTTCTTGCCATTAAGATAATAACTTGCTCTACTATTTTTCCTGCCAAAGTGCATAACCTCACACTTTCCAGTATTGTATTCCATCTGCCAAATCTCTGCCCACTTACTTAGCCTGTCTATGTCCCCTTGCAGATTTTTTATGTCCTCCTCACTCACTACTTTCCCTCCCATCTTAGTATCATCTGCAAACTTTGATATGTTACACTCGGTCCCCTCCTCCAAATCGTTAATATAGATTATAAAGAGTTGGGGACCCAGCACTGACCCCTGCGGAACACCACTAGTTACTGATTGCCAGTCTGAGAATGAACCATTTATCCCAACTCTCTGCCTTCTGTTAGATAGCCAATCCTCTATCCATGCCAGAATATTACCCCCAATCCGGTGATTTTTTATCTTAAGCAATAATCTTTTGTGTGGCACCTTGTCAAATGCCTTTTGGAAGTCTAAATACACCGCATCCACTGGTTCCCCTTTATCCACCCTGTATGTTACTTCCTCAAAGAACTCCAGTAAATTTGTCAAACATGACTTCCCCTTCATAAAACCATGCTGACTTTGTCCTATTAAATTATGATTATCCAAATGTCCCGTTACTGTCTCCTTAATAATGGACTCCAAAATTTTACCTACCACAGATGTTAGGCTAACCGGTCTATAGTTTCCAGCCTTCTGTCTACTGCCCTTTTTAAATAAGGGTGTTACATTAGCAGTTTTCCAGTCTGCCGGGATCTTTGCTGAGTCCAGGGAGTTTTGGAAAATGATTACCAATGCATCCACAATCCCTACCACCACTTCCCTCAAGACCCTAGGATGCAAGCCATCAGGTCCAGGTGATTTATCTGCCTTGAGTCCCATTATTTTACCGAGTACCACTTCCTTAGTGATTTTGATCGTGTTTAGCTCCTCCCCCCCTATAGCCCCCTGTTTGTCCAGTGTTGGGATATTCTTAGTGTCCTCTACTGTAAAGACTGATACAAAATAGTCATTCAGTGTATTTGCCATCTCCATATTTCCCACCATTAATTTCCCAGTCTCATCCTCTAAGGGACCAACATTTACTTTAGCCACCCTTTTTCTTTTTATATAACTATAAAAACTCTTACTATCTGTTTTTATATTTTTTGCTAATTTACTTTCATAATCTATCTTCCCTTTCTTAATCAATCTTTTTGTTATTTTTTGCTGTCTTTTAAAGTTTTCCCAATCCTCTATCCTCCCACTAGATTTGGCTACCTTATAAGCCCTTGTTTTTAGTCGAATACTATCCTTAATTTCTTTACTTAGCCACGGATGACTGTCTTTTCTTTTACACCCTTTTCTTCTCAGTGGAATATATATTTTTTGGAAGTTGTAAAATAACTCCTTAAATGTACACCACTGATCATGTATCGTCTTACCCTTTAATCTATTTTCCCAATCCACTCTACTCCATTCCGCTTGCATACCTTCATAGTCTACTTTATTCAAGCTTAGCACGCTTGTTTGAGATCCAACCTTCTCACCCTCTAATTGAATATGGAATTCAACCATGTTATGGTCACTCATTCCAAGGGGATCCTTTACTAGGACATTTTTAATTAATCCTGTCTCGTTACACAGGACCAGATCTAAGGTTGCTTGCCCCTTATCTTAGCAGGTTCCTCTAATGAGGCCATATGGGTCGAACTTAAAAACAAAAAGGGGGCAAGCACTTTGCTGGGAGTGTACTATAGGCTCCCAAACAGTCAGGGGGAGATAGAGGAACAGATATGGAGGCAAATCTCAGAGAAGTGTAGAAATAATAGGGTAATAATAGTAGGGGATTTCAACTTCCCCAATATTAACTGGGATAGTCAGAGTGTGAAAGGCTTAGAGGGTGCGGAATTCTTAAAGTGCATCCAGGAGAGCTTTTTGAGCCAGCATGTAGAAAGTCCTACAAGAGAGGGGGTGGTACTGGACCTAATTCTAGGGAATGTAGCCAGGCAAGTGGTAGAAGTGTTAGTAGGAGAGCATTTTGGTGACAGTGACCATAATTCGGTGAGATTTAAGGTAGTCATGGAAAAGGACAAAGATGGACCAGAGATAAAGGTTCTAAATTGGGGAAAGGTCGATTTTAATATGCTAAGGCAGGATCTGGCCAAAGTGGACTGGGATCAGCTACTTGTAGGAAAATCCACATCAGAGCAGTGGGAGTCTTTCAGAAAGGAAATAGAGAGAGTACAACGGCAGCATGTTCCCGTAAAGGTCAAGGGTGGGACCAACAAGCCCAGGGAACCCTGGATGTCAAGGGATATACGAGAATGGATTAGGAAAAAAAGGGAGGCTTTTGGCAGATACAAAGGACTAAAAACAGTGGAAGCCCTAAAGGAGTATAGAAAGTGCAGAGGGGTACTTAAAAAAGAAATTAGGAGAGCGAAGAGGGGGCGTGAAAAAACACTGGCAGGCAAAATAAAGGAAAATCCCAAGGTGTTTTATAAGTATATTAAGGGCAAGAGGATAACCAGGGAAAGAGTAGGGCCCATTAGGGACCAAAGTGGCAATCTGTGTGTAGAGCCAGAGGATGTAGGTGGGGTTTTAAATGAATATTTTGCATCTGTGTTCACTATGGAGAAGGACGATGTAGGCATAGAAATCAGGCAGGGGGATTGTGATATACTTGAACAAATTAGTATTGAGAGGGAGGAGGTACTAGCGGTTTTAGCAGGCTTAAAAGTGGATAAATCCCTAGGCTCAGACGAGATGTATCCCAGGCTGCTGTGTGAGGCGGTGCCAGAGGACTGGAGAACAGCTAACGTAGTACCATTATTCAAGAAGGGTAGTAGGGATAAACCAGGGAATTACAGGCCAGTGAGCCTAACATCAGTGGTAGGGAAATTATTTGAAAAAATTCTGAGGGACCGAATTAGTCTCCACTTGGAGAGGCAAGGATTAATCAAGGATAGTCAGCATGGCTTTGTCGGGGAGATCATGTCTGACCAATTTGATTGAATTTTTCGAGGGGGTGACTAGGTGTGTGGATGAGGGTAGTGCAGTTGATGTAGTCTACATGGACTTCAGTAAGGCTTTTGACAAAGTCCCGCATGGGTGACTGGTCAAGAAGATAAAAGCCCATGGGATCCAGGGCAATTTGGCACATTTGATCCAAAATTGGCTTAGTGGCAGGAGGCAGAGGGTGATGGTCGAAGGTTGTTTTTGTGACTGGAAGCCTGTGTCCAGTGATGTACCGCAGGGATCAGTGCTGGATCCTTTGCTGTTTGTAGTGTACATTAATGATTTTAGATATGAATGTAGGAGGTATGATCAGTAAGTTTGCAGATGACACGAAAATTGGTGGGGTGGTAAATAGCGAGGAGGGAAGCCTCAGGCTACAGGACGATATAGATGGGTTGGTCAGATGGGCAGAACAGTGGCAAATGGAATTTAACCCTGAAAAGTGTGAGGTGATGCATTTTGGGAGGACTAAGAAGGCAAGGGAATACACAATGAATGGTAGGACCCTAGGAAGGACAGAGGATCAGAGGGACCCTTGGCGTGCATGTACATAGATCCCTGAAGGCAGCAGGACAGGTAGATAAGGTGGTTAAAAAGGCATATGGGATACTTGCCTTCATTAGCCGAGGCATGAATATAAGAGCAGGGAGGTTATGATGGAGCTGTACAAAACGCTAGTTAGGCAACAGCTGGAATACTGTGTGCAGTTCTGGTCGCCACACTATAGGAAGGATGTGAGTGCAGAGGAGATTCACCAGGATGTTACCTGGGCTGCAGCGCTTCAGCTATGAAGAGAGACTGGACAGGCTGGGGTTGTTTTCCTTAGAGCAGAGAAGGCTGAGGGGGGACCTGATTGAGGTGTACAAAATTATGAGCGGCATAGATAGGGTAGATAGAAAGGAACTTTTCCCCTTAGTAGAGGGGTCAATAACCAGGGGGCATAGTTTCAAGGTAAGGGGCAGGAGGTTTAGAGGGGATTTGAGGAAAAACTTTTTCACCCAGAGGGTGGTTGGAATCTGGAACTCGCTGCCTGAAAGGGTGGTAGAGGCAGGAATCCTCAACATTCAAGAAGCATTTAGATGAGCACTTGAAACGCCACAGCATACAAGGCTACGGACCAAGTGCTGGAAAACGGGATTAAAATAGACAGGGCTTATTGGCCGGCGTGGACACGATGGGCCGAAGGGCTTCTTTCTGTGCTGTATAACTCTGAGACTCTATATAGATTCTGTTCTTGACCCCTCCAGGACATCCTCTCTCTCTCTCCAGTACTGTAACATTCTCCTTAACCAATACTGCCACACCACCACCTATCTTTACTTCCCTATCTTTCCTGAACACCTTATATCCAGGAATATTTAATACCCAATCCTGCACTTTTTTGAGCCAGGTCTCCATTATTGCCACGACATCATATTCCCATGTGGCTATTTGCACTTGCAGCTCACCAACCTTGTTTACTATGCTTTGTGCGTTCACATACATACACTGTAAACCTATCTTAGACCATCCTGTGTTCCCTCTTAGTCTGACCCCACCTAATACCTTACTATTTCTTACTTTAGTGCTATCCATCTCTCCCAATCCTTTGTTTCTCCTTTCTAATGCTACATCCTGGTGCCCATCCTCCTGCCAAATTAGTTTAAAGTCTCCCCAACAGCACTGACAAACCTCCCCGCGACGATATTGGTACCAGCTCTGTTGAGGTGTTACCCATCCGGCCTGTACAGGTCTCACCTCCCCCAGAACTGGCCCCAATTCCCCAGGAATCTGAAGCCATCTTTCCAGCCATGCATTCATTTGCTCTATCCTCCTATTTCTATACTCACTTATGCGTGGCACCGGGAGTAATCCAGAGATTACTACCTTTGAGGTCCTGCTTTTTAATCTCTTCCCTAGCTCCCTGAAATCTGCCTGCAGAACCTCATCCCTCTTTCTACCTATGTCATTGGTACTGATATGGACCACGACCTCTGGCTGTTCACCCTCCCCCCTCAGAATGTCCTGCAGCTGTTGAGTGGCATCCTTAACCCTGGCACCAGGGAGGTAACATACCATCCTGGAGTCAAGTCTGCGGCCACAGAAACGCCTGTCTGCTCCCCTAACTATTGAATCCCCTACCAATATTTCTTTCCCTATCTTCCTCCTCCACCTGTGGTGCCGTGGACTTGACTCTGGCTGCATTCCCCAGAGGAACCATCACCCTCACCAGTACTCAGAACAGAATACTGGTTTGAGAGCGAGATGCACTCAGGGGACTCCTGCACGACCTGCCTAGTGGTCCTCTTCTGTCTGGCAGTCACCCATTCCCTCTCTGCCTGCACACTCCTTATCTGCGGGGTGACCCCCTCCTGAAACGTGCTATCCGCGTAGCTCTCAGCCTCGCGGATGCACCGCAGTGATGCCAGCTGCTGCTCTAGCTCCGAAACCTGGAGCTCGAACTCCTTCAGCTGACGACACTTCCTGCACACGTGATTGTCCAGGACATGGGACGCGTCCTGGACAACCACATGGCACAGGATGCGCATTCCACGGGACTGAGCTGCCCTGCCATGCCTTTATTTATTCGACTATTAACTAACTTTACAGAAATTTAAGACTAAAATGTACGTAATTCAAGTTATTAATATAATATTGTTAACAGTTACTAATTTAATACAGTATTAACAGTTACTAATTTAATCTACCCTTTGCCATTATCCTTCAATTTTACTCATGTCCAATATACTTGTAAAAAAACAATATTTCAATAAGTATGACAGTTTGATTGACCATTAATCATCCTGAAATATTGGCATTTTATGAGGGACAAATTGTAACCTAGATTGCCTGTGTCTACTCTGATTGTTTCAATTTTAGATAACTTAAACTCACTGTTGGGAACTTTCTCAAGTAAGTGGTACGATAAGAACATTAAAAACATAAGAAATAGTTCGGCCCCTCGAGCCTGCTCCGCCATTCAATAAGATCATGGCTGATCTGATCTTGGCCTCAACTCCACCTCCCTGCCTGCTCCCCATAACCCTCGACTACCCTGTTTTTCAAAAATCTGTCTATCGCCGCCTTGAATATATTCAGTGACTCAGCCTCCAGAGCTCTCTCGGGTAGAGAATTCCAAAGATTCACGACCCTCTGAGAGAAGAAATTCCTCCTCCTCTCCATTTTAAATTGGCGACCCCTTATTCTGAAACTATGCCCCCTAATTCTAGATTCCCCCACGAGGGGAAACATCCTGCCCTGTCAAGCCCCCTGAGAATCTTATATGTTTCAATAAGGTCACCTCTCATTCTTCTCCAATGAGTATAGGCCCAACCTTCCCTCATAAGACAACCCCTTCAACTCAGGAATCAACCTAGTGAACCTTCTCTGAACTGCCTCCAATGCAAGTATATCCCTCCTTAAATAAGGAGACCAAAACTGTACGCAATACTCCAGGTGTGGTCTCACCAACACCATGTACAGTTGTAGTAAGACTTCCCTACTTTTATACTCCAGCCCCCTTGCAATAAAGGCCAACATTCTATTTGCCTTCCTAATTACTTGCTGTACTTGCCTGCATGGAGCAAGTATGAGTAGGTGAACATTTAGGGAACAGTGATCATAGGGTTTAGATTAGCTATGGAAAAGGACAGGGAGCAATCTAGAGTAAAAATACTTAATTGGAGGAAGGCCAATTTCATTGGGATGAGAATGGAACTGGCCCGGGTAAATTGGAATCAAAGATTGGCAAGCAAAACTGTAATGGAACAATGGGCTGCCTTTAAAGAGGAAATAGTTTTTGTGTTTCATGTACGAGGATACCCAGATCCCTCTGTACCGCAGCATTCTGTAGTCTCTCTCCAGAAAGACTGGAGAAATTTGAATTTTTCAACCTTAAAAAGAATTGGAAATAATTTGAGGTATACAAGGTACTTAAGGGAATGGATAAAGTAATTCCAGGACATTATATTGCAAGAATAAGAGAAGGGGACACAGAATAGTTGCCTGTCACTCATACTTGCTGTCAAACTGATGGAAATTGCAGCAAGTTCAAAGACCATTCAGGGTAGGCACCAACAGACCACATTTTGAGTACTGTGTTCAGTTCTGGTCATTCAGAAACAAGGGTGACATTCAAGCATGAGAGGCAGTGTAGAAACCAACCAATAGGCTGATCCCGAGTGTCAAAAGATTTGCGTTATGAAAAAAGACTGGAGAAATTTGAATTTTTCAACCTTAAAAAGAATCAGAAATAATTTGAGGTGTACAAGGTACTTAAGAGAATGGATAAAGTAATTCCAGGACATTATATTGCAAGAATAGGAGAAGGGGACTTGAGCGCAAACAAGTAGCAGGTAAATTTAGGACTTAAATCAGGAAGTTCTTTGCACAAAGAGTGCTCAACATATGGAATGGACTCCCAGATAGAGAGAAAGAGACAAACACCCTAGAATCTTAAGAAACAATGAGGTGCTGCAATAAGGGGACTTTAGGGCCATTCTGGATGGACTAAGATGGGCTGAATGGCCTTCCTCATCCATAATTGTCTTGTGAACATACATATTTTGTATAATTGGTGTGCTACTGATTTCAGATGTGGAATTATGGGGCGGCACTAAGTAAAAGTCAGCAAACAGAAGAGGTAGTGTTCTCCTTATAACATGGCCACAAAATTGAATTTTTTAAATCCTATGGCGCATTTATTGCCCATCCTAGTTGTCCTGAAAAGGTGGTGGGTGGTCAGCTGTCTTCTTGAACTGCTGCGATCCTTGTGAAATTGTTGTTCGGTTTTTATAGTACTCTCTATCCTTCACCTCAATCCAGATTCAAGTACCAGGAAATAGAGAGACGTGTGATTAATAACTTTAATTAATAAACACACAAATACAACCAATTACACGCAGTGTCTATAAAATCAACGTCAGTCACTCACAGGCATTGAACTCATCAAGGCTGGTGAGTTGGCTTCCCTCCACCGCTCACAGTACACCCGGGTCAGACTATATAGAGTTCCTAAAGGACAACAGTGTAGCCTGTACTTATACGGTTAACTACTGGGCCCAATACGTCATTACCATCTGTGTACATGCTGTTGATACACCAGCTTGTTTAGTAGTTGTCAGCTGCTATCATTCAGTCCACATGCCAATTGATGTCTTTTAGGTTTATTACACTCAGATGTTCCAACATGCATGAATGCTCATTACTCGCCTTTAATCCCTTATCTCTTCCAATCTTTATTACGATAGGCACATTCCCCATCTACACTGGAGTCAATTCACAATTGACATTCCATTCTCACACTCTCCCTCCCCACCTGGCACCATCTGCCTGAATGTGTCTGTGTCCAAAGTGCTTTAACCTAACAACCCCTACAGTTATTCTAGCTTAATATCTAAATAATTCTGTGTAATGCCAACTAGCTTATTCTATTTAATAATCTATCCGTGCCGATCCTTACAGTGGTGTTCCCATGAGAAACTCCTACACCAATATCCTGGAGCTTTGAGTAGCCTCTTGACCAGAATGACCATCTTCTTTGCATCACCTGTGACTCCAGCAACTGGAGAGTTTTTCTTGTAAGCTGCACTGATCTTCCATTTTTTTTCGGGCTTCTTGGTGTCATACTTGTTCAAATGTTATCTTGATGTCAAAGTCAACAACAACTTGCATTTATATAAACGCCTTTAACGTAGTAAAACGTCCCAAGGCGCTTTACAGAAGCATTATCACTCAAAATTTTACATCGAGCCGTGCAAGACGATATTAGCACGTGAGATAGGTTTTAAGGAGTGTCTTAAAGGAGGAGAAAGAGGCGGAAAGGTTTAGAGATGGAATTTCAGAGCCTAGCGCCCAGGCAGCAGAAGGCATGGGCGCCAATGGTGGAACGATAAAAATCTGGGATGCGCAAGAGGCCAAATTGGAGGATAGCAGAGATCTCGGCGAGTTGTAGGGCTGGAGGTTCTGGAGATATGGAGAGGCGAGGCCATTGAGGGATTTGAAAACCAGGATGAGAATTTTAAAATCGAGGCATTGCCGGACCGGGAGCCAATGGAGATCAGCGAGGACAGGAGTGAAGACTTGGTGCAAGTTAGGATATGGGCAGCAGAGTTTTGGATGAGTTCATGGTCGGTGGGAGTTGGGATGCTGGCCAGGGGAGCATTGGGATAGTCAAATTTAGAGGTGGTAAAGGCGTGGATGAGGGTTTTAGCAGCAGATGAGCTGAGGCGGGGCGGAGACGGGCGATGTTACCGAGGTGGAAGTAGGCGGTCTTGGTGATGGAGCGGATATGTGGTCGGAAGCTCATCTCCGGGTCAAGCATGGAGTTGCGGGAAAGATGGACATGAATTTGTGAGGCGACAATAAGTTTAAGGGTTTTGGAGAGGAAAGGGAGGTTGGAGATGGGGCTATAGTTTACAAGGACACGGGTCAAGGTGTTTTTTTTTTGAGAAGGTGGGTGATGTCGGCAGATTTGAAGGGAGGGTTGATAGTACTTGAGAGGGAACCGTTGACAATATCAACTAACATGGGGGCCAGGAAGAGAAGTTGGGTGGTCAGCAGTTTGGTGGGAATTGGTTCGAGGGAGCAGGAGGTGGGTCTCCTGGACAAGATGAGCTCGGAGAGGGCATGAGGGGAGATAGAAGAGAAACTCAAGAAGATGCGAGTTCAGTACTAGGGTAGAGAGGAACCCTCGAGGAAGTTTGGTTTGATAGGCATGGGGAAAGGAGGGAAGCATCAGAGGCAGTTGAATGGATGTTCTGAATCTTGGTGACAAAGATTTCCATGAGCTCCTTGCGCTTGTTGGAGGAGAGGGTGGAGGAGGCAGGGAGATGGGTTTAAGAAGACCGTTTGTCGTGAGTGGAGAACAGAAGCCGGGACTTATCTTTGCATTCCAGAATGATCCTGGAATAGTGAGCCGTTTTGGCAGAGGAGAGCAGGACAAGATAGTGCTTTATGTGGTCCAGCCAGATCTGGCGATGAATGACTAAACCAGTTGTCCGCCTCCTTCTGTGCTGTACTATTCTATGATTCTAACCTGATACTGGGTTGGGCCATTTTTCAGGTGTCCCTGGTCGAGCCTAAAGCTGGCATTAAGCTCCTTATATATGTAAATGAGGGCCAAGTGTCTGTTTTAGGCTCCCTCTACCAAATTGCATTCTGACGAGTGGCGACCCACCCACTGCCTGTGGAGACATGATGGGTGCCAGCAGCTTGTCAAAATAATGTATATGGGCCTGCCTCCCGGTTGGGGCGTGTGTGCCTTCAGCTGCCTAATTTCCACTCGTTGGGATTCCCTCCTTAATCTCTTTGTCCTCTTTTACTACCCTCCTTCAAACTCACCTCTTTGACTTAGCTTTTCATCACACCTCTCATTCTCTCCTCTAGCTCGGTGTCCATTTTCCTTATGCCTCTGTGAAGTACCTCCGGATGTTTTTCTATTTTAAAAGTGCTATACAAGTACAAGTTGTTGCTCTCTAGAATTTTGTTTGCTACATGGCATAGAGTAAATGTTTCAGGTGTGGTTGTCATTGCAGTGATACATCAGTTTGGTTTTCAGGGGAAGAATGTTTGTGTTCTGGTAGTTGGAACCTGATCTTGGCTATGGAGGCTTGGTTGTATTTTATTGATGTGGTTTGTTTTAATTTATATTTTTGCTCGAGAATACAAGAGGGAAGTCATGCTTAGAAAGTTTGCACCCGTAAGCTAATAACCCGATATTGAAAGCAAGCACATCTATTTTTAAATTGATGGCTCACAGGAAAGTATTTCTTGTCTGGTTGTTGACTCGGGTATGCTAGAATTTCGCATTCCATTTAGAACAGATAAATGATTAATGCTTTTCTGGATTACATGCATTGCATGAAATTTATACTTGAGCTCTGAAAATCAGCAAATGAACAGAACTCTACTTTTTCCATAGTAGGCTTTGCAATTGGTTTGTGATGAATAATTAAAACTATTGAGGCATGATACATTTTGAGTGCACTAGCATTGGAAATCTGTAAAGCTTACTGTAAATCGAGTGAAAAGATAACTGCATTGGTTTCTTGTGATGCAATTTGTATGTACAAGTTTTATTTGGTTATATATCTGTACAGTACAATACATTTAAACTCTTGCATATTGTCTATGGGAACAAAAGGTGGGTAGACAGTCAAGTTCAGTCAAGTTTGGATCTTTTCATTTGAAATCTTAGTAATTTGGGTCTTTCTTTCTCTGATAGTTATAGGTTCCTTGAAAATTTCAGGCAGAAGAGAGCAGATAGCTACTTCTTACATTTGACTAGGAGCTTTTACATATCCTTCGCTCTGCTTTGTTTTGATCAGTTCTTCATAGGGGCTACCTGACATTCAAGTTTCTACTTGAAATGCTAACCTGTCCCTTCTTTACAGATACTGACAAACCTCTGAGTATTTCCAGCATATTCTCTTTTTATTTGATTTCCAGTCTTTTCTTATTTTAAGGTAATTCCAGTGTAGATTGAACCGCCTATGTTATAGCCGGTGGCAATGGTACAAAGTTTGTGGTGGAATCCAAAAACGATGGCTTTGGTCTTCCCAATGTTTAAACAGAAGAAGTTGTGGCTCACCTAAGACTGGGTGTTGGATAAACAGTCCGACAATACAGAAGCAGTACAATAGTTGAAGCAAGGTTTGGAGTAGAGCTGGGTCATAAGAAGTAGGAGCGGGAGTAGGCCATACAGCCCCTCAAGCCTGCTCCACCATTCCATAAGATCATGGCTGATCTTCTACCTCAACACCACTTTCCCACCCTATCCCCATATCCCTTGATTCCCTTAGTGTCCAAAAATATCAATCTCCATCTTGAATATGCTCAACAACTAAGCATCCACGGACCTCTGGGGTAGAAAATTCCAAAGATTCACAGCCCTCTGAGTGAATAAATTTCTCCTCATCTCGGTCCTAAATGGCCGACCCCTAATCCTGAGACTATGACTCCTAGTTCTAGACTCTCCAGCCAGGGGAAACAGTCTCTCAGCATTTACCCTGTCAAGCCCTCTAAGAATTTTATACGCTTCAATGAGATCACCTCTCATTCTTCTAAACTCCAGATAATATAGGACCATTCTGCTCAATCTCTCCTCTTAGAACAGTCCTCTCTAACCAGGAAAAATCTAGTGAACCTTCATTGCACCCCCTCGAAGACAAATATATCCTTCCTTGGTTAAGGAGACCAAAACTACATAGTACTCCAGGTATGGCCTCACCAAAGCCCTATATAATTGCAGCAAGACTTCCTTACTCTCATACTCCAACTGCCTTGCAATAAAGGCTATCATACCATTTGCTTTCCTAATTGCTTGCTGTACCTACATGTTAACTTCCTGAGATTCACGTACAAGGACACCCAAATCCCTCTGCATGTCAACATTTACTAGTTTATCGCTTTTAAAAAAAAAAAATTCTGCTTTTCTATTCTTCCTACCAAAGTGGCTAATTTCACACATGCCGTTTGAAAATCCAAATACACTACATCCACTGGTTCCCCCTTATCTACCCTGCTAGTTACAACCTCAAAAAACTCTAATAGATTTGTCAAACACGATTTCTCTTTCATAAACCCGTGTTGACTCTGCCTAATCATATTATGATTTTCGAAGTGCTCTGTTACCATGTCCCTAATAATAGATTGGTGTCAGTGTCGGTCACCCTCAAAGCCTCCTTGAAAAAGTGCAACATCCCCACTGACACCTGGGAATCCCTGGCCCAAGACCGCACAAAGTGGAGGAGAAGCATCCGGGAGGGCGCCGAACACCTCGAGTCTCTTCGCTGGGAGCAAGCGGAAGCCAAGCGCAAGCAGCACACGTCAACCCAAGCACCCCACCCACCCGCCGTCTGCCCCACCTGTGACAGAGACTGTAGGTCCCGCATTGGACTCATCAGTCACCTGAGAACTCATTTTTAATGTGAAAGCAAGTCATACTCGGTTCCAAGGGACTGTCTAAGAAGAGGAATAGATTATAGCATTTTCCCTTCTACTGATGTCAGGCTAACTGGCCTGTAGTTCCCTGTTTTCTCTCTCCCTCCTTTCTTGAATAGCGGGGTTACATTTGCTACCTTCCAATTCATGGGGACCTTTCTAGAATCTGGGGAATTCTGGAAGATCACAACCAAAGCATCCACTATCTCTGCAGCCATCTCTTTTAAAACCCTAGGATGTAGGCCATCAAGTCATGGGGATTTGTTGGATTTTAGTCCCATTAATTCTTCCAGTACTTTTTCATTACTAATATTAATTACCTTAAGTTCCTCACTCTCATTAGACGCTTGGTTACCCACTATTCTTTGTGTCTTCTACTGTGAAGGCAGATACCAAATATTTGTTTAACGTCTCTGGCATTTCCTTATTCCCCTTTATAATTTCTCCTGTCTCAGCCTCTAAGGGACCCACGTTTACTTTAGCTAAACTCTTTTTTACATACTTGTGGAAGCTCTTACAATCTGTTTTTATATTTCTTGCTAGTTTAATCTCATTGTATTTTCTCCCTCTATCAATTTCTTGGTCATCCTTTGCTGATTTCTAAAACCCTCCCATTCCTCAGGCTTACTACTCTTTTGTAACATTGTAAGCCTCTTGTAACCTAATATCCTTAACTTCTCTAATCAGCCATGGTTTTTATTCCTCAAGGGAATGTATGGTCGTTGAGAATTATAAATTATTTCTTTAAATGTTCGCCATTGCTTATCTACCATCATATCTGTCAATCTAATTTCCCAAGCTACCTTAGCCAACTCACCCCCTCACACCTACATAATTGGCTTTGTTTAAATTTAAGATCCTAGTTTCTGACTTAACCACATCACTCTCAAACTCTATGAAATTCTATATATTATGGTCATTCTTCCCCAGAGGATCATTTACTATGAGATTACTAATTAACCCTGTCTCATTACACAGTACAAGTTCTAAAATAGCCTGTTCCCTGGTTGGCTCCACGACACATTGTTCTAAGAAACTGTCTCGAATGCATTCCATAAACTTGTCCTCCGCACTAACTTTGCCAATTAGATTTGCCCAGTCTATATGAAGATTAAAGTCCCCCACAATTATTGCATTACCTTTGTTACAAGATTCTATTATTTCTTGATTAATACTCTGTCCAATGGTATAGTTACTGTTAGGGAGCCTAAAAACTACTATCACAGAGAACAGTAGCTATTCCCCTGACTATACTATCCACTACCACATTCCTTTTCGTACCCCCCACTTGAATGGCCTCCTGTACCATGGTTCCGTGGTCAATTTGCCCATCCTCCCTGCAGTCTTTGTTCTCATCCACACAGGCAGCAAGTACCTCGGATCTGTTGAACAAGGGCAAAGGCTGAGGCTCCTCCACCACTGCTTCTGAAGTCTCCTTATCTGCCTGACTCGCATCAGCGTACACTTGAAAGCTGACCCTGTGTCTGTGGATGATGTTGCCAAGGGGCAGATGTAAATAAGGAGAGGAACCAAAGATCGATCCTGGGCAAAATCTAGAAATAATGATGTGGAGGTAGAAAGAGAATCCATTGGTAGAGATCTTCTGGCCATAATTGGATAAGTAAGAGTAGATCCAAGCGAGGGCAGCCCCACCAATCTGGACAGCGATCAATATGGTGGACTGTGGTACTCCTGTTGTTTTTGTATCCCTTGATTTCCAGAATGCATTCCAGCATGTACTGCATAGAAAGCTATTAGATAAATTTGGATTATTGGATGGATATGCTTGATAGATTGCTGGCTGAGTTCTTATAGTTTGTTATATCAGCTTTCACCAGAGTGTTTTCTTGTACTGCCTTTTTCCCCAATGTCTGTTGTAAGCAGATGTACTGTACCATTTCAGTAGCCTCACTGTAATAAAGTAAATGTTTTCATTGTATAGTTAAGTAGCATCCAACAAAGTCAACCTAGCTACAGTATATGTTATAGTATATGCAGCCTGTTCAACATACTGAAAATATCTGGAACAAATAGAAAATAAAAGCAAGTGGTCTAATTTAAATATGGATGAATGTCATTTTTAGTTCCATTTATTTTGACTGGCAACTGAGGCAATTTTATATTGTATATCATGGCAAGGTATTGATTATTTTAACCTAAATACTACCCTACTTGTAGTTGCTCTAGTTGCAGTAGTAGAATTGCTCAATTATAAATAGCATGTAAGTTATATAAGTGGAGACATCTGAAATATCCTAAATAGTTTCTCTCAACTTTGTTTTCTTCCTGATGCTCTCCACTTACCGCCGCACCCCCCACCCCCCAACCAATCTACAAAACGCAGTAGCTGTTGCTGATGTGTATAGTTTATTGGTGAACAAAATCCCTGCAGTGCTTCACTCTCTTATCTGTTTGCATAGCTGACTTCGGTCAGTAATTGCCAGTGTCTTAATGAGGAGTCACAGCTAAGGCTGAAATCATTTCCCACCCCCCCCGCCCTACCAACTCCATACATCTAACTAGAATCCAGTCATGGTTCCATTAGGCCATCATAGTTTGACCATCGTTCTAATCTGAAGCGGTCTCGGTTCAGGATTCTTTGGCCGTTTCTTCACAAAGAAGACTTGGACATTGTCGATTCTAAAATGTATTCTGAGCAAAATTTTGACAGACCAATGCTGAGTGGTGATTCCATAGGTTGACATTTGACAAATGGTAAAGAATTTTCAAATTGAGAAGTGGTTTCTTCGACATCAAACCATGAACAATTCATTAGCAATGTCTAGTCATTCTGCATGATAGCTAGCGTATTGACATTGACAAACGCTATTGGTGATGGTGTTCCCATGCACCTGCTGCCTTCGTCCTTCTAGGTGGATGAGGTCGCGGTATTGGGAGTTTTTCTTTAATTTATTCCTTCACGGGATGTGGGCGTGGCTGGCAAGGCCAGTATTTCATGCCCATCCCTAATTGCCCTAGAGAAGGTGGTGGTGAGCTGCCTTCTTGAACCGCTGCACTCTGTGGTGAAGGTACTCCCACAGTACTGTTAGGTAGGGAGCTCCAGGAGTTTGACCCAGCGATGACAAAGGAACGGCGATATATTTCCAAGTCAGGATGGTATGTGACTTGGAGGGGAACTTGGAGGTGATGATATTCCCATGTGCCTGCTGCCCTTGTCCTTCTAGTATAGAGGTCACAGGTTTGGGTTGCAGGTGCTGCCGAAGATTCTTAGATATTGCACACATGGTGTGCTGCTGCTGGTGGGAATGAATGTTTAAGCTGGTGGATGGGGTGCCATTGAGGTGGGCTGCTTTGTCCTGGATGGTATCGAGCTTCTTGAGCATTGCTGCAGCTGCACCCATCCAGGCAAGTGGAAAGTTTGCCATCACAATTCTGACTTGTGCCTTGTAGGTGGGGAGAGGTTTTGGGGAGTCGGTACGTGAGCCACACAATACCCAGCCTTTGACCTGCTCTTGTAGCCACAGCATTTATGTGGCTAGTCCAGTTGAGTTTCTGGTCAATGGTGACTCCCCAGGATGTTGATGGTGGTGAATTTGGCGATGGTAATGCCATTGAATGTCATGGGGAGGTGGTTAGCCTCTCTCTTGTTGGAGATGGTCATTGCCTGGCACTTGTGTTGCGTGAATGTTACTTGCCACTTATCAGCCCAAGCCTTGATGTTGTACAGGTCTTGCTGCATGTGGGCATAAACTGCTTCATTATCTGAGGAATTGCAAATGGAGCTGAACACTGCAATCATCAGCAAACAGCCCCACTTCTGACCTTATGGTGGAGGGAAGGTCATTGACGAAGCAGCTGAAGATGGTTCAGCCTAGGACCCTGCCTTGAGGAACTCCTGCAGTGATGTCCTGAGGCTGAGATGATTGGCCTCCAACAACTACACCCATCTTCCTTTGTGCCAGGTATGACTCCAGCCACCGGAGACTTTTAACCCTCCTCCACATTGATTTCAATTTTACTAGGCACACTTAGAGTACTGGGTACCGTTCTGGTCTCCATATTATAAAAAGGATATAGAGGCACTGGCGAAGGTGCAAAAATAGATTTACAAGGATGATACCAGAACTGAGAGGTTATACCTGTCAGGAACTATTGAACAGGCTGGGACTCTTTTCTCTAGAAAAAAAAAGGCTAGGGGGTGACCTGATAGAGGTCTTTAAGATTATGAAGGGGTTTGATAGGGTAAACATAGAGAAGATGTTTCCACTTGTGGAGGAGACCAAAACGAAGGGATATAAATATAAGATAGTCATTAATAAATCCAATAGGGAATTCAGGAGAAACTTCTTTACTCAGAGTGGTTAGAATGTGGAACCCACTACCACGGAGTAGTTGAGGTGAATCGCATAGATGCACTTAAGAGGAAGCTAGATAAACACATGAGGGAGAAAGGAATAGAAGGTTATGCTGATGGGGATAGATGAAGAGGTGTGGAGGGAGGCTCGTGTGGAGCATAAAGACCTGCCTAAGAACATAAGAATTAGGAGCCAGGAGTAGGCCATACAGCCCCTCGAGCCTGCTCCACCATTCAATAAGATCATGGCTGATCTTTGACCTCAACTCCACTTTCCTGCCCGATCCCCATATCCTTTGATTCCCCTAGAGTCCAAAAATCGATCTATCTCAGCCTTGAAAAGCCTAGACCAGTTGGGCCGAGTAGCCTGTTTCTGTGCTGTTCATTCTATGTAGGTTCCTTGGTGCCACACTCGGTCGAATACTACCTTAATGTCAAGGGCAATCACTCTCGCCTCCTGAAATTGAACTGTTGTGTCCATGTTTGGACCAAAGCTGTAATGAGGTCTGGAGCCGAGTGGTCCAGAAACAGTACATGCACAGAAGTTGTACTGATTGTACCAACTTGCATTCGTCATAATCAGTGTTTTGTATGTTTTGCCTACTGTGGAATAAGTCAGCTTACAAACCGAACCAAATGACCCCTAGTCTAGTGTTAACTTGGTCTGCCTCCGAACCAATTGGAGGAGTATACATGCACAAGACATGGAACTCCATTCCAGAGCACGAGGAAGTCTCATTACTGCAGTCCTGGGCTCTGCTGCACTAGCAGATAAAAGACCACAGGAGTCAACTTCCATAAGAAACAGGCAAACAGACCACTTGAGAGTGACTGCCACCATTGAACCTGAGTAGATATCTACAGCAGAGCCAAACTTAGAACGTCGATCATCTTATTTGAAACACGTGATTCAAAATTTTGACGGATATATAAATTTGGTTTCTTGTTACTAACTGAAATTATTTATTTGACTAGTATTGTTACTATGCAAGACCAAATCAAACTGCTTATATTTGGACTTAAAATATAACAACTTTCAATTATATAGCGCCTAGCTATGCAAAATGTCCTAAGGCGCTTCACCTATCCATAAACCCAAAACGTGTCAGAGTCCACCTAATAGATGCTAGATACAAATCAGTTTTTCATCTAGTTGCAAAACCCCTTTTGACTCAATTGACCATTCATGAGGAAAGCTGGCTGTTGTGTCAAGTGGTTTCTAATTAAAGTACACTTTTAATGAATTTTGTAATCAAAGCATATTTGCATAAGAAGAAAGCACTGTCACAGCAAACCAGTCCTTGGTAATTTGTATATTCTGCAGTATTCAAAATCTAAAGTGAGTACCAGGATCCCATACATATAAATATTAAAAAGAGTTTTTCTTTTGGTTCAAAATATGACCCATCACTCTATCCTTCTTGCATAATAGTCATATTTCAAATCAAAAAGGAAAACGCTATATAGTGTTTTAAAATATAGAGATTAATTCTGTTCAATTTGTTTCTCTTTTACATTACATCCTTCAATTAAGCATGGTTATGACCGCAAATTCTAACCTGACCCTGATAGCAACATTGATCAGAATTGAGCTTACTAGTGGAAGCAGCTACAGTTTCCAGCGATCATTGAATGGGCTCAGTGACTCGGCTTACTTGACAGGCCAGCAACCCAGTTTGTGTTCCCTGACCTGCGCGCGCACACACCCCAACCATTGGGAATGCATGTAGGTTAGCTACAGTTACTGCTTTTGTAAGCTCAGTATTTGTTTTTAGTGTGTTGTTGAAGAGCTTGCCTATTTTTACTTGCCCAGATCTTACAAGGTCCAGATGTCCAAGCTTTGAGATGTTTAAAATAGTTTCTGACAGCTGTCTCAAATATTGTCTCTCATTGCGCAAAAGGCAGTTTGGGAAAAATAAAACTGCACTTTAAAATATGATACACTTGACAATAGAAAGCTAGTGTAACAGAAAGTGTAGTAATCATATAAAATGTCAGTAGTATTTTAGAGGCTATTGATTGTTCAATAAAGTTGTTGATTTTAGTCACAAAGTGTCAGATGTTTATCCATTGGGGTTCAGACAAAGCAATGAACCTGTTTCACTATGATTATACGTGGTTACATTTTCAAAGAGCCAATGTTCCTTTTGGGTCTGGAAAAACACTTGTATATCTTGGTCTTGTGACATTTTCACATTAATTATGCACTTTTTTGCACAATTTCTGACTTTTATACTGTAATGATTGCCAATTATTTCTGGCAGAGAATAAACTGTTCCTGTTTTGTATCACAAAAGGTAGTTTATTTTTATGTCCATATTACTTTTTGTCCTGAACAATCAGGCATGTCCAGATAGACACCAATCTTACTGTTTGCTGTTGCAGTCACCAACATGTCTGTACACATCAGCTGCTAAATTGTAAAACTAAAGTTAATAGAATTACTTTTTGAACCTCTGGCAAAGTATCCAAGTAGCAACACTATGCCATAACATGAATGTCACACTTACTTAATATTCCACTGAACATGGATATGCATCCTCACAAAAGTATTGAGGTATGCAGATATATAATAAAGCTTTACTTTAGTTTTTTTTCTTCTTGGGATGTGGGCAATGCTGGCAAGACCACATTTATTGCCTATCCATAGTTGCCCTAACAACTATGTGGCTTGTTAGGCCACTTCAGAGGGCATTAATAGTTAATCTTGCAGTATGGGCTGGAGTCACGTATAACCCAGGCCGGGTGAGAAGGCAGGTTCTCTTCCTTGAAGAGCATTAGCGAATTAGTTGGGTTTTTACAACAATCCAGCAGCTTTACTGGTTATTTTTCGGACCGCCCACAAATTACCAGATTTATTAGGTTTAGAACTCGCATTCCCTGGGGTGCTCAGTGCCATAATAATTACACTGTTGTACGCATCATCTTTTACTAGTGTAAAAATATAAATTTAGGACTTTACAAGTATGATGCATGATGGTATGCAGTGTTTTATGCAAATAAATCACCTCCCTAGCCAGGTTTTATGAATCAGTTGGTACTAATTATTTTTTCCCATAATTTTAGATAAATGTTAGTCATTCATTTGGAGTAGTATCATTTTAAATGTTAATAGGGTAGTCACAATAGATGACATTTTGCTGAATAATCAGATAATTCAATAGATTAAGTTGGGTATTTTATGATGGCATAAGTTGCATTTCTAAACGTGCAATTTGTATTACTGAAAGGCACGATAAAATTAAAAAAATGAGTGGTTGAAAGGCCCTTTGCTGTACTGTTCGGAATTAGATCGCAGCGAACTTCTGAAGTTTTAATGGCTGAATCTTCGAAGTGGTCAGTAGTTCCTGAAGCAATTGAAGTGTCGCATTGATCTTTGTCCCTTACTGGCCTTTGTAAAACTACATCTAGTAGCACCTCTCACACAATGATGTTTGTGTCCAGCTAGTCATATATACATCTCTTTGTGCAGAAGTCTTCTCTGGTACCACCAGAGTTGTTGCATTACCTTGAACAAACTCTAAAATCTGGATACTGCTGGGGAACCAGTCCTTTCAAAAGAAGAGTGAGTTAAGACATTTTACTAACAGCTTGAGTACATTATCTTTTGTCATTTGAGCCCCTCAAAGGAATTACTGCCTTGTAACTCTTTCTCCAGTATCACCATATTGATTATATTTTGAGTTTTAGGTATTTTATTGAGTTTTAGTTTTTATTTTTAATTTTTTCATTTGCCCCAAACTTGGTGCTTTATTGATTTTCTCGGTTTCATATCATCAAAAGTAAAAATCAAAATTGTGACAGATCAGGCTACAAGACTTAGCTGCATACTACAGCCTGGGGGAGCAAGCATTCAAACAGTGACTGTGAAGTGAAGAGTAAGGGATGGGAGCTTGAATTCTGTTTTTTTACGTAGAATTACATAGAATATACAGCACAGAAACAGGCCATTTGGCCCAACTAGTCTGTGCTGGTGTTTATATGCCACACGAGCCTCCTCACATTCCATCTACCTCATCTCAGCCTTTCAGCATATCTTTCTATCCCTTTTCTCTCATGTACTCGTCTAGTTTCCTTTTGAAAGCATCTAAGCTATTTGCCTCAACCGCTTTCTGTGGTAGTGAGTTCCACATTCTAACCACTCTCGAGTAAATTTCCCTGCAAATATCTGAAATTATAATTTATTATAAATTGTAATACAATAAATTATATTAAAAGTATTCTCAATTGAAGGGTCATAGCAATTGATGAATTGTCCTTCTACAATTTGGTTTGTTAGTGATTACTTTCCAACTGATCTATACCCTAACACTACAACCTCTGGCCTCTTGTTTTGATTCTCCCACAAGTGGAAACATTCTCCCCTACATCTACCCTGTCCAATCCATTCATAATTTTAAAGACCTCTATCAGTTCATCTCCAAGTCTTCTCTTTCTAAAGAAAAAAGCTCCAACCTGTTCAATCTTTCCCGATAGCTCTCAGTTCTGGTACCATCCTTGTAAATCTTTATTGCACTTTATCCAGTGCTCCTATGTCCTTTTTATAGTGTGGAGACCAGAACTGTGCACAGTACTCTAAGTGCAGCCTGACCAAGGTCTTAAAGAAGTTTAACATAACTTCACTACTTTTGAATTCTATACCCGTAGAAATAAATCCCAGTGCTTTGTTAGCATTTGTAATTGCTTTGCTGACCGGCGATGTTGCTTTTAATGATTTGTTCACCGGTATCCCTAAGATGTCTTTGCTCTTCTACCCCATTCATTTTCTTATTTCGAAGGTGTAGGTGGTGTTTCTATTTTTCCTACCAAAGTGCATCACCTCACAGTTATCTATGTTAAAGTTTATTTGCCACTTAACTGCCCAATCTGCAAGTTTTCTAATGTCTTCTTGTACTATGTTGCATTCTTTCTCAGTGTTAGCTATGCCCCCCAGTTTGGTGTTATCTGCACATTTTGATATTGAGTTACTTGTTCCTAAGTCCAAATCATGTGAATTATGAATAACAGTGGTCCCAGCACAGATCCTTGTGGAACACTGCTTTCTACCTCCAATCTGAATATCTACCCTTTACCCCTACTCTCTGCTTTCTATATTTTAGCCACTTAACCGCCCAGTCTGCAGTTGAATACTTATGTTAAATACTTTGTTCTGCTGAATTGGTTTTCATTCTGTAGGTAATTGACTCAAAGTTTATGGTAAGAATATATTGATGACCAAATAGCACATGCAGCAATTCAAACACCAATCTGGTTTTTTTTCAGTTGGATGGGGTGGTTCTTGGGATTTACTGGTTTAAACCATAAACACTGATTTATATTTGACTTTATATTCGATAATCAAAAAAAAAATGACTTCTCCTACATCTTTTCCAACCTCCATTTACAAATGCCATTTTCTTTCACAAATGGAACTGCTCAATTAACCTGCAACAAACCTGTAGCTGGAGGATCTTTTTTTAAACATTTCTAGGTTACTGCAGTGCCACAGATCAGGAAAATGTCAGATGCTTTGAATAAAGAATATAAGGTCTTTTTGGAGGAAAACCAGTTTAAATCAATGAGTTCTTAAATTACAGTAGTTGGAGGCAGTATGGCTTGTTCTTGAACGTTAACATCATTTAAAATCATTATTTATAAAATGTGTATTTATGCCCAACTATTGGATCTCTTGGGAATCCAATGGCATTTTGCTTAGAACAGTAACATTAAATGGCAAGTCCCAGTGACTTCAATTTGAAATTGCTTTCATTTGGAATGTATCACAGTATACAATGTCTCATTAAATTTATTCAGAGAATGTCTTGCCTAAACACACTACAGAACGCAGCATGTTGTGTCGTCTTCAGAAACAGTAACCTCTAAAAGATAATAAGTTTGAACTGTAAGAAAAATAGTAGTTTTAAAGGTTACCTTTAACAAATCCTGGCATTCTATCATTATCAGCCAAATGTGCATTCTGCTTGATACGAATGATCTATCTCTAATGTGTTGGGATTTGTAGAAAGTAAATTATGTCTGGCGTCTGTTGTGCACGCAGGTTGAGTACACGAATGACCAACGTGATTTCAGCTGTGTCAAAGTGTGTTGAAGTGAACAAGGAGCATGTTCCAATGATACAAGGGCGTTGACATTGCTATGAAAATATTTTAGCTCACATTTCAGAGTTTTATTCCAGTCCTATTATCTATCACTAGGTCAATGTCACTTGCTTTTTTTGTCTTGCAGATAGCAAAAGGCGGAGTCTGTTCATCAGCTCTTATTATCCTGCTGGTTACCCAAGTCCTTTTAGTCCAAGCGGAGGCAGCAGTCCCTATGGCAGTGGCTTCAGTTCCCCGTCCTCCACGCCAGTCCGATCTACTCCACTTGTGAAACAGTTTATAACACCTGGGAGTACAGGTACAGTGACCTTCAGATCACAGTGATCATTTAATAGGTTTCATAATTGTGCACCTGCTACTGTGTAATAACTTGGGATCTTAATAGAGGCAACACATTATAAGTTCAGATGTTGTCAGGGAAATTTGATTTTGATGTACCATTAGTTGCTAGTGGTTTTAAAAAATCCTAATCCAAGCTTTGAATGATGCCACCAGTCCAGTAATTTCAGGTCACCTGTCTGACATTATTTCACTTCACCACACACTGGTAAGATCAAATGATGAGCACTATTACAATGTCAGTTGTGGCATTTTCCCGTAGAGAAAATGTAAAACGCCACTATAGTTGTTTAGCTACTAAGACAAAAATACTATGGTAACATTACAGAGATATGAGGGAAATACTTCAAAATACAAATGTTAGGTTAGCTTTTTTCCCTATTTTTCGAATGTTTTTCAAGTCGTCTACCCAACACAGCTGATCAACCAGGGGCCACATTCCTGTCTTCTTACCCCAACCAAAGAACTCTGCCTTTGATACTTTTTGGGGGGGAGGGGAAGTGAAGAGACTTCCAATGTCCATTTAGCTCTAGATCTACTAATACAGAATTTTTTTTTAAAAATCAGGATTTTGATATATTGTTTGATTGTGGTGATGGACGTGGTTGAGGCATGATAAACACAAATTAGGCTGAAAAGTTTGGTTCTCTTATTGTTTTGGGCCTATGCCAGTTTGGAGCTCTGTCCTGTGCACCAAACTTAAGATGAGTATACTGCTGCTATTCATCTCCCTTCAACTCCACTTTCCTGCCCGCTCCCCATAACCCTTGACTCCCCTGGGTATGTGCTTAATGTTCCTGGAAGGGAAGCTGTCATTCAGGCCTCCAGAGAGTTAGCCCGAGATACCTGGCATTTACTCCACTCTGGACACAGACCGTACATAAGCTGTTCAAATTAGCATATATCTTGTAGGCAGTTTACCCATATTTGTTGTGGGAAGGTCTGCACTATTCCAAAGCTCAATTTTGGTCTCTTTATCCGAGAAAGGACATACATGAATTAGAGGCAGTGCAATGAAGGTGCTCTAGATTGATCCCTGGGATGAGAGGGTTGTCCTATGAGGAGAGATTGAGTAGATTGGGCCTATACTCTCCTGGAGTTTAGAAGAATGAGAGGTGATCTCATTGAAACATAAGATTCTGAGGGTGATTGACCGGGTAGATGCTAAGAGGTTGTTTCCCCTGGCTGGAGAGTCTAGAACTAGGGGGCATAGTCTCAGAATAAGGGGTCGGCCATTTAAGACTGAGCTGAGGAGGAATTTCTTCACTGAGGGTTGGGAATCTTTGGAATTGTCTACCCGAAAGGACTGTGGATGCTCATTCGTTAAGTATATTCAAGGCTGAGATAGATCGATTTTTGGACTCGTGAGGAATCAAGGGATATGGGGATCGGGCAGGAAAGCGGAGTTGAGGGCAAAGATCAGCCATGATCTTATTGAATGGCGGAGCAGGCTCGAAAAGCCGTATGACCTACTCCTGCTCCTAATTCATATGTTTTTATTATGTTCTTAAAGCAGGAGGAAATTTGTGCCTGCTGCCAGTCATGTTAGTTAATGAGATCTCCTCGCTCTCCAAGCAGACTTATCGGGCATTACTCTTTTTGAATTATAAGATTGTCATGAGCTTTGTAATCTTGATGACCAAAATTTGCATAGCAATGTTCTTTTCTCGTCACCGCCCCGACAACACTTAATAATGGGTGGCATTTGTGTAGATTGGCGTTATATTCAGTCCAGTTCTGGCCTTGCCAACAGCACTGAGTTAAAGTTATCAACACTATTTTCTGTGACTGCAAACATGGCATTTTATCCCTTCTTGACCTCCTTGAAGTTTTTGAACAGGTTGGCCGTACCATCCTCCTCCGCTGCTTCTGCTGTCCACCTCAGTGGAACTGCCCTTGTGTCACTTCATTCCTATCTGTCCTGACACAGCCATCGCACCGCCAGCAATGGTTTCTCTTCCTGTTCCTATACTGTCACCTGCAGGGCTCCCCAGAGATTTATCTTTTACCCCTCCTCTTCCTCATATATATGCTATCCCTCAATTATATCATCCATAAACATGGGTCCTTCTTGACTTGTCTGCAGCCTTTGACACAGTTGAACACTCCATTCTTTTCCAACGCCTCTCCACCGTCGTCCAGCTGGGTGGGACTGCACTCGCCTGGTTCCATTCTTATCTATCTAATCATAACCAGAGAATCACCTGCAACGGTTTCTCTTCCCGCTCCTGCATCGTTACCTCTGTTGGCCCCTCCTATTTCTCATCTACATGTTGCCCCTTGGTGACATCATCTGAAAACACAGCGTCAATTTCCACATGTACGCTGACAACACCCAGATCTACCTCACTACCTCTTCTTTCGACCCCTCCACGGTGTCTAAATTGTCAGACTGCTTGTCCGACATACAGTTCTGGATGAGCAAAAATTTTCTCCAATTAAATATTGGGAAGACCGAAGCCATTGTTTTCGATCCCCGCCACAAACTCTGTTCCCTAGCCACTGACTCCATCCCTCTCCCTAACATCTTTCTGAGGTTGAACCACACTGTTCGCAACCTTGGTGTCATATTTGACCTTGAAATGAGCTTCCGACCACATATCCGCAGCATAACAAAGACCGCCTACTTCCACCTCCGTACATCGGCCTTGCCTCAGCTCATCCGCTGCTGAAACCCTCATCCATGCCTTTGTTACCTCTAGACTTGACTATTCCAATGCACTCCTGGCTGGCCTCCCACATTACACCCTACGTAAACTTGAGGTAATCCAAAACTCGGCTGCCCGTGTCCTAACCCGCACCAAGTCCCGTTTGCCCATCACCCCTGTGCCCGCTGACCTACATTGGCTCCCGGTTAAGCAGCGCCTCAATTTCAAAATTCTCATCCTTGTTTTCAAATCCCTCCATGGCCTCACCCCTTCCTATCTCTGTAATCTCCTTCAGCCCCACAATCCCCCGAGATATCTGCGCTCCTCTAATTCTGCCCTCTTGAGCATCCCTGATTATAATCGCTCAACCTTTGGTAGTCGTGTCTTCTGTTGCCTAGGCCCTAAGCTCTGGAATTCCCTCCCTAAACCTCTCCGCCTCTCTACCTCTCTTTCCTCCTTTAAGATGCTCCTTAAAACCTACCTCTTTGACCAAGCTTTTGGTCACCTGCCCTAATTTATCCTTATGTGGATCGGTGTCAAATTTGTTGTCTTAAAATACTCCTGTGAAGCGCCTTGGGACGTTTTACTCCGTTAAAGGCGCTATATAAATACAAGTTGTTGTTGTTGTTAGCTTCCATGATTAGCTACGTACTGTCACTCTGCCTCTTTGACATTGTCATGGGTGAAACAGAATTTCCTAAAATTGAATATTGAAATTGAGTGTTTGCTCACTCAGGGTGCAAATTTGTACTTTTGATTAGGAACATAGGAACAGGAGCAGGGCATTCAGCCCCTCGAATCTGTTTCGCCATTCCAAGAGATCATGACTGATCATTAACTCCATCTATATCCTTTTATACCCTTGGCTAGCAAAAATCTATCTCAGATTTCAAATTATTAATTGAGCTCGCATCTACTGCTTTTTGTGTGAAAGTTTAACATTTCTACCACCCTTTGCGTGAAGAAGTTCTCTCCTGAATGGCCTGGCTCTGGTGAATCTATGCTGCACTCCTTCCAAGGCCAATATATCCTTTCTTTAGTGCGGTGCCCAGAAGTATTGGGAAGGTCATGATGGGGCTTCAGAGTAAATGGTAAGAAACTATTTCCAGTGGCAGAAGGGTCGGTAACCAGAGGAGACAGATTTAAGGTGATTGGCAAAAGAACCAGAGGCGGCATGAGGAAACATTGTTTTATGCAGCGAGTTCTTATGATCTCTAATGTACTGCCTGAAAGGGCAGTGAAAGCAGATTCAACAGTAACTTTCAAAAGGGAATTGGATAAATACTTGGAGGAAAAAAATGACTGGACTATGGGGAAAGAGCAGGGGAGTGGGACTAATTGGCTATCTCTACCAAAGAACCGACACAGGTACAATGGACAGAATGGGCTCCTTCTGTGCTGTATCATTTGATACTTCGGTCATTTTCCAAGCTTCTTCTGGTGATCTCGTTTTTGTACATAGACACCTTTAGTGATTATGCAGCGCTCTCCCCTGGCTGGTGCTTGTTGCTTCTGTGTCTAAGTAACTGTTGCTGTCATTAGTAAGAGCATTGAAATGTTATCTAACTATTGCAAATGCAAGGGATCAGAACTGTGGCAAAAACAAACTGGCAACTTTCCTCCTCTTATCTACATTAGGTAATTTTAAAGGTTCCGTCGACCAAAATCCTCCCATTAGCCCTCCGTCATCTGTGGACAGTGAGCTAAGTGCTTCAGAAGTAGATGATGATTCATTGGGGTCTGGTTACAAGCTTGCCGATGTCACGGATGTACAAATCCTAGCTCGGATGCAGGAAGAAAGTAAGTATTGACCTCATATTTAATGTACATTCTGCTACCTTCAAGTAAAAAAAAATGTTGTCTGAAATCAATAAATTTAACAATGTTTGCCATGTGACGAGTGCCTTCTAACATGTGCTTTTATGTAATCTACTCCCTCATGGAGGAAGTTTCTTGTAAGAACATAAGAAATAGGAGCAGGAGTAGGCCATTCAGCCCCTCAAGCCTGCTCCGCCATTCAATAAGATCATGGTTGATCTTCTACCTCAACTCCACTTTCCTGCACTATCCCCAATACCCTTGATTTCCTTAATATTCAAAAATCTATCGATCTCTGTCTTCAATATACTCAATGACTGAGCCTCCACAGCCCTCTGGGGTAGAGAATTCCAAAGATTCACCACCCTCTGAGTGAAGAAATTTCTCCTCATCTCCTACAGAGACAGCAGGTAAGTGCATAGATTTTTTTCTGATCGGAGGCATCCGCCCGCAGGAAGCCTCCGATCGGAAATTCAGGCCCATTGTTTTTGTCATAGATTGTTCTTGTTTTGTTTTTAAATCACTTCCTTTTGTTAACTATTGCTACTGCTATCTGGTGGTTCTGCAACGTTTTCTTTCTGCATATGCCACTAGTTGAAGCTGGATAAACTTGATATTGGTGCTCAGTGATTCACAGAGAATCTACTAGCCAGTACGATCAACCAAGACACCTCAGTTGTAAAAAAGAAAATTGAATAAAAATTAATCAATATGTTCCTATAATGCATAACAACAACTTGCAATTATATAGTGCCTTTAACCTAGTAAAACGTCCCAAGGCGCTTCACAGCAGCGTTATCAAACAAAATTTGACACAGAGCCACATAAGATGATATTCGGGCAGATGACCAAAGGCTTGGTCGAAGAGGTAGGTTTTAAGGAGCATCTTAAAGGAGGATAGAGAGGTTTAGGGAGGGAATTTCAGAGCTTAGTTCCTTGGCAGCTGAAGGCACGGCCACCAATTGTTGTGTGATTAAAATTGGAGATTTGCAAGAGGCCAGAAAGGAGTGCAGATATCTCTGAGGGTTGTGGGGCTGGAGGAGGTTACAGAGATCGGGAGAGCCGAGGCCATTTGGGATTTGAAAACAAGAATGAGAATTTTAAAGTCGAGGCGTTGCTCAACCGGGAGCCAATGTAGGTCAGCGAGCACAGGGGTGATGGGTAAATGGGACTTGGTGTGATTTAGGATACAGGCAGCAGAGTTTTGGTTGAGCTTCAGTTTATGGAGGGTGGAAGATGGGAGTCCGACCAGGAGTGCATTGGAATAGTCAAGTCTAGAGGTAACAAAGGTATGGATGAGAGTTTCAGCAGCAGATGAGCTGAGGCAGGGGCGCAGTCGGGCGATGTTAGAAGTGGAGGTAGGCGGTCTTGGTGATGGCGGGATATGTGCACAATTATGCACAGAGTAGGATCTTTACGAATCTGTTTTGAGGAATAGCACATTGGGTTGGTAAACCACTCCCGTGAAATCGTCACAACAATCCTCTATTACTATCTTTTAGCAAACTGTGGCCTGTGTGTAATTTAGATCATTGTAATTTGTAAATACTGGTTCTTGCATGAAATTAAAATGGACTATTTTACATTAGATTTTTTTTCCTCTGCATTCTTGAAAGTCTATGTAAATGCTATTCCATTTCTTAAATTTTTTTAAACATTCAGTTTAGAAGTTAGTACAGAAATTATGTTGCATTCAATTTAAAGTATTGGTAGCTGTTTAGAATATACTGTACTGCTCCTATTGCATTGCGTAAGTATTACTTGAGGCTATTCTTTTATCCATTGCAATGATTGGAATAGTGTGGTCTAGTAAATTAAAGTAGCAATCACATATCCTTTGAGAAAATTTTCCATACTACATCCGTTCAATTTTCAGAAATACTATATTAGACAAAATTTGGCTTTCTTTTAATGCTCATTATGTAATGATTCACCTTGTACTTTTACTGTCCCTAGGTCTCAGACAGGAATATGCAGCTAGTACCTCAAGACGTAGTTCAGGTTCTTCTTGCCACTCCCTGAGACGAGGTACATTCAGTGATCAGGAGTTTGATGTTCAAAGTTTGGAAGATGAAGAAGAATGTGTTCCTCACGCTCTGCACCCTGCCCTGAACCGATTCACTCCATCTCCACGACACACCCCTCGAGCTTCGCCAAGACACTCGCCTAGGAACTCGCCACGCTCACGCTCTCCTGCTCGGAGTCTGGATTATGGGAGAGCATCTGTCTCGCCACAGCCCATGATTAGTCGTCTACAACAACCTCGTCTCTCTCTTCAAGGCCATGCTACAGACCTCCAGTGTAATATTGTAAAAAATGAAGGTAAGTGCCTGGCAATAGAGTTGTAGTAGACTTAATCATAGTTCTAAATTATGTATGCTATAATTGCTGCATTGATTAGTAACAATATCTGTAATAAAATCTGAATCTAGTACTTTAAATGACATGAACTACGTTCAGCCTGTCAAATATGTTTTCCATGTACAGTGTGAAATTTTCCCCAATGAAGGAAAAATAGGAACAGGAGTAGGCCATTCAGCCCCTCGTCTGTTCCGCCATTCAGTTCGATTCTGTATCTTAACTCCATTTGCCTGACTTGGTTCCATATCCCTTCATACACTTAACCACACAAAAATCATCAATCTCAGTTTGAAATTTTCAATTGAAATTAAAAGATCTTTGCAACTACTTAATCAATACCCATATAGGTCTCTTTTCTAGAAGAGAAGGCTGAGGGGTGACCTAATAGAGATCTTTAAAATTATGAAAGGTTATGATAGAGTCGACACAGAGGCCAGAATTTTGCCTACCTCTGCGGGTCAGGTGCGGGCGGTGTCCATGGGGGGTCGCGACCCCGCTGCTGGCTCCATCCCGCTGTTGAAAATTAACTTACCTTAATGGGGCCTATTAAGCCCACCCAGCGGGTTACCTAGCTCAATTAAATGGAGCAGGTCTGGTGATGTCATTCATGATGCGTTTTCAGCCGGGATATTTAAATGGACCATAGCCACATTAGATGTGAAGTTGAATCTAACATCGTGCTGTCAGTGCACTACAGCGTTGGAGTGCTGCAAACAATGACTGCAAAGAGGCAGAGGGCTGCACCCAGGTTCTCCGATGACTCTTTCCATATGATTATGAGGGAGTCAGAGCACGCAGGGAAGTCCTCTTCCCCTCCGATGGGCGAAAGAGACCTCCCCAGGAGACCAAAAGAGCCTCGTTGCAGATTGCAGAGGAGGTCACAAGCAGGGATGTGGTCAGGAGGACCTGGGTACAGTGCTGCAAACGTTTCAATGATCTCATTAGATCAGGAAACGTTAGTACAAAGCCACACTCAACCTCATCCTGCTGTGCCTCTCATCACATCCCCATCACTCTGCCTTCCCTACCCTACTCCTGCACATCCTTACTCACACCAACATCCCTTGCACCTTCACCCATCCCCCTATCTCTATCTACATTATCACATCCCCATCTGACTAGCCACCCCTCGCACTCAACCTCATCCTAGTGTAATCATACCAACTAACAACACACAAGGGTAGCCACTTGGGTGTTTTATCCAATGTTTATGTAAAGTTTCCGTTAATGTGGTGTCAAACATAAAAATCTTTATTTTCAACACTTTCTGGTTTTGGGCAGATTTGTGTGCACCTTTGGAAGTGGCTTAGTGAGTTGCAGTGAATGGTGAGACATAACGGTACCCCCTGCAATGGTGATGAGTGTGAAAGGAATGGCTTGGTCATTGCAGGGATGCTTTATGGTGTTGGTGTGGGATGGTGCCAACCTGGCGCATCATGTGGCAGCCATATGAGTGTACAGCGTAATGTTAGCTAATTCTGGCCATGATGAGGCCATCCCTGGCCTCCCGGGCAGCAGTGTGCTTGGGTGCTGATGCCCTCTGTCCTGTGCAGCATCAGGTGATTGCGGAGAAGGTTGGTGGTGTTGTTGGTGCTGCTGGTGTTGGGGCTCATCGTGGTGGGATTCTGAGGACCAAGGTGAGACAGTATAAACGGCACCCATGTAGATGAAATAGATGGCAGGTGAAGTACAGATGACAAGCATTCGGTCAGTGGTGAGAGAGTTCTTCCAATGAGGTGACATTGGATGGAGACTTTGCTGGAAAGACTTGCAGCCTGCAGAATCTGTGCTGGAAATGGACTGAGCAACAGCTTCTGCCTGAGGAAAGTGATCATCTGTCAGGTGGGAGCTTTTACTGTACATTTGATGCTGTCAAGTAATCAGCTGGAGCAATGGCCACTGAACTCCCGCCTCAGGTTGACAGATGTGGTTCCCGAGCTGCGTGAATCCCGTGGCCATGCAGGGAAATTTAAAAAGTAAGTGGGGAAAAGGCTCTTAAGTGCCTGTAAACTACCTGATAATCATCTCAATTAGGTTGCCCGCCGCTGCCGGTCGGGTCGGCTCCGCGATGACAGATACGCCGGGGGAAAGGCGTGGGAGCGAGATGACAGCCGGTTCCCAACCCGCTGTTAAAAATAACAACTTTCCCACCCGACCCGCCACCGATCGCACCCACTACCACCCCGGAAAATTCTGGCCAGAGAGTGTGTTTCCACCTGCGGGAAAGAGCAAAGCTAGAGGCCATCAATATAAGATAGTCACCAAGAAATCAAATAGGGAATTCAGAAGAAACTTCTTTACCCAGAATTTGGTGAGAATGTGGAACTCACTGCCACAGGGAGTAGTTGAGGCAAATAGTATAGATGCATTTAAGAGGAAGCTAGATAAGCATATGAGGGAGAAGGGAATAGAGGTTTATGCTGATAGAGTTAGATGAGGAAGGACTGGAGGAGGCGCGAGTGGAGCATAAATGTCGGCATGGACTGGTTAAGCCGAATGGTCTGTTTCTATGCCGTATATTTTATGTAATTCTATGATGGCATCTTTTGCCTTCCCACTCCCTAGTATTACAGACACCATATCTTATGGAGCATTACATCATTTCGGTCTGTACTGATCCCTGTAACTTTAAAATCTCCAGCTTTTTTATGAAGGAATTAATACAGCATCAATATCTTTTGTTGTAACGTTATACCAAATATTCGCTACAGTCTGAAGGGAAAAAATTCTTCTCTTCTCGTGTTTCAACTTAAATTAATTTTAAATGCATCCTGTAGTTCTGAGTCCAAATAGTCAGCTTTTATCTACATTATCTTTGCTTTTCAGCATTTAAAAACCTGGATTGTGCATTCTATTCAATTTCTTTCTTCCCAAGAGCAAGTTTGACTGCAAAACTGTCCATAAACTAACATTGATAGCAATTGTCGCAGTATGACTGAGGTTATTTATTCAATGAGAATTTAGGCTAAAACTTTTTTTTTGCAGTTTTCCACACAAAGAAAGAATTACCATTGCTTTATTAATTTTTTTTACGAGAATACATATTCTGTTAATTTTTACAGTATTCTAAAAGTAAGGAAAAACCTTTCCACAGGTTTCATTTGACAAGTTAAGACTGCCGTCTCGTATTTTTAATGTGTGTGGCTAACCTTTGCCATTTTGGGTTTTTTTCTGTTCTAGAAAAGTTGAGACGCAGTCTTCCAAATCTATCCAGGACATCTAATATACAGTCAGCAGAATCTGTTAAAAACAGTAGAAGTTGTGACTCGAATTTACAAGTGCCAAATGGGGGAATACCCCGAATTCAGCAACAAGCTTCAGCGAGTAAGTCTGCATTAAAGTCTAAACAAACAAGTTTATACATGGAGTTTCAAAAGGCCTTCAACAAGGTACTGCATAGGAGACTCGTGACTAAGGTCAGAGGACAAGTAGCAGAATGGATAGCAAACTGGCTACAATAAAGAGAGCAGGGGTTAAAGGTAGTTACTCAGACTGGTGGGAAGTTGTGTTCCGCAGGGATTGGTGCTGGGACCACTGTTGTTCACCTTTTACAGAAATGATTTGGACTCAGGAATCAGAGGAACAATATCAAAATTTGCGGATGACTCCAAATTTGGGGCGGGGGGTATATCGTTAATACTGAGGAAGACTGCAACAAAATACAAGATGACATTAACAAACTTGCAGAATGAGTGTGTAAATGGCAAATGAATTTCAATATCGATGTGTTAGGCGGTGCATTTTGGTAGGAGGAATAAGGAGGCCTTGGAAAATACGAGTCTAAATGGGGTAGACGCGCAAAGAGATCTAGGGGTACAGATTCACAAATCATTAAAAGTAGTAACACAGGTTATCAAAGCCATAAAAAGTGCAAACAGACAAAGCACTGGGGTTCATTTCTGGGAGAATGTAATTCAAAAGCAGAGAAGTTATGTTATGTTAACCCATGGTTAAACCACACTGTGCACGGTTCTGGTCTCCATATTACAAAAAGGATATAGAAGCACTGGAGAAGGTGCACAAAAGATTGACAAGGATGATACCAGAACTGAGATGGTACAACTATCTGTACCCCATATACAACTATATAATAAAGACTGAACAGGCCTGGAAAAGAGGTGGCCTGATAGAGGTCTTTAAAATTATAAAGGGGTTTGATAGGGTTGATGTAGAGTAGATGTTTCCACTTGTGGGGGAGTCCAAAACTAGGGGCCATAAATATAAGATAGTCACTAATACATCCAATAAGGAATTCAGGAGAAGTTTCTTTACTCGGAGCGTGGTGAGAATGTGGAATTCACTACCACATGGAGCGGTCCAGGTGAATAGCATCGATGCATTTAAGGGAAAGCTGGATAAATACATGAGGGAGAAAGGAACAGCAGGATATGCTGATAGGTTGAGATGGAGTAAGGTGGGAGGAGGCTCATGTGGAGCATAAACACGGGCATAGACCTGTTTGCCGAATGACCTCTTTCTGTGAAGTAAAATTCAATGTAATTGCACTAGCAAGAGAACTCATCAAGCCAAACTAAACCTCTCTTGAGTAATTTTAGTGCAAAGTACTCATTCCTGTTCTTTACCTAATCCATTTTTAGTTGTATATAAAAGTTTTTTAAATGTTTGACTTTGGAAAATCCTTGTTTAAACTCATGGCCAACAATGCAGTATAGTCCTGACTTTTCAGGACGTTAGGTGACGGGTAGTTGTCAGTATTTTTTTTTAGTTCCTGGGATGTGGACATTGCTGGCAAGGCCAGCATTTATTGCCCATCCCTAATTGCCCTTGAAAAGATGGTGGTGAGCCGCCGCCTTAAACTGCTGCAGTCCTTCTGGTGAAGGTACTCCCACAGTGTCGTTCGGGAGGGAGTTCCAGGATTTTGACCCCGCGACAATGAAGGATCGGCGATATATTTCCAAGTCAGGATGGTGTGTGACTCGGAGGGGAACTTGAAGGTGATGATGTTCCCATGCGCCTGCTGCCCTTGTCCTTCTAAGAGGTAGTGGTTGCAGGTTTGGGAGATACTGTCGAAGAAGCCTTGGCGAGTTGCTGCAGTGCATCTTGTAAATGGTACACACTGCAGCCACGGTGTGCCAGTGGTGGAGGGAGTGAATGTTTAAAGTGGTGGATGGGGTGCCAATTAAGCAGGCTGCTTTGTCCTGGATGGTGTCGAGCTTCTTGAGTGTTGTTGGAGCTGCACTCATCCAGACAAGTGGAGAGTATTTCATCGCACTCTTGACTTGTGCCTTGTGGATGGTGGAAAGGCTTTGGGGAGTCAGGAGGTGAGACACTCGCCGCAGAATATCCAGCCTCTGACTTGCTCTTGTAGCCACAGTATTGGCTGCTCCAGTTAAGTTTCTGGTCAATGGTGACCCCCAGGATGTTGATGGAGGGGGATTCAGCGATGGTAATGCTGTTGAATGTCAAGGGATAGACTCTATCTTGTTGGAGATAGTCATTGCCTGGCACTTTTGTGGCACGAATGTTACTTGCCACTTATCAGCCCAAGCCTGAATGTTGTCTAGGTCTTGCTGCACGCGGGCATGGACTGTTTCATTATCTGGGGAGTTGCGAATGGAACTGAACACTGTGCAATCATCAGCGAACATCCCCACTTCTGCCCTTATGATGGAGGGGAGGTCATTAATGAAGCAGCTGAAGATGGTTGGGCCGAGGACACTGCCCTGAGAAACTCTTGCAGCGATGTCCTGGGGCTGAGATGATTGGCCTCCAAAAAAACCACAACCATCTTCCTTTGTGCTAGGTATGACTCCAGTCAGTGGAGAGTTTTCCCCCTGATTCCCATTGACATCAATTTAACTAGGGCTCCTTGATGCCAAGCTCGGTCAAATGTTGCCTTAATGTCACGGGCAGTCACTCTCATCTCACCTCTGGAATTCAACTCTCTTGTCCTTGTTTGGGCCAAGGCTATAATGAGGTCTGGAGCCGAGTGGTCCTGGCGGAACCCAAACTGAGCATCAGTGAGAAAGTTATTGGTGAGTAAGTGGCACTTGATAGCACTGTTGATGACACCTTCCATCACTTTGCTGATGATTGAGAGTAGACTGATGGGGTGGTAATTGGCAGGATTGGATTTGTCCTGCTTTTTGTGGACAGGACGTACCTGGGCAATTTTCACATTGTCTAGTAGATGCCACTGTTGTAGCTGTACTGGAACAGCTTGGCCAGAGGCATGCCTAGTTCTGGAGCGCAAGTCTTCAGCACGACAGCCGGGATGTTGTCGGAGCCCATAGCCTTTGCTGTATCCAGTGCGTTCAGCCGTTTCTTGATATCACGTGGAGTGAATCGAATTGGCTGAAGACTAGCTTCTGTGATGGTGGGGACCTCAGGAGGAGGCAGAGATCGATCATCCACGCAGCACTTCTGGCGATGGTTGCAAACGCTTCAGCCTTGTCTTTTGCACTCACGTGCTGGGTTCCACCATCATTGAGGATAGGGATATTCATGGAGCCTCCTCCTCCCATTAGTTGTTTAATTGTCCACCACCATTGAAGACTGGCTGTGGCAGGACTGCAGAGCTTTGATCTGATCCGTTGGTTGTAGACTCGATTAGCTCTGTTTATAGCATGCTGCTTCAGCTGTTTAGCATGCATGTGGTCCTGTGTTGCAGCATCCCTCGGTTGGCACCTCATTTTTAGAGATACTGATGCTGCTCCTGGCTTGCTCTTCTACACCTTCACTGAACCAGGGTTGGTTCTCTGGCTTGATGGTAATGGTAGAGTTCGGGATATGCCGGACCATGAGGTTACAGATTGTGGTGGAATACAATGCTGCTCCTGCTGATGGCCCACAGCACCTCATGGATGCCCAGTTTTGAGCTGCTAGATCTGTTCTGAATCTATCCCATTTAGCACAGTGGTAGTGCCACACAACACAATTAAGGGTGTCCTCAGTGTGAAGACAGGACTTCGTCTCCACAAGGACTGTGCGGTTGTCACTGCTACCAATGCTGTCATGGACAGATGCATCTGCGACAGGTAGATTGGTGAGGACGAGGTCACGTAGGTTTTTCCCTCGTGTTGGTTCTCTCACCACCTGTCGCAGGCCCAGTCTGGCAGCTATGTCCTTCAGGTCTTGGGCAGCTCGGTCTGCAGTGGTGCTACCGAGCCACTCTTGGTGATGGACATTGAAGTCCCCCACCCAGAGTACATTCTGTACCCTTGCTGCTCTCAGTGCTTCTTCCAAGTGGTGTTCAACATGGAGGAGTACTGATTCATCAGCTGAGGGAGGGCGGTAGGTGATAATCAGCAGGTTTCCTTGCCCATGCTTAACCTGAAGCCATGAGACTTCATGGGGTCCGGAGTCAATGTTGAGGACTCCCAGGGCCACTCCTTCCCGACTGTATACCACTGTGCCGCCACCCCTGGTGGGTCTGTCCTGCCGGTGGGACAGGACATACCCAGGGATTCTTCCTCTGGTATTAAATTAGCATTCAACTCATTTACTGTTGAAGATACCATTTGGTAAAATTCTCACTGCAGTCCTTTCTGAGAAAAGCCAAGATGGTATTATTGCAGTTGTGCAGAGTAATTGTGGGCTGCAGCAGTTAAACTGTGCAGTAAATAAGTTGATGCTTGTTGCATTGTTGGAACTCAAAAAAGAAGCTCCTTATTTATGAATGCAAAGACTAAGATGTTGTTTTTATTCATTCATGGGATGTGATTTGCATACTGTAACTTAGAGCTAATATATAATGTACAACAATGCAAAACTTCTTTTCAAAGTAGAAGAAGGAAGTTTTAAACAGATTGTTGTGGGAAACTAAAACCTGCTGCTTGACACTACATCAATTTTCTAGCGGCGGCATCTCTTGCTTGTGGGCTTTAGAAACTTGTCTTGGTGTAAGATGACGCAAGCAGTATTTTACATTTTGATGCTGAATATATATCACTGATTATTGTAAAAAAAAATCTAAACTTGTGTGAAGTGGAAAATGACTGCAGTATAACAGCAAGATCTAGTTGGTGTGCACCTTGTTGTTCGGTATTAAACTAACTTAAAAATTTGGATATTGAACATTTTGAGAAAGGAGAGTATTAATATTAGAAAAACATTTAAAAACCCATGATTTGTTGATGAGGCAGTGAGTGGGCTTAGTACTGATGGAGAGAAGTTGATTATTTCATTATGTAGCGAAGTATCCAGTTTTAACAATGCTGCATTCTCCTCTCTAGTAAAGAACCTTTATCATTATCTCCTTTCTCCCTCGCTCTCTCTATCTCTCTCTCTCTCTCTCTCTCTCTCTCTCTTCCACCCCTTCTGCTCATTTCCCCTCCCTCCCATCTGTATACAGTTATCCCCCTGCCTTTGACCTGAATACTGCACATAGTCTTGTTTCCCCATTTGCAGCACCACAGCAGATTGACTAGCACCTACTATTTCCTGATTTACCCTGTCTTCTCTTGTTGTTTTGAACTTCAGTGATGTCCTGTCTGTGGACCTTGATACCTCACCTAGTCTGCCCAGGCAATGTGCCTCAGCCCCAGTCACAGAAGAAAACCCCTTAATGACATTTTTCTAGTTCCCAGACCAGTCATCCTGTGGGCTATTAGATTGACAGTTGGATGTCCATGCGCATTCTGAACTAGATTGAAATTGTTGAAACTCATTTTCATGTTGGACGCTAACAAGTGCCAGAGGTTGTTTTTTTCCCCTATCGGCTGCACTGGATTTGAAAGCAAGTTCCAGAGGTGACAGGCTAGTGCCTAACTCACTGCGCTATCTGCCCCCCAACCAATATGAGAATTTCCTTTTGTTCCGACTCGGTTTCTATTTCCACTCTTCTGAAACAGATCAGCTGCAGCATTTTTTTAACTCTCAGTAGGCATTGGCAAACAAGCTTTGAAATCAAATTGATGTGTTTGATGTCATTTTTTTCAAAAAACCTGATGTTTAGATCTAATATTTAAGTTTATTTAAATCTAGCATTTCAGCTTAAGAAAACTTTTGAACTAGTGTACTGTATATCCTTCTGAAAGATTTGTAATTTCTGTAAATAATAATACTTATGAACTCATTGCAAAACTGGTGCTTTTTCTTGTTCCTTCACCTTGATGTACCAAATGTATAGTTTCTTGAGGTTTTCTTCACGCTGAGATGAAAATGGCCAAATGAGCATAATGGTTTGGTGTGCAAAAATATTTCAGAATTTTCCATAATGAGTCTTTGGAAAACAAGGTTAGTATTACTGTGAATTACCATTCCTTTTGAATGAATTCATGGCTGACTGACGCAATGGTTATAGATTTCCTGCTCTTGGTATAGATTTGAGTTAGTAGTTTATGAAGGATTTTCTTCTTGGTGCTTGTTACAATAATGCTGTTCCTTTCTGCTGGGACTTTTTTATTTTGGCTGTTAGTTCTTCAACTTGTATTAGCTTCAGATGAATACAGTAGATCAAGCAAATGTTGCTATTGCAGTAATTCCTAATATATAGTATCTTATCTGTAGACTGCAGCCTTTAATGGAACATGCTGTTCAATATAAATAAACTTTGATATCACTCACAATGACAGCATCACAATTTAATAGGTAAAAAATCAAGAAGAATTAATCTTGCCATTCCAAACAAAGTCCCACCACTGTTGTGTCTCTTTTCCTCTGCAATCTTAATCTATCTTCTCGTCTTGCACTCCCCCATCCCCTGCCCTTCCTTTTGGTTCTTGACATTCACAAAGGTACTGTTTTCTTGTTCCTTCTCTGTCGCTTTTTCACATAGTCTTTGATAAATCAGCAATTCTGGTTACCTTTCTCTGTTGTTTTCCTTCTATTGCACATCATTCACTGTCCAGTTGCCATTTTTGGTGATTCTGTTTTCAAGTATATACATATGCGATAAATATTCATACACAACAATCTCAAATATTGTTCATTAAGTTTACTATTTGAAAACTGTTCTGTCCCATAGTGCTCACTTTCAATAATGATTCAATGGTAATTCCACCAGATTTTCTGGTAATTTGATGGAGACTCATTTGCATTTCACTGTTAACTTTTGAATTAGAAATATTGGAAATTGATATTTAAGCCATAAATATTCAAGGTTAAAGATTTTGGTCTATCAATTCGCTGTGAAACATATAACATGAATTTTAAAAATTTGCAAAAAACATTCAAGTTTACTATGCTTAATTTGTAATTTAAACTTATGCAGGTTGTATACCAATGTGATATAATAATTCTAAAATGACGTCTTCAAAAGCTGTCTAATTTTACTAGATAAATAGTGAGAACAGGTCGCCTTGAGCAAACAGATTATGATGCATTTATGCTTTAATTTACACCTTAGGTTGACCTGAAACTATATTCTCCATTAACGTTTTAAGCAAGCTTTAAATATAGATCCCACTGATCAAATAATTTGTTTTCTTAGGATGGGGATGCTTGGAGCAATCTTTGTGCCCTGCTCACATGTCTACACTTGACCTTATCCTTTCACTAGTTTCAATAACTATTGAACCTTCGCCACACCCTCGAAGTTGGTATTTCTCATTAGGTTTCTTGATTCATTTTTTGAGATTTTATTGAGAGTGAATCTGTAGGTTTGACCATAACCATTGAATGATCAGCTCTGTCCCTTTAACAGAATGGCACTTTCTGTTCAAAGTACTTCTCCCACCTGTCCTCTTTATATAAAAAAAAATATATAGCGAGTTGCTGATCAAAAAGTACATCCTGGTAATATGCTTGTACCAGACAATGAAATGCCATTTTGGAGATGATCCAACTTTAGGTGACACACACAAATCGGCAGCCACCCACTTAAAACTTCATCTGCAATAAAAAGCTATGAAAGCATCTATTTGTCAAACACTGAAACCACTCCACTTTCTCTTCAGCATTATCAAATTTTATGAACCCATAAATTTGCTAGACTCAAGTTAGCTTAAGTCAGAAATAATTGCAAAAAAAATTCAGTAAATTTCTCAGATTACAAAGGCATCAACATTTGCATTGTTTTTAAAAATGACTACCTAAACCATGCTTTGCATGGAGCAATGTTTGCCAGGCGCTAATGTTTCCAAACTTTAAAAAAAATTGTTTTTGCATTTCAAGAAGGAAGTGGATGCTAAATCAAGCGCTCCACTTCCTTCTTGGAGCGCAATTGGCAGCAGGCAGAGCGGAGACTTCAGCAGCGCTGCACACTGGGCCGTGCAGCGCTGCCACGTTCAAAGGCTCCTTCCCTCCCTTAAAGGGAAGGGCCATCGCTGCAGGCTCTTCAATAAAAAAATTATCTACCTGGACCACCAAGGCAGCCGCGATCCTGCGCGATCAGCCCGGCACTCAAGCAGAGTGCTGGGCTGATTGCTCATGGGCAAAAACCTGCAGAAAAAAGCGGAATAAGAAAGATAAGTTTTTTTTTTTACTTACCTCGGCCACCTCGCCTTTAATCAGCGCCTCCGAAGCGGCTGGTGCCCGATGCACGCCTCCTGCAGCTGTCGGTGTTTTCGCCCGGCGCTGCTGCAGGGGCCAGAAGTCATCACGATCTCCGGGCGAAGGAGATCGGAGCATAGCGTTGCCACAAAACTCCCGCCGAATATGGCGGGAGTCGATGTCATCGCCGCGCCCGGTCGCAAACCCATTTGCGTCCCCCGGGGGCACTAACAGGAGGCGCAAAGGCACCCACTTTCGCCCCCTTTAGGTTTCAAACCTTCAGAGTAGTTATGTCAAATTATATTACAAGGGTACTAATATCCAAATCATTGTACAGTGCACATGAAATGTTTAAGCTAAAATGATCTATTTGAAGCATTTTCTTTTCTTTTGCAGTACCTTCTCCAAGTAAGCTCCGACTTCCTACTACACCATCTCCGTTAGCTCTCCGACAGCCAATGAAAGCAATGGTCAATCAAGGGCCTGTCTCCACAAGTTCTGCATCTAGTCACAGTTCTGCACCAGGGCCCTCTGTTCAGTCTCCCAGTTCTCCAAGTCATATTGCTGCAGGTGGAACCATCCCTAATAAAGGTCAAGGTGCAGGGATCCGGAGTGGCTTGCCGCGACCTAGTGCCCCTGGAGGGGGGATACCAGTGCCTCGGAGTAAGCTTGCACAGCCTGTTAGAAGGTAAGAGTGTAGCAGCAGAATCCTTAATTTACATGAAACCGAATCTCTCAAACATGCTAATTGAGGGAGGATGAGTAGTGAGAACAGCTTCATCGAGCTATGTGGGAACCAAACGGTTATCATTTCAGATGGAATCATTGAATTACTTTTCCTTTATTTTGTGGTCACTGTTCTATTAATTCCTTTTTGCAAAACTAGAAAATGGAGGCTGCATTTGCTGTAGAAATGTAGCTGTCTGCCATTTGGGTATTTTTTTCTTTTTTTTTGGAGGGAATTATGCTGGTAGATGCCTACTATCCACTATCTTTATGGCCTCTTAGTGAGATTACCAAATTATGAGCAGTTTGAGCACTTTCCCTGATGTATGTAGTTGATAGAGACAGTGTACATCTGAGGCACACAGGCCAAAAGTTTCCCAATTTCAGTCTGTGCTAAGTTAACTGATGTCAGATGGGTGGCAACTAGGTGCAACAATTAGCTCCAGTGCCCCTGGCCTAAGGAAAATTAGGCAGTGTTCTGGTTCCTGTTTCTGATTTCTGTTCAAAAGGTATGCATGGTTATGATGTCTAATGGTCATGTAGCATGACTACAACATTGTTTAGGTTCACACATGATGAATGGACACTTTTTAGCAAATGGATACTTCTTTTTAGCAAAGCACCAATAGGGAAAGCAGCACCTGTAGAGCTGTACTGTAGTAAAAGTCAATGCCTTGAGGGGAAAAAACTTAGCAAAAGCTGTAGCTGTTTTGTGATATGCACCAGAGGATACAGGGTCAAAACTGCGCTTACACTTTGAATTTGGGTCCAAGAGACAAAGGGGCAATGTATAATCCACTGAGCCACCCAGTACCTTGTCCTTTATTAAACAAAGCATTTTGTTCACGTGGAGTGTATATTTTATTGAAAATTGTACTGTGCAAAGTTCTGGTCTCTATATTAGAAAAAGGTTATAGAGGCACTGGAGAAGGTATAAAAAAGATTTACCTGTCAGGAAAGGCTGGGCTCTTTTCTCTAGAAAAGAGAAGGCTGAGCAGTGACCTAATAGAGGTCTTTAAAATTATGAAGGAGTTTAATAGGGTTGACATATTGAAGATGTTTCCACTTGTGGGGAGTCCAAAACTAGGGGTCATAAATATAAGAAAGTCACTAATAAATCCAATAAGGAATTCAGGAGAAACCTCTTTATTCAGAGAATGTGGAGTAGTTGATGCGAATAGCATAGATGCATTTAATGGGAAGTTAGATTAGTACATGAGATAGACAGGAATAGAAGGATATGCTGATAAGGTTAGATTAAGTAGAGTGAAAGGAGGCTCATATGGAGCATAAACACCTGCCTAGACCAGTTGGGCTGAATGGCCTGTTTGTATGCTGTAAATTCTGTGTAAAACTCAAATCGTGCCAAAATTTGCTGTGGCAGGGCATCTAACGGCATCTGCCATTAGGTAAACTTGCACATGCTCGTCTAGGTTTTTAAATTTTTTGCATGGCAAGTTGCTGAGAGTGCGAGCTGATGATAGCGCAGCGAGGGAAACCGGGTATCTGGGACCTGAGTGAACAGGGAAAGCAGCTGTATATCTCCTTAACCAATCAGATTGAAGGATTGTGAAATTAACAGCGCCAAGTCTGAGAAAGAAGTGTAAATTAGAGTGGGTGAATTCAATGTAAAATCAGGTACAGAGAGGGAAAGAAAAATTTGATTAAGAGTAAGAAGAGACAGAAAGGAAAAGTTTTTTTTTTAAATTACATTTTTAAAATCTCCAACAATTTAAATCTGAAAGAATGAGACTCCACACTTGTAATAGTTAATTTTCAGTGCCAGAGAGGTTGACTGGCAATAATTAACATTTATCACGCTGTTTAAAGGGTACTTAGACTGAAAAGGGCAAGTGGCGAATTTAGTTTGTATCTACTGCGCAAGTACAGCAACTTCATGACATTCGATGCATTCCAGTGGTGAACCAGACAACGAGATGCTGTTTTCGCGAAGCAGCTCGGACAGCAACTTTTGGATTTCTGCATTTAAGCGGGCATCTGCCCTCGTCTGCAGTTGCTGTAGCAGTTGCACATAAATAACGGCGCGCACCATTAGCCTCGCTGATATTTTGACAGCAAATTTTGGGCCATGGTAGGTACCTGCAGTTCCCATTACGCCTGTAGATGGTGCTATAATGGATGCTTTCAATGTTAAATGTGACACACAACATCTGCAATTTTGTAGTGAGAGTATATCACCCTGTGATTGTGCAATCTGGTCATCAGGTTCCCATATACAGTGCTCAAAATTCTTTCGGGAATTTTTTTCCTCTTCCTTTCTTTATCAGTAACTCGTATCTAATGTCCGCAATAAAGTTTTAAACAAAATAAATTAAATACGTTAATAAGCAATTACGGTTATCCACTGAATTATCCCATATTACCTTCATTAAAGTTTTTACATGATGGCGTCCGTCTCTCCCAAAAGCTTGGGCTTGAACGTGATATTTTTGTCCAGAGCTCTGACTCTGAGCTGAATGTGGATTGTGCTGTGCATCAGTGCATTATGCCTTCCCAGGATGCACCAGTACTGTTCAGCCAGCTGTGAAACCTTTCTCTTTAGTTTCTAGCACTTTCAGCTCAGTAGCTTTTCTTCAAATAATTTTGAAAACCAAGAGGACAAATTTCAAAATCTTTATTGAGCGGGTCATGCAATCTTCAGCAGCCGCTGCAGCCTAAGCAGCAGCTGCCAGTTATAGGTACGTATTTTTAAAAAGTCATTTACAAAGCTTTCCTGTGGAGCCAAGAGGAGCAGGAGGTCTCCTCCCGGCTCCACAGCACTGCTGATAGCCGCTACTGACCGTGGTCATCCCCCTCCCGCTGTCCTGCCCCCTCCTCATCCCCGACCCCGGCACATACCAGAGACTTGAAATTAGTTGCTTCAAAAGGGTGAGCTGCCTGTGGAGGTGTGACCGGCAGCTCGCCCCCTTTAATGCATATCGCCGAACGTAAAATCTGCAATGAACCAACGCAATCGGGCAGTGTTTTAGAACTTCATTTTTTTTTAATTTGTCTTAAAAAATATTCCTTGCTAGATTTAAGAGTGGCGCAGTTTGATTCGTACAGCTGAAATGGGTTTATCACAAAAACTAAACATTTTTAATCAAGTGTCTAGTCCACCACTTATGAGTAACCTGATTTTAAGTAACCCGATTTTTAAATAACTAAAAGTGACTTTAGCAAATGGCCCTGTATAGTTATATTGGTGTAGAGCAGTCAGTTTCTTAGTAAATTTAGTAAATTAAAAAAAAAAATTTATATTCAAAGCTTTTAAAATGTCCTTGCGCCCAAAAAAAAAATCAGCTTAATTTTAAGAGCCTCCGCAAAGGCCTCAAACGGGTGCATTTAGCGGAAACTCGCAATGGTGATTAATTTGATCTGAGGTGTGGCCAGTTTTCTGGGCGGGGCCAACTTCTAGCGCACTCTATTTGCTCTGGTCATAATTTGCGCTTGAAATTCCACAATCTTGTTTGCCCGATTTTGGGCGAATTACGCTGGAAATAACAGCGCAACCTAGCGGAAACTCTACCCTATAGTCTTCTGTGTAAATCTATTTAGCTTTGACCAAATGTTGCTAAGGATGTAATCTAAAAGAATACTACTAAATTTCATAGTCATGCATCATTTTCTAAACAAAATACATATTTGCAAATCCGTAAGAATTTGAACATTAACATTTAACCCTATATACACTTGTATTTCTGATTCATTGGCTTGTTTTGTTTGAATTTTGCGGGCCTGGAGATTTGAAAACAATGTTCTGAGCGAAGGTTAGCTCCTAACATTAAGATCTATTTGTACGAGCAACTTGAACTACATATGAATTAATGGCAACATAAATTTAAACTTAATATGTGGCTTAAAAAGAAAAAAGGTTTGGACATCACTGTTTTACAATGGCCAGAGCCTCCTTTAACTATTTATGTCAAGGTGACTGCTTAGTGAAAGGGTTAAGTTGTGCACACTGCACTTTATACATAATGCGCATTTATAGAAATTGATTGTGTTATAAATGCACAGTACCAGCTTTCTGTTTTCAGTGTTCATTATCTAAATTGTGTAACAAAATGAAATGATGTAAAGTTGTGGGACTTCACTGATGTATTGCAACCAAAGTACAATTGTGTACTGTCAAATGTATTAACTTCTCTTCCTATAAATTAACTTCCAGATCATTGCCAACTCCGAAGACTTATGGCAGCATTAGAGATGAAAGCTGGAAAGATGGTTGCTATTGAACTGATGATACAGATAGTCTGAAGCTCGCTCCGCTACTGTTCCTGAAACAAAAGGACTTTTTACTTATAGACTGTTCAGAGAGATTTAGCAGGATTTGAGAAAATCCAGTTCTCTGCCATAAATCAGCACAAGTTGGTGGAGATCATGGAGTAGCACTTTATTGCCATTAAACATCAGACTTTTTCATACATGTACAATCAGTTTTTCCATGACTATGTCCATTGTTTTAATGCTTATGAGCAATTTATGTCGTCATTCAAAACAAAAAAGCAGAAGTCTGGACACAATCCCAAAAAATGCCAAAGAAAAAGCTTACAACAACCAGTGGTAAGGGGAAATGGATAACTAACATAGCTGAGACTTTAGAATGGTCAAATAAAAGAGACTACTTGTGGAAGCCTGTTTTGTACAATCAGATATTGTAGCAGTGACAAATTTTAAATTCTGGAAGTAAAGCAAGGCACAATTCCAGTATCATGATGGGCAGATGTGCGGTCATAGCATTCCACAGCCCACTGTAATCTGATTTATTTTCAGTACAGAAAAGAATATCTCAATTGTTGTAGTTATAAACACCTTGAGTGATACGTAAGACAAATTACACATCCTTCTATATTTGGTTGAAACTTTGCGGGGTGGGGGGGGGGGATATTTTAATTTGTAACAATTTACGTTAATATCCCAATGATATCTTGGTCTCGGTGAAAACATTTTTGTCACCTTAAAAAAAAAAAGTTAAAATTGTACCAATAGTTTTTGTTGTAGAAACTGAAATGTATGAGCAAGTTGACTTAATTTTTGACAGTCTGCTGGTGATCACTGGAGTTGTGTCCTGTTGTACTTAGTAACTGAAAATATTTGACGCATTGCTAGCGAGAAAAAAGATGTTGTAACCTGAATGGTGCTTTGTGCAGACAAAATACTGTGGATAAGTGACTTAAGTTGAAAGTTGAGTATGTATTGTAAGTGAGACACTTTGTTTAACTCTTTGCCCACAGCAAGAGAAAATATCCGTCAAATTGGACACATTTTGGTGGGCAAAACTATTTCAGTATCTGTTTTTGTGCAGTTGACCATTTTTTTAATTGCCAAAGGGCTTAGTGTTAAGCAGGTTTTACACAATTGCTTTCGTCAAATTGTACAGCACTGGCTCAGGAAAGAGTGGCTTTAATGTGCAGCCAAGTTTTCAGCATGCAGCACATAATAGGACATGTCTGTTTTTGTAATTTGTTTCCTTAAAAGGTAGGTAGTGAAAACTTGGTCCATTCAAGTTGTAATCTGATCACACCACAGTGCTTACAAAAAATAATGCAACGTAGTTCTGTCTAAACTATGCACTCATCCTGTTATACAAACACACTTGCTTGGAGCGGTTCAATAAATACTGCAGCCTGGTAGGTACTATATTCAGTAATTACAGTGTTCAAAGACATCACTACACTTGTGTATATTCTTATGAAAATTTGAGTTTACATTTAAATATATTTGCATACTACTGCAGGGAGTTGTATGTTCTAAGTTTATTATTTTGTGGGTGATACCATAAAATAGCTAGAATTGACCTTCATGTAGTTAATCACCAGAGGCCAATGTTTAATTGTTTTAAGAAGAGTATTTCTTGATTTGTTTACAGGAAGTATTCCTTGTAAATTTAGAAGAAAGCATTCTTTCCAAATGCCCTTAATATTCAGGTGTTGGAGCTTTCCAAAATAACCAGTGGAGGGATAGACATGTGCTGGCAGAGGTGGCCAGTGAATGAGTGGGGTAAACGTGAGGGTTATGGGCGAGTTGACAGTGAGTGGATGAGATGGATGTGGGATGATGGGTGAGCAGATAGTGAATGGGGTGACTGATGAGTGGACGTGGGTTGCAGTTAATGCGTGGACTGGACATGTGGTACCATGTGAACAAATAGTGATCGAGTTGAATGTGATTTTTTTTTTTTGTTTACCCACCTAAATGGCCAGTTGAAGTAAAGTGACATGTCATCTCAATTTTACAGTTGGATAGATCTGAAAAATTCGGGATTTGTGAGAACGTAAGTGTGTGTTGCGGGGAAAAATCTTGTTCGAATATAATACTGTAAACGCAACTGTTTACTGTCAATATATTTTTAAATATACACCTGTAAAACTTGTTTACCCTCTGTTGAATAGTTGCCTAAATAAGGGAATTACATTTACGAGTTGCCTTTCACTGTCTAAAAAGTCGTCAGAGAATGAGTAATGTAATTTTTACAATTAAGAATTTTGGTTTCATACAGATGACTTACTTTTAGGACATGTGTTGTGAAGTAAACAGCCTTTTTAAAAAGTTGGAGGTTTGGATTAGTCATTCCCACAGGAGGGGTATTGTGTTTGAAAACTTGATGGAGAATAAAGGCAAGAAAAATCTTTTAAACAGCACTTTGTGGGGGTGGGGGAGTGATGTATCCCACAAGCCCACTCCAAGTTGCGGGATTCCCTTCATAAAATGACTACGAGCACTGACAGTACACAATAGTGGGATTCTTTTTTACTATGGAATACTTTGTTTTAACATATTACACGTACACAAGTATACACTTGCACACTGCAGTACTGCGAGACACAATTGGACAAAAACAAAACCTTACTGTAACATTAAGAATAAATTGATCAGTAAAATTAAAAGCATCTGTTACCCCACAGTGGTTTAGTTAACTAGAGGAATTAATCACAAATCTGACACACAAACAGCATTGAATTAAAATGCTGTGGGGAAAAATAAACTTGCTTACACTATGAGAAGTGTGAAATTGTTAATTTTATATAATAAAAAATAGTGCCTATAATTTAAATTACTTCATTTTTGAGGTTGTTATAATTTTGGTTGTTGAATGTGGGTTAATTTTTGTGCCAATAGCTTGGAGTAGACGATACTCAATGTAAATAAATGGTCATGTATTGCTTTCGATATTTAATTTTTTGCTCTGCCATGTAACTTTTGTAAATGTTAATGAACTTGTTTAAAAAAATATGCAAGAATTACCTCTTGTTTTAAAAAAAAAATAAACAGTTCTTGACATTGGAAAACTTTCATATTGTATTACTGAAGTGAATATTGAACAGAGGGTGGTTTTTGGCCAACTGATTTGCAACTGTTCATCTACATTCTGCTGATGTATCAACTATGAAAAGGAAAAAGGCAACCAGTGAATATATTATTGGTCAGAACCACTAGTAAATGGCTATCGGACATTTGTATAAATTAACCTGTCTATACAATACCATATTAATGAACAATTTACTTAAGTTGTTCTGTGCTTTAATACAATTGCTGTCTTGAATGTAACATTTGCCTCTGGGCTGATAAAATTTTCAGATTTTTATGCCCAACACTTCGTTTGGGGGGTGGGGGGGCTGCATTTGCCAGGAAGGTCAAAGGCTAAAGGAAAGACAAATATAAGCCATTTGGTTGCCCCAGCACAATTTGACCATTCTGTATGCACGAAACCTAGCTACTGCAAAGTCCATCACTATACCTTAACGTGAAAAGTACTTGGAAATTCTCCGTTGATTCTCATGAACTGGATTCCCGCGTTCGCAAATCATCTTGCCTTGACTAATTACAGCACATACTAAGGGACGAGAGAATGGAATAGGCTCCCCATAAATCAGTTTCATTTAAATCCATTTCTGTGCAGGTTTATCCCTTGTTGGACAAGATGAGATAAAGCAATGTGGAGATGGGCATCTGACCGAGCAGCAGGTTTGATGACACTGGGAGACTTAACTGCAGACCTGCACATTACTGGTCTGGGATCCTGGTCGCTCAGTGCTGGATTCATGAGGCTTTAGCATCCTGCCTGACTAAGCAGCCCTATTCAGGGTTTGAACTGCTCATCCTTTTTTAGGAAGGTACCCTAAACATTGCCAGTCTTAACTACGTCAGCTAATTGCATTTGGTAAGCTACCCTTAACATAGTGGTCATAAAGCAGGCAACAAAAAAGACAAACAGAAAATGCTGGAAATACTCAGCAGGTCAGACATCAGTGGAGAGAGAAACCGGGTTAACGTTTCAGGTCGATGACCTTTCGTCAGAACTGAAAAAAGTTAAAGATGTAGCAGATTTTAAGCAAGTGCAGGGGCAGGGAATGCGGGGAAGAGAGGAAACGTAAGAAATAGGAGCAGGAGTAGGTCATTTGGCCCTTTGAGCCAGCTCCGCCATTCAATAAGATCATGGCTGATCTACCTCATCTCCACTTTCCTGCACTATCCCCATATCCCTTGATTCCCTTAATATTCAAAAATCTATCAATCTCTGTCTTGAATATACTCAATGACTGAGCCTCCACAGCCCTCTGGGGTAGAGAATTCCAAAGATTCACCACCCTCTGAGTGAAGAAATTTCTCCTTATCTCAGTCCTAAATGGTCGACCCCTTATTCTGAGACTGTGACCCCTCGTTCTAGACTCCCCAGCCAGGGGAAACATCCTCCCTGCATCTACCCTGTCAAGCCCTGTAAGAATTTTGTATGTTTCAATGAGATCACCTCTCATTCTTCTAAACTCCAGAGAATATAGGCCTAGTCTACTCAGTCTCTCCTCATAGGACAATCCCCCCCATCCCTGGAAAGAACAGAAGGGAAGGTCTGTGATCGGGTGGAAGGCAGGTGTGATTAAATGACGAAAGGCATGATTGTACAAAGCAAAAGGAGATGGTAATGGGACAAGTAAAAAACCAAAAGATGGGTCTAGAAGAAGTGTAAATGTGAATGGCAGAATCATCAACAGCTGCCATCTGGAAAAAATAGGGGCAGAGGTTATGGTCTGAAACGTTAGTGGGAGTTGTGTACAGACCTCCAAACAGCAGTAGTGAGGTGGGGGAGGGTATGAAACAGGAAATCAGAGGTGCGTGCAAAAAAGGCACGGCAGTTATCATGGGTGACTTTAATATGCATATAGATTGGGCTACTCAAACTGGAAGCAATACGGTGGAGGAGGATTTCCTGGAGTGTTTAAGGGATGGTTTCCTAAACCAATATGTTGAGGAACCAACTCGCGTGGAGGCCATCCTGGACTGGGTGTTGTGTAATGAGGAGGGACTAATCAGCAATCTTGTGGTACGAGGCCCCCTGGGGAAGAGTGACCATAGTATGGTGGAGTTCTACATTAGGATGGAGAAGGAAACAGTTAAGTCAGAGACCATGGTCCAGAACTTAAATAAGGGCAACTTTGAGGGTATGAGGCGTGAATTGGCGAGGTTAAATTGGCAAGCGATATTTAAGGGGCTATCAGTGGAAGGGCAATGGCAGACATTTAGAGATCGCATGGATGAACTACAACAATTGTACATCCCGGTCTGGCGTAAAAATAAAAAAGGGAAGGTGGCTCAACCATGGCTAACAAGGGAAATCAGGGATAGTATTAAAACCAAGGAAGTTGCATACAAATTGGCCAGAAGTAGCAGCAAACCCGGGGACTGGGAGAACTTCAAAACTCAGCAGAGGAGGACGAAGGGTTTGATTAGGGCAGGGAAAATAAAATATGAAAGGAAGCTTGCAGAGAACATTAAAATGGACTGCAAAAGCTTCTATAAATATGTAAAAAGAAAGAGGTTAGTAAAAACAAACGTAGGTCCCCTGCAGTCGGAAACAGGGGAAGTCGTAATGGGGAACAAGGAAATGGCAGATCAATTGAACAAGTACTTTGGTTCGGTGTTTACTGTGGAGGACACACACAACCTGCCGGAAATAAAAGGGGTCAGAGGATCTGGTAAGAGGGAGGAGCTGAGGGAAATCCTTATTAGTCGGGAAAAGGTATTGGGGAAATTGATGGGACTGAAGGCTGAAAAATCCCCGGGGCCTGATGGTCTGCATCCCAGAGTACTTAAGGAGGTGGCCTTGGAAATAGTGGATGCATTGACGATCATTTTCCAACATTCCTTAGACTCTGGATCAGTTCCGATGGAGTGGAGGGTGGCCAATGTAACCCCTCTTTTTAAAAAAGGAGGGAGGGAGAAAGCAGGGAATTATAGACCGGTCAGCCTGACATCGGTCGTGGGTAAAATGATGGAAGCAATTATTAAAGATGTCATAACAGACCATTTGCAAAGTGGCGACATGATAGGTCCAAGTCAGCATGGATTTGTGAAAGGGAAATCATGCTTGACAAATCTTCTGGAATTTTTTGAGGATGTTTCCAATAGGGTGGACAGGGGGGAACCAGTAGATGTGGTGTATTTGGACTTTCAGAAGGCCTTCGACAAGGTCCCACACAAGAGATTGGTGAGCAAAGTTAAAGCACATGGGATTGGGGGTAATGTGTTGACGTGGATTGAGAACTGGTTGGCACACAGGAAACAAAGAGTAGGAGTAAATGGGTACTTTTCAGAATGGCAGGCAGTGACCAGCGGGGTACCGCAGGGTTCGGTGCTGGGACCCCAGCTGTTTACATTATATATTAATGATTTGGACGAAGGGATTAAATGTAATATCTCCAAATTTGCGGATGACACTAAATTGGGAGGCAGTGTGAACAATGAGGAGGATGCTAGGAGGCTACAGAGTGACTTGGACAGGTTGGGTGAATGGGCAAATGTATGGCAGATGAAGTACAATGTGGATAAATGTGAGGTTATCCACTTTGGTGGTAAAAATAGAGAGGCGGGCTATTACCTGAATGGTGGCAGATTAGGGAAAGGGGATGTGCAACGAGACCTGGGCGTCATGGTACATCAGTCACTGAAGGTGGGAATGCAAGTGCAGCAGGCAGTCAAGAAAGCAAACGGAATGATGGCCTTCATAGCAAGGGGATTTGAGTACAGGAGTAGGGAGGTGATGCTACAGTTGTACAGGGCCTTGGTGAGGCCACACCTGGAGTATTGTGCGCAGTTTTGGTCTCCTAACTTAAGGAAGGACATTCTTGCTATTGAGGGAGTGCAGCGAAGGTTCACTAGATTGATTCCTGGGATGGCCGGACTGACATATCAAGAAAGATTGGGTCAACTGAACTTGTATCCTCTGGAGTTCAGAAGAATGAGGGGGGATCTTATAGAGACATTTAAAATCCTGACTGGTTTAGACAAATTAGATGCGGGCAGAATGTTCCCAATGGTAGGGAAAACTAGAACCAGGGGTCACAGTCTAAGGATTAAGGGGAAGCCATTTAGGACTGAGCTGAGGAGGAACTTCTTCACCCAGAGAGTGGTGAATCTATGGAATTCTCTTCCACAGAAGGTTGTTGAGGCCAGTTCGCTAAATATATTCAAAAGGGAGTTAGATATAACACTCACAACTAAGGGGATCAAGGGGTATGGCGAGAAAGCAGGAATGGGGTACTGAGGTAGCATGTTCAGCCATGAACGCATTGAATGGCGGTGCAGGCTCGAAGGACCGAATGGTCTACTCCTGTACCTATTTTCTATGTTTCTATGAAATTGTTGAACTCGATGTTGAGACCAGAATGCTGTAAAGTGCCTAATCGAAAGATGAGATGCTGTTCTTTGAGCTTCGTTGGAACAGTGTAAGAGGCCAAGGACAGAGGTCAGAGTGGGAGTGCAGCGGAGAATTAAAGTGACAGGCGACCGGAAGCTCGGGGTCACGCTTACGGACTGAGTGGAGGTGTTCCACAAAGCGGTCACCCAATCTGCATTTGGTCTCCCCAATGTAGAGGAGACCGCATCGTGAGCAGCGAATACAGTATACTAAATTGCAAGAAGTATAAGTAAATCACTTTCACCTGGAAGGAGTGTTTGGGGCCCTGGACAGTGGGAAGGGAGGAGGTAAAAGGGCATGTGTTGCATCTCCTGCGCTTGCATGTGAAGGTGCAGTGGGAAGGGGTGGAGGTATTGGGGGTGAGAGAGGAGTGGACCAGGGTGTTGCAGAGGGAGCGGTCCCTTCGGAATGCTGAAAGGGGAGGGGAGGGGATGATGCCTTTGGTGGTTGGATCATGCTGGAGGTGGTGGAAATGGCGGAGGATGATCCGTTAAATGTGGAGGCTGGTGGAGTGAAAGGTGAGGACAAGGGGAACCCTATCGTGGTTCTGGGAGGGAGGGGAAGGGGTGAGAGCAGAAGTGCAGGAAATGGAATGGACACGGTCAAGGGCCGTGTCAACCACAGTAGAGGGGAATCCTCGGTTGAGGAAAAAGGAAGACATATCGGAAGCACTCTTATGGAAGGTGGCATCGTCAGAGCAGATGCGACAGAGACGGAGAAACTGGGAGAATGGAATAGAGTCCTTAGAGGAAACTGGGTGGGATAAAAAAGACAAATTGCCTTAATAGACAAGATACAGAAAAGATAGAATGGAGAACTGTGCTGATAAACCACAGCTGGCTCACAGTGATAATATTACTGCACTGAGCAAGACGAGACTAGCTGGAAAGGGGCATTTGGTGGAATATTTCCATCTTGTGTGGCCAGATGGATGAGGCACCCTGTGCTGCTGGGATCGGATTTGCAATGGCATCATTCTGAAGTTTGATACATCAGGAATCAAGAAATGCTGATGCTAGAAACTACCACTGAAATATGAGCACAAAGTCATTGGTGCCTACGCACCAGTGATAATGAATGAAAATCAGGTGAAGGAAAAATTTTATGGCCATGTAGATGATATGATTACTGCAACATCAACACCAGGCAAAATCATGATACCAGTATATGGATTGCGATAGTGTCATTTTTCCTAGTGGTGTTGGAAAGGGCAGTTGTAAAGGTCCATTCTTATGAGAAAATGTGTTGAGCACAAGCTAGTCCACCAATAGGGTTTTCACCAGCCAGACATGTATAAAAACTCCTGGATACATCCTTGATCCAAGAACTGGCATCTGACTGATTACATCATTATCCACCAGTGTGACATTATCCACAGTGTGACCTGCAGGATGCAAGAACTGCCAGAGCTATGAATAGAGCAGAATGCTGGAACAACCATGATATGGTATGTCCCAGGTTATTACTAGTAACCCAACCACATTGTTACAGAACTGTGTCAAAGCCCATCAGTGCTTAGATGTAAAGCAGCTGAAGGACCAAAACACCAAACAGGTGCTTTGCAGCACCATCATTGCAGAGCTTACCTTTAATGTGGCACCTGTTAATTTTAGTCATGGAATTTGAGGCAACCTTGCGACTTGGGTTGGAAATGAGTTAGCAGGTAGGAGACAGAGAGTAGGGATAAAGGGAACATACTCTGATAAGATGTGACAAGTAGTGTTCCCCAGGCATCTGTACTGCAGCTTTAGCTTTTCACCATATATATCGATGACATAGTTGAAGGAATCGAGTCATATATCCAAGTTTGCAGATGACACGAAGTTGGGGAGCAGCTGAAGTTCCTGTGTTGCTACAATATTTCCAAACAACATTTTGTTTTGGTAGTTGATGACTCATGGTGTTGCTCACAGACTTAACTGTCTCTGCTTGCCTCCCACTTTAATTCTTTCCATCTTTCTCCCTCTCTCTTTGTGTGTCTATTGAAAGTTTTGGGTCTGCCTAAGATATTCTCTCAATTTCAGCAATGCTGGTCTCTACTATAAGCGGTCCTTGTATCACGTTCAGGAACGTGCCCATACTTTGATATCTTTTAATCCATCTCTGTGCCTATGACACTATTTGTTCCAGCCTTGGTTCAGTGGCTCCCACCTCTAAGTCAGAAAGTCATGGGTTCAAGCCCTACTCAAGGACTTGAGCACCATAATTTAGGCTGACACTTAGTACTGAGGGAAGTGCTGATCTTTCTGATGAGACATTAAATTGAGGCCCCATCTGCCCTCTCAGGTGGATGTAAAAGACCCCAAGGAGTTATCTGAGTGTCCTAGACAATCTTTATCCCTCAACTAACATCACTAAAAATAGATTAACTGGTCATTCATCTCTGTTGTTTGTGGGACCGTGCTGTGCGCAAATTTGCTGCTGTGTTTATCTATATTACAACAGAGACTACACTTGAAAAGTACCCGACATTGGCTGTGAAGTGATTTGGGACGTCCTGAGGATGTGAAAGGCACTATATAAATGGACGTTCTTTCTTTTGTGATTGACAGCTTTGTTTAATTATGAAGGATACTTGTTTGATCTTCCTTTGTTTTAGTATGGACTTTAAGGAGAAGAGAGAGGTATTATTGCAGCCAGTAACAATGATTATTTAGTGTATTTCTACTTTGGCAGGAGGCTAACATGTTGAGGCTACTAGAGCACTCAGTGAGCATCCAGTCTTAAGTTAAATCATGATACCTGGTCCAAACTAAAAGTGTTACTTCTGAGATCTACCAGAGCCTTGACTTGTTTATTTTTTTTGAAACCGGGACTGTATATTAAGCAAAGTATTGTAATCAAGTGAAATGTTCTGTGTTTGCACTTGCTTCTGTTTAACTTTATTTAATAACCTAATTCGTAGTTATAGCCTGTGATATGTGGACTGTCAGAGTGTTGTTTGTACACCTCACAGAGAGATGCTGAGTGTACAGTGGTACTCTATTATTTTCAGTTTTCATCTCATCGTACGAGTGTTCATCCTGCAACATACCAGCCAAAATTATTTAGAATCATACAGCACAGGAAGCCATTCAGCCCATCGTGTCAGTGCCGGCACTTTGCTGCAGCAATCCAAATTGCCTCACTCTTTCCCTATATCTTTTGCTGCTTTGAATATTTATCTCCCTTTAAAACAATTCAATGGTCTCTGCCTCAAGCATTCCCTGTGGCAAAGCAATCCATGCTCCAACAATCCTCTGCATAAAGACATTTTTCCTTGCCTTTCTCTTCACTCTCTCAGTGTTGATTTTAAATCTATGTCCCCTCATGGCTAACTCCCTAACCAGAGGACACGGTCTTTCCCTATTTGCTGTCAAAACGCTTCATAGTTTTTAAAAAACCTCCATTAAATCTCCAGTGGAAATAGTTCCAGTATCTCAAGTCTCGCCTCATAATTCTAGTTTCCCATCCCTGTTTGTCTATTAATGCATTACACATGAAGAAAAGTATCTGAGCATACCTGAATTGTAACACAACGTTCTGGATTAACCTTTTCTATTTCACTTAGTTTGTATATGAGTTTCAAATAGTCAAAAGGAGAGTGTTATTAACTCTGTCAATTCATATTAGGTGTAATGTCATCCACCACAAACTCCGTTCCCTAGCCACCGACTCCATCCCTCTCCCTGGTAACTGTCTGAGGCTGAACCAGACTGCTCGCAACCTTGGTGTTGTATTTGACCCCGAGGTGAGCTTCTGACCACATATCCGCGCCATCACTAAGACCGCCTATTTCCATCTCCGGAACATCGCCCATCTCCGCCCCTCCCTCAGCTCATCTGCTGCTGAAACCCTCCTCCATGACTTTGTTACCTCTAGACTGGACTATTCCAACGCACTCCTGGGTGGCTTCCCACGTTCTACCCTCCGTAAACTTGAGGTCATCCCAAACTCTGCTGCCCATGTCCTAACTCGCACCAAGTCCCGTTCACCCATCACCCCTGTGCTCGCTGACCTACATTGTCTCCCAGTTAAGCAACGCCTTGATTTTAAAATTCTCATCCTTGTTTTCAAATCCCTCCATGGCCTCACCCCTCCCTATCTCTGTAATCTCCAGCCCCACAATCCCCCCGAGATATCTGCACTCCTCCAATTCTGGCCCCTTGAGCATCTCCAATTTCAATCGCTCCACCATCAGTGGCCGTGCCTTCAGCTGCCAAGGCCCTAAGCTCTGGAATTCCCTCCCTAAACCTCTGCACCTCTTTTACCTCCCTTTCCTCCTTTAAGACGCTCCTTAAAACCTACATCTTTGACCAAGTCTGCCCTAATATCATCTTATATGGCTCGGTGTCAAATTTTGTTTGATGACGCTCCTGTGAAGCGCCTTGGGACGTTTTACCATGTTAAAGGCGCTCTATAAATACAAGTTGTTGTTGTTGACTTATCTATCACCATGGACACCAAAAAGCAGGAAGACAAAGCTCTGGGATAAAAACAGAAAATGCTGGAAAGACTCGGGTCAGGCATGATCTGTGGAGAGAGGAAGGTCGGGTTAGGGTTAATGTGTCGGGTTAGGGTTAGGGTCAATGTGTCGGGTTAATGTGTCGGGTTAGGGTTAGGGTTAGGGTCAATGTGTCGGGTCAATGTGTCGGGTTAGGGTCAATGTGTCGGGTTAGGGTTAGGGTCAATGTGTCGGGTCAATGTGTCGGGTTAGAGTTAGGGTCAATGTGTCGGGTCAATGTGTCGGGTTAATGTGTCGGGTTAGGGTTAGGGTCAATGTGTCGGGTCAATGTGTCGGGTTAGAGTTAGGGTCAATGTGTCGGGTCAATGTGTCGGGTTAATGTGTCGGGTTAGGGTTAGGGTCAATGTGTCGGGTCAATGTGTCGGGTCTATGACCTTTCGTCAGAACCAGGAGATGTTACAGAGGAACAGCTTATAAGAAGGAATAGAGCCAAGGAAAAGGGGAAAAACAAAAGAATGGTCTGTGATTAGATGGAGGACAGGAGATGATTAGATGACAGAAGTGATAATGATGTAAGACAAAAGGCAGCAATAATGAAAGAAATAAAAGATGTATTTGAGATCTGGAGGACCTGCACAACCTCTCCTGCTACAGCAGCTGATGCTTGTGATTTTATCTCTAGTGCAGAAACCATTTATATATTTTAAAAATCCTTTCTTACACTCTTATACTTATACAGGCTATAACATACTTTTTGTTTGACTCACAAAGGCTGTGAGAGAGGCTTTTGTACATTAGCCAAAGTATGAGGCACAGTTTCAAATAAAATCCTGCACATGTAAAAGAAAGGAAGACTTGCATTTATATAGCGCCTTTCACGACCACTGGACGTCTCAAAGCGCTTTACAGCCAATGAAGTACTTTTGAAGTGGAGTTGCTGTTGTAATGTGGGAAACGCGGCAGCCAATTTGCGCATAGCAAGCTCCCACAAGCAGCAATGTGATAATGACCAGATAATCTGTTTTTGTTATGTTGTTTGAGGGATAAATATTGGCCAGGACACCGGGGATAACTCCCCTGCTCTTCTTCGAAATAATGCCATGGGACCTTTTACGTCAACCTGAGAGAGCAGACAGGGTCTCGGTTTAACGTCTCATCCGAAAGACGGCACCTCCGACAGTGCAGCACTCCCTCAGCACTGCACTGGAGTGTCAGCCTAGCTTTATGTGCTCAAGTCCTTGGAGTGGGACTTGAACCCACAACCTTCTGACTCAGAGGCGAGTGTGCTACCAACTGAGCCACAGCTGTAGGAGTGGTTTGAAGTATATGTAGACGTTGTTGTCATAATTCACAATTAAATCAATTCATATTGTGTTCACACGGGCTGAAAGGTTTGAGTGTGTATGCCTTGACCAGAAATGTAAAATTGTCTGCTTCCATTTAAAATACATGATGGTGTATTTCCATTATAGCCCAGCAGATGGCCTTCCAGTCACACACACTACACATTGACAGCAAAACATTCTGACCTCACACTAATTTTGAATTTATTTTCAATTAAATTTATTGTGATCATTTGGTGCAATATGTTGTAGAATGCAATGCCAAGGGCTTTATTTAATGCAGGTCCATGTACTACCTGCATAGACAAAGAGCTTATATAAATCAGAGTAACACCATCTTCGCAGGACAACAAGTGCAGGCTTATCAGTGTTGGCCAGATCCCGAGAACAAATTAAACCGAAGATTACCATGTACATTTAAAAGGCTGCTTGGCATAACATTTATATTTAATATGAGCAGAGTCTGTTATACAAATACACAAACATCGTATATTTTTCCAGGCTACTTTATAACAGGTATGTAAATGTATGAAATAGCGCAACAGTCAAAACAGAGAAGCCAGGCAGATGTAAAGAAACAGCAATCAAAGCATGAATGGTATTAGGCCCATCTAGGCCATGTCTTTATGACATTGAAGAGTGTATCTCCGGGACAGTCAGTTGGTACCAGCTGCCTGTGGCCCTTCAGTATGTAGGTGGATGACAGATAGCCTCTCGAAGCAGCATATTGAATCAAACTCTGGGCAGCATTCTGTGCTTTGCTGTTCGGTGCAACACCTGCAACCAATCGATAATTTATTATAGAACCCAACTTGTGTTGAAAGAAAAGGCTACCTAAACTGAATAAAATCACAAAGCAAATTATATCAAGATTGAAACAAATGAAAATCACTTAAAACTGCTGTGCTACACTACGATGCTTACTGATTGCAATGGAAAGGAAAATCGGAATCTCTGGGGGAAAAAAAATCTTATACTTATCATTTTCTAAGCAGCCAGCAGTGGTCCCTTTAAGGACCAGTGGTCAGGCCGCTCTACGCCTGGTACTAATCGACGAACCGGTGCAGCACATGCACCGTCGTTTGGTATCTCAGAATTATGTCGGTAACAGAATTTTGGATGAGCTGAGGTTTATGGAGGGTGGAGAATGGGAGACCGACCAGGAGAGCATTGGAGTAGCTGAGTCCGGAGGTGACAAAGGCACGAATAAAGGTTTCAACAGCAGAGGGGTGGAGGCAGGAAATGTTACAGAGGTGGAGTTGGCAGTTTTTGTGACGGAGAGGATATGGAGTAGGAAACTTAGAATGGGGTCGAATAGGACTCCGAAGTTGCAAACAATCTGGTTCAGCCTGAGACAGTGACTGGGGAGGAGGATGGAATAGGTGGCAAGGGTACAGAGTTTAAAGGTGGGGGCCAAAGACAATGGGCTGGATTTTGATACTGGGGCGGGTTGGGGTCGTGTCATCCACTTTTCGTGTTATCCACCCGACTGCAATTGGATGTGGGAGATTGATGCGATTTTCACCTAATTGGGCAATTGAGTTCCAGCATGTGGGAACCCATGACCCAATTAGTGTTTTCAGTCTGAAAGTCGCCTCTGATGATGTCATCATTGCTGCTGCATTGAAGGTCTGCAAAGACTGCCTGGCCTTTGCTGTGAGAGGACCTGGATGCAAAATGAGCAGCAGCAGCCCTAAGTCTGCTCCCAGATATTTTTGCACCACCACTCCCAGATATGTCTCCCATTCACCACCACTCCCAAGCCAGCCAGACAGACAGATAGATGTGCTCCCGCCAGGTTTCACATTCGTGGTTCAGAACAGGCGTGCTTCACGTAGAAAAAGGGTTAAAATCACAAAGGCCTTTGAAAATGGCATTATAGAGGCAATTTAGTGCTTGTTAAGGGCCTTAACAGCCTATCCCGCCTCTTAGAGGCGGGACAGAGTTGGGACCAGCAGACACGATTTAATGAAAATTGCATGGAGGCGGGCTTGTGCCCGCCCGCCAGTTTTCGCAATTTTAACCCCCCACACGCCTCCAAACCCACCTCCACGGGTCAATGAAAATCCAGCCCAATGGCTTCAGTCTTCCCAGTGTTTAACTGAAGGAAATTGCAGCTCATCCAAGACTGGATGTTGGACAAGTAATCTGACGACACAGAAGCAGTGGAGGGTTCTTGAGAGGTGGTGGAGAGTTAGAATTGTGTGTCGTCAATGTACATGTGAAGGCTGACACCATTTCTACAGATGATGTCACCAAGGGGGTAGCATGTTGATGAGGATAAGCAGAGGGCTAAAGATAGATCCCTAAAGGTCTCTGGAGGTAACATCGTGGGGGCAGGAAGAGAAGCCTTCATAATTCCGGAGATGCTCTTGCTATGATCAGATAGGTAAGAGTGGAACAAAGCAAGGGCAATCCCACTGAACTGGACACCAGAGGAGAGGCATTGGAGGAGAATGGTGTGGTTAACCATGTCAAAGACTGCAGAGAGATCGATGAAGATGAGGGAAGACAATGAACTGAAGCTTCCAAGTTTTCAAGCTACAGGGGACACAGGCTAGTTGGAATGGAGGACAAGGCTTGAATGTTTTGTGTATGGGGTGTCACACATTCTTTTGTATGGGGGGTCTCACTTTATGTGTAAGATGGGGTCTTGCAGTTTTGTTTGTGGGTCTCTCACATTTTGTGATCATACACAGCACTCACTGGTTTTGTGATGTGTATCTGGCCCTCTGCACAAAAAGGTTGGATATTTCTGCCCTATAAAATAGCAATGCTTTATCATGATATAACTGGCAGACCTTGAAACATTACTGAAGTAATGTTTAACCATTTTTCTGGCAAGTTCAAATGAACGGTTACAGCTGAATCTTAACCTACCTTTCTCTCTCACATGCTAATCGCCCTACTGTGCTTTACCATAATTCTTTGCTTTTATTTTAAACGCCCTTTAGGTGACAATATGAACATGTGCCAGGTCTTTGATGTATGAGGACATTCAGAACCAGTTATTGATATTTTGACATTACTGAGGAATAATGTTTTATTTCATCAGAGTTTATTGAGGTTTAGCATATTCAGTGTTCTCACTGATATAACACAAATTCTTTGGCAAATAGTCAAACATATTTACTCACTCGTAAAGTTTCCCATGATGCTTATCCCAAGACTGATATGGTTGTAACCGCGGGTCTGGGCTCCCATTTTTGTCCATCCGCGACCTTCATAGATATTTCCATCTTCTCCAATGAGGAAACTGAAGTAACAACATGACAGGGAAACATAGGTTCTTTTAAAGTACATCTTGCCTTTGAAAAATAATTCTGTACATATCTAATGATGAACTTTATAAATTAGAGAAAATTTAATTAGAAGAATTAGAAAACATTGGTAGAATTAGAGAAATCAATGGAACATTTCTTTAGGCATTCTATTCTGTGAATAAACTAATAACTTTAAACTCCTTGCGCTATACAGCAGTGAAAAGAATCCATGTAACTCAAGACATTGAAGGAAAATAAGGAGAATGTACAGTGAAATGAAAATGGCACTATTCAAAGAAGAGCAGGAGACTTCTCATGGTGTCTTAGCCAACATTTATCTCCCAACCAATACCACCAAAACAGAATAAGTGGTCATTTCTCTCAGTAGCTGTTTCTGAGACCTTGCTGTACACAAACTGACTGCTGCCTCTGCCTATGTAACAACAGTAACTTCAAAAGTAATTCACTTGCTGTGAAAGGCAGTGCAAGGCAGTGCATAAATACAAGTTCTTTCTTACATTTTGCGTTTCTTATTATCACCTGAATGAAACAGTTCATTGTTTATAGGTTTGACGCAAATCCTGCTCTTACAGTATCATCAATCTGTGATCTCAATCGGATGAAAATGAGTTGAGTTCTGCAACAGGTGGGCAATCTGTTCCATCAGGTTACTGTCCAGGCTGTGAAGTTGAAAATAACCCCCAATATCATAGTCCTAAAGTGTAAGGGGTAAAAATTCACTTGGTTGCGCCACCCGTTAGCGCCTTAAGAGGGCGCTAATGGGGCGCAAAGCCGCTAACGCCCGGGCGCAGTGATGTTTGCGCCGCTCGAGAACTTAACTTGAGATTGTGCGGCGGCGCTAAAACTTACCGCTGCGACCACCTGCGCGCGCAGATTGTGACGTCATTCCATGGTGCAACGCCCTTGGGGCGCCCCGTAGCGGAAATTGAGTGGCGCCCCCTGCCTTACCGCCTGGCGCTTCCAACGACCGGAAGACTGGAACGCTATCAATCGCTGTGGGGCTGGGGGGGGGCGCTATTTAAAGGGGGCCTCTTCCTGTCTTTTATTGTTGGTGGCATTTTTGAACTACGCATTCTGAGAGAGAGAGGGAGAGACTTCTGGAGAGATTCAACGTTGTGTGAAGGAGTTTTGGGTACTGAGCAGCACTTTGCAGGTTCATTTTGATTTGCCATTCCTTGTATCGATTTAGCAGAGACCGTGGGAGCTGCACTCTGAGCTCTTTGCCTGGTGCTTTCCATTGTTCTTTCCAGCACATTTGATGTGCAAGTCTCTCCAGGCCGAGATTCAAGGCAGCAATGAACAGGATGTGGATGGAAAGCAAGATTAACCATCCCCTTTAAGAACTGGCCCGTGCCATTGTGTGTGTGTTCCAATGCTGACTGACATTACATGAGCTTCGCCAGCGCTCCGAGTTAGCGCCTCACTGCTCGGCCTTTGCGCCTTAAGAGAGGTGTGCAGCGCCTGCTTTAGCGCTCCACTCACCTCCCGGGGCGGTAAAAGTGAAGTTTCCCGTCAGTGCCGATAATTAGCGCCAGGCGCTAATATTTGCGTCCGGACGATATTTGCGCCCCAAATGGGGCGCGACCTAATTTCTACCCCTAAGAGTTTAAAAACAGAGTAAGATCCAAACAGAATCTCTTGGATTAAACTGTGGGATCAGTCACATTATTCACAGTATATTGTAAACCATCGAACAGTGGAGAGGAAATTGAGGATGACATTTGCAGACAAATTAGAGGTGTGTATTAACAATGGAGTTATAATTCCAGATTTCGCAGTGAAAAGGGCGGTGTTTTTAAAGAATATTCAGGACTGTTTTCTCATTCAATATGTTGATGCTCCGACATGGAAGGAAGCACTACTGGACTTGGTTCAGAGTAATGTAACAGAGTAAATATGTAATCCAAAAGTAAGGAAACATTTAGGAAACAATGACCACAATATATTTAAGTTCAGTATAAGAATAGAAGAGGAAAAAGAAAAATCAAGGGCAAAGGTAGTTGACCGGGGGAAAAAAAACAAATTATAGTGAGATAAAGAAGGGCATTACACAGATTAAATGGAAAGAAATATTAGCAACTAGAACCTGTAGATCAGCAATGGGAAATATTCAAACAAGAGAGAGAAAGGGTGCAAATCAAGTACATTACATTAAGGGAAAAAGGAACTATGTCAAAGTCTGGTGTTCCATGGGTGACGAAGAAGACTCAAAACTGAAAACTGCATTGAATGCTTACAGGAAAGATAACGAAAATGAAAGACAGGATCAATATAAAGAATATATAGGAAAACTAAAAAATGGAATTAGAAAAGCTAAGAAGGAATATAAAAGAAAATCAGCAAAAAATAAAACATGTTCCCTGAACAAAGTGCCTTTTTAAATAGAGTGTGTGCATTGAGATGGGAGCTTTCTCTCTGCCTAACCCCAAACCCTCAGGTGAATCGCCTCCTGTCACACTTGACTTGTAAAACCCAAGCCCTCCTGGACAGTCAAATCCCTGAAATCTTGCTGCTGCCTTGCACACCTCCACTGTGCTCCAAACTGACCCAATAAGTCCTCTGCCTGAAAGCACAGTAGCCCCCTGACTCTGTTCAGCTTTTGACTCCAGATCCTCTCCAACACAAAGACTGCCTACTTCTACCTTTGTAGCATCACCCTCCTCGACCTTAGCCCATCTGCTACTGAAACTCCTTATACAGTCAGATTTATTTACAAAAAGAGCTACTGCTGCCCTTTCAATGGCAAGCAGCAACCCTTTAAGACATGCTGCCTTGCCCGATTCTGCACTTCCCAGCCAATCACAGGTAAGGCCTACCTCCCTGCATGAGCAGGAAGCATATGGAAATTGAGGGCAGGAGCTTGCCTCAGCCAACCCTCCCCACCAGCAGCACCGGGGCTCCTGTGCCGCAAGGCGGGCACAGCTCTGCTTCTTCTGTACTGGCAAAATCGAGGCTCAGATGTTCATGGAGGCCATTACTGCAAATCTATCAGAGAAAGGTCATCCACATTACTGCAGGAGAAAGAAACTAAGTGAAGCATTGACATTTTCTGGAACAACAAATGAAAGAAAGTTGAGGATTTCCTCGCTGAGACCTACTTGTAGCCAATATCGCACCAACCACGTGTGACCATATGGTAATGCTGGATGTTCCGAAGTTGCTCCTTACACGCCGACATGCTGAAGCAGCGATTGCCTTCAGTATGGTGAATCACAGCATACTGTAGAGAGGTCTTCAATTTATGGGTGCAAAGAGAAGCACGTGTTGACCATTCAGAACGGCTTATAATCGGTGGGCGGCCTATAACAAATGTGGAGGGACAGATGAGTATTACAATCATAGAATGATGCAGCACAGGAGGAGGCCATTCGGTCCATCGTGCCTGTGCTGGCTCTTTGGAAGAGCTATCCAACTAGTCCCACTCCCCTGCCCTTTCCCATAGCCTTGCAATTTTTTCCCCTTTGAGTATTTATCCAATTCCCTTTTGAAAGTTATTATTGAATCTGCTTCCATAACCCTTTCAGGCAGTGCATTCCAGATCATCATTTTTGCCACCTTCAATGATTTGTGTACGTACACCCCCAGGTCGCCCTGTTCCTGCACCCTGTTTAAAATGGTACCGTTCAGTTCATATTGCCTCTCCTCATTCTTCCTGCCAAAATGTATCACTTCACATTTCTCTGTGTTAAATTTCATGTCATCTTCAGACTTTGAAATTATGTCCTGTATACCAAAGTACAGGTAATTAATATATATCAAAAAGAGCAGTGGTCCTACTACCGACCCCCAGGAACACCACTGTATACTTCCCTCCAGTCTGAAAAACACTTCACCACTACTCTCTGCTTTCTGTCCCTTAGCAAATCTTGTATCCACGCTGCCACTGTCCCATTAGTCCCATGGGCTTCAATTTTGCTATAAAGTCTATTATGTGGTATTTTATCAACTGCCTTTTGAAAGTCCATATACAGAACATCAATCGCACTACCTTCATCAACCCTCTCCGTTACTTCATCAGAGAACTCAACCAAATTAGTCAAACATGATTTGCCTTTAACACATCCATGCTGGCCGTCATTTATTAACTCCTATTTTCCAAGTGACAATTAATTTTGTCTCGGATTATTGTCTCTCAAAGTTTCCCCACCACAGACGTTAGACTGACTGGCCTGTAGTTCCTGGGTTTATCACTGTCCCTCAGGGTTGTAACATTTGCAATCCTCCAGTCCTCTGGCACTGCTCCCATATCTAAGGAGCATTGGAAGATTGTGGCCAGAGGCTCAGCTATCGCCACTCTTGCTTCCCTCATCAATCTAGGATGCATCCCATCTGGATCAGGTGACTTTTCTACTTTGAACGCTGCCAACCTCTTAAGTATCTCCTCTTTTTCTATTTTTATCCAATCCAATTTCTCTACTACCTCCTCCTTTTCAGTTATATTGGCAGCAGTGAAGACAAATGCAAAGTACTGATTTAATACCTCAGCTATGCCCTCTGTCTCCACCAGAAGATTTCCTTTTTGGTCCCTAATTGGTCCCATCCTTCCTTTGACTACCCTATTACTATGTATATAAGAACATAAGAAATAGGAGCAGGAGTAGGCCAATCGGCCCCTCGAGCATGCTCCGCCATTCAATAAGATCATGGCTGATCTGATCCTAACCTCAAATCTAAAGAACACAAGAAGTAGGAGCAGGACCCGGCCACTCAGCCCCTGGGCCCGCTCTGCCACCCACAGGGCCTTGACCGATCCGAACTCAGCCTCATGTCCAATTTCCTGCCCGCTCCCCGTAACCCCTAATTCCCTTTACTTCTAGGAAACTGTCTATTTCTGTTTTAAATTTATTTAATGATGTAGCTTCCACAGCTTCCTGGGGCAGCAAATTCCACAGACCTACTACCCTCTGAGTGAAGAATTTTCTCCTCATCTCAGTTTTGAAAGAGCAGCACATTATTCTAAGATTATGCCCCCTAGTTCTAGTTTCACCCATCCTTGGGAACATCCTTACCGCATCCACCCGATCAAGCCCCTTCACAATCTTATATGTTTCAATAAGATCGCCTCTCATTCTTCTGAACTCCAATGAGTAGAGTCCCAATCTACTCAACCTCTCCTCGTATGTCCACCCCCTCATCCCGGGGATTAACCGAGTGAACCTTCTTTGTACTGCCTCGAGAGCAAGTATGTCTTTTCTTAAGTATGGACACCAAAACTGTATGCAGTATTCCAGGTGTGGTCTCACCAATACCTTATATAACTGCAGCAATACCTCCCTGTTTTTATAATCTATCCCCCTAGCAATAAAAGCCAACATTCCGTTGGCCTTCTTGATCACCTGCTGCACCTGCATACTAACTTTTTGATTTTCTTGCACTAGGACCCCCAGATCCCTTTGTACTGCAGTACTTTCCAGTTTCTCGCCATTAAGATAATAACTTGCTCTCTGATTTTTCCTGCCAAAGTGCATAACCTCACATTTTCCAATATTGTATTGCATCTGCCAAATCTCTGCACCCCAGCCTGTCTATATCCCCTTGTAGGTTTTTTATGTCCTCCTCACTTTCTACTTTCCCTCCCATCTTTGTATCATCTGCAAACTTTGATATGTTACACTTGGTCCCCTCCTCCAAATCGTTAATATAGATTGTAAAGAGTTGGGGACCCAGCACCGACCCCTGCGGAACACCACTGGCTACTGGTTGCCAGTCCGAGAATGAACCATTTATCCCAACTCTCTGCTTCCTGTTAGATAACCAATCCTCCACCCATGCCAGAATATTACCCCCAATCCAGTGATTTTTTATCTTGAGCAATAATCTTTTATGTGGCACCTTGTCGAATGCCTTCTGGAAGTCTAAATACACTACGTCCACTGGTTCCCCTTTATCCACCCTGTACGTCATGTCCTCAAAGAACTCAAGCAAATTTGTCAGACATGACTTCCCCTTCATAAAGCCATGCTGACTTTGTCCTATTAAATTATGTTTATCTAAATGTTCCGTTACTGTCTCCTTAATAATAGACTCTAAAATTTTACCCACCACAGATGTTAGGCTAACTGGTCTATAATTTCCAGCCTTCTGCCTACTACCCTTTTTAAATAAGGGTGTTACATTAGCAGTTTTCCAATCTGCCGGGACCTTTGCTGAGTCCAGGGAATTTTGGAAAATTATTACCAAAGCATCCACAATCCCCACTGCCACTTCCCTCAAGACCCTAGGATGTAAGCCATCAGGTCCAGGGGATTTATCCGCCTTGAGTCCCATTATTTTACTGAGTACCAATTCCTTAGTGATTTTAATTGTATTTAGCTCCTCCCCCCCTAGAGCCCCCTGTTTATCCAGTGTTGGGATATTCTTAGTGTCCTCTACCGTAAAGACGGAAACAAAATATTTGTTCAGCATTTTTGCCATCTCCATGTTTCCCACCATTAATTTCCCGGTCTCATCCTCTAAGGGACCTACGTTTGCCTTAGCCACCCTTTTTCTTTTTATATAACTATAGAAACTCTTACAAAAGACATTTGGCTCCTATTTCTTTTGTTCTTATGTTTGCTGCTAATCTATTCTCATACACTCTCTTTGCCCCTCTTACTTCCTCTTTCAGTTCTCCTCTGTACTTCCTGTATTCAGCTTGGTTCTCTACTGTATTATGAAGCTGACATTTATCGTAAGCCTCCTTTTTCTGTTTCATTTTAATCTCTATCTTTAGTCATCTAGGGAGTTCTAGCTTTGGCTGTCTTTCCTTTCTCCCTCGTGGGAATGTATCTCACCTGAACCATCTCCTCTTTGAAGGCCTTCCATTGCTCATTTACCGTTTTGCCTGCCAGTCCACCCAGGCCAGATCCCCTTTCAACTCACTGAAATTAGCCCTCCTCCAGTTAAGTATTTTTTCAACAATGAAAACTAACAATATTCTGTCATATTCCCCCACCCCTGGACAGATCTGAATCAGTGATGATGCTATTGTTATACAACCCAAACAAACAGTCAATACCACAGCTGAGGCCTAAACTGCTGTCACCCAATAATCACACCTGCACTGTTTAATCTGTCACTTACCTTCTCCACATTTACCAATATTTCCAAATACCTACACATTGGTAATGTTGCTAAACAATGGGATAGATTTTCAACTTGCTGCCCAGGAGTTAAACTGATGTTGCAGATCGACCGCCTGTTATGGAATTCGGCCAGTTTGCACTGCTACTGAAATCAATGGAAGTGAAAAATGGAGTGGTTTCTATAATGGGCGGCTGATCCACAACACACAAAACACCCAGGCATCAAAGTGAAAACCTACCCCAATATCGTTATTAGCAGCTATTCTACCAGCAGATTTGGATCACCCTACTGCACTACAGTAACAGATTGAACTCTCAGCATGCTGCACTACAGTAACAATGGACAATTCGTTAGCAATGTCCAGTCGTTATTGAAGCATCTAGCATCTAGTCCAAAAATGTGCGGGTTAGGTTGATTTGGCTATGATAAATTGACCCTTAGTGTTAGGGGGGGATTAAATATGTGGGGTTACGGGGATAGGATGGGATATGTTAGGGGGAATTAAATACGTGGGGTTACGGGGATAGGGTGGGATATGTGTAGGTGCAGGCTCGATGGGGATTCTGTGTGGGAAAAGCAGGGACAGGGTACTGGATTTGGATGATCAGCCATGATCGTATTGAATGGTGGAGCAGGCTCGACGGGCCGAATGGCCTACTCCTGCTCCTAGTTTCTATGTTTCTATGTTTCTATGTTTCTATGTTTGATGTTGACAGACTGTACTGGTGATGGTGTTCCAATGCACCTGCTGCCTTTGTCTTTCTAGGTGGATGAGGTCACGGAATTGGAGGTTTTATTTTTATTCATTCATTCATGTGGGCATCGCTGCCGAGGCAACCATTTATTGCCCATCCGTAAATGCCTTTGAGAAGGTGGTGGTGAGCCGCCTTCTTGAACTGTTGCAGTCAGTGAGGTGAAGGTACTCTCACAGTGCTGTTAGGGAGGGAGTTCCAGGATTTTGACTCAACCAAGATGAAGGAACGGCGATATACTTCCAAGTCAGGATGGTGTGTGACTTGGAAGGGAACTTGGAGGTGGTGGTGTTCCCACGCGCCTGCTGCCCTTGTCCTTCTACATAGTAGAGGTCGCGGGTTTGGGAGGTGCTGCCAAAGAAGCCTTGGCGAGTTGCTGCAGTGCATCTTGTAGATGGTACACACTGCAGCCACGGTACGCCGGTGGTGGAGAGAGTGAATGTTTAAGGTGGTGGATGGGGTGCCGATCAAGTGGGCTGCTTTGTCCTGGATGGTGTTGAGCTTCTTGAGTGTTGTTGGAGCTGCACTCATCCAGGCAAGTGGAGTGTATTCCATCACACTCCTGACTTGTGCCTTGTAAGTGGCGTATATACTTTGGGGAATTAGGAGGTGAGACACTCGCTGCAGAATACCTAGCCTCTGACATGCTCTTGTTGCCACAGTATTTATGTGGCTGGTCCAGTTAAGTTTCTGGTCAATGGTGACCCCCCCAGGATGTTGATGGTGGGGAATTCGGCAATGGTAATACTGTTGAATGTCAAGGGGAGATGGTTAGACTCTCGCTTGCCGGAGATAGTCATTGCTTGGCACTTGTGTGGTGCAAATGGGATTTGATGATGGTAATGCCGTTGAATGTCTTGTTGGAGATGGTCATTGCCTGGCATTTGTGTGGCACAAATGTTACTTGCCACTTATCAGCCCAAGCCTGGATGTTGTCCAGGTCTTGCTGCATGCGGGCACAGACTGCTTCATTATCTGAGGAGTGGTGAATGGCGCTGAACACTGTACAACCATCAGCGAACATCCCCACTTCTGAACTTATGATGGAGGGAAGTTCATTGATGAAGCAGCTGAAGATGGTTGGGCCTAGGACACTGCCCTGAGGAACTCCTGCAGCGATGCCCTGGGGCTGAGATGATTGGCCTCCAACAACCACAACCATCTTCCTTTGTGCTAGGTATGACTCCAGTCAGTGGAGAGTTTTCCCCCTGATTCCATTGACTTTAGTTTTACAAGGGCTCCTTGATGCCACACTCGGTCAAATGCTGCCTTGACGTCAAGGGCAGTCATCCTCACCTCACCTCTGGAATTCAGCTCTTTTGTCTATGTTTGGACCAAGGCTGTAATGAGGTCTGGAGCCGAGTGGTCTTACAGAACCCAAACTGAGCATCGATGAGCAAGTTATTGGTGAGTATGTGCCGCTTGATAGCACTGTCAACGACACCTTCCATCACTTTGCTGATGATTGAGAGTGAACTGATGAGGCAGTAATTTGCCAGATTGGATTTGTCCTGCTTTTTGTGGACAGGACATACCTGGGCAATTTTTCACTTTTTCGGGTAGATGCCAGTGTTGCAGCTATACTGGACAGCTTGGCTAGAGACACGGCTAGTTCTGGAGCACGTCTTCAGCACTACAGCTGCGTTGTTTTCAGGGCCCATAGCCTTTGCTGTATCCAGTGTGCTCAGCCATTTCTTGATATCACATGGAGTGAATCAAATTGGCTGAAGACTGGCGGCTGAAGACTGATGTTGGGGACTTCAGGAGGAGATCAAGAGTGATCATCTACTCAGCACCTTTATCTGAAGTTGGTTGCCAACACTGCAGCCTTGTCCTTTGTATTCATGAGCTGGTCTCTGCCATCATTGAGGATGGGAATGTTCATGGAGCCTCCTCCTCCTGTTGGTTGTTTAACTGTCCACCACCATTCACGACTGGATGTGGCAGGACTGCAGAGCTTTGATCTGATCCATTGGTTGTGGGATTGCTTAGCTCTGTCTATAGCATGCTGCTTCCGCTGTTTATCATGTATGTAGTCCAGTGTTGTAGCTTCACCAGTTTGGCACCTCATTTCAAGGTATGCCTGGTGCTGCTCCTGGCATGCTCTTCCACACTCCTCATTGAACCAGGGTTGGTCCCCTGGCTTGATGGTAATGGTAGAGTGAGGGATATGCCGGGCCATGAGGCTACAGATTGTGATAGAATATAATTCTGCTGCTGCCCACAACGCCTCATGGTTGCCCAGTTTTGAGCTGCTAGACCTGTTCTGAATCTATCCCATTTAGCACGGTGGTAGTGTCACACAACACGATGGAGGGTGTCCTCAGTGTGAAGACGGGACTTCGTCTCCACAAGGGCTGTGTGGTGGTCACTCCTATTAATACATGGACAGATGCATGTGTGACAGGTAGACTGGTGAGGACGATGTCAAGTAGATTTTTCCCTCGTGTTGGTTCTCTCACCACTTGCCGTAAGCCCAGTCTGGGAGCTATGTTCTTCAGGACTCACCAGCTCGGTCAGTAGTGGTGCTACAGAACCATTCTTGGTAATGGCCATTGAACTCCCCCACAAATTGTGTGCCCTTGCTACCCTCAGTGCTTCTTCCAAGTAGTGTTCAACAGGGAGGAGTACTGATTCATCAGCTGAGGGAGGGCGGTAGGTGGTAATCAGGAGCGGGTTTCCTTGCCCATGTTTGACCTGATGCCATGAGACTTCATGGGATCCAGAGTCAATGTTGAGGACTCCCAGGGCCACTCGCTCCTAAACGTATACCACTGAGCTGCCACCCCTGGTGGGTCTGTCCTGCCTGTGGGATAGGACATACCCAGGGATGGTGATGGAGGAGTTTGGGACATTGGCTGAAAGGTATGATTCTGTGAGTATGATGTCAGGCTGTTGCTTGACTAGTCTGTGGGACAGCTCTCCCAATTTTGGCAAAAATCTCCAGGTGTTAGTGAGGAGGATTTTGCAGGGGCGACTGGGCTGGGTGTGCCTTTGTTGTGTCCAAATCCAATGCCTACGTCACTGCTGGGTGGTCCGTCCTATTTTATTCTTATTATACTTTGTTGTAGCGGTTTGATATAACTGAGTGGCTTGCTAGGCCATTTCAGAGAGCAGATAAGAGCCAACCACATTGCTGTGGGCCTGGAGTCAAAAATAGGTCAGACCAGGTAAGGACGGCAGATTTCCTTCCCTAAAGGACATTAGTGAACCAGATGGGTTTTTACGACAATCCAATATCTTCGTGGTCACCATTACTGATTCTAGCTTTTTATTCCAGATTTATTTAATTAACTGAATTCAGATTCACAAACTATCATTGTGGGATTTGAACTCATGTCTCCGGATTATTAGTCCAGTAACATAACCACTATTCTACTGTTGCCAATGTAAGTGTGTTCACACTTGCTTAATTTTACAATCTCTCTTTACAATACATGTTAACAGCACTTGAATGTAAGCTTGGTGGAGCATCATAGAGGGAGAATGCACAATTGCATGAAAGGTCATCGACCTGAAACGTTAACTCTGTTTCTCTCTCCACAAATGCTGTCTGATCTGCTGAGTGTTTCCAGCAATTTAAGTTTTTATTTCAGATTTCCAGCCTCTGCAGTATTTTGCTTTTGAAACACTGGCAATTGTTCATCGACTTTCCGAATGCTGCTTAGGTGTGCCCAGGTTTTAAAACAGCATTCCGCAGTGCGAACATGTCAAGGCTTTTCTTCTGTTGACATTAGATATGGCAAGCAGCAAACACCCTGGAAACACAGGTAATTGTGCACTATATGTTCAAAGACTCACATAAGCTGGCTACTTGGCTGGTCACCTGCATGCCACACATCTTCTGTCATATTCCTCATTTCTAACAAGAACAACACAACTTGCATTTATATAGCGCCTTTAACGTAGTAAAATGTCCCAAGGCGCTTCACAGGAGCTTTAACAAAATTTGACACCGATCCAAAATTTGGTCAAAGAGGTAGGTTTTAAGGAGTGGCTTAAAGAGGAAAGAGAGGTAGAGAGGCAAAGAGGTTTAAGGAGGGAATTCCAGAGCTTAGAGCCTAGGCAGCTGAAGGCACGGCTGCCAATGGTGGAATGATTAAAATCGGAGATGCACAAGAGGCCAGAATTGGAGGAGCGCAGAGATCACGGAGGGTTGTAGGGCTGGATGAGGTTACAGAGATAGGGAGGGATTTTAAAACAAGGGATGAGAATTTTAAAGTCAAGGCATTGCTGAACCGGGAGCCAATGTAGGTCAGCGAGCACAGGGGTGATGGGTGAACGGGACTTGGTGCGCATTAGGATACGGGCAGCAGAGTTATGGATGAGCTCAAATTTACGGAGGGTGGTAGGTGGGAGGTCAGCAAGGCAAGTGTAGGAATAATCAAGTCTAGAGGTAACAAAGGCATGGATGAGGGTTTCAGCAGCAGATGAGCTGAGGTAGAGGCGGAGATGGGCAATGTTACGGTGGTGGAAATAGGCGGTCTTGGTGATGGAGTGGATATGTGGCCTGAAACTCATCTCAGGGTCAAATACAACACCAGGGTCTGGTTCAACCTCAGACAGTGACCAAGGAGAGGGATGGAGTCAGTGGCTAGGGAACGATGTTTGTGGCGGGGACCGAAGTCAGTCTTCCCAATATTTAATTGGGGAAAATTTCTGCTCATCCACTACTGGATAGACAAGCATGTGTGACAGATCAGAGACAGTGGAGGGGTCAAGAAAGGTGGTTGGAAGTTGGAGCTGGGTGGCGTCAGCATACATGTGGAACCTGACGCTGTGTTTTCGAATGATGTCGTCAAGGGGCAGCATGTAGGTGAGAAATAGGAGGGGACCAAGGATAGATCCTTAGGGGACTCCAGAGGTAACCGTGCAGGAATGGGAAAAGAAGCCATTGCAGGTGATTCTCTGACTATGGCTGGGTAGATAAGAATGGAACCAGGCGAGGGCAGTCCCACCCAGCTGGAAGACGGAGGAGAGGTGTTGGAGGAGAATGGTGTGGTCAACTGTGTCAAAGGCTGCAGACATGTTGAGAAGGACGAGTCACAGTCACATAGAATGTCATTTGTGACTTTGATAAGGGCCATTTCAGTACTGTGGCAGGGGTGGAAACCTGATTGGAGGGATTCAAACATGGAGTTGTGGGAAAGATATTTATATGGATTTGGGAGACAACAACACGTTCAAGGATTTTGGAGAGGAAAAGGAGTTTGGAGATGGGGGCGGTAGTTTGCAAGGACAGAGGGGTCAAGGGTGGGCTTTTGGAGGAGAGGGGTGATGATGGCAGATTTGAACGGGTGGGATACAGTACCTGAGGAGAGAGAACCATTAACAATATCAGCTAACATGGGGGCCAGGAAGGTAAATTGAGCGGTCAGCAGTTTGGTGGGAATAGGGTCGAGGGAGCAGGAGGTGCGTCTCATGGACAAGTTGAGCTCAGAGAGGTCATGAGGGGAGATAGGAGAGAAACTGGAGAAAGATGTGAGTTCAGGGCTAGGGCAGAGGGGAACCTTAGGGGAAGTTTGGCTTGGTGGGCTAGGGAAACGGAGATAAGCGGCAGAGGCAGCTGAATGGATGGTCTCAATCTTAGTGACAAAGAAGTCCATGAGCTCCTCACACTTGTTGTTGGAGGTGAGAGTGGAGGAGGCAGGGGATATCTGGCCTCAACCAAGCACCTCACAGCACCCTGTATCACCCACTCCCACAATGACAAGTACAGATACATAGGGGTCACTTAGTGAGTTACATAAGAGCCTCACAGAGCCTGTCTACAAATGCAGTTTGGTAGCTCAGTATCAGCAGTTCACTTTTGGCTGATGGTATTTGCATACACTTCAGCCTTGTCTCTTCCACTCGCGCACTGGCTCTAACATGGTTGAGGATGCGAATCTTAATCAGAGCTTCTTCCTCCTGTTAGTTCCCTGGTTGTCCATCACATTCTAATTACATTATTATCCTCCTCAAGAAATTAACTGTCTAATGTTTTGTTTTGTTTATTTTTAAGGGAGAGGGTATTTAGAGACAAAGATAGACTGATAGAGATCATTCGAGGTGGTTAAGGAATTCATACTATAGGTATATAAGAAACAGGATTATAATTTTGAAATAATTAATAAACAATGTTATTCTTTCATTACTGGCGTTGCAATGTCAGGATCTTGTTCCGTGATCTATAAGAGGGTACAGCTGAGATTTATCCATTGGATTTTATTCAATATGCAGGAGTTGATGTCAGCGCCACGCCCGGTCACAAAGCCATTTGCGCCCTGTTCGGGGGCACTAACGGGAGGCACAAAGGTACCCAATTCACCCCCTAAGTGAAAGCAAATTTAAGGAGTTTATTTCCCTTGCATTTTAGGAGTTCCCTTCAACCAGTCATAGTAAAGGGGCATCCGAGTGTCATTATCAGTGTGGGTGATACATATGATCTGCTTACCTTGGACTACAAAGAGGATTCCGGAAAACACAAGGAGGACCTTCATTCTGTAAACTAAAAAAAGGAGAAAACAAGAAATTCAATATTTAGTCCTTTAAAATATATTCCTTGAGATTATCTTTACTATTTATAAATCAAAATCAACAGGAAATTGTTTGTAGTTTTATTAACGTGAGCTTGAGTGTTAAAATCTTTATTGGCAGCTTTGAAGACCTTATTCACACAAAGATTGAATTAACAAGTTATTGCTCTCTGTTTACTCCAATCTCTCTTCACTTTATTCCTCGCATTCTACGCCTCCTTCCCACTGGCACAATGACTTATCTCTGCCATGCAGAGGTCTGAGACCTGGAGGATGGGTGAGTTGGCAACTTGAGCATATCTTTATAGGACTCTATCTATGATGCTTTTTATTGGTTAATGAAAGAGGCACCTAAATTTTACCTCCATCCCATTGATATGATGGCTTACCTCTGTTTAGCATCTTGCTCAATAACAGTATCTGAGAACTTGTCATCCTGACATCCAGGAGAATAGGAACATAGGAATTGCTAGACAAAAAAAGACCAAGGTCCATCTAGTTCGCTTTCCACCATCCTGGTAGTTATATAATACCATGATAATGGAGTTGTTGACTAATCATAGCAATCAATCTCTATCAATTAGTCTATAACAGACTCAGACATGACATGAGGGAAACCCCAGTGGTAGAGAGCTTTGGGAACCATAGGTCCAAAGTCACCTGTTCCTCCCACTAAGTGTGGACCTAAATCTAAGAGTGAAAATCCATCAAGGCTGGGATCTGAAGCCGGGTGAAGCACCCACCTGCCAGATTTTTTGATTACTGTTGGGCTGCCATTATTCTAATGCAAACAGCCAGTAGACTCGAGTTATGCTTCGGCTGCATTTGGCTGTGGGTGACAATAAGCTCTGAAGTTACAGCTGTTGTTTTGATACACACTTGAAACAACATTGCAACAGAGCAAAAGTAGTAGTTCAGTGGCAACGACAAATAATAGAACTTCCAATCACCACACTAAACATTAAATATTATGGGATAGGTGTGCATTGAGGTCAGCAAATACCTTTGCAATTAACACAGATAACACATGCAAAGGAGAGCATGTCTACAATCCCACGCAGGTGGTTACAATGACATTTGTTCAATTCCTGATCACAATCTTTATTGTTGCAATACTTCCTATTTCAGCGGGTATCAACAAAAGGTGCAGAATTGTATAAATCACGACCTGAACACATGTAAGCACAAATGGGGAATATTTCCTCTGTTTGCTGCCCATAGCAATTTTTTTTTAGTCGCAGTGTACAATTTGTCTACATAGAGTCAGCAGGGGAAGTTCCTTGTATCAGCCATTAAAATAAATCCTAATTCCACTTCTGGCCTAAACACATGGCACATAGCATGAACTGAACTGATGACACCTGCCTTGACACCGCTGCCTGGCAAAGAAGTGAAAAATAATACACTGAACACAGTAAGAGGTAAGGAAACTCTGATTTCTCTCTCTCTCTGCCTCTGATCTCTATACCGGTCCTACGGGTGCGACTGCCTGTTCGTCTGGTTCTGCAAGATGTTCGGAATGAACCTCCTGCCCATGTAAGAGAACAGGTTTCCATGTTTAATAAAGTGAGTGTGCTCTGGAGTCAGTTCTTAGGCTGTCTCACATCATTGAGATATCACAAACTGTAAGACATATGCCTGAGCACTTGATCAGTAACATCTTAACTCTAAGCTGTATTCATGTCTTGGAGCACACTCACTATGCATCATCCGACAGGGAACACAATTCTTCATTTTTTCTAATATATATATACACAAAATACCAATATTCAACTAGCAGACATTCAGCAACAGAGTCTTGATTTGCTTGGGAAAAAAACACAATAATGGGCATTTATATACATTTATATACAGAATCTCTCAAAGTGCTTCACAGGGGGAAATGGAGGACACCGAGCATGAAATAAGATCCAGGGGCCGGAGTGCATGGTCAAAGAGATAGGCTTAAAGCAGAGAGAGGTGTAGAACAATGGAGATTCCAGAAAACAGGGTCCTGTGGCTGAAAGAACAGCCTGGTAAAGTAGAGCAGAAGGAGCGGGCAACAAGTGGTAAAGTGGAGTTAGAAGGGCAGGGATGGTCGGAGAGTCCAGAACCAGGGGTCATAATCTAAGGATAAGGGGTAAGCCATTTAGGACAGAAATGAGGAAGAATTTCTTCACCCAGAGAGTGGTGAACCTGTGGAATTCTCTACCACAGAAGGTAGTTGAGGCCAAGTCATTAAATATATTCAAGAATTAGTTAGATATATTTCTTAAAGCTAAAGGTATCAAGGGATATGGGGAGAAGGCAGGTACAGGGTACTGAGTTTGGATGCTCAGCCATGATCTCATCGAATGGCGGAGCAGGCTCGAGGGGCCGAATGGCCTACTCCTGCTCCTATCTTCTATGTTTCTATGTTTCTATGACTTTATCACGGTGGTGCAGCATTTGGACTCTTATTAATAAGTGTAGTGGACTAGCATACTTTCGGATGAGATGTTAAACCAAGGCCCCATCTGCCCTCTCAGGTAGACGTAAAAGATCCTACGACAATATTGCGAAGAAGAGTAGGTGAGTTATCCCGGTGTCCTGGCCAATATTTATCCCTCAATCACCATCACTAAAACAGATTATCTGGTCATTATCACATTGCTGTTTATGGCAGCTTGCTTTGCACAAATTGACTGCTGCGTTTCCCACATTACAACAGTGACTACACTTCAAAAGTACTTCATTGGCTGTAAAGCGCTTTGGGACGTCTGGTGGTTGTGAAAGGCGCTATATAAACGCAAGTCTTTCTTTTTACTGACCTTTCAGCTCCGGGGCATGGAGTCAAAGCCAGCTGCGACTGCTGGAACAGACTCTCCTTTGCTGCTGGTGAGAAGAGTCTTGTGTCAGTCTCAACGCAGTTTCTAATAGGCAAGAGCTGACAGCGCAAAACGGCCACTAGCTGGCACTAGACTTGGCGATGGCATTGTGAAAGGCCATAGGATGAGAGTTTATAGGAAGTGGAAAATCTCACATTGACACGCTGCAGGGTGCTTTCCTGCAGTTGGGGCTAAAACATATGGTTGGGACAGAGGAGAAGAGGATTTTACTCTGTAATTGGCTCCTACTTTGCCTGCCCTGGGAGTACTTGACACAGGGTGCGTGAAATGGGAAAATATATTCTCAGTGTCACTTTTAATAAAATATTGAATAAAATTATCATTTTATTCTGTTCGATTTCCATCATCGTTTTAAAATATTTTTGTTAAAGCTCTAAGTACTAACGAGATAATTGAGGACACTACTACCTCGGTGGAGTTACTGAACCCTACTACATGAGGGACTGAATTAACATTAGTAGAGAACATCGGTATTCCTAGGGCTATTGCACGTCCATTTCGGTGTTAGCTCGGTAACCCTTTCAAACCAGTAACTCCGATGTCAACACTTACTATTTAAAAATATTTGAAATAAATGGCCATAATAGACAATTAGAAGCAATTTGGAGCTAACCGGAATTCTTTGTGGCTTTGTTTCATAAAAAGGAGCTTGTCGCGGCTGCTTTGTTAAGCCTCATTGCATTTTGTAGACTTCTTTGGTGTGAAGCAGTTTGCTTCACCTGACCTCGCAGTAAAATCAGAGCAAGTGTCACCGCACCGTCCATTGTGTCTGGGGGCTCCTGGTGACCTGGTAAGACGCTCTATAGAGGCAAGTCCATGTTTTTCTTTCCGTGAGTCTCGCTCCCCTTCAATCTGGAGTCACACGGAGCCTTGACTCTGGATTTACACAACTTTCCTCCCGCTTTTCATCCATACTCAAGTTGTAAATGCCGTCTCAGAAACGGCTGAAAGCGCTTCACATATCATTCATCACCTTGAAGTTCAATGACTTATTATTTAAGTAAATGTACTGTTTGAAGGATAGAAGCGGAAAACGGAATTCCTAATCGCCATGAGTAACGGGGAAGCACTGAGCCCACACTCGGTGTCTTCCCGAAGAACTAGTGGGAGAACTGGAGAGGCCGCTGGTCCTGGGCGAGTGCAGCATCTCTCCCAGTCACTTGCACTGTGGTGCCGGTTAAAGAAAGACCCCGGAGCAGTTTGTCATGTGAGTATCGGGGGAGGCAGACCAAAAGACAGGAAATACATTTACACTCGGAGAAAAAGAATGACTTCCTGGAAAAGAAATCCGCTTTCTGTAGTTGAAATCTAACTTTTTACAAATAGGGTGTGGGTTTGTGTCCTTACAGGATTGTAGGGTTAACTAATGCGTTCCAGACTGCGGGAGGAGCTGGAGATCAGCAGTAAATGTAACGGGGCGCTGGAGAACTTCAGTGACCAGCTTCCATCACCTCAACCAGACCCAACAATCCGGACTCTCTTCCTGCACACAGAGACAGCGGTATCAGCACTTCCTACACATGTACATTACACGTTACATGGAATATAAGGAAGATAAAGGTTACGTTTGTCCCACTGCCTCTCTTTAAAACATAACTTGCATTTGATAGGTCTTAAAGAAATCCTGTATAAAAATAGAATTCACAGATACCATTAGTAATTTGTTGGCGTGTTTCTCAATTCTGTGTATTTCTCACCGAACCGCAACTGCTGTGCTTAATTCCAGAAATGGAAACCTCAAAGTAATAAATACAAAATAGAACAAAGCGATGATGGAATCAGTAACTAGAAAACCCTGCGCTGAGAGATTAACATCCTCTCTTTAAGAAGATGCTAATCAGACTTCTGGCGCTGATATTTAACAGGGTCGAAGGCTGCCTACTCTCCAATAAGCTCCCACTGGAAGAAACCATCGATCGATGGGTCCACGGGAAAGTAGATTGCACCGAACTGGTATAAATGCACCTTGAGTGTACCCGGGAGCGTGTGTTGTATCCGAGGCAGAGAGCTTCTTGTATTTCCTTCAATATAACCAGACAGAGGCCACGGACAGACCCTGGGCTCCTCGAGATGGAGAACTATACTTCAATAGAAAATGTTACTTGGGTCCCATCAGCTCTCCCGGATATTTCTAATCTCACTGACTTCTATAACAGCACTGCTGTCGGCTTCACCAGTCAGACAACTGTGGAAGGCTCCAGCCTCTGGACCCAAGAAGCTTCGACTCTGAGCGATGTTACCCCTGGTGAACTCTCCCCTGTTGTACCTTTTTGGGACTCTGCCCTAAACCACGGCCTCAATGTGTTCGTGGGGGCGATCCTGTGCTTCACCATGCTGGGCCTGGGCTGCACAGTGGAGATCCACCACCTTGGAGATCACCTCAGGAGGCCGGTCGGGGTTCTGCTGGCTGCCATCTCGCAGTTTGTCATCATGCCTTTGGTGGCCTTCCTCTTGGCCCTGGTCTTCTCTCTCAATGAAGTGGCTGCTATCGCCGTGCTGCTCTGTGGCTGCTGCCCGGGTGGGAACCTCTCCAACATCATGTCTCTCCTGGTCAACGGCGAAATGAACCTCAGGTAACGAGCTCCTGCTGCAGACTCCCCAGTCTTAGCGGCGTCTTAACTCGCCTGGAGCGAGTCAGCCGGTCATTTATATTAAATCCCGCTCCATTTAATCAGATCGCTCGGATTAAACGGAGCCTAAGCAACGGAACTGAAAAGTTAAAAACACCCCAAGATTGTACCTTAGAATAAGGAGCGGAATAGTGTGCGGGAGCGGTGCATGGGGCCGGACCAAGAGGGGGAGAGGAGCCGGCAGCAGGTGGCCGAGCCCATCGGGTCCCATCGGTAACTGAGTGTTATCATAGAGTCATAACGGCACAGAAGGAGGCCATTCGGCCCATCGAGTCTGTGCCGGCTCTCTGTAGAGCAATCCAGTCAGTCCCATTCCCCCGCTCTATCCCCGTAGCCCTGCAAGTTTATTTCCCTCAAGTGCCGATCCAGTCTCCCCTTAAAAACATTGAGTGTCTCCGTTTCCACCACTTCAGTCGGCAGTGAGTTCCAGGTCCTCGCCACTCGCTGCGTAAAAAAGTTTTCCCTCGCATCCCCCCTGTATCTCTTGCCCAAAACCTTAAATCTGTGTTCCCTAATCCTTGTACCATCAGCGGATGGTTTAAACTGGTACAATCTACCTCTGGTATCTCCAAATAACTGGAACCTGGTCTGGGGAACAAGAGCGGAGCTGCTGTGTCGGGGAGACCGGGCTAAAGGCTGTATCGGGAATGGTCCTGGAGAAATAGTGAATAAGCCGCGGTGGGCTGGGCTGGTGCTGAGCTCTCTCTCTGGTGCAGAGCTCAGTCTGATCTGTTTGTCCTTTCCCTTTTACAGTATAATCATGACCATCTCCTCCACACTGCTGGCCCTGCTGCTGATGCCCTTGTGCCTGTGGATTTACAGCCGAGCCTGGATTAATACTCCTGTGGTTCAGCTCATGCCCTTTGGGGCGATAACCCTCACCCTGTGCAGCACTTTGATCCCGATAGGGCTGGGGGTCTTCATCAGATACAGATACAACAGAGCAGCAGACATTCTCCTGAAGGTACGGTGACCGGAACGGGCGGACGAGCAGTGTCTGTCCCTTGTGTAAACCTGTCGAGACTGATCCAAAACATCCTCACTTTTGTTTGCTCAACGAAGATCAGCTAAGGTCAAGAATCAGGCAGCTTTTCGTTTCTTCTGAGTAAAGCACATCTTGTAGTCAATTAAATGAAATTAAAATATGAATCGGGGTCAGTAAAGATGATTTGATCAAGTGAAAACTAGCAAAAGCATAAAATATTGTTTAAAAATGCAGTCTGGGATGCCTGCAGTTAAAGGCTTGACTCGGAGCAGATCTGTTATCAGATTGAAGATAATCAACTCACCCCCAGCAGATCCCATTAGCCCATATTCGTCCAGCCAGCACAATTACATGGTCATTTATTTAAGATCTTCTACCTAAAGAAATAAACGGTTTTACTGGGTTTTGCTCGCGCGTTTTTATAGATTTTCCTTTTCAATATATTGCTAATCGAACTTGACGCACCGAGGCTCCAGTCTCTTCATGTGTGATTAGCAAAACACAACTAACAGGACAAATAGATCTTACAATAATTGAACTCTTACAGCTCTGTCGAAGGAGCTGAGCTCACGCACTGAACATTAAGAACAAAAAGCATGAAAACAACAGATGCTGGTGATCTGAAATAAAAATCAGGATCTGCTGGAAACACTCAGCAGGTCAGGCAGCATCTGTGGAGAGAAGGCCAGTTAATGTTTTGGGTGCGAACCCTTCTTCAAAAACAGTTTTAAAGAAGGGTCGGACCCGAAATGTTAACTGGCCTGTTCTTTCTACAGATGCTGCCTGACCTGCTGAGTGTTTCCAGCATTGTTCATTTACTGAGCGTGGGATCCAACCAAATTGATCACAAGAAGACACCATATCCCAACATAAGAGAATCCCTGCCTATGTGCCAATCCTGTGCTGTAATCAGCCATTAAAAAAGAGTAACAATTGCCCTTTTGAAATTAAGTATATCCATAATAATCTATTCTTCATATTTACCCATTGAGGAAAGCAATGCCCTCCAATTTACCTTTGGCTGTTCTTTTGCCATTGAACTACTTTTTCGATCCAAATCTGTAGGCTGTGTTTATACCACACTACAGGTCTGACACTAGTAGCCATAGATTGCAAAGTACAGCTGGAAAAACTGGAGTTATACTGCCAGTTGCCTCTCACACTCTGCCTCCTAGGAGGAAATTATGCACATGCATGCTTGGATGAAGGTGCAATACTTCTCAAAAGCTAATCCTTAATTTAGGAAAGAGTGGGCCATACCATTTGCTTTGTCATATTAAAAACACTCCATACTAGGTTTATAAAGCGCCTAGGGGATCCAACAGACCTTTTTAAACATGTCTTCACACCTGACTGGAGTTGTACTCACCTTGCGTGAAGTCTAAGTAGTGTGAGATTGCATCTTAGAGAAGGGTTCATACCCACTTTCCTTTAGTGTGTTCAGAAGTCATTGCAGAATATAATTCCCAAATTATACAGCAACATTTTCATCAAAACCACGTTGCATCAACACAAGAGTGGTAGTATAACTGCAACCTTACATTATTTCAATGACAACTGTAATTTAACCCTTTCAAATCTGTCCTGTATAAAGTCTCAAATAATCATAATTATTTGGTGTGAAAGTCTAACATTGTAAATGCATGCAAAGTTTTAAATGTAATGTTATTACTTCTCTCACTGTTGTGAAATACCACAAAGACTAATACAGTACTAGTACAAGTGTCAGCTTGGGTCAGATGGTGACACCCTTGCCTCTGATTCAGATGGTTGTGGGTTCAAGCCCCATTATCAATTTGTGTACAGAATCTATGCTGACCTTCCAGTGCAGTTGGTGGTGCTGTCCTTTGGATAAAATGTTAAACTGGGGCACCGTCTATCCGTTCCTGTGATTCCGGTAGATGTTAAAGATCTCACAACACTATTTTATCCTAATCATTTATATAAAAGTATTGTAGAAAACAAAGATACATCACAACTCACGTGTCTTTGAGCAGTGTTATCCTGGCCAGAGATTACTGGAAATTACAAGTGAAACAGGTATTCAGGTCAGCGCACTACAGCTGTCACCTGAACCCAAAGGTCTCGGACTGTGAAGTGGCTACTTGGGTGAAACTTTGGCTTGGAGACTTTGAAACCATTCTACTTCCACATATGGTAAATGGAACTTCTGCTTTTTCTAAAGCACTGCAATTGCAAGTTTCAGTTCTGAATGTTACTGTGAAGTGTTTATTTGACTACACCATTTGGTAATTTTATATCTTTGTTGTTTCCTATTCCATTATTATGTTATAAGATTTATAATTTGCCTCAATTCTCACCATTAGAAAATCTGGTAAATATTGCCATCAGTTTGTAGTGAGTAGAAATATTATACTATATTTTAAAAACCTTGAAGCACAAAGATTAAAAGTGGCCCAAGAAAATACTTCCCAGTAACCCACAGGACTGAAATCCTCAATTTTATGGTAACATAGCAATAGAAATGGGGAAGTTAATAGATTAAATCGACAATTATAAATATAGATCAATTTCCTTTTCCACTGTTTATGTGAACATGAATATGTATAAACAGTTGTACGACTGAGGTTTCATAATTGGATGCATTGCATTTTCAACAGTTTAAACAAATTGTAACCTCAAACGTCCCAGTGTAAAGGCTATGTTTGGAGATGTGTGCAGGGTTTTAACGTAGTAAGAAACAGTCCCATTTTGTCAAGATCATCAAGTTAGGGCTGTAAAGCTCAGATAATTCCAGGACAGAATCAGAATTCCTCCGGATCACCACAATTATGGAGGAGGCCGGCAAACAGGTGAGCGGTGTCTGATGCAATTTTCAAGTACTACGAATGCTCCTCCTGGCCCCACAAAAATCTTCCATCCACTGCCAGTTCCTCTATTTCTCCCCTCCTCTTTCCCCTTTAATGGCCTATTTACGCTTGGCTCCACAGAGAAGCTGCTGGATTTCCCAACCTCCCCACTTCCCCAATAGTAAAGTGACTGTTAGCACACAAACTGAAAGCCACCCCCATTTGATTTTTGATCTATCCTCAGCTGAAGTTTTGTTAAACAATCTCTCCTATTTGTTTAAGTACTTCACTCATTCGCTTGAAGTTGGGCTTTTTAAAATTGCAGGCCTGGTTGTTGGTCTTTGGTATTAATGTATCCCAAATCCTATTACATTTTATTCTGTGATTGGTATCATCCATCTATGACTCCCCTTGCCTGCGTAATGTGTTATCTGGGCCACTCACCATTACCAAGTCAAGATGTGCATTGCCTTGTGTGGCTTCACTCGAATCAGTCCTGCATTATGTTTACTACCTCAGATTTTGAAAGAAGTTTTATTTGGTTGGTTAAAATCCCCTCTTTTCACATATCCTTATTACTTTATAGGATACATTGTTTTCCACCTTATTCTGACCTGACCCCTCGCTCACCCCTAGTGTTAGCTTTACCCCGTCAGAGCTGTATGGCTTTCCACTTGAATGGATTACATTATTTTTCCTCTGAGGTTAATGTTTCAGGTGTGCATCCTTGCACAGATTTTGAACTTTTACAGTTTTTTCTTTTTTATAAATAATGTAAATTTAGAATTTTCTGAACCATGGGTTGGAACCCTATCCTGATGTGCCGATGTATTGTTTCTTGTTTGACATTCAGCGAGTTACCCGATATAACTCGACATTTAGCATCCAGCAAATTTCTTGGAGCTGACATTTCTACAGTGACTTCTGGGCTTACGGCTGATAAGGACCATCCCCACCTACATTACCATTTTACAACCATATTGAGTGTGATGTTAATGACTGCTCCCTCACACAACATATTGAAGCATCTGTACCACAATTACGAGTCCAAATGTACACAATTTGTTTTGTTTTTAGAAAATGGGATGTGAAAATATTTAAACTAATAATAGAAATAGATTTTACACATGGTGAAAACAATTTCTGTTTAAAAAAAAATCTTCCTTGTCTAGGTTTCCCTGTGGTCCTTGATGGTTACTCTAATAATCCTCTTCATCCTCACTGGCACCATGCTGGGACCTGATCTTCTAGCCACTATCCCAGCTTCTGTGTACATTGTGGCTCTGCTGATGCCGCTCGCTGGATATGCTGCTGGTTATGGTCTGGGCACTCTCTTCAAACTGCCTCCTAACTGCAAGAGGACAGTTTCCTTGGAGACCGGATGTCAAAATGTCCAACTCTGTACAGCCATCCTGAAATTAGCCTTCCCTCCCCGGATAATTGGCGGCATCTACATGTTCCCGCTGCTCTACGCTTTATTCCAAGCTACAGAAGCTGCCCTTTTTGTTTTGGGATATAAAATCTACAGAAGAGATGTGTTACGCAAGCAGGAGCTGCCAGACCAGGATGATGACACGGACATTTCGTATAAGAAACTCAAGGAGGAAGAGATTAGTGATTCGGCCTATGGAGCTGTGAATGTGAGTGAACAACGTGCCATTATGATGGAACCCACTACGCAAATGTGAAACACGACTGCAATAAAATGTGACCCGTAATGGGCTAACAAAAGCTCTATGACTAACAGCTGCTGGCCAATAAACCCTTTAATGGGATAATCGGCATTTTCACGTGCTTTGTTCAATCCAGTTTTCGTGTTTTTGGGGAATGAGTATAATTGATGAATGCGATTTAATGAGCAGTTTGAGTAAAAATGTCAACTAGTTTGTAATCCGTTGGGCGCAGTGTAAATTATGATAATCTTTAACATGTCAAGACAGAGCTGTGTATCGATATTCACTACCTGGTAACTTAAAACGTGTTGGTGTTTCATGAATAACTTCAAGGAGACATGATCTATGTTCATATGCAATATTTCTAAATACAATTTTCTCTAGAATTTTCTGAGCCACAAGAAGTTATACTGTATCGTTCAGAGCTCTTTCCGTTCTAATTGCAATGTTTTGTTCGCTCATTGCTAATAAAAGTTGCCCAAAAGCTGTGAGTGGAGCTTGTTAAACAAATTGATGTAATTGATTTAACCAGTGGGAACTTTGCAATTAACTGGTTGGGTGGACTATTTAAATAAAGCAACGGGTGTAGTGCCTCAGCCTAAAATGATGGCTACCTTAGGTGAAGATGCGTTTGATTATATTTACTCACCGTATAATCCTTATTCTTACCAATACATAAGCAACCGACCAAAAAGTTCTAGTTGGAGACAGCGGAATTACTTGAGCAACTATGGGGACCCTGGCGAATATTTCGACAACTATCAACGCGCTCAGCTCAAAGCCATATTATCTCAAGTGAACCCAAACCTAACCCCAAGAGTGAGAAAAGCAAACACGAAAGATGTTGGAGTCCAGGTTAACCCCAAAACCGATGCGTCTGTGCAATGTTCTTTGGGTCCCAGGACACTACTGATGATGACTATGAGGCGGAGGGGAACATTCAGGCGCCGGGCTCCACAGAATCAAGTCCAAGGGAGCCCGGCTAGTATGCCCAAGAATGTTCGGTTCCGGAGAACCATGGCCATCTACTCTCCTATCCTGTCACCCAATCTAAATACCTTCATCTATAAGGGAGATCGGGATGCTGGAAAACAAGATTCCAAAGAACCACAAGAGGAGCCACAAGAGGAACCACAAGAGAAACCTCTGCAGGAAGAAAAGAGCGAGTCTGAAGTGGAGAAAGATCTAAAGGAGGAAGCGGTATCCGAGCCAGTTGAGGAATCGGAGGAGAAAGGAACTACAACCGTGGATGGTCAAGGTGGGACAACTGAAGAGCCTGAAGGTACAATGGAAAATGAGAGAGCGCAAGACACCGAAAACCCGATCACCAACACTGCCAAAAGCGAGAAACGCTTAAGATTTCAGGTGAGAACTTAATTTCCTCGAAGTTTGAACCCGTCCCACATGTTCGAGTGCTAAATTACATAACGTCCATTTCCTTGTCTAACTGCTATGGCAGTGATGGTAACCTGAAGCCGGGAAGGACAATTGGCAATGTACCTCCCGTGGAGTTTGTTGAAATACAACGAATTTCCAGTTTAAATTGCCAATGGATTTTATAGTGGATCCTACAACAGCTTGTTTATGTAACGCTTTTAACCTAGTAAAACACCCCTCGGCGCTTCACAAGAGCGTTATTCGAACACTATTTGACACGAGCCATATACGGAGATATCCGGACATTAACAATTATCCTGATTTTTGATGGAAGATATGTAAAATTCTCCTAGTTATTGTAATTAACTGCAAGCCACTGAAGTGGGATATGATGCGCTTGATAACCCATTAAACTGTAATCTCCAAAGCAAACTACTTAATCTGAATAGCTTGTGTGGAGATAACCCCTTTTTTTTGTATTTATTCACCCACTGTCCAGAGAAGTGCAAGCTGGAAAGAGCACCGGGATACTGCTGTAGTTTAACCAGTAGCACAAGGCACTTTATGATCCTTGCTGTTTCGCCAGCCAGAACCACCCTGCCCGTTTGAGACCTTCGCAGGGTTAAAGTTCCAGTAATGAGGCTGGCCGCCCGGCTCAAATGACTATCCAATCTGGTCACTAATTGTGTTGCTTTGAGCTACCTTAATCCGAAAGACCCTACTCCCCTCCCTCTCTTCCCATGGTCACCACTTGCCATTAAACAATTGGCAACACCTGAACATTTTGGCTGGAGATGGGGAGGAGCCCCGGGGAAATTCCAGGCCGAGTTTAAGCCCTCGTTAGGCACGGGTAGTACCAGGAACGCTTCAGTGGCATAACTTGCCTTGTCACATGGTGCTGACTAGGGACATATGCCATCATTGACAGTGCCAGCTTCACCCACCTTCCACTAATAGAAAATTAATAAACTCTTATGCAAATCTGGATGAATTGCAGCTCCATTCTGACTCTTAAAGCTGATTTTAAAATGTACGCGGGGAAAATCTTAATACTTGTAAAGTAGTGACTGCTCGGGTTTTGTGTATTAATAATGAGCATCACCTCGATCGGGTAGACAACCTTGCAGTTTTCCACCGTGTTTGGATTGCTGATGAGTCCTAAACACTTACACTTTCGCTTTAGTTCCTAGAGCAGAAGTACGGATACTTCCATTGTAAAGACTGTAACGCTCGCTGGGAGAGTGCTTACGTTTGGTGTGTACAAGGCACTAACAAGGCAAGTGTAAACATTATATTTTTATATGTAATCTCTTGAGAATCCTCTGCATCACGAATCGTCTGCATCACGAATCTCCTCGTCCGACAGGTCTACTTTAAGCAGTTTTGCAGAACCTGCGAGAAGGCCTACAACCCTTACCGTGTCGAGGGCATCACCTGTCAAGTAAGTAGCGCAGGAAGCACATCGCCTGTGTAGAAGTTTACTGAGGAGTATCCAGCATCCGTACAGTGAGACTTGTTTTTTCCTGCCCATCAGACCTGCAAACAGACGAGATGTACATGTCCTATCAAAATGCGTCACGTTGACCCAAAGAGACCACATCGCCAGGATCTGTGTGGGCGATGCAAAGGCAAACGGCTCTCCTGTGACAGCACTTTCAGCTTCAAATACATCATTTGATTTCCGTGGTAGCGTTGATTCCTGCTAGGACTCAAAGTTAATGAAACGCAGGAAGCTACTTTATTTTTGTCTTTTGGTTTCTTTAAACGATCGAACAAAGCTGAAGAAAATAAAGTATGTAAAAAGCACGTTAACTTTCTCTTGCCGTCACTTGAAATCGGGCACTACCTTTAGATACGTTTGCAGTGTCTCTATATCCAACTAATTATTGAACAGCCCTGGGTTAAACACTTAACGGAAACGTTCTAGTTTCCATTACTTACGTTTTTGATTTCATATTCTGCGACCTTGACTACTCGATTGTCCATCGGTACTCCATAATGATCGAGACGAGAACTATAATCACTGGCAATTAAACTGCTTAGACCGGTTTAGGCACCGAGATTTGAGACTTCATAGGCGTTCGAACTATGAAGCCGTCAAACCTTAAAGCGGGGTTCCGCCTGTTCAATTCATTTTAAAGGGAATATGTTCAATTTGTCCACTATCCCAGCTTTAGGAAGAGGCCGAAACTAACTGGTGTGTCTTGATCAGTTGTTTTGTGGGCCAACTATTGGCTTAAGTTGCAGTGGAAAAGTGAGTCCACTCTCCGCTTTTAATATTTCCAATAGCCAATCCTGTTTCAAACGTGAAACATCACCAGCTGGAGATCATTCAATTTGGGTAGCAGTAAAATCTTTGCACTGTTGAAAACCTTGCATTCTGTTGTAGTTTCTTGCTGATATTAAACATTTGTTCAGCCTCCTCAGTGAGGTAGGAAAATAAGGTTACTAGCAATAGTTCCTTCCATCTGAGAGCACTGGCAGAGTAACATGTTTTACTTGCTATATGGTAAGTAAACCACTGGTGGTTCTTCAGTCCAGCTTTGTGTGGATGACCCAGAGTGCATTGGGCATAGGGTTGTAGGTAGCTATGGTTCTAGAGTGCAGGGTATATGGCAGAAAATGTGACTGAATTTAGCTTCATTGTACAAAGCCACTATCTGATTATGAATGCATGACCTGGATGTTGCCAGTGTTCTGTTGAATGGATTTAAAGCAAGTTCAAGGTGACAATTCAGGTTGGTCACCTTGCTTTAATTGAATGCCATCTAATCTAGTGCAAGTGACCCAAGTTACTAGACCCTTTTTTGATGCAACACTATAGTTGAGGAAATTATAGGCAAATGGGTTTTTAGTTTGAGTACTTTTGGTACTTTTTAAATTCACTTCTGGTTGCAGTTTGTTAAATGAACTGTCGCTTAATCTTTCAAGAGCCTAAGCTTTCCTGATGTAAATATTTCTATTATCAGCTGTGGCTCATGTGGGAAGCAGAAGGTTGGTTGGGGGTTCAAGTCCCACTCGAGACTTGAGCACAAAATCTAGGCTGACACTTCAGTGTAGTGCTGCACTATTGGAGGTGCTGTCTTTTGGATGAGAAGTTAAACAGGTCTGTGCACTCAAGTAGACAAAGATCCCATGACACTATTTTGAAGAAGAGCAGGGGAGTTATCTCTGGTGTCCTGGCCAATATTTATATCTCAAATCAACATATTAGCAGATTATCTAGTCATTATCACATTGCTGTTTGTGGGAGCTTGCTGTGTGCAAATTGGCTGCTGTTTCCTACATTGCAACAGTAACTACACTTAAAGTACTTCATTGGCTGTAAAGTGCATGGGAACATCCGGTGGTTGTGAAAGACACTATATAAATGCAAGGTTTTTTTTGTAGATCCATTACCTTATGTAAAATATCCAGTTTGTTACTATATGCACTAGCTGCAATCTGCTGCTAACCTGGCATGTTAAACTGAGTTTTGCTAAGAAACAGTTAATTTTAAAGGGACAGGAGCTGAGCGAAATTGGTAGTAGGGGGTTAGGAAGAGAAAACAAATCATATTCCCTCTATTTGACTAGGAACTAACTTAAAAATGCTATCCTTACCCCTTTTTGGTAGGGCTTGGCTTGCTATAAGGCAATGCCATGATAACTGCAGATGGTGATAAGAACACCATCATCTGGCAGCTCTTCCAACACCCACATCAATGAAAAGGTGCACTCTAAACATTGGCCTGACAATTAGACCTAATACGCGAGAGTACGCACTGTGTACTCTCGCGTATTAGTTCCAGAATTGCCGGTTTCCTGCATGCACTGTGCATGCGTGGGAAACCGACACTTCGTGTATTGAAAAGGGGGCGGTTCCTAAGTGAACCGCGTGCGCGCTACAGGCTGCGCGCACGCAGTGCACTTAGTTTTTTTTCAGGTTTGAACGCGCAGGTAAGTGTTGAAGATTTTACACAAAAAGCAGGCGTAGGACCCCCTTTTAACAAGGTAAGTAGTTAATTAAGTGTTAATTTTTTTCAACAGGTTTATCTTTTTTAGAGACTTTAAAGAAAGGCAAGTTTATTTTTATAACTTTTAAAGATTTAAAATTTTTTCAAATTTTAATTTTTTGTTTAAAGTGGTTAATTTATTTAACTATACTTATTTTATTAGTGATTTTTTTTAAATTTAATTGAGGTTTAGCTGTTCTTTTGGGGGCTTGTAGTATTCATAGCTTTGACAGCCCTTGCTGTCAAAACTATGAATGAAAGATGGTGTGCTGCCATTGGCTCTAACTGAATCACGTGATCCCAGAGCTCGCATGAACTAATTGCGCCTCTGGGACACGCAAGCACTGCACGCTGGCAACAGGGAGAGGCCCTGAAACTGAAGTTCGTGTGGGCCCGAAACAAAGGTAGGAGCGATATCGCGGGGAATTCTTACCCCCGCGGGAACCATCGATGTTTAATTTCTGGGCCATTACCTTGTGAACAAGTTTAAGTGTAAATAAAATGATTCTAGGGTTAAGAACCAAAAAGTCTGCTGTTTACTTCTACAAAATCCTGGGGCAGCTACATTTCTAAATAGGAGCATAATGCTAAATCATTTTAAACAAGAATTCCCCCCAATACTTCAGATGCTATGACTTCACTGATGCGCTGTGATATCACTATATTGCCTGAGTGGGTTTTTGTAGTACCAGGAAAAACTTTTCAAAATCACATTGCTGCCAATTCAGCACTAATTGGCTTACTAACCTAGAATATGGAAATATTTATAGTAGAGGGTACCTTAAGCCAATAAACCAGTACTGAAAGTTAAATGACATCCTGGTTTTTTTTTTAACTGAGGAAAAGGAATCTTCACTAATCTGGGGGGTTAAGTCTACAACTTGAAAGTAGGAGATTGTTAAATTTCAACAAATAGTTTAGTTAAGGGTAGAGCGGAGAGAATTGGTCACCTTTACATGGTTCCGATTGAGCTATCCTGTCCATAAGGCAATACCATGTTAACTGAAGCTTTTTTGGGAGGGAGGCACCCATGAAGTGAAATATAATCTACCTTTTGTATTTGGGGTTAGCAAAGAACCTGGATCTTCACAAGGTTGTGTATCTTAAAATGACATGGCATGTTCCTTGCATCTCCACACCATTTTATTATTCTCTTCATTTGAGCTGTAGTTTTGACAAACTGGGCTTTTAATCCTTTGTACAAGTGGTGAAAGATAGCAACTAAAACCAGATTGCATTTGACTGACCAACTCAAACATCTTCAACTAATGTATAAGGCACTAAATGTTTCCTCCTGCACTAATTAGGGGTAACAAAGAACTGAGGCAATCTCTCCAATGAAGTATCCAAATAGCGCAAGGGTTGGGCTAATATAGCACTAAACTCAAGACTGTGTCTCAGCACTCTGGCATAATTCACATAGTGAGGAAGCTCTGAATTTAAAATCCACATAGGTAAGGGAATGTTTTAGGGGAGGAAAAATAAACTTTACTCAAAGGTTGGAATAAGGGGGCAGGTAGGGTGGGAATGGCAAAAGCATTAGGGATGTTCATGTTGGAGTTAGCAAAATGAAGAGCTAAGGTATTACAATAATCCAACTGGCTTGTCCTTGTAAGAGGAGATTTGAGTAAAGGGAGCTATACCACTCAACAGAACTGTAGTAGAATTGCTCACTTTGTGCTTAAAAGTGGATGAATGTCCCCTTCCTCAACAAACATCACATACCTTGCTAAAATAAAATTGCTAAAGATATGAATTTTAAGAAAATGGACATCACCATTTACCTCAATGATTAACTATGTCCATTAAATACTTAAACAGCCATAGTACCAAACTGCCAACAAAATAATTTATCATTGTTGAAGAATGATTACAGTGATTTGTTAATTTGCTATGACTGGTTACAGAGCTTTAAATTATGTTAACTACTGTTTGCAGTCTGATAGCATGCACAGTGCCTTAAACTCATACAATTCATTACAATTATTCCTGTTCTACAGTTCACTTTCTCAAAAGGCAAATGCTAATAATTGAACAGTACATTCTATGCTCCATGGTATGGAGCCCAATAAAAATCACAGTGGATAGGATAGATGCATATAATAAGCAGGGTCATTCCCAGCAAACCGAGGCAGGTACACCATCAATGGGTGATTTTACATTCAATTTCTTTCCCCACAGAAAGCCACTGCTGTGAACGGAATCTCATGTATTCAAAAGCTGGAGGGTTTCAGCATTTCAGTCCTTTGAGTATGATGAATGTTTCGTATTCAGTCTTTGACTTTCTTTCCCAATAATGCAGCAAAGGATGGTCCCGAAGTTCAAAATCCACGGGAGATAGATGAGGAGTAGACAGAATAGTCTCAGGATTATCTGTGAATTCACAGACTGCAGAGACAGCAGATAAAGACTCATTACCAGTACTTAAGTTTTTTTTGTTTTGCATTAGTTTTATACACCTATTCTCATAACAGTGCAATGCACAAATGTACAAGAAAAAAACAATACTGATTTTACACTATACAGGTCTAAAATATTTACAGAGTAAAATAAGTTAGGTGAGTTTTCCTAATGAAAATTGCTAGGATGCAGCACTTTTTTATTTCTGTTGTCACTCAGTTAAGTCTCTACAGGCATATATTTTTGGTTAGATACCACTGGTATTTATAACATAACCACTGATCAGAGAACATCTAATGTCCACTGAACAGTAAACAAAAAAAGTAACAGATTCAGGATTAGTTTTACAGTGCTGAGTAAAACTCTCAGCTTAAATTTACCTGTCAAGTATTCTAACTTTGTATAAGATTCTCTACAGCATACCATGGATCATGTTAGTTCTAATACAAAATAAATTTCTTAATGTTTTTTCAGGCATGCTTTGAGACCTTTTGAACTATTAACATTTTTATATTCTAAAGCCTGCAGTCAATTTGTCATAAATCAAGTCTTAACCTCTTGCATATAATCCTTTACCACATGGAAAGTGGAATTAAATGGTCTATCTGTCCATGTAGGAGCTTAACCTCTGTTTTTGTCCAGACACTATGAAAACAAAGCTGAAATATTCTCATGTTTGCCTTGAAGCCTTGCAGGTTATTCAGCCTAAAGCCATTTCCCAGATGATTTTAGCATCATTCCACCTGCTGCAGAGAGCCTGACTGTCACTACTATACATTATTACAAGGGAGCTGGCTTGTCTTCAGAAAATGAAGAATACACGCCCTTTCTTCCTTCTGTGCCTTTTTCTTTCAGCATGACTGACAGTACTAGTGCAATAAACCATGACTTAATGGTTGCACAGTCAATCCCATATATTTTGTGCACATGGAGTGACTTGCCTCATACTGCTGTTAATTAGTTCTGTACAGCTGTTACTCTGTATTTGATTTTTTTTCCTGTTGTTTAACATCTGGTTTCTTCATGTGCCTGACTATGTTTCTATAAATAGATGCGATCTGGAGTGTTCAAAAAACAAACTGACGCCAATGGGAGGGACATGGTTAATATACATGATGCACCTTCTTAACACTGAAAGGGATGAATATTCTTAGTCACTGCTGTAGCTTAAAATCCAATACTTAGAACATCTGCTGCAGGTGTTGCCTTTGCCAGAAGCTGGTATGACTGCACTGTTCGGAGAGACTCGCGAATCTGCAGATTCAGCTCCATCAGTTTGGAGCAGACTTTGGATAAGTCCTGATTAGACCCCACCACCGCAAAGCTACCAGTTTGGCCCAATGTCTGATGGCGGAAATAAATGTGCAGGAGGGTTTGTACTGGATCATCATCACCATTTCCAAAAATATCATTGGGCCATACAGATCTGTGGGTAAAAATATGGAAAAGCATGTATAAGTACTAACTTACAGATTGTGTAAACTTGGATACTGCCTTTGTAATAAAACTACATTAACTCTTAATTTAGGTGCATTATACATTCAAATTTTCTTAGGAAACAATTCCAATATTTCCCTTTCCTTAATGGCTGATGCATTAAGCAATGGACTTACTAATAAGCATTGGCATAAATGCAGGAGTCTCTAATTCTTGAACGTAGTACAAATGAAAAGGATTCCAAACTGAACAAACTAAGATTTTTCCTCGTGTCAAATTACAATTGTGGAAATTATGGTAAAACTCTTATTGCTGGAATCCTTTGATCTTCCAAACTAGTGCTTACAATTTGAATGCTTGACTTGCAAACTCCTGATGATCAATTTAAATCAGTAAATGTAGGGTTGAGTATGAGGTAAGAACAATTGAGCAACCTAGATAAACACCAAGACTACAGTTATACCACAGCTACTGGTTGCAGATATTATATGCTTTAAAGAAAGGCTTGTTTTCTTTGGAGAGGAGACCGAGGGGAGATATGGTACAGTTGTTCAAAATAAGTGTATAGGTAAGTTTGTTCAAATTAAATAATTTGCTTACTTTCAATGAGCACAAGTATAACAGTCAAAAAGCCTTGTTCAAGGTTAGAAAGTAGAAAAAAATATTTTACAGAATAAGACATATGGATGAAACATCTAAAGAAGGTAGTTGATTTGGGGCCAACTAACACTTAATGTTGATGAGGGGATTGAGGGTTATTACCAGTACTGGTAGATTTTCTTTTCAGGAGAGGGAAAGAAGGAACAGTGTTTCTTTGAGTAGGGGATTAACAGGTGAGCGGGATGGGACGAGCCCACAATAGGATAATTATATGATCAGGAATGGAAGTACTGGTAATAGGGATAAGTGTTAACATAGATGATCAAATGGGGCATGCACGCGATGCCCTGCTCCACCAAATTCTGGGCCATTGGTCCTCCTGCTGCTGGGCAATGAAAATGTCAACCACGGAAAGCAGCCAGCTAAGTTTGAATAAGGAACAGCAGATAGCTACACTTGAAATTAGCTCAAATTACCTTTGATGGCCAGGGAGAGATTTTTCACAACTTCCCCAAAGGAAATGGAATAAATCCACAAAAGGGTAGATTATACAAGATGGGTGGAATGGACAGGCTTAGTGGGTCAAATAGTTCTTTCCTCAGTCCATGCTTTCTAATGCAGATTAATGTTCTTATGTATTCACCAATAATGTTTGTGAAGGGTGCTTATGCGTTAATAGCAAATCGTACACAAATAAAACTAATGTTTAGTACTATCCATTCAGCATCAATCTAATGGATCCTGCTGGATAAAATGTCACATTTAATGCACCAGTTTTTTCACGTTTACAAGCACGAAGTGCATCATAAATACTGTTGTAGCAAGCTGGTACAAAATAAAGTTCAAACTAGACATCAAATGCATTTCAGAAGTCCTAAAATGTAAAAGTAACGTATCATAGAATGGTTACAACACAGAAGCAGGCCATTCGGCCTGTGCTGGCTCTCTGCAAGAGTACTTCAACTAGTCCCTTTCCCCATAGCCCTGCAAAATTTTTCCTTCAGGTACTTATCCAATTCCCTTTTGAAGGCCATAATTGAATCTGCCTCCACCAACCTTTCAGGCAGTGAATTCCAGATCCCAACCACTTGCTGCGTAAAAAAGTTTTTCCTCATGTTGCCTTTGGTTCTTCTGCCAATCACCTTAAATCTGTGTCCTCTGGTTCTCGACCCTTCCACCAATGGGAACAGTTTCTCTTTATCTACTCTGTCTGGACACCTCTATCAAATCTCTGCTCAACCTTCTCTGCTCTAAGGCGAACCACCCCAGCTTTTCCAGTCTAACCACATAACTGAAGTCCCTCATCTCTGGAACCATTCTTGTAAATCTTTTCTGCACCCTCTCTAAGGCCTTCACATCCTTCCTAAAGTGCGGTGCCCAGAATTGGACACAATACTCCAGTTGAGGCCGAACCAGTGTTTTATAAAGGTTCATCATAACTTCCTTGCTTTTGTACTCTATGCCTCTATTTATGAAGCCCAGGATCCCGTATGATTTTTTTAACCGCTTTCTCAACCTGTCCTGCCACCTTCAATGATTTGTGCACATAAATCCCCAGGTCTCTCTGTTCATGCACCCCCTTTAGAATTGTACCCTTTAGTTTATATTGCCTCTACTTCTTGTTCTTACCCAAATGTATCACCTTGCACTTTTCTGCATTAAATTTCATGTGTCTGCCCATTCCACCAGCTTGTCTATGTCTTCTTGAAGTCTATTACTATTCTCACTGTTCACTATAGTTCCAAGTTTTGTCATCTGCAAATTTTGAAATTGTGCCCTGTACACCCAAGTCTAAGTCATTAATATATAACAAGCAAAGCAGTGGTCCTGGTACCGACCCCTGGGGAACACCACTATATACCTTCCTCCTGTCCGAAAAACAACCGTTCACCACTACTCTCTGTTTCCTGTCACTTAGCCAATTTCTTATCCATGCTGCCACTGTCTCTTATTCCACAGGCTTCAACTTTGCTGGCAAGCCAATTATGTGACACTTTATCAAACGCCTTTTGAAAGACCATGTACACCACATCAACCGCATTGCCCTCATCTACCCTCTGTTACCTCATCAAAAAACTCGATCAAGTTAGTTAAACACGATTTGCCTTTAACAAATCCGTGCTGGCTTTTCTTAATTAATCCACACTTGTCCAAGTGACTTAATTTTGTCCGGATTATCGTTTCTGAAAGCTTCCCCACTACCGAGCTTAAACTGACTGGCCTGTAGTTGCTGGGTTTATCCTTACTCTCCTTTTTGAACAAGAGTGTAACATTTGCAATTCTCCAGTCCTCTGGCACCAGCTCCGTATCCAAGGATGACTGGAATATTATGGCTAGTACCTCTGCAATTTCCACCTTTACTTCCCTCAGCATCCTAGAATGCATCCCATCCGGTCCTGGTGACCTATCTACTTTAAGTACAGCCAGCTTTTCTAGTACCACCTCCTCCTTATCAATTTTTATCCCATCCAGTATCTCAACTACCTCCTCTTTCACTGACTTTAGCAGCATCTTCTTCCTTGGTAAAGACAGATGCAAAGTACCTCCCTCCTGCACCATCTCTCCAGCCACGCATTTATCTGCTCTGTCCTCCTATTTCTATACTCACTAGCTCGTGGCACTGGGAGTAATCTGGAGATTACTACCTTTGAGGTCCTGCTTTTTAATCTCTTTCCTAGTTCCCTAAAATCTGCCTGCAGGACCTCATCCCTCTTTCTACCTTTGTCACTGATACCGATATGGACCACGCCCTCTGGCTGTTCACCCTCCCCCCTCAATGTTCTGCAGCCACTCAGTGACATCCTTGACCCTGGCACCAGGGAGGCAACATACCATCCTGGAATCACGTCTGTGGCCACAAACGCCGGTCTGTTCCCGTAACTATTGAATTTCTCATTACTATTGCTTTCCTGATCTGATCCCCCCCCCCAACCCCTCCCCTCTGTACAGCTGAGCTACCTGTGGTGCCATGGACTTGGCTCTGGCTGTACTCCCCAGAGGAACCATTGCCCTCACCAAGAGCGAGATGCACTCAGGAAATAGTATGAAAGACTGCTTTAATTTATGTCAAAACATACTATGTTGCTCTTAATATATATCTCTACAAATGGCCTTGCTTGCCATCAGTATTTTTTTAGAAACAAGCCTATTCCTTAATGTGGTCTGGTTCTTGATGACATCATTGTTTAATCAAATGACCTCCGATTAAAGTAATCTCATGAATTACCTGAATGCCTTGACCTGAGCAAGTGCAGATGGGAACTCCTTGTTTCTCAAGGTCTCAATGAGAGAATGAATGGCAGTCTCTGTGCATGTCTGCAGGGCTTCAGGGACTTCAATTTCATCACTGATACCTTCTGCCTCTTTCAAGCTGGCTTCCAACTGAGCCAGTTCTTCTGACATATTTATAACCTGAAAACATACAAAAATGAGAAAACTGTGGTTTCAACTTTACTGCTGCCATAGTTCTTGAAATATTCCTATAACTACACCAACCATATACAGGAAACTCTTTATTAACCGGCACCCAAATATCCGGAAATCTCTCTTAACCGGCAAAATTCTTGAGTAGGTAACCGGGGTTTTCCTTCATCTCTCGTTTAAAATTAACTTAAAAAAAACCCCCCGAGGCGTTTGCCTTGTATCGGAGCGTGTAGATTGGGAGGGGAATGTGCAGCCCGGGTAGGCAGCGGACACTACAGATAGTCAGCTGGCGGTCCCCGGGGAGACGGAGCTCCGAATGCAGGCGCATGTCAATGTGTACGGGGCTCTCGTACGTTGGGAGATATAACTCTCCGTTATCCGGACTTTTTGATTAACCGGCACCACGCCGGTCCCGTCGGTGCCGGTTAATAAAGAGTTTCCTGTATTACCTAAATCACTCTGTAAACAACTGAAAAAGAATAGCAACTTGACGTACCAAACATGATGTACACGTTCCAAATTTGTATCTGGCAATGTGAATGATGGAGGGAACAGATACCTGCATGCACAAGTCTATAATTTGGAAATGATGATATGTACATACTCTAGTGTTGCAATAATTCAGTGAACATTTTTCTGTTGGACCCGTTGCTAATGTATCCTTTATCAGCTGGGCTGTTGACTGCCAGGTCAGTGGTATAACTGACAAATGATGTGCGCTTACTGTGGATAAATATGGATATCACCAGGTAAAAATGAGCCTCTTGCTGAGTGATCAGGAAATAGCACTAATGATTGTTGTAGAGAAATCTATTGCCACATTATAAAAGAGTGGAGAACAGCTGCAAGAACAAAATGGAGATCATAAATACCTTTTGTGTCCCATGCAAGCACCAGGCTGTAGTATCTAAATGTGTTCCCAGTTGTATTTCAATAATACTTACTGTGCTGCAGGGGATGCAGATGTCTGTGGAGGGCAGTATCCTAGGATTATGGGTAAGGAAGCCTAGTGGTTATGGTACTGGACTAGCAATCCAGAAGTCATGAGTTCAAATCCCATTTTGGCAAATTGAATGTGTGGACTGTAACCATGAAAGCTACCGAATTGTTGTAAAAACCCAACCGGCGTCTTTCAGGGAAGGTAGTTTGCCATCCCTACGTGATTTGGCTTACATGTGACTCCAGTACCACACTACATGGTTGACTCACAATGCCTTTTAAATTCACCAAGCAAGCCACCAGTTGTAAATAATAGCTACACAAGTTCAATAATAGTGACGACCCTGGCATCATACTAGGATAAGATTAAGGCAATCTCAGCCCAGTCAACCCTGCAAAGTCCTCCTCACTAATACCGGAGGGTTGGTGCTTAAGTTGGGACAGCTGTGCCACAGTCGTACGAACCATATCAATCAGCCAACATCCCAGACTTCTCCATTACAATCTCCCAGTATGTCCTGTCCCACCTGCAGGACAGACACACCAGAGGTATAGAGTCCAGTGGGAGTGTCCGTGAGTGTCCTCAACATCGACTCCAGACCCCATGAAGTCTCATGGTCAATGAAACCTCCTACTAAATACCATCTCACACACCAGCCACCCCACCCCAACTGATGAATCAATACTCCTCCATGTTGATCATCACTTGGAAACTGAGAGAAGCAAAGGCACAAAATATATGCTCAGTGGGTGCCCACCACCAAGAGTGGCTAAATAGTACTACCACTGACTGAGCTGGCTGAGTCCTGAAGGACATAGCTGCCAGACTATGATTGCGTCAGGTAGAGAGGGAACCAACACAAGGAAATAACCTACTTGACTTTGTCCTCACTAACCTACCTGTTGCAGACATGTCTGTTCATGACAGTATTGGTAGATGTTACCACTGACCAGTCTTTGTGAAGACAAAGACACATCTCCATGCGAGGATATCCTCCATTGTATAGTGTATCACTACCACCATGCTAAGTGGGATGGCTCTAGCAGCCCAAACCTGAGTGTCCACGAGGCACTGTGGACTATCAGCAACAGCAGAATTTTATACAATCACAATCTGCAACCTCATGGCCCAGCACATCCCATACTCCTTGATTATCATCAAGCCAGGAAATCAACCATGGCTCAATGCATTGTGTAGAAGGGTGTACCAGGAGCAGTACCAGGCAGGCTACCTTCACAGGGCCTACCTGCATGTGAAATATCAAAAACAGTAGGCTAAAGACAAGGCTAAGTGGTCCCACAACCAATGGATCAGTACAAATCTCTGGAGTGCAACCAAATACAGTCAGGAATATGGTGGACATTTCAGACAACTAACGGGAGGAGCTGGCTTCATGAACAACCAACCATATCCTCAACCATGGTGAAGCCCAGAGCACGAGTTCAAAAGATAAGGTTGAAGTGTTTGCAAGAGTGTTGAGTCAAAAATGATGAGTGGATGTCCTACTTGGCCTCCTTCCAAGGTCCCCACCATCATAGTGTCCAGTCAATTCAGTTCACTCCATGTAACATTAAGAAATGACTAACTGCATTTGACACAGCAAAGACTATGGGCCCTGACAACATCCCAGCTGTAGTGCTGAAGACCTGTCTACTAGCTGCTCCCCTAGCCAAGCTGTTCCAGTACAGCTAGGACACGAGCATCTAGCCGACATTGTGGAAGGTTGCCTAGGTATTTCCTATCCACAAATTAAAGGATAAATCTAACTCAGTCAATCTGCCCCATCAGCCTCCTCCCAATTATCAGTGATAAAAGGAGTCATCAATATTGCCACCAAGCAACACCTACTCACCACAACCTGCTCACTGATGCTCTGTTTGGGTTCTGCTAGAACCACTCAACTCAAAACCTCAACACAGCTTTGATCTAGACATGGATGCAAAAACTGAATACCAGAGGAGAGCTGAGCGTAGCTGCCTTGATATCAAGGCAGTATCAACTGAGAATGGTACGGATGAGCCCTTGCAAAACTGAAGTAAATGGGCCTGAGACCAAACATCTCCTGCTACTCCATTGTGGCTTTCCCTTCATCATAAGGCCAGGAATAAGGCTGTTCGCTGATGATTCCACAGTATTTAACTCTATTCACAACTCCTTCCCTAATGAAGCAGCTGATGCCAGCCTACAGCAGGACTTGGATAACATCCAGTGTGGGCTGACAAGCAGCAGGTAACATTTGCACCACATAAGTGCTGGGTAATGACCATTTCCAACAAGAGAAAACCTAGTATCTCAACTTGACCTTCACTGGCACCACTCTCATCGATTCCTACACTATCAACATCTCGAGGGTCACCACTGACCACAAACTGAACTGGACTAGTCGTATCAACACTGTGTCTACAAGAGCAGGGCAAAGGCTCGGTACTCTGTGATGGGTGTTTCACCCTCTGATCTCTCAATGCCTCTTTACAAGGCTCAAGTCAGGAGTGTGATGGAATACTCACCACTCACATGGATGGGTGCTACTGCAACAACAGTTAATATGCTCAACACCAACCAGAACAGAACAGTCCACTTCATCGGTGGTTCTGCCACTGTATTCAAAACTCACCCCCCTCCATCACTGGGCACTGTGGCTGTAGTATGTACAATCTACAGGATGCACTTCAGCATTCAATAGCACCTCCCTCCTCTGTGGCCTCTACCATCAAGAAAGACAAGAGAAACAATGTCATGGGAACACCAACACCTCCAAGTTCCTCTCCTTGTCACACACCATCCTGACTTGGACATATGTCGTCATTCATTCATCGTCGCTGGGTCAATATCCTGGAATTTCCAACCTAACAACATTGTAGGTGCACCATCACCGCAAGGACTGTAACAGTTCAAGCAGAAGGCCCATCAACACCTTCTTTGGGCAATTAGGAATGGGCAATAGATGCAGCCTTCCAGTATAGCACACAGCCTGAGAACAAATATGAAAATAATAGTGGAGGTGTAACGATAGATGAATTTTCTGGAGTTTTGCATAATCCCCTTTGGGGATCAAGCATTAATTATGCAGAAATTGGATGGAATCTGATACAATTCTAAGTCTGCAAAATAGGCCAGTAAACAGTGGAAATTTTCTAAAATTTCATAGCGATATGTAAGAAAAGGACAATAATATTGGGTGAATTTAACCATCCCAGGATAGACTGAAACAAAGGTAATGCATGTGGTCAAAGTGGGAATTGCTTTTTAAAATGCATTCAGGACTGCCTCCTGGATACAACAAGGAAAGAAGCACTGCTTGTTTTCTGGGAAATTAAGTGGCCAAATAATTGATGTAAAGTACAAGAACAACGGAGAAATAGCAACCACAACATAGGTTCAATGTAAAAATCGTAAAGGATAATGAAACATCAGCGATAAGGGTGCTGGAATCAAAAAAGGAAAAGCACTGAGATACAAAAGGGATCTAGCCCAAATTAACTGGGCAGAAAAGTTAGCAAATAGGTCAACAGTGCAGCAGTGGGAAATCTTCAAATATGTGATACCTAGAGTACAAAATAAATATATTCCTACAAGGTGAAAAGAGGATGCATCAAAGAATAGAGTTATGTGGATAAATAGAGAAATTAAAACTAAACTGAAACTTAAAAGGGAGGCATGTGATAAAGCTAGGGCTAACACTAGTAAAGATAATCAACAGGCAGATAAATATAAAAAGGATATTAAAGCCATAGATTTTGTCAGCATAGATTCACCAGGATGATGCAAAGGATGGGAAAGTATAGCCAGGAGGTAAAAAGGGAGATCAGCGGGCTAAAAGGGAATATAAGAAAAGGCTAGCAGATAATATAAAGGGGAATAGTAAGGGCTTTTTTAAGGATATAAGTTGTAAAAGAATAGTTAGAGAGAGGGTAGGTAGGCAGGCTCAGGAATGAAGAAGTGAATTGAATTGTGGAGGGTGAAAGTATGGTGGAGATGTTAAATAAATATCTTGCATCAATGTTTACAAATTTTAGTAGAAGTGAGAACAAAGGTTTACTTAGAGGAGGATATGGAACAATTGTTAGAGATAATTGTAGTAAAGGAATTGGTTCTGAAAAAGTTATCGACAACAGAACTTAAGGTGGATAAGTCACCAAGCCGATGACAGGTAAATAAAGAGAGGGCATGGCACCTGATAGCACATAGAAAATAATTTCTGTCCTAAATGCAAATATTACTCAAAAGTTACCTCAGCCTCTTGCTTGATGGTGTCTACTTGACTGATGAGTTTGCAGTAGGCTTGATACAAGAGCAGTAGTTGGAAATGCAGTTTGTACAGCCTTCGACATAGCTCTAGCTCCTAAAAAGTGTAAATGTAGATCAATTAGTATGTTCCTCAGCTTACTGCACATGAAATAACTTGAAGATTAATCACAGCCAGCTTTCTGCAATGAAATATTAAAGATGGTTACTTACTAATTGCAGAGGAAATGTCATCTTAAAATGAGCTGATACAATGTAAAGCTGATGAAAGGCAGATGAAAGCTGAACCTTGCACTACAGTCATAGTTACAGCTCCAGTACAGAAAGCAAAAAATCAGCTCACAGGCACGTCTGACACAAAGCAGCCAGCATTGCTGTGACAGACTGTTACCCAACAGTAACTGAAAAATTAATTAAATCCATGACATTTAGGAAAAAAATGACATCAATCCACATAGTAAAATATTTCCCTCAAAATAATTTTAAATCCCACCGCTGAACTGATATCTACAAAATACTATTCCTATGCATATGTGGTACCTTAAAGACATCTGAAGTACTAAGCTAATGGAGTTTACATTATTTGATTTTATGATTTCTACATAGGATTATAACATAAAATAATCTGACTACACTTGATGATTATTACGTAAACAATAATTGACCTGAAGGTTATGGAAAAAACCAAGATTATGCTATGATGTCCCATTACTGCATGGCCCATTTGATTCTGAAGCTGGTAAGAACAAAAGTTTACCTTGTGGTTCCCAGCCTTTAGTCAAATTAGTTTCTTATAACTTTCTACATATTTTAGAAATGGCAGACGTTTCACTCATTTTGCAAATACTGCAACAATTGCTTTACACCATCATCAGGCAACAAGTTCTGTTCTTACCCAATTACTTTAGTAATCATACAATACTGAAAAAACTATTTCCTCAGTGTCTCATCAGTTATTCGGCTTAGAATTTCTGTGAACGATACAACATTCTCCCTTTACCACTAAAAAAAGAAAATTGGAACAAATGGCTTCTTTGTTGTGAAGTGTTTCTGGTCAGGACAAATGGATACTTGTTTCGAGAAATGACTAAATTCCAAATTCCAAACATTTACTTTAATCATAGAATCATACAGCACAGAAGGAGGCTATTCGGACCATCATGTCTGTGCCAGCTCTTTGAAAGAGCTATCCATTTAGTCCCACTCCCCTGCTCTTTCCCCATCGCCCTGCACACTTCTCCTTTTCAAGTATAAATCCAATATTAATCTTAATGAATGAGCTCTTGGTCATAGATAATCTTTGTAAATACAATCTTGGTAGAATAAGTTATGATAGATCCAGATAAAATTCACACATGCTGAGTCAGTATACATTTTCAATAAGGATTCCACAAGGTTGATCCTGTCCCAGTTATAGAGCTTCCCACAGTAATAGGAATCTAGCTACTTCTACTTTGAACAGTCATTGAATTTGTGAACATTGTCTAGGGAAGTGTATACCTGCTTCAAGAGACTCTGAAGACATGTAGGTATATTGAAACTCGTCAACACTACCTCTTTGAAAAGTGAAACAGCTAAAAAGAATTATGGTTAACTTTAAAACCCTTCTAATTTTCTGTTCCTGCTGATTTTCTTGTTCATTTTTGAGGAAAATGAAGAACTGGCAGAGTAGTATTACTGCGCTCAATAGTGCCAGGAAGCTGATTTAACAGCAGTAGATACAGCTATAAAAATAGGGCTTTTATATTAATTCATGGGATGTGGGCTTCGCTGTCAAGGCCAGCATTTATTGCCCATCCCGAATTGCCCTTGTGTGGTGGTGGTGAGCTGTCTTCTTGAACTGCTACAGTCCGAATGGTAAAGGTACTCCCATAGTGCTGTTAGGGAGGGAGTTCCAGGATTTTGACCCAGCGATGATGAAGGAACGGCGATATATTTCCAAGTCAGGATGAACTTACAGGTGGTGATGTTCCCATGCTGCCCTTGTCCTTCTAGGGCAGTAGTTTGGGAGGTGCTGCCGTGCATCTTGTAGATGGTACACACTACAGCCATGGTGCGCCAGCGGTGGAGGCAGTGAATGTTTAAGGTGGTGGATGGGGTGCCAATCAAGTGGGCTGCTATGTCCTGGATGGTGTTGAGCTTCTTGAGTGTTGTTGGAGCTACACTCATCCAGGCAAGTGGAGAGTATTCCATCACACTGCTGACTTGTGCCTTGTAGATGGTGGAAAGGCTTTGGTTAGTCAGGAGGTGAGTCACTCGCCGTAGAATACCTAGCCTTTGACCTGTTCTTGTAACATTTATGTGGCTGGTCCAGTTAAGTTTCTCATCAATGGTGACCCCCAGGATGTTGATGGTGGGGGATTCGGCACTGGTAATACCGTTGAATGTCAAGGGGAGATGGTTAGACTCTCGCTTGCTGGAGATAGTCATTGCTTGGCACTTGTAAATGTCACTTGCCACTCATCAGTCCAAGCCTAAATGTTGTCCAGGTCTTGCTGCATGCAGGCACAGACTACTTCATTATCTGAGGAGTTGCGAATGGAACTGAACACCGTGCAGTCATCAACGAACATCCCCATTTCTGACCTAATGATGGAGAGAAGGTCATTGATGAAGCAGCTGAAGATGGTTGGGCCTAGGACACTGCCCTGAGGAACTCCTGCAGCGATGTCCTAGAGCTGAGATGATTGGCCTCCAACAACCACAACCATCTTCCTTTGTTCTAGGTATGACTCCAGTTAGTGGAGCGTTTTCCCCTTGATTCCCATTGACTTCAATTTTACTAGGGCTCCTTGGTACCACACTTGTTCAAGTGTTGCCTTGATGTCAAGGGCAGTGACTCTCACCTCACCTCTGGAATTCGGCTCTTTTGCCCATGTTTGGACCGAGGCTGTAATGAGGCCTGGAGCCAAATGGTCCTGGCGGAACCCAAACTGAGCGTCGTTGAGCAGGTTATTGGCAAATAAGTGCCACTTGATAGCACTGTCGATGACACCTTTCATCACTTTGCTGATGATTGAGAGTAGACTGATGGGGTGGTAATTGGCCGGATTGGATTTGTCCTGATTTCTGTAGACAGGACATACCTGGGCAGATTTCCACTTTGTCGGGAAGATGCCAGTGTTGTAGCTGTACTGGAACAGCTTGGCTCGAGTTGCGGCTAGTTCCGGAGCACAAGTCTGCAGCACTACAGCTGGGATGTTGTCAGGGCCCATAGCCTTTGCTGTATCCAGTGCGCCCTGCCAATTCTTGATATCTTGATTCTGAGGAAGGATGTTCTTGCCATGGAGGGTGTGCAGCGAAGATTCACCAGACTGATACCTGGGATGGCAGGAATGACGTACGAGGAGAGATTGGGTCGATTGGGCTTATACTCGCTGGAGTTTAGAAGAATGAGAGGAGATCTCATTGAAACTTATAAAATTCTAACAGGGCTAGACAGACTGGATGCAGGAAGGATGTTCCCGATGGCAGGTGAGTCCAGAACAAGAGTTCACAGTCTAAAGATAAGGGGTAAGCCATTTAGGACAGAGATGAGGAGGAATTTCTTCACCCAGAGAGTGGTGAACCTGTGGAATTCTCTACCACAGAAGGCAGTTGAGGCCAAGTCAGTAAATATATTCAAGAAGGAGTTAGATATATTTAAGGCTAAAGGTATCAAGGGATATGGGGAGAAGGCAGGGACAGGGTACTGAGTTTGGATGATCAGCCATGATCTCATCGAATGGCGGAGCAGGCTCGAGGGGCCGAATGGCCTACTCCTGCTCCTATCTTCTATGTTTCTATATCACATGGAGTGAATCGAATTGGCTGAAGACTGGCTTCTGTGATGGTTGGGACCTCAGGAGGAGGCCGAGATGGATCATCCACTCGGCACTTCTGGCTGAAGATGGTTGTAAACGCATCAGCCTTGTCTTTTGCACTCACGTGCTGGGTTCTGCCATCATAGAGCCTCCTACTCCCGTTAATTATCTATTTGTCCACCACCATTCACAATTAGATGTGGCAGGACTGCAGAGCTTTGATCTGATCCGTTGGTTGTGGGATCGTTTAGCTCTGTCTATAGCATGCTGCTTCCGCTGTTTAACATACATGTAGTCCTGTGTTGTAGCTTCACCAGGTTGGCACCTCATTTTTAGGTACACCTGGTGCTGCTCCTGGCATGCTCTTCTACACTCCTCATTGAACCATTGGTCCCCTGGCTTGATGGTAATGGTAGAGTGAGGGATATGTTGGGTCATGAGGTTACAGATTGTGGTGGAATACAATTCTGCTGCTGCTGATGGCCAACAGCACCTCATGGATGCCCTGTTGAGCTGCTAGATCTGTTCTGAATCTATTCCACTTAGCACAGTGGTAGTGCCACACAACACGATGGAGGGTGTCCTCAGTGTGAAGATGGGACTTTGTCTCCACAAGGACTGTGCGGTGGACACTCCTACCAATGCTGTCATGGACAGATGCATCTGCGACAAGTAGATTGGTGAGGCCGAGTTCAAGTAGGTTTTTCTCCTCGTGTTGGTTCTCTCACCACCTGCCGCAGGCCCAGTCTGGCAGCTATGTCCTTCAGGACTCGGCCACCTTGGTCAGTAGTGGTGCTACCGAGCCACTCTTGGTGATGGACATTGAAGTCCCCCACCCAGAGTACATTCTGTGCCCATGCTACTACCCTCAGTGTTTCTTCCAAGTGCTGTTCAACATGGAGGAGTACTGATTAATCAGCTGAGAGAGGGCGGTAGGTGGCGGTTTCCTTTCCCATGTTTGACCTGATGCCATGAGACTTCATGGGGTCTGAGTTCAGGGCAACTCCCTCCCAACTGTATACCACTATGCCGCCACCTCTGGTGGGTCTGTCCTGCTGGTGGGAAAGGACATACCCAAGGATGGTGATGGAGGAATCTGGGATGTTTGCTGTAACGTATGATTGTGTAAGTATGACTATGTCAGGCTGTTGCTTCACTAGTCTGTGGGACAGCTCTCCCAATTTTGGCACAAGTCCCCAGATGTTAGTGAGGAGGACTTTGCAGGGTTGACTGGACTGCATGTGCTTTTGTCGTGTCCGGTGCCTAGGTCAATGCTGCGTGGTCCGTCCAGTTTTATTCTTATTGTAGTTTTTTGTAGCAATTTGATTCTATGGAGTGGCTTGCTAGGCCATTTCAAAGGATAGTTAAGTGTCAACCACATTGCTGTGGGTCACATATAGGCCAGATAGGGTCAGGACAGCAGATTTCCTTCCTTAAAAGGACATTAGTGAACCAGTTGGGCTTTTATGACAATCCGGTAGTTTCATGGTAATCACCATTACTGACACTAGCTTTTTATTCCTGACTTATTTAATTAACTGAATTTAAATTCCCCAGCTGCCGTGGTGGGATTTGAACGTGGGGTGCTTCAGTAGACTTGCTATTTGAACTGTATAATTTTGGTCCTTTCTCACTGTTGGGCAAATTGATTCTTTCATGCTATATCGATAATATGTATTTAGCACATTCTTGCTTAGAACATTCATAAATCAACAGAAATAGAAAGGATGGAGGGCTGTCTAAAGAATACTGAAAATAAGCATACCTCTTAACAGCTTTATATATAAAAGGAAATAATGCGGATAAGGCTTCTCATAGATTAGCACAGGTAACATCAAATTGCATTTAAGACAAAAAAAACTCAACTGTCACCCACCAAAACATGAAACAACATATTCAAGGTCAATTTCCACAATTTAGTTTAGATCCATGCGCATTTACAATCTTAAATTCTCTGCCTTCCATGCTACACAACAGCAACCTGTTCATCAAACCATCATTTGAATATCTTCTCAAAGTCAAGTGCATAACAATTCTCATGAATTATCTTCAAAAAACAAACAAACACAAATGTAATAGTTGGCAATTACACTGCAAATGGTTAGGTTCGTGGAGGTGTTCAGCTGTAGGCACTTTGTGCAATCAGTGTTACAGTACTTTTTAATGTTCACATCATCTAGAATACATTATATGTATGCCTATAAACATGTTTTGTGTCAGTAATGGGACTGAAAGTTAATGTTTAGCTATCAACACCTTATTCATGTTGTAATTGAATAACCTGATAATGTGCATATTATATTTGGCTACTATATTTCTTTAACACAGCAATAATCCTTTCCCAAAATATATTTACAATTGGCACCAACATTTATGTTTGATCATTAACATATAAAAATTCTGGAAGATCCTTCAAGATTTAAAAAAAATAAGCTTTGTAAATATGAGATGATGTATTGTTAATAGTTTCATAATTGCTCAAACCTTTGGTCAATAATAGTTTCATTATAACGTTGTACTTATTTTACAAAAACAGACATTACAATACACTGACAGATCACACTTGGGAGTACTGCGTTCAAATGGTCACCATGCTACAAAAATGACATGCGTGTCCAGTAAACAACAACAACTTGCATTTATAAAGCACCATTAATGTCATAAAATGTCCTATGGCGTTTCACAGGAGCGTTATCAAACAAAAAACTGACAAAGAGCACCAAAAATGATCTCAATTGTAAAGGAGATGAACCATGAGAAAATGTTAATGTGTGGGGGGGGGGGGGGGGGGAAGGTGGGAGGGAATATCAAGGTATAAAATATCAAATTGTACAGATAAGGCAAAACCAGAATATTACTTCAAAGTATGTTAGATTAGTAGGACTAGAGGTCCAAAATTTTAATTAGTGAAAAGTAAATATGGGGTGGCTATTAGGAATAAGTTCTTTATTCAAAGGGTGATAAATATTTGAAAACATTTGCCAGGCAAGATAGTAGAGACAAATGCAATTGGAAGCTAGGCTTGGATAGTAAGGGTATCAGAGGGAGGAGCTTCAATGGTTCAAATCATTCATTTGTGAATATTTTCACAGATTTAGAGCAGCTACATGTGCTTTGTGACATCACTGGCTAACAGCTTGTGTTCCTGTCCATTGATCTTAATAAGTGAACAACAGTGATAAACTATTTTTCACATGAGATTTCTTTTCATCCAAATAGATTTAGCATTTTCAGCAACAGTTGTACTTATTTTTAGAACAAATCAACAGCTATAATGAGCCACAGTATTTATCTTAAAACACAACTTGCTGAAGCATGCTGAAGAGACAATACTGTACATACTTTAGTTGCTCAAATGTTAAGTGTCATATTAAAAACAGAGACAGAATTACAAAATAAGAACAAACATTTTTGGCTATTTCATTCCTGTAATGGCTTATGCGTTCACAGTGTGGTTTCATACCGGTTCAATTTGCTATATTTTACTACAGTATTTCAATATCAAGACATATAATAGACTTTTTGAGCAGAATTACTGCTTGAACAAAACAACTGAAACAAGTTATAAAATGCCAAATTCAATAATGAGTTGTTGTGCATATTTAACGTTATTTTATTTACGCTGCAAGAACTCCCTTTAAAAGATAGGAAATATCAAATATGTTTTGGTACAGCAACACAAACCACAGTACATGATACAAACAGAGAGACACAAGAATGATTTTCAACAACAGTATGATTCTCTGAATATTCTCCACATAGATCTGTTATTAATGTACAATTTTGGTAATTTTTACATACTGGAAGATAAATAAACTCGCCTCTATGATTTTAAAAGAATTATGTTATTATTCCAAATTTAAATTAATTACTGGATAATGATTTACGCATTCTATATTTAAAGAAAGAAAATTGTTTATTATTCTGCCATAATTATCAAATCTAATACATTTAGATGGAAAATAAAGAATTCTTAAATCTGATAACAGAACACCATTCATCACAGAAATGTGGTTTTCTTTAAGGGTATGGCAACCATATAACATTAAACTTGGCTTGTCTGAACTTTTACATATTTTAAATTGGAGACTTTGATTACTGATTAAACATGAAAACAACAAAGGTAATACTTCATACATTTCAGTCATACTGTACTTAAATTTGAAATTTAAAAGTAAGTAACAAACTCATGGCCTAAATTGTTTGATAGAAAAATAGGCCTATTTTAAGTTAGATTTAAAAAAAATCTTTTAGATTATCTATATTCAGCACAAACTACAATTTTGGTATCCTAAAAGGACTTTGAGTAGAGATAAAAAAATTAGACTTTCATATTGAGGTTTACATTTCATTTGTTTCATTGGAAAAAATTCTGAGGGACAGGATAAATTAGAAAGACACGGATTAATCAGGAACAGTCAGCATGAATTTGTTAAGGGAAGGTCGTGTCTGACTAACTTGATTGAATTTTTTGAAAAGGTAACAAGGAGGATCGATGAGGGTAGTGTGTTTGACGTAGTCTATATGGATTTTAGTAAGGCTTTTGATAAGGTCCCGCATGGCAGACTGGTCACGAAAGTGGCAAGTTGGATCCGAAATTGGCTCAGAGGCAGGAAGCAAAGGGTAATGGTCGAAGGGTGTTTTTGTGACTGGAAGACTGTTTCCAGTGGGGTTCTGCAGGGCTCAGTACTGGGTCCTTTGCTTTTGTGGTATATATCAATGATTTGGACTTGTATGTAGGAAGTATGATTAAGAAGTTTGCAGATGATACAAAAATTGGCCATGTGGTTGGTAATGAAGAAGAAAGCTGTAGACTGCAGGAAGATATTAATGAACTGGTCAGGTGGGCAGAACAGTGGTAAATGGAATTCAATCCAGAGAAGTGTGAGGTAATGCATTTGGGGAGGGCTAACCAGGCAAGGGAATACACAATAAATGGTAGGATACTGAGAAGTGCAGAGGATCAGAGGGACCTTGGAGTGCATGTCCACAGATCCCTGAAGGTAGCAGGACAGGTAGATAAGGTGGTTAAGAAGGCATACGGGATACTTGCCTTTATTAGCCGAGGCACAGAATACAAGAGCAGGGAGGTTATGCTTGAATTGTATAAAACACTAGTTAGGCAGCAGCTAGAATACTGCGTGCAGTTCTGGTCACCAAATTACAGGAAGGATGTGATTGCACTAGAGAGGGTGCAGAGGAGATTTACGAGGATTTTGCCTGGGCTGGGGAATTTTAGCTATGAGGAAAGATTGGATAAGCTGGGGTTGTTTTCTTTGGAACAGAGGAGACAGAGGGAAGACCGAATTGAGGTGTATAAAATTATGAGGGGCCTAGATAGAGTGGCTAGGAAGGATCTATTTCCCTTAACAGAGGGGTCGATAACCAGGGGGCATAGATTTAAAGTAATTGGTAGGAGGTTTAGAGGGGATTTGAGGAGAAATGTTTTCACCCAGAGGGTGGTGGGGGGTCTAGAACTCTGCCTGAAAGGGTGGTAGAGGCAGAAACCCTCACCACATTTAAAAAGTACTTGGATGTGCACCTGAAGTGCCATAACCTACAAGGATACGGACCAAGTGCTGGAAAGTGGGATTAGGCTGGATAGCTCTTTGTCAGCTGGCGCGGACAAGATGGGCCGAATGGCCGCCTTCTGTGCTGTAAATTTCTATGATTCTATGATCACTGCCCACTAGTTAAAAAGTCATAAACTTTAATTTCTGAAGCATGCTGTCAGTTCCAACGACAGTAGATGTCTTATTTGTACGTGCACTAGTCAAGAACAACCACTGCCCACTTGCCATATATATAGTTTATAATATCAAAGACTTGATACTTACGATGCTATTTACCTCAGTACTCACAACTGGATGTCATTTTATCAACACCGGGGTAGCAAAATAAAATCTATTTAATATACTTACTATAGATGATCAATGAAAAGAAATTATCTTTGTATGACTGGCATCATAAACAACATGGAAGCAACACATAGCGTTCTTTGGCAGCTGCGTAACATGTACACACATACACGAATGATGACAGACACATTGCAAGGTTACAAATGTAAACACGGCAAAGAAAGGTCAGTTTGCGATTCCGACACTGTTAATATGTCTAGAAGACAAGAACCATCACTTACTGCTAGAACTTCCATTTGCTAAGCAAGAAGGTGAAGTCACAAAACAAGGAAAGAAAAAGAGATCAAGAATTAGTGACAGTTAAACCTCACACAAGGTCAAAGATGTCCCAGTGTTATCAGAACCAATTTACAAACTAACCTATGCTACAAATTGAACCCAAATCCCTAGTGATGCTTAGAAGATGCATTTTCACATGAATTTTCATCTCGTCTAAGTCATTTCATAAAGCCTCCTTCCTCAATTAAAACCTGATTTTAAACATTTAACATTAAACAGTTACTAATATATGTAACTGATATCATTTTTGGTTTTGTGGTAAGTTTACAATAGTCTGCAGAGTTATGAATTGATCGCCCATAGGATTACATGCTCAAACAAAATGGAAACCTATTTGCAGTTGCCAAGTTAGTAAAATCTTATTTCTTAAATTATCTTGGATTTCTTCAAAACCATACCTACATATTTAAGTTCAATTACAGCTTTAATGATAACGCTGTGATAAAATTGTCAAACTAATATTTCCATCCCAATAGTGGGTTTAATTGATATAATGTTACTGCATGAATTTAATAATAACATAGAATTAAGAATGGAAGGTTAAATATTTATTTTATTGATTGCCTTTAATTAAAATCTGGATTTTAAAGAATCTTGTATGTCCTCCTACTTTTTATTTAAAAAAAAGCATTATGTACATTCAACGCTCTCTCTAAAATGACTCATTTGGGACAAAATAAATGATATAAATCAGATTCGCATTATAGCAAAGGCAAGCCTATCAAAGAATTTGTTAAAATGACACTACTGCAGGAATGTAGCCACTGCAGTATTTTTGAAGGACTAAAAGGGAGCACATTTACTTTCTAACCTTATTAATCACAGTCGTGTTGTGAGTCACTGTCACATAATTAATTTTTGTAGGTTGCCAATATGACCAGGAGAAAATTTTAGATTCTTTCCTCACTAATATTTAGGTTAGCATTACCTAAGGTGGTATAACACAGGTTTCTTGTATGTTACATTTGTTTTTTAAAATAATTCTATACTTCCTTGTCTATAGATATTTTAAAGATCCTATCAGAAAAGACCAGGAAAACAATCTATAATTGAAGATCAAGATGTGTCCACATTCCCTATGTTGCACATTACAAACTGTAAATAGTACAAACTGTAAATAGTGCAAACTGTAATCTCTTAGAGCAGGAAGAAAAATACAAGAGCAACATTTTAATTTAGATTTAAACAGTCAGCAGCTCACCAGGACAAACGTTAGATCACCACTGTCGATTTAAAGTTTGCAATGAAATATTGGACTTTTTAAACAGATACTGCCTGTACACAAATATCTGGTCTGCATTTGCTGAACACTGTTATAATCTCTGGACACATCATTACACTGCAAAAATGTTCTCATGTCTCTTGGCATCTGATTGTTCTGCTGCTTTCCCTTTCCAGTAAACAAATCATTTGCCCTTTCTTAAAGTTCTGATAGATGACATAATAAAATATTACATTTAGAGTTAATTTAAATGATTTTTTTGCAACTGCTTAACAGTGTACGAAGCCCCTGCATTAAATATTATTCTGGAGTAAAATAGCACCAACATCTATTACCGCTTAGCTAAAATGTTGTGCAATTACATTATTACTAACTTTTTATTGCAAAAAGGTTCAACTGCCACTAAAAGCAGAAGCGATAGTGACACGCGAAAGGACTCTGTATACTCCTTAGTATTTCTGTACAGTTGTCTTTAACCAGTAAATGAAATTCAGATAACATAATTGCTTTTTAAGCCCATTGTCCAAATGGTCTGATTCCCTCAGCTTCCTTCAAAAAGGCCCATGATCACTCTAATCCTGATGATGTCACTCAGTCCGGCCTATGTGTAACTCTAATCGCATAAGCATGTGCTTGACTCTTAATAACCTCTGAAGAGGCCCTGCAAGCCAATTGCTGGGAGTATGAAGTCATTAGTTGACAGAAACCAGAGTGAGATAAGCTTCAATAAACAGTAGGATGAGAGATGTGCACAGAAACACTAGCAGAAATAACATAAACCTGAAAGAATTTACATAAATGAAACAACAAAGCAAGAAACATATTTGTTAAAAAGCACCCTAACTAGAGGTGCTGGGAGCAGTCAATGTTTGTTTAATTCCCGATGTTAGCAATTTAACTTTTTAATCCAAGGAATGAGTGCTCTTTAATGTATTTTTACTCAAATTTAGTGGACTTTTTTGAAGTAATGTTTTCAATAAATGCTAAACTTGATGTTTTAGTCAGTCATTCGTTGAATGAAAACAATACAATAATAAACGAAGTGAATATTGACACCGCTGCCTGGCTGACGACGTACATACATGTGATATCGCTCAGATGCTCAAGTCCGGCACGAGTGTTAGTGCTGTGCTGTGTTGTGTTGAAGCGCTATACATTGTTCGAGGTCTGCACTTAGCCATACAGAGAACTTCAATGCAGTTCTGTCAGTCTACAGCCTGACTGCATTAAATTACACTTCTTCATTAATTGTACTGGCGGTGTAACAAAACGCAGCATTTACCTTCTCTCCTGAAGGCGCTGGTAACTGCCGGGGGTTATGGTTAACATCTCACAGAATTGCAATGGTAGAGCCCCAGAGTTGGGCCCCTTTACATTCCCACTCGGTAGAGTTAACTGCATCAAATTACACATTTCAGGCAAAGTGTTGGGTGATTTATAGAATAATAACCACGGGAGATTTCAACTAACTCCAAATAAACTGGCAAGAGGTAGGGAAAGGGGAATTGAGTTTTTATAGTGTGTTCAGAGCTCCTTTCTTACCAGTATGTAAGAAGCCCGACAAGACAGGAATCACTACTGGATCTAGTAATGGGAAATGAACCAGAGCAGATAAGAGAAGAGTAGGGGAACATCGAGGTAATAGAGATCAAAACATAATAAGGTTTAAAATAATGATTGAGAAAGACATGAGTAAGACAAAGACCAAAGTAATAGATTGGAAAAAAAGCTCATTTTGAGGGGATGAAAATGGAACTAGGGAAGGTAAACTGAAAAAAAATGTTGACAAAGAGATAGAACAGCAGTGGGAAATATTTAAAACGGTGACCAATAGAGTTCAGGAGAAATATACTCTGCTAAAAAAAAACAAGAACAAACTAGAGAATAATGAAACACCATGGATGAATAAAGAGATAAGGGTAAAATTGAAACTAAAGAAAAAGGCATACACTAAGTACATAGACAATAAAGGAGAGGATGACAAAAGGGAATACAAAAAGCAAAAATGAACTACAAAATTAAATTGTCCAGGAATATAAAAAGAAATAGTAAAACATTCTACAAACACATTAATAGGGATAGGGCCAATAAAGGATGCACAAGATAAACACATGGGTAATGACAACGAAATGGCAGAAATATTCAATAGTTACTTTGCCTCAGTATTTACCTGCGAGACTAACAAGGTGGGCATGCTATTAGAAGAAGAGATCAAAAAAGATATAAAGACATTGAAGATAGAAAGGGGAGAGATAACTGATAAACTAATAAAACTTAGAGGATAAATTCCCTGGTCCAGATGGACTGCATCCACGCATACTAAAAGAAGTTAGGGAAGAGATAGCAGAAGCACTATTACATATATATAAACAATTCATTAGAAAAGGGAATAGCTATCCACCAGTCATATGTTATTTCAATATTTAAAAAAGGATGATAGAACAAGTCCAGGGAACTATAGACCAGTTATCTGAACGTCAGTGGTAGGAAACGCAATGGAATCTTTACTCAAAGATGTAACAGAAAAACATCTAGAAACTGAAAATATAATAGAGTAGCCAGCATGGATTTCAAAAGGGATCAACTTTATCTTGATCAACCTTATTCAATTCTTTGAAGAAGTGACAGAAAGAGTACACAAGGGTAATGCAGTAGATGTCATATATTTGGATTTTCAAAAGGTCTTGGATATAGTACTGCATAGTAGACTCATGACTACAGTCAGAACATGTGGAGTCCGAGGACAGGTAGCAGAATGGATAGCAAGCTGGCTACAAAACAGAACACAGAGAGTAGGGGGTAAAAGTAGCTACTCAGACTGGCAGAAGGTAGGGAGTGGTGTTCCACAGGCGGTGCAGGGACCACTGTTGTTAACAATTTACATTGGGCCGGATTTTCCGACTCCCACGTGTGCGTACGAGGTGTGTACGCACCCGTAGGGGCCTCGCAAGTGCCGGTTTCAGGCATGCGAAGCACATGCGCTGAAAACCGGCACTTGCGATCTGTCAAGAAATCTCTTGACAGATCATCCGCCTGCCCGGGAAAAGTGCCTCTGCGGGTGAAGAGTTGCGCTTTTTGCACAACTTCCGTCCACTGAAAGGCCATAGAATTCTTACGCCTGGTAAAAGCAGGCGTAAGGCCTGCTTTTACCAACTTAAGAGTGTTGAAAAATAGAAAAATTAAATTTGATAACTCATTTATAAATTAAAAATACTCTTCAAAAAGGTAAGTTTATTTTTAGCCCCGTAAAAACATTTAATTTTATTTCCAAATTTTTTTTTTTTTTTTAATTAAATGGAATTTTAATTATGTAATACATTTAAAAAAAATGTTTTAGTGTGTTTTTAAAAGTGATCCCCATTCATACTTTTGACAGTTCTGTGCGTAGAGACCGGTCAAAAGTATGAAGGGGGATTCCTTCTTTGATTGGTTCGCCTAGCCCACATGATCCATGGGGCGCTTGCGAACCGCATGCGCCCCTGGGATACGTGGGCCTCTGCCCGCGCGGACCCGGAGAGGCCCAGGATCGCAAGCCTCAGGATCTACGGAACCAGCAAGTAGGTTCGTAGATTTTTTTCCGATCGGAGGCATCTGCACGCAGGAAGCCTCCGATTGGAAATTCAGGGCCATTAATGATTTGGACTCAGGAATCAGAAGTACAATTTCAAAATTTGCAAACACCACCAAATTGGCAGGTGTAATTAATACAAAAGGAAGAATGTGACAAAATACAAGACAACATTAATAAGCTTGCAGAATTGGTGTTTAATTGGCAAATGAATTTCAATATAAATAAGTGTGAGATGGTGCATTTTGGTAGAAAGAATGAGGCCACACACTGCTTGGATAATAAGAGTCTGAATGGGGTAGAGGAGCAAAGGGATCTGGGGGTACAGATACACAAATCACTAAAAGTAGTGACGTAGGTTAGTTAACAAGGCCATAAAAAACAAACCAAGCACGGAGGATCATTTATAGAGGGATAGAACTGAAAAGCAGAGAAGTTTGGTTGAACTTGTATTGAACCTTGGAGTATCTGGTCTCCATATTATAAAAAGGATATAGAGGCATTGGTTAAGGTGCAAAAAAGATTTACAATGATGATACCAGGTTATACCTATCAGGAAAAGCTGAACATGCTGAGGCTCTTTTCTCTAGAAAAGAGAAGACTGAGGGGTGACCTGATAGAGGGAAGATAATGAAAGGAGTTTGATAGAGTAGATGTAGCGAAAACGTTTCCATTTGTGGGGGAGTCCAAAACTAGAGGTCATAAGTATAAGATAGTCACTAATAAATCCAATAGTGAATTCAAGAGAAACTTCTTCACCCAAAGAATGGCAAGAATGTGGAACGCGCTACCACAAGGAGTAGTTGAGGCAAATAGCATAGATGCATTTAAGGGGAAGCCAGATAAGCACGAGTGACAAGAAACAAAAGATGGCTCTCTGTCCCATTACCATCCCCTTTTGCCTTGCACTATCATCCCTTGTCATTTAATCACTCCTGCCTTCCACCCTATTACAGACCTTCCCTTTTATTCTTTCCACCCTCCCCCACTTTCCCTGCCTCTGTACTTGCTTAAAACTGGTTACATCTGTAACATTTTCCAGTTCTGATGAACGCTCATAGACCTGAAACGTTAACTCTGTTTCTCTCCCCACAGATGCTGCCTGACCTGCTGAGTATTTCCAGCATTTTCTGTTTATATATCATAGGAAATTTAATACTGCTTAAAAGATGTTTTTTGAATGTTACTTCCTAAAATTTCATGTAAACATGCTATGAAACACTATTAAAATATCTAAAAATGAACACTTGTAGATTTCAGTTTAAAACCGGATAATTAAATTAAGAATTCTAACATTTCCTTATTGGGAATCTACTTACACTACAACTTTATGAAATACAAGTATTATTTACTTTTAAAATATTTCCCTCATTTGATGCACAATGCTTTAATACTCATGGGGGGAAAAATTTGGTTGATTTGTGCCTCCCGTAGGGCGCTAACTGGATGCAAAGCAACTAGCGCCTGGGCGCAGCGCTGCCAATGCCTCCCACGAAATTCAGCAGGAGGTTAGCGGCGGTGCTAACCGTTAGTGCCCCGTGGCGCTGCGCCGCCAGTGATGACGTCATCGCTGTGCGCAGTGCCCCGGCCACGATCTTCAGTAGTGTCCCCTGACTTACCGCCGGACGCTATGTCCGACAGGGTCGGGGGGGGCTACCTGTGGCCGGGGTGGCGCAAATTAAAGGAGGTGCTGGGCGGCCATTTTTGTTGCTGGCCGCCTGCCAGCACCTGCCCCCGGCCTTCTGTGCAGCCCCCCATGGGGTGCCGGCTGCGCTCCGTGAGAAGTGCCGGGCTCTTTTGCCGGCATTCCAATCCCTGGTGGCTCAGCTGGGCCCCGGGTCGCGCTGCGCTAGGCCCCTCCTCTTTTATAAGAGTGTGGCGCTGCGGCACATAGCGCAGTGATATTCACTCGCAGCGCCCCAAGGGGGAGGCTGGGCGCTTCCAGTAGCGCCCCGCCTCCCTTTTGGGGCGCTACCAGTGAATTTTGGGCGCGGGGCGGTAATTTGTAGCGCCCCGGCGAAGTTAGCGCCCCAAAGGGGGCGCGACCCAATTTTCCCCCATGATATTTATAAAAGGAGGCTTTCACCACTTGTTGGTAGTTTTTGAACAGCTATATTGAAACCTTGTAAACACGAATGCTGGTTAAACAACATGGGCAAGTGTAGCCCCAAATTAACAATTGGCTTAGCAACCGAACTAAAAAAGTTCAGCTCAGACAGAACTCAATTCTAAAATTGTATAAAATTCTAAACTGGTTCTACATTTCAGTCTAATATCTGCACTAGAGGCAATATCGATGAATTTTCAGAAGGTGTTCAATAAGGTGTCTCACAAGAGACTTGTTATAAAAATTCAGGTGTAAGTAGAGAGAATACAGCAGCATGGATAGAAAATTGGTTGACAGACAGGAACCAAACAGTTAGGGTAAATGGATGTTGCTTGAATTGAAGAAGGTTTGGAAGTGGCATACCCCAAGAGTCAGTGCTAGGTCCACTTTTGCTCTTGCTGTATATATAGATGATTTGAGCATGCATACAAGAAAAATAAACTTGAAAATTGCTGATGACAAGAAAGGAAGTTTGGCTTCAGAAAAATATAGGCAGGTTAACAGAATGGGCAGGAAAGTGGCAGATGCAAATTAATGTGGATAAGTGAGAGATAATATATTTTGGGGAAACAAAATAAGGAATGGGTGTATACACTCAATGACAGGACACTGAAGGGTGCGGATAAATAGTGACACCTAGAGGTTCCAATCATAATTCCCTGAAAATTTGAGTGCAACCATTAAAAAGATAGCATTCTGGATTTTATAAATAGAGGCATAGAGTAAAGAAGGAATGATGAATTTATATAAAACATTGATTCGGCCACAGTTAGAGTACTGTGTGCAGTTTTGGGTGCTTCATTATAGAAAAGTAATTAAAGTCATGAGAGTGTACAGGGTAAATTTATTAGGATGATGCCAGGGATGGGAAACCATAGTTATGAGGAGAGACTTGAAATATTGGGACTATTTCCACTGGAGCAGAAAAGGCTAAGAGGAGATTTAAAAGAGTTTTTTTAAATTTTGAAGACTTTTAATAGAGTGAATTGGGAAAGATTATTTCCTTTGGTTGGGGAGTCAGTGATGAAGGGACATAAATATAACATTATTACAGTACAAAGAAAGCAAGAAGAGAGATTGGAGAAATTTCTTGTTGCAGCATGGCATGTTTTGCCTGCAGAAATGGTTGAGGCAGAGACCATTACTTCTTTTAAGGGAAAATTGAATAAATATTTGAAACAGAGGAAGGTACAAGGCTATGGGAAGAATGCAAGGTAGTGGGATTAGTCTTGGATTGCCCTAGCACATATTGGTACGGACATGATGAGCTGAATGGCCTTCCTCTGTGCTGTAAACTTCTATGGTTCTATGTTGTAAATGCCAACATTGAAAATGATGGCAGTTAAGTACTCCATCAACACAGCAGTGCAAAATTTCTCCAAATCACTTACTTACTTAATTCAGAACTTCTCAGAAGACATGAATTGAAAGTTCTAGATATAATACTTTTAAAGTATTGATTGGGCCCATCAAGATTTGCAAAATATGCTGCCAATGCTGCTGTTGGAAGCAATGGTGGTATTTGCATACATCACATTAAACTGGATGAAGCAGATACTCGATGGTAGCATCTACAGCATCTGTATCTCACAGCATAATGTGATCATACAGCGCAATTCCCAAACTTGCTTGGCAGATTTTCCATGTGTGGCAAAGAAAAAGAGAATTTGAAGCACAGAAGAGGTGGTGCCGTAAATGGCTTATTAACTTTTTAAATTTGTCACAGTAATGTTAAGTAGAAAAGCAGGAATTGATATTCTAAGCTAATTGTTGTGAGTCAGCCTGCATGCCCACACATTGACCATCTGTTGGCTCTGCAAAAGCCTGTTACTCCCAGCAGCTTATGTCAAGTAGCTGACAGCCCCCCTATCCTCAACTTCAGAAAGCCTAGTGGCGCATTTCGGCAGGAGTAAGGGTGTTGCATTCGACCCCCCATCTGTTCACAATAGCCTGACCCCATCCCCCCAGCACGGCATACAGAAACTTTTGTGACTGTTCCTGCAAAAGTTTTCTTCTAAAGCTTCCCATGAATGCCTTTGCGAGAACTTCAGACCGGGCACGTTTCGGCTGCTTCACGTGCAGGAGATGTCAAATAGTAGGAATGAAGCTCATCTAATGTGACCAAACACTACTTTTATATTCAGAATATCAGAACACATTTCATAAATATTTGTATACACTATATATTTGGAACCACATTGCAGGCACAGAGCATGATTTACCATCCATTAAAATTGATGCACTCCCTGTGAGTGTCACTACCCGTTGGAAGTGTGGAATCTTCCCAATATGTAGTTCAAAAAGAAATGCGCTGTAGTGATCCTGTTCACAACAATGGATAGACAAGTGCAACACTGTTTACACTCTAATGTTCAACTGGTCCCTTCTCATTTCCAATATTATGGAATAGAAAATGAAACAGAGCAACTGAATCAGTTTCTTTTACTAATCAGTTGGGTGACACGCTGAGCATACTAGTTAGAACATTCACTGGAAGAAACTATCAACTGACCATTGATTTTTGTTCATTTCAGAAAACAAAGTAACCTAAAGTAGTTTCTATGGAGCCACTTTTGTTTGACCAACATGACTGCAAAACCATGTTTATCTATACACATGAATATGGAGCAAGTTACAAGGACATTAAATAATCTGAAAGCAGACAACCACAAATACTGTAATATGGTTCAATTCAAGATGCTATAGAGTAATATTCACAAATAAATAGTGATACCACATGCAGGATTCAAACCTCAGCATATGTATTACAGTACATGGTTTCCTAAGGGTAGGCTTTCCTATGCTTTCCATCTTTAATAAAGATAGTGGTAGAGATTTTTGAGCTATAGGAGAAAGTCTGTTGCAATTAGCTGCATTTATAAAAATTATATCCAATCGGAATCATAAATTTGTATTATTCATATAGTAAAATAATTACCATAAAACTTTTGAGATAGGGACTTGCGTTTTGTTCATGAAAATAATTATACTAATGCTCCTTCTTCCACTTTCTCCTAAGCTTTGCTCTATATCCTAGCACACAAGCAAAATAGAAAAATGGTTAAGGTAGGTAGGGAGGAGAGAACAGAAAAAATATGAGGACACGCACCTGTGCATCCCTATTGGTTCTTTGGAGACCATCCCCTGCGCCAAAGGTCCTTTTACAGTTTTCCAACCACTGCATTAAAAAATGTTCAATCATATCGGTAAGTCAATAGTTTAACAGGCACAAAAACAATGATAACTTCAAATACATGGTTACTCATAACATAAATCACAGATAATCATACCCAGATCCCACTCCTACAGCAAAACCAACACACTACATAAATAGCAGGTCCATAGATTGGGCCTATACTCTCTGGAGTTTAGAAGAATGAGAGGTGATCTCATTGAAACATACAAGATTCTGAAGGGGAATGACAGGGTAGATGCTGAGAGGTTGTTTCCCCTGGCTGGAGAATCTAGAACTAGGGGGCATAGTCTCAGGATAAGGGGTCAGCCATTTAAGACTGAGATGAGGAGGAATTTCTTCACTCAGATGGTTGTGAATCTTTGGAATTCTCTATCCCCAAAGGGCTGTGGATGCTGAGTCGTTGAATATATTCAAGGCTGAGATAGACAGATTTTTGGACTCTAGGGGAATCAAGGGATATGGGATCGGGCAGGAAAGTGGAGTTGAGGTCAATGATCAGCCATGATCTTTTTGAATGGCAGAGCAGGCTCGAAGGGCCGTATGGTCTACTCTTGCTCCTAATTCTTAAGTTCTTATAAACCCCCAAACAACCACCTTTACAACCACATTCCCTTACCTGCAGGACAACTGAGGTTCCTTAGTGGAGTAAACTGAGTATGTGTCGGCCACCAGGCTATGAGAAACAGATTCAACAGCATGGATCTGTTGGATCTAGCTCCCAGGATCCTGTTTCTCAGAATTCGAATGAAAATCGTATGAAACCAGCTTCTAACATCATTTAGCTACAGATGACGGCCTCAATAACTTAGCTCAATATGTAACTCTTTACTTGCAAACAATTGAGAGAACAGAACTGTACAATGATTAAACCATTAAAGTATACCCGCAGAATTTCAATCATGAAATCTCAATCCTAGCTAACTGCAAATGATGTGATATATTCCTTTTAGGGGGAAGATAGGTGGGGGGCCACCAATTTCATGTTGATGTGAAAATTAAATATCCAGATGCCCACCACTGCTAGCTTTCCATCTTTGGGTACCCTTTTCTTTCATCTTATGAGAGATCCAGCTATTTTCCTGTGCCATGGTGTCATAGGAACAGGAGTAGGCCATTCAGCCCCTCAAGTCTGTTCCACCATTCAATTAGATCATGACTGATCTGTACCCCAACTCCATTTTCCCACCTTTGATCCATATCCCTTGATACCCTTACCTAATAAAAAATTATCGATTCAGTATTGAAAATTTCAACTGACCCAGCTCCAGATTTCCACTACTCTTTGTGTGCAAAAAGTGCTTCCTTATTTTATTCCTGAATGGCCTAGCTCTAATTTAAGACTGTGCCCCCTTATTCTGGATTCCCCCACCAGAGGAAATAGCTTCTCTGTATCTATTCTATCAAAGCTTATCATTTTAAACAGCTCAATTAGATGCCCAAAGTGTCCAAGCTCCTGGGGGATCCACATATCTGGAGATGTCACTCTCCATTTATGCTTCTGAATTCCTACTTTTCCTCTTCACTATCTCTACCTCAAGTTTACCCTGCCATCGAATTTTCAGAGTCCAAAATTGCTCCAGGAGTCTCAAATCCCTGATTTCTGGCCTGCTGAGGAAAATCTCCTGGAGAAAGTCCATTCCTGAACCATGATTCACTAAATTCTAATCCACTTGGCAAATACAAATTTAAGAGTTGATATATTTTTAAAATTAGGTGTAAAATATATTTGCACAGAGCACTTATAGCTTGTGCTTTTTGTTAACCAGAGATGGTCATTTCATCCATTATAAAACAATAGTGTGTATATAAAATAAGTAAATACCACTTCTCAACACTCCCCATCTTCCCAAAAATCTGTGTAATTCTAGTGACATACAAGGAAAACAATTCTTCATCTAATCAATTTAAAAAGTGCACCAGAATCAGTAAATTAAATTTGATGGCTTGTGCAATAATGGATGGAATACTCCAGAGATTGTGGCGTCCGTTTCAATTAGTGAATGGATTCCAAGTTCCATTTGTAAATCTTATTATGCCTCCTATGTGACTTGATTTAATTATAGTGTAAATTTATGAGGCAGAGCTTACAACAGGAGATGCTTGTAAAATAAAGAAGCAGGTCCTCTTGTTCCCATCCCCCACTGGTCAAATATTTAAATAAAGGTTAGAAAGCTGCAATATGTTACCTATATTGCCATAAAAAGCCAAACTAGAGGTTGGGGGGGGGGGGGGGGGGGGGGGATGGCGGGGAAGGGAGTTTAATATAATTTGGGGATTTAAATACTGTATATAAGAAGCATGTGGCTTTCTTGACCATTTATCATTTATGCACCTTAACCGTGCTGCTGGCTCACAATTTCTTTCTGGTAACTATTAGCGGTGTACATATCTGTCGAGTACATATACACAATGGTCAGGAGAAAAGTTCTTAAAATTAGCAGAATTTAAAATCCAGTAATGTCCACAATCATCATTCTAAATCTCTAAATTTTGAATGAGCCAGCAGAAGTGTGTTACTATTATAGCAGCAACCAATTGTGAAAACATCCATGTCAACAGTGGAATCCTTCGAGTCTGCAGACCTACATATTGGGATGTATCCCCACAGTTCAATCACTGCAAAATGAAAATCCAACAGTAGCCCAAACATTGCACTGATCTTTTTATTAACAACACGTCAGTTATAAAGGCAACAAAAACACATAACAAGTGTCAAATTATCCACAGTGCAGCACATATATTTCATATGAAACTAATGTTATGATTATACCTACCTGGTCAATACAATTGGGGAACACCAAATAGTTGACTACCACCAGACTTGCACAGTCCAGGTTACACTACTTGTACGTATGGGGTGCACAATTTTCCATGCAAAGGCACATATGTAGGGTATGTCATGTGTTGCATATGTACCTCCACATGAACTGTTGTATCCCTGGTAGAGGCAATGGCCCCGATATTTACGGGGAGGAAGTGGGGGAGACTTTTAGCAGCCGGGAAACCCGGAAATACGGGTAATGCGGAGGTCCTGCCAAATGTAATGTTTTCCGCCCGGCAGCTGGCTAGATTCTTGTACAGTTTGTTTTATGCATCTGTTTCAGTTATGGTTCTCATGTCTACAGGGTACAATTTAAAATGATTGTCCTTCTGATTTGCATTTCATAATTTAAAATATGCAAAAAATATTCTGTTCACTTAGTATTATGTTGGTCTATCTACAAAGATGTTATGGATGCTGGATGGAAATTTGGCACAAATATCAGGAGGTCATATTAACAAGGCTTGAACTAAGTCTTTGTTAGACTATAGGGTGTTCATACAGTTATTTATTGCCAGCATTCAAAATCAGTTGCTCTACTGGGAAACTGCTACCCAATTACTCAGTTTGATACAATGTGCCTGATTGGAACACAGATATAAATTTTATACATACAAAATAAGCTTTGACTCCCTAGGTCACTATTTTATTAAATGCACCAGACTATCCTCCTCTTTCAGAAAACCCTATAACCCCCATCAGTTATGCATACTACAAAAACTGACAGATCTGTCAGCTCCCTAAAGAGACTGCTGATGGTACCACTAGAATATTTAATTCTCCCACCTCTGTGACAAAGATGTGAAGCACTGCATGAATTGTCTTGTTAGTCTGTGTACTATACAGTAACAGGCCAAAAGTAGCTCATTTGGACATGCTCGTATGCAGCACACAGATATAGTGTAAACTTACATAAATGATTTTAAATAGCATTTTTAATAAACATAAATCATACCTCTGAAACATAATTGTATAAGAATTTAATTGTTATGACAGATTTAAATTTGTACAATGTACTGTTTTATTAATAACTTTGGCCAATAATGAATAGTTCCAAGAAAACATATAGGTCACCTGGACTAGGACTGCAAATGACAAAAAATCTAGACTATTTCCAGAGTCCAGACACAAGAACTGCCACAGCTTATCAACCATTAACCCATATACATAAGATTTATTTTCCCCCATGGGTGTTTAAAATTGACTACAATAACCAATAAAATACTCCAAAAAATGTTTACCGAGCAAACACTTGCATTTTAAAAGTTGCAAGCATAAATTCAGCATTCAAAGGATGGATTAAAATTAAAATCAAGTCACAAAATTATCATTTAGTGTCTGAGGGCTGGAAAGTAGCTAGCATTACATCTATCTTTAAAAGAGTGGGCAAAGGGTTGACCCTTGAAACTGCAGGTCAGTAAGCTTAACATCTGCTGTGGGTAAAGTATTCATAGGATTCTGAAAGAGAGGATAATGAAACACTGCGGTAGGAGTGGTATACAAAAAGAGTCAGCATGGATTTACAGGAGGGAGGTCTTGCCTAATAAGTTTATTGGAATTCTTCGACAAATTGATGAACAATGTTGACAACAGAAATTCTGTGGATATGATCAGGCTTTTCATACTGTACCACACAAGCTATTAGTTCACGATGTAGAAAGGCAAAGAATATGAGGCAAGCTTCTGAGGGACTGAAAATTTCTCAGAGAAAATAAAGAGCAGTTGTAAGTAAAACTGCATTGATATAGCAAGGCGCCACTAGTAAGGTATCACATGGATCAGTGCTGGGGCATTGCTTTTTACAGTGTATATAAGTGATTAAGAGCCGGCACAGAAACAAAATGGTCTAAGTTTGCAGAAGCCACCAAATTGGGTGGGGAGATGGGGTGGGAATTCAAACAATAGAAAAGAGGTAAACCAAATAAAAAGGAATAGGGTAGGTTTGGAAGGTAATCTGATTGAGTGGAAAATGGCATATAATGTGGACAAATGCAAGGTAATGAGACCAGGGAAGAGGAATTAACAGCAAGAATATAAACTAAATGTCTCTAGGCTACTGGACACAATGAAGGACAGAGGTCTGGGGGTACTGCTGGATAGTTCACTGAAATTAACAGCGCAGTGTGCAGCGGCAGTTACAAAAGCTTACCTGATTTTGGGAAACATAGCGAGAGGGATAGAGCATAAATCCTCGGAGGTGACAGTGAGTCTCTACAAGGCACTGCAACAACCACAGCTGGAATGCTATGTACAATTCTGCTCACTGTACTAAAACAAGGACATCCAAACATTGGAGGCAATGCAGAAAAGCGCAACTAAGTTGATATTTATCTTAAGGCATTTAAGCTATGAGGTTGAAGAGCCTGAAATTGTTCACTCAGAGAAAACTCAAAGAAGATATCATTCAAGATCCTTAAAGGAATAGATAAATTGAACTCCAATAGCTTAGAAATGAGATTGCGCATACAGTTTAGATTTAACTACTTTATGCAGAGGTTGGTCTAGTGAGAATGAGGAACTCAAAGAAATTAGTATTAGTAAAGAAATAGTACTGGAGAAATTAATGGGACTAAAAGCCGACAAATCTCCTGGACCTGATGGTCTACATCCTAGGGTTTTAAAAGAGGTGGCTACAGAAATAGTGGATGCATTGGTTTTGATCTTCCAGAATTCCATAGATTCTAGAACGGTACCTGTGGATTGGAAGGTAGCAAACGTAACCCCACTATTCAAGAAAGGAGGGAGCAAGAAACGAGAGAGCGAGAAAACAGGAACTACAGACCAGTTAGCCTGACATCAAAAGTAGGGAAAATGCTAGAATCTATTATTAGGGACGTGATAACAGGGCACTTAGAAAATCATAATATGATTGGGCAGAGTCAACACGGATTTATGAAAGGGAAATCGTGTTTAATCAATGGGATTGGAGGTAATATATTGGCATGCGTTGAGGATTGGTTAACGGACAGAAAACAGAGAGTAGGAATAAATGGGTCATTTTTGGGTTGGCAGGCTGTAACTAGTGGGGTAATGCAAAGATCAGTGCTTGGGCCTCAGCTATTTACAATCTATATCCATTACTTAGATGAAGGGACCGAGTGTAATGTATCCACGTTTACTGGCGATACAAAGTTAGTTGGGAAAGTAAGCTGTGAAGAGGACGCAAGGAGGTGGCAAAAGGATTTAGACAGGTTAAGTGATTGGGCAAGAACGTGGCAGATGGAATATAATGTGGAGAAGTGTGAAGTTATCCACTTTGGTGGGAAAAATAGAAAAGCAGAATATTTTGTAAATGGTAAAAGACTGGTAACTGTTCACTCAGTTGATTCCGGAGATGAGGGGGTTGACTTATGAAGAAAGGTTGAGCAGGTTGGGCCTATACTCATTGGAATTTAGAAGAGGTGATCTTATTGAAACATAAGATACTGAGGGGGCTCGACAAGGTAGATGCAGAGAGGATGTTTCCCCTCGTGGGGAAATCTAGAACTCGGGGGCATAGTTTCAGAATAAAGGGTCGCCCTTTTAGAACTGAGATGAGGAAGAATTTCTTCTCTCATAGGGTCGTAAATCTGTGGAATTCTCTGCCCCAGAGAGCCGTGGAGGCTGGGTCATTAAATATATTTAAGGTGGAGATAGACAGATTTTTGCAAGATCAGGGGGTGAAGGGTTATGGGGAGCAGGCAGGGAAATGGCTCTAAGCCCAAGATCAGCCATGATCTTATTGAATGGCAGAGCAGGCTCGAGGGGCCAAGTGGCCTATTCCTGCTCCTATTTCTTATGTTCTTATGTTGGTATTCAGAGGGACCTGGGTGTCCTTGTACACGAATCACAGAAAGAGGCTCAGTCATTGGGTATATTCAAAACAGAAGTCGATAGATTTCTGACTAGTAAGGGCATCAAGGGATATGGCGATAGGGCCGGTGAATGGAGTTGAGGCAGAAGATCAGCCATGATCTCATTGAATGGCGGAGCAGGCTCGAAGGGCCGAATGGCCTACTCCTGCTCCTATTTTTTATGTTCTTATGTCCTTGTACTCGAATCACTGAAAGTTAACATGCAGGTACAGCAAGCAATTAGGAAAGCAAATGGTATGTTGGCCTTTATTACAAGAGGATTTGAGTATAAGAGTAAAGTCTTCTTACTGCAATTATATAGGGACCTGGTGAGACCACACCTGGAGTATTGTGTACAGTTTTGGTCTCCTTACCTAAGGAAGGATATACTTGCCATAGAGGGAGTGCAACGAAGGTTTACCAGACTGATTCCTGGGATGGGGGGATTGTCCTATGAGGAGAGATTAAGTAGACTAGACCTATATTCTCTAGAGTTTAGAAGAATGAGAGGTGATCTCATTGAAACATACAAAATTCTTACAGGGCTCGACAGGGTAGATGCAGGGAGGATGTTTCCCCTGGCTGGGGAGTCTAGAACCAGGGGTCACAGTCTCAGAATAAGGGGTCGGCCATTTAGGACTGAGATGAGGAGAAATTTCTTCACTCAGAGGGTGGTGAATCTTTGGAATTCTCTACCCGAGGGCTGTGGAGGCTCAGTCGTTGAGTATATTCAAGACAGAGATCGATAGATTTTTGGATATTAAGGGAATCAAGGGATATGGGGATAGTGCAGGAAAGTGGAGTTGAGGTCTAAGATCAGCCATGATCTTACTGAATGGCGGAGCAGGCTCGAGTGGCCGACTCCTGCTCCTATTTCGTATGTTCTTATGTAGAACTAGGGGTCATAGTCTCAGGATAAGGAGTTGGCCATTTAGGACTGAGATTAGGAGACATTTCTTCACTCAAAGGGTTGTGAATCTTTGGAATTCAGTACCCTAGAGAACAGTGGATGCTCAGCCGTTGAGTATATTCAAGAAAGAGATCGACAGATTTTTGGATACTAAGGGAATCAAAGGATATGGGGATAGTGTGGGATGGTGGAGTTGAGACAGAAGATCAACCATGATTTTTATTTTTTTATTTCATTTCTTTTTTATTTCTTATTTATTTTTATATATAAAAACAATATTTCTTATGTTATGTTCTTATGAATGCGTGGAATGGACAGCCCAAAGATGCAGTGGAGGCAGGTCTTGTGGAAACATTTTAGGAAGAATGAGATATTTGAGGCAGTGGGAGACTGAGGTGTATTCGTTTGGGAACTGCCAGATCAACTGCAGAGACTTTTGTAGTTCTCTACTTTTCTACATGACTTGCTCTCTAAAACTGGAAGCATCTTCTTTGCTCAAACATATCAAGTTATTCTTTAAAGCACTGTAGCAACTTCCTATCACCAGATCTTGGCAGCTTGTCCCTGATGGCAATGACTCTGCAAAAAGAAATACTTCCTGGCATCTAACCAAACTCTTTGCATAAAGATTTTATTAGAATGACCTCCAATTGTACCATCCCTATCCATTTCAAATAATGAATCTAACTGGATTGTATCCAATCATTTCATCATTTAAGAAACAACTCATTTTTGGAGCTATCCTCATAGGTGATAACTCTAAGATTTGGTATCATTTTGTTCGCACCCATTTGCACCCGCTCCAGAACCTAGATATCCTTCAACATGTGCGTGGACCCAATCTGGATGCATTACTCCGAGTGCAGGTATATCAGAGCTTTATATATTCTAAGTATTGGGCTCCCGATTTTGTATTTAATGGTCCTAACAACCTCACGCTGCTTGTGTGTTTTTAACAGATCAGCCACTAGCCCCGGGCTTCTTCCCGAATATATATCTTTCAATTGGTACTCCTGTACAGTTATGATGAATTTGGGCCTACCCTAGATATATTCTCAGATACAGTGATGTCAGTTAGTTCCTTAAAAAGTAGATGCTCAGACTTTATATGAAAGTTTATTTTCACTGCCCTGTATCTACTTATGCTGTAGCAGGACCCAGGAGCATAACAATGAAACTCTCTTGTTTTTTTTATTCTTTCCTGGGATGTGGGCATCGCTGGCAAGGCCAGCATTTATTGTCCATGCCTAATTGCCCTTGAGAAGGTGGTGGTGAGTCGCTTCTTGAACCGCTGCAGTCCGTGTGGTGAAGGTACTCCCACAATGCTGTTAGGGAGGGAGTTCCAGGATTTTGACCCAGCGACGATGAAGGAATGGCGATATATTTCCAACTCAGGATGGTGTGTAACTTGGAGGGGAACTTGCAGGTGATGGTGTTCCCATGCACCTGCTGCCCTTGTCCTTCTTGGTGGTAGAGTTCACGGGTTTGGGAGGTGCTGTCGAAGAAGCTTTGGCAAGTTGCTGCAGTGCATCTTGTAGATGGTACACACTGCAGCCATGGTGCGTTGGTGGTGAAGGGGGTGAATGTTTAACGAGGTGGATGGGGTGCCAATCAAGCGGGCTGCTTTGTCCTGAATGGTGTCGAGCTTCTTGAGTGTTCTAGGAGCTGCACTCATCCAGGCAAGTGGAGGGTATTCCGTCACACTCCTAGCTTGTGCCTTCTAGATGGTGGAAAGGCTTTATAGGAGTCAGGAGGTGAGATACTTGCCGCAGAATACCTAGCCTCTGACCTGCTCTTGTTGCCACAGTATTTATGTGGCTGGTCCAGTTAAGTTTCTGTTCAATGGTGACCTCCAGGATGTTGATGCTGGGGGATTTGGCAATGGTAATGCAGTTGAATGTCAAGGGGCGGTGGTTAGACTCTCTCTTGTTGGAGATAGTCATTGCCTGGCACTTGTGTGGTGCGAATGTTACTTGCCACTTATCAGCCCAAGCCTGAATGTCGTCCAGGTCTTACTGCATGCGGGCATGGACTGCTTCATTATCTGAGGAGTTGCGAATGGAACTGAACACTGTGCAATCATCAGCGAACATCTCCACTTCTGATCTTATGATGCAGGGAAGGTCATTGAAGAAGCAGCTGAAGATAGTTGGGCCTGTGATCCTTCAATCTTTCCGAAGGAGTACTGAATTAATAATAAGTGAGGTGAAGTTTGTATCAAATTGTAAGCTGCTTTATTCCACAAAATAAAAAACACACAGAATAGTGAGTTTGATGAGTGTCTTGTATTTTAATTACCACTTGTCTACCTATAAATCCACAACCCGGAATGGGGCTGTCTTGAGAAGCTAATCTTTTAGCGAGAGAGAAAAAGAGAGAGGTGGAAGGAGAGTGGGAGGGAGAGCGTAAGAGAGAGAAGATAAGAGGAGAAAGAGAGAAAAAAGGGGAGAGAAAGTGAGAGAGAGGGGGATGGAGAAAAAAAGAGAGGGGGAAGATTGAGGAGAGCTAGAGAGGGAGTGATGGGGAGAGAGAGGAGAGGAGCAAGAGAAAGGAGAGAGAGAGAGAGCGCAGAGGGGGAAAGAGAGAGGACAGGAGAGATGGAGAGAAGAGATAGAAAGATAGACAGACAGACACCCCCCCCCAAAGCACTTTACAAGAAATGACATAGTTTTGAAGTGTAGTCACTGTTGTAATGTAGGGAAAAGCAGCAGCCAATCTGCACACAATGACATAATGACCAGATAATCAGTTTTAATGATGTTGGTTGAAGGATAACTATTGGCCAGGACACCGGGAGAACAATCATGCTCTTTTCGAATGGTGCCATGGCATCTTTTATGACAACTTGAGAGGGCAGATAGGGCAGATTAATGTCTCATGTGAAAGACAGCACCTCCGACAGTGCAGTACTCCCTCAGAACTGTAGTGAAGTGTCAGCCTCGTTAAGTGCTCAAGTTATGGAGTGGGACTTGAACCCACAACCTTCTGTCTCAGAGGCTAAATAACAGACCTGCACGAGCTATTAAATATATGAGCCAGTGGATCACAATTAGGTCTCCCATTTCCTTGAGCACTATGAGGTAAGTAAATGGTCCTACAGCACTCAAAACTAACTTTGAATTTTTTCATATTCAAGCTTAGTCTGTCTAATTTACAAACTAGCATTTCATTTTTTGGCTGCAGTGCACTCTAGTATCCTTAAGCATACTAATATTAGCTAATGCATTTATGCAGTTACTTTTAATGAAACAATTTTAACTACACATCTATCCTGTAATACTGGGATCATGTGATGGTCTTCAGAAATCAAAACCGATACCTACTTAGCTCATCAGCCATAACTTCATCCTCGTACACAATGTGCCCTGACAAACTCTTGCGCAAAACATTTCACAATATGTAAAAGATTACAACACTTCTCCAAATTCAACTTTTCAAACCACAAAATGTATATTTTTCTGGAAAATATATTAAGTCACAATCATAAGGTATATACAAATGAGGAAAGTCATTAGATTCTTTTTAGCTCATCCCTCATCACAGCATCTATGGATGTCTTAAATGACTCCTACGTCTTAGCCTCCACCAATTAGCCCTGAAGTCCATTAAAAGTGTTGATCATGCTTTGCATGTGAAAGAACTTCATACAATCATAGAATTTTACAGAACAGAAAGTTGCCATTTGGCCCATCGTGCTTATACTGGTTCTTTGAAAGAGCTATCCAATTAGTCCCACTCCCCCACAGCCCTGCAAATTTTTCTTTGGAGTATGTATCCAATTCCCTTTTGAAAGTTACTTTTGTATCTGCTTCCATCACCCTAACAAGTAGTGCATTCCAGATCATCATAACTTGCTGAGTAAAAAAATCTCATATCTTCCCTCTGGTTCTTTTGTCAATTATCTTCAATCTGTGTCCTCGGGTTACCGACTCACCCGCCAGTGGAAACAGTTTCTCCTTACTCATCAAAACCGCTCAAAATTTTAAACAACTCTATTAAATCCCCCATTACCTTCTCTGCTTTAAGGAGAATAATCCCAGTTTCTCTCGTCTCTCCACGTAACTGAAATTCTTCAGCCCTGGTATCATTCTAGCAAATGTCCTCTACACCCTCTCCAATGCCACAGAATCTGTTTTAGATCTGCCGTTCACCAGTTTGAACCTGTACCCCGTTTTCTTAGTATCTGTTTACCTTGAAGTAATGCTCTAGATTTATCTTTTCTATTCAGTTTACTATCTTAGGTACTTCTAGGAGGTTCCCTCTTAGCTGTCTTTTTTCCAAGACTGAAAAGTCCAAATTTCTCCATGCACAATTTGCCCCATCATGGATTCTACACATCCCAATGAATCCTTGAGAGAGGCAAGTGAAACAAAAGTGAAATCCTCAAGAAGATTTAATACTTCAACTTCCAAAGCCATTGGGCAAAGCCCCAAGATTTCAATGGTTCTCACAATGCCAGTGAACCATGTTACCATCAACATGTTGTGCTGTGGAGTATTTGATCATCAATGTCAATATTTTCCTTACACTCTTCAATCTTGTTCTTTACCAGTTATTTATTCAACTATTTTTAAAAGGGATTAATCAACACAGCATTAATTTTCTTTTTACCAGAGGACACTGCTCTATTGGCAAAGGGAGGAGAAGACATTTCTTGAAATTTCTAAAGTTCTAGTAATTTGATCCTTTATGCTTTTTTTAAACGCATGGGGCTAAAAATTGAGTAGCACCCCTGCGACGGAAATTGAGTGGTAGCCTCCCTCTTGGGGCACTGCGAGGGATTATCTTAAAGGGGAGGGGCCTTGCGCAGCGCGACCCGGGGCCCAGCTGGGCCCCCGGGGATCGGGAGTGCCGGGCTCAAGAGAAGTGCCAGGCTCTTGGAGCGCAGCTGCTATTCCGCGGGGGGGGGGGACGGGTAAGGAGGCCGGGGACAGGAGCGGAGGCAGGTGCTGGCAGGCGGCCAGCAACAAAAATGGCTGCCCCGCACCTCACCTTTAAATAGCGCCTCCCCGGCCGCAGTTAGGCCCCCCTGACCCCGTCGGACATAGCGTCCGGCGGTAAGTCAAGGGGCGCGAGTGGGGCGCTGCGCTCGGCGATGACGTCATCGCTGGGGGCGCTACCAGTTACTGCCGCCGCTAACCTCTCGCTGAAGTTTGCGGGAGGTGTTGGCGGCGCCGCGCCCGGGTGCTAGTTGCTTTGCCTCTTAGGGTGCTAACGGGAGGCGTAAAACAACCGAATTTTTCCCCCATGTTCTCTAGTTCTGAAATTGAAGTCTAAATTACAGTGGAAACAAATTCAGCTCTCTTCTTAAGAGTCCTAAATCATAGAATTATGAATGTAATTTTTCTCTGATCCATCAATCTCTTGAAGGTATTTAAAATGGTATACAATATTTCAAAAGTGGCCTTACTGGTAAATTATTCATGACTGCAATAATTTGATATCTGCAAATTTACAATATTACTAGAAATACCCTCCATTATTCTGTTTACAAATATTCTAAATACAAGACTGAGAAAAAAATCTACAAGTAACTGACTGCCCATTTAAGAATATTAAATCTACAATCACTTCTGATTTGACATAGCCTCTTTACATGTAAATTCAAGCAACAAAATACTATACTTATGAGTTAACATTAACCAATAATTTGCACAACAGTATCTTAAAAAACCACAGCAATGTTTAGTCACATGACTCAATAATATCTAATTGCTGAACTCACAAACCACCCATCCAACCGTATGACTCTTTCTCTAACACACAGAGAACGAATGTACCATGTATATTGGATGATTAAAGTGGGAACTAATAAGTCTCTGCACAAACACAAATGTGTTTTATTTTTCATTCCTGATCGTGTGTAACTTAATGTTTCAGTCCAACTTGTAGGTTTTTCCATAGCTTGCAAACGTTTGTCAGCTTTGAAAGTAGGTTGACATAATTGCATTTCAAAAAGATGAAGACCAAATATCCTTTACATTATCTAAGCTATCAACTGAGCCAGTGTTACAAAATAAGATACATAGTCCACAAAGATACGTCACACTACTCTTCAATTCCTAATATGGCCTAAGTTACTTTGTTCCAAATATATTGGCCCTGAATTTGCGGTCGGAGGCTTCCCGGGGGGAAATGCCTCCGATCTGCAAATAAAATGCCCGCGTACCTGGTGGTCCGGGAGGTACGGAGACTCACAGTCCTGGGCCTCTCCGGGTACCCGCGGGTAGAGGCCCTTCTACCCCAGGGGCGCAGGCGGTTCGCAAGCACCCCTAGGATCACGTGGGCCGGCCCAACCAATAAAAGAATGGAATACCCATTCATGCTTATGGGGATTCAGTATGTACGAAAACCCCATAAGCATGAATGGGAATACCCCAAAAAATACATCAACACATCAAATAAAAAAAATTACATATTTAAAATTAATTAAAATGTTATGTAATTAAATATTTAAAACAAAAATTTTATCATTTAAAAAATGTTTTAAAGGGGCTAAAAATAAACATACCTTATTGCACAGGGTTTTAAATGTATAAATGATTGATAAAAATTTATTTTAATGTAAGAATTTCTCGGGCATTCGCTGGGCAAATAGAGCAACTCTGCCCGCAGATGCCCTTTTCCCGGGGATGCGGATGATCTGTCAAGATGATTCTTGACAGATTGCAAGTTCCGGGTTTTAGCGCACGCGCTTTGCATGCCTAAACCTGGAACTTGCGCGGCCCTTACGGGTGAGGGGCCACAAATTACGGCCCATTATTTTCCACCCCAGATGGATAAATTACAAATTACTCAGTTCTAGCAAAGAAAATATCCAAGCTTGATTGCTAATTAACATTTATCTAATGCAATTCCTACCATGCTACCAGTGCGTAGTGTACAGGACATTTCTTCCAATTTGTCAACAACAACTACTTGCATTTATATAGCACCTTTAATGTTGTAAAATATCCCAAAGCGCTTCACAGGTGCGTAATCAGACAAAATTTGACTCAGCCACATAAGGAGACACTAGGGCAGATGACCAAAAGCTTAGTCAAAGAGTCAGCCAAAAAATTAAGTGTAAAGTGACAGTATCACAATTGTACTCCAGTATACCGTTTGCCTCAGTGAAACATTTAAAATGCAATGTTACAGAGAACTTACTGGAAAAAGTCAGCATTTAAAGTACTTCCATTACCCAGTGGTTTGCCATTAAAAAGAACTATTTTACCTTGGTCTCTCCTCTACCATCTTCTTCTTCAAACATCTCATACCTCTCCTTCAAAATCCTCGTGGATGACAACCTCACCCAGAGTTCCTCTCTGAAAATATCCTCCCTTCTCTCAGTATCTGTACCAAACAACGGCTCCTCTTCAGCAATTTCAATCTCCTCCTCAGCTCCCCTTTCCGCTCTCCTCCAAATTCACCACCTTCCTGTCCTGTCGAAACTGCTCCTTCCATATAAACTCTTCATGAACTCACCCCTTGACTTTGCCACCTCCATCCTCATCTCTAACAAGCACAGGGAGTTCATGGATCTCTGAGAGTTAACAAGATTGAGAACGTCTGTTTAGCTGCCTCCACTGCTTTCCCCTCTTTGCCTCGCCCCCAAAGCCAAACTGCCCCAGCCCCTCTCACTCTAGCTATGAACCGTTTCTAACTTTTTGTACTTTCCCCTCAACTTCCCTCCCTTCACACTCTACCAAGCTCATCTCATCCATGAGATCTAGCTCCTACTCCTTTGACCCCCATTCCCACTAAACTCCTCACTATCCCATGTCTCTTCCTGGCCTCCGTGCCAACTGACATGGTAAATGGTTCCCTCTGCTCAGGTGTGCAGTTTCTAGTAATAACTCTTGTAATAACTTTGCTTCCATCCCTGTGGCAAAATACTAAGCCAATACAACAGAGATTGGTATTTCAATAGTTTGGGGTTATCGAAGTTCCAAAATACTGTGCTAACAGGCTGCCTAAACCTGTTATATATCTTACAACAGGTAGGCAGCAACTAACTACATTCCTAAACTACAGCAATAAATTGGATTTACAGTATTAATTTTCTTCTTTGTAACTGCAGAAATATCAACTCCTCAGTTACAGATTTAATGAAATAGATCACATATTAAACATTTTAAAATTTGTGGTTTACATATCATCTGTCTAATATTGTCCATCATAGAGAATTTACAGCAAATCTCTTCAAAATGAACACGTTAGCATACACCTCCTATAGGGTTAATTCTGCACTCCTGCTGAGGAGCTGCACTCCATGAGTCAGAAAATCAGGACAAAAATGTTCTAGCCCTATCTCCAATTGGCACTCCCCTCAAGGAGCGGCTTCGGATTGGGCTAGCAGGATTATGGAAATAACACATATTCCTTAGTATTACTTCAGCTTGCCAATAAGTGCATTTGTCTGTTGGAAACTAAATATGGTACACATGGTGTAAACAAAGTATGGAGCATACAAATGATCTGCAAGTTAGCAATCTTATTAATAATTTTAAGATTTCTGATAACAAGCTGTTTTCTCTTCTTTCAAACTAAGGGAAAAGTCCAACAAAGTTCCAGACTCAAACCTGCCAATATGTTTGAATCTAACTGAAATCACAGTCGGTAACCCAAACTAATCTGTGTGTAGTGCAAGTTAGGAATAAAAGCTAAACCAAGAAATAATTGACAATCTGATCTGAAATGGCTCCAGTTGTACCCCATAAACAGGAAACAGCTGGGCTTTACTCCATGCCACACAAAGGAGCAGAATATGTAGTTTTTCCTTATGTGGTACAGGCAGAGTAAAATGTATAAACAAAAAGTATTCTGTTATGCAGGTTTTAGCAAATTTTAAGAATGTAGTTTTTATTCAACTTTATATTCCCAATATATAGCGTTCTAAAAAAAGTGGAGCACTTCTTCACAATGTCATGCTAAATGTGTTGCAACAACTCTACTGGGGTGCTGTGGAACAAATGTAATCCCAAGTACTAGGTTAGCAGAGGAAAGAGAAGTGTGAGGAAACAGCAGTATTAAGTTCTTGTTTCCTTTCACTGTTTCACACTTTTCAAATACTTCATCAGTGCAAGTCTGACTCTATGAAGAATGCCATACATAAATCAAAACAAAGTGCAAATGTAAGTGTAGGAAGGTTTCTATGGCTCACCTGCTCAGCTCCCTCCCTTTTGGCATTGTAGGTATCCAAATGTTCTTGTAGCTCTAACACACTAAACTTTAATGTCTCTAACAATCCACATGAGACAAGCTGTAAGAAAATAAACAAAAAATTTGTGTGCTTTATATATTCATGCTATAGTAGGTACTTTAATAACATTAAAATGTGTTTTATGCCAGAACAAATGTCAGAAACTGAAGAATAGGGTGGCTCAGTGGGTTAAAACACACTGTGCTCATAATTCTGGATCCCTGGTTAGCATCCAAAAGAAGGAAGGGAGGGAAAACTAGAGTGCAAGTTATCCCAGGCCACTCTTGAGCACCGCTACATGGCCAGATCTGGTGGTGGACTGGGTAGAGTCTGCTTGTGTGCCCTCTCACCTGTGGACTGATGCATGGACATAACCCTGGCAGACCGACTGGGGGCAGGATGGGAAGGAAGAGATTTTTAAAAAAGACATGAAAAGAACAAAACCAAGAAGCATAACGGGTACCTTAAAAATATGTACAATTTAATGTTGCAGATTGTCAGCATCATAATCAAAATGTTACTGGTTCTACTATAAACAGATTCTAGCTCATGAAGGCATGCAGATGCAAAACGCTCTTGCCGTGAAACTTTATTTGTAATCAGCACTTGACTCAGTGCAGAAACTAGGTACTGTAGTATTTTCATGTCACCATGGGTCAATTTCATGGCTCCTACTACATGGACAACTTTCGAAGAATTAAAAATAAACAAAATAAACTGTGAGTAGTGAGTTTAAGTTTACTTTTGACTTCAGGAATTGTGAAATACTAGAGCAATGCTTAAAAATATGATTGGCGAACTATCCTTAAGTATTACTTTTAAGAAATGCTATATACATTTTCTAGAATATAGCCGTATGAATGAATGTGATAGTCAATCATAAGAATGTCACAGCCTTTTGTATATAAATTAGTTTATACCACTTTTATACAATTGTTACTTGTTTTATTGTAGGCAAAGTCTAAAACTTACAGTTTCAGCATCCACAAAGACAGTAGGGCAATCTGAACACATCATCATTACTTCCAATGAGCTCTTGAACTTTGACCCAATCCTCTGCAGACTGTCCCCCAAATGACTGACTGAATCATGAGTTATGGCGCAGAATTTTTTCTGAATGTTCTGTAGAAATAAGGAACCAGCAGTCAACATTACTCTTTACCCTGCCCCTACCATATATTTTGATTGAATAAACTTTCACATCAGCAAAAGGTTTTTGTAGATCAGGGGGGCTAAATTCGGTTGATTTGCGCCGCCCGTTAGCGCCTAAGAGGGCGCTAACGGGGCGCAAATCAATTAGCGCCTGGACGCGGCGCCGCTAACACCTCCTGTGAAATTCAGCGGGAGGTTAGCGGCGGCGCTAACCATTAGCGCCGCCGGCGGTGATGTCATCGCCGTGCGCAGTGCCCCGCTCGCGCCACAGCTGTAATATTGGGTGGCGCCCCCAACTTACCGCCAGATGCTATGTCCGCCGGGGTCAGGGGGGCCTATCTGCGGCCGGGATGCCGCTAGTTAAAGGGGAGGTGGCGGGCGGCCATTTTTGTTGCTGGCCGCCTGCCAGCACCTGCCCCCATTGCTGTCCCCAGCCCCCGTGAAGCCCCCCCGCGAGGTGCCGGCTGCTCTCCGTGAGCCTGGCACTCCTCTTGAGTGCCGGGCTCGTTTGCCGGCACTTCCGATCCCTGGTGGCCCAGCTGGGTGCCGGGATGCGCTGTGCCAGGCCCCTCCCCTTTAATAAAGGGAGGAAAGTCTGCAGTACCGCGGCATGTTGCGCCGCGATATTGGCTCGCAGCGCCCCAAGAGGGACGCGGGGCGCTTCCAGTAGCTCCCCTTCTCCCTCTCAGGGCGCTAGCTGGGAAAATCGGCTGCAGGGGCGCGAACTTTTTCGGGGCGCTAAAATTAGCGCCCCGGCAAAGATAGCGCCCCTTCCAGATGTCTTAGAATGCACTTACAAGTTTCGCATCTGTACAAAGCCATTTTGGCTTCAAAGCAATGTTAAACTTCTTGTCGTGTAAATCAGGTGGCACACAACTAGTTTAGGCATCCATCATTAGATCTGGCTGGACCACATCAAGCACGATTGGGCTTCATTCTCCTCTGCCAAAATCACTCACTACTCCAGGACCATTCTAGAGAGCAAAGATAACCTCTGGTCTCTTTCTGCACTACCAACTGTCTCCTTAAACCTCTACCCCTTCCACCCTCACTTCCAACAAGTATGAGGAGCTCATGAACATCTTTGTCACCATGATTGAGCCCATCCAATCAGCTGCCTCTGCTGTATTCCCCCTTCCCCATGTATTCATCCTTCCCGTCCTCGCTGCAGACTCTGACACACTCAACCACACCATCCTCCTCCAACGACCCTCCTCCATTGTCCACTTTAGTTCCTCGCTTGGTTCCACTCTTACCTAGCTGTTCATTGCCAGAGCATTTCTAGCAATGGCTTCTCTTCCCACCCCACAGCGTTACCTCTGGAGTACCCTAAGGATATATCCTTGTCCTCGCCTCTGCCTCATCTACATGCTGCTCCATGGCAATAACACCCAAAGACATGGGGTTAGCTTCCACACATATGCTGATGACACCCAGCTCTATTTCTCCACCACCTTCCTCAACAGCTCCTGTGTCGTCAGATGGCTTGTCCAAAATCCAGTCTTGGATGAGCCGCAACTGCCTCCAGTTAAACATTGGGATGACCGAAGTCATCATCTTCTGCCCCCGCCACAAGCCCTGTACCCTCGCCACCAATTTCTTCCCACTCTCTGGCCACTGTCTAAGGCTGAACCAGTTTGTTTGCAACCTCTGCATCCTATACGACCCCAAGCTGAGCTTCCGACCTCAGAGTCTCTTCATCATATGAGCACCTACTTCTACCTCAGTAACATTGCCTGCCCTGGTCCTTCTGCTGCTGAAACCCTTATCCATGCCGTTGTTACCTTCAGACTCAACTATTCCAATGCTCTCCTGACCAGCCTCCCATTCTCTACCCTCCGTAAACTTCAGCTCATCCGATCACGCATCAAGTCCTCGTTAACCTACATTGGCTCCTGGTACCCCAACGCCTCCAATTTAAAATTCTCATCTTCATGGCCTCGTCCCTCCCTACCTCTGTAACCTCTTCCAACTCTATAACCTCCCCAGAACTCTGTTCTTTCGACTTTGTCCTTCTGTGCATCCCCCTCCCTTAGCTGCACCATTAGCAGCCGTGCCTTCAGCCATCTAGGCCCTACTCCTGGAATTCTCTCTCAAAGTCTCCACCTTCCTCTTCTCGTTTAAAACCCTCTTCAAAACCTACCTCTCTGACCAAGCTTTTGAACACCCCTCCTAATCTCTCCTCCTTTGGATCGGCATCCATTTTTTGGCTGATTACACTTCAATGGACCACCTTGGGACATTGTTATACGATGAAGATACTATATAAATGTTAATTGTTGTTGTCTCTGCCTTAATGAGGGATATTATAAAAGGATTAGAGAATGCCACTCACTGAGCCCGCTGCATCTGTGCTGCGTACACATAATGGGCCAACATTTGCGATCGGAGGCATCCCGCGGGCGGACGCCTCCGACCTGCAAAATGTCTACGAAACTACCTGGTGGCCCGGGAGGAATGGCGGCTTGCGATCCTGGGTCTCTCCGGGTCCGCGCGGGCAGAGCCCCACGTATCCCAGGGGCACAAGCGGTGAGTAGGCGTACCTGGGATCACGTGGGCCAGCCCAACCAATGGAAGAAGGGAATCCCCATTCAACCTTTTGACAGTTCTGTACGTTCAGAACTGTAAAAAGTATGAATGGGGATCACCTAAAAAATACACCAACACATTAAATTATTATTTTTAAAAATTACATCTTTAAAATTAATTAAAATGCTATTTAATTAAATATTTTAAACAAAAATTTAATTTTTGGGGGGGAAAATTAGATGTTTTTACGGGGCTAAAAATAAACTTACCTTTTTGAAGAGTATTTTTAATTTATAAATGAGTTATCAAATTTCATTTTTCTATTTTTTAAACCTCTTAAGCTGGTAAAAGCAGGTCTTACGCCTGCTGTTACCAGGCGTAAGAATTTGACAGGCTTTCAGTGGGCAGAAGTTGTGCAAAAAGCGCAACTCTTCAGCCGCAGAGGCACTTGTCCCGGGCAGGCTGATGATCTGTCGAGAGAATTCTTGACAGATCGCAATTGCCGGGTTTCATCGCACCTCGTATGCACCCGTGGGGGTCGCAAAATACGGCCCATTATTTTTGCCTCTCAGAATGGGCAAATATGGAATTTTTTCCCCATAATGTAACTCCTGCCAGAATACACTATTTATAAATTTTCCAAAAACAGTGCTTAGAGGGAATTTAAATTAAAACACTTTTAATTTTACTTAAATTATAATTTTGTTCAAGAGACTCTGACATCCCAAGGTGAACTTGTTGCATTTGCTCCAGGGTAGCCCAGTCTGTTTTCATAGCAATATCATCTTTATATCATTGTTAATTATTGATAACTTATATGATGTCAATTAGAATCTTCCAACTGTCTTAAATTTAGTTTCAACAACTTTAATGAGATTAGAACAAACTCCATGGACACCACATCCGTTGTATTTCCTGAATCCACAAAAAAACTCTATCATCAGGTAATAGACCACTGACCTGAAACAATCTAGAGAACACATGAAATGTATGCACAGCACAGGATCCATCTGTGTCCGACAGCATTTGGTTGACATGGCAACGCCAGGCTTCCTCCTCATCCTCGTAAGCCACTGGTTGGAAAGCAGACAAGATAGCAGAGAGGAAGGGTGATGGTGGTGGCGAGGCTTGAATCTCAAGAAACCCTTCCTGGTCTCCCTCATCTTGACTGAAAAAGAAACAGAGAAGGTGCTCAAAGCAAAGGTAGCAAACTAACTCTATATACATTTTACCTAATGGTTCATTGTGCGTATGGAAAACTATCATTGATGCTTCACCTTCTAATCCCAAAGCCTCTTAACAATATGCATTTATGGTTATACTGGAAAACAGTGCTGTGCTGGAAATGTAATGTTTGATTTTTTTTCTTCAATAGTTCAAGTTTATAAATAGCACTTTTTCCTGCATTTGTTTTACAAACCCACGTAGAGGTACACAATATTTCATTGCACAGATAGTATAACATATATAGTTTACATGGTTCAGGAAAACATTTTATTAAAGTCTCAACAGAAATGCTAAAACTAAAATCAGCACTTGCAGAGCTATGATGCTGTCCTAGTCCTTTGGTTGTTTCTTTAGAAAATAACAGCACAATATAGGCATAACTTAAAAAGGATTCACTTTAATAAATAGATTTCTCTTGACAGTTGACAACTATTGCAATAAAGCACTGGAGCATCAAATTAGAGGTGGTGATCAGTTTGAAACCTGACCTCAGCTGACATTTTAACACAGAAAAAAGTACCAGGACTAGTCCCACCCTTCAGCAGTCCCCAGTTAGCTTATAATATTGACACCAGTCGTGGAGAAGTCCATACTCCAGGCCTTCCCACTTGACCAGCTTAAAAGACGACAGTGATATGACTTAGGACTGCAAGGAGCTCTAAAAAGGGGCGGGAGACGTAAAAATACACAGTATACATCCCTGAATTCATGACTGCAGCAATACAGTTTGCAATTAGTTATAAATCCTTTGAATATGGATTTTTGTAGCTTTTCCTATAGGTGCATATATAATCATACAGAATCTCTGCAGAAGCATTCTTAATGTTAAATATTATCAAGAATCATTTGAGAAGCGAAAACAACTACGGACACTTAAGAGCATTCTCTGAAAGATAAACTGGTTTTTTTTTGTTTTGGTGCAGAAATACCACTGAAATTCTCAAAGGAGTAATGCACATAGTAGCAAGTGGCAATAATGTTGCAGGTCAGAGAGCATATTTTAATTTCAGCCCAAACAAATCTCATTAGGTGCAACATTCCTCTATTATATTTAATCAGAACGATGCAGCAATTCTATATTAGCTCACAAAATCTTTAACTACTGCTAAAATCAATAAACTGCTTAAATTATTCTTACACCAGAATCACCATTATGAAGATTTTCTGTGAACCGAATAGACATGCCAATATGATTTTTGTTTTTTTCCAATGTATCTTTTATTCCAAAGAAAGCTAGGAAATGGAACAAATCTACCCACTATAATAAATCATATTTATAAAAAGAATATACTCACTGTTCAAGTTTACTGAAAATTCTTACAAAACATGCAGAGTAAATATATCTGAGACTGTTCCTACTTAGTGCAGATAACATTTCTACAAATGTTAAGCAGCACTTTGTTTCAAGTGCAGTCGAACAGCTACTATGCGTTAGCTGGCAGATTATCTGCATATGGACGCAGTTGGTAGCTGCATACACTATGTGAAATGTTTTCTCTTGGAAAAGTCATAAGATCTTTTGCTGTCGTAGACAGTATTTTTAATTATCTTAAGTAGGGTCTATTTCAAGAGGTTGGATGCATCAAAGGATGTCCATTTACAAGCACAATCAATTTAATGGGATTCACATTTGTGAAGTTCCTTAAGATCTCCTCTTGGCCATCTATCTTTCACTGTTAATTGACATATCAATCACTTTTTTTCATTTTACTCAAAGAGTGAATTATCTCATTGCACCTGCTGTATGCATTGAGGTTAATCACTTGTTCTTTATCCTTTACATTGCTCAGAAAAATGATGTAATTAAATAACTGAACAGAATAAAAACAATGAATGATTTCAGAACAAAGCAATAAGACAACCAGCTTCTATCAGTCCAGTTGATGTAGAGCAGAATAAGCATTTAACAACAGCACTGAAAAAATGGTTTGAATTTCATTCTTAACTAGCTGGGGTTTTCCATTTGAACTTCACACAAAACAGGAAGGCTTTCTGTAATTCACTTGATGCCAAATTTTAAGCTTTCTAATCTAATGGATACAGCAATTTTATAATAAATCTCAGCAAGGCCAATAGTTCAGGACATCACCAAGGTTGAAAAAGAGTATGCAAAGAGACAAATCAAACAGCAGTGTTTCGGTGCAGCCAAGCCTGGGTTTTAAAAGCCTGTTGAGTGCAGGAGAAAAGGAAGGCTGAGGGGGAGAAGGAGTTCCATACTTTGGGGATCCTCAGAAAGAATGCTGTAGCGATGCAATGAGTCTTGATTTCAATGCAGTGACAATACAGGAATCCTAAAAATTTAAATTGCAGTTGCTGCTGTATAAATGGCTGCTGCCATTAACCCCAGGAGCTACAAATAGTACTGTGCTTCAATCTTGCTATCCTCAGCTACATATTACCCAGTACCTACTCGCCTTTTCCAAAAGCACGGAATCTTTTGAACGCTACCAGGAGGCACATGCCTCTAGCCTTAGATAGCATGCTTGTGATTCTTTGTCCGAATGTTGAATAAAATGAACGAATCTGCAACAAGCAGAGTAAATAACGTTCCTTCAGTAGTGCAGTTTGCTATCCTGACCAGTCATAAGCAGAATGCTTTCCTCATTTTACTGGAGTTCCACATGAGAGATCAGAAAGCAAATTCTGGAAAACCAGAGGATGAAAGGAGGCCCGTATTACTTGTGACAGAATTTGTAGGGTGTAAGGCCATGTTTTGGTGCAATGCAGGTGTTTACTCACATTAAAAAATCTGTTGGATGATTAAGGATGCAAATGTCCTCAATTTCAGAGTGACCAAAGGGATCCTCATTGTATTGGATATTAAAATATCTTGCTTTAACCAATACACATCTTGAAGTGCAAGTTATGGAAATATGGTGGGACCTAGAAGTATGGATAAACAGAATGCACGGAACAAAACCAATTTGCTGCCCCCTGCGAAAGCTAAGCTAATACAAGTACAGTAATATATGATGCAAGTTTCTTCATTATTTCAGTCACTAACTCAAGGAGTAGAACTAAATGACGTCAACCGTGGCTCACTCCAGGAATTCAGAACATAATCTAGGCTGATACTTTAGTGCAGTACTGAAGGAGTACTGCACTGTCGAAGGTGCCTGATCTGCTCTCTCAGCATAGCTTTATTCGAAGAGCAGGGAATTCTCCTGGTATCCTGGCTAACATTTATTCTTCAACCAACATCATTAAAATCACATTATCTGGTCATTTATCTCATTGCTGTTTGTGAAACATTGCTGTGCAGAAATTGGCTGCTACGTTTTCCTACATTACTTTTGTGACAACACTTCAAAAGTACTTCACTGGCTGTGAAGTGCTCTGGGACGTCCTAAGTTTGTCAAAGGCATTATAGAAATGTAAATTCTTTCTTTAAAAACCTTTCTTGAAATTACTGTGGGAAGAGAACTTGCTGCCTGAGACTCTCCTCAAGGAGTCTTGGGAACTGTATTTTTGTTGGCTTCTATTAGAATCTGTGACAAAGGGGATAAACTTTCTATGAAATACAGTGCCTCACTAAGCAGAGAAATCAATACTTTGAAGGCAAACCCAAGGAATCAAGCAACAAGTCTTGCATGGATATGAATGTGACAGCCAAACCCTCTGGACCAAGTACCAAACAAGATGCCCTAATGGGAAATGGTTCAAGTACTGCCACCCATATTCTGAGAAAGGGCTAGTCTACTGGTGCAAGATGGCACAGTGGCTATTTCTGCTTCAGCCATTATTGAAAATGTATACGAGAGTTACAGAAGGCTGCGCATGACACCAAGTCCTTCTCCCCAACTTTGTGAGTGGACATGGGATTCTAGTTTGATCATCACTTTTGAAGTAGTGTGACCCAAAGATGTGCAACACTCCTACATCCTATACTCAATATTTTTGTTTATTTGGCGTTTTTGCCTGTGCTTTAAAACTTTGGAGCAGGCTGCACATAAGAACATAAGAAATAGGAGCAGGAGTAGGCCAACTGGCCCCTCAAGCCTGCTCCGCCATTCAATAAGATCATGGCTGATCTGATCCTAACCGCCAATCTACTATCACAGAACCATCTCCTGAACCTAACAGAATTGGACACAAGAAATAGGAGCAGAATCAGGCTACACGGCCCCTGGGCCCGCTACGCTACCCACAGGGCCATGACCGATCCGAACCTAGACTCATGTCCAAATTCCTGCCCGCGCCCCGTAACCCTTAATTCCCTTTACTTCTAGGAAACTGTCTATTTCTGTTTTAAATTTATGTAATAATTTAGCTTCTACAGCTTTTTGGGGCAGCATATTCCATGGACCTACCACCCTCTGAGTGAAGTAGCTCCTTCTCATCTCAGTTTTGAAAGAGCAGCCCCTTATTCTAAGACTATGCCCCCTAGTTCTAGTTTCACCCATCATCGGGAACATCCTCCCCGCATCCACCCGATCCAACCCCTTCACAATCTTATATGTTTCAATAAGATCGCCTCTCATTCTTCTGAACTCCAATGAGTAGAGTCCCAATCTACCCAACCTCTCCTCATATGTCCATCCCCCCATCCCCGGGATTAACCGAGTGAACCTTCCTTGTACTGACTCGAGAGCAAGTATGTCTTTTCTTAAGTATGGACACCAAAACTGTATGCAGTATTCCAGGTGCGGTCTCACCAATACCCTGTACAACTGAAGCAATACCTCTCTATTTTTATATTCTATCCCCTTAGCAATGAAAGCCAACATTCCATTGGCCTTCTTAATCACTTGCTGCACCTGCATACTAACCTTTTGAGTTTCGTGCACCAGGACCCCCAGATCCCTTTGTACTTCAGTACTTTCCAGTTTCTTGCCATTTAGATAATAACTTGCTCTACTATTTTTCCTGCCAAAGTGCATAACCTCACACTTTCCAGTATTGTATTCCATCTGCTAAATCTCTGCCCACTTACTTAGCCTGTCTAAGTCCCCTTGCAGATTTTTTATGTCCTCCTCACTCACTACTTTCCCTCCCATCTTAGTATCATCTGCAAACTTTGATATGTTACACTCGGTCCCCTCCTCCAAATCATTAATATAGATTGTAAAGAGTTGGGGACCCAGCACTGACCCCTGCGGAACACCACTAGTTACTGATTACCAGTCTGAGAATGAACCATTTATCCCAACTCTCTGCCTTCTGTTAGATAGCCAATCCTCTATCCATGCCAGAATATTACCCCCAATCCCATGATTTTTTATCTTAAGCAATAATCTTTTGTGTGGCACCTTGTCAAATGCCTTTTGGAAGTCTAAATACACCACATCCACTGGTTCCTCTTTATCCACCCTGTGTGTTACTTCCTCAAAGAACTCCAGCAAATTTGTCAAACATGACTTCCCCTTCATAAAACCATGCTGACTTTGTCCTATTAAATTATGATTATCCAAATGTCCCGTTACTGTCTCCTTAATAATGGACTCCAAAATTTTACCTACCACAGATGTTAGGCTAACCGGTCTATAGTTACCAGCCTTCTGTCTACTGCCCTTTTTAAATAAGGGTGTTACATTAGCAGTTTTCCAGTCTGCCGGGATCTTTGCTGAGTCCAGGGAGTTTTGGAAAATGATTACCAATGCATCCACAATCCCTACCGCCACTTCCCTCAAGACCCTAGGATGTAAGCCATCAGGTCCAGGTGATTTATCCGTCTTGAGTCCCATTATTTTACCGAGTACCACTTCCTTAGTGATTTTGATCGTGTTTAGCTCCTCCCCCCCTATAGCCCCCTGTTTGTCCAGTGTTGGGATATTCTTAGTGTCCTCTACTGTAAAGACTGATACAAAATATTCATCTTTTGCTGGACAGGCCTAGTGACAAGAGATGCAATTCTTGGGAATGGAACCGACTCCTGACTGGGACAAATACTTCTATCAGAGCAACAGCATGGGTTGACAAAAGAACACAATGGAAAAAAATAACAACCATGCTCCAAAGCTGAGGGATCAATGCTGAGAACTGTGGATAGAAGCGAAGAAGAGAAATTGCAATAACTTTTTGGAAAAGACTTGCACAGACTAAACAACCCACTAAGCTAACTAATAACATATTTATCCAAAGAAAAGTATCAAACAAACAGCAATTTTTAATCCAAGTTCCACCCATCAGTAGAACACTGACTCTGATGGTTGGAAAAAGAAAATGAGGTGGGAATCCAGAATAAAAACTTATATATACCCAATTAGGATCATATAACTGGTGAGGCTACCTTGCAAACTTAATCTTAAAGAGACAATATCCAATCATTTCCTCTTTGGATGATGGCTTATTCATTTGCCATGAAGTATGCAGGATTAAGTAAAACTTCACCAGCTACAGAAATCCCCAGGACGTGGCTTAAAAAAATGGTTGAAGCTGCTGAAGCAGGAAGGGTTTGCTTTCCTTCGGATGTTCCCTTCTGGTTAGAGAAGTTAAATAGATCCAACAGAATCTAATATGCAGCTTTTGAAAAACGACTTGGGATTTTGTACCCAGCTGAATGAAGCAATGCTTTGAAAGGGAATTGGAATGGGATAAATGTTAATATATATTTTGATGAATATAAATACTGAAAATAAATCGAGATTACCCCATTTCTTTCACAAATACTCAAATAAAATCAAAATTACTTTGAAGGTCGTGCATAGACAGTTTCAATGGAGAATATAGTGTATAAACTGGCTGTACCATTGTGCCACTTGTTTGAAAGGAGCTTAAAATGCTCATGTTGATTCTTATTACCATTTATCCTGTGATAAATGCCACATGATCACTTCCATATAATCCCACATTCACATTATGTAACCTTGATTTAAAATTGTTTTGGAACAATGTTTGTTTCTATTCCTACCATCAGATTCAAACATTCAATCTGCAACAACATACATACTGCAGTGAGTTTGTAAAGACATGGCTCTTACTCTTTCACTTTGATCCTTTTAAAATCAGGCAGCACAAAACATACCAACAAAAAGTAGTGTACTGGCTGGAAAAAATAACTGTACTTGGCATCCTTTCTCTTGTTCTTTGCTGAGTAATATAGAACTAACTACCTTGAATGTCCCGACAGGTCTGCCTCCTCCTCTTCACATCTCTCATCCAGCTCTTTAAGGGCAAGGGTGACATCCTCTTCACAGATCGACTCTGGGGAACTCCCGGGAGCAAGAGACTCTTGAAACTTCTGGGATTCTTGGTTGAGGCCTGAACCTGTGTCTTCACCAACAGTGCTGGCCAGTTCATCCTTCACAACTGCACTGGCATCCTGCAATCAAACACAGAACTAGAAATACAGCACCAGGCACGATTTGCTGCTGTTAGTTTCACAATTATAGTAGGTTTGTCATAATTTAATTTGGTCATATATTCTAACCTAACATTTTAAAACAAGATTAACAATTGGAATCTTACCATTACTTAGAAACAGTTTAATGCTTTCAGGAAAAAGCAGCAGTAAATTTTACTTTCTAAATACTGGCAATGTTTATGCTGCTTGCCCCTTGTTTTGGAAACTCAAATGAGGTCCAACTGACAGTAATCAACAGAAACACAGATGACCACTGAGAATTTGTACAGGAATTGGACTTTTTACAAGCCAAGCCAAAAAAAAAAATCAAGATCTTGTAAACCGGATGGGGCAACTTGGTGATACCCATGATCACCGCAAAATCACTTCTTAAGTGAAGACATGCCGCAGTGGGGATGCACTGCGTGAAGGACAGATGTTTCTCTAAAGAGAGGAAACAAAACTCAAAAGGAAAGTCACCTGAAGATCACATCTGATTGATTCTGGGGTAGACCAGGGAGCTGGTCACCTCTCAATCAAAGATGGTGTATAACATGGGAAACACTAACAAATAAAATGGATGCTTTTTCTAAAGCTCTACAACAATTAATAAAGATTTACAAATAAAAATATAATATTTTGCTAAAAAAATTCTCAACATTCCTGAGTCATATTTTGTTTACACTTGTAAGCAACATGGCTATGAGAGGCTCACATCAGGTACTAGTCTCATGTCTTCAGGAATTACATGGCTACAGTAATGCAGAAAAAAAAGGGACAGCCAGTCGATATCTTCTCATCAGCGCAAAGGCACCCCTTGTTGTCAGTTCAAAGGTTTCATTTTAGAGTTAAAGCAGGCCTAACATTTGTACATTGCATGTACAAATAGTATGAAATTTCTAGTATGAAATTCACATTTTAAGACAGATGTCTTGCCTACCAGTTATGGAGTTTACACTATCAGATTCACTGATAAGTGCAATAATCAGAAGGGTTCAGTGAAATAATCACAAGGGTAAAGATAGTAGCCAGAAATACATTTGACTTTCTCCAGTGTGACTTTCTTTATAGCTTCTCCCCTCTCCAACCAGGCCAACCATCTCAGGCTTGTAGATGGGTTGCTCCAGTCTGCGACCTTCTCTGTGAGCACCATCAATCCTGAAAGTTAACTGGCCCATCGGGATTTTACTGCAGCCTTACTAAGAACCTGAACAAGACAGGCAAAACTACTGCTACAGGAAACCAAATTTAAAAACCAAGATTTGATCTGAATTCAAGTTTTCAAGATTCAGGGAGAGATGGGGAGGTTGCATGCTCTGGCATTGTAGCTACCACGAACAGCATAACTGAAAATGGGCAGTGCCATGTGACAGTAAGACGAAGGCTCACCAGTGATTCCACACACAAAATACATCACATTATCAAGTATAAGTTCTGAAAGAAAATTTTGTTTTTTTCCTACAGCTATGGATTTTTGCAGAAAAGGAAGACTAATAAGACTAGCATATCATCAGTCTGGCTGGATTTGAATCTAAATCGCTAGCCTGTTCAACAGCGTCATTGCAGAAGACTGGAAAGAGACTGTCTGCTCTTTCTCTCGGTCAGGAATAGTGCACAGCGCACCTGTATTTAGGTTTTGTCATCTCTGCCACAATTCACAAAATGTTCCTCATCATGTTGATTAGGCTACAAATTGTTCCAAGTGGGTAGAAGTCCACAACACAAAACTGTCCCACAATTTAATACAAATAGTCAGTTTTGCTCAGAATCCACAAGGATATTTGGTGTGGGAATGTGGAAACTTTACACTGATGCAGCAGGAACACTTTTCATAAGTTTGGTTTAAGGCACGTTGTTGGGGCAGAGTAAAAAGAGATTTACTCTGCATCTCACCTATGCTTTATTTGATTTGTAAGTGTTTGATGCAGTCAATAGGTGCAAAAAAATAAGTAATGTTTAACCACATGCATTACCACCTCTCACTTTAACAATGCACTCTCCTCTCCCCCATAAAAAAGAAAGGAAATCAACAATTTTAGCTATATGCCCAAATGCTAAATAACAGCAATAATTTAGATAGGAATTTTAGTTACGATATTTAAATATTAACACAAATAAGCAAAATAAAGCTGCTATACACAAATAAGCAAACTTATTTAAAACTCTAACTGTAGTAAAAAAAGGAATGTTATAATACTTACAAATCAGGTTTAGCCCCAAAGGTGACACTAACCAGCCTTATTCCATAGGCCTTTATACACTGGCATTTTAAGGATAGGTGACACAGATGATATGCTAACACAGCAAACCTGAGGCTAGTACCCACAATCTCAACGCCCAATCATAGAGCAATATGCAAAGCCAAGAAAAGATTAACATAGCCAAGCCATAATTAGATTTTTTGGAATTAGTTGCTTAGAAAAATCACCATCAACCTTGAAAACCACAGGATTAAGTATGAGAGAATGCAGGTTTCTTCTTTAAATTATACCTCTGCAAAAGTGCTGTACAAGTCTATTATATAAAAGGAGAACTTTTTAACCTGTGCTAACAATTCATGCGTCTAAAGACGATCCTTTAGGGATCTTATGACACACACATATTGTCTAAATACTGTCACAGGTTAAAAATATTGAAACTTTATATGGTTCTTTGAATCTGCAATGTCTGATCAACTTTCAGTGCAGAAATATACAAGGAATAAATGGCATTAGAAAGATCCCAAATCAGCCATGCACCAACCCATATTTCTACCCACATTGCTTCCCACCTCAGGCAGCTGGTTGTTAGCGCTATCTGGAAGAGGTGTCTCTAAATTTGGGGTCTCAGCTCTGGGCAGTGGTGCTTCTTCAGACACCACACTGGTTGCTGTGTCCCTTGACTGCATCAGGGAATCCACATGGTTTGGTACAGCATCATCTGTTGCTGAATCACTGTTTAGCTAAGGGAAGCATACAGGAAATTACAAGTGAGAATAAAGCCATAAGAATTTAGTTTTTATTACTAGAGCTCAACTACACCAAGGAAAAATAACTCACTCATTATATTAGATATTTATTACCATCTGAAATACTAAAAATTAAATGACATGGTGGGCCAGAAACAAAATTTGATGCCAAATATTTGGACAATGCACAATACTGGTGCCTATTATCTAGGCTGTTACTAAACATTCAAATAGTTAACTGTCAGAGAATCGCAGAAACAATCAGTTCCCACTGTCCAAAGCTTGCATATTGATGCATGGACACATATGTAAATAAATGCCAGGAGTTTCAACATTCTTTAAAGCTCAAATCTTTGTTCCATGGGTTTTGGTATTGAACTCTCACTTTGTTTATATGCAATACCTAAATGGATACCTAAATATCCCAATAAAAACTGTATGAAAACAATGAGTGGCAGCACTGCATAAATTGTTCAGCAACCAGCCTGCTAGAGTTTTTCATGAGTTCTACAATCACTTCGACCTGTCTGAGCCCTTTTCACTGACCATTCATTCAATGAAAAATGTAACTTCAGTAAGTTACACCGTCTGGACAGCTCTACAGACATCTTCGCAAATTGCTGAAGTTTTTATAAATAGATAAATCAGCGGCAACCTGGTAGTCCAGGTCATTGGTCTATTGAGATGTTGTTCTCTTCCCAATAAGCTCTCAATCTCAGCTGAGCCTTTTGGACAATGTGCCAAGTGGACCCAATTGCTGCCCAAACAGGGGGAAGGAATAAAAAGGAAAAATGTAAAAATACATTGGTTTCCTAAAGCTTATAGCAGCTGGTTCAGGTAATCATCAGTAGAAACCAGGGAGAAAAGCTTCCTGCCTTCTTGATCAAGCAGTATTTCTTTATTTTCTCTTGCTAGCTAAGCCTCAAAATTGCTCTCAGTGCAGAGTCGTGCATAACTGTAGTGCAGATTTAATGTGATTGGCAAAAGAGGCAACATGAGGAAACTTTTTTTTTTTACACAGCGAGTTGTTGTGATCTGGAATGTACTGCCTCAAAGGGTGGTGGTGGTAAACATCAACATTCAAAAGAGAATTGGATAAATACTTGGAAGGGGAAAAATTACAGGGCTATGGGGAAAGAGCAGGGGAGTAGGGTTAATTGGATAGCTCTACCAAAGAGCCGGCACAGGCACAATGGGCCGAATGGTCTCCTTCTGCGCTGTATCATTCTGTGATTCTATAAGATCCATTTAACATCAATGTTCAGGAAATCAGAAGCGCTGCAAAATGGTTGCGCTGACTTCTGCACCAGATTACCTCATTCTCCAGTTGAGCGAGATTCTGTGCCAAGTGCAGAGTCTTGTAACACGGTGGCATAGTGGTTAGCACTGTTGCTTCACAGCGCCAGGGACCCGGGTTCGAATCTGACCTCGGGTGACTGTCTGTGTGGAGTTTGCACATTCTCCCCGTGTCTGCGTGGGTTTCCTCCGGGTGCTCCGGTTTCCTCCCACAGTCCAAAAATGTGTGGGTTAGGTTGATTTGGCTATGATAAATTGACCCTTAGTGTTAGGGGGGGGATTAAATATGTGAGGGGATGGGATATGTTAGGGGGAATTAAATACGTGGGGTTACGGGGGTAGGGTGGGATATGTGTACTGTGGGGATTAAAGCAGGGACAGTGTACTGGATTTGGATGATCAGCCATGATCGTATTGAATGGTGGAGCAGGCTCGATGGGCCGAATGGCCTACTCCTGCTCCTAGATTCTATGTTTCTATGTTTCTAACTCTGTGGTGCTGGGTCAAATATACAGCTGACCAAATTTAATGCCAGATTTTCCAGTACTAGGTAATAATAATCTATACCGTTACACTGCATCAATAATAACGTTATCTTATAGAAGCAATGTTTGGAAAATTTTCAATTTTGCTAATTACAGAGAATTAAAGTACATATGTCCCTGTCCAGAACCATCAGCAAAGCCCCAGTGAGCAAAATATATTAACCACAGCAATTTGCATAGAATGAGTATTTGTGTTAGTTGTAGTTAGTCTCTTACAGCTGAAGCAGCTACACTACCTTCGTGTGATCGGCAATCCAGTTCTGACCGCAACTGAAAACTTGAGATTCTGAACATCACAGGTTCTTTTATGACAATGTTAATTAATCTTGTATAATGACAAACAAATTAAACACAGTGAAAAACTGTGATGTGATCCAACAGACTTTGTAAGCTGCAGTTTGGATTGCTGAAACTATATTCTAAGAAATGAACTGGAAAGAAAGGGTCAACAAAATGGGTTAGTTTTAGTATGATGATTGTTTTGAACTGTCCCACTGCAGAACGCATATTACTCTATCGTTTTCCTGGAAACTTGATTGTTCTGTATCCAAGGGAAAATTAATTTCTGTTCACGACGTTTTGGATTTCCAGCACCAGCAATATTTTTCTTTTTACTCAGTTAACCATTTCCTTTCAATCCATCAAGATCATGATGGCTTCTGCACACTATACAAAGAAACAAACCAGCAAGAATAGTCCCACTGTGCATTGATGGTAGTTGTAGGAGAAATCTCACTACCAATTAAGTGAAGAAACAAAATAGCTGCAGGCAACATTAGGGACCAGACGAGGGGACTTGGAAGGGAAAAAATAACACCAGCAAAAAACAAAAAGTAGTATGCCTTTTCTACATAAACCAATAAGGAGACACTGGTACAAAAAGAAAATACTGCAGATGCTGGAAATCTGAAATAAAAACAGGAGACACTAGGCTTCCCCAATGTCATCAAACAAAAACCAAACGGAAAAAAACAAAGGAAATTTATAAACTTAAATAATAAAGTAGTATGGGATTTAGTCTTATAAACATTCCTGTATGTAATTTAACAAAGTTTCTGAAACACACTTTAAAATGTGTATTTCGTGCAAATTTTTGTATTAAATATGTAATTCATGTATTTCCTTTCCCAATCCTAATTACTGATTTTTTAAATACGTTAAGAAAACAGATTTTCTTCGGAGAAGCAAAGATTTAAAGTAGCTTACAATACTATATATGACACATGAGTAGCCAGATTGTTAAAATAACGGATATTTTGGGAAAATATAAAAAAAGGAATTGATTTGACAAAAATCTTGGTGATTCACATCCTCCTAAAGTTCAATGTATCTATAATTCTCCAGTTGAGCGAGATTCTGTGCCAAGTGCAGAGTCTTGTAATCTTAGAACTCTGTGGTGCTGGGTCAAATATACAGGCTGACCAAATTTAATGCCAGATTTTCCAGTACTAGGTAATAATAATCTATACCATTACACGGCATCAATAATAACGTTATCTTATAGAAGCAGCGTTTGGAAAATTTTCAATTTTACTAATTATAGAGAATTAAAGTAAATATGTCCCTGTCCAGAACCATCAGCAAAGCCCCAGTGAGCAAAATATATTAACCACAGCAATTTGCATAGAATGAGTATTTGTGTTAGTTGTAGTTAGTCTCTTACAGCTGAAGCAGCTTGTGTGATCGTGTGAAACATAAATATAAATATAAAAAAGACACAAGAGAAAAACAATGACTTACTAACTGTGACCGGGTTAATATCTGACTAGCCGTCAGTACATCCTCCTCAGATGACTCATCAGTGTCCTCCTGATTGGTCAAGTTTAAGCTGGGTGTGCTTCCTGAATACTGGAACTCCTGGAGTGATGGTGTATCTCCCTTCTCAATGCTGTCCAATGAACGCCTCCGCACACCCCAGTTAAAGTTGTCCATGCTTTCACCCTGCAACAGTTTTATTATAAATTCATTATTTCTTACCATCAGGATTTTTCTTAAAACTGTGTTTCATAGGATCAACTTAAATGCTACCAGAGTATTACGGGATTGTATATTACAAGTGTTGTGCTGAAAGTAGCTTATTCCCATAACACACTGCACAGCTGCAAATCCTTAGTGATTTACTAAAATACCCACAAGTGATACAGTGTGCAACATGCAGTCAACCACATTAATTAACACATAGCTCGCTATCATCTATAATGGTACTTTCTGTAAGTACATAACCAATCTATTTACAAAAGTTAAACATATTTTATACTATTTAACATTAAAAATTGTCCATAAAAAATTCATAAGTTAGCTGGTACTTTACATCAATGTATTGTTTGTTAATTTTGTTTTTTACATTTATGTATAGGCATGTCCTAGAAACGGCCAAAATTTGCACACAAATATAAACAAAACATTAAGGGCCTACACAGTAATACTATACCATGAACATTCAACATTTATCACACACAAGACAGTAACTCAACAAACACTGCACCAGGCTGCAACTTACCTGCAGCTCCTGGTTAGCAATGAGGAAAAGAGATGACCAGCATTAAAAAGTAAGAAAAGAGAAATATTTGGCACGATGTAAGAAACAGGAGTATGCCTTAATCTCAACAAACATCAATTACATTGAATTTAACAGGCAGTTTAGTTAGGGTGCGACACTTCAGGCAACAAAACATATGCTCATGTGCAGCTCATCTTTTTACCAGTTCTTCATAAACTGCATATGCTATTTAAAGGCATCACCTTGTGGTGGCGTAGCATTTGTTTTCAAGTTACCAGTAAGCAAATGCATGACAAAAATGAAGTTGTGCTATACCGATTTTCTACCATTAGATGTTGCGAGTATATTGCAACATAATTAAAGAGTACTTTTACATACCACTAATAGATCTGGAGATTACACTGGATTAAAAAATATTTAACCTATATTATTTAACTACTGCTAATATTTATGGTAGTAGAACTGCTCAGACTTCACATCTGACGAGCTGCTCTTGCCACACTGTTGAACTAATTTGTTTTTGGAAAACATGGCAGTTTTCACCTGCTCATGGTTGAAGTCCTGCCCTCAGGAGGTCATGACCAGGTTAATTCTAAAACAATTTCGGTTAGAATATTTTTTGTCGTTCCTCCCCCGCTTTTCTGCCCAAGGTATCAATTTTTATGGAGGAAAGTCTAATCTTTACTGTCATAGTTAGGGAGTTAAATCAATAATTACATATAGAAAGTTCCCAACATGCTCATTTAAACTTAGATGACAGATAGATATCTATAAACGTGTTTGAATTTTTTTGACTATCAAGCATATTTATTTAATCAGCACATAAAAAACAGTAATATAACATATATATTTATAGACAATCTAGTTGTTTGAATTTAAAGTTTTTATTTGACAGAGATCATAAGTCAGTACAATAAATGCTAGAAGCAAAGCACACTGTTTCCAGCAAACTGAATACCAAAGGAACATTAGCTGGTGTAAAAATACTTCTTTTTCATGAACACATTTATATTTTTTGTAATTTAAGTAATAACTTAGTGTTCAATATAGTCCAAGTTGTTTTCAAAATGCTTTTTCCTCTTAATGATCCCAAAGAATATCACCTAACATATTGATGAACATCCAAAAATGAGTCAGTTACTTAGGATGTAAAACAGTTCAGCATTCAGAGAGAATGCTTAGGAATATGTTTAGGATCTGGTGATGAGTTTTTAAGTACAGATAAACAACATAACATCACCCTCCTTTTTTGTCTTTGTGGAGCTACAAGTTAAACACCAAATTTCGAGTTGGACACTTGCTCCTTTGACTAGCAGTCTGTTATTTAAAAACAATTGATTGTGTTGTGAACCTACTGCACCAAAATCCTGCACTGAAGATATAACATTTTAATTTTTGCACTCTGAAGGGTAAAATTTGTGATGTTCTACGCCAAGAAATCAGAATGTAGAATTGGTTTGTAGTATCAACACAACAAATAATTACAAATTCACTTTTATTTATTGCTTTCATAAACCCTTGTTTATAGAAAGTCATTTTGCAATTCTATGATATAAAATATGGCCTTTAAATTGAGGCTAAATCAATGGTAAGAAGGCATGTGGAAAATTGTTCACCTGAACAAGTAATAAAGGATAAAATATACAATAGCATTTGGCTTTTTGAAATAATAAATAGTTTACTATATTTTAAAGGCCTGTAACTCAAAGTATTAGTTTAAATGAATATACTGTATCCCTAGTTTTATTAATCACAAAGTAATTAGTCAGCCAAGAAACTAAATGAGATCAAATCACTTTTTAATATCCCGTTCTTCCAGTTTTCAAGTTATTTTTTTCCCTATCCTATTAGAGCTCCAGTAAGGCAGGTGGCTGACATGTTCCAAATCCTCAACCAAAGTCAATAGGAGGAGCCTTTGACTTGTTGTTAATTCCCTGACTTTCCCTTTCTCTCTGGGGAAATCAGCTCGTCTCAGCTTGCCTTACAATAGAAGGCCCGAGTGAGATTGGGAACATCTGGCAGCCACGACCATTCTCTGGCAGTCTGCTTGTATACCAAGACAATGTACCACGTAGGCCCACTACCTTTTTAGTTAAAATGTGAGAAAATACACTATAGATAAACTCTGACAGAGTGTATATCATAGCGATCGGTGACATTCTCCAGAAGTGTAATCACTGTTATTATGTAGGCAAATGTACACAAGATCCCAAAATTAGCAATGATTTAAATGACCAGTTAATCTATTTTGCTGGCGCAGGTTGAGAACTTCCCCACTCTTCTTTGAATAGTGTCATGGGATCTTATACAGCCACCTGAATAAGCAGTTGGGGCCTCAGTGTATTATCTCATGTGAAAGACGGCACCTCTAACAGCGCAGCGCTCCCTCAGTACCGCACTGAAGTGTCAGCCCAGATTATATGCTCAAATCCTGCAGTGGGGCTTGAACCCAGGACCTTTTGACTCAGAAGTGATACCACTGAGCCAAGCTGACATTGGGATATAATCTTAAATTTCAATCAAAGCTGAATCCAGAAAATAAATTCTGCACGCAAAGGGTTGGAAGAACGTGGGATGCACTGCCCCAGAAGGCCATAGATGTCAAATCACTCAGGGTATTTAAAAGCGAAATCTAATTAGAAAGGAGATGAGCCACAATTTCCTCCAGTTAAACACAGAGAAGACCAAAGCCATTATCTTTGGCCCCCACCACAAATTCCATACTGTTGCCACTGATTCCATTCTCCTGCTTGGCCCTGCCTCAGACTGAACCAGACTGTTCTCAATTTCGTCACCCCATTCAACCCCAAACTGAGCTTCCTACTCCACAACCTCTCCATCACAAAGACCAACTACTTCTACCTCTATCTCTACCTCAGCTCATCTGCTGGTGAAATCCTTATTTATGCCTTTGTATTCTCCAGACTCCTTCTTTGGCTGACTCTGTGAAGTGTCTGGAGACATTTTTCTACAGTAAAGGTGCTATATAAATGCGAGTTGTCATTGTAAAGGTATTAACGGATATGGAGAAAGGATGGAGAATTAGGATTAAAAAGAACTGCTATGGCCAACAAAATGATGATGCAAGTTCATATGGTTCAATGCCCCACTCACATTCCTATGACGTCTTCAAGTCACTTTGCACAGTGGACTTTCGTTCTATTTTTGATTTATTTAGTTTAAATAAATACTTGAAGTCAAGATAACCAACTTTTTGTTTTACTAAATTTTAAAAGGGAAAATAACAATCACTTTCAATAGTGATCAAAATTGTAGGCCAGAGTAATTTATGTTTTATGGAATCTCCAAGTCCTTTATATTGCTTCAAGACCAATAAAGTGCAACTTTGCTATAATACTGCAATGCCATTTTCCTTTTGTGATAATTAACTTGATGACCATGTCCTTGGTGCAATACAATAAAAGATTGTGTGATTTTAGTTTGCCATCTTAAACCACTGTAGAAGTTTCTTACCTCTGCATCTTCCAGTTCGACATCTAAGAAATCAAAATCCTTTAACACTCCAAATTGCTGTTCACTGTTAGCGTCCTCCACTGGTACTTCCTCTTCTCTGATTGGATCTTCGGTTGTGGAGATTAAACTTGTCTGTTGTTCTGCAATGTCCAGGTCTTCACTGGATGAAAATACAACCTAAAAAGAGTGTTTTGCAATTATACACTGACATATCATACATTTGCAAAAACATGTTTCTACAATCTTTAGGCCTCCTTGTGCCACCCTTCATTGTCTGAGGCTGGATACGTGACCAGCTCCTAACTCTGTACCAAAGATACCCTATACCTGGGTACCACGAAGTGTGCGACAGGAACCTAGATGGTTTTCTTGCCCCAATTTACCTTCTCCTGGGGAACTACATGGACTGGCAGAAGTTGTGTTTCAAGTCTTAATGATATTTTGATTTATAAGCTTTGTCAATGGGACTGAACAGATTAATTTGAACTAAAAAGATTCATTTATCTTTATATACTGCATTAATAAAAAAGAAATAAAAATATAACTGGGTTCAGATACTAAATAAAACTAGAGGAACACAAAAAAGGAAGGAGGAACTGATAAGGAATCTTAGCAGTCAAGGACAAGGGCTATGGATTACAAAGGACATACGGCACAGAAACAGGCCATTCGGCCCAACCAGTCCATGTTTATGCTCCACACGAGCCTCCTCCCGTCTTTCCTCATCTAACTTTTCCCTCATATGCTTGTCTAGCCTCCCCTTAAATACATCTATACTATTCGCTTCAACCACTCCCTGTGGTAGCGAGTTCCACATTCTCACCACTCTCTGGGTAAAGAAGTTTCTTCTAAATTCCCTCTTGGATTTCTTGGTGACTATCTTATATTGATGGCCTCTAGTTATGCTCTTCCCCACAAGTGGAAACATTCTCTCTGTATCCACTCTATCAAAACCTTTCATAATTTTAAAGACCTCTAATAGTTCACCCCTCAGCCTTCCTTTTTCAAGAGGAAAAAAAAGAGACCCAGCCTGTTCATCCTTTCCTGATATGTATACCCTCGCATTTCTGGTATCCTCCTTGTAAATCTTAGCTGCACCCTCTCCAGTGCCTCTATATCCTTTTTATAATATGGCGACCAGAACTGTATGCAGTATTCCAAGTGTGGTCTAACCAAGGTTCGATACAGGTTTAGCATAACTTCCCTACTTTTCAATTCTATCCCTCTAGAAATAAACCCTAGTGCTTGGTTTGCTTTTTTTAATGGCCTTGCTAACCTGTGTTGCAACTTTTAGTGATTTGTGTATTTGTACTCCGAGATCCCTTTGTTCCTCTATCCCAACTAGACTCAGACCCTCCAAGTGATAAGTGACCTCCCTATTCTTCCTTCCAAAATGTAATACCTCACATTTTTCTGTGTTGAACTTCATTTGCCAATTATATGGCCATTCTGCAAGTTTATTAATGTCCTCCTGTAATTTGTTGCAGTCCTCCTCAGTATTGACTATCCCCCCCAATTTGGCGTCATCCGCAAATTTAGAAATTGTGTTTTTGATTCCAAAAGTCTAAATCGTTAATATAAATTGTGAACAGCAGTGGTCCCAGCACTGATCCTTGTGGAACACCACTACCCACCTTCTGCCACTGTGAATAGCTACCCTTTACTCCTACTCTCTGCTTTCTGTCCTGAAGCCAGCCAGCAATCCATTCTGCTACTTGTCCCCTGACTCCGCATTCTCTGACCTTGTTCATCAGTTTATTATGGGGTACCTTATCGAAAGCCTTTTGAAAATCCAGATAAATTACATCTACTGCATTACCATTGTCTACTCTCTGTTACCTCTTCAAAAAATTCAATAAGGTTGGTCAAGCAAGACTTTCCCTTTTGAAATCCATGTTGACTATTCATTATTGTATTTTTGGTTTCTAGATGTTCTTCTATTTTCTCCTTTAGTAGGGATTCCATTATTTTTCCTACCACCGATGTTAAGCTGACTGGTCTATAATTCCTTGGACATGTTCTATCCCCCTTCTTAAATATCGGTATTATGTTAGCTATCCGCCAGTCCTCTAGCACGACACCTTTTTCTAACGAATTATTAAATATGCATAGTAATGCCTCTGCTATCTCTTCCCTAGATTCTTTTAAAATGCGTGGATGCAATCCATCCGGACCAGGGGTTTTATCCTCTTTTGAGTTTGATTAGTTTATTTAATACATCCCCTTTTTTATTTTAAATGCACTTATCTCATTATTAACCTCATCATCCAATGTCATGTACTCTTCACTTACCTGGATGAGTACAGCTCCAACAACACTCAAGAAGCTCAACACCATCCAGGACAACAAAGCAACCCGCTTGATTGGCACCCCATCCACCACCTTAAACTTTCACTCCCTCCACCACTGGTGCACCGTGGCTGCAGTGTGTACCATCTACAAGATGCACTGCAGCAACTCGCCAAGTCTTCTTCGACAGCACCTCCCAAACCTGCGACCTCTACCACCTAAAAGGACAAGGGCAGCACGCGCATGGGAACACCACCACCTCCAAGTTCCCCTCCAAGTCACACACCATCCTGACTTGGAAATATATCGCTGATCCTTCATTGTCGCTGGGTCAAAATCCTGGAACTCCCTCTCTAACAACACTGTGGGAGTACCTTCACCACATGGACTGCAGCGGTTCAAGAAGGCGGCTCACCACCACCTTCTCAAGGGCAATAAATGCTGGCCTTGCCAGTGACGCCCACATCCCATAAACGAATTAAAAATTTTTTTTTATGTGGCTGGTCCAGTTAAGTTTCTGGTCAGTAGTGACCCCCCCAGGATGTTGATGGTGGGGCATTCAGCGATGGTAGGGGAGTCGGCGATGGTAATGCCGTTGAATGTCAAGGTGAGGTGGTTAGACTTTCTCTTCTTGGAGATAGTCATTGCCTGTAGTTACAAGGTTTATCTCTCTCCCCTTTTTTGAACAGGGGTGTAACGTTTGCAATCCTCTAGTCCTCTGGCACCACTCCCATATCCAAGGGGGATTGTGGTCAGAGCTTCTGCTATCTCCACCCTTGCTTCCCTCAGCAATCTCGGATGCATCCCATCTGGATCAGGTGACTTGTCAACTCTGAGTGATGCCAACCTATTTAGCACCTCCTTTCTATTTTATCCTATCCAATATCTATACTCCCTCCTCCTCAACTGTGACATTAACTTCATCCTCTTCTTTTGTGAAGATAGATGCAAAGTACTCATTCAGTATCTTCTTGTGGAGGCAGTCATGCCCTCTGCCTCCTCAAGATGATTTCTTTTTTTGTCCCTAATTGGCCCCATCATTCCTTTAACTATCCTTTTAATTCTTATATATGTTTCTAAAAGATTTTTAGGTTCCCTTTTATGTTACCTACCACCGATGTTAATCTTTTTTCACACTCTCTCATTGCCCTTCTGATATCCTTTTACAATTACCCCCTTCACTCTCTATATTCTGCCTGGTTTTCTACTGTATTCTAGATCTGACATTTGTCATCAACCTCCTTTTTCTGCATAGCTTGGTTCCACTCCTACCTGTCCCAACGCAGTGAATACGTCTCCTGTATTTCATCCTCCTCCCTTATGTATACATTGAGCATGCTCCAAGGGTCGATACTTGGCCCTCTTCTTTTCCTTGCCACTTGATGACATCATTATTAGGCAGGTCAGCTTTCACATGTATGCTGATGATAACCAGCTTTACATCTCTATCACCCCTCTTGACACTGCGGGCATTACTGTGTTTTCTGACTGTTTAGCTAATAAGTCCTGAATATTTGCAAGATCAAAGACATCTTGATTGGTTACTGCCTAAGACTCTGCACCTCAGCACCCAAAATCCTCCCTATCTCTGCCAGCTCCCTCAGATTAAGTCTAAATGTTGTGAAGTCTTGCTATTAAGTGTAACTTGGTGTTGAAATTCCAGCGGCAGTTAGATGCTAGGTTGCGTGAGTTAAAAATACTGGAGGGGTAAAGTCAATGGGCAGAGTCTGTTCTTGTCCTTGTTTTCTCCTGCTGTTCTTATGAATAAAATGGTTTTTCAGCACCTTCCAAAGACAGAAGATACAACATTTTAAAAAGCTATTGTAAAGCTATATTCAAACAAAGAAGGTTTTATTTAAAAATAATGTACAGTACTGTCAATTGGAAATATACTTTAGATAGAATGAAAAAGTTTAACTTACTGATGGGTTCTTTGGGAGACCAACTTCTTGGCCACAAAGTGAGAGTACATTCATTAATTTCTCTCTTGTTCTCCTCTAAAATAAAACACACAAATGTTTCAAGAGAATACGAATGCTAAAAGATTCAAAACATTTTTTAAAAACTTCTGAAATCAAACTAAAGTACCTCAGGCTTAGAATCTGACCAGATTTCATTTTGACTATGAACAGGCTACTTCACTAGCCTGTATATATATATATATTCTGCAAAGATAGCAGAGCCTGAGTCAGAATGTGAACTTTAAAAAAAAACAGCTTTACGTCTGTTGTCAGACTATCATGGTTCTCTTGTACTGATGGTGCTGCACAGCAATATCCATTACCGAAGGCTCCCTCACTGTACAGTAACAAAATAACTGTTGGTTACATGAATGGAAATATGTGGGGACCAGAGAGAAAAAACTGTTGAATACATCATGTAAACTAATGGATCGTCAGGTGATAAACGGATCTTCTGTGATTATCTACATTAAAGGCACTATATCAATGCATGCTGTTATCATCATTATAGTATGTGTATAGTCCAACCAATTTGGGGCAACATATAAATCTGTACTTTAGCTCTGACTAATTTTTGGTGAATTTTTGTGTTCATCAAGGAGCGTGAGTCCGAGGAAATGAAATTTTATCCAGTTCAGACATCTAGTGTCAGCATCTAAGAACTCCTAGGTCAGTTATAGCATAGGTTAAATGCAGAGTCAAGTCAAGTTCCCTCTCCTCTGGCCCAATATCTACATCACAAGCTCTGAAGAGCACCCCCTAGTGCACTAGCATGAGTTTCCATTTTCCACATCGGCTTTGAATAAGATTGCCAATTAGTGCTGAATTATGAATTAGAAGTTTTGTCCTACGGACCCATGCCTTCTGGGAACTCTGCCGAAATGGCCCAAAACTCATTTCATGCAGGTCCCCGACAGCCAGTAGACAGAGGAACTTTCATCATGTGAGGCTGGGTTGGATTCCTAGCCATATAAATGTTCTTATATTCAAGAAAACATTTCTTCAGCAATATATAATTTAATGGATAATAATTGTTTAGGGCCACTTTTAAATATAGGTTACTGTGCATTTCTACTCAGTTGCTTTCTGACCCCAATTTACAGGCTTTCATTGGAACGGTGACAGATCTGATGGGCACTACACCTGTGAGAAATGTTAGACATTGCACCTGTGACAGATGTGATAGACACTGCACTTATGACAGACATTGGAACTGTGACAGGTATAATTGTGTTCATTACTCCAGCTGACCTGGAGAGGTTACAGCTACATTAGAGCAAACTCAAACTATTATTGTTTTGTTTTAAAATATCTGCTACAGAGATAAGAGTACATTATAACCCAATTAATGTTTTTATTAAGCAAAGGATGATTGGCATAATTAATCTGTAAATACAGTACACTTTTAATTGCAAATTTAATTAAGCATTAGAATACTGGAATTGCAATATTAGCTATTTTACAGGACTACAATACCAATACGTCAATAGGAAAAACAAAATTTTACTTTTTAATATAAATAAATCGACCTGAAGTATATATTTTTATGGGGTTACAGCGTAAGCCATTTATAATGGACTCATCAGCCCAGTTTCATTTGCTAGAAATAGTTATCTATCGTATCGTGTAGGCCTGGAGAGAGCAGAGAGGGGATTTTGATAACGGAGTTGGAGCTCGCCTGGCGGAATTGCTGTGCAGCCGAAGTCTTCAGTATATTCAGACAAACCAATATCCGGAAAAACCAACAACATTTTTAATGCACTGGTTTTGGGAAGGTATGACATTTCCAGACCAACGGAGTTTGCTTTGAGTGGAGTCCACTGTACCTGGGATAGCTGTGGCCTTTTCCAGCTGACGGGCACTAAGGCATTTGAGTTGGACCCTGATGATGTAGAAGAAGTACTTCGAGTGACGGCAATGACTTTTGGCTTTCCGTTTCTGCATGCAGCACTGTGCTGGTCACCATACTTCTGTCCTATGATTGGCGTCTATTAAAATCAAAATGGCATTAAAGTTAAATCAGCGCAGTAGACTTACAGAAATGGTTTCAGTGAACTTTCTCTGCTGTACACACAATGATAAACATTCACATTCCCAAGGTAAGCTCTGCAACTGTAGACCTCCAATGCAACACAAGGGCAAAAGCTTTATCCAGATTTTTCAGTACTAACATAGATATGTGCTATAAATGTAAAACAAAACAAAAAATTTCAAAAAAGAAAATGATTTAATTGGTCCATGGTAGGACACTGACAAACAATGGCTAGGGGGATCAAAGTTAATGAATTTATCAGCAATAAGCATAATTATTTTAAGCCCCATAACCAGCAGTTACATACCTCAGAGATGTCAAAATGGAAATCTAGAGTCTTTCCAGGCAATTCTTTCGAAGCATTGTTCCAAATTTTTGTGAAGGAAATTTCAGGAGAAGTAGAGGAATCCCCTCCGTAGTTTGATCTATGCACCTCATCCGGCACAACAAGGCTGGCTGAACGAGACACCACCAATTTCAGAATGTTAAGTGCTTCCTTCCAGTATGGGCTCTAAATAAAATAAATAAAACACTGATTGTACAGATAAGACTCAGAAAGCTTATTTATCCTGCATAAGTTGCCAATAGACAATTTCAATGGGGTTGGGGGTAATATATTGGCATGGATAGGGGATTGGCTAACTAACAGAAAGTCAGGATAAATGGGTCATTTTCGGGTTGGCAATCAGTAACTATTGCGGTGCCACAGGGATCAGTGCTGGGGCCTCAACTATTTACAATCTATATGAGTGACTTGGATGAAGGGACCGAGTGTACTGTAGCCAAATTTGCTGATGATACAAAGATAGGTGGGTTAGCAAGTTGTGAGGAGGACACAAAGAGCCTGCAAAGGGATATAGACAGGCTAAGTGAGTGGGCAAACATTTGGCAGATGGAGTATAATGTGGGAAAATGTGAGGTTATCCACTTTGGAAGGAAGAATGAAAAAGCAAATTATTATTTAAATGGAGAGAGACTACAAAATGCTGCGGTACAAAGGGATCTGGGGGTCCTAGTACATGAAACACAAAAAGTTAGCATGCAGGTACAGCAAGTAATTAGGAAGGCTAATGGAATGTTGGCCTTTATTGCAAGGGGTATGGAGTATAAAAGTAGGGAAGTTTTGATGCAACTTTAAAGGGCGCTGGTGAGACCGCACCTGGAGTACTGCATACAGTTTTGGTCTCCATATTTAAGGAAGGATATACTTGCATTGGAGGCAGTGCAGAGAAGGTTCACTAGGTTGATTCCTGGGATGAAGGGGTTGACGTATGACGAAAGGTTGAGCAGGTTGGGTCTATACTCATTGGAGTTTAGAAGAATGAGAGGTGATCTTATTGAAACATATAAGATTCTGAGGGGGATTGACAGGGTGGATGCTGAGAGGATGTTTCCCCTAGTGGGGGTATCTAGAACTAGGGGGCATAGTTTCAGAATAAGGGGTCGCCCATTTAAGACAGAGATGAGGAGGAATTTCTTCTCTCAGAGGGTCGTGAATCTTTGGAATTCTCTGCCCCAGAGAGCTGTGGAGACGGAGTCATTGAATATATTCAAGGCAGAGATTGACAGACATTTGAACTACAAGGGAGTCAAAGGGTATGGGGAGAGCACGGGAAAGTGGTGTTGAGGCCAAGATTGGATCAGCCATGATCTTATTGAATGGCAGAGCAGGCTCGAGGGGCCGATTGTCCTACTCCTGCTTCTTATGTTCTTAAAACGCACTGAAACCTGATTACAGCATATGATTGCAATGTGACAAAATTGTTAGCTAAGAAATGTGTGACCTAGTTAGTTTTGCGACTTTATGGCCCCAGTGGGGGTAAGAGAACAGTTTTACATTGATACAAAAGCAAAGTACTGCGGATGCTAGATATTTTAAATAAGAACAGAAAATGCTGGAAATACTCAGCAGGTCAGGCAGCATCTGTGGAGAGAGTAACAGGGTTAATGTTTCAGTTCTGATGAAAGATCATCGACCTGAAATGTTGGCTGCGATTTTGCCAGCGCTCAGAGGGTGGGTTTGGAGGCGGGTCAGAGGTTAAATTCGATTTGATTGACGGCGGGTTCCGAATCCGCTGTCAACCCGCCTCCAAACAGCTTTCCCAAGTGTCGGGTCCCCGATTTGCGAATGGACCCGACACCTAGCAGCGGGAAGCGGATTAAAGGCAATTACCTGCCTATTAACAGGTACTTGCCAGTAGTTTTCAGCCTGTTTTTGGATTTTCTCGCTTCTGGGTCGGGTTTCCCGACGTCCAGACACCACGCCAGGTAAGTGTGGCGTGTTGTGAGTCTGGTGTAATGTTTGTGAAAAGATGACAGCTGCAGAAGTGGTGAGTTTCAGAGTAAAGAAAATGTTGGGTACTGCATTTTTAAAACATTTACAGATTTCTTTAGCTTACAAGTTTTGTCCAGTGCCACCTCATTGGGAGAACCTCTCTCACCAGTGACAGATCGCTTCTGTCACCTCACCTGCAGCTGCCATCTATTCCAGTCTATGGAGGGCCTGGGTGCAAGAGGTCACCTTTGTGCAGTGATTGTCAGTGTTTTCAGCACATCAAATGACGTCATCAGACCTGCTTCCTGTTACTTGGCTGGAAAGCCCGCAGGGCGGGCTTAACAAGATCAATCAAGGTAAAATCATGTCTGTGGAGCGGATGCAGCTGGGGGCGGGACTGGAAGCCGGAAACCAGCTGTCCCGCAGCCCAACCCAACACCGATGACAAAATCACGGTCATTATCTCTGTTTCTCTCTCTACAGATGCTGCCTGACCGGCTGAGTTTTACATTGATGACTGACTGATCAGGTTTAGGCTGTACCTCACACAATGTTCAGGTTGGTTTATCAGAGAACCTTACCTTCTTACAGTTCTTTAACTGAGGTGGCAATAGCAGCAGGCTAAAGTTATGTCCTTGCACTGATTTTGCAGAGATTAAGTGAAAGCTGATTCTTTGGTGGGATAACTAGTTAAAATAGGACCTGGTTTTATGCAGATGCATGGGAACTGAGAAAGACTTGTATTTAAGCAAATGAGACACTAAATCTCCTTTATCAAGGCTATCAAATCCAAAAATGAAGCAGCATGATTAAAATGAAAATAAAAAGAGACCGTTAAATAATCAGACTGCAAAAGAGTTTACGTGCTGCTATTCTTGGAGGGTGACACTGATTTTTCCCTCTGCTTTCTCCTTGTGTCATACATTATCTGTGACCTTGTTCCCAAACTTCGGACAACACCATTCTGAAACCAGTTGATTGGAGGTACTGAGGGTTACTGGGAATAACTTTCCCTCTGATTCTCTGCCCTATCCTGTGAAAAACAACATTGCCTCTCTTCACCCAGCATGACTCCAAATTAAAAATCAGTTTTTGGGGAATCGTGGGCATGAAGCTGTTCCCATCACTCCATGAACAATGTCCCATGTTCCAAAATGATAAGCCGCTCCACCATGGTTTTTAAAATGAAATACTCCCACAAATTTACGTGGAAGTTTTTATGTTCTTGTTACAACAAGAGTGAGCCAACGTGAACGTATCTACAGTGTGATGAAAACTAAAACTAGCTTGTCTTTCCTCTTCTCTTTTTAAAAAAATGGAATACCTTTCTAAATTGATGATTTTATATTTTATTTAGCTAAGTAATACCCAAACAAACCACACATAATGCAAATTAACTGGTGAAATTATTCTGAGTAAGATCAGCCCAAGATAAATAATATGTGGATGGCTCTATTTCTTTAACTAGTAAAAAGGCTGTAAAATGTAAATTTCACCCTCTTGTGCCCCAAGTCTGATTTGATTGACAGCAGAGTTTGTTTTCTGCAAGTATTTTTCTACATTAGCACAAAATATTCTTCAAAATGTGAAATGTTTCCTTCATCAATGTCTGCTGGACATCCTGTAATTTAACAAATCAAAATTTCTTGCCTCCACACTCTGTCCACTGCTATGACCCTATCCAATTTATTATTCCCTTTGGCAACTGCATGCACTCAACTGACAGCTGAAATTCCATCAAAATCCTTTTAGGGTTAAATGACCATGGAGGACAACAGCAAGTCCAAATATAGTCCAAAATTAAAGCAATCACTGAAACATTCACTACATTGACAGGCTTCTCCAGATAACAACATAATAACTAAAGTGCCTTGCTGTTAAGATCACTGTCTCAAACACCCGACTTCTCATCCAATTATTTACTGGCTCTTTGAATAGCATTTTATATACCTGCTATATATTTTTAACTAAGGATGTATTCCAGTGACAAGATAAAAACGTACAAGGTAAAAAGAAATATAGCGGAGCAAACAACACGCTTTATAAAAAGTCGGAATGCTTTCATTTCTCCTCCTGCCAGCCTCAAGCTCATTGCATTCCAAAGGGTGACTCTTTAGAAGCAAATCAAAGCAAAAAGCAAAATCCCCTTTAAGGTATACATTTTGAAGTGGAAATTTGTGTTGTTTTACACTGTTCCCCCACTGCCATAAATGCTGAATTGAAGTCATCCTGAGGCAACAAATCTACATTGTGAAAAAGCACTATACATAAAAACCAGTTGTCTGGATTCATTTTTCATTATTTTAATCCTCTGTGATTTAGGCACTCACAGGATGGAAATATTTTATGACATGGCACAGATTTATTTGAAATGCAAGAACTTGTGTCTCAATTTTTGAGATTTCTTTAAACTAGAGATGGCACAAAAGGCCAAATAATCCCATGTATGAACTCTCATCAACTAAAAATCCCACATAATGTTATAATGTAATAAACACATTTGCTTTCTAAATACAGTTTTCATAGGAAACAAGGCTTAAAAATGAAGCTAAATGTGCCCGTTTTCTCAAAACTATTTTTTTCCTGAATACAATCATACAACACAAATGAAGCAAAGATGTAGCTTAAAGCTGTAATTTAAATATTCTCAGAAAGACCTGCAACTTTATGCTGCTTCTCGCCAATGGTAACTAACCCACTCTGAGGAACTGAGACGTGTACAGACGATGGACTTCGGTTTCTAACCTACATGGTGAAATGCTGTATTGCTGCAAGGTGTTTCCCCCAAGTATCAGGCTGACGCATAATGCTTACAAATGTAGTAGGCGGTTTGAGTGACTGAATCTCTAGTTACAAATTGAAAGCTTTTATCATTCTGGCTGAAACCATGAATTTGTGTGACAAAGCTACAGTTGGATATTGCAGAGATATTTTATTGGTAAAATAGTCTGTGTAAATAAATCAAAATATTCATTTTTCATATACTTCAGTAGTGATGCGCTCTTATGCTCCCATCTTATTTTAAAAGATTTTAAGGCAAGAACTTCAACAATTATAATTTGCTCCAGATAGTTGTACCACATCTAACAAAAGAAATAACCTTCAGCACAAGATTACTTCATTATGACTCACCTGCACATATTTCCCAATGATCTTCATGATCTCCAAATTGAATTGTTTTACTGGAGCTCCAGACAGGTCAATATGACTCAGAAGGCTATATATAATTTGTAGTAATGACTGCTGCATACTAATTAGGCCCTTTTCTAATAGCTGCGGAGAGAAATTGTAAAGAGAGAGATATAATACCTTTACAGCCATTTCTGTGTACATTTATGCACTAAAAATAATCATAGCATTTAAAAAAATCTATTTTAATGAATTGCTATCAACACAAAACGTGAGCAGAGCTGATGTCACAAACATCAGTTCTACATAGTAAGTTGTGGCTTGCTAAATTCTGCCATCATGCATTTTGCTTCTTAAAATTTTAAGTAAAATTATTGGATCTCCTATAGCTTTGCTCACAGAAAATCACGGCAAAGTGAATTTCCCTCAGAGTGCATTGTAGGTATAGGTACGGGGATTTGCAGAGTCTGGAGTTCATGACGCTCTATCCATTGATAGAGGTGTGCAGTTGTGGGTGTAAATGTGTGTCACAGAATGGTGATCCCCAAATACGGAGTGCAAGACATGCATAGCAAATTTAATATGTTATAGATATCCATTATTTTTATAGTTCCAATACTGCAGGCCATCAAATAGTGGATGTAGAAAGGTAAGTAGATTGTATAGAATTGAAAGAAACAAGTTTTCATTTCCCCACTAAAGGAGATCTAAATGTAGTGATTCAGCCAGTGATAGAGGTTACATACATTGAAAGCATGTGATCTGAAGGAAGTTGATAAATATAGAATGAAATCATCAGCAAAAGGGTGCGATAGTGTTGGATGATAAATGGAGAACGTAATTGATAAGAAGAGAAACAGGGAAAGAGGGCAGAGCTCTGGGAACCTGTCAATCATCAGTTTCAGCACAGATAGGGTAAAGAAGTCCTGGTTCTTGACCAACACCAGCCAAAAAGTAATTTTTAAATTGTAGTTTAGTAATTCTTCCAAGCTTCCACCTTGTCATCCTCTACAAAGCAACATTTCAAGTAAATAGACAAAAGATAAATTACCTCAGCTAAGTAAGTGACCAGGTTAAAGGTGATATCTGAGAATGCATCATGGAGGTATCTGCAAACCACATTAATCCAATTTGCACTGTCTCGCGAATAACTGTGTGTGCTATAAAGGCTCATCATGTGAGCCAGATTGGAGAGTGTGGCTGTCTTTTCTTCTGCACAGACCTGAAGAGAAAATAGTACATTATTCAACTACAGAAACACTATACGTATAGACATTAACTTATTTTATTGCTTGAAAACTTTGCTATCTGAATACAATGTCAACTATTTTAGCTTAGCATTTTTGTAGTAGCAATATGTCAGTGAAAAAGTATTTATAAAAACAATCCTGCTGCTATAATGCGAGGGTACTTGACTTCCGAATGGGCCTGTTGTTTTTTTTTTCCCTTTTCTCTTGAAGGTGTTGACTTGTACTGGGTCATAATTCTACACAGTTCAGTGAAACTAGCAACTGAGCCATTGATGGAGTGCAGTTTTGATTTTTAAGCATAACATCAAGTTTGCAACATCAGTGAGGGGGTAAAATTTGGAAAGATCACAACATTCAGCATCTTTCCTTTTGAGTTATCAAAGCCAGCAATCAATCCAGTCAGTATTAATGTTTCATATATATATATATATACACATAAAAAGGGCAAGTGGCATTATTTTCCTGGACAGTTTATTCTTATTTTGAAATTGATTAATTCAAATTATCTGATAATTCAAATGGAAATTGTGCAAGAAAATCCTCCCATAGAAAATTCATTGAAATACTCAGATGAGAAAAAAGCCAAGAAGCAAATTACCATCTTGGTTTTCACTAGGGGGTAGAGGGAGAAAAATAAAGCTGCTGGTAATTAGGGGCTTGAAAAATCTCGAGCGTTTAAGTGGTGTTACTGTCCTCGTCACCTACAGAAACAACAAAAGCATGTGGATGACTGGTGTTCTTTTTGAGGTCTAGCTGCGTACGGGATCCTGGGCTTCATAAATAGAGGCATAGAGTACAAAAGCAAGGAAGTTATGATGAACCTTTATAAAACACTGGTTTGGCCTCAACTGGAGTATTGTGTCCAATTCTGGGCACCGTACTTTAGAAAGGATGTGAAGGCCTCAGAGAGGGTGCAGAAAAGATTTACAAGAAAGGTTCCAGGGATGAGGGACTTCAGTTACGTGGATAGACTGGAAAAGCTGGGGTTGTTCTCCTTAGAGCAGAGAAGGTTGAGAGGAGATTTGATAGAGGTGTTCAAAATCATGAGGGGTCTAGACAGAGTAGATAGAGAGAAACTGTTCCCATTGGCAGAAGGGTCGAGAACCAGAGGACAGAGATTTAAGGTGATTGGCAGAAGAACCAAAGGCGACATGAGGGAAAACTTTTTTACGCAGTGAGTGGTTAGGATCTGGAATGCACTGCCTGAAAGGGTGGTGGAGGCAGATTCAATCACGGCTTTCAAAAGGGAATTGGATAAGTACCTGAAGGAAAAAAATTTGCAGGGCTACGAGGAAAGGGCAGGGGAGCGGGACTAGCTGAAGTGCTCTTGCAGAGAGCCGGCACAGGTTCGATGGGCCGAATGGCCTCCGTCTGTGCTGTAACCATTCTATGATTCTGTGCATCACATTGACTGAAGCACAACATCGCAAAGCAGAACTGTCCTCAACTACTGGGCTCACGTGAAGTGCCGATGTTTAAATATGACTGAGCTAATATTTCCACTCTCAAACATGATCATGATCCAGCCAATGGGTACTGGTGTGATTTATGTATTGAAACAGCATTACAAGAAATATTTGGTCCAAAAAGTGATTGCTGCGCATGATGCTTGCATGCACTTTTTTTTTTGAAGTTCTGCAGCCAATCCACACGTTCTATTCACCATGGAAGCAGCTGACAGCGGAATCCATTGGCAATTGCTTTCGATGTTGTAAATTCACCAACAGAGAAAGCAGCCACATCTGACATAGTCGAGGGTCCCACATAGAGACCAAAGCTACAAATCTCTTAGCGCATGAGTTCTCTGTTGTGACTTCCAGCAGACACGAAGTTTGAATCAATTGTGGGCATTGATAAGGAAGTTCTTTGTCTTGAAATTACTGATTCTGTGCAGGAGGATGCAACTGCTAGTGGCAGTGAGAGTGAGGAAGAGGCCTGAGTAAGTGGATCCAGTAAAAAGATAGAGGTAGAGGAACCAGTTCCCCAGAGCCATGTCTTCAATTATGTGTGATTGCTTAAGAAGTATCTGACAACTAAGCCAATGTCCAGATGGAACTTTTTGTTGTGCTAAATAGGATTGACAATTTTGTGGTTTGATGTGCTACCGGCAGGAAGTAAACCACTTACTCACTAATAACCTGCTCATCGATGCTCAGTTTGGGTTCCGCCAACGCCACTCGGCTCCAGACCTCATTACAGCCTTGGTCCAAACATGGACAAAAGAGCTGAATTCCAGAGGTGAGAGTGACTGCCCTTGACATCAAGGCAGTATTTGACCGAGTGTGGCATCAAGTAGTCCTGGTAAAATTGAAGTCAATGGGAATCAGGGGGAAAACTCTCCACTGATTGGAGTCATACCTAGCACAAAGGAAGATGATTGTGGTTGTTGGAGGCCAATCATCTCAGCCCCAGGACATCGCTGCAGGAGTTCCTTAGGGCAGTGTCCTAGGCCCAACCATCTTCAGCTACTTCATCAATGACCTTCTCTTCATCATAAGGTCAGAAGTGGAGATGTTCGCTGATGATTGCACAGTGTTCAGTGCCTTTCGCAACTCCTCAGATAATGAAGCTGTCCATGCCCGCATGCAGCAAGACCTGGACGACATTTAGGCTTGGGCTGATAGGTGGCAAGTAACATTTGCGCCACACAAGTGCCAGGCAATAACTATCTCAAACAAGAGAGTGTCTAGCCACCTCCCCTTGACATTACCATCGCCGAATCCCCCATCAACATCCAAGGGGTCACCATTGACCGGAAACTTAACTGGACCAGCCACATAAATACTGTGGCTACAAGAGCAGGGCAGAGGCTGGGTATTCTGCGATGAGTGTCTCACCTCCTGACTCCCCAAAGCCTTTCCACAATCTACAAGGCACAAGTCAGGAGTGTGATGGAATACTCTCCACTTGCCTAGATGAGTGCAGTTCCAACAACACTCAAGAGGCTCGACACCATCCAGGACAAAACAGCCCACTTGATGGCACCCTATCCACCACCTTAAACATTCACTCCCTCCACCACTGGCGCACCGTGGCTGCAGTGTGTACCATCTACAATATGCATTGCAGCAACTCGCCAAGGCTTCTACAACAGCACCTCCCAAACCCATGATCTCTGCCACCTAGAAGGACAAGGGCAGCGGGCGCATGGGAACATCATCAACTCAAAGTTCCCCTCCAAGTCACACACCATCCTGACTTAGAAATATATCGCCATTCCTTCATCATTGCCATGTCAAAATTCAAGAACTCCCTCCCCAATAGCAGTATGGGAGTACCTTCACCACAGGGACTGCAGCGGTTCAAGAAAGCAGCTCACCACCACCTTCTCAAGGGCAATAAATGCTGGCCTTGCCAGCGACGCCCACATCCCAGGAATGAATTAAAAAAAACCTGAATATTTCGCCGCAAAATGAATGAACTTTGCGTTGCACAGCTTGTAAAGTGCTCAAGTTTCTACCATTTGCATTTCACTATTTGTTTTGATGTTTTGTGGTGCTTCTTAGGGCTGGATTTTAATGTGCTGACGTGCTAGGAGCCGGGGTCCAATACTGCATGGGAGACCTAGAAATGTTAAGTGCATCTGTCAGTGGCTTTTTAACTCAGCCACCTCATTATCATTTTACTTCGGGGTTTCCCATCCAATCAGCGGCCGTGATGTGGACCCTCATGATGCAATCTCAACTCCAGTATTTAAAGGGACACTCCAAGCTTGCAAATTTAAAGAGTTGGAGTTGGCTGTCAGAGAACTGGAAGTGTTGCAATGGAGTCAAGACGGGAAAAGGCTGCGTCCTGCTTCACGGATACCTCCCTGTATGTGTTGCTGGGGAGCTGTGAGGATTAGGAGAGAGATACCCTTCCCTAGCAACGGGGCGGGGGGGGGGGGGGGGGGGGCGCGGGGGTGTGAAGAAGCCTGCTACTGAGACAAAGAATGCATGGTTGGAGGTTGCCAAGGAGGTCAGCAGCAGGAGCGTGATGCCACGCTCCTGGATTCAATGCAGAAAGCGGTTTAATGACCTAAGCAGGGCAGGAAAGGAGAGTACAGTGTCACATTCACCTACATCCTGCTGTGTGCATCACCCCACCTTGTCACTCTGCCTTCTCAAGTCTACACCATCACATCACCCCTCACACCCACTTATCCTGCAAGTGCACCCATCCTTCTCTTTGTATCTACTTCCTCACATCCCCATCTATCCATCCACCACTCCCACTCATCCTTATGCAATGTCATGCCTCTCCCTTATAGTTACCCTCATCAAATGCACTCCATCCATCGGATGAATACATGCTATTACACTCACCAGTCTCTTCTTTCCCTCCTTGCAGGAGAAGAGAGCACAGAGCACCATGGAGAGGGAGAGAACCAGAGGGGTCCCTCTGCCGATCACGCAGCTCATAACTGCAGAGGAGGCGGCACTGGAAATACGTGCCGTTTCAGCGCCCCTGGCTGTCGGAGAGGGGGAGACGGGGAGCTTCCAGCCACCCACATGTCATACGGCATCTGTCATGTTGACTTGGTTTCAACAGAAAGTGAAATATGATCATCTTCATGATAAACGTGCAACCTTCTTACTTTGCCAGGACTAATTCATGTCTTTTAACTCCCACAGGACCTTCACGCATGCAGCAGGAGTCGGTGGACGTGGCAGGCGACAAGCACTCGGAAGAGTTGAGTTCTTCTGAGGGTGCACCATCACAGGAATCATGCAGACCATGCACCAGCTCAGATACTCACACTTCAGTGGGACCAGCAAGACAGAAAGTTGGGTTTTCACCTGGTGACTCACACTTCACAAATGAGCAAGAGCAGATGGTGGAGACAGGGATAGCAGTGGAGAGTCCACATCGGAGGGCGAAGCGCCTCTCAGCTCTGCTCAGCTGTACACAGATGCTGTATCCCGGTGGCCGTCAATGAAAAGGAGAATCGTTGAGCAGCAGCAGCAGAGAATGTGCGATGCATTGACAGGCCTTCAAAGTAGACTCACCACGATTGCAGAGATTGGAGGAGCAGGAAGCGTGATGTTTGCATTTTCTTGTGACATGGGTCCACTGGTGCAGCCTAAGTGAAACTTGCATTAATAAGGGCATTCCTGGCATCCTAGGCAGCAATGTGAGCAGCTGGGGGTGCATTGCCGTCATCACCCTCCTCCTCCTATTTTTCCTCCCTCCCCCCCCCCCCCCCCGAATTGTCCGAGGAGGATCTGAGCTCTTCGCCTTGTTCCTCCTGCAGGTCCAAGCCTCGCAGTTGTGCAATGTTGTGCAGACCGCGACCATTCTGGACACCCTGGCTGGTGTGTACTGAAGGGCCCCTCCAGATCTGGCCAGGCACCTGAAGTGCATCTTCTGCATGATGGCCTGTTCAATCACACATCTGGTGGTGATATGGCACGTGCTGTTGGGCTTCAGTGGTCGGGTTTCTGACGGGTGTTATGAGCCAAATTTGTAGCAGGTATCCCTTGTCGCCTAGCAGCCGCCCCTTAAGTCTGCTTTCAGGTCCGAAGAGATCAGGAAACTTGGACTGCTGCAGGACGAAAGCATCATGGCAGCTGCCCGGGAATCCTGCGCACACCTGCATAAATAACTTTTTGTGGTTGCACACCAGCTGCACATTGACGAATACTCCTGCTTGTTCTGGGGGTGCCCGGATTGCAACATGTGTGCAGTCGATGGCGCCCTGCACCCATGGGAAACTAGCCAGAGCCGCTCATTCTAACTGGCACCATTGCTGGCAAAGTTGACATAACTGCCAACCCTGGCAAACAAGCCATCAGTCACCTGTCTTATGCATTTGTAGGCGGCCGACTGGGAGATCCTGGATATGTCTGCGGCAGAGCCCTGAAAGCATCCTGCAGGCAAACAAATTGAGGGTGGTGGTGACTTTGAGAGCAACTGGTAACACATGGCCACCAGGTCCAGCAGACAGCAGGTCTTCTGCTAGGAGGCTGCAGATGTCTGCCACTACCTAATGTGACATCCTGAGCCTCCTGAAACACTTGTGTTCAGACATGTCAAGGAAACCCAGCCTCTGCCTGTAGATTCTGTTTCGTCGGTATTGCCTCCTGCGAGCTGCGCCTCTCTGCTGCTCCCCTCTCTGCTGTGGACCCACAGGTCTGTAAGTAGCAGGCTGCTGCAGGTGCTGTTGCTGGTCTTCTTGGTGGTCCGTACTAAGGCAGCATAAATGGCACCCATTGTGATGTGATAGAGCAAGCCTCCAAAGTGTAGAGAGTAACCTCTCAGAAAAAGTACTGTGAACAATCCCTTTCCCACAAGCAAGTAAGAAAGCAGCTGTGAGTACAGATTATTTATTGGCATATATCCCTGAGATTGATTCAGCCCCCTCAATTGCCATTGTGTATCTGCCTTGCTTTCACTGGCGAGTTTCAGGAAGCCCGGGAAACCTGTGGACCCGACGTTTAAGTCAAAAATGTGTTGCAATATCGCTCTAATTGGGCGATTAACATACGGTAACTGGCAGCCCGCCTCTCCAGAGGGGGTTGTGCGCATGCAGCCTAATGCGCTAGAGTTAAATACGGATGTCGGCGGGTTGGAGCCGACTTTCCGACATGCTGACATTTTTCTCGGTTCTAACCTCCCACCCACACCCAAAGCCACGAGCTCTTCCAGATTAAAACTCAGCCCTTGGCGTTCCTGTAGTGTTTTGTTATGCTGTTCCATTAAAATTGTTTAATTTGAACTGATCTTTTCAAGCAAAAAGTGACTGAATTACCAATAGCCTGCAATATCTGTACTGATGTGTATACACACACACACAATATCAGTACTTGTCACATCCTATTATTTATTAAATATCTGAGACAATTTTCCAAAGAATAAATGGTATATATTCAGCATTCCAATACTTGTGTACTTGTTCATAATAGCGTACATACCTTTGCTATTCTGTCAGCAGTCTCCTTGCAGAATTGGGTAGGGTTATCAAAATGTTGAATTAAATGAGGTAGCAGGCATAGAATATTTAATGGGAATCCTGAAAATAAACACAAGTCTGGTCAAACAGATCACATCAAGAGGACCTTTCTATAGTTACTAACTTAATCAGGAATAATAAATAAATGCCCATGAATTAGATTCCACATAAGTTAATACTGCACTTATGAAAATGACTACAAAAAGATTCCTCATTACTAATTGAACTGCGATTTAAATTGTTATCTGACTGATAGAATAGCACAATATGTTGCATTCTTATTAATATGGAGCCTTTTTTAGCTGGTAAGTCAATAAAGCTAGAAGATTCCTCTCCATAAGTAGTGATTGCTGCACAACTGGTGTTTGTAGTTTTTTTGGTAATTACTGAAATTACTATTAATTCTAATCGATTTACAGTGAATCGAATGCATGTGAATCAATAGGAACACTTAAGTTACATTAATCTATTTCAGTATTGTAGTGTGAAGTATTTTGGATGGAGATCTAGGATGACCATTCAAGTGAACTAGATCTTTGGATTTTGATCAGTAACTTAAAATTATGCTGATTTAACAAAACTGAAAACAGGCATGAAATAAACAAGTTTAAGATAAGATGCATCAAAATTTTGAATTGTTTTTGTAAATATTCAACAGAAAACTTCGAGGAACTTCAAATCTAATAAAGTATTTTTAAGTTATTCAGGCAGTAAAGTGTTGTGTGTGGATATATGTGCAGCTATTATTGTCCACAGACCTATTCATAGAATCATAGATTTTATAGCACAGCAGGAGGTGATTTGGTCCACCATACCTGTGCCAGTTCTTCAACTGGAACTATCTACTCTAATCCCATCTTCTTGCCTTTTCTCATATGCTTTTTAAAAATGTATCCAATTCATCTTTATCCGATAGCCACATGTGGCAAAGCATTCCGTGTTCTAATTGCCCTCAGTGCAAAAATAAAATTCTTCTAACTTCTCCCTTTGGTGCTCTCGTAATAATCCATATTCTCTACCCTCTCGTTACTGATTTGCTAACAGTGGAAACAGTCTTTCACTATTTACTTTCTCAAAATCTTTCAAAATTTTGAAAATCTTTATTAGATCTCCTCTTAACCTCTGTTCTTAAGGAAAAGGCTCCAATCATTTTCAGCCTTTCTTCATAATCTCTCATTTAAGGCATAATCCTAGTGAGTTTTCACTGTACCATGGCTCTCATATCCTTCCTATAATTAGGGTACTCAGAATGCCAGGCAATACTTCAACTGTGGCTTAACCAATGTTTTATATAAATTCAACATCACTTCTTTGCTTTTATATTCGATGCCCTTGTGTATAAAACCCAGAATCCCATTTGCTTTTTTTATGGCCTTTTCTAACTCCGCTCCCAGATCCAAGTATCTGCACCCATAGATCTCTCTTTCAAAAGAGAGGAAGTCAATAATGATGTGGATAAACATAAGTAGTCTTTTAAGGTATTTTTGTGATACAAAGGAAGAATGGACAGTGCTACAATGTAAGTACTCACATTTCTGTGGTGGAAGAATTAATATGAGCAATGGGGTAATTTGTCTATGGTTTTAAAACTATTACATTCCGGGCTATCTCCCAGTTCATCATAAAGGAAGCTTCTATATGCAGGCATGTATCTCTCAAGCTTACCCTCATGCATGTATTGTACTGGATGTAGGACTAACAATATACCCTTTTACTGCTGAGTAGGGAAGCCTACTGTTTACTCCTGATCTCTCAGATCGTTGAAAAAACATCACAGGGTAAACTCCAAATTGTTTATTACAAAAAAATATATACCCAGAAGCAAGTAAAGTCAGCAAATAAAAAAGCAATACAGTACTTAACTCTCACTGATACTTTGAGCTGAGTCTTTTGATGAGCTTTTTACATAAGTACATACTTCTGCACTCAGTTCTGTCTCACCACAATCGCCTAGAAATACAGTTGAGCTGAGTGAACTAAAGAAAAGAAGCAATCACAACGCCTTTACGCCAAAGAAGCCTTCCATAACCGGGATGCTAATGGCTTTCCTAGCAGGATACCTCAATGCAACAACCATCACAGATAAGGCATCTACCTCTTTCTTGTAGTGACAATCATGCAAACATTGAGGAATTAATCAATCCAATTTTGTCCTAGTAGGGGTCTGTCTGCAAGTAATTGATATAAACTAAGGTGGGATTTCCTTTATAGTTAATACCTAAACTCCAAACAAGATTTGTGTTATTTGCCTCATGCAGGCAATAGAAATCCCTTTTAGAAAGCAGTCAACACAAACTGGTTTAAATTTGGCATTAACGTGTAACATCTCCAGACAGCTTTATAATCTTCCTGTATACAGGTCATCAAACTAACAGGATGAAAAAAAAACTTAACAGAAATGGCAGCCTGGCCTCTCTACAATTTAAATGAAAAGATATAACCTACAAATGTTATAATTTGAAAAAGGAAGGAACCCCTTTTCCATCACAACCATTAGGACCTAGGTGATTTAAAGATTGTTTCAGATTTCCAGCATATGCAGTTTTTTCCTTTTTGTTTCTATACTCATACTCCACTGATCTGGAAATATAACTCCTCATTCTGTTTGCTTTGTTGATTGCTGCTCTGCAATGACTGAACATGGTCAATGCTGAGTTGACAATCATTCCCAGATTTCATCCAGCCTCTCCTCTAAATCCCACTGGGCAACACCTGGCAATTATTTAATTGCATTGAAATTCATCTGCTATAGTCTGGACCACTTGCAAATTTTGTCTTTTTGTTTTGCAGTTCTTTAGCTACTTTACCAGACTCAACTGCTCATTCTACTTTGATATCATCTGTGAATTTGGCCAACCTGCATTGGATTTTGGAATTCAAAATGTTTATGTAGATTTGAAAAAATCAATCTCTGGGGCACTCCACACAGTATATCCGCCCAGCGCAACATCGTAGAATTTCACAGCACAGGAGGCCATTTGGTCTATCACACCTATGCGGGCTCTCTGTAATGAGCTAACCACTCACCTAACCTTTCAATTTTTTTTCTTTTTCAAATTTTTATCCACTTCTCTTTTAAAAGTTATTGTGGATTTTACTCTCATCAGCATTTCTGGTAAGGCATTCCACATCCTCAGTTACTCTATTTATAAAATCGAGGATCTTGTATGTTTTTTTGTACCAATTTTATCAACTTGTCCACCCATTTATAAGATTTGAGCATCTGAACTCCTACGTCTCTTCTCAGGCTGAACCAAATTGTTTGCAACCTCAGCATCCTGTTTGACCCCGAGCTGAGTTTCCAACACCATATCCTCTCAGTCAAAAAGACCGCTTACTTCAACCTCTATAACATTGACAGTTTCTGCCCTTGCCTTAGCATTAGACCATCTTCTGCTGAAACACTCATCGATGCTTTTGTTACCTCTAGATTCAACTACTCCAATGCTCTCCTGGCCAGCCTCCGATCTTCCACCCTCCATAAACCTGAGCTCATCAAAAACTCTGCTGCCCAATATCCTAACCCACACCTGTTCACCAATCACCCCTGTGCTCACTGACCTACACTGGTTCTCGGTCCACCAACACCTCAAATTTAAAATGATCATCCTTGTGTTCCAATCCCTCCATGGCCTAGCCCCATCCTAACTCTGTAACCTCTTCCAGCCTGGGAGCTCTGCGTTCCTCCAATTCTGGCCCCTTGTACATCCCCCCACTTCCTTAGTCCCACCATTGGTGGCCGTGCCTTTAGCCTAATCATTTAGAAACAGCAGTAGTGCCTCATGATTACCAAGTAGCTAATCTTTAAAAAAGGATGGCCCAGGAAACTATAGGCCTGTGAGCCTAACATACTTTGTTTTCAAGTATTAGAAGGCATTCTGAAAAAAGGAGCAATGAAACACAAAGATAGGTAATGCATGGGAAGAGGAAGTCAGCATGAACTTAGGAAGGGACGTCTACCCAACAAATTTACTGGAGTTCTTCAATGAAATGACAGGCCTTGATGACTGGCATTTCTGTGGCTGTGATCTATTTATATTTCAGAAAGGCTTTTCATACTGTGCTACACAAGCAATTATTCCATACGGTAGAAAAGCATAGAATAGGAAACAAGCATCTGGCCTGGGTTTTTAAATCTGGTTTTCCGCCTCTCCCAGGAGATCACATGGTTTCGGGTGGGGTGGAGAGTATATAAGATATCGCAATTGTGTGGGATAGGCGCGATGGACCAGAGGGTCTCTAAGACCTGTCATTGTTCGTATGTTTGAAAATTGGCTAAACTAGAATGCATCAATATCAGGGTACCACAGGGATCAGTGCTGGGGCCATTGCTGGTTACAGTGTATATAAATGATTTGTAGCTATGGACAGAAACAAAGCTGACTAACTTTGCGAATGACACCAAATTGGGAAAGGTTGGAGGGGGGGGGGCGGGGGCGGGGGGGAGGTTTCAAGCTACAGGGAACAGGGAAACCAATTGCAAAAGGGATAGATTGGAAAGGCGGGCCGATAAGTGGAAATGGCATTTAATGTGGACAACATAATGAGACTAGGGAAGCAAAATAAATGTAATGGCTCTAGATTACAGGACATACTACAGGAACGGGTTCTAGGCGTATATGTGTCACATTGGAATCATCACTGCATTAAGTGGGAGCAGTAAGGAAAGCTAACCAGTTTTGGGATGTAGTACAAATCATAGGAGTTGTAATGAGTCTGTACAAGGCACTGATACAGCCACAGCTAGAGTACTGTGTACAGTTCTGGTCACCATACTTCAGCAAAAATAACCAGACAACAGAGGCAGTACAGTCAGCGGCAACCAAGCTGATACCAAACTAAGGCATCTGAGCCTGGGATTGTTTATTGTAGAAAAAAGAAAAAACCTCAGGGGCAATATTATTCAAATATTCAAGATCCTTATGGCGAGAGATAAATGAACTCGATAATATGTCTAGAACTAAGGACTCAAGCTTAGAAGGGGCTAGTGCACAGACTTAACTACCTTATAGAGGTTGGTGAACATGTAGAATGACTGACCAGGGAGGCAGAGAGGCAAATAGTGCGAAAAAAATTAAGGGAGAATTGGATAGATATTTGAGGTAAAAGTTTTTGGAACCAGCCAAGTGGACAATATTGTCTTTTCTGGTCTGCACTTTCCTATGTTCTCAGTTGTTGCAGTGCTGCGTTGAACCTGGGCTTCACAGGAGATGAAGGAGAATGTCTGATACAGCTTTCTTGACTATCCGCAAATTCTCATTTAAATAGAGTAAGATTTTGTTAGAAATACATACTGATAAAGCAAGAATGACATGTGAAGAAGGCTTGAAGATGAAAATCAAAAACATACCTGAAGATGAAAATCAAAAACATACCTGCCACCTGAGCTGGATCCACCAGAGTGTGTCTAGAGATGGAAATTAGTTTGCTCAGAAGATGAACAGTCATCTCCTGAGTGGAAGCTGAGGTAAAGCCCTTAAGGAATAACTGTTGGAGGCCAGGAAAGCTGTTCCATTTCAGCTTGCTCTGCACTTTTTCAATCTTCTCCCGACTCTCCGATTTATCCAGAGGCAAATGTGTGAGCAGTTTGTTGAGCAGTTTTAGTGCCAAAAGGTATTCATACTCATAGTCTGACTCTAGTAGGGCCGTAGCTATCCAGAAAATGGTGGCCATCAGGCTACTCGGGTCAGTAGTTGGCTGCTGGTCAGGCATTTCTCCCTCTCTAAGAGAGGATAGGCTTCGAGTCCTTGCTAAGTTACCATAGTTCATCCTCCCATCCAAAATATCCAGTGTATTACTTCGACGTCTGTCACACCGCCTGTCTCCCAGCAGACTGGCTCGCAAGGAGTTACTTCTTGCATGACAACTATAATGAGTTAGGAAACCACTGGTACTGAGTGGGCTTGTGCTTAGGTTTAGTTGTCCAGTGCTTTTCCTGTTAGCTGCCAACTTGGTGCCCATTAAGGAATCAGTCAAATGTGTTCTATAAGATGGAGACAAATACAAAAGATCATTTGGCATGTTTAAGGGGCATGTGTACTTTAATATTAGTCTGTGTAAATACAACTAATGACAACTTGCTTTCTGTCCACTAATTAATTTTCTTTATGGTTCTTGTCCTCATTTTCAAATCCTCCCATAGTCTTGTTTCACCTTAATTTAATAATTTTCTCCACAACTGTATATCCCAGCCAGCCTACATCCTCCACTCTGAATTATTGCTTGTTCACCCAACTGCACCATTGAAGGTCGATCATTCAGGGCCACTTTCAAAATCTCTTCCAAACCACTTCAGCTTGCTATCACTATCCTTTCCTTTAAAGATCTCCATGACCATGTTTAAATTTCCCCGACCCAATTCTGACTTCTCCTTTCCCCTTGTAAAGTGCTTGGATACGTTCTTCTGATCAAGATGCACTATATAAATACAAATTTCTGTTGTTGACAAATATAGAATTGCATTATATGTACACACTATACTCAGTCACAAATAGCCTATTGTATTCTGGAAATATTTGTACACAGAGGTGCCAAAATGGAAGTATATGCAAACTGCTGATAGTTGATTTGTATGTTAGATCTACATCTTTCCTGTTTTAAGCTCATTTAAGCTCTTTTCCCCCTTGAACACTCTCTTCAGAACAGCAGCCGAGGGTCAGTGACCTGCATCCAGGCCTTTACCCATGCTGCTGCCCCGAACCAGTCAGTAGGAGCTAAGCCAGAGTATCCTTGGGACAATTCTCCCTCCCTCCATTCAGCATTTCCCTGCAACAACATGGTGATCAGAAGCTCAGTTAAGTGGGCGGAGGATTAAAGTTACATCTTTCCAATCATGCTGCAATAAATTATACTACAAATTGGTATCCCATTACATTACCTAGTTTTTCTTTCCTGGTGAGGCATTTGGACATCAGCCTTTATTTGGAATACCAAAATATTCTAACAAGAGATTATAGTTCGAGTTTTGGGTTACAATTGAATTTTAAAAAAGAACAGTAAACTTGTTTTTTTAGACAGAGAACTTCAAGTTATTTTTTAAAGAAAAAAAATCAACATAAAAATAGAGCTCCTCTGGGCAATGAAAAAAACACAGGTTGCAATATTCTGTTCAGCCCAGAGGTCTCCTGCATCCTAAAGGCTCATATTACTCCATCTTGTGCACTATATTGAACTAAAAACACCAGTGTGCTTGCGTACAAATAACTTTAAATTTCCAAATCATGGAAAGGTATAGGCTTCTGAGAGTGCCAGAATAGCTTGCGAGAGATCAATGTAGTTTCTGGATGTAGAAAAGCCACATAACCAGGTCATTTGTCCCAGTTCTGATGAAGGGTCATCGACCTGAAATGCTAATTCTGTTTCTCTCTCCACAGATGCTGCCTGACCTGCTGAGTATTTCCAGCATTTTCTGTTTTTATTTGCATGACATGTGTGCTGGAGAATGCTTTGAAACCAAACCAAGCATTAGATAAGGTGCCACACAAGAGGTTATTAAACAAAATGAGGGCTCATGGGATTGGGGGTAATATACGAGCATGGATTGAGGATTGGTTAACGGACAGAAAACAGAGAGTAGGAATAAACCGGTCATTTTCAGGTTGGCAGGCTGTAACTAGTGGGGTACCGCAAGGATCAGTGCTTGGGCCTCAGCTATTCACAATCTACATCAATGATTTGGATGAGGGGACCAAATGTAATATATCCAAGTTTGCTGATGATACAAAGCTGGGTGGGAATATAAGTTGTGAGGAGGATGCAAGGAGGCTTCAAGGGGATATAGACAGGCTAAGTGAGTGGGCAAGAACATGGCAAATGGAATATAATGTGGAGAAATGTGAAGTTATCCACTTTGGTAGGAAAAATAGAAAAGCAGAGTATTTTTTAAATGGTGAGAGATTGGGAAATGTTGGTATTCAGAGGGACCTGGGTGTCCTTGTACATGAATCACTGAAAGTTAACATGCAGGTGCAGCAAACAATTAGGAAAGCAAATGGTATGTTGGCCTTTATTACAAGAGGATTTGAGTATAAGAGTAAAGTCATCTTACTGCAATTATATAGGGCCCTGGTGAGACCACAACTGGAGTATTGTGTACAATTTTGGTCTCCTTACCTAAGGAAGGATATACTTGCCATAGAGGGAGTGCAATGAAAGTTCGCCAGACAGGTTCCTGGGATGAGGGGATTGTCCTATGAGGAGAGATTGAGTAGACTAGGCCTATATTCTCTGGAGTTTAGAAGAATGAGAGGTGATCTCATTGAAACATACAAAATTCTTACAGGACTTGACAGGGTAGATGCAGGGAGGATGTTTCCCCTGGCTGGGGAGTCTAGAACCAGGGGTCACAGTCTCAGAATAAGGGGTCGGCCATTTAGGACTGAGATGAGGAGAAATTTCTTCACTCAGAGGGTGGTGAATCTTTGGAATTCTCTACCCCAGAGGGCTGTGGAGGCTCAGTCGTTGAGTATATTCAAGACAGAGATCGATAGATTTTTGAATATTGAGGGAATCAAGGGATATGGGGATAGTGCAGGAAAGTGGAGATGAGGTAGATCAGCCATGATCTTATTGAATGGCGGAGCAGGCTCGAAGGGCCAAATGGCCTACTCCTGCTCCTATTTCTTATGTTCTTAAGCCTTTAGTTACACGTATTTAAATATAAAAAAGATGTATGCAGGGGTTAAACTATGTAACCTTTAAAGACAGACATAAAATGAAATGAATACTAATAGTCAATTGTCAAATCATCAAATATACCACATGTAAAGTCACAAGTACTTACTGAGAAAGTGCAGAAAGCAGATCATAATGCTTTATAGTGTCTGCTAATGTGTCAATGGCAGACTCAAGAGTGAGCAGCAGTTCTATAACAAAACCCTGTTAACAGAAACATTAACATGAAATTTCACAATTGTAAGTATACAAATACAGAGGTGTGCAAGTTAAATAAACTTTTGTTAAGAGGCTGGATGACTGAGAAGGAGTGAACTGAAAGAGATGAATGAGAAGGGATGTTATCTTTTTAAATGAACTTTCCAGAAAGGTTACTGAATAGACATCAGGAACAGGAACTGCAGCTGATTTTCCCCCTGCCCAGTCTAAATGAGTTGAGGCCAATTGTACAATCTCAACCACTGCCCTGGCTGAGATCAGCTAACTCGACATACACCTCAGAGCAAGCCTGGGTCCCTCTAGGGTGTAAGACTTAATGCTAGATGTAGCAGAGAATTCAAATTAACATCAAATGTATTGTTGCAATAGACTGACTTCATCTATATAAATCAAACATCAAAAAATGTTACTGTTTTTTTAATGATGCGTTTCATTATCTGAAATTATAGTAATGTAGGTATGTTAATGGATCAACCCCGATTAATCTTTCACTAACCAACAGTCAGATAACTCTTTACCACTGTGGCTTCTGGCTCAATGTTTTTTTTAAAATTATGTGAATACAATTGTGCATTGAGACACAGCTGCAAATGTAACTTAAGACATTTTCCATAATTAATGTGCAGAATTATTTTGTTACTTTCATTACAAGTTGATTATTTACCTGAGCCTCTTCCCCTGCATCTCCAACTGTTTCAACAAGTCTTGACAGTACATCAGAGAGTGTAGATACAGTTAATGGTTGTTTTAGGGCTCTGAAGATCTGGAATGACCTTCCAGCATAATGTCTGTTAGAACATGAAAGTGCTGTCTGCAAGGCCACTTCACTGAGAAGCTGCTCCAGCTGAAAACCTAGTTTGGTGAGAAACAAATAAAACAGAAAAAGAGAGCTAGATTAAAATTCAAAGTGTTCAGATTGTGAACAGGTATTTTTGAGAATTTGCAAAAAAATGTATGCATTCTGATTACCTGATCTTGATTGCTTGAATATGGACATTACATGTTTTAAAAACACAGTTAATTGTTCAGCAGTTTTAATGTTTGGGTTCTTCGGAGAGACATCTTCATGGTTCCAAAGTGGCCCTCGTTTTCTTTTAGAATTGAAGATAAAAGATGTTTTTATAAGTGTTAAAATATAAACAGTTATTATTTTCCCATTATGTAAAATAAATCTAATTAAACATGGTGGAATGGAATTTCCTGTGGGGGCATAATCAAGAAGTTACCCCCAAAATTTCACCCATTCAGCTGATGTAAATTTACACCGAAATGTCCTGTGAACCTAATTTGACTACCCTGGAACGCAAGAATGGGTGTAAATGGCCAATATGATTTGAACATAATTTGAACGCAACCGATGGGGCCTCAAAGAATTAGGGTGGGACCCTATAAAAGTGAGGGACTTTTTTACCCTTCAGAGTGAGAATGTAAACTAAGTGGCAGACAGTTCGCTGTCTTAAAGATTTTTCAGTAATTCATTTAAATTGCTCAACGTTGTCTCAACATTTTCCCTCCTCACAGATGAGTGCTATCGAATCAGATAATGCTACCATGAAGATGATATTCTGCAGAGGGTGATGTGCAGGCCCTCCTGAATGGTTACTCAGCTCCCCCATATCCCAGCCCCCATGCGCAGACAGGAGGTGGGGGGTGGAAGGATGTGACAGAGGCAGAGTGCCACATCCGTATTCCCCAGGACGGCAGAGCAGTGTCGCAAAAAGTTCAATGATCTGATAAGAACAGGGAAGGTAAGACACTCAATGTGCTCTCCCTTTCTTCCTTGCTCACCGTGGGCACCACCACACTCAAGTCAGAGAGGTGGAACTCCATGATCAGTGACCACACATCTAAAATCATGGAAGGCTGGTCACCAGTTAAGCCCAGTTGCACCTTCAATTGTTGCACATACAGGCTGGAATTTTCACCTTAGAGTTGGGGCGGATGTGTGTGGGCCATGTAGCGGGTTGCCATCCCAAAGTTTTCAACAGCGCGTTCTGCACTGCGTGTTTAACTGAATTGGATCAATTGAAACAGTCATGTGGGTTTCCTGGCCAATTAAATGGAGCGGGTCTGATGACATCACCGATGACTCGCTTTCAGTTCAGATATTTAAAGGAGCCTTGCACACATCGCAGTTGAAAGTTGTTGGAAGAGGTTTACAGGTGGTTGGGAGAGGTGGCTATTGTTATATAATTGAAGACTTTTGTGAGGGTGCAAGGAAGGTTGGAGTCACAGTGGCAGAAGGCTGCACCCAGGTTCTCGGATGCCTCCCTGGAAGTCCTGGTTCAGGGAGTCAGAACACAGAGGGGAGGTCCTATTCCCTGGCGGTGGGAGACAGAGAGAGGGGGACCTCCCAGCAACCTGGTGACAGAATTAAATATCCCACATGGCATACAACAGTCAGCAGCCAGTGAAATATCATCATGTGCATAATGGTAACGTTACACAATCTTATCATAAGAGGTCAAATTCATGTCTTTACTCTCCCACAGGTCGATCAAGTGCCCCCCTCACTGTCCAGCCAGAGGATGAAGACGACTCCTCAGGGGAAGCTCCATTTCTCAGAGGGTGCACTGTCACCAGCCCTATGCGTAGCCAGCACCAGCGCAGATACGCACACGTCGGTAGGTCTTGCGAGACATAGAGTAGTGTTGTCTCATACATCACAAGTGAGCAAGAGCAGATGGTGGAGACAGGGACAGCAGTGGAGAGTCCTCACCGTAGGGTGCAGACGCTCCAAGCTCTGCTCAGCTGGATGCAGATGGTGAACCTCGGGAGTCGTTGACAAAGAGGTTGATCTTGGAGGAGCAGCAACAAACGCACGAGGCTCTGGCAGATTTTCCAGCCGCGATGTGCGCGATTATACAGAGAATTCAGGAGTCCATCTCCAACATGAGCAGCATCATATCCCAGGCAATGGCGATGATGTGCTCTTCCATGGAAAGGATGGCCACCTGCATGGAGCAGCTAATGCGCCAGTCAAACGAGAACATGCTTGCTGTGAACAACAGATTGCAGACTCGTATTGACCTCATCTCTAGAAGGGATAGCAACGAAGACTTGGGTGTTCATCGTCCCACTGATGTGCAGCAAGGGGCTCTCCAGCCCCTTGCTAACAGGGAAGAGCGGGTGGCCCATGAGAGGGATGATGGTGAGAGGGGACATTGGAAGTGGGGACTCTGTTCAAAGAACTCCCCCCTCAGTCAGAGCACCATATGCTGCCTCGGAACCCGCTGGCCGAGTCTGCCCCTGAGCAGTTGCAGGAGGAGCAGTCTGTGGCGGGGCCCTCACAGGCTCCAAAACCCAGAGGACGTCCGCCAAAAGTGTCGAAGCAGTCACAGCCGGGAAGTGAGCAGCCTGCCTCTACCTCTGCTGAAGTCACAGGGATTGCACTTCGTAGAAGCACTTGGGAAAGAAAAAGGACACAATCGTGGATGCACATGGGTGTTTGCCAAAATGTTCATGTTAAGTTTCAGTTCTACTTATGACGCACATAAATTTATTTCTTTGCACCACTTTCCTGTCTTGTCCATTTTTGCCTGCTACCTGGTAAGTGGCCTTGGCACTTGGAGTGAATAGTGAGACATTACTTAACCTCGAACAATGGGTGTTTGTTTGACAGGAATGGTTTGGTCATTTTAGGACTGCTCTGTGGTGTTGGGGACTGGGGTGGGGGGGGTGAAATTTGTACAGCATCTGGGAGCACTGGTGCAATTTAACTAAATCGGGCCATTATGAGGCCATCCCGGGCAGCAATGTGCACCGCTGCTGGTGCCATCTCCACCTCAAGTTCCTCCTCCTCCTCCTCCTCGTGTTCCACCTGTTCCTCCTCCTCCGAAGAGGCTGTGCGCTCTGCTCCTCCTGCAGCTCCAATCGTCACTGCTGCGCAACGTTGTGCAGTGCGCAGCATACGACGATGATTCTGGAGACCCTGGCTGGTACGTACTGAAGGGCCCCTCCAGATCTGTCAAGACATCTGAAGTGCATTTTCAGCATGCCGATTGTTTGCTCTATGACCCATCTGGTCGACAGAGAGGTGCAAGAACTATAGAGTAGTAATAATGGGGGACTTCAACTATCCTAATATAAACTGGGATCGTAATAGTGTTAAGGGCAGAGAAGGGGAAGAATTTCTCAAGTGCGTTCAGGGGAACTTTCTTGATCAGTACGTTTCCGGCCCGGTGAGGGAGGAGGCATTTCCGGATCTGTTTCTGGGGAATGAGGTAGGTCAATTGGAGCAAGTGTCAGTAGGTGAACATTTAGGGAACAGTGATCAGAATGTCACAAGGTTTAGATTAACTATGGAAAAGGACAAGGAGCAATGCCAATTTCAGTGGGATGAGAACAGATCTGGCCCGGGTAAACTGGAATCAAAGAATGGCAGGCAAAACTGTAGTGGAACAATGGGCTGCCTTTAATGGGGTAATAATTCGGGTAAAGTCGAGGTACATTCCAACGAGGGAGAAAGGTAGGGCAACTAAAATCAGAGCTTCATTGCTAACTGCCGCCGTGACATCGGCCAGCTCAATTTCTCTGCTCCCCTCACTCACTCCAACCTACCTCCCTCTGAACTTGCAGCACTCCATTCTCTCCGATCCAACCCTGACATTGTCATTAAACCTGCTGACAAGGGTGGCGCTGTTGTTGTTTGGCGAACCGACCTCTACCTAGCGGAAGTTGAACGCCAACTCTCTGACACCTCCTCCTACCTCCACCTGGACCATGACCCCACTACCGAACATCAAGCCACCGTGTCCAAGACTGTCACTGACCTCATCTCCTCTGGAGATCTTCCCCCCACGGCCGCCAACCTCATAGTTCCCCAACCCCGCACAGCCCGCTTCTACCTCCTTCCCAAGATCCACAAACAGGACTGCCCCGGTAGACCCATCGTTTCAGCCTGTTCTTGCCCCACGGAACTTATCTCTTCCTATCTCGACTCTATTTTTTCTCCCCTTGTCCAGTCTCTTCCCACCTACATCCGCGACTCTTCCGATGCCCTCCGCCATTTTAACAGTTTCCAGTTTCCCGGCCCCAACCGTCTCCTCTTCACTATGGACGTACAATCCCTCTACACCTCCATTCCCCACCAGGATGGCCTGAGGGCGCTCCGCTTCTTCCTTGAACAGAGGCCCAACCAGTCCCCATCCACCACCACCCTCCTCCGCCTGGCTGAACTTGTTCTCACATTGAACAACTTCTCCTTTGACTCTACCCATTTCCTCCAAATTAAAGGTGTTGCTATGGGTACCCGCATGGGTCCTAGCTATGCCTGCCTTTTCGTGGGATATGTGGAACACTCTTTGTTCCAGTCCTACTCGGGTCCCCTCCCTCACCTCTTTTTCCGGTACATTGATGACTGTATCGGTGCCGTCTCCTGCTCTCGCCCTGAACTAGAACATTTCATTCACTATGCTTCCAATTTCCACCCTTCCCTCACCTTCACATGGTCCATCTCCGACTCTTCCCTTCCTTTCCTCGACTTCTCCATCTCCATCTCTGGGGATAGGTTATTGACTAACATTCACTAAAAGCCCACCGACTCCCACAGCTACCTGGACTACACTTCCTCCCACCCCGCCTCCTGTAAGGACTCTATTCCATTCTCCCAGTTTCTCCGTCTCCGCCGCATCTGCTCTGATGATGCCACCTTCCATACCAGTGCTTCCGACATGTCTTCCTTTTTCCTCAACCGAGGATTCCCCTCTACCGTGGTCGACACGGCCCTCGACCGTGTCCGTTCTATCTCCCGCACATCTGCCCTCACCCCTGCCCCTCCCTCCCGGAACCACGATAGGGTTCCCCTTGTCCTCACCTTTCACCCCACCAGCCTCCACATTCAACGGATCATCCTCCGCCATTTCCGCCACCTCCAGCGTGATCCCACCACCAAACACATCTTCCCCTCACCTCCCCTTTCAGCATTCCGTAGGGACCGCTCCCTCCGCGACACCCTAGTCCACTCCTCTACCACCCCCAGCACCCCTTCCCCTTCGCCCGGCACCTTCCCGTGCACGCGCAGGAGATGCAACACATGCCCTTATACCTCCCCTCTTCCCACTGTCCAGGGCCCCAAACACCCCTTCCAGGTGAAACAGCGATTTACTTGTACTTCCTGTAATTTAGTATACTGTATTCGCTGCTCACGATGTGGACTCCTCTACATTGGGGAGACCAAACGCAGATTGGGTGACCGCTTTGCGGAACACCTCCGTTCAGTCCGTAAGGGGGACCCCGAGCTCCCGGTGGCCTGTCACTTTAATTCACCGCTTCACTCCCACTCTGACCTCACCGTCCTCGGCCTATTACACTGTTCCACGGAAGCTCAGCGTAAGCTCGAGGAACAGCACCTCATCTTTCGTTTAGGCACGCTACAGCCCTCTGGACTCAATATCGAGTTCAACAATTTTAGATCATAACCTCAGCTCCAATCACATTTATATTTTATTTTATCCACCCTTTTATTTGTCCCCCCCCACCTTTTTTTTCCTCCTAGAAGCTGGCAGCTGTCCTTCATTCTGCCAGTGGATTTCACACTTCATTCAGCCTTAATCTGTCACATTAACACCACCTCTAGCCTTGCATATCTCTTAATGTCTCTTAATGTCTCTTCATCTCCACCTTTGTTCCTTTATCCCCTCCCCCTTTTCCCAGCCTTAAATCTATTTGATTTCCGGCTCTTCCCAGTTCTGATGAAAGGTCATCGACCTGAAACGTTAACTCTCTTTCTCTCTCCACGGATGCTGCCTGGCCTGCTGAGTTTTTCCAGCGTTTTCTGTTGTTATTTAAAATCAGAGCTCCCTGGATGACGAAACAGATGGAGAATATGATGAAGCAGAAAAAGAGCACGTATGACAGATGTCAAGTTGCAAATACATCTGAGAATCAGGCTATATATAGAAAGGTCAGAGGAAAAGTGAGAAAGAAAATTAGAGGGGCAAAGAAAGGATATGAGAATAGAATGGCAGCCAACATAAAAGGTAATCCAAAGTCTTCTTTAGGCATATAAATAGTAAAAGGATAGTAAGAGGAGGGTTGGGGCCGATTAGGGACCAAAAAGGAGACCTATGCATGGAGGCAGAGGGTATGGCTGAGGTACTAAATGAGTACTTTGCATCTGTCTTCACCAAGGAAGAGGATGCTGCCAGAGACATAGTGAAGGGGGAGGTAGTAGAGACACTTGATAGGATACAAATTGATAAAGAAGTATTAGAAATGCTGGTTGTACTTAAAGTAGATAAATCACCAGGAGCAGATGGGATGCATCTTAGGATGCTGAGGGAATTGAGGGCGGAAATCGCGGAGGTACTGGCCATAATATTCCAATCCTCCATAGATGCGGGGGTGGTGCCAGAGGACAGGAGAACTGCAAATGTTACACCTTTGTTCAAAAAAGGGTATAAAGATAAACCCAGCAACTACAGGCCAGTCAGTTTAACCTCGGTAGTGGGGAAGCTTTTAGAAACAGTAATCAGGGACAAAATCTACAGTCACTTGGATAGGGGTGGATTAATTAAGGAAAGCCAGCACGGATTTGTTCAGGCAAATCGTGTTTAACCAACTTGATCGAGTTTTTTGATGAGGTAACAGAGAGGGTTGATGCGGGTAATGTGGTTGACGTAGCGTACATGGATTTCCAAAAGGCGTTCGACAAAGTGCCACATAATAGGCTTGCCAGCAAAATTGAAGCCCATGGAATAAAAGGGACAGTGGCAGCCTGGATACAAAATTGGCTAAGTGACAGGAAACAGAGAGTAGTAGTGAACAGTTGTTTTTCGGACTGGAAGAAGGTATACAGTGGTGATCCCCAGGGGTCGGTTCTAGGACCACTGCTTTTCTTGATATATATTAATGACTTGGACGTGGGTGTACAGGGCACAATTTCAAAATCTGCAGATGACACAAAACTTGGAAGTATAGTGAACAGTGAGGAGGAGAGTGATAGACTTCAGGAAGACATAGACAGGCTGGTGAAATAGGCAGACACGTGGCAGATTAAATTTAACGCAGAAAAGTGTGAAATGATGCAATTTGGTAGAAAGAATGAGGAGAGGACATATAAACTAAATAGTACAATCCTAAAGAGGGTGCACGAACAGAGAGACCTGGGGGTATGTGTGCATAAATTGTTGAAGGTGGCAGGGCAGGTTGAGAAAGCAGTTACAAAGGTTTACGGGATCCTGGGCTTCATAAATAGAGGTAGAGGGGGCGATTTTGCCAGCCCTGGGGAGGCGGGTCTGCTGGGAAAATGGCTCTCTGTCCTTGATGAGTACCTCTCCGTTCTTGGCCCGCAGTGGGGTAGGACCTTGGGTGCTTGGGCCGTAGGTGGTCTTGACTGCGCTAAAGAATCCACACACGTTGTGGTTGTCAGCTAGCTGCTGGATCTCCTGCCCTTTCTCCACCCACCATCTGTTCTTTAGGTCGCGAGTCTTTTGTTGGACCTCAGCCTTCAGGCGTCTGTAGAGTTGCTTTCTTGCTCTCGAGTTCTGTTGCTGTTTCCAGATCAGGAATGCCTTGCGCTTGCGGCTTAATAGCTCCTGGATCTCCTGGTCGTTCTCGTCGAACCAGTCTTGGTGTTTCCTGGTTGAGTGACCGAGCGTCTCTTCACAGGTGCTGATTATGGAGGCCTTGAGTGCAGACAAGGCGCTGTGGGCACTCTGTCTCTGAATTACTGAGAGTAGCTGAAAGTTGGCACGGGCTCGACGGGCCGAATGGCCTTCTTCCGTGCTGTAACTATTCTATGATTCTATGACATGTAGCTTTCATTATAGCGCTCCTCAGCCTCATTGCTTGGCCTCCTCAAGGGTGTCATCAGCCATGTCTTCAGCGGATAGTTCTGGTCGCCAAGCAGCCAGCCGATTAGTCTGTTTGGAGGTGTGAAGAGCTGAGGGAGAGTGGACTGGCGCAGGACAGGAGTCATGACAGCTCCCAGGGAATCTGGCACACACATGCATGATGATCTTTTTATGGTTGCATATGAGCTGCACATTGAGGGAGTGGAAGCCCTTGCAGTTCACAAACACTCCTGGGTGATCTGTGCAACTGCGTCGATGACGCCCTGCACCTGTGGGAAGCCAGCCAGAGCCGCAAAGCCGAGCGCCCGCTCAGTCACAATGGCTTCATCAGTGGCAAAGTTTACACAATTGGCTGACTTGTCAAACATGGCATGTGGCCAACTGCGAGATCCTGCAAATGTCTGCCGCAGAACCCTGGAAGGAGCCAGAGGCGAAGAAGTTGAGGGCTGGTAACTTTGACAGCTACTGATAAGGCGTGTGCACCAGGTCCTCTGGACAGCAGGTCTTGTTCCAGCAAGCTACAAATGTCTGCCACGACAGCCCAAGCCTCCTGAAGCACTGCTGTTCAGTCATGTCCAGGAAGCTCATCCTCTGCCTGTATACCCTGTGTTGGGGGGTATCACGTCCGGCGCGGTGCACCCCTATGCTAACCCCCTCTCTCCTGTGGAGCATCAGGTCAGTGAGGAGAAAGCTGCTGATGTTGTTGCTGCTGCTGCTGGAGCGCCTGGTGTTGGGGCTTATCTTGGTCCGAATCTGAGGTCAAAGGTGAAACAGCATAAGCGGCACCCATGCTGATCTGAAAGATGTCAGGTAAAGTGGAGATCAGAGACACAATCCTCTAATGCAATGAGAGTGACTAGCAATGTGGTGAGAGTGGCTTCCGAAGTTGCAGAAATCACTTGCAAACTCCTGATATCAAAATCTTGGCAGAAAATGGTGTCAGCAAGAGCCTTTCCCTTAGGCAACGAAGCAGATGTGTATTTATGTGCTTTTTCCAGGTGCCACTTAATGAACTAGCACAATGGCCACGGAGGTCCCGCCTTGCCTTCACAGGTGAGCTTCCCAAGGTCCGTGAATCCCGTGCGCAACCAGTTAAAGATGAAACCTCACGTTATAAAGGCTCTTAAGGCTCTCTCAACGAGCAGTTAGCTACCTCAATCAGGTCACCCGCCTCTCCTGAGCAGGTCCGTGGTGCGCTTCGAAACACGCCCCAGTTAAATGTGGAAGTTGGCGGGATCCTGACGTGCAGTCAATTTCAGCACTTTTAATTGCCAACCCGCTCCCAAACCCACATGCTCTGCAATGTGAAAATTCCGGCCATATACTCTGATGCACAGCAAGACTAATTTTTCTCCCCTTTTGTCTTTGCAGAGCAAGATGGCGCACAACTCCGGGGAGAGAGCAAAGATGGGGTGGGGAGGGGGGTGTAGGTGCCGGGGCCAAGCGGGGTGCCTGGAGGGAGTGGAGTGAGTTTAATTCCTGTCTCTATTACCTCCTCTTTCTCCTCCTTTCTCCAAGGGAGATGTCAAGCTGCCTGGAAGACTGTGATCGTCACTGTAATATTCTGCTTGTTTGTTGACATTGTAAAATATTTAACTGTTCTCGCTGCTAAGTAAAACTTCAACTTTTCATAGAATAAATGGACAAAAATTTAACTCAAGTTTTGTTATGATTCCATACGTTTCTCAAGGTTTATTCTCTGTCTTAGGCAGTCCCTCGGAACCGAGGATGACTTGCTTCCACATTAAAAATGAGTTCTCAGGTGACTGATGAGTCCAATGCGGGACCTAGTCTCTGTCACAGGTGGGGCAGACGGTGGTTGAAGGGGCGGGTGGGTGGGGTGCTTGGGTTGACGTGCGCTCCTTGCGCTTGGCTTCCGCTTGCTCCTGGCGAAGAGACTCGAGGTGTTCGGCGCCTTCCCGGATGCTTCTCCTCCACTTTGTGCGGTCTTGGGCCAGGGATTCCCAGGTGTCGGTGGGGATGTTGCACTTTTTCAAGGAGGCTTTGAGGGTGTCCTTGAAGCATTTCCTCTGCCCACCTGGGGCACTCTTGTCGTGCCGGAGCTCCAGGTTTATTGAACTTCTTATAAATGATTGTTAAATTTCTAGAAGTAATTTACTTTTGTTATTAAACATTTTTTGCAATAAAAGTTTTTTGAAGTCAAAGAAAGAAGAGTGAGAATTTGCAGGAGCGCTCAGTTGGTGAAAACCTCCGCCAGAAGCTCCCTTCGGAGCTGCCCTCTTGAAGCAATGCCCCATACGGACACGCTACACCACATCCATCAGTTCAGGATCTTCTGCTTGGACGGTGTCCTCCCCAGCAGGTCAAGGCTCAGACCTTCTTCATGGCAAAGTTGTGCTGCGCACAGCAGACAACAACAATCCTCACTACCCTTCTGAGGACACCCTCAGACTTGTCAAGGCACCTGAAGCGGCTTTTCAGAACTCTGCGGGTCTTAGCAACCACTTGCCTGGTGGCCACATGTACATGTACATCTCCCCTCTGGTGCAGTTTGAGGAACATGAAAAGGCGCCAGCAGCCTCGTCAGTTAGGGGTGTGCCTTACCATAGAGGATCCGTCCTTCAACTCGCCCAGCTGCCCGAGCACACGTGATGACCGAAATTCGAGCAGGAAAAGCATCATGGCAAGCCGCCACGTGCTGCGCGTTCACGTGCAAGATGCACAGCCAGGTGTTGCAGACTATCTGAGCGTTCAGTGAATGAGAGCCCTTTCTATTCATGTAGCTTAGTAGGTTCAGATGTGAGCCTTTAGCACAATGTACGTGCTATCGATTGCCCCCTGCCTTGTAAACATTTATGACCCTATCTTTTCTCTGCCGGCCCTCACTGCCCCTTGACTAATTCATTTCAACTGTTAAGGCACTGCAGCATTTCAAATGTGGCTGGAGGTCATTGCGGAGCACGTTGTAGAGTTGGTCAATGGCCTTCTCAGACAACTCTTCGTATGTCAGTCGCAGAATATATGCTCTCCAGAGCGGATAATTATGTGTGGCGTGATGTCTTCGCTGGTGGTGCTTTACTTTTCCGGGCCTCCTGTCTCTGGTTCACCTCCTCCATTATAATGGCAAGGAGATAAAGCCAACAGAAGAGCCATTGTGATTTAAGAAAAACAAGTCTGGGAAATGGATGCGAGGATGCACAGGATGAATATGGTATCAATATTTATTTGAGAGGTCGCACAACACCAGGTTATAGTCCAACAGTTTTATTTGAAATCACAAGCTTTCGGAGCTATCGCTCCTTCCTCAGGTGAAGTAAATTGGATACAGAATCGCCAGAGCATATATAGATGGAAAACAAAGCATGTGTACTTTACAATTGCAGACCAATAAATTAAATCATCCTGACTATCTGCCGAGGTGTGATAAAGTTAATTAAGTCAGCCAGGAAGGTACCACATCAAAAGACATAGCAAGATACAACTGAGACAATGAGGTGTAGTCGCAGGGGTTCTAACGTGTCAAAAGCTGCCGTCTGTATGTAAAACGAAAAGCTTAAAAAAAAAGTAATTTTTTTTTAAAAGCTTTTCGTTTTACATACAGACGGCAGCTTTTGACACGTTAGAACCCCTGCGACTACACCTCATTGTCTCAGTTGTATCTTGCTATGTCTTTTGATGTGGTACCTTCCTGGCTGACTTAATTAACTTTATCACACCTCGGCAGATAGTCAGGATGATTTAATTTATTGGTCTGCAATTGTAAAGTACACATGCTTTGTTTTCCATCTATATATGCTCTGGCGATTCTGTATCCAATTTACTTCACCTGAGGAAGGAGCGATAGCTCCGAAAGCTTGTGATTTCAAATAAAACTGTTGGACTATAACCTGGTGTTGTGCGACCTCTCAAGTTTGTCCACCCCAGTCCAACACCGGCATCTCCGCATCATGATCAATATTTATGCCTAGATCAGGTGACCATGGGTGTCTGAAATTCTGGGCATAATTTTACACCCGTTCTGAACCAGTGTAACTGAATGAAACTTTAGAATGGGGGCTAAACCACTATAATGAGCATCATTGCGCCCAGGCTCAACAATCGATAAACGGGCATAGAAGATCGAAGAAATGTGAGCGTAATGTACTTGTGTATGTAGCACATTTGCTCCCACATTTCCTTGATCTTTTACACCAGGAATTGGCTTCACACCCCAAATTCACAGGAAATTACACCCCTATATTCTTTTTAAAATCTAGGATAGAAATTGTTGTAAAATGTAGTGTTTGAATTGTTCATTGAGATTTATTTTCAGGCCTTGTAAGTATAAAGTCACTGACTTATTCAATTTTTAATGATCTTACCTTGTGGTTATAAATTCGATGAGTGTTTTCACCTTCTCATCTTGGTCTGCAGTAATATCCACCTCATTTAAGATGGTGGGAGTGAGCTGGGGAATGGCAGCACTAGTAGTTCCTAAGCTGATGCTAGAAGAGGTAGAGCTTGAGCTGAGTCCTGAGTCAGTCATGGGCGATGGCTGGTAATCTGGTGCAAATTCACTGCCCCCTGCTGGAAGAATATTAAAAAAAAATTAAACTTTTAAATAAAAAAGGTTGCAATTATTTTAAGACACCACAAGTCCCGGCCAGAATGGAGATGATTGGGTAATTCCTCCGTCAATCACACCTGGAGGCCGCACTGCTGTAAGTAACGGATTAATTTTGGGCACATAATTTCATTGTCTAACTATCCTCCACTCACTGCATTTTGCATGAGATATAATCGTGCTGCACTCGGGAGGCTAGTTTGCTGTAGTTCATGAGTAAATAGACTCTGTTTGCTGTAGTTTATGAGTAAATTAAAACCACCTTCTTTCTTTCTAAATTAAAACCACATGTCCTGCCCCGCCTCCAACTCATTGGCTGACACAGCAGTGTCAATATTCACTCTGTTATTTTAATTAGGTTGTAAAAGCATATATTTGTCCAACTGAGAACACAATTTCTAACAATCGAATAGAGAAGTGCAGGATAGAGTTATAAAGCTAATAATCCATCTATGATATTAACTGAAAAGAAAGTCTATGAACGTTTGTGTATGAAATTCTTTATGATCAACAAGACCATGGGCAACACAGTACGTTTTTTACAAAATAATCACGTCATGAATAGAAGACTACTGAAACCAAAATTAATCAATATATGGATCTGCTATCATTTTTGACAATTTTAGTCAGTTTTTCTGTTCCATAGATTATTTTCCAACTGGGTTGACTTGCTCTCTCCACTTTTCCCTCTTAGCAAGATGCCCCTCCAAATTGACCTGGCTTCAGTTAAGAAATAACTATTTTGTACTTGCTTTGTTTCTTCCTTAACCTCAACATCTGCATTTAGCACAAATGTCAGACATCTGCAGTTGTTGTTAGAAAAAATACAGAAAATTGCATCACCATTAACAAGTCTGAGTTGAAACATAATAGATTGTAAATCATATCAAACATATTGGAAATGTGTGATATGAACATTTCATTTGCCCCAGAAGTATTAAAGTACCATACAGTATCCTCAATAAACTATATTAGCTTCTGTGACTCAAAGTAGCTGCAATTTAATTACACTAATACATTTTCGCAATGCTTTAATTTTGGAAAAGTGAATCTGTGTTTGAATTATATTTTCCATAATCAAGTGGCACCATCTGCTGGAGTAAAAAGAATCAACAAGGTCTCCAACACTGGTTTATTTATGATATACATACACAACTGTCACTAACCTGTAAAACTGTACTCCACATGAGTGGTTGGTTTGACAGTGAGCACCTTAGGTTCAGTAAACTCCCTGTTCCTGAGGAGAACGGAGGCCATAGCTTGAACATTACTGTTATAGGCCATTACTATAAGTAAGTGCAAAAGCAGTCGCTTACAATGTTCATACACTTCAGGATGCTGGTGATCAAATCCTGTATAGACACAAAAAAAAATCATGAAATAGTTTATGATTTATTATCAATATTTCATACAATTCAACCTTTAAAAAAAAGTATATCCCCTTAATTACACAAGAAATGAATACCAAAACAAGATGTTATTTTACATTTCTTCAAATTCTAAAACATTGTTGAATTAGTACCAATAAATTACAAAAAGATTTCCTCCTATTTTCTGTACTGTAAATATTTTTTCTGTTATTATAGCTAAATTAGTTTCTGTGAATTTTTCAAACCCAAACATAAAATGATAAGCAAATGTCTGAAATTATCGTAAGAGCTATGCTCTTCAATATACAAATCCAAACAAACAAATATGTAAAAAAAAAATTTAAAAATCCTAACACAGCAGCATGCCCAAAATGGGCAAATAGTATCTCTGTCTGTATCGCTTTCGCAAGTATTCAAAAACAACACTGCTTGGCTTGTTTCTAATTTCCCCCGTCCTTTTACAGAATGTATTCGTAAAAATCACAAACACATTCTTTATACTCATTCTTTAGTGTCAACTGTGGCTAAGTGGGTAGCACACTCGCCTCTGAGTCAGAAGGTTGTGGGTTCAAGTCCCACTCCAGGGACTTGAACACGTAAATCTAGGCTGACATTCCAGTGCAGTGCTGAGGGAGTGCTGCACTGTCGGAGGTGCTGTCTTTCTGATGAAATGTTAAATCGAGGCCCCGTCTGCTCTCTCAGGTGGACGTAAAAGATCCCATGGCACTATTTCGAAGAGAGCAGGGGAGTTAACCCCGGTGTCTTGGCCAATATTTATCCCTCAATCAACATCACAAAAACAGATTATCTGGTCATTAACACATTGCTGTTTGTGGGAGCTTGCTGTGCGCAAATTGGCTGCCGCATTTCCCACATTACAACAGTGACTACACTCCAAAGTGCTTTATTGGCTGTAAAGTGCTTTGAGACGTCCGGTGGTTGTGAAAGGCGCTATATAAATGCAAGTCTTTCTTTTTTACTCATGCTTGTGACTTTGCTGTATTAGTAAACAGCAGTAATCTTCCTCCTTTGAATCCAGGCAGTTTCTCTTTGATGGCCTGGCTGTAATTAGTGTGCAGGGAACTATGGGCCCACATTCTACCACCCTGTGCCACATCACCCTAGCATAGTATCCGGTGCCAGCAATTAAAACAAAACACTTTTACTTCCTAATTACCTATAAATATTGCATGAAGCAAAAGATGCATGTAGTTCCCCCACTCCACCTTTACACTGTGATCCACTACAAGATCTGTCAGAAGGATCACTGCTATGTTACACCTAAGAATAAAACAAAACAGTTACATACATTTTTAGAACCATAGGAATATAATGCAACTGTCGACAAACATTAGCAATAGATTTCTGAAAACTGAAACAATTAAATACTGAATTTTTACAGCATAGATTCATTTAATGGCATGACAAATCATTGCATCATCCCAGGCTAATCAAGGATGACAATTGTAATCACATCAATATGGTATACAAAGATGCATAATCATTAAAACAAACTTCATTTTGTTTTCCCCCTGTTTTTGAATTATTAAATGCATAAAATTCAAATCAGATTCAACTTAAATATGCATAGGTATTAAAATTTCCTCCTGCCAGTTCTTGGATAATTCTAATGTGCCAACTGGGAAAAAGATTTTGAACAGTAGTTTGGGCATTTTATGTTGTTTTGCAAATATAATTATAAATAATTTAAATTACTGGTTATTGGTGAGGTTCTCGTCTCCATAGTGCAATACTATCTCTCCATATGTTCTACTTAGTAAAATACTATTCTAATGTTCTCTAGTACAGTGGTAAAGCTTGCTATTGTATTGTAAAATGTTGCTGTGAATGCAGTATTGAGGAGTTAACTGAACATTCCACTGATACAAGACAGGAAGCAAGTGATAGCTGGCTGCAGATGTGGGGTGCTTTTCAATTAAACACTCCTCTTAAGCTACATACACTATTTTTATACTGCATATACTACATACTATTTATACTTTATATTGAAAGTATTCATGGGTAAGTTAGTTGGCACATTTGAAATTAAGTATTCTTTCAATTTAAGGCTGTTAGATGTGTGGAGGGTTTTCAGTTTAATAGCCAACACACTTCTGTGATGCAGCCTAACCCTGGGGTTTAGAATGTCTGGGCTCAGTCTGGATCTTTACAGCACAGAGATTATTTGAGGTCAACAAAACACAAAAAGAACAGAAGAGCTGGAAATTTGAAACAAAACAAAGAATAGTGAAAAGATCAGCAGGTCCGTCTGCATCTATGGAGAGAACAGACAAGTTAATGGTTTCAGATGTGGACCTTTCATCAGAACTGGAAGATATTACAAATGAACACCATTTAAACAGGAACGAACAAAGGGAAGGGGAAAGGGAAAAACACACACACACACACACAAGGAGAAATAGAATGGCCTGTAAGGCTCACTAAAACCATTTCCTTTGGCCTGTTCCTCTATTTAAATGCTGTTGTAAGTAAATTATAAAATATAAAAGCAAGAATGAACCAAACAGTTCATCTGACATACAGGAAACTCTTTATTAACCGGCACCGACGGGACCGGCGTGGTGCCGGTTTATCGAAAGTACCGGATAACGGAGAGTTATATCTACCGAGGCTATTTTTAACAAAGAAAAATAAATAAATCAAGAAATGTGCAGTATACTTCCGACAGCGCCAGGAGGCCGAGTAGTGGCACTTTTGAAAACTACCCCTACTGACTAAATCGGCGTTCGCGGACTCGGGATCGGCAACATTGCCGGTTATTTGAGAGGAGTTTTCGGAGTACTCGGCGTTCGCGGAGACTCGACTGCGACTCGGCAACATTGCCGGTTATTTGAGAGGAGTTTTCGGAGGATGATTTTTGCCGGTTAAGCGAGAATTCCGGATATTTGGGTGCCGGATAAACAAAAGTTTCCTGTAGTAACATTCCGATGTTTATAGTTTTGGATTGAACCAGACAGACACACTGACCACATTCCAATGTTTATAGTTTCGGTGAGGAAGTCAAAAACCCCGTGTTCTAATTATTCTTGTTGCTAGGGAAACCTAATTGGGTAAAGACATTTTGTATCCAATACCATAAGGTATAAAGATGCTTGATACCTGTAAATCTGGGAGAAGAAAGGTCATCAGGTCACAGGACTTGTGAGTTCTTCTCCCAGAGCGCTCTGTTAAATAAACTGTGATCTTCTGCTTTAAAACAGACTCGAGTGAATTCATTTTTCACCAACACTGTTCATCTGTAATATCTTCTAGTTCTTACAGAGGACCCACACCTGAAGCTTATTAACTTGTCTGTCGTCTCCACAGATGCTGAGTGACCTGCTATGTGTTTCCAGCATTTTCTGAGATAATTTGAGGTCACATTGATGCTACTAAATGGTGCAGAAAGAAACTGAAATGAGTAGATAAAAACAGAAAATGCTGGAAATAAAGAGCAGGTCAGTCAGCACGTGTGAAGAGAAAGGACAGGTTATGACATTTCAGGTTCATACTCTTCATCAGACTAAGGATATGATGAATGGTTCAAATCCAAGACGTCATCAACTGTCTTTTCTCTTTACAGGCCCTGATTGACCTGCTCTGTATTTTCAGCATTTCCGGTTTTCATTTCAGCTTTCCAGCATTCGCAGTTTTTCCTTTTTAATTTACAACAGAAATGAGGAATTGTATGATGAATGCAATGTCTGTGGCTCCATTGCAATGATTCTAGAGACAGACCGGGGATGGTAGAGAAGTGAGTACAAGCAGAGACGGAGAGACAGAAATACAGACCACGAGAGTGTGAGAACTGACTAAACAGAAAGACAATGACAGACAAGGCAAGGAAGAAATAGAGGGGGGGGAGGGAATAACTCCTTGTGGAATACAGCTGCTAATCAGCCTTCATATAAGTGTAGTTTGCCTGTTCCAAAATCAAATGGTTTCAAAAAGATACTTTCTCTGATAAGGTCAGTGCAAATAATTTTGAAAAAAACTTGAACCAGACAAACTATATCCTCAAAAACCTTGGAAAAAGGATGCACTCCACAGGAAGGTCGACCACTTGACTTCATCATAAACTATACAAGTGTTTTCTGATGATCCAAACTTCAGCACTAAAACATTGTAACAATTAAAAATCCAGCCTGGATTACATGGAAACAAGTTAGTTCACACTTAGCCTAGGAATATAATTTGTTGTCATTACATTCCTCCACGCTGATCCACCAGCAGATCAAACACCAAGTACACATTTTGCTGAATACTATGAACACATGGTTTCAGTAATTTTACACACAGGATGTTGCAATCATTTATTTTTAATAGTGTTGTAGAAAGCATGATGTTATTGTCTAAGTGCAGTGTTCACTGACCTCTGCAGGGGTATTCCCGGGGTGCCAGTCTCAGGCAGATAATCAGCCAGTGGTGACCAGCTTCCACCAGTGGGAGGAAATGGCAATGGCTCTGCTTTGTTAAGTTCCATCACTTTCAGCCTCCAGTTTGCATAAATTGGCATGGAATCACCTATTAAATACACAGCATGCAACAGTGGAGTTAGTAATGGGCACTTTAAATGGTTGACTGAATTTCCTTCCCAGACACCAGAACAGTCTTTAGCCTTTTACACACCATGTGTAAAATGGATAATCTGTGCATTCAGATTCAGGTGCACAACAGAAAAATGGTGTTAACAGATCAGACAGACTGCCTCCTGCGAATAAAGATGTGTTCTGCTAAAATTTATAATTCCAGAAATATAAATGATGTACAAATACAGTTTCTATGATCCTAACCATACTTACCATTTTTTAATATTTAGTCAAGTGCCTCACTTTTAACAATATAATTGCTCAGTTGACTCACAGTCTAAACAACATGTTATACATTTGGAACCTTAAAGGGGTTTCACGCTAAACTAGAAAATGCTTTGCAATATATTTTGAAATTAATGTACGCACTCTTCTCCTCTTCATAGGATCCTCCAGAGCTGCTGCTGTAACGAGATTCTAGCCGGTGATGCTGCCGGTTCAGGTTACTATTCAGCCCACCATAGATATCGAGGTGTCCATAACTGTTAAAATAGAGAAAGCAATTAATTAAGTTTGACTATATTGTACATGTATGTGTGTATGTATGTAAAACGTAGAAAGAAAAGTTCACACGTTGGCCCGGAATTTGCAGTTGGGATGACAGCGAACTGGCAGCGTTCGCCATCATTCCACCTTTGAAACTGACTGCAACTTTGGGAATTGGCGCAGACGCATGCGAAAATCCTGAAGTTGTGGTCTGCCATTCACAGCTCCAACACAGGGCTGCGCTGTGCTCGCCCCCCCGCATATCCGGCAATCAGTGTAATCACCCAAATCAGGGAAACTGACGAAAACTTCGGCTCTTAAGCAGTAAATTCCCCACTAAAAATTAGACCCAAAGAGATTAGGTGTAACTGGGGTTTTAACAGTGTATTGACTGTTAAACAAAGGTTAAGGGCCTGGAAAACTCATTTTAATTTTGTGCAGTGTGAAATTTGTCCATTTTAATAAAAATAAAATATTTTCAGAAACTTAAAAAAAGTGATTTTTTTTTTAAAGTTTGTCCATCTTTATTTCAGGTTTGCCTTTTCCCCATGTGAGAGCCCCAATCTTTGTTTTGCTCTTTAACATTTTTAAAAAGTTAGAATTTTAAGAGCTTACTCACTTCCTTGTTCGCTGTCTGCGAGAATTCTGCGTTTGATTGGCTGCTTAGACAACTTGTTGACGTCACAGCAGTTCACACAAGCGGATCCCCACTAACCTCCATTGATTTGAATTGAATGTCGGAAAACCCGAAGTTCTTGACACAGGGATCGTAAGATCCTTGTGTGAAGCTTACTTCGGGTCAGCAGCGAAAGCCTTTGCTTCGCCGCTGACTGCAAATTCCGGGCCACTGTTTTTAATTTCACTACAATTTGTATATTTCCTCCTCAATTTATTATTATTTTAGATTAAAGGTTTCGGTAGAATGGTAACAGTGATGTTCTAACACACTGTATAACAGACTGGACAGAACACAAGCCTGGAGGCCCAATTCCCTAAACAGTAAATTCCCATTGTTGCCCATGCTATTGGAGAGGGGTCAATAGGGAAAGATGGAAAATTGGCATTTAAGTCAGCCCAGGACATTCTTGTGTACCTCTTCACCGAAACATTAACAAGACAAAGGGTGTGTAAGTAGCTGAAGAAGTGAGTGGCCTGGGGAAATAAAGAAAGAAAATCAAGACTTTCACTACCTCAGGATGACCCAAAGTGTTGAACAGTCAATGTAGTCACTGTGTAACATAGGAAATGAGTCAGCCATTTTGCGCAGAGCAAGCTCCCACAAACAGCAATGAAATAAATGACCAGATCATCAATTTTAGGTGCTGGTTGAGGGTTAAATGTTGGCCAGGACACCGGGAGAATGCCCCTGCACTTCCTCGAAGAAAAAGAGACAGAAGCAGAAGAAGACAGAGAGAGCGAGAAGCAGCAACACAAAGATATCAGAGATAGGTTAAACAGTGACCATATTCTCCAACTTACAAACATTTTGAGAAATTATAATGCAGTTTTATTTTTTTTAAACAAAAGTACATACTTCTCATCAATACTAGGATCCTTTGCTAGCTTACTGTCCTGATGACCATCATGTCCAGCCACCATTGTATTGCTGCTGGAAGTGGTACCTACACATAACAGAAATGATTAAGAAATTGAAGGAGGCAATATTTACCTGAAAAGTGCAATTAAACCATAAAATGACGAACTAGAATGTAGAAAAAAAACATTTCATATTTAAAAATTGCACTATTAAATTACAAGTGTATCTAGGAACAAACAAGGCAAGTCAGTTCTTTAGTGAACTTCATGAGTGGCACACTGGATAATTTTGTCTCTAAACAAAACTATAATAAAGTACAATTCTCAATGTTCCTTTGCTGCCTTCGCCAGATATTTCTTTCATGTCACATATGTATTTTGATTCAATGACACTATTTGCTTTTCCTTCAAAACAATTACATTTATCCTTATAAAAGCAAACTGGGTTTAAATTTACCAGAAGCAGATCTGACCAACAACAACAACAACAACTTGTATTTATATAGCACCTTTAACGTAGTAAAACATCCCAAGGCGCTTCACAGGAGCATTGTAAGACTTAAAGAATAATATAAACTTTGGTAGGTACCCTGCTAAACCGAAGTTACCTGAGGCGATGGAGGGGATTTTGTAGCTCGAGGTGATGCGGTAGTAGGGTGGGTTGTCCATGTGAATGACAGCTGAGCTAACTGGATCAGTCAGTTGCAGTTCTGCCACCAGCTCCTCCAACAGCTGCATCGTTTTATCTCTGCCCAGATACACAACCACTTTCTTGATCTGTGTAGGCACAAACACATAAAAACTAGTTATAAACATGAAAAAATAAAGTTGTTCCTGTGATTTCTGCAGAGCTGCATAATTTTTCCACTTTCTCTGGTCAGCTAGATTATTGAAGCCAAGATGCTACTTCATAGCAACAACATACATAGTATTAACTGCAATTCCTTAGCGCTATTACTGCATAAAATCTGCTCAATTTAACCATATTAAACAATGTTGGAATACTTAATAAATGGAACATTGTTTAATTCTACGTTAGCTTTATTTATTATTGGTTTGATCTGCTGCTAGTAATTTTAGGACAATTTAGTTGTTCCCTTCTTGTAGAGGCACAGTTATCACCGGATTCATTAAGTATATTAGGCAGGATATGCTGTAGAGCACACAGCCCAATACAGTGCAGTACTCCTGCTACCATTACAGGCAGAGAGAGTGTGGAGGCAATGTTTATTCCTCAGCAAAGATTTGTATAGTCTCAATAGGTTATTTGAGCGGTGCCACTCCTGAGCAGCACTAACATTCTGCCTTCATTAGTGTGAAACTTTCAACTGTAGAGCTGGCAGAAAAGTGAAGGATAAGGTAACAAGAAAGAGAGAAAAAAAATAAAAATCTGAGAAGAGAAAAGGAAATTAAGCATGAAAAGAAAAATTAAAGAAACAGACAAAATGGAAACCAAACAAGTGTTTCACAAACTGGGTGGTGACTCTGTCCATCCAACTGGTGAAACATCTCCACTGCACTGGCATACAAATTGAACCTCCAAGTATACAGTTTATTAAACTTGACTTAATGCATTAAATTTTATAGAATAGAGTGTTGCAGCTGATGACATACTCCCAGTTTTTTTAATAACCTATTCCCTGGGTTCTTCTGCCCCACAGTACCATTTGCATGTGTTTTTCTCAGTTTGTATTTTCAAGTACAAATAGAGTTTTCTAGTAAAGGTATCTGCAATTATTTCTGTCATTCAAATTTTTATGTTCTATTATTGCTGACAATTTTTGTCATTTCATCTCTTGTTTATTTTGTTATGATAGATGGTCATCTTTAATTATACTTGGTAAAATTCACCATGTAGTTAAGCAACTTTTAAATAAGAAAAGTGAGTAAAGGTGATGCAGCACTTTGTGCTATATCATCAAGTATGGTTTGTATTGTGGGGCACCAAAGAGGCAGTCAAGAGATTCACCACACAAAAAAGGACGACCTCAGGATGTCCCAAAGCACTTTACAGCCAATTTAAGTATTTTTTTTGCAGTGTAGTCACTGTTGTAACATAGAAAACGTTACAGCCAATTTGCACACAACATGGTCCCACAAACAGCAATGAGATAATCTGTTTTAGTGATATTGGTTGGCAGATAAATATTGGCCAGGGCACCAGGAGAATTCTTCAGATAGTGCTGTGGGATCTTTTACCCGAAAGGGCAGACGGGGTCTTAGTTTTACTAATCTAATCTGAAGGACAGCACCTCTGACAGTGCAGCACTGCCTCAGTACTGCACTGAAGTGTTACTTAGATTATGTGCCTAAGTCTCTAGAAACTGAGGGAAAATCATAAGGAAAAGCAGCCCAGCTCCTCTCATATACCGTTATGCAGCTGATTTCAGAGCATCACTGATAAAGGCCTGGGATCGGGTCACAACAGCCTTCTAAGGTAATTCAGGATATTCTAAATGAACAAATGGGTGAAATGCACCATATAACTCAAAGGGACAAAAAAAAGTGGGGAAAAAAATGCTGTTACACCACGGTGTTCATTATCTTGTGTGTGATACATTAAACTTTAAAACGACAAATATGATGAAAAGGTGGGTAGGTGGAAGTGGATTTCTCATAAAGGGATTGGTTTGTTGGGCCTAAAGGGCCCTTTCTGTTCCTAAAACTTCTTATATTCTTTTACTAAAAAAGGCAAGTAAGCATCATGTTGGCAGCGTTAAAGGTAACAAATGAAAACTTAAGGTGAAAATGTATGAGGAAAGCAAAGGAGAATCTATCCCCTTAAAAACAAAGAAGGACGCACATTCCTTACTAACACCGTAGCCACTTCCGCTGCCCTCCTGGACTCAATTTGTTAATAAATACCCCAGATAAACATCAGAAAAACTGAACAATTTAACATTTCTGGCTACAAAGTGATTAAAAAAGCGCTATTTCTGATACCCTTTTAAAAAAAGGTACAAAGCTGAAAATGTACTATAAAACCATTTCACCGTAGGAAAAAAAATCTGTAAAACAGTAAAGTTGCTAATGACACAATTGATAATTACCCATTGCAAATGAATACATTTTCAGTTAATGATAATGGGAACTAACTAGTTATTTTGCAATCAATAAACAAATATTACTTCCTGATTTGTATCTGCAGTAGCACATGGCATTTACTTACGTATGGCAGGAGGCTGGGCTCACTTGTCACACCACACATGCTGATAAGGAAGTGCAGAATTATTTTTAGGTTTTTGGGCCAGCTGTCTGCCAGTGTTGTCCACACATTCTCTATCTCTGACCATGCTAGCTCATCACCATACTGTACAGAAACAAAATGCAAATTACAAGCAACTTAAAAATAACACAAAACTCTTGACACCTCATTATCTTGAATATAAACTCTGGCAAGACTATCGCCTTTAATTCTGGGAATCAAGTGTGGTTTCCATATTTTACCATCATAATTGACATATTAAAAAAATAAAAATAGTTTATATCAATGTGATAGTATTTTCTTTTTCCCAAGGAAATTACAACAACAGCTTGCCAAGTCACAAAGATTTGGCAATATAAATTTTCACAATTAAATTTAATGGTGCAAAAATTTCTAGTTTTAGAATATGCATTTTCAGTTTCAGCAAACACTGCATATATTTGAAAAACATTTGATGCATCATTGCTCTTGAGGTTATTAGCGTATTTTATACTTCTACAGTTAAGAGAATCTCAAATCCAGCTAGACCCATCACCCTAAGCCCAGTCTCCAGGTTTGATGTAATGATTGTTTGAATTGTGAGCCTATGACATCTGGCACAGTATTCGTACTGCCTTGGAAACAGTCAAGAATACAAAGGTGCACTGCTTAGTCTGTCCGCATAATTCTGTTACCAAGGCAAATTAAGAAATACAGCTCCCCGATGAAAATTTAAAAATCATAATTTTTTTCATGCAATGAAACTTTTAATGTGCATTTATCTGTTTGCATAACTGATTTCCTTGTGTGTTTTGAAACATTTTTCATGATATTGCAGGTTTCCTTTGGAATGAGAACAGAATCCGATGAAAACACTTACTTTTGCTGTCATATACATCAGGTTATTTAGCACCATGATAGTTGCCTGCGGAGATCCCCAACCTTCCCCTTTCAGCCAACGTCTGCTGTTTGTCATCATCTCCCTGTCCTTCATATAGGCTGCATCAGATTCATCCACTGTCTTTGTTGAAGGCAAGGGTTTGAAATCTACCAGTTCAATGTTATTCATCCAGGGCAGAAGGTAGTGCAGCATCACTTGCCGACCAGCAGGGTGCGCTGTTTGGATTCTGTGACTTACTTCTGTAAAAGGTTAAAACAGCAATACTATAAAATCAAAAGGTACAGCTTGCAACTGTTTCAATTACGCTCAAAATTACTTTTTATGAACCATTTCAGAAACAAGTCTGACATCACTAACAAGGGATTGAGCAAAAATGAAATTGGACTGCTAAGGAATAGCAATTATGATCAGAGAACAAATTAAATTACACTTTTTTGGACAAACAACATATTGAATTGGTGAACCAATACTGGCAAAGCAAGTGTTGTGTTAAATCTATCAGAAGTAAAGACAAAGTACACCACCGACGAAATAGGCAAAGAATGGCACTTAATGGGAATGGAAATTGCTGGGGATTATTATTTAGTTACTCTGCGCATCCATCTGGCAGCATGCTCTCCCTGGGTCAGAGCTGCTCTCAGGACAGTCTAAATTCTGAAGCCATTCTAGGCCCCAGTCAGTGACATCGCAGAACAGACCAGAATGAGAAGGAGACCCTGACTTTACAGGTCTCCATAAGAGCAAGAATTTTCCATTTATCTTTTGACTCCCTTTTATGATTTGCTTCTTTTACGTTATCTATGAATATTTCACACAGCATTCTTTATGATCCAGTTTTTGTCACATCGTCTGCAGGATCAAAACAGGAAAACAAGACATAACCCAATGAACTCAAGCTAAATGTTCATGGTATCTATTCTAAGCAGATTGAAGACATATTAGGAAAATAATAAGGGCAGGTATTCAATTAGAAATTTTCAATTTTTTTTTAACTATCTAAACACTATATACAGTACAACAAAAGAGGAACTATTGCAATTCTGGTCTTTCAAGCACAAAATAAATCAAAAAAGGGTTTTGCAGTCATACAGCCTTAAGCAAATTTGAATGACCATTTCCACAGAAAATATTGAGAAAAACTATTGCCTATGGAACGATTAAAATATACCCGAGAAGATTGGGATTGTGAGCTCTGGGTAAGTCCTTGCCAATTCCTCTGACAGTTGATAGTAGGAAACAGAATAGAGGTGTGGCAGTGGAGAAGGGTGATTTAGTATTCCATCGGTTCGCTGCACTTCCAGCTTATGGGCATAGCGAAATAGCTTGGGCTCCAAGATCTGCAATAAAGTAAAACCAACAAGCAAAACTTTAAATGTGACAAACATATTTACTGTACAGACAATTTATAATCAGATTATCTAAACATTGGTGTTTTGATATTCTGTAGACTATTAAAGGCAGGGAGAGTAGCAGCAAGGCAAAGAGGTTTAGGGAGGGAATTCCAGAGAGTAGGGTTGAAGTGGCTGAAGGCACTGCCTTTAACTGTTGGATGGCTTATCATAATTCTTTACTACAACATTTGTTAAACAAGTATTATTTTATAATTTTTCATAAATTACATTAACTATTCAGAAATATTACAAAAGCACTTTCCTAAAAACACTACAGAATGCCACTGCAACTCTTCAACAAAATGATTTTTAATGAAGGTATGTTCAAAATTTACTTTAATTATCTAGCTCATTTAAAAATGATTTGATCAGTGTCACCATGTGCTTTTAGCATCAACACCAATACACGCTCTTAAAGGTATCCCCATAGAGGAACTCAAAATCATCTTCCAATTGCTCTTTTATCCAGGTCCCCTCAAATGTTCTCCTGGTTTTTTTTCTACTCAGAAACACACCTACCATCTTTTCCTTTTCAAAAATATATTGCATGTTGAGACAGTGTACACTTCTTCACAAATGGAATCTCAATTGTTGTCAGACAGCATTCGTTCAGATTACTTCTAGGCTATTTTTGCTTCATTACTACTCTCTGGGCACATGGAAATAAAGATTCCATATCTCCTGTAAATTAATTTTACTGTCTTCATTGTGTCTGAAAAAGATTTCTAAAGCTGTGAGAGACCATATGACTCTCACCTAGCTGGTCCAATCAGATCATAGAATCAAAGAACAATACAGCACAGGAGGCTGCTATTTGGCCCATTGTGCCAGTGCCAGCTCTTTGGTAGAGTTATCCAATTAATCCCACTCCCCTGTTCTTTCCCATAGCCCTGTATTTTTTCCCCCTTCAAGTATTTATCCAATTCTCTTTTGAAAGTTACAATTGAATCTGCTTCCACCAACCTTTCAGGCAGTGCATTCCAGATCATAATAACTTGCTGTGTAAAAAAATGTTTTCCTCATGTCGCCTCTGGTTCTTCTGTCAATCACTTTAAAACTGTGTCCTCTGGTTACTGACCCTTCTACCACTGGAAACAGTTTCTCTTTATTTACTCTATCAAAACCATTCGTGATTTAACACCGCTATCAAATCTCCTCTCAAACTTCTCTGCTCAACAACAACAACAACAACTTGTATTTATATAGTGTCTTAAACGTAGGAAAACGTCCCAAGGCACATCACAGGAGGGTTATCAAACAAAATTTGACACCGAGCCACAGAAGGAGACATTAGGACAGATGACTAAAAGCTTGGTCAAAGATGTAGGTTTTAAGGAGCTTCTTAAAGGAGGAGAGAGAGGTAGAGAGGCAGAGAAGTTTAGGGAGGGAACTCCAGAGTTTAGGGCCTAAGTAGCTGAAAGCACGGCTGCCAATGGTGGAGTGATTAAAATAGGGGATGCACAAAAGGCCAGAAATGGAGCAGTGCGCAGATCTTGGAGGGTTGTAGGGCTGGATGAGGTTACAGAGATAGGGAGGGTGAGGCCATGGAGGGATTTTAAAACAAGGATGAGAATTTTAAAATTGAGGCGTTGCCGGACCGGGAGCCAATGTAGGTCAGTGAGCACAGGGGTGATGGGTGATTGGGACTTGGTGTGAGTTAGGATACAGGCAGCAGAGTTTTGGATGAGCTCGAGTTTATGGTGGGTGGAAGATGGGAGGCCAGCCAAGAGAGCATTGGGACAGTCAAGTCTAGAGGTAACAAAGGCATGGATGAGGGTTCAACAGCAGATGAGCTGAGGCAGGGGCAGAGTCAGACGATGTTACGGAGGTGGAAGTAGGCGGTCTTGGTGATGGCGCGGATATGTGGTCGGAGGAAGCTCACCTCAGGGTCAATATGACCCAAGGTTGCGAACGGTCTGGTTCAGCATCAGACAGTTGCCAGGGAGCAGGATGGAGTCCAAGGAGAATAACCCCAGCTTCTCCAATCTCTCTACATAACTGAAGTCCCTCATCTCTGGTACCGTTCTAGTAAATCTCTTCTGCACCCTTTCCAAGTCCTTGACATCCTTCCTGAAGAGTGGTGCCCAGAATTGAACACAATACTCCAGCTGAGTCCTAACCAGTGTTTTATAAAGGTTTAGCATACCTTCCTTGCTTTTGTACTCTATTCCTCTATTAATAAAGCCAAGGATCACATATGCTTTTTTAACAGCTTTCTCAACTTGTCCTGTCACCTTCAAAAATTTGTGTATATACACCCCCAAGTCTGACTGTGGTTCTGGTGTGCCAATCCTGAATTCAACTGTGTTGTGCTGTGAATTTGGCACTAATTTATTTTCCATACATGCGCAAATTCAGTGCCAAATTTAAATTTTGACAGTAACATAAAATGAGACCATGAAGATAACTGGTGTGGTAATGAAAATGTCACAATGGTTCAGTAGTGGATGTTCTTCAGGTGTTAAGGTATATTGAACAGAGAGCTTTACCTTGTAAAATATCTGATTCACCTAACCTAGGGTTGGTGATGCGGACGTGGAGTGCAAAAAACAGAAAAATGTTTAATTCCCTTGCATTACTTTCACCCTAATAAGCATAAAGTCACTAACTGCATTAACCAAGAATGTTATTTTAAAACATTACAATTGATCCTGCACTCAGGCAACTGTTGAAGCAAATGATAGGCATGGGTTACACGTCGTGTAAAAAGGAGGATTTGTGACAAATGGAAATTATCTGTGATTTTCCTCATTTACTGATGGGCTAATCCGGATGTTTAAAAAATTATGGCGACTGTCAAAACCAAGACCTTTGAATTAACAGGCCTCATTTGCTACTTGAAGCATATTAAATGGAGACAATATTATGAATACAATAATTATGGCTTGTACAGTTCTCAAATTTCATAACATTTAGATTTAGAATGAAGAGAATATTTTTTGCTGAGGTTTAATAACAAAACAAATATATATTAATAGTTACATAACAGATTCAGTTATTCATTGGATGAAAGTATCACTGTTTTCATTTCAAATCATTCACAAACCTGCAGCAGTTGCATGGCAATTTCATAGATCTCTCTTGATGAATCAGCTGCTTTGAAAAGTATCAGGTTCAGAAGGGTCACAGTATCAAACTGGTAATCCCTGTGAGGAAGTTCCAGAAGTACATACATTATTAAATTTAAAGTTAAACTTTTACTTAGTCTTATGATTAGAGTAAGTGAAGCACACATGAACAAAAACAAATACTAAATCAAACAGCATGATCGCAAGATAAATATGGCAGTTTGTTTACACAGAATATGTGCTCAATAGTTAATGAAGGTTCAACTTAAAGAGCTTGTTTAAGCCAGAGCACTATCATCAGGAAGAAACCAGAAATAAATTAAAGCCAAAGTGGACATATAATGGGAAACCTGCATACATCAATGTAGGACCATTAATTTAAAAACTCATTACAGCAAATTAACTTTTGAAGATCTGTAATTAAAGATATTAGCTACCATCAAGATTTCTCAAAAAATTTAATACTTGACCCGTACACCTTTATAAGATTTCAAATTTTACTTCTATAATTTTGTGAATTTTAACTAGTCACGGGTATTGCACCAATTTTGACTGCACAGTGTAAAAAAATTTAAGTTTGATATTATTTCCACTGTAGACACAACTGTGCACTTCAAGCCACATTCTAGTTTGTAACTAGTTATAATTCTCTCTTTATGATATCTTCGCCCATGTCCTCAGATTCCTCCTTGTATTATGAGCACATCGTGTGCCATTCATGAAGGTGAGCAGTGGGAGTCTGCAGCTAGGTCTCTGCCAATGCCCTCTATAACTGGCAGCGAGGAGCTGTACGAGGGTGGCACAGGTTGGTTCAGCCTCTGATATTACCTCATGGGAAATGCTTGTTGCAGATAGCCTTACTGAAGTTAGAATTCATTTTATTGAGAACCACAGATGTGAACTCATTTCAATAGCTCAGCACAACCGAGTGGAATAAAAAAAACATCAGTTATCCAACAACAGATAATTCAGAAGCACAAAAGCAAAATACTGCGGATCCTGGAAATCTGAAATTGAAACAGTAAGTGCTGGAAATACTCAGCAAGTCAGGCAGCATCTGTGGAGAGAGAAACAGAGTTAACATTTCAGGTCGATGACCTTTTGTCAGAATTAGAAAAAGTTAGAGATGTAAATGGTTTTAAGCAAGTACAGAGGCAGGGAAAGGTGGGGGGAAGGGAGGAAAGAACAAAAGTGATAGCGTGGAAGGCAGGAGAGATTAAATGACAAAAGGAATGATGCTGCAAGGCAAAAGGGAATGGTAATGGGACAAGTAAAGAAACAAAAGATGGGTCTAGAGGAGGTGTAAATAGGAAGAGAAGAATCATCAACAACTGTTGTCTGAAAAAATGGGACAGTGTTTATGATCTGAAAGTATTGAACTCAATGTTGAGTCCGGAAGGCTGTAGAGTACCTAATCGAAAGATGAGGTGTTGTTCCTCGAGCTTGTGTTGAGCTTCACTGGAACAGTGTAGGAGGCCAAAGACAGAGAAATCAGAGTGGGAGTGGAGTGGAGAATTAAAATGACAGGCGACAGGCAGCTCGGGGTTACGCTTGCAGACTGAAAGGAGGTGTTCCGCAAAGCGGTCACCCAATCTGCGTTTAGTCTCCCCAGTGTAGAGGAGACCGCATCGTGAGCAGCGAATACAGTATACTAAATTGAAAGAAGTACAAGTAAATTGCTATTTCACCTGGAAAGAGTATTTGGAGCCCTGGACGGTGGGAAGGGAAGAAGTAAAAGAGCAGGTGTTGCTTCTCCTGCGCTTGCTTGGGAAGGTGCCGTGGGAAGGGGAGGGGGTGTTGCGGGTGATTGAGGAGTGGACCAAGGTGTCGCGGAGGGAACGGTCCCTTCGGAATGATGAAAGGGGAGGGGAGCGGAAGATGCATTTGGTGGTGGCATCACGCTGGAGGTGGCAGAGAATGATCCATTGAATGTGGAGGCTGGTGGGTGGAAGGTGAGGAAAATGGGAACCCTATCGTGGTTCCGGGAGGAGAAGGAAGGGGTGAGAGCAGAAGTGCGGGAAATGGGACGGACACGGTCAAGGGCCGTGTCAACCACAGTAGAGGGGAATCCTCGGTTGAGCAAAAAGGAAGACATAGCGGAAGCACTGGTATGGAAGGTGGCATTGTCAGAACAGATGTGATGGAGACGGAGAAACTGGTAGAATGGAATAGAGTCCTTACAAGAAGCGGGGTGGGAGGAAGTGTAGTCAAGGTAGCTGTGGAAGTCAGGGCTTACAGTGGATATTGGTCAATAGCCTCGCCCCAGAAATGGAGACAGAGAAGTCAAGGAAGGGAAACGAAGAGTCGGAGCTGGACCATGTGAAGGCGAGGGAAGGGTGAAAATTGGAAGCAAAGTTGATGAAATGTTCCAGTTTAGGGCGAGGTCAGGAAACAGCACTGATAGTCATCAATGTACCAGAAAAAGAGGTGAGGGAGGGGACCCGAGCAATGTTCCCTCTAATTATTTTTGGGCAGCATGGCCCATTCAAAAATCCGCGCATGCGCGATTTTTGCATTTAAAAGCCGGTGAGCCGGCTGCGTGGGAACTCCAGAGCATAGCACAGCCACGCAGCTTAAAGGGAACATTGGACCCGAGTAGGACTGGAACAAAGAATGTTCCACATATCCCACGAAAAGGTAGGCATAGCTATGACCCATATGGGTTTCCACAGCAATACCTTTTATTTGGAGGAAGTGAGTGGAGTCAAAGGAGAAGTTGTTCAATATGAGAACAAGTTCAGCCAGACGAAGGAGGGTGGTGGTGGATGGGGTCTGGTTAAGCCTCCGTTCAAGTAAAAAGTGGAGGGCCCTCAGGCCGTCCTGGTGGGGAATAGAGGTGTAGATGTATTGGACATCCGTGCTGAAAAGACGACAGTTAGCGTCAGAAAACTGGAAACTGTTAAAGTGGCGGATGGCATCAGAAGAGTCGCGAATGTAGGTGGGAAGAGACTGGACAAGGGGAGAGAAAATAGACTCAAGATAGGAAGAAATCAGATCCGTGGGGCAAGAACAGGCTGAAATGCTGAGTCTACTTGGGCAGTCCTTTTGTGGATCTTGGGAAGGAGGTAGAAGCGGGCTGTGCGGGGTTGGGGGACTATGAGGTTAAAGGCCGTAGAGGGAAGATCTCCAGAGGAGATGAGGTCAGTGACAGTCTGGGAAACGATGGCTTGATGGTGGGGTCATGGTCCAGGGGGAGGTAGGAGGAGGTGGTATCAGAGAGTTGCCGTTCAGCCTCCGCAAGGTAGAGGCCAGTTCACCAAACAACAGCACCACCCTTGTCAACAGGTTTAATGACAATGTTAGGGTTGGACCTGAGAGAATAGAGTGCTGCAAGTTCAGAGGGAGGTAGGTTAGAGTGAGTGAGTGGAGTAGAGAAATTGAGATGGCCCATGTCACGCCAGCAGTTCCTAATGAAAGGATCTAGAGAGGGAAAGAGGCCAGAGGGAATGGTCCAGGTGGAATGAGAATTCTGAGGATGGGAGAAAGGGTCTGCCATGTGGGTTGAAGACTCCTGGCCAAAGAAGGGGGCACGGAGGCGAAGGCAATGCAAGAAGAGCTTACCGTTGTGCCAAGCTTGAAATTCACTGAGGTGGGGGCGTAAGGGGATTAACCTGAGGCCTTTACTGAGGACTAATCATTCGGGGTTAGAGAGGGAAAGGTCTGATGGGATAGTGAAAACATGGCAAAGGGTGAGATTGGAAGGATAATTAAGATCTTCCCTCCCAGTGGCCAACTTATCAACATATAATAAGCGGTTCTTGAAGATAATGACTTTTATTGAACTGAATCAGCCTGATGTTTATAATGTTCAATGCTCATAATGTTCAATTGAGTGACCTCAAATACCGCCCACTGTATGAGCACGTGCCCATTATTGCTTAACCATCAATCTGAGAACAGTTTAACTCATACCTGTTATGAAACACATTGGCTATTGCCTTGAAACATCCAGCTGCCACGCGTCTTGAACCTGTATAGCATCGATCTACTGCCCAGTACATCAGATTGCTCTGGTCTGGATTCAACTCTAATAAGAGCATTACAGCTTCACAGCCTAACTGATGAACCTAAAGGAAGCATGTGTAAAATATAGAGTTAGTACTAAAACAGTAGCTATAGAAATAAATTATTTCACAAAACAATGCCGACTGTTATAGGCAGGGGCAATTAATTATACAGGTTAATGCAGCTAACAGTTCGGTTTTAAACTCTATTGAAATCATCTTACCATGAAAGAAGACATTAATATAATATTAATGTATCTTGTAAAGTAGCCTTTATAATATTATCTTTAACTGGTGAGTTTTCAGAACATAAGAGACCAAAGACCATATTCAAGTTCGTTGGGTCTTCAATATTACTAAAATTACTACTTTTATACATGGCATTTATTGTATACATCTATGATTTACTAAGGATGTATCCCAGATATTTCTTACCTTTTTTTCTTGGGAATCCAGGATATTATCCAACCACTTGTACAGGTAGCCATCTGATGACAGACCTACATTATCAGACACTGGTCCACAACATAGTACAGCTGACATAGCCTATGGTGATGAAAGATGAGATTGATACGTATGTTTGAAGAAATAGCACTGTGAAAATACTCGTGACAATTCTCCTGGGCCTAAACGACACAGGCGCAGTGATAACAACAGAACCTGTAGTGCAAGGTTTGGCAATACATAGAAACATAGAATCTAGGAGCAGGAGTAGGCCATTCGGCCCGTCGAGCCTGCTCCACCATTCAATACGATCATGGCTGGTCATCCAAATCCAGTACCCTGTCCCTGCTTTAATCCCCACAGTACACATATCCCACCCTACCCCCGTAACCCCACGTATTTAATTCCCCCTAACATATCCCATCCTATCCCCATAACCCCACATATTTAATCCCCCCCTAACACTAAGGGTCAATTTATCATAGCCAAATCAACCTAACCCGCACATTTTTGGACTGTGGGAGGAAACCGGAGCACCCGGAGGAAACCCACGCAGACACGGGGAGAATGTGCAAACTCCACACAGACAGTCACCCGAGGCTAGATTCGAACCCGGGTCTCTGGCGCTGTGAGGCACCAGTGCTAACCACTATGCCACCGTGCTGCCCTTACTACTAGAAATACTAACTCTTCGTACATTTGTTAAACTTAAGCTGAAGGTAATATTACAGATAACAGCTACCACTTATTTGTACTTATCCATGAAGTTCATCACAAATCTCCAAATATTTTTCAAACTTTCACTTTTTAAAGTGATTTTATTAGGATACATTTTGCACTACTTAGTGCACGAGAATCACCTGGAAATAAGGAGCGCCACAAATTAGACACACTAACTTCCATGCCCAATTCTTAGATCCACACTCATGTTGAGCAAGGCTCCATACCAGGAGTGGAGCCTCACAGAATTAACCGCATTATGTCTCCTTGTAGGAAGAACCATGTGCAGCCAACACTAGAGTGATAATGGGCAGGAAATTCGGCTGTTGTCGGGTGAGTACGCGCTGTGTACTCACCCGTAAGGCCATCTGAAGTGCCGGTTTCCTGCATGAGCGGGAAACCGGAACTTCCGTTCCCCTGAAGGGAGGTTCAGAAGTCGAACGCGTGCGCGGGAGAGGCTGCGCGCACGCAGCGAACTTCGATTTTTTTTTCAGGTTTCTCCGGGAAGCTAAGTATGAAGAAGCTGCGCTTTTAAAAAGGAGGCGCAAGGCCTGTTTTTAACAAGGTAAGTGGTTAATTAATTACAATTTAAATTTTTTTTCAACAGATTTATCTTTTTTAGATACTTTAAAGAAAGGTAAGTTTATTTTTTAGCACCGTTACAAAGTATAATTAATTTTTTCAAAAATTTAAATTTTTGTTTAAAGTAGTTAATTTATTTAACTTATAGTTATTTTAAAAACGTGAATTAAAAAAAATGTATTTGAAGTTTAAGTGTGGTTTTGGGGCCGATCTCTATTCATAGATTTGACAGGTCTTCCTGTCAAATCTATGAATGAAAATGCCCTGCTAGGATTGGCTCTCCATGGCCCACGTGATTCCAGGGGATGCTTCGAACTAACTGCGCCCCTGGGATACACAAGCACTGCGCGCCGGCAGCTGGAGGAGGCCCAGGAGCCGAAGTCCTCGTGGGCCCAAAGCACAACTGCAGGCGCGGTAGGCAAGTACGCGCGCGATGCTTGCACCCGCGGGAAGCCGGAAAGCTGAATTTCTGGCCCATTATGTAAAGGGTCCCCATCATTATGCCTTCTCATAACATTGGGGTCAATGTCTCCAGATATGAGACAGACGTCTCCACCAAGTATAATGTAACACGAACAAATCAGGTGCTCTCATTACATTCAATTTGTACACAATTGGGCATCTGCTACTTTGATAAACAGCAGCAACCTCAGTGTCCATAAGTACTGTCCTACTGTGATAAATATATTATCAATCAAAAGTTTAAATAAAGTTGATGAAATTGCAGTCAAAACAAAGATTATTTATATTATAAACGACACGCTATGGCTAAATATTTATCTCTGATTCAAGGGGACACACACAACTCATTTACAATGCTGTACATTATTTAGTTTCTCCCCTTTCTCCAAACTTGAAATTCAACACTTCAATGATGAATATATACACACTAACTTATGCATGAATATACACCTGTATTGTGCATAGATTTATAATGCCTGTTAAAATTGGTTTAAAAATCAAAATGATTTAGGATCTGAGATTTAATTATTAAAACCACATCCTTTTGAATATTACTCAAAGGTAGTAGGAGCAGGAGTAGCCTATACGGCCCCTCGAGTCTGCTCCATCATTCAATAAGATCATGGCTGCTCCTTCTTCGACCTCAACTCCACTTTCCCTCCCGATCTCCATATCCCTTGATTCCAAAAATCTATCTATCTCAGCCTTGAATATACTCAACGAGTCAGCATCCACTGTCCTTTGGGGTAGAGAATTCCAAAGATTCACAACCCTCAGTTAATAAATTCCTCCTCATCTCAGTCTTAAATGGCCGACCCCTTATCCTGAGACTATGACCCCTAGTTCTAGACTTTCCAGCCAGGGAAAACAGCCTCTCAATCCCCCTCAGAATCTTATATGTTTCAATGAGATCACTCTTATTCTTCTGAACTCGAGAGTATAGGCCGAGTTTACTCAATCTCTCCTCATAGGACAACCCTCTCATCCCAGGAATCAATCTAGTGAAGCTTTGTTGCACCACCTCTAAGGCAAGTATATCCTTCCTCAGATAAGGAGACCAAAACTGTGCATAGTACGTCAGATGTGGTCTCACCAAAGCCCTGTACAATTGTAGCAAGACTTCCTTACTCTTGTACTCCAACCTCCTTGCAATAAAGGCCAACATGCCATTTGCCTAGCTAATTGTTTGCTGTACCTGCATGCTAACTCTCTGTGTTTCCTGTACGAAGACACCTAAATCTCTCTGAACACCAACATTTAATAGTTTATCATTTAAAAAAAAATCTGTTTTTCTATTCTTCGTACCAAAGTGAATAACCTCACATTTCCCCACATTATACTCCATCTGCCACCTTATTGCCCACTCAATTAATCTGTTGAGATCACTTTTCAGGCTCTTTGTGTCCCCCTCACAGCTTAATACATACATTAAAAACAATGAGTAGCAATCTCCCAATGGTACTGAATCGGTAGGTAGCACTGAGAGAGTCATGTTACGTGACTCATAAGTACAGTGCGGTTCAATGACAGGAAGCAGTGCTGGATCTAGTTCCAGGGAATGAAGTGGGGCAAGTGGAGCATGTTTCAGCGGGGGGGGGGGGGGGGGGGGGGGAGGGGGGGAGCATTTGGGGAACAGTGATCATAATATCATTAGGTTTAGCATAGTTATAGAAAAGGACAAAGAATAATCGAGTGTAAAAATACTTAACTGGAGGGGGGGGCTAATTTCAGTGAGTTGAAAAGGGATTTGGCCCAGGTGGATTGGAATCAAAAATTGGTAGACAAAACAGTAATTGAACAATGGGAAACCTTCAAAGAGGAGATGCTTCCGGTACAGAGTAGACACATTCCCACGAGGGGGAAAGGAAAGGCATCCAAACCTGTTGCTCCCTGGATGCTAAAGATGTAGAGATTAAAATGAAACAGAAGAAGGAAGTTTATGACAAATGTAAGGTGCATAATACAGTAGAGAACCAAGTTGAATGCAGAAAACACAGAGGTGATCTTAAAAAGGGAATAAAAGGGGCAAAGAGAGAGTATGAGAATAGATTAGTGGTCAACATAAAAGGGAACCCAGAAGTCTTTTATAAACATATAAATAGTAAAAGGGTAGTCAAAGGAAGGGTGGGGCTGATTAGGGACAAAAGGAGATCTTCTTGTGGAGGCAGAGGACTTGGCTGAGGTACTAAATGAATACTTTGCATCTGTCTTCACTCGAGAAGAGGATGCTGTCAATGTAGCAAGTCAAGGATGAGATAGTAGCGATATTGGATAGGATAAAAATAGATACAGAGGAGGTACTTAAAAGGTTGGCAGTCCTCAAAGTAGAAAAGTCACCCTGTCTGAATGGGCTGCATCCTAGGTTACTGAGGAAAGTAAGGGTGGAAATTGTTGAGGCTCTGGCCACAATCTTCCAATTCTACTTAAACATGAGGATGGTGACAGAGGACTGGAGGATTGCAAATATTACACCCCTGTTCAATAAAGGGGAGAGGGATCCACCCGACAATTATAGGCCAGTCAGCCTAACGTTGGTGTTGGGAAAGCTTTTAGAGACATTAATCCGTGACAAAATGAATTGGTACTTGGAAAAGTATGGACTAATAAATGAAAGTCAGCATGGATTTGTTGAAGGCAAATCATGTTTGACTAACCTGAATGAGTTCTTTGATGAAGTAACGGAGAGGGTGGATGAGGGTAATGCGGTTGATGTTGTGTATATGGACTTTCAAAAGGCGCTTGATAAAGTACCACATAATAGACTTGTTAGCAAAATTAAAGGCCATGGGATTAAAGGGACATTGGCAGCGTAGATATGAAATTAACAGGGTCAGAAAACAGAGTAATGGTGAACGGTTGTTTTTCAGACTGGAGGGAAGTACAGAGTGCTGTTCCCCAGGGGTCGGTATTAGGCTCATTGCTCTTTTTGATATATAGTGATGGCCTGGACTTGGGTATACAGGGCGTAATGTCAAAGCTTGCAGATGACACAAAACCCGGAATTATAGTAAACAATGAGAAGGATAATAACAGACTTCAGGAGGACAAAGACAGACTGGTGAAATGGGCAGACATATGGCAGGTGAAATTTAATGCAGAGCAGTGTGAAGTGATACCTTTTGGTACAAAGAATGAGGAAAGGTAATATAAACTAAATGGTACAATTTTAAAGGGGATGCAGAAACAGAGAGACCTGGGGGTGTATGTAAACAAATCTTTGAAGGTGGCAGGACAAGTTAAGAAGGCTGTAAAAAAGCATATGGGATTCTTGGCTTTATTAAAAGAGGCATAGAATACAAAAGCAAGGAAGCTCTGCTAAACCTTCATAAAACAATAATAAGGCCTCTACTGAGTATTTTCAATTCTGGGCACCACACTTTAGGAAGGATGTCAAGGCCTTAGAGAGGGTGCAGAAGAGATTTACTAGAATGCTACCAGGGATGAGGGACTTCAGTTATTTGGAGAAACTGGGGTTGATTTCCTTAAAGCAGAGAAGGTTAAGAGGAGATTTGACAGAGGTGTTCAAAATCATGAACGGTTTTGATAGAGTAAATAAGGAGAAACTGTTTCCAGTGACAGAAGGGTCGGTAACCAGCGGACACAGATTTAAGGTGATTGGCAAAAGAACCAGAGGCGACATGAGGAAAACATTTTTTACGCAGAGTTTTGTTGTGACCTGGAATACACTGCATGAAAGGGTGGTGGAAACAGATTCAATAGCAACTTTCAAAAGTGAATTGGATAAATATTTGAAGGTATCAAAATTACAGGGCTATGGGGAAAGAGCCAGGGAGTGGGACTAATTGGATAGCTCTACCAAAGAGTCGGCACATGCATGATGGGCCGAATGGCCTCTTTCTGTGCTTTATGATTAAAGAAATTGTTTTCAAACTTTAAACCTACATGAGGCTGTTGTTAAATAAAATTCCAGTTAATGGTCCACAAAGAATGCGCCAAAATAAGACAAATGAAGAATGAAACTTGACTTTAGATTGCTGAATATAGTAATTCTGTCACATGTGTGAATGCCACAACCATGACTAAAATAAAGCTGAATTGTTCTGATTTAGATATTAGACACATACTGTTCCATTTAGTGTCAGTAGGTGGTGCACATGTAATAGAAAGACATTTTGGAGGCGAAATTGAGTGCCTTTGTGCCTCCTGTTGTTAACGGGTCGCAAATGGCTTTGCGGCCGGGTGCGGCGCTGACATCGACTCCCGCCATATTTGGCGGGAGTTTTGTGGCGGCGCTACAGTGTTGCGCCCCGATCTCCTTCGCCCAGAGACTGTGACGCCATCGGCGTGCGCATCACCCCGGACCCGAAATTGACTTCCGCCCCCTGCAGCAGCGCTGGGCGAAAACACCGACAGCTGCAGGAGGCGGCCGCTTCGGGGGCGATAAATAAAGGTGAGGTGGCCGAGTTAAGTAAAAAAAAAACTTACCTTTGTTGTTCCGCTTTATCTCGCGGGTTCCTGCTCGAGTGCCGGGCTGATCGCGCGGGATCACGGCTGCCTTGGTGGTCCAGGTAGGTACTTTTTATATTGCAGAGCCTGCAACAATGGCCCTTCCCTTTAAGGGAGGGAAGGAGCCTTTGAACGCGGCAGCGCTGCACGGCCCAGCGTGCAGCGCTGCTGAAGTCTCCGCCCCGCCTGCAGCCGATTGCGCTCCAAGAAGGAAGTGGAGCACTTGATTTAGCATCCACCTCCTTCTTGGAGCGCAAAACCGAAGTTCTTTTAAAAGTTTAGAATCATTTGAAAATTAACGCTTGGTGCGAATGATTCTAAACTTTTAAAAAATTCAGTTTTGCGCTCCAAGAAGGTGGATGATACTAAATCAAGCGCTCCACTTCCTACTTGGAGCGCAAAACTGAATTTTTTAAAAGTTTAAATTTTAACATAGAAACATAGAAGATAGGAGCAGGAGCAGGCCATTCGGCCCCTCGAGCCTGTTCCGCCATTTAATGAGATCATAGCTGATCATCCAAATTCAGTACCCTGTCCCTGCTTTCTCCCCATATCCCTTGATCCCTTTAGCCTTAAGAAATATATCTAACTCCTTCTTGAATATATTTAATGAATTGGCCTCAACTGCCTTCTGTGGTAGAGAATTCCACAGGTTCACCACTCTCTGGGTGAAGAAATTCCTCTTCATCTCAGTCCTAAATGGCTTACCCCTTATCCTTAGACTGTGACCCCTGGTTCTGGACTCCCCCGCCATCGGGAACAGCCTTCCTGCATCTAGTCTGTCTAGTCCTGTTAGAATTTTATAAGTTTCAATGAGATCCCCTCTCATTCTTCTAAACTCTAGCGAATATAAGCCTAATCGACCCAATCTCTCTTCATAAGCCATTCCTGCCATCCCAGGTATCAGTCTGGTGAATCTTCGCTGCACTCCCTCCATGGCAAGAACATCCTTCCTCAGATAAGGCGACCAAAACTGCACACACTACTCAAGGTGTGGTCTCACCAAGGCTCTGTACAACTGCAGCAAGACATCCTTGCTCCTGTACTCGAATGCTCTCGCTATGAAGGCCAACATACCATTTGCCTTCTTAACCGCCTGCTGCACCTGCATGCTTACCTTCAGCGACTGGTGCACAAGGACACCCAGGTCTCGTTGCACTTCCCCATTTTCCCAATCTATTGCCGTTCAGATAATAATCTGCCTTCCTGTTTTTGCCACCAAAGTGGATAACCTCGCATTTATCCACATTATACTGCATCTGCCATGCATCTGCCCAATCACCCAACCTGTCCAAATCATACTGGAGTTTCTCTGCATCCTCCTCACAGCACACATGCCCACCCAGCTTTGTGTCGTCTGCAAACTTGGAGATATTACATCTAGTTCCCTCGTCTAGATCATTAATATATATTGTGAATAGCTGGGGTCCTAGCACCGATCCCCCTATGGCTTTTCACTTACACTGGTATGAAATTAAACTTCATTTGAGCTCGCGCCCAGACACGAAAGCATTTTCATGCAAGAAAATTATTACAAATATTTTCGTTCTTCCTTATATAAACAAGCAGTAATAAGAGGATTTTTACTGAATATGTTGTTGCTATATACAGGAAACTCTCGTTTAAACGGCACCGAAATATCCGGAATTCTCTATTAACCGGCAAAATTCATACTCCGAAAACAACACCTCAATAACCGGAAATGTTGCCGAGTCCGAGTCTCCCGCGGCGGCCGAGTTAGTCAGTGGGGGTAGTTCTCCAAACTGCCACTACTCGGCTTCTTGGCGCTGTCGGAAGTCCAATTACTGTATACTGCACATTTCTTGATTTTTTTATTTTTGTTTGTTAAAAATAGCCTCGGTAGATAACCCTCTCCGTCATCCGGAATTTTTAATCAACCGGCACCATCCCAGTCCCGTCGGTGCCGGATACCAAAGAGTTTCCTGTACACTAATATAATGTTTGTTAATTTTTAGTATGTGATCCACTTAAAGAAAAATACTGATCAGTAACATTTGTCAAATGACAGGATGCAACTAGCAGGACAAAATATAACACCATTACATGTAGACCTGGACTTAACAAAACATTTGGTGGATTTTCACAGTGAACTCGAGGATCAATGTCTTGTACCTTTAATGCAGAGTACTGGTGCCGGTTAATTTGCATGTTCCTATCACTGTATCTGTCCAGAGGAGTAAACATTATGCTAAAGGGACCGGCCCAGTGGCTGAACAACATAAATAGACTATGACGTAGACTCTGCTGTGGAAAGATAGCCCTGCGTTGGTGCACTGTAAGGAAAGACAAAAAAGTAAAATGAATCTCTATGTCTCCTGGATAAATTAAGCATTGTATAATATATTACCTTTAAAACAATTTAAACAAAAAGCTCCTTCTGACACACAAGTGTTAAACAATGGTAAGAGAACGGCTTATTTTCTTCGGCTGGAGTCAGATTTTGGATCTGGTGTACTCTCACACTCAGATGAAGGGTTACGTAGAACATAGTCATTTCAAAACTACATTAGGATTGGCCAATTTGGCTGGTAAAAATCAATATCTCAGCAAAACATTTATGGAATTTTGACAGTTATTCAAGCAATCCTATTTAATCTCCGAGCACATTCAGCAATGAAAATTTCTGCCCTTACTTCATTGGCTGTAAAACGCTTTGTGACGCCCGGTGGTCGTGAAAGGCGCTATATAAATGCAAGTCTTTCTTTCTTTATGATTTAAAATGTACCAGTGCTCAGAGTACGCCAAGTTAAGCATTGATGACAGAAGCAGAGCTCCATCACACAAAGTTCCTGCAATATATTTTTTTGTATATGAAACTACAGATAACACTAAATACTGCGAATTTAGAAAATGGAGACTTGGCTAGCCATATAAATAGAGTTCCTTCACGTGGGGGAAGAAAGACAATATATTAAAACTATCTGAAGATAGTTTCAAGGTGTGACCTTTGTTGGTGAGATCTGACCAGAAGCTAATCATATCAAGTTTGTTTGGCCAGTACCTTGGGCTTTGAAATTATATTGTATGCAAGTTTGCAATTGTGGGAGAAGATGCCTTTTTTTAATCTCTGATTACTGTTCACACATGTCTACTTCAGTGATAGAAATAATTGACATTCTGATTACTGGATCACCGTCCCCACTGCTTATAGCGAGTGCATTGCTGTCAAGCTATACGTGGTGGCCAGTGTAACCAACAATTTTTTTTTTAAAGCACAGAGGGAATCCCCATGCTCTGTCTCTCCATGGTGACAGGTGACTGAAGTTGGCTGGGCTGCCTGAAAAGACTGACAGGTAATCACACTTTAATGAGGTGCAAACAGCTTGAACGGCCCAAAACAGTCAGCACTCTTAATACGGTTTAACCGACGCCGTGGTAGTTGACGCCTATGATAATGACAAATGGTTAGCGCCAGTTGCCCGATACAGGCGGCTGTGGGTGGTGGGGTCAATATTGAGAAAGAATCTGGTGGTCTTCAAATAAGCCTGCCTCTGCTTCAAAGGCCAGAAGTTTGCTGTTCACATGCTCATCTAACTAATTGGTAAAACTGATTACCATGATTGCATGTCTTCTTTGATCTAGTGTTTTAAAGTCTAACTTTTGAATAGTATAAACGTTACTGGTTTTTGCTCCATCTTGAGTTCCCTTTTTATTTTAAATATTTGCTATGTTATTGAAACATGATATTTTGTACATTTGCAAAAGATATAGTTGTGGGGCCTAACTGGATTCACACTATAACTAGTATTGGTATAAAGTAAACTCACATTACATTGATGTTACAGTTATAGGGTAAATGCACCCCAAGACTGGACCAGATCATGATAAACTGCATCTCTTGTGCTTATAAATATGCTAGATCAACTAAATATTACTGTCCCCATCAGATTATAAGAAATTAGATCACGTGTTTGCTAGATGCATTTACACTCTCAATGCATATTAGTTAACAAAAATATTTCAAGACATTAGCACATTGCTTATCATGTAATTATGCGTACCTGGGACATTTTGAATGATATTTGCCACCAAGGCACTGAAATGGCATCGGATATCCTTTAATGTGTCAGAATCCTTGTCATTCTCAGCTTCAAGTAGCTGCCTCGTTAGATCAACGTACTCCAACAAAGTGTTATTGAGGGAATGTGTTTCATTATCAAGGCCTCCACTTCCACTGATAATTGGAGGAAAAACAAGAATACATAAGAAAACCAAAAACACAAACAAAGCAAACCAACTGCAAGAAATACCTACAATAGCAAAATACTGTGGATGCTGGAAATGTGAAGTAACAACAAGCAAGAAATACCTATGTCCTCATTATACCACAATGTTTCAGAGAAATTTGTACTGCAAAATTCAGAGTGATGTTACAAGCAATGAACTGATAAATTGCACTTCAATTTAGCTGTTTCTCCGCAAATCAGAATCACCAATTAGGATGTTCAACACTGGAACGGTGCCATATTGTCTCGAGGCTAACAGCTAGCCCTAGCACCATACCTCCAAAACAATGCACACCCTGATGCCACAAAGTGCATCAAATCTACTCTACCTACTTATCAGTACAAGTACTCCCAATTCCCCGATAACTCCCCTGAAGTGGTGTTGGTACGCGTATGTGGATTGAAGTGTGTCCCCATGTGAAGTAGGCTATACTGATTGGGAGCTTTGGTTTCCTTCAAAATTTGGACCACCACAGTGCACATGCAAATCTACACACACGGCTTAATTTATGATATATTTGTGCCGGCACATGCTCAGCGGTGTTCTAAGCTTGGGCGAAAACTGCAGCATCGTTGACAATGGACTGAGTAAACTGGACAACGTTAGCAAAACAGTTTTTTAATGTCCATCACTCATGTTGAACTTCTAAGTATAACAAAGGTTTTTTTTCTCAACTATCATTTTCATTTTAAAATTATATCAAGAGAAGAATTTCACTACGAGTAATGATAACCAGTTAGGAAGAATTACCATTGACCAACGTAAACTTTTGTTGAAATAACAAGTTCTAATGACAGTAAAGATAAAACCAAAAATGGTTTTACAACTTAACTTACTAAAGCTACATAAGGTTCTCTACTTTTTATATTAACAGTGTCATCTAAATTTCACAGCTACGTGTAAATTAAATATGAATTATTTGCCAATCAAGTGACGAGAGCCACTGGCAGTTTGCAGCTCATTTCCTTTTTGAAACAAATTAACAATGCTTTCATGAGACCATGCACAAATTGTTAGGAGAAAATATTGCACCTCGGTCTAAGCTTTTCCAATGTCAGGAAATAATGTTTCTTATAAAGTATAAATATTTCCTTCCTAAGCTTTTTCTCATTTCTTGGTGATTGTTAAAATTTATAGCTTTGTTTTCTGAACACTTCCTTTCTATGGCCTGAGAACAAAATGAAAGAGACTGCACTGAACTTCTTTTGTTTCAGAAAAGTATAGTCGATATACAATATGGTGCAGTGGAACCCCGATTATCCATGGTGGAATGATACTTGGTGAATAACTGAAATTGATAGATAATCAAGATTCTCTAAAATAGAAAACCATAGGCAGCAAAGAGGATACATTTTATTGAACTGGAGAATAATGTCCCTTACATCTATAGCAAAAGTTATGGATAGGCTACTTAAACCAGCTTTTCTCAGTAATCCTGTATAGAATTGCAGGCAATGAATCTATACAGAAAAAGAGTGACCTACCCCACAACATATGAGATATGAATGTGAAGGATAGACAAAAGAAAAAGTAATATTTATTTTAATAATGTATAAATCTTTTAGTAGAAGTTATTTTAGATTTGGTGGAATATACCCTTTAATCATATCAATGCTGTTACACTAAGAAACTTGTCACTCCCTCCTTACAAGCAGAAACCCCAGCTGCTCCATCTTCTCTTGTCGACCCTCCCACCCCACTTGCCTGATGCCAGCGAATCTTGCCAACTTCCTCTATCACAGACAAGGCCATCTTTGACCACTTCCTTGTATCTCTCACCATCCACATCACCCTACCTGCTTCCAATCTCATTTCTTTCTGCATCACTCCTGGATTAATCTCTTTCCCCAAGTTACTTACAACTGCTTTTCCAAATTCCCAACTGTCTATCCTTTGGCCCATCTCAGGAGGAGGAGGCAGGCAATGTTACAGTGGTGGAGCTGGTCTTTGTGATGGAGAAGGTATGAGGTTAAAAGGTCAGCTCATGGTTGAGCAGAACAGCAAGGTTGTGAATGATCTGGTTCAGCCGGAGATAGTGGCTAGGGAAAGGAACGGAACAGCTGCAACGGTACGGGAGTTTGTGGCGGGGGCTAAAGACGATTCTTTGTGTATTGCCTAGACAGTGAATGTCATCAAGTTATTCAACTATATGTGACACCATTGTTGAGCCCAATCCTGACATTTTCCCCTCCCCATCCATGAGTACCGAGGTCAATTATACTACACCGCTCGCTAACCTGGCTGAGATCAGCTACCCGGGTAGAATGGGGATCAAAGATGGGATGTTCGTGGTCTTCCTGACTCAGCTTCACATCAGTCACAGCACTTAATTGTGCAGTGCTTCTTTAATAATATGATATTCTGTTGCAGTTTGTTGACATAAAATTGGAACCCAATGGTACGTTTGTTGCTTACCTGTGACTAGTTACACCAGCATCTGCCAGTAGCTCAAAGATCCTCACGAGTTGCACTCGCAAAATGTCTCGACGCCTGCGTCGTTTCATATTCTGCATTAGATACAGACATTACTTATTTCCAGTGTTTTGAAGTTCCACATTATACCCAACAGTACAGGTAAAATGAAATGACTACATAACTGCTTAATTAACGCAACAACATTTATCCACTGTAAATAAAAATTACAGTGAGTGTCTGAATACAGCCCATAAATTTCCAAAGTAGTAGCTATAACTGTCAAATTAGAATCATTACTACACAAAAGCATTTCTTTAACCCTTTGTGTATAGAATGTGCTTGGCAGCTTTCAATATCTATCACATACTATCTTGAAGAAATGGTTTCTGTAAGTTTTCAAATTACTGTAGTTAGAAAAATGACAAATCATGCAGTTGGTGCTCGAACAATGAGATACTCTTTTTCAATGGACTACTTCAGACTGCAGAGCTACACCTCATCTCGAAGGGCAGGGTTTGGTTGCAAAAAGCTAAAAATGTTAGTGAAACTATAAAACATATCCATTCCAATACAGAAAGGCAAAATTAAATATGTGGAAATTATATAAAATACTTGAGAAGTAACAAAAACTTCATACTCTGAAATCTCCACACACCAAGAGAACCAACCACAACTCTTAGCTAAAATATTGCATGGAACTATAAGATTCTTCCATGATGCCCCATATAAAGACAGCTCTACAGTTTTTCATTTTCTTCATTTATACCAAGACATTTTTATAAACTATAGCCACCAATTGTATAAACTGAATACAAAACTGGTGCCAAACAAACATAACTCAGTTGTGACTGTTGCTTGTGTATTAGCAGATCAGTTGCACTTGTTTAAATGCAGTATCATACCGGTACCTCTACACATTCTCGGAATTAAATTGCTACCGTATTATTTATATGGTGCATTGATCATATCAAAAAGACAATACTCTTGGCACCATATAATTCCAAAAGGGGCATTTAAAAAAATAATTTAACAGATGACAAATAATTACTGTAACAATATTTACCAAAAAGTAAAATATCTTCATTAAGTTTTCAACTGGCAGTTATTTTTTTAGTTTAAAAAAAAATCTATTGCACATTTATCAATGAGGTTCAATTAAATATAAACCAGTCTATGCCCTGTGGTGAAGGGGTGGGAAGAGAGGGAGAAGGGCAAAGAGGAGGTAAAAGGATGGAAAGGGGGGTAAGAATGTGAACACGAAGGTGAACAAAGGTGGAGGGAGGGAGGAAGGAAGGAAGGAAGGAAGGAAGGGAGGGAGGGAGGGCTCGGTGGCTAGATGGACATGTGGCGTTGACAGCACAGAGGAGGTTCATGGAGCTGTAGGGGCATGCTTGTAAAAAAGATGGTGACACACAATCGGGTTCTCTGAATGAATTCCTTAGAGTGGAGGTGAGGTGGGGTAGTGGAGGTGAGGTGGGGTGGGGGAGGGGATCTTAACTTTACAATAGGGTAGTATGCTATTTCTTCAGAGGCGGGGGAGGGGGTAGGAGGTGACTACAGGAATATGGGTGAGACCCAGGGTCTAGGCTATGGAAACTGGATTCATGATGCCATTAAGGGAGGCAATTCTACATGAACCGTTAAATACATTTTTATTCTGCACTGCCATCTTGTGGATCTGTGTCAGCTGTGGCACTTTCATTTCTGAGTCAGAGGGTTGTGAGTTCAAGTCCTATTCCAGAGACTTGAGCACAAGATCTAAGCTTACACTTCAGAGCAGTACTGGGGCAGTGCTGCACCGTCATTCGGATGAGATGTTAAACCGAACCTGCCCTCTCAGGTAGACAAAAAAGATCCCATGGCACTATTCGAAGAAGAGCAGAGGAGTTCTCCCCAGTGTTATGGCCAATATTTATCCCTCAACCAACATCACTAAAACAGATGATCTGGTCATTTATCACACTGTTGTTTGTGGGAGCTTGCTGTGTGCATATTGGTTGCCGTGTTTCCCTACATTTCAACAGTGACTACACTTCAAAAGTACTTCATTGGTTGTGAAGCACTTTGGGATGTCCCGAGGTTGTGAAAGGTGCTATAGAAATGCAAATTTTTTCTATAACTCAGATGGTGACTGTAAGAGCAATAATACAGACCTAGTGGTAGATTTTGAACTAAAGTTCTGAGCGTTATTTTACCATTATAAATGCCAACTACAGCTCCACCTACGGGTGTAAGATAAATGTTGACACTTTTAAAATGGGTTTTCCCATTCATAAAGCCTGACATACAATTCTTCAATATATATTGAAACAGAATGCTGCAACCCACTCAGCATCTTTAATATAGAATAGTTAAATAACAAAACTTACGGCAATGTGGGGAGCTGAGTTGGTTGGAACTACAGGCTGAGGAGCTGGGAGATACAAAACTGATGTGCTACATCAGAGCCACTAGCAGGAGGGTGGTAATAACAACATGACAAGTTTACATAGGAAGTTTCTATTGTCAATGTGGGCACAGGAATTTATAATGGAAAAAAGTGGCACAGAAGTGTGACAAAAACATGACAACAGGAACTAAAATTTTGTAGACATCAAGTACACACAGACATGAGAGTTTTAAAATATATTTATCTTTTAAAACAGTTAAGGAAGAGAAAAGTGTTACTTTGTTTTGAAACAGGTTTCACACCGAATGAAAATATCAGAATTTCTGTGAATAAGGCTTACTCGGCAGAATGCATTCACTTCATAATGAAATACTCTTTGCTCAGAATCATTTGGATGCTACAGAACTGAAGAAAACAGCTTCACAATTTGAAACTCAGAAATCTGACTGCCAGCTTCTTTTGCTGTTTAAAAATATATAAATTAAAAATGTCTAATGCTGTACACTAAATCCTTCACAACAAAACCAAACTTCTCTAAAGCAGATAATCTGGAAAACTAATTAAGAAAAATGAGCTTCATTTACCTCTGGTCTTCTTTCAAGTGCTTCCTTTATAATGGGGTGAAGTTCTTCTATTAAGTCTCTGCAAAAAAGGAAACAAGCCAAACATGAGCTGCTTATAATTCAGTCCTCATGGACTAAAAGTACCCTCAAAATGCATATTGAACTTTGTTTGCAAATTAATGGCAAGGTCTTTGTTCAACATGAAGGAAAGTGCATAGCTGTCAGATGAAACATTCTTTGTTGATAGCATTGCTATCTGACATATTTCCTCAATTCAGCTTGAAAACTGTACTTAGCCTCTTCATTCTACTTTCTGGGTCATAGAAGTGCCAAGTAGTCTTTGTGATCCAGAGCACAAAGCAATGTCTTGTCTTCTCAGGACACAAACAGCTGGAGATAGTGAACTGGCTCCCAAAAAATAAGGAAATTTGGGTCATCCTACAGCAAGTATACTGCTCTTCAAATATCTTGAAAGAGAAGCCAAATAAAATGTATCTTAATGTGCTTTGCTGGTGCTGAGAAACAATAATAAGTGTGAAACTTGTGCAATGAAATACTCTTACCTAAATGCTACAGGATTGGTCCTGCCAAGCCCCAGCACCAGAGATTCTGTAATTTCCATGCTCTCAGAGCGCATCATTGGAACTATAAACTTGAATAATGAGGACGGGGACGGAATGCCAATTATCTGAAATTATAAAGTAATTACAACGATTATTCATGTTAATACAAAGTTCATATCTTCAGAATTTCATGCTACCCATTCTACTAGTTACTACTGGAAGTGTCAAATTGACTCAGTTGGTAGCACTTCTGTTTGAGTCAGAAGGTTGAGAGTTCAAACCCCACTACAGCCATGATCTCAGCTGAAAGTTGAGGGTAGTACTAAGGGAATGCTATATTGTTGGAGGTGCCGTCTTCTGGATGCGATGTTAAACTGAGGCCCCAACTGCCTGCACAAGTGAGCAGAAAAGACCACATGGGCGAATGAAAGATGAGCATGGTGTCCTGGCCAACATTCCTCCCAAAAATCAGATTTGCTGTTTGTGGGATCTTGCGATGTCTAAATTGGCTGCCGTGCTTCACAAGATAATTATGGATAAGGCCATTCGTCCATTTTAATGAATCTTTCCAGAAGGACCCCAGGCTTCCAGAATCCAATTGTTTCTCAACTAATTCCAGGCCTTTTGCCGCCACTAATCCACACAAAAGACCATTCCATGTGTTGATCACCACTTGTTTGAAGAATATCCTGATATGAGTCCTAAATTTACCGTAAACTAGTTTGAACCTGTGGCCCCTTGTCCTATTCTCAGTCTGATTCTCTTGACTATCTTGCATAACAGAGAATGTACTTCTAAAAAGTGATTCATTGGTTGAAAAGCACTTTGGCAAGTTCTTATTTGTCTATATTTGTAGTCTAGTGGGTCTATATTTGTAGTCTAGTGGGCCTACATGTCTGAGGCATCCATTTTCCTGGTAGTCAGAGTTATCTGTCTGCAACATCGCATTTATAACATTCCCAAAAACCTTATACATTTCTCCCAAAACTGGATTCAACAATCCAAAATACAATCTGAACCCAAATATGAAATTCAAACTGATGCAAATGTTCATCATGGCATAGTTTATTCCAAATTCTAATTACTACCTTTACCTCCTACACTATACACCATTTTTAGTTGAAGGAGTAAGAAATCAATCTGCTCAAAATCCAAAGATAACGGGCCAAATCTTGCTGGAGCGGGACATCTCGCAGCATATGCCGTTAGTTATACTTTTTCCTGCACCCTACAGCTCAAACCGTTTTTGTGCCATAACTTGCTGGAAGTGCGAGCTAATAATGTGAGGGCAACGGGTTATCTGGAACCTTAGTGAATGGCGGAACCAACAGTATATCTCTTTACCTCTGTGTTCATACTGATTCAATGATGTGCTGATGGAACTAGCTCAGAATAGATCGTTTTTCAAAACAGCGGATTCTATTCCTGCCAGAGTCAATATAAAACTAATTCAGCTCATTTTACTGCTTCACTGCTTCCAATCTAATTACTTTAATTAAATAACAGATCTAGGAATATAAATTAATAATTTAATTTCCTGTTCCAATATTTCAAGAGAAGTCTGGGAACAAAAGAGCAAGTTGAACCATTCCAATACTTCATGGTGTAGTGCAACATCTCCTACCTTGATCCAAAGCAGTTCTATACTCAATATCAGACATATTTTGAAGCTCCATTCAATTACAATGCAATGGATGAGTTTGTCTCCATCTGAAATTTTTTTTGCAGTGTTCATTAATTTTTTTCCTTCACTATTCCCTAAAAAAATCTCCTTACACACAAGTGTCCATTTTTTTTTTTTATTTATTAGGTGCTACAACACATGCCAGCAAAATTGATATTCTTCATTCTCGTGTAATTTTTCCCTTTTCACCTTCTCTGCATCTTCACATCAATTTAAGGGAGTCATTTTGCATTTCCATATATCTTGCACACAGGGAATATAAAACATTTAACTGTACTGAGGAATTCACTTCAGTAAATTATTGTTTTCAATTTAGCCAGTTTTCATGTGGAATTGAAGTAAATTAAAACAGAATCATTCCATACAACATGTAATTTGACTGGCAAGAATGGCAAGATCAGAAAGTTTCACTTTTTCAGTGAAGGGGAAAGTTGATAAAGAAGCAATGACAAACAGAGCAGAAAAGACAGATGGGATAGCAAAATGTTGATACTGAGAGATAAAGCTCAAAAAGATACATTATAAATAAGACTCAACTTTCAAAAGAACAGTTTAAAGAAACTAACAGAAATAGGTAAATGTTTGACCAGTGTAAACTAACATTAGAGTTGAACAAAATGCCATGTTAATGGCATAAACATACAATTCTAGTTTGAATTAACAACCTTGTTCAACAAAAGAAAGTAACTCCATATTCACAATCTGTAATGCAATGGGCTTCAAAAGCATTACATGCCCCAAGCAATAGATAATTTGCTATAAATGACACACACAAGCACATTTAGGAAGCTAATTTTTTACTGCAAGTAAAATAATTATGTTTCCTTCTATCACCACAAGAACATAAGAAACAGGAGCAAGAGTAGGCTATACGACCCCTCGAGCCTGCTCCGCCATTCAATAAGACCATGGCTGAACTTCTACATAAACTCCACTTTCCCACCCTATCCCCATATCCCTTGATTCCCTTAGTTCCCAGAAATCTATTGATCTCAGCCTTGAATATACTCAATGACTGAGCCTCCTCAGCATTCTGGGGTAGAGAATTCCAAAGATTCACAACCCTCTGAGTGAATACATTTCTCATCTCAGTCCTAAATGGCCGTCCCATTATCCTGAGACTATGACCCCTAGTTCTAGACTCTACAACCAGGGGAAACAGCCTCTCAGCATCTACCCTGTCAACCCCTCTAAGAATTTTATATGTTTCAATGAGATCACCTCTCATTCTTCTAAACTCAAGAGTGTATAGGCCCAATATACTCAATGTCTCCTCATAGGACAACCCTCTCATCCCAGGAATCAATTTACTGAACCTTCTTTGCACTCCCTCTAAGGCAAGTATATTCTTCCTTAGGTAAGGAGAACAAACTGTACACCGTACTGTTGGACATCGTGAGAGTTAAAAGTTTGAGTTAAAAATTTAACAGTTGAACTTCTTCGTATCATGAAGCAATAAACTTTTCAATATAAACAGGATGACTTTGGAATGTCGTGAAAGGAATGCATTACTTGTTTTCTGATGCAAAAAGGGCTTGTGCAGTAATGACGTCACCCATGAGTGGTTAAGGTTTAGTTTCAAGGTAATAAAATGTAACTTTAGGGGCTAGGGTAATGAAACATGGGTAGCTTATTCATTAGCTGCAGTATGAAATGGTAACATTTGGTAAGGCTTTTTCTTCAAAGGGTTTAGGGACTATTACATCATGAAGTCTTGTTTAAGGGACATAGTTTTGAAGTCAACAACTACAACTGTTTACATGAATAGTCTGTTTACAAAGGGTTTGAGAATCGACACGTCATGCAGTCTTATCTATAACATTTTACTTCGATGTAGTCAAAATATGGGGCATAAAGGAGCATGGTTTTCAACATTTCTTCAGAGGGCTCGAGAGATACAGAAATCGAAAAGCCACTCTCAGTATAGTTAGGCTGATCACCTGTACTGTGTATCAATAAAGTCTGTTCCATATACTCCACTATGAAGTGTCTCATACTTACTCAAAAACGTGTCGTTGTGAACCAGAGGAGGAAGTAGGTTGACTGCTAACCAGTATTCCAGGTGTGGTCTCAGCAAAGCCTTATATAATTGCGAAGTCGCACAACACCAGGTTATAGTCCAACAGATTTATTTAAAATTACAAGCTTTCGGAGCTGTTGCCCCTTCGTCAGGTAGAGTTACAATCATTGCAGCAAGACTTCTTTACTCATATACTCCAACCCCTTGCAATAAAGGCTAACATACCATTTGCCTCCCTAATTGCTTGCTGTACCTGCATGTTAACTTTCTTTGATTCGTGTACAAGGACCCCCAAATCCCTCTGAATACCAATATTTACTAGTCTCTCACCTTTTAAAAAATATTCTGCTTATCCATTCTTCCTGCTAAAGTGGATAATTTCACACTTCCCCACATTATACTCCATCTGCTACCTACTTGCCCAATTACTTAATCGGTTTATATCCCTTTGCAATCTCTTTACGTCCTCCTCACAGCTTTCCCACCTAGCTTTCTATTGTCACCAAACTTGGTTATATTACACTCGGTCCCTTCATTCAAGTCACTGATGTAGATTGTAAACAGCTGAGGCCTAAGTACTGATCCTTGTTGCACTCCTCTAGTTACATCCTGTCAGCCCAAAAATTACCTGTTTATTCCTACTCTCTTTTCTGTCCGTTAACCAATCCTCAATCCATTTTAATATATTACCCTCAATCCCATGAACCCTAATACTGTACAACAACCTCTTTCTTGTGTGGCAACTTATCGAATACTTTCCGAAAATCCAAATATACTGGCCCTAAAATTGCCGGCGGTGGCGTAGCTCAGGAGTACGCTGCCGACCTCCGAACGAAATCCACACATACCTCGTGCGAAGCCCCAAGTGAAAACTTGCTTTGAAACGCTGCGGAGTTGTGTGCAGCTTAGTGGCCCATGGATCCCAGGGGCGCACCGTTGTGTGTAAGCGTACCTGGGATCACGTGGGACGGTGCTCCTTTCACTAGCCAATCAGGAAGCATAGAAAGCCCCGTGTATTATTATGCAGTTACAACTTGTAAATTAAACAGTGTGAGTACAGTACTTGGCTTTAAAAAGCACAGGGAATATTTTGGAGTAAGTACAGTTATTTACTGGAAGACTCTGCAAGATTAAAAAAAAGATTGAGACGATCTCATCCCTCAAATTGAGCCTTTACAGCTGCCTGGTAGGTTCTTAAGTGTTTGTTTTTAATTATTATACAAATTTCTTATTCCCCCTCCCCTTATGCTGTGCAAACAGGCTCCTGTACCTTTTTGCACCAGCATAATTGATACGCAGTAGGTGGGCAATTAGCTCAGCTTTTCGCCTGCACATCATATCAACGAGGACTTGAAAGTCGCAGCGGATCATGTGTCTATTTGGAACTTGACAGATTGCAAGTTCGGGATTCAGCACATGCACGCGAACTTACGGTCAATTTCAAAGGCAGTATGACGGCGTGCTCAGAGTACGCCGTCATACCGACCGCAAATTCAGGGCCATTACATCTACTGGTTCCCCCTCATTTACCCTGCTAGTTACACCCTCAAAAAGCTCTACCAGATTTGTCAAACATGATGTCCCTTTCATAAAACCATCTACAAGATGCACTGCAGTAACTCGCAGCAATTGGCAACTCATCTACCACCTTAAACATTCACTTCCTCCACCACCGGCGCAACATGGCTACAGTGTACACCATCTACAAGATGCACTGCAGCAACTCGCCAAGACTTCTTCGACAGCACCTCCCAAACCCACGACCTCTACCACCTAGAAGGACAAGGGCAGCAGGCGCATGGGAACACCACTACCTCCAAGTTACACACCATCCTGAGTTGGAAATATATTGCCGTTCCTTCATCGTCGCTGGGTCAAAATCCTGGAACTATGGGAGTACCTTCACCACACGGACTGCAGCGGTTCAAGAAGGTGGCTCACCACCACCTTCTTGAGGGCAATTAGGGACGGGCAATAAATGCTGGCCTTGCCAGCGACGCCTACATCCCAGGAACGAATAAAAAAAAATTATATTGTGATTTTCCAAGTGCCCTGTTCCACATCCTTAATAATAGATTCTGACACTTTCCCTACTACTGTCAGGCTAACTGGCCAAAAGCTCCTTATTTTCTCTCTCCCTCCTTTCTTGACTATCTTTGTGAATGGCAAAATAGAAAAAACATAATTTCTACAGTGACTAATATTCCTTCTCATTCTAGAAGCAATTTGCTGCTTGCTTTTTGAGGAAGCAAGAGCTCCAATATCCATCATTCTCTCCAGAGGAACCCTAAAGACATGGGGAGATGAAGGTTTTCATGATGGCTTCTCTGTCAGTATCCTATACGCCCAATAAAGGAAAATCTGACCAACAACAACTTGCATTTATATAGTGCCTTCAATGTAGGAAACCGTCCCAATGGGGCATAATAAGAGAAAGTGAAACCGAGCCAAAGAAGGAAATGTTAGGACAGGTGACTAAAAGCTTGGTCAAAGAGGTAAGTGTTAAGGAGGGTTTTAAAGCAGGAGAGAGAGGCAGAAAGGTTTAAGGAGGGAATTCCAGAGCTTAAGGCCCAGGCGGCTGAAGGCACGGCCGCCAATGGTGGGGCAAAGGAAGTGGGGGAATGCACAAGCATCCAGAGTTAGAGGAATGCAGAGTTCGAGGATGGTTGTAGGGCTGGTGGACGTTACATAGATTTGGAGAAGCGAGGCCATGGATAGATTTGAACATGAGGATCAGAATTTTAAAATTGAAGTGTTGGTGGACAATCAGATTTTCTTTGAACAATAAAGACGCACTTACCTTAGAATCCTGGGTGAGTGGGATTTGGTTGGGGTACACAATTACCAGATAATTTTGGAATTATCAACGCCTCGATTTCAAAATTTTCATCCTTGTTTTCAAATCCCTCCATGGCCTTGCCCCTCCCTATCTCTAATCTCCTTCAGCCCCCCCGCTGAGATATCTGTGCTCCTCTAATTCTGCCCTCTTGAGCATCTCTGATTATAAATCGCTCCACCATTGGTGGCCGTGCCTTCTGTTGCCTAGGCCCTAAGCTCTGGAATTCCCTGCCTAAATCTCTCTGCCTCACTACCTCTCTTTCCTCCTTTAGGCGCCCCTTAAAACCTACCTCTTTGACCAAGCTTTTGGTCACCTGCCCTAATCTCTCCTTATGTGGCTCGGTGTAAAATTGTGTGTCTCTTAACACTCCTGTGAAGCGCCTTGGAACACGTTACTACGTTAAAGGCGCTATATAAATACAAGTCGTTGCTGTTGAATTGTAGACCTGGATGGAATTGAAGCCGCTGGGGCTGTCAAGAACTGAAACAAAGGGCTGGATTTTACCAGCCCTGAGAAGGCGGGTGTGGAGGCGGGACTGCTGGGAAAAGGGGAAAAATTGGGAGCGGGTCCCAACCCGCCTCCGAACCATCTTCCCGGGAGGCAGGTCCCCGACTCGCGCAGGGACCCGTCTCCTCGAGGCGAGAAGGGGTTTAGAGCCAATTAACTGCCTGTTAACAGGTAGTTAACAGGCAGTTTTGAGGATTTTCCCCATTTTACGCCTGCAATTGCGGGCTTCCCGACGGCTGCAAACCTCACCAGGGTCACCAAGGCGAGCAGTGGGTCTGCGGGGGTGAGAGGGGTCGAAATGTCAGCTGTAGAGGCGAGTGATGGGTGCAAGTGTGGACAGGTAAGTATGAGAGGTGAGTGTAAAGTGTTGGAAAAAGTTTCCTTACCTTTGTTTCTTTCTGCAAGCTTCAACCTTTGAGGATCCGGAGGTGCCTCATCTCAACGGCAGAGATGACAGAATGGCTGCTACATTCTCAGATGCAGCAGCCATCTGCTTTCTGCTGAGGAGAGGTGTCTTGGTGAGCCTTCTGTGCAAGGGCTCAACTTAGAACAGAGATTGTCAGTGTTTGACAGCTTCTCAAAGCTGTCAAACACTGACAATTCATGTGTCAAAAATGTTTCGACAGATGAAGCGTCACATGCTGACGTCATCTGTCACCGGCTTTCCCTTAATTGGCCGGTAAGCCCGCAGGGCAGGCTTAACAAGGCCAATCAAGGGAAAATAGCATGGGTTCGTCATACATCGCTGGGGGCGGGACTGAAACCCGGAAACCAGAAGTCCTGCTTCCAGCACATCTCCAGAGGTAAGATCGCAGCCAAAGAGTGGAATCTACATTGGTTTAGTTAACTGACTTTACATCTAGGCTTGGGTCCATTAGACACTGGAGAGTGAAGATGTTTTAGTGAGCTTAAACTGGAAAGCATGCCTTGGCTCCTTTACCACCACACCAAAATCACAGCTGTCTTCAATACATTGAAGCTGTAGGTGATGGCGATGATGATTTGCCAATCCAATGGAATTCGAAACAATTTCAGAGACCTCTTTACAGGAACGATGCTCAAGGAGGAACATTGGGCATGTTACCACTCACTGTTCAAATGTGCTTTGCTTGTAGGACAGGAAACATTTTTTGATCAATGTCAGGGGAACATTCTCTGAGGTTTTTAGATGCAGAGAACACAAATGCCGAACAGTTATTGGACATTGGTTTTCACAGGGAGGTAGCTACTTACTGCAATGAAGCCATACAGTGGATGTGGGAGTAATTTTGAAGATCATTTGATTGCATGAGTAACCGGTGTATGGAAGACTGATCCTCAAGATAAAATAAATGCAACTTTACAGCAAATGGAACATTAGTGCCATTAGAAGATTTTTTCAGCGTGCATAATGGGACAGTGAAAGGATAAAATGTTCCAGAAGTCATCTGCAGAATGCAAATATTTCTTTCTGCTCCACCTGTAAATGCTTTGAAATACTAACCAGTTAAGCCGTTCACATATATAAATTGCTTTTACAGAGAACAAGGAAACAATGCAAGAATTTCCCTCCCTCCATTCTACTCAAAAGAATTTCTTTTAATATTCTTTGAACAATAAAGATGTACTAACCTTAGAATCCAGACTATATCCACTATCAGGAGTAGACGCCAGCGTCTCAGGAGGGGAGCACCGCACTGACCCTGAAGTAGCCATGTTACATGTTGCTGCACTGCAGCAAAGAATAAGGTAGTTTCTCCAAAGCCCAATGTACGAATCGTTGCCAATTGTGGTGCTCACCTTTTTGGCATTTATAGGACTACTGTATGGAAAGAGAGTAGGTTTAGAATAAAAATATTAATTTTTAAAAAGTACTCAAAATTACAAGTGCTCAAATTTTTGGGAATGTTTGTTGAAAAATAAGTTACAACACAGTAAAGATTAAGTACTTATATAAAATTAATAAAATAATATTTGAACATTATAAGCACCTCCAGGACAATTTACAAATAGAGGAGCAAACATATGTTGTGGCTAAGTTAATTTTTTCAGGTACTTGATATATGGACCCGCACTTCAAACAAGTATCACTGTAAGAGGTTCACAACCAGTATTGATCAACAATAATTCACCGTTTATGACTTGGATTTTAAATTAACTAATCTAATGAATCAAAAGATGGAGAAAACGGATCACTCATGTCTATTACTAACTGATAAGAGACCAGAGTCATGGTCAGCAATGAATTTAACAATTAGTTCAGAAGGACTTACTTTATGTCCACTTGTGGGGAAAGCATCTGTAGACGAGTATATGAAAACATCCATGCATAACTCAGTGCTGATGGACAGTGTTTGGGTAAATTTTCTTGCTTGAGGAAGCTTGAAAGGCTTATCACCCAGGGATCCAGACCCTGTGTCACATGTGCAAATATCCAAATGTGTGATGGACTGACCACATCAAACTGATGACTGATGGGAGAGGAACTCCATTCTGCAAGTGTCTGGAGGTCTATCCCACTGGGGCAATACAACAAGTTCGTCTGATTTAAGGGCAAAAAATGTTTTAAAATTAGCAGTTTCTTTTAATATACATCACTTTAGGAAGTTATATTCAATACATAGCTGCATTCAGCATTATAAGAACAAAACTCTAACTCCTAAACATACCAACAGGTTTCCTTTCCTCCCCTCATGAAGATGTTGACTCCTTGCTGGGGTATGATTTCATCAACACTAGTTGCCTTCCAGTACCTCACACAATAAGTCTTTATTCATGTGTGTCATCAAGCTATTGAATTGTGAGAGACATCACAGCTGAGTGTGATCCTGTCCTCACATGGTGTCTACACACATGTATTTTACTTTCAGTGGGGAGAGGGTGTCACTGGATAATAATCAAGAGCAAAAATCTTAGGTGATTTTTTTTCCTCCTAGGGGCCTTACTGCCATCCAGGTTGGGACCAGTTAGCTTCAGATAGAATGGATACTGAACCTGAGACTTTACTGCTCTGCGTGTTTCAGCTACTCAAATGGTGTAAACTAAGGTAATGTTAAATGAGCTAATGTTTCATAAATAAAACAGGACCACTGATATAGAGCCAACAAATAATATTTGCATTTGTATCCTTCACAGTGAGTTATTTTTGAGGTGCAGTGATTTATGTAAAAAGGAGGCAGCCATTTTATTAAGTGATAAATTGGCAATTTAATCACATTTCAAATCATAAGATAGTTGATATTTTTTCATATGAGGGTTGGTTGGTTTCTTTAAGTCTGTCATAACATTGTGGAATTGGTTGTAATACACATCTCCTGTGTGATTGGAAATGGTATTCCACAGTTGATGCATTTACAGGCAGATAGATGCCTCCTCTAGATGGCTTTGATGCACTAATATTTTTTAATTGCAAAGCCATTAGAGGTGATCTCACCAGAAGCACATCCTGATAACGTCTGTGAATAATCAGTAGTTCACTGACTCTGGAAGATTGTTTGGTTGTTACCTTGTTTGGCTGGAAGGCCATCATATGCCTGTGAACCCCACTGTGATTGACAGTTGTATCTGTTTGTGTAAATAACATTTTGACTCCTTTTCTCTGGGATTAGATGAAAGACTTGAATGCAAGTAACTCTGTTGTCCATAAGAACATAACAAGTAGGAGCAGGAGTAGGCCATAAGGCCCCTCGAGCCTGCTCCGCCATTCAATAAGATCATGGTTGATCTTTGGCCTCGCCTCCACTTTCCCGCCCGATCTCCATATCCCTTGATTCCCCTAGAGTCCAAAAATCTATCTATCTCAGCCTTGAATATACTCAACGCTTCAGCATCCACAGCCCTTTGGGGTAGAGAATTCCAAAGATTCACAATCCTCAGTGAAGAAATTTCTCCTCATCTCAGTCTTAAATGGTAGGAGAGGTCCCACAGGATGTCTCAGAGGTGGGGGGGGGGGGGGCAGAGAGATAGAAAAGGAGTGGTGATGCACAGTTCCATGCCAAGGCAGAGAGATGACTTGAGCCAGCTCTCAGCTTACCAGTTCTATCTTATGTCACTGTTCCGCAGTTCACGTTGATGTGTTTTTGTCGCACTCCGCGGACCATTACAAACATAAAAGATATAGGCAACACCATGATACCAGATATCATGCCTGTAAAGTCACACTTCAGCTCATAGGAAGCAAGGACCCACTTATAGATATGGGGGGAAAAATTTGTTTGTTTGCGCCTCCCGTTAGCATCCTAAGAGGGCGCTAATGGGGTGCAAAGCAACTAGCGCCCGGGCGCTGCAATTTTTGCGCCACTCGCGAAATTGACCAGACATTTTGCAGCGGTGCTAAACACTACAGCCACGATCTCCTGCGCCCGCAGATCGTGACGTCAGTCGAGCGTGCAACGCCCCGGTAGCGCCCCAGACCGGATATTGAGTGGCGCCCCCTGCCTTTCCGCCTGCCACTAGCAACGACAGGTTGCGGGGAACGTTTTGCAGTCGGGAAGGGACTGGGGGAGCGCTACTTAAAGGAGACCGCTTCCTGCTTTTTTTGTCGGTGACATTTTTGCACCACACATTCTGAGAGAGAGAGAGAGAGAGAGAGAGAGAGAGAGAGAGAGACTTCTGGAGAGATTCAACGCTGTGTGAAGGAGTTTTGGGTACTGAGCAGCACTTTGCAGAATCATTTTGATTTGACCTTTCTTGTATTGATTTAGAAGAGACTATGGGGGCTGCACTCTCAGCTCTTTCCCTGGGCCTCTCCATTGTTCTTTCCAGCAGAATTGATGTACAGGTCTCTCCAGGCCGAGATTCAAGGCTGCAATGAGCAGGGTGTGGATGGAGAGCAAGATCGAGCCTCCCCTTTAAGAACTGGCCGGCGCCAGTGTGTCTGTGTTCCATTGCTGACTGACATCACATGAGCTTCGCCAGCGCTCTGAGTTAGCGCCTCGCTCCTCGGCGTTAGCGCCTTAAGAGAGGTGTGTAGCGCCTGATTTAGCGCTCCAATCACCTCCAGGGGCGATAGAAGCCAAGTTTGCATTCGGAGGCAATAATTAGCACCAGGCGCTAAACTTTACGCCCGGCTGATAATTGCGTCTCAAACGGGGCGATATCGAATTTCTCCCCCATGACCTTTGGCACAGAGCAGAAGAAAAATATCAGGGTCAGTCATTTTACACAGCTTCATCCCATAAACAGCAGTAAGATGGAGGATTAGTTTTTTTGGTGTGTTTTTTTTGAGGGAGGAATGTTGACTAGGACATTGAGAAAACTCTTCCTGTTCGTCAGGTGGTGTCATGAAATCTTTAGTTTCCAGCTGAACCAGTGGAACAACAGACGTCAGAGGAACGGATTATTGGGGAAGTGATAGAGAGCTGGAGAAGATTGCAGAGACAAGTTAGGGCAAGTTCTTTGGAGAAATTAGTTGATGTTCTTCAATAATATTACTAGTATAGCACATATTGCATCTTTGCCGTCTGAAATTCTGAATTTAAAAATCTTACATTCCAAAAAACTTTCCAAAATAAATAAAATGATTTAAACTAAAATTTAACTTTATGAAGTAAAAACTTTTCATAATTTTCACAGGCCAGATATAGCAGCAGGTGCAATAGTGAGCTGATTACATCGAAATGTAAACAGTTTGTTTCTCAAATAAAGGAACAAGGCTACAAGACAGACATGAATGAGATGCAATGTTTTCAGCTGGACAAAAAAATGGAATTCTAGTTCTATTTGACGTCTAGAAGTGCTCCCTGTACCTACTTTCACCCCCCACTCCCCTTACCACTCTTTGGTCTCCAGAGGCTACTTATGATCGATCGTTGGTCAAGAGGCTAGACAGACGATCTGCTTTCAAAAGTCTGCTTTTACTAATCTAAGGCAACTCAAAAGGTACACAAGAGCAGCTCAAATAGGAACATAGGGCTCTGTTCAGTTTTTCATCCCTCCCTGTGGGGAGCACCTGACCTCCCCACGCAGCATGGCACAAGTCGGTAGCTTGCAGTGTGGGGCATCACGAATATGAATCCATGTCTTACATGGTGTAGTGGATAAGACCTTTAATGCATTGCATACCTATGTTGCCTCATCCTTTACCTCCAGGAGGAAAAATACTGAATTTGTAGATTGTTGCTAATAACCACAACAGCTATTCCATTAATAATATGGGCCACCTCACAAACTCTGTTCTCAAGATATAGGGCTATCAGTTATGGGATTTATTATTTTGTTTCGGTAGATCTTATTCCAGGTCTAGGAGGGTGTTTGTAAATTGTTATGCACCTTTGAAAACATGACCAATGTTGTGACCACTGAGTAATAATTTCTGAATATATAAATGAGGTTCACAAAACATATTTGTTAATATTCTCAAAATTGTCAATACTACAATGGTCTTCAGGCTGTAAAGTATCAAACAGTTCCTGCTCACTGCTCTACCTGGTCCGCTCCAGTGAGGTGTATGAAGCTTTCCAAGATTGAAGGGCTTAATCGATCCATGACATCAATTGCCAGCTCTTCGTCTCCCTGAAATAAAAGGAAAATTCTTATCTGTTCTTGTGTAATATGCTGTTTGAGTAATGGATTCAGTCTACAGCAGGGCAGAAACATGAAGTATGCAGTGTTGCCTACAAGGCAAATTGGCAGGAATGTCGGCAATAAGTTAGATTGCAATTCTAACAAAATACACAAGGCATTTAATAAATCAATTTAGAAAGAATGATGATTTTCTTCTATTGAACAATTAATGGGTGCTCACAATCATTCTTCGCACAGCAACTTACAAGAACCTGAAAATGACCCTTTTATCCCTACTCTCTGCCTTCTGTCCTTTAACCAATCCTCTATCCATTCTAATATATTACTCCCAAACCCCATGAACCCTGATCTTGCATCACAACCTTTTATGTGGCACCTTATCGAATGCCTTTTGGAAATCCAAATATACTACATCCACTGGTTACCCTTTATCTACCCTGCTAGTTACATCCTCAAAAAACTCGAATAAATTTGTTAAACACAATTTCCCTTTCATAAAACCGTGGCTTTTCTAAATGCCCTGTTACCACTTCCTTAATAATGGATTCCAGCATTTTCCTGACAACTGATGTCAGGCTAACTGGCCTTAGTTCCCTGTTTTCTCTCGCTCTCCTTTCTTGAATAGTGGGGTTACATTTGTTACCATCCGATCTGCTGGGATCATTCTAGAATCTAGGGAATTTTAGAAGATCACAACCAATGCATCCACTATCTCTGTAGCCACCTCTTTTAGAACTCAAGGATGTAGGCCATCAGGTCCAGAGGATTTGTTGGCTTTTAGTCCCATAAGTTTCTCAAGTACTTTTTCTCTACTGATCTTAATTACCTTAAGTTCCTCACTCTCATTAGCACCTTGGTTCCCCACTATTTTTGGTATGCTTTTTGTGTCTTCTACTGTGAAGACAGATACAAAATATTTGTTTAAAGTCTCTGCCATTTCCTTATTCCCCATTATAATTTCTCCTGTCTCAGCCGCTAAGGGACCAATGCTTACTTATGCTACTCTCTTCCTTTTCATATACTTGTAGAAGCTCTTACAATCTGTTTTTATATTTCTTGCTAGTTTACTCTCATTCTATTTTCTCCCTTTTTATCAATTTTTTGGTCATGCTTTGCTGGTTTCTAAAGCTCTCCCAATCCTCAGGCTTACTACTATTCTTCGCAACATTATAAGTCTTTTCTTTAAATTTATATTATCCTTAACTTCTTTAGTTAGCCATGGATGTTTCACTTTTCCCGTGGAGTTTTTATTTCTCAATGGAATGTATATTCGTTGAGAATTGTGGAATATTTCTTTAAATGTTTGCCATTGCTTATCTACTGTCATACCTTTTAATCTAGTTTCCCTTAGCCAACTCGCCCCCATACCTACGTAATTGACTTTATTTAAGTTTAAGACCCTAGAATCAGAACTGAGTATTTCACTCTCAAACCCAATGTGAAATTCTATCTTCCCCAGAGGATCCATTACTATAAGATTTCTAATTAACCCTGTCTTGTTACACAATACTAGATCTAAAATAGCCTGTTCCCTGGTTGGTTCCATGACATATTGTTCTAGGAAACTGTCTCGAATGCATTCCATGAACTCGTCCTCCAGATTACCTTTGCCAATTTGATTTTCCCAGTCAATAAAGTCCCCCACAATTATTGCATTACCTTTGTACAAGCTCCTATTATTTGTTGATTAATACTCTATCCAACGGTATAGCTACTGTTAGGGGGCCTATAAACTACTCCCACCAGTGTTTTCTGCCCCTTGTTATTTCTTATCTCCACCCATACGGATTCTACATCCTGATCTTCTGACCCAAGATCCTATCTCACTACTGTCCTTATGTCATCCTTTATTATCAGGGCTACACCTCCTCCTTTTCCATTCTGCCTGTCTTTTTGAAACGTCAAGTACCCTGGAATATTTAGTTTCCAACCTTGCAACCATGGCCCAAAATTTGCTATCAGAGCCTTCCCGCGGGCGGATGCCTCCGACCTGTAAAATATCTACGCATTTACCTGGTGGCCCAGGCGTAAGAATGTCACGGGCATTCAGCGGGCGGAAGTTGAGCAAATAGCGCAACGCTCCACCCACAGAGGCCCATCTCCCAGGAATGCGGAGGATCTGTCAAGTAGATTCTTGAGAGATCGCAAGTTCCGGGTTTTAGCGCATGCGCTTCGCATGCCTAAACCCGGAACTTGCGTGGCCCCTACGGGCGCATACACATGTCTCTGTAATGGCTATTAGATCAAACCTATTTATCTCTATTCGTGCCACTAATTCGTCTATCTTTATCTGAATGCATGAAGCATTCATAACAAGAGCCTTTAATTTTAACTTTTTAAACATTATTCCTTGCTTTCACCTTATTCGCTGATGCACTATTACCGTTAGACGCTCTGTCCCTTTCTGTCGCACTCTGCTTATTTTTACCCAAATCGCTACACTGCTCCATTGCCTTGACTTTTCTCTTTAGATTTCTAAATTTCCCCTCACCTTACCCCCATCCCACCTTTTTAGTTTAAAGTCCTACTACAGTTATAGTCCTAAATAACAAACAAACTAAGTACCTTCAGTAAAGTACAATTTCTGAAAGAACACTCCAAGGATGATCTTTGTTGTAAATGTTGCTGGTCAAACCTACCTTTTGTTTCAAAGATCTACACGTCAGTAAGCATAGGTCCCTTATATTAGAAATATGAGCCAAGATTTTTTTTAATTGGTTAATAATGAGTGGCATAGAATCATCGAATAGTACAGCACAAAAGGAGGCCATTCAGCCAATCGAGTCTGTGTCACACAACCCTTAATAATAAACAGAAACCTATTCGTAGCACTAACCTTTGAAAGGCCCAAAGCTGTGAACAAAGTTCTAATTTCTCTCAGAATGTTGACAGCCAGTCTCCTGGTGGCTGGCCGACAGCTACAGAGAACCACTAAAGCAAAACCTTCCACTGCATGGAAGACAGAGGAATAAGGGCTCCGTTCCAGTGGAAGTGTGTGGGCAGCCCCATTGGGAACAGCACGCTGTGATAACAAAACAAATCAATGACTGAGGAGAAAGTGTTCAATCACAAAAATGAATTAGTAGTTGAAATGTAATGAATAATTGTATTGCAGATTCAATAAATGTTGTCTTTACCTGTAGATCATGACCTTTCATGTGAGACTGAACTGCTTGTTTCCAATGGTTTATTAACTGCACTAACATCTTGACAGAGTTATCTAGGAGTGTTGGATGGACATCATTCACCTCTCGGACAATGAATGACACAAACCCTGACAGAACATCCTCCCTCCAGTCAGGAAAGTCAACCATTAAAGCCTGTAGAGTAGTGAATGCCAGACCACGAAGCTCTTCATCCATGTGAATGGTGAGTCTATAAAACAAAATAAATTATTATGTCTAATTACTATGAATAAGAGTGCATAATATATTCCTCTCCTGAATTATAAAGATGCATGTTACTAAAAGTCCTAAATAAACACAGAAAATGCTAGAAACATTCAGCAGGTCAGGCAACATTTGTGTTGAGAAAGAAACAGAGTTAACGTTTCAGGTTGATTACCTTTCATCATAAGTCCTAAATTGGCTGTCATTTTCCAACCTCAATTTGTTTTTCTTTTTTGAAAGAAAAGTTTCAGCTCTCAATTTTAAAAAACAGTTTTACAATCTTGGAAAAGTCAACCAGCCACACTCACTCAGATAGCAAGTTGATATGATTGACCAAATTAGCAGGCGAGGTTATCTTTCAATGTTCAGGCAAGGACATGATTTGGTGTGTCCCACTTTGAAGTCTATCTGATGGATTTACAGGTTGCCAGACATCCTGCTCATCTATAGGATGCACTTTAAGCTTCATTCACTGTGCTATTTTCTATTATATGCAATTCAATGCTTCATGTGTTAGAACATGTCTATAATGGGGAAGATCTAAAATGTATAACGTGTATTAATTTTTGATAAAATAAATTCATCACCTTGCCAAGAGTTCAACAAGTTCTGCTCTGCTCATGCCATCAGGAATCAGCCTGGGTATAGCAGCCACACAAGTCCGGAAGAGATCTATCTTGGGCTTCCTTTCCCCCCTATTAAAACATAAAAACATTGTGATGTAATTAACCACAGTAGCTCTTAAGAATTATGTATAACCAGAAAGGACTGGACCAGAAAAAGTTGCTGAACTTATTTTTAGTTCTTTCACTTATTGGTTTTCTGGTCAGCTAATCATAAAAAGTCTATTACTGTCCTTAATAGATTACATCGGTGAGCAATAGAGATTTCCAAGCATCAGTAATTTCAGGAGTCAGGAAATGTTAAGGAAATTGGCTTATTTTCTATGGAAAAAAGGTGTTGAGGTGACATAGATTTTTTTCAAGATTATGAAGGGAATTGACAAAACTGATGTTGGCAAATTGTTCACAAATATCAGGAAACTACGACATAGAAATTTGGAAATTAGCAGCAAGAAGGAATGCTAGTTTGAACTGTTATGCCCAAAGGGAAAAAATTGCAGAAAAAAAGGAAGGATTTTGAAACCAGCAGTATATGGGTTCAAGAGGTAATCAGTCGCATTTCTGAGATGAGAAGGGAATGAGATGTGACGAAAAGGAGGAGACGTGTAGTTGATCTGTGAAAAAGGGACGAGACTATTTGGAGAAAGTGCATTCCCACTTGGCATCTTAAATATGTGATAAATGATGGACCTCGAGCATATTTGAAAGATTCTGAGTCAAGTATTACTAATCATCCCCAACAAACCTACTTAAAGAAATGGTTTATATGACTCCAATATGTATTAAACAATCTGAAAGGACCTTCAGTTTAGGCTTTCCTTGTACAGACGGTCATCTCCACAGGTAAATTTTTAATATGTAATTTTTTAATAGATAGATTTTCCATCCTTAATCTAAGTGCGATGCAATTTAAATATAAAACAGTGAGATAATGTGATAAATTATAAGTTTCAAATCTCCGATATTTGTATCTAGCAGATATCTCTATTAATTAGCTTGAATCATACAGCAGAGTGGCCGATTGGCTGGAATTTTAATTTGGAGGCGGGTAAGGAGCCAGGGGGTCTGGAAAGCGAATTTAACGGCAGGGCCTGATTAGCATTTCAAAGCACTGACACCCGCCTGCAGCCAGCAACATGGAGAGGCTGGCTGGCTGTTGGGCAGGTGTGCCAGTGGCACCAGGCCGCAGAGAGGGGGGAGGGAGTGATTGGGGCGGGGGGTCGGAGGCCGGAGCAGGATTGGGGCAAGAATGGAAGGTCTCGGGATCCAGCAGTCGTCATCTTCCTTTAGCTGGTGGGTTCCCCGATGCCAAGGAAACATGGCCAGAGTTAAATTTCAAATGGTAGATCACCATGAGACACAGAGCCTCATTATAATGTTTAAATGGACGACCCGCCTCCTGGGAGCGGAAGTGGGCGGTTTGAGGTCAGGATTCCGTTTCCTTAACTCTAATCTCACACCCGACGCCAACCAACCTGTTTTTTGGGGTTAAAATTCCCCCCATTGTGCCTGTCCCGGCTCTTTGAAAGAGCTATCCAATTAGTCCCACTCCCCTGTGCTTTCCCCATAGCAGTGCAAATTTTTCCATTTCAAGTATATATCTAATTCCCTTTTAAAAGTTACTATTGAATCTGCTTCCACCACCATTTCAGGGAGTGCATTCCAGATCGTAACAACACGCTTCGTAAAACAATTTCTCCTAGTTTCCCCCCTGGAATCTTTTGCCAATTATCTTAAATCTGTATCCTCTGGTTTCTGATCCTCCTGCCAATGGAAACCATTTCTCCCAATCTATTCTATCAAAACCCTTCATAATTTTGAACACCTCTATCAAATTCCTTCTCTGCTCTAAGGATAATAATCCCAGCTTCTCTCGTCACTCTGCATAACTGAAGTCCCTCATCCTTGGTACCATTCTGGTAAATGGGCAACACGGTGGCATAGTGGTTAGCACTGGTGCCTCACAGCGCCAGGGACCCGGGTTCGAATCTGGCCTCGGGTGACTGTCTGTGTGGAGTTTGCACATTCTCCCCGTGTCTGCGTGGGTTTCCTCCGGGTGCTCCGGTTTCCTCCCACAGTCCAAAAATGTGTGGGTTAGGTTGATTTGGCTATGATAAATTGACCCTTAGTGTTAGGGGGGGGGGATTAAATATGTGGGGTTACGGGGATAGGATGGGATATGTTAGGGGGAATTAAATACGTGGGGTTACGGGGATAGGGTGGGATATGTGTTGGTGCAGGCTCGATGGGGATTCTGTGTGAGAAAGCAGGGACAGGGTACTGGATTTGGATGATCAGCCATGATCGTATTGAATGGTGGAGCAGGCTCGACGGGCCGAATGGCCTACTCCTGCTCCTAGTTTCTATGTTTCTATGTTTCTAAATCTCCTCTGTAATAATACATAATTATGACAATGAGTGATAATACATTTACAGCAAAACAAATCAATTGAGCACATTTGTAGCTCACTACTGTGCGCAGAGTAATTTAGTGCAGCTTATGACTGCAGTAGGTTAAAAATTATGAGAATACCATTAAAATTTATTAAACAATTTTCCTTAAGGAACTCAGATCTAGAGTTCAAATTCAGCTGAACCAAAAAGGTGTAATTCGTCCACCCACCTATTCTACAATTCTTCAACCATTAAATAAAAGCAAACCAGACTTGCAGCTCACAGTTAAGCGCATTATGTATGCAGTTTTCAATTCCACTGGCCATGAATAAATCTGTAGCACACAACTGAAGCCCCTCAGCTGAAGGGAGGCAGACTGTGGAAGCTTTGAAGGCAATAGAATGTTTTATAAAACGTTCCACTTTCAAAAAAGGATATAAAAACAACAATCAACCTACAAACCCACACAAATCAGATGCAACATAAAATCCCAATGCATAAGCCATTTCCTAAAATACTAAACTGTCTCTTAGCTTATGCATCAGACTGGAAACAAAAGTCAACCAAAATCAAGCCTTTCGGTAAACATGGAAAAGTATGGGCTAATAAATGAAAGTCAGAACGGATTTGTTAAAGGCAAATCGTGTTTGACTAACTTGATTTGAGTTCTTTGATGAAGTAACAGAGAGGGCTGATCAGAGTAGTGCGGTTGCCGTTGTTTATATGGACTTTCAAAAGGCGTTTGATAAAGTACCACATAATAGAGTTGTTAGCAAAATTAAAGGCCATGGGATTAAAGGGACAGTGGCAGTGTGGATACAAAATTGGCTAAGGGACAGAAAGCAGAGAGTAGTGGTGAACGGTTGTTTTTCAGTCTGGAGGGAAGTATATAGTGGTGTTCCCCAGGGGTCGTATTAGGACCCCTGCTTTTTTTGATATAATAATGACCTGGACTCAAGTATACAGGGTATAATTTTTAAGTTAATAGATGACACGAAACTCAGAAATGTAGTAAATGATGACGGGGGATAGCAACAGACTTCAGGAGGACACAGACAGACTTGTGAATGGGCTGACACATGGCAAATGAAATTTAATGCAGAGAAGTGTGAAGTAATACATTTTGGTAGGAAGAATGAGGAAAGGCAATATAAACTAAATGGTACAAAAGGGGATGCAGGAACAGAGAGACTTGGGGGTGTATGTACACAAATCTTTGAAGGTGATAGGACACGTTGAAAAGACTGTTAAAAAAGCATATGGGATCCTTGGCTTTATTAATAAAGGAATAGTGTATAAAAGCAAGGAAGTTATGCTAAACCTTTATAAAACACTGATTAGGCCGCAGCTGGAGTACTTTCTTCAATTCTGGGCATCACACTTCAGGAAGGATATATAGGCCTTAGAGAGGGTGCAGAAGAGATTTACTAGAATGGTACCAGGGATGATGGACTTCAGTTGTGTGGAGAGACTAGAGAAGCTGGGGTTGTTCTCCTTAGAGCAGAGAAGGTTAAGAGGAGATTTGATAGTGGTGTTCAAGATCATGAACGGTTTAGATAGAGTGAATAAAGAGAAACTGTTTCCAGTGGCAGAAGGGTCAGTAACCAGACGACACAGATTTAAGGTGATTGGCAAAAGAACCAGAGGCAACATGAGGAAACATTTTTTTTACATAGCGAATTGTGATCTAGAATGCACTGCCTGAAAGGGTGATGAAAGTAGATTCAATAGTAAATTTCAAAAGGGAATTGGATAAATACTTGAAGGGAAAAAATGTACAGGGCTCTGGGGAAAGAGCAGGGGAGTGGGACTAGTCGGATAACTCTACCAAAGAGCCGGCACAGGCATGATAGGCTAAATAGCCTTCTTCTATGCTGTATCATTTTACGATTCCAACTGAAAGTGTTTTCATAAAAAGTGATTTCTTGGCAATATTAAAATGTTATTTGAAAGCATGTTAGTTGCTTTTAGTGTTTATATTCCCAAAAAGGCTTTATCCATTACTGAATTTTCTTTTTACAATTTTACTTGTCCAGTGCTTACGTGATCATGTCTTCAGGCTCCTTGTTGGACATCTGTACGTTAGTCATACTCATAGATCTTCCCACCTCCTTGTCCAAATGTCTAAGAATGCTATCAAGAGCCTTCCTCACTTGGGGGTAGTAAAATGACATTCCTAATAGACAAAGATAATTTGGCATTGTTATTACACTACCTGGTTCAATTATTTGAACAAAAACAAAACCACCAAACAAATGTGAAATGTCTATAAGGAAAAGTGTAGGAAATTATATTCCAAGTAACAGATGTAGCAGCAGACATTTATTTTTAAAGAAAAAGCTTTTTGGAGACATAAGCAGTACTAGAGTGCAATTTCAGTTATTAAAAATGTCAGGAGCATGACTGATTAATTACAGACAAGCTAGCCTGATATCTATACTGGAAAAATACAATGTCTGTCACAGAGTAAGTATCCAAGGGCATCTAACAAGAGTGAAGGTAGTTAAATCAAGCCAAGTTATAAGAAAGCTTTATAGAAATGTTACACTGAAGCTTAGACAAATGTCTAAAAGGTTCATGTCCTTTTTTTTTAAATACCTACCATCTATGAAGTCCTTTATCTCCAAACCCAGGGAAATCCCCACACTTGCATTTATGAAAGACAGATAATACCTGACAAATTTATTTTTATTCTTCAGTATAATATTTTGTGGATGACAGCATAGGGATGAATATTTCATGCTACACATACAGACTGAATATCAATGGCGTAGCTTATTTATGAACTCAGCAATTTTGACTTCCAAAATCATACCAGACATTGTACAACATACACTGCGATGCAGTATTTTAACCTGTCCTCCATGTCTACTATAAAGAAAAAATTTAAACAATCTGTAATTACTCAGTACAACTCAAAGAACACTATTTCATTAGGACGGGGAAAAACAGATATCCATTAATTAAAGGAAATTTCTCATGATAAGGAAATTGAGAATCTTTCCGTAATCATGTTTTGGAATGAAAAGATGGTACTAATATATTTAGAAACTGCCTACTAGTTTCTACTGCTTCAATATGTGCACACCAGACAGGCTACCTCAACAACTGTTACAAAACTGCATCACAGTACACCAACAGGTTAAGTCTCCACATAATGAAACATCATCTTAGAAAAATAAGATAAATAAGCTGGTAGAATCAGTGAACAAGCAGTATAAAACCATATTATGACTGCATAATTCACTCACTTCAAGGTCATTAGTTATGTATCTAATATCATTTTGCGTTTTTTTGATAAGCTATCCAATTCATCCTGCACCCATCTCTACTTGGGAGTTTTTTCTTCTTACTCCTCTCCTCTCATGCTACAAGAGAGTTTCCCAAGTGCCCTCCAGTACCTATCCCAAGTTGCCAGTCTTCACATTTAAGGCTGGATGATGAGTGTCAACCTGTCCCTTGACCACTGGCACTCTAGCCAAGACCAATTCCATTCTCACTTGTGTCTAACATACCTAAGCCTCCAGCAACAGGAAACAATCAGCAGTGGAAATCCTGATAATTTTTCCCCCTTCCCAGCCTGGAGACATTGAAGCTCAATTTAACACTGCTCTGATACACATCTGCTCTGCAGTCCTGCCATATCCAGTCGTGCAGGGTGGTGGACAATTAAACAACTAACGGAGGAAGTGGCTCCATGAATATCCCCATCCTCAACGATGATAAAGCCCAGCATGCGAGAGCAAAAGACAAGGCTGAGGCGTTTGCAACTATCACCAGCCAGAAATCCCGAGTGGATGATCCATTTCTGCCTCCTCCCGAGATCCCCACCACCACAGATGCCAGTCTTCAGCCAATTCGATTCACTGCACGTGATATCAAGAAACGGCTGAGCGCACTGGATACAGCAAAGGCTGTGGGCCCCAACAACATCCCGGCTGCAGTGCTGAAGACTTGTGCTCCAGAACTAGCTGTGCCTCTAGCCAAGCTGTTCCAGTACAGCTACAACACTGGCATCTACCCGACAATGTGGAAAACTACCCAGGTATGTCCTGTCCACAAAAAGCAGGACAAATCCAATCCAGCCAATTACCGCCCCATCAGTCTACTCTCAATCATCAGCAAAGTGATGGAAAGAGTCGTCGACAGTGCTATCAAGCGGCACTTACTCACCAATAACCTGCTCACTGATGCTCAGTTTGGGTTCCGCCAGGACCATTCGGCTCCAGACCTCATTACAGCCTTGGTCCAAACATGGTGAGGTGAGGTGAGAGTGACTGCCCTTGACATCAAGGCAGCATTTGACTGAGTATGGCAGCAAGGAGCCCTAGTAAATTTGATGTCAATAGGAATCGGGGGGGAAAACTCTCCACTGGCTGGAATCATACCCAGCACAAAGGGAGATGGTTGTGGTTGTTGGATGTCAATCATCTCAGCCCCAAGACATCGCTGCAGGAGTTCCTCAGGGCAGTGTCCTAGGCCCAAACATCTTCAGCTGCTTCATCAATGACCTTCCCTCCATCATAAGGTCAGAAGTGGGGATGTTTGCAACTCCTCAGATAATGAAACGGTCTGTGCCCACATGCAACAAGACCTAGCTTCATTCCCTAGTTTTAGGGAATGAACCTGGGCAGGCAGAAGGCATATCAGTGGGGGAGCATTTTGGTGCTAGTAATCATAATTCAGTTAGATTTAAGGTAGTTATGGAAAAGGACAAGGATAGACCAGGAATAAAAATTCTAAATTGGGGAAAAGCAAATTTTGCTAAGCTCAGAGGGGATTTAGCCATAGTGGACTGGAAACAGCTACTTGAAGGTAAATCAGTGTCAGCAGTGGGAGACATTCGAGGAGGAGATCCGGAGGGTTCAGACCAAATATGTGCCCGTAAAGAAAAAAGGTGGGACTAACAAATCTAGAGTCCCCTGGATGTCTAGGGACAAAATTGAGAGGTCGCACAACACCAGGTTATAGTCCAACAGTTTTATTTGAAATCACAAGCTTTCGGAGCTATCACTCCTTCCTCAGGTGAAGTAAATTGGATACAGAATCGCCAGAGCATATATAGATGGAAAAAAAAGCATGTGTACTTTACAATTGCAGACCAATAAATTAAATCATCCTGACTATCTGCCGAGGTGTGATAAAGTTAATTAAGTCAGCCAGGAAGGTACCACATCAAAAGACATAGCAAGATACAACTGAGACAATGAGGTGTAGTCGCAGGGGTTCCAACGTGTCAAAAGCTGCCGTCTGTATGTAAAACGAAAAGCTTTAAAAAAAAATTTACTTTTTTACTGGGAAAATTTTTACTTTTTTACTGGGAATCACATCTGTGAACAAGCTAACGACGACTCGAGTCCGGATCACGTCATGTATCGTGACATAAACCCAAGATCCCGATTGAGACCGTCTTCATGAGTTCGGAACTTGGCTATCAGTTTCTGCTCGATGATTTTGCGTTGTCGTGTGTTTCTAAGGTTGCCTTGGAGAACGCTTACCCGCAGATCCGAGGCTGAATGTCCTTGACTGCTGAAGTGTTCCCCGACTGGGAGGTAACAATCCTGCCTGGCGATTGTTGCGCGGTGCTCGTTCATACGTTGTCTCAGTGTCTGCATGGTCTCGCCGATGTACCATGCCGCGGTGCATTCTTTCCTGCAACGTATGAGGTAGACAACGTTGGCCGAGTCACATGAGTATGTACCATGTACCTGGTGGGTAGTGTCCTCACGTGTGATGGTGGTATCTGTGTTGATGATCTGGCATGTCTTGCAGAGTTTGCCATGGCAGGGTTGTGTGGTGTCGTGGTCGCTGTTATCCTGAAAGCTGGGTAATTTGCTGCGAACGATGGTACTTCTGAGGTTAGGCGGCTGTTTGAAGGCAAGTAGTGGAGGCGTGGGGATGGCCTTAGCGAGGTGTTTGTCGTCATCGATGACATGTTGAAGGCTGCGAAGAACATGTCGTAGTTTCTCCGCAGCCTTCAACATGTCATCGATGACGACAAACACCTCGCTAAGGCCATCCCCACGCCTCCACTACTTGCCTTCAAACAGCCGCCTAACCTCAGAAGTACCATCGTTCGCAGCAAATTACCCAGCTTTCAGGATAACAGCGACCACGACACCACACAACCCTGCCATGGCAAACTCTGCAAGACATGCCAGATCATCAACACAGATACCACCATCACACGTGAGGACACTACCCACCAGGTACATGGTACATACTCATGTGACTCGGCCAACGTTGTCTACCTCATACGTTGCAGGAAAGAATGCACCGCGGCATGGTACATCGGCGAGACCATGCAGACACTGAGACAACGTATGAACGAGCACCGCGCAACAATCGCCAGGCAGGATTGTTACCTCCCAGTCGGGGAACACTTCAGCAGTCAAGGACATTCAGCCTCGGATCTGCGGGTAAGCGTTCTCCAAGGCAACCTTAGAAACACACGACAACGCAAAATCATCGAGCAGAAACTGATAGCCAAGTTCCGAACTCATGAAGACGGTCTCAATCGGGATCTTGGGTTTATGTCACGATACATGACGTGATCCGGACTCGAGTCGTCGTTAGCTTGTTCACAGATGTGATTCCCAGTAAAAAAGTAAAAATTTTCCCAGTAAAAAAGTAAATTTTTTTTTAAAGCTTTTCGTTTTACATACAGACGGCAGCTTTTGACACGTTGGAACCCCTGCGACTACACCTCATTGTCTCAGTTGTATCTTGCTATGTCTTTTGATGTGGTACCTTCCTGGCTGACTTAATTAACTTTATCACACCTCGGCAGATAGTCAGGATGATTTAATTTATTGGTCTGCAATTGTAAAGTACACATGCTTTTTTTTCCATCTATATATGCTCTGGCGATTCTGTATCCAATTTACTTCACCTGAGGAAGGAGTGATAGCTCCGAAAGCTTGTGATTTCAAATAAAACTGTTGGACTATAACCTGGTGTTGTGCGACCTCTCAATTTTGTCCACCCCAGTCCAACACCGGCATCTCCGCATCATGTCTAGGGACATACAGGGTAGGATGAAGAAAAAAAGGGAGGCGTATGACAGATACCGAGGGCGAAATACTGCAGAATCTTTAGAGGAGTACAGAAAGTGCAGGGGTGCAATTAAAAAGGATATTAGGAAAGCAAAGAGAGAGCATGAAAAATTCTTGGCAAGTAAAATCAAGGAAAACCCAAAGATGTTTTAGAAATATATTAAGAGTAAGAGGATAACTAAAGAAAGGGTAGGGCCTATTCGAGATCATGAGGGTAATATGTGAGTGGCGGCGGGAGACATCGGTAGGGTTCTTAATGAATACTTTGCGTCTGTTTTCACAAAGGAGAGAGGCGAAGCAGACATTGCTATCAGGGAGGAGGAGTGTGAAATATCAGATGAAATAAACATAGTGAGAGAGGAAGTATTAAGGGGTTTAGCAGCTTTAAAAGTGGATAAATCCCCAGGCCCGGATGAAATGTATCCCAGGCTGTTAAGCGAAGCAAAAGAGGAAATAGCAGAGGCCCTGACCATCATTTTTCAATCCTCTCTGGCTTCAGGTGTGGTACTGGAGGACTGCTAATGTGGTACCCCTTTTTAAAAAGGGAGAAAAAGATAGACCGAGTAATTACAGGCCAGTGTAACCTCGGTGGTGGGAAAATTATTGGAAAGAATTCTGAAGGACAGGATAAATCTTCATTTAGAAAGACACGGATTAATCAAGGATAGTCAGCACGGATTTGTTAAGGGAAGGTATGTCTGACAAACTTGATTGAATTTTTTGAGGAGGTAACAAGGAGGGTAGATGAGGGTAGTGCGTTTGATGTAGTGTATATTGGCTTTAGCAAGGCTTTTGATAAGGTTCCACATGGCAGACTGGTCACGAAGTTAAAAGCCCATGGGATCCTGGGCAAAGTGTCAAGTTGGATTCAAAACTAGCTCGGAGGCAGGAAGCAGAGGGTAATGGTTGATGGGTGTTTTTGTGACTGGAAGGCTGTTTCCAGTGGGGTTCCGCAGGGCTCAGTACTAGGTCCCTTGCTTTTTGTGGTATATATCAAGGATCTAGACTTGAATATAGGGGGTATGATTAAGAAGTTTTCAGATGATACTAAAATCGGCTGTGTGGTTGATACTGAAGAAGGAAGCTGTAGACTGCAGGAAGAGATCAATAAATTGGTCAGGTGGGCAGAACAGTGGCAAATGGAATTCAATCCGGAGAAGTGTGAGGTAATGCATTTGGGGAGGGCTAACAAGGAAACGGAATACACATTAAATTATACGACACTGAGTAGTGCAGAGGAACAAAGGGACCTTGGAGTGCATGTCCACAGATCCCTGAAGGTAGCAGGCCACGTAGATAAGGTGGTTAAAAAGGCATACGGAATGCTTGCCTTTATTAGCTGTGGCATAGAATACAAGAGCAGGAGGGTTATGCTTCAACTACATAAAACACTAGTTAGGCCTCAGCTAGAGTACTTCGTGCAGTTCTGGTCACCACATTACAGGAAAGATGTGATTGCACTAGAGAGGGTACAGAGGAGATTTACAAGGATGTTGCCGGGAGTAGAGAATCTTAGCTATGAGGAAAGATTGGATAGGCTGGGTTTGATTTCCTTGGAACAGAGGAGGCTGAGGAGAGACCTTATTGAGGTGTATAAAATTATGAGGGGCATAGATAAAGTGGATAGAAAGGACCTATTTCCCTTAGCAGAGGGGTCAAAAACCAGGGGTCACAGATTTAAAGTAATTGGTGGAAGGTTTAGAGGGGATTTGAGGGGAAATTTCTTCACCCAGAGGGTTGTGGGGGTCTGGAACTCACTGCCTGAAAGAGTGGTAGAGGCAGAAACCCTAACCACATTTAAAAAGGACTTGGATGTGCACTTGGGATGCTGCAACTTGCAGGGCTACGGACCAAGAGCTGGGAAGTGGGATTAGGCTGGATAGCTCTTTGTTGGCCGGCGCGGACACAATGGGCCGAAATGGCCTCCTTCCGTGCTGTAACTTTCTATGATTCTAGACAACATCTAGGATTGGGCTGATAAGTGGCAAATAACATTCGCACCACACAAGTGCAAGGCAATGACCATCTCTAACATGAGAGTGTCTAACCATCTCCCCATGACATTCCATGGCATTACCATCACCGAATCCCCCACCATCAACATCTTGGGGGGGTCACCATTGACCAGAAACTTAACTAGACCAGCCACATAAATACTATGGCTACAAGAACAGGTTAGAGGCTGGGTATTCTGTGGCGAGTGGCTCACCTCCTGACTCGCCAAAGCCTTTCCACCATCTACAAGGCACAAGTGAGGAGTGTGATAGAATACTCTCCACTTGCCTGGATGAGTGCAGTTCTAACAACACTCAAGAAGCTCAACATCATCCAGGACAAAGCAGCCCGCTTGATTGGCACCCCATCCACCACCTTAAACATTCATTTCCCCCACCACCGGCGAAACGTGTCTGCAGTGTGTATCATCTACAAGATGCACTGCAGCAACTTGCCAAGGCTTCTTCGACAGCACCTCCTAAACTCGTGACCTCTACCACCTAGACGGATAAGGGCAGTAGACGCATGGTAACACCACTACCTCCAAGTTCTTCACCAAATCACACACTATCCTGAGTTGGAAATATATCGCCGATCCTTCATCGTCGCTGGGTGAAAATCCTGGAATTTCCTCCGTAACAGCACTGTGGGTTTACCTTGACCACATGGAATGCAGCGGTTCAAGAAGGTGGTTCACCACCATGGTGAATCCATGTTGGCTATTGTTTACTAGGTATTATTATTAAAATACAGATCGTCCTCAAGTTCACTCTTGACAATCGATTCCAGTGTTTTACTTTGAATGGAGGCGAGACGAATAGGTTTGTAGTTGTCTGTTCTTTCACTCTTTTTGAATAAAGGCACTACATTGGGCTGTTTCTAATCTACTGGTATCCAAACTATCCCCCACCATCACCCCGCAGCACCCACCCGCCCCCCCCCACCACCTAAAAGTGTTCAATATATTCCTCATAATTGTTGTCCAAGTCTCACAAATCTTCTCACTAGTCTCTTTTAGCATTCTGGGATCAATACCATCTATCCCTGGTGACATGTTTGTTTTGAGCCCTTTTTGCCTGTCTGGGACTTCCATCTCATTTATATCAAAGCCATTAATTTTACTTTGGTTGTGTTTTTGGGGAACACACATTACTCATGTCTTCTCTTGTGAATACCAAAGTAAGAATTCAAAATATTAAACTATCTGGCATTTATAAGCAATTTTGATTCTGTTTGCATTTTTATGGTTTTCACCTCTTTTCTGACTGCCTTTTTATTGTTACAGTACTGAAAGAATTTGTTACTGTTATGTTTATCTTCTGCTGCTGTGTGCTTCACTAGGTCTCTCTTTGCCACTCTCATTACCCTTTTAATTCCTTTCTGTGTTTTCTTTTATTTATCCCAGTGAACCACTTCCCCTCTGCAGGATTTGTAGAGGTTATTTTTCCTCTTTCTATCAGCTTTAATTTGCTTGTTAATCCATTTTTGGTCAGATTTGTTTAGTCCGACTTTATTGGTTTTCAGAATGTATTTGCCCTGCATGTTCAGCATGACCCCTTTCAAGGTGCTTCACTTGTCCTTTACTGAAGTATTATTGAACAAATCCACCAATCTATGTGCTTTAGTTGCTCACTGAATTTAGCTCCTTTAATATTATACAGCTAGCTCCTGGTCTGGCTATTTCTGACTCTCATTGGCTGTAACGCGCTTTGAGACGTCTGGTGGTCGTGAAAGGCGCTATATAAATGCAAGTCTTTCTTTCTTTCTTCTCAGATTAAACTTCATCACATTGTGGTCACTGTCCCCTAGGGTTGATGCAACTTCCAATTCCTGTACATTTTATGGATCCTTTACAAATACCAGGTCAAGATGAGTACCGCCTCTTATTTCTTCCTTGACACACTGAGTGATACATTTACCAACTCTGATTGTAAAACATTTGGTTTTCCCAGTTTATATTTGGTTGATGGAAATCTTGAAATCAATTAAATGATTTCTCTGTTCTCACATACCCTTCATATTTCTTTGTAGAGCAATTTCTCCTCCTTATGCCATCTAATCATTATGAATTAGAGATGTCCAACCAGAGTAATTCATTCTGTAGTTTTCCCCCTTCCACCAAATCAACTTTGTTTATTTTCTAGGTGTCCCTGACATATAAGGCTGTAGCAACTCCTTTTTTGTCCACTCTGTCTTTTCTGAACACTATGGGCTGGATTTTGATACTGGGGCGTGTTGGGGTCGTGTCATCCACTTTTTGTGTTCTCCACCCGACTGCAATTGGATGTGGGAGATTGATGCAATTTTCACCTAATTGGGCAATTGAGTTCCAGCATGTGGGAACCCATGAACCAATTAGTGTTTTCAGTCTGAAAGTCGCCTCTGATGATGTCATCATTGCTGCTGCATTGAAGGTCTTCAGAGACTGCCTGGCCTTTGCTGTGAGAGGACCTGGATGCAAAATGAGCTGCAGCAGCCCTAAGTCTGCTCCCAGATATTTTTACACCACTGCTCCCAGATATGTCTCCTCCCCATCCATCCATATATGCATCCCCATAGCCAGGCAGCCAGCCAAATGTGCTCCCGCCAGGTTTCACATTCGTGGTTCAGAACAGGCGTGCTTCACGTGGAAAAAGGGTTAAAATCACAAAGGCCTTTCAAAATGGCATTATAGAGGCAATTTAGTGCTTGTTAAGGGCCTTAACAGCTTATCCCGCCTCCAAGAGGCGGGACGGAGTCGGGCCCAGCAGACACGATTTAACACATAAGGGTTAAGTCATGACAGGAAGTCTCGGACCCGTTTCATGCTCCTCCTGTGCCATGTGGGAAACCAGGGACACTTCCAGTGTCCCTGACAACTACGTGTGCGGGAACTGTGTCCAGCTGCAGCTCCTGACAGCCCGCATGGCGGTGCTGGAGCTGCGGGTGGACTCACTCTGGAGCATGCACGATGCCGAGAACTCGGTGAATCGCTCATTTAGTGAGTTGTCCACACCGCAGGTAAAGGCTAGGACAGACAGTGAATGGGTGACCAAGAAGCAGGGCAATATCAGGAAGGTAGTGCAGGAGTCCCCTGTGGTCATCTCCCTCCAAAACAGGTATGCCGCTTTGGATACTGTTGGGGGAGATGGCCTACCAGGGGAAGGCACTAGCAGCCAGGTTCATGGCACCATGGCTGGCTCTGCTGCACAGCAGGGCGGGAAAAAGAGTGGTAGGGCTATAGTGATAGGGGACTCAATTGTAAGGGGAATAGACAGGAGTTTCTGTGGCCGCAACCGAGATTCCAGGATGGTATGTTGCCTCCCTGGTGCAAGGGTCAAGGATGTCTCAGAGCGGCTGCAGAACATTCTCAAGAGGGAGGGTGAACAGCCAGCTGTCGTGGTGCATGTAGGTACCAACGATATAGGTAAAAAGCGGGAAGAGGTCCTACAAGCAGAATTTAGGGAGCTAGGAGCTAAATTAAAAAGTAGGACCTCTAAGGTAGTAATCTCTGGATTGCTACCAGGGCCACGTGCTAATCAGAATAGAGAGAACAGGATAGTGAGATTGAATACGTGGCTTGAGCAGTGGTGCAGGAGGGAGGGATTCAAATTCCTGAGGCATTGGAACCAGTTCTGGGGGAAGTGGGACCTGTTCAAAAGGGACGGTCTGCACTTGGGCAGGACTGGAACCGATGTCCTCGGGGTAATATTTGCTAAAGCAGTTCGGGAGGATTTAAACTAATATGGCAGGGGAATGGGAACCTATGTAGCGAAACAGGGGGAAGTAATATGCAGTCAGAAACAAATGTTAGAAGGGTGAGAAACAATAGGGGAAGGCCGAGTAAACAAAGGCAAGAAACACAAAGGGCCATACTAAATCATAAGTCTAAAAGGACAAAGGATGTTAATAAAACAAGCCTAAAGGCTCTGTGTCTTAATGCAAGGAGTATCCGTAATAAGGTGGATGAATTGACTGTGCAAATAGATGTTAACGGATACGATGTGATTGGGATTACAGAGACGTGGCTCCAGAACAATCAAGGCTGGGAACTGAACATCCAGGGGTATTCAACATTCAGAAAGGATAGAATAAAAGGAAAAGGGGGTGGGGTAGCATTGCTGGTTAAAGAGGAGATTAATGCAATAGTTAGGAAGGACATCAGCTTGGAGGATGTGGAATCAATATGGGTTGAGCTGCAGAACACCAAAGGGCAGAAAACGTTAGTGGGAGTTGTGTACAGACCTCCAAACAGCAGTAGTGAGGTGGGGGAGGGTATGAAACAGGAAATCAGAGGTGCGTGCAAAAAAGGCACGGCAGTTATCATGGGTGACTTTAATATGCATATAGATTGGGCTACTCAAACTGGAAGCAATACGGTGGAGGAGGATTTCCTGGAGTGTTTAAGGGATGGTTTCCTAAACCAATATGTTGAGGAACCAACTCGAGGGGAGGCCATCCTGGACTGGGTGTTGTGTAATGAGGAAGGACTAATCAGCAATCTTGTGGTACGAGGCCCCCTGGGGAAGAGTGACCATAGTATGGTGGAGTTCTACATTAGGATGGAGAAGGAAACAGTTAAGTCAGAGACCATGGTCCAGAACTTAAATAAGGGCAACTTTGAGGGTATGAGGCGTGAATTGGCGAGGTTAAATTGGCAAGCAATATTTAAGGGGCTATCAGTGGAAGGGCAATGGCAGACATTTAGAGATTGCATGGATGAACTACAACAATTGTACATCCCGGTCTGGCGTAAAAATAAAAAAGGGAAGGTGGCTCAACCATGGCTAACAAGGGAAATCAGGGATAGTATTAAAACCATGGAAGTTGCATACAAATAGGCCAGAAGTATCAGCAAACCCGGGGACTGGGAGAACTTCAAAACTCAGCAGAGGAGGACGAAGGGTTTGATTAGGGCAGGGAAAATAAAATATGAAAGGAAGCTTGCAGAGAACATTAAAATGGACTGCAAAAGCTTCTATAAATATGTAAAAAGAAAGAGGTTAGTAAAAACAAACGTAGGTCCCCTGCAGTCGGAAACAGGGGAAGTCGTAATGGGGAACAAGGAAATGGCAGATCAATTGAACAAGTACTTTGGTTCGGTGTTTACTGTGGAGGACACACACAACCTGCCGGAAATAAAAGGGGTCAGAGGATCTGGTAAGAGGGAGGAGCTGAGGGAAATCCTTATTAGTCGGGAAAAGGTATTGGGGAAATTGATGGGACTGAAGGCTGAAAAATCCCCGGGGCCTGATGGTCTGCATCCCAGAGTACTTAAGGAGGTGGCCTTGGAAATAGTGGATGCATTGACGATCATTTTCCAACATTCCTTAGACTCTGGATCAGTTCCGATGGAGTGGAGGGTGGCCAATGTAACCCCTCTTTTTAAAAAAGGAGGGAGGGAGAAAGCAGGGAATTATAGATGTCAGCCTGACATCGGTCGTGGGTAAAATGATGGAAGCAATTATTAAAGATGTCATAACAGACCATTTGGAAAGTGGCGACATGATAGGTCCAAGTCAGCATGGATTTGTGAAAGGGAAATCATGCTTGACAAATCTTCTGGAATTTTTTGAGGATGTTTCCAATAGGGTGGACAGGGGGGAACCAGTAGATGTGGTGTATTTGGACTTTCAGAAGGCCTTCGACAAGGTCCCACACAAGAGATTGGTGAGCAAAGTTAAAGCACATGGGATTGGGGGTAATGTGTTGACGTGGATTGAGAACTGGTTGGCACACAGGAAACAAAGAGTAGGAGTAAATGGGTACTTTTCAGAATGGCAGGCAGTGACCAGCGGGGTACCGCAGGGTTCGGTGCTGGGACCCCAGCTGTTTACATTATATATTAATGATTTGGACGAAGGGATTAAATGTAATATCTCCAAATTTGCGGATGACACTAAATTGGGAGGCAGTGTGAACAATGAGGAGGATGCTAGGAGGCTACAGAGTGACTTGGACAGGTTGGGTGAATGGGCAAATGTATGGCAGATGAAGTACAATGTGGATAAATGTGAGGTTATCCACTTTGGTGGTAAAAATAGAGAGGCGGACTATTACCTGAATGGTGGCAGATTAGGGAAAGGGGAGGTGCAACGAGACCTGGGCGTCATGGTACATCAGTCACTGAAGGTGGGAATGCAAGTGCAGCAGGCAGTCAAGAAAGCAAACGGAATGATGGCCTTCATAGTAAGGGGATTTGAGTACAGGAGTAGGGAGGTGATGCTGCAGTTGTACAGGGCCTTGGTGAGGCCACACCTGGAGTATTGTGCGCAGTTTTGGTCTCCTAACTTAAGGAAGGACATTCTTGCTATTGAGGGAGTGCAGCGAAGGTTCACTAGATTGATTCCTGGGATGGCCAGACTGACATATCAAGAAAGATTGGGTCAACTGAACTTGTATCCTCTGGAGTTCAGAAGAATGAGGGGGGATCTTATAGAGACATTTAAAATCCTGACTGGTTTAGACAAATTAGATGCGGGCAGAATGTTCCCAATGGTAGGGAAAACTAGAACCAGGGGTCACAGTCTAAGGATTAAGGGGAAGCCATTTAGGACTGAGCTGAGGAGGAACTTCTTCACCCAGAGAGTGGTGAATCTATGGAATTCTCTTCCACAGAAGGTTGTTGAGGCCAGTTCGCTAAATATATTCAAAAGGGAGTTAGATATAACACTCACAACTAAGGGGATCAAGGGGTATGGCGAGAAAGCAGGAATGGGGTACTGAGGTAGCATGTTCAGCCATGAACGCATTGAATGGCGGTGCAGGCTCGAAGGACCGAATGGTCTACTCCTGTACCTATTTTCTATGTTTCTATGTCTATGTTTCTAATGAAAATTGCGTGGAGGCGGGCTTGTGCCCGCCCGCCAGTTTTCGCAATTTTAACCCCCTACACGCCTCCAAACCCACCTCCACGGGTCAATGAAAATCCAGCCCTATATGTATGTCATATTATTTGAAGCTGGAAGTTGGATTAACAAGGCTAGATGTTATAAAACCAAGAGTAATGTTATTCTAATTCAACAGCAGCGAGCAGCGGAATCTCCAAGTGATTGTTTCTGGAAACTAAGTGTACTTAAGGTTCAACTATACTTAAGAGTGATGAACTTAAATAACGGAGAAACAGCCAGTGAATGCAGACTCAGTTCAAGATTTTTTCTTTAAAAAGAAATTGACAGGTTTGTGATTTAATAGTAGTTTATGGATCTGGTACCAAGGCATGAGGGAAATGAAAACTAATCAGGCAAGCCCTGAATATAGATCATGGTCATAGAGTAAGTGGCCTTTTCTCTTCAGGTTGTTGTTCATTCTTAATATAAAACTCAACATAAATATTAAATTCAGCAGTTTCTCAGTGAAACATGGCTTAAGATTATTATCCAGAACTTGTGATTTTGCGTTAGTGAAGAAATGTGTAACAATCTGTCACAATATCTGTACTTGCAGAAACTAGACATGTCTTGAATGTATTAACACAATGGAGAAGCAGAATTGAACACAAAGAATTTCAAATCTGGATCCATTCTTCAAAACTCACAATTCCAAATGCAGATTACATTGCAAACTTTTGTTTACTAGGATCTTTTTACTCCAAAATGTTATACTTACATAAAAGAGGGATTAACAGACGTAAGCATCCACAATACAGACTTAATCAGATGCAATTTACAAAAAGGTTTGAAAACCTAACTGTAAAAATACTTCGAAGATTGACCAGAACAAGGGAAATTAAAAATGCATCTCAAACTCAAAGGGAGCTGCTAGAGAGCGAGAGAGAATGAGAATGAATCCATAGGAGGTTAGTAGTGACCTGCCAAGTATGGTCAGGGTCTTGTTTCAGGTCCAGTTTTCCATGGATTGTTAGTGCAGGAGAAGTGACTATTCATTATTTTTCTACATTCTGAGGAGGAATGATCAAGTCTGTGATTATAGTAAGTTTACTGTGGTCGAGTTTCCGCTTTGGCGCAATCGGGAAATTGCGCCCAAAATGTGCTTGAAATTGCGCGGTTTTTCCGATTTGAACTTACGCTTTAAGTTTCCGTCTAAACTCATTTGCATAATCCCAAACATAAAATTTTCCATGAATCAGCACAACAGAGCAGTGTAAACGAGCATAATCGATTAGTGACTGGGAACAGAGCCACTATCTTCCAGTATCTGGGAAGGGTCCTGTAAAAGCCACTGAAAATGTTTCTTCCTTGAGAGTGAGGCTGAAGATCAAAAGGTAAGAACACCTTTCTCTCTCAGCAAACATTTTACTGCCACGTGCCCTGCCTTTATAGTTAAGAGCATTGATCTGACTGATTTAAATACATTTTAATTTATTAATGCACAAGTTTGAATAGTAGCGCCAGAAAAAGCAATTTGACGACTCCTCCCGAATGGGCGCAATTGACGGAAACTCGCATATCCCCACTATTTTGACCTGGGGACGTGGCCAGTTTTGTGGGAGGGGTTTGCTTCGGGCGAAGTGATTTTTGTCCCAGCGTAAAAGGTCACGGAAAGCATGAGCGTAAGTGGTTTTGGGCGTAACTTACGTTTTAAATTCTGCAACCTTTTGCGCTAATTCGGACGATTCCGCCCGGGTTGTGCTGATACAACTAGTGGAAACTGGACCCACTTTTTGCCTTTGCCACTGATTACTTATCTATTCATTGTTTAATAAAACCATTGGTATTTTAAGCCAGTCTGATGGAACATTCATTCTACTGCTTTCTAATATCAACAAGATTATATGGGGACACTTAATATATCTAACAAGCCAATTATGGTGATAACCTCCAACTCACTATTTAGGCATTGGGAACTATAAGGCAGGCACTGATTTAGAGAGAACGAGAGCTCACTTATGGCAATGGTCCGCAATGCTGAATCAGAGGAGAATATCTCAGGTAAAAATACAAAAATTTATTCTTCTAAAAAATAGATTTAACAACTTTTGCAATTTAAATATAATGGAACAAGAGGAGTGTAAAAAAAGGACTAACATATACAAAAATAATTTTCAAGTATACAAAACCAACCTATCACTTTAGCTTCTTCATCTGTGAGGGTTTTGTTCAGGAAGATTTTCTTCACTCGCAGTGTACTACCCGATGGAAGTACAACTCCTGTTGTTGGCATTGGAGGTTCCCCATCTTTCTGCTGTAAACTATCTGCAATTACTAGAAATGCTCTCAAGCCTATGTTCATTCTCTGTAACAGAAATATATTAGTGAGTTCTTTCAGTTGTACGAAATCTAAACGCAATCAACCCCTGCTCAACAAACGCTGGAATTCCAATTGTACCTTCAATCATCTAATGATCAAAAACACTGCTTAAAATAGTACTGTATGTATCATCTAACTTTCAGAGCAACGACAACAACAACTTGTATTTATATAGCCCTTTTAACGTAGTAAAACGTCCCAAGGTGCTTCACAGGAGAGTGAGAAACAAAATTTAACGCCGAGCCACAAAAGGAGATATTAGGGCAGATAACCAAAAGCTTGGTCAAAGAGGTAGGTTTGAAGGAGCGTCTTAAAGGAGGAAAGAGAGGAAGAGATGCGGAGAGGTTTAGGGAGAGAATTCCAGAGCTTAGGCCCTTGGCAGCTGAAGGCACGGCTACCAATGGTCGAGCGATTAAAATCGGGGATGCTCAAGAGGCCAGGATTGGAAGAGCGCAAATATCTCGAGGGTTGTGGGGCTGGAAGAGCTGACAGAGATAGGGAGGGGTAAGGCCATGGAGGGTTTTGAAAACATGGATGAGAATTTTAAAATTGAGGCATTACTTAACCAGCAGTCAATGTAGGTCAGCGAGCACAGGGGTGATGGGTGAACGGGACTTGGTGCGAGTTAGGACACGGGCAGCAGAGTTTTGGATGACCTCAAGTTTACGCAGGGTAGAACTTGGGAGGCCAGCCAGGAGTGCATTGGAATAGTCAAGTCTGGAGGTAACAAAGGCATGGATGAGGGTTTCAGCAGCAGATGAGCTGAGGCAGGGGTGGAGTCAGGCGATGATACGGAGGTGGAAATAGGCGGTCTTAGTTATGGCGCGGATATATGGTCAGAAGCTCATCTCAGGGTCAAATATGACACCAAAGTTGTGAACAGTCTGGTTCAGCCTCAGACAGTTGCCAGGGAGAGGGATGGAGTCGGTGGCGGGGACCGAAGATAATGGCTCCGGTCTTCCCAATATTTAGTTGGAGGAAATTTCTGCTCATCAGTACTGGATGTCGGACAAGCAGTCTGATAATTTAGAGACAGCGGAGGGGTCAAGAGAAGTGGTGGTGAGATAGAGCTGGGTGTCGTCAGCATACACGTGGGAACTGCTGCTGTGCTTTCGGATGATGTCACCAAGGGGCAACATGCAGATGAGAAATAGGAGGGTGCCAAGGAGAGATCCTTGGGGACACCAGAGGCAACAGTGAGAGAGCGGGAAGAGAAGCCATTGCAGGTGATTCTCTGGCTATGATTAGATAGATAAGAATGGAACCAGGTGAGTGCAGTCCCACCCAGCTGGACGATGGTGGGGAGCTGTTGGAGGAGGTTGGTGTGGCCAACCGTGTCAAAGGCTGCAGACAGGTCGAGAAGGACTAGCAGTGATAGTTTACCTCTGTCACAGTCACAAAGGATTTCATTTATAACTTTGATAAGAGCCATTTCGGTACTGTGGCGGGGGCAGAAACCTGATTGGAGAAATTCAAATATGGAGTTCTGGGAAAGACGGGCATGGATTTGGGAGGTAACAATGCATTCAAGGACTTTGGAGAGGAAAGAGAGGCTGGAGATGGGGCGATAGTTTGCAAGGACAGAGGGGTTAAGGGTTGGCTTTTTGAGGAGGGGTGATGACGGCAGATTTGAAGGAGAGGGGAACAGCACCTGCGGAGAGAGAACTGTTAAAAATATCAGCTAACATGGGAGCCAGGAAGGGAAGTTGGGTGGTCAGCAATTTAGTGGGAATAGGGTCGAGGGAGCAGGAGGTGGATCTCATGGACAAGATAAGCTTGGAGAGGGCATGAGGGGAGATAGGAGAGAAACTAGACAAAGATGTGAGTTCAGGGCTAGGGCAGGGGGGACCTTAGAGGAAGTTTGGCCCAGTGGGCATGGGGAAGGGAGGGAAATGGCAGAGGCAGCTGATCAGATGGTCTCAATCTTAGAGACAAAGAAGTCCAGGAGCTCCTCACAATTGTTGTTGGAGGTGAGGGTGGAGGAGACAGGGGAGAGGGGTTTTAGAAGATGGTTTGTAGTAGAGAAAAGAAGCCGGGCATTATCTTTGCATTCCAGGATGATTCTGGAATAGTGAGCAGTTTTGGCAGACGAGAGCAGGACCCGATAGTGCTCTATGTGGTCCAGCCAGATCTGATGGTAAATGGCTAAACCAGTTGCCCGCCATATCTGTTCAAGTCTGCGTCCCTTGGACTTAAGGGAGCGGGGATGAGGGCTGTACCAGGGGGAACGGCCAGGGTGAGAGAGAGTAATGGTTTTAATGGGGACTAGGGCATCAAAGGTGGAGATAAGGGTGTGGTTGAGCAGATTGGTAGCTGCAGAAATGTCGTGGTGAATGGAGGGCCAAAGACTAGACAGTTGATTAAAATACTTTGATCATGTACTGTGAAGGCCTGAACTTTTGTGTGACACATTCATGTCATTTGAGTTCCCAACATTATTGTACATGCTGATTTACCAGTGATGGATTAAATTTTAATCAAACAGAATCTATCTTGATATCAGTGCTTCACATTTATTCAAGGACGTGTCGCACATTAATGACACTGCTCATAAATTTACGCATAAAGGAAGAGAGGACTTTACTATTATCCCTAATGTGAAATTTGACTGAAAACTTTTCTAGTTTTGAATGAACAATTTAAAAGAAAAAACATTTTAAACCAAATAACATGTAAACACACTGTTAAACTATTGCCCGCACATTATCAGCTTTACTGCAGTCTCAAGGTTATTTCCCTGCCCAAGGAGCAAGTGTTCATGAATGAAAGAATCAAACTTCCAGTTTTGTTTTATTTCACCATTTGGGTAAATATCAGTATAATGGAAGACACTTATGGGAAAATAATTGCAGGAAGCAATTGATTCTTCTGTACTTACTATAAATGTGCAGAAATGAATTGTGGCATAGAAAATCATTTGCTTTAAACAGATTTTTCATTGGCAGGGTTCTATTAACGTGTACACTGTACTTTCATCAGACTAAGTATATTTCCGTAGGCAACAACTAAATGTGGCAGCAGAGGCCAAGACACCAAATGCTTGTGCTTGACATTACTTTGCAACAACTGTTGTCCACTCCAGTGAATTAGCAGTAAATATTGAAAACTGTTTTAGGTTAATCAATCAGATTTTATGTTCTAAAATAAGGGTATTGCAATATTAAATGTAAAAGTGAGTCTCCGATGGCATTGTTCATTGTGATTTAAAGGATGCATTGTTTTATAACAAAGGGGTGTTATGCGATAGAACACACAATGCATCATCAAGGTCACTGATTTATAGTGACTGAATAAGTCAAATTCTGTTTTTATTACACGATTACTCTAGGGTGTTTATCAATGCTTTGAGAATCAAATTCTGTGACTCTCCAGTATTCTGTGAAAACTGTAAATCATATCTATTCCTTTAACTATATATGTCATTTATTTCATTCTCAGGATGTGGCCGTTGCTGGCAAAGATGACAATTATTGCCCATCCAAGCTGCCCCGAGAAGCTGCTTGAACTGCTGTAGTCCATGTGGTGGTGGTTTGATACAACTGGGCAGCTCACTTAAGTGGGCAGTCAACCACATTGGTGTGGGTCTGGAGTCACATATAGGCCAAGACCAGATAAGGATGGTAGGTTTCCGTCCTTAAAGGGCATTAATAAACTAGTTGGATTTTTACAACAAACCGACAGCTTCATGATAACTTTTACTCATATCATTTTGTTTTAATTTCCAGATTTTTTTCAACTGAATTCAAATTCTCAAAATGCCAATGTGTGAACTGAACTCGCAGGCCCGGATTTTCTGGGGCCTATGACCGTGTACGCAGTGCCTCGCAAGTTCCGGGTTTACGCATGCCTCCGCATCCCCGGGAAATGGAGATTCGCTGGCAGAACTCTTGCCCAGCAAATGCCCATGAAACTCTACGTCTGATAAAAGCAGGCATAGGGTCTTCTTTTACCAGCGTAAAGGTGAAAATAAATCTTAAAATAAAATTTTTGAAATATTTTAACATTCAAAGACCTGTAAAATAAGTTAGTGTTATTTTTGGTTGCTTGAAAAATGTTACTTTTTTTTTTAAATTACATTTTTGTTTTAAATAGGTTTAATTAAATTGTATTTTAATTAATTTGAACATGTTTTTTATTTCAGTGCTGTTAAAATATATATTTTGGGTGATTCCTATTAAGCTTACGAAGATTCCATACGTAAATTGAATTCCCATAAGCCGAATGGGAATCCCCTTTCTGATTGGTTGGGCCAGCCCACGTGATCCCAGGGACGCTTGTGAACCGCATGCGCCCCGGGCTATGTGGGCCTCTACGTATGCGTAGAGGCCCAGGAGTGCAAGTCTCCATGGATCCAGGACCATCAGGTAGGTGCATAGTTTTATTGCGGTTCGGAGGCATCCGCCCACAGGAAGCCTCCGACCACAAATTCAGGCCCGCAGTCTCTGGATTATTTGTCCAGTCCTCTGGATTATTAGTCCAGTAACATAACCACTACACTAACATATCCTTTGATCTGTCAGCAGTTAGGAGTGAGGCACATGTCTGGGAGCGATGATTTCTAAGTTTTACCATTTTACTTAGAGCTAATCAACAAAGTGTGATGGCTAAAGACTGGAAATATATGTGACTTTTCCAGGAAGTGTGCACTACAGGCAAGACTTTTATATTATGGATAGCTGATCTCTGGTGGAATGGTTCACACATAAGTCTGGGGTCTGGAGTAAGTTGGAATGTTTAGCTGGTGACTTGGCCGGTCACGTTAAGACCACAGCTTTAAACAGGCAAATCCAGGTTAATTTTAACAGGTTGCATATTTCAGGATCCAGTTTAGGTCGCACAGAAGAAATTGTAACTATTTCTAAATTTTACATGTTATAGCCTAATTGAGAAATTCAGAAACCAGGCAAGCAAATCTTACTTTCTGTTACATCCTTTGAATTCGCTCCTTTAACATATTCTACAAATGGGGCTTACAGTTTTAAAAACTTTCTGTAAAAGTTCCAAGGAGGACTAACATCTTAGTGCAGTGCAAAATAATTCTTCTGGAAAATATTGCACTTCCCTGTGATGCCTTTCTCATAGGATTAAGCCAGAAAAGAATTTTCACATGCAGCATGTTATTAAACTATAACTGCTAAAAGTTATATTACATTAAATTTGAAGCTTTATTGTATGACGTTAAAACATGAATATCCCATAAACCCAAGCATTTTCCATCAGTAGAGATATTATTTTATTGGGAAAACACCATAAAATGTTTGTATATTTTACTGTAACAAAGAAAAAGTAGTCATAATATCCTACACACCCATATGTTCTATCTCAGCTAGATATATGTAGCCTTGTTTCTGGGTTTGACAGCTATTAACATAGAAAAATTAGCCAAATCCAAGTCTTACCTCTGGATTAATGGCAAATGTTTTTGATGGCTTTCCAACACAAAGTAAATCAAATATGATTTCTTTCATTGCAAAATCAAGCCGCTCCTGTTGTTAAAACACAAAAAATACAGTTGAACTTCCAAATGTGTTAATACTTGTAGAGTGCACCTTCAATACTTATTATTACATAGTTACAGGTACATAGTATTTACAGCACAGAAACAGGCCGTTCGGCCCAACAGGTCCATGCCAGTGTTCATGCTCCACACGAGCCTTCTCCCACCTTTCTTCATCTAACCCCATCAAAATATCCTTCTATTCCTTTCTTCCTCATGTGTTTATCTAGCTTCCCCTTAAATGCATCTATGCTAGCCGCCTCAACTACTCCTTGTGGTAGCGAGTTCCACATTCTAACCACTCTCTGGGTAAAGAAGTTTCTCCTGAATTCTCTAAAGGATTTATTAGTGACTAGCTTATACTTATGGCTCCAATTCTGGTCTTCCCTGAAAGTGGAAACATCTTCTCTACGTCTACCCTATCAAACCCTTTCATAATCTTAAAGACCTCCATCAGGTCACCCCTCAGTCTTCTCTTTTCTAGAGATAAGAGCCCAAGCCTGTTCAATCTTTCCAGATAGGTAAAACCTCTCAATTCTGGTATCATCCTCGTAAATATTTTTTGCAGCTTCTCCAGTGCCTCTATATCTTTTTTACAATATGGAGACCAGAACTGTTCACAGTACTCCAAATGTGGTCTAACCAAGATTCTATATAAGTTTAACATAACTTCTCTTTTCAATTTTATCCTTCTCGAAATGAACCCCAGTGCTTTGTTTGCTTTTTTATGTCCTTATTAACCTGCGTTGCTACTTTTAGTGATGTGTGTATCTGTACCCCCCAGATCCCTCTGCTCCTCCACCCCATTTAGACACTTATTTTCCTAGGAGTATGTGGCCTCCTTATTCTTAACAAAATGTACCACCTCATACTTATCATGTTGAAGTTAATTTGCTAATTACACGCTCATTCTGCAAGTGTATTAACGTCTTCCCGTATTTTGTCACAATCCTCCTCTATGTTAACCATACTCCCGATTCCAGAGTCCAAATTGTTTATGTAAATAGTGAACAACAGTGGTCCCAGCACCGATCCTTGTGGAACACCACTTCCCACCTTTTGCCAGTCTGAGTAACTACCTTTAACCCCTACTCTCTGTTTTTTGTTTTGTAGCCAGCTTGCTATCCAGTCTGCCACTTGTCCCCCTGACTCCACACGTTCTGACCGTAGTCATGATTCTGCTATGTGATATCTTATCGAAAGACTTTTGAAAATCCAAATATATTACATCTATCGCATTACCATTGTCAAAGAATTTAATAAGGTTGGTCAACCATGACCTTCCCTTTTGAAATTTGTGCTGACTATTCTTTATTATATTTTCAGTTTCTAGATCTTTTTCTATTAAATCTTTAAGTAAGGATTCCATTAGCTTTCCTACCACTGACATTAAGCTAATTGGTCTATAGTTCCATGGGCTTATTCTATCTCCCTGTTTAAATTTAGGAATCATATTAGCTGTCCGCCAGTCCTCTGGCACTATTCCCTTTTCTCTAATGAATTTTTATATATATGTAATAGTGCCTCTGCTATCTCTTCCCTAACTCCTTTTAGTATGTGGGGATGCAATCCATCCGGACCAGGGATTTTATCCTCTCTAAGTTTAATTAGTTTATCAATTATCTCCCCCTTTCTGCCTTAAATATCTTTATGTCCTTTTTGATCTCTTCTTCTAATGTCATGCCCACCATGTTAGTCTCCCTGGTAAATACTGAGAGAAAGTCATTATTTAATATTTCTGCCATTTTGCTGTCATTACCTGTGAGTTTATCGTGTGTATCCCTTAGTGGCCCTATCCCTATCCTGATGTTTCTTTTGTTATTCATGTGTCTGTAGAATACTTCACTATTTCTTTTTATATTCCTTGAATATGTCATTTTGTAGTTTCTCTTCATCTTCCTAATTTTTTTTGACTTCTTTCCTAACCTTTTCATATTCCCTTTTGTCACCCTCTGCTTTGTTGTCTATGTACTAAGTGCATGCCTTTTTTCTTTAGTTTCAATTTTGCCCTTATTTCTTTATTCATCTATGGTGTAGCATTACTGCCTAGTTTGTTCTTACTTTTTAGTGGGTATATTTCTCCTGGACTCCATTGATCACCGTTTTAAATGTTTCCCAATGCTGTTCTATTTCTTTGTTTGTCAGTGAATTTTTCCAGTTTATTTTCCCTAGTTCCATTCTGATCCCCTTAAAATAATTTTTTTCCTAATTTATTACTTTGGTCTTTGTCTTACTTATGTCCTTCTCAATCTTCATCTTAAAACCTTATTATGTTGTGATTGCTATTGCCTAGATGTTCCCCTACATTTACTTCTCTTATCTGTTCTGGTCATTTCCCAATACTAGATCCCGCTGTACTTCCTCTCTTGTTGGGTTTTTTACATACTGGGTAAGAAAGGAGTCCTGTTCACATTATAAAAACTTCATTCCCTGTACCCCTTATGAAACACCTTACCTTCTTGTTTTCCTTTTTCCTACAGTCTGCAAGTTTTAACCCCAAGCTTACAATCACCTATTCACTACTTCTTAGTTTATTTTGTATTTGCACCTACTCTTTTTAACCTTGATGCTGTCCTGCACTATGGGCATTAGCCCTTTATCTAGGTTTCTCAGTAAAATAACAACTTGCATTTATATAGCGCCTTTAACATAGAAAAATGGCCCAAGGTGATTCACAGACGTGTAAGAAAGAAATGAACACCAACCCAAAAAGGTAGGTATTAGGAGGGCAGACCAAAAGCTTGGTCAAAGAGGTGGGTTTTAAGGAGATTCTTAAAGGAGGTGTGAATAAGTAGGAGAATTTAGGGACGGAGTTCCAGAGCGTGGGGCCTTGGTGCTCTAGGCATAATTGCCATGGTGGGGATAAAGAGCTGGGGTGGAGTAAGGGGTCTGTAGTGCTGGAGGAGGTTACAGAGATGGTGAGGGGCAAGGCCATGAATGGATTTAAACAAAAATATAAGAATTTTGAAAGTGAGGCATTGGAGGACTGAGATCCAATGTAGATCAGCAGGGGCAGGGGTGATAGCGAGCGTGACAGTGCAGGATAGGATGCAGGCAACAGGGTTTTGGATAAGCTGAAGTTTACATAGGGTGGAGGATGGGAGGCTAGCTAGGAGACCATTGGAATAGTCAAGTCAGGAGGTGATAAAGCCATGGTTTAGGGTTTCAGCAGCAGATGGGCTGAGGTAAGGATAGAGTCAGGGAATGTTAGAGGTGGAAGTAGGCAGTAGCATATGGGTTTGGAAACTCAGCTCGGAGTCAAATAGGATGCTGAGGCTGTGAACAGTCTGGTTCAGCTGAGACAATGGACAAGGAGAGGGATGGAGTCAGCAGCAAGTGTACGAGAGTTTATGGTGGTGGCTGAAGATAATGGATCCAGTCTTCCCAATGTTTATCTGGAGGAAAAGGTACATAATCCAAGACTAATGTTGGACAAAGAGTTTGAAAGCACAGAGGCAGTAGAGGGGTCAAGAAAGTTGATAGAGAGGTCGAGCTAAGTGTCATCAATGCATATGTGGAAGCTGACCCCATGTCTGTGGATAATATCACAAGAGGCAGCATGTAGATGAGGAAGAGGAGGGAGCCAAGGGTGGTTCCCTGGGGGACACTGGAGGTGAGAGTGAAGGGGTGGGGAGGAGTAATTACTCAAGATGCTCTGGCTACAATCAGATAGATAAGAGTGGAACCAAACAACTACAGTCCCACTGAGCTGGACAATAGAGGAGAGGCATTGGAGGAGAATAGCTAAATATTGCATTCAATGGAACAATAAGGAGGAACAGTGATACAATGGAGCACACATACATAATTCCTTGAAAGGGCTTTATCTATCTGCACTTGTACTTCTAAGACCAACAAAATTTTGGGTTTTATAAACAGAGGCAATGATCATTGCATCTTTTAAGGGAAGAGCAGATAAATATTTGAAGCAGAGGAAGATATAGGGCTATGGGGGAAGCACAGGGCATTGGGATTAGCTTTGGATTTCTCCAACGTATAGCCTCCTTCTATGCTATAAACTTCTACAGTTCCTCTATAGATGTCACATTACAATAGTTCTATTCAAAATGCCTGCCCTTAAGTTCCTGTTTTCAGGAACAAAAGACCATATGGGATAATTGAAATGCTGGTAAATATACACACACACACACAAAGGTTAGAGAAAATTCAAGAGAATGCATTTCCTTCTCATGTTCAGTAGTTTTTTTTTACGGCAAGAACTTTCTTTGAAGATATAATAGTATGCATTGTTCAGATGAAAATCAAAGGAGAAACAAAATTATCATTCCATTTCTGGGTCAAATAGAAATGGGGAGGCAAGACCATACTACTAAAAACTCGGTGTAAACCGTTGCACATTTATCCATTTAGTCTCTTCTACTGGTTACATAGTTTAAAAAAAATCTATATTTAAAGTAATGATAATTTTTTAAAATTAGGGCCAATATCTTTTTTGAGCATTTATTATAATTAAAAAAACATGTAGAGATACAAGATTTAATGTCAGGTGATCTTGAAGCACCAGTTTGGAACTAGATGGCGCAAGTGCTGGGAGCAGCCAACAGAGGTGGATGCAAACGATGCCACTATGAGTAGAGCTAAGGACGGGGACTTCTTTCACACCACTGGGCTCAGTCAGGACCTGGTATGCCCAGTAGGGCGAGGCGGACGCTGGAGATGCCTAGTGCCGCTTGCCCTCGTCTGCCCTATGCTAATTAGGTGCCCTTATACTTGCCCTGCAAACTCCAGCCAGGGTAGTGCTGGTGGACACTTGCAGGCAGGATCTGGGCGTAACTGCTAGGATCACAACCAAAAGAATTTTGGTCCCATTATGTCTATGCAGCTGAAAGAGCTATACGCAATCAAATCTCCCAAAGCTGCAAGATTTCAGAAGATAACAACTTACAGTTGTATGCAGCTCCTTAATATAGAAAATGCACCAAGGCACTTCACAAAGAAGAATTGGACACTCAACAGTAGGTTAGGAGAAAACAGTGAAAACACAGTCGATAAGATTGATTTTGATGAGGCTTTTAAAGGAAGGGAACATAGCTGCAACACGGAGGGTATTAGGGAGAGAGTTCAAAAGAAGAGGGTGAAAATAGCTAAAGCCATTGAATTAACTGAAGACTTTGAATTCAATGCATGGAGGGGGGGGGGGGGGCGGAGAAAGGGGGAAAGAGAGAAACAGGGAACCCTGGGCCTGTTCCAACATATGCAAGCTGGGTGGCCAATGCACAAATTATAGAGCTTTAGGTACAGCAGGTGATCCACTAAAAATTGTGGCCAAAATAGAAGGTTGTTTCCAATGGATTAACACATTTACAAATTAATCAAAATCCATTACATAAACTTGTATAATAATTCTCAGTGTAATTTCATATCAATTACTGTACAGATTTACAGCAGAACAGCACTGCATTAAACAGAGTATATATAGACATGAAATATTCACAAATATTACAAAAATAAAGAGCTTAACAGATACTGTTTAATTTAATGAAAATTAAACATTATAAATAGGGTAGAAATGTTGCACCAGATCGTGTAGTTTCATTATTTTGTTTGCATTTTATATGATGCAGAAATAAAAGTCAAAAAACTAACTTTATGAATAATACAGAACTACACCATAAATATTACTGCTAAAATCATACCTGAGCAATAAACTGGATGATCTTCACAAATATGTTCAGAGGCGTGTCACGGGGGACCACACTGCGGGAGCCTTTGGGGAAAAGTGCTGATACAATGCTCAAAAGGCGACTGTTTTGAAGAGTCAGAATTTAAAAACATAGATTAAAAATGGATCAATACCAGTGTGGACACAATGTCACAAAACCACAACGTACAAGTCATCTAAAAAATGGAAAAAAAATCACCTAAGGCAGTATTGAAATATTTCATGCTTCAAGAAAGATAAATGATTTGAAGCCAGAATTTAAGTGCAAAATGCTTAAACACTCCATCAAGAAAGCTATCAGATGTCCAATGATGTCCAAGAATATCGCAAGCAAAAGTAATTTGAGATAATTTAACTTTGCAAATCAAAGAACCATCAATAAACAATCTACTGTGAAAATATGGGACTGTTTTCTGTGTGGCTGAACTTAAATAGGATGGGTTACTCATTAGGTACATAGAACATTTTTAAATGAAGTATTGTTGCTTTCAAAAATATTATTTTTTGACTATAACTACTAGATTGTGCGATAAAAAAGAGATTGTTGGCGAATATTTAAAAACTGGAGTATACCAAGACAATCAAGTACTTGTGGAGTACATAACAACTGCTGTACTTCTCCAACACTGAACAATTTGAGACTAAACATACCACCATTTGTTTTAATTCATGTCAGACAAACATGAAAACACGGAATATGTCAATCATTGAGACTTCCAAACTGCAACTGCATCTTTAGGAGCAAGGCCCGTAAACCTACTCCAAAGATTTCAGTTATGTTCATCATGTTTTGGAACAAATCATTAGTTCTGTGCAAATATTCTATACATTTGTTTTAAAAAATCACTGGGCATTTTTTTTGGTAATTTAAAAAGAGCTTAATGGTTCTTATGTTACAGTACTCTAATGAAAGATTTCAGTAAAGTAACTGTTTTATAAATGGGTGAAAATTTCTATGGACCACTGCAGCTTTAAGGGCTTAGGGGGGAGAAAATTCGGTATCGACCATTTTGGAGTGCTAACATCGCCTGGGTGCTAACTTTAGCGCCGGCGATCGCAAAATTGAGTTTTAGCGCCCCAAGAGGGAAGTGGAGCACTAAATCAAGTGCTACACACTTCTCTTGGGGCGCAAACATCAGAGAGCGGGGCACTACCTTCAGAGCGCTAATCAAGTTCCGCCGCTGTCAATTAGAAAGTCGTCAGACAGACTGGCGCCTTCCAGTTCTTAAAGGGGAGGTTTAATCATGCTGCACAGCCTCACTCTAATCATTGCTGCTTGTGAACTGGGCCTACAAGGCACTGCAAGCCTTCACTCAAAGAAGTAATGGCTGATCAGAGGCCCAGAGAGAGAGCTCACCGGTTCAGCGACCATGCTTTGGAGGCTCTGGTCGCGGCCTGTGGCAGGAGGCCATTGCCACAGGCCTTTAGGGGGATGTGGAGGGAGATTGCCCAGGAGGTGTCGGCCAGAAGTGTGGTCCACAGAACTCTCACCCAGTGGCGGAAGAAATTCAACGACCTCACTCGGGTGGTCAGGGTGAGTACATGCTTCAAAAACCTATACATGCCACCATCTCAACCTCACTCTGTGCACAGACGGTATAAACTGCCAAATCCCCAACACTCACCCACCAACTATGCCCACCTACTAAAAGTCACATCCACATCTCACGCCTTACATTAATAGCTATTCAACTATTCAAGATGTAGGCACATCTGCCAAACACATAGCTACACACTCACTCACACGCTTTCCTTTTTCTTGGAGGCCAAGCTTGTTCACAACAGGAGGGAGTAGCTACGAACGGGAGGTGGTGAGGCAGACCTGCACCCCCTTACAGACCTGGAGGAGCGAGTGGTGCGCATCACTGGGGCCCAGGTCGTGGGCACAGTGGCCGTCGGAGATGCGACCCCCTTGGGGACAACAACGGTATGTTCATCACCTCTCCCTCTTCTCTTATACCACTTCCCCTTCACACCACAAGCCTTTCCCACTTTCCATCTAAGTAGACGGTCTTCATTCCTTGCTCCCTTCCTGCCCCCCTCCCCTGACCTTAACCTCACTCTTGTGCCTTTATGCTTTCAGATTATCAGCCACTAGCTGACGAGCCTGTCCCTCAGCCTCCCAGTGGCAGCGACGCGGGAGAGGAGGAAGAACAAGCCAGAGCCTCACAGCCTGCGTCTCCCGAAGGCGCTAGGTCCGATAATGGGGCGACATGGTCGCTGGAGGGGAGCCGAGTAGATGGGTCTGATGTGGGTGAAGCTCCGGGACCCAGCGGGCTGCAGCAACGCCACAGGGAAAGGGAAACTCGGGGGCCATCTCCCTGGAGGGCGAGTTTGCGCGCGAGTTCTGCTGCACAGCACTCAGATGAGGACGTCGATGTGGAGGCGTTGACCAGACGGGCAATGGGCATGCTCACCGAGCTCATGTGTGCAAAGGCAAGGGCGCCCGAGAGCATGGACGCGCCACATTTGGTAATCTCTGTCTCTGCATCCGCTGCCTCCGACGTAGTTGCCGGAGGGAAAGGTGGAGTGCCAGTACAGCCCCCATAAATGAGAGGACGTAGAAATGTTCAGAGCAATGCAAGTGAAGAAACTGTTAGAGCAGCAACAAAGCAAAAATGGAGAAAATGTGATCTCAGCCAAAATGCTATCTGACCTCCCAATGAACCGGTAAGTGATTCCTTTAAATAGCGCCCGGGAGCGGCAATCCCAGGCATCAACGCCTGCTATTTCTGTCGTTCTCAGTGCCAGGTGGTGTCAGGGGAAGCGACTGAATCTCTCATCCGGGGCGCTAACGGGGCGTTGCACACTCACTGACGCCACGGCTAGAGGGCAAGGCACTAAGTGTTAGCGCCAGCTCTAAATGCCGACTGAATTTCACGGGCGGCATTGGAATTGCCACGCCCGGGCGATAAGCCCTTAGCGCCCCGCCCGCCAAGGTACCGAATTTCTAGCCCCAAGTATGTTACTGAGGGGCAATGTTCTTCCTTATGCAACATTTCTGATACTGTTGTTAGATGGCATCTGTAATGTTTCAGAACACTGCAGTGTTTAACATTAATTCATTGACATTTCTAAAATACACTTACATGTCTGTACCCACCTTTGTGTTACAGTGTTGCTTTCACATTTTATTCTGATTACATAAACCCATAGCAACCTATACAGTGATTCCAGTGCAACCCGAGACATTTTGGGGTCTTTGTTCTATAGGAAGAAACAAAGGAAATGTTTCAATAGCCAGAAGGCAACTACTAACTAGTACCATGGATAAGCATTTTCCACACAAAACAGTCTTATTAACCCCAGTGTAGATAAAGGACAAATGTAGGAAATATCTGTAAATATTTTGATACTAGAACAAATATACAAGAAACTGTTCAGTTTAAATGACACAGGAAGTAATCCTTTATCTCTGCAGATTTCTTTTGTTTCATTATTACTGCTGTTGATTTCCTGCTCTATGACTCAGAAATTAATGCACTGACAATCAGGATATGATTTAAACTGTCAGTGTACAAAGTGAGTACACATTTTAAAAACTCTGAAGTGTACATTTGTAAAGATGCACAGCTCAGCCAGAAATTATTGCATGTTAGTGTAAAACATCCTTCTTCATTGCAGGATTTAAAATAATTTGATAAGCATACATTATTTTACTCAACCCAAAAGCATTTGAGGTCTCTTGTTTTCAAGAATTTACAAATGACAGCACCTCAAATACAAAATAATTATTTTACTATCCTTCACCTCCTCATTCAGTTTTGCAGTCAAAGGTGAGTGAGCTGGTGGGGATAAGACATCTCAAGATGGTAGAGTGTCAAGGAAAGGTCATTGACTCAAAGAATGAATTTACACTCCCAAGATTAGATAACAAGCTTACAGGGTAAAGCCAGAGTCAGGGTCCAACTGACTATGGAAGGAGACTCCCTGGAAGGAGAAGGTTTGATAGAAGAGGTGGAATTTTCAACTACACCCGAAATGGGTGCAAAGTGGGCCTGCCCGAAACCGATGACGTGAAGCGTGCACCATTTTCAGGTGCGTGTTTCATTTCCATAGGCTAGGTGAACTAAAAGCGCTACTCACACATTGTAACTGAAAGCTTGCCCATTGGGGCGTGGGAAATCTGGCAGGACTCCTGCAATTTAAAAGCAGGCTGCACCTTTTAAAGGGGAGGTGTCTTTGGTTAATGCTGCCTTATTGGCCTGCTGCTGCCTGTAAAATTACTCCTTCTGGAGGCCCTTTTCTCTGATGGCACCATGGAGGAGGTGGAAGTGACCAGGAAGAAGGAGGTCCTCTTCCCTGCAGACAGACGCAGAGTGGTCTGCCAGGTAGCCCATCAACAGTGGACAGAGGTTGCTGAGCGCGTCAATGCCAGGAACATCGTAGCAAGGACCTGGCAGCAATGTCGGAAGTAATTCAATGATTTGGCCAGAGCTGCTAGGTAAGACTCCCATTTATGGCTTTCTTACAATCTGCACAGCCCTGCACCATGCTACTGTAGCCACAGCATTAATGAATCTTCCCTCCCCTGCTTTCTCTCTCTCTCTCTTCCAAACACAGCAGCACGTTTCAATGTACCTCCTTCTGCTTCCGCTTGTACACTGTGGACCTGCTACTACTCTCATAATTACTAGGCCCTCTTCCCCACTACTAGTTTCGCTCACCATGCACACTATGCTAAACTGCCACAGACATCCCTTCAACAGACCACACCCTGACATTCTCCCACTCTTCTTGCAGGACAAGCTGGCAAACAACAGGGGATGATTTTCAGAAGCCTCAACATCCTTCCTATAGTGTGGAGCCTAAAACTGCAATGTATCCAATTGTGGTTGTACTAAAATTTTAAATAGATTCACCATTCTTGCCATAAAACCCAGCTTTCTTTATAATGGCCTTCTGCATTTGAAGTGATGCTTTTAATATCTTGGAAACCTGAATCCCAAATCTCTTGCTCTTTCACATAACCCAACCTTCCTCCTTTCAAAGTATATTTTTTTTACTTTTTTTAAAACCAAAACGTACCAGCTCACACTAATGCCAACTCTAATAGAAGGTATCACAGCACAGCCTGCATCCAATCCTGATCTCTCATTGGGTGGCATGAGACTGTGATGGCTAGATTTGCCAAGCATTAGGAATGATAATCACTTTGGCTTTGGTTTAATTATTTAAGTTTAAAATGCAAACAATTTTGATCTGTTTAGCTCTTATATTGAAATGAGACGGCAATCTGTCTCATCATTATGAATCATAAGAGTTACTCTTAATATTTCCCAATGCTGACATCTCTAATAGTGATATACCTATCTGGTACCCAACTGCCTATTTGGGGAAGGTTTGCCTCTTTTGTTGATATGTTGCATAGAAGTCCAAATGACAAGGCAATTCTTGCACATGATTCTTAGCTTAGCTGGTTATAAATTTACATAAGACCTAAACATTAAGACGCAGAAAAACAAAATCCAAATTAAGTGAAGCACTCATCTTTAATTGGCATACCTGCCTAATCATGGAAGCCCTACCCAAGGTTTTTTTTTGGCTCTACACTTTCAAGCTTTCGCTATACAGTATTTCACAAATTCCTGGCAAAATCTTGACAATTTGGATAAAATGGAAACACAACAAGCCTAACATAATCCTAGGACAATCCCTTTGGTTGAACAGACAGCACAATGCCTTCAAATATTGAATATAACTTCAAAATAAAGGAAATCATTTGATAGGATGAGAGTTTCATGAGCCAGCCCTCACCATGTGAATTACACTCTCTCTTATTTCTGGCAGTCTTAGCTTTGGGGAATGAGTTCAGAGATTTCACACATTTTAAATGTCAGAAAATCCTGGTCTTCATTTGTTAGCTTTGTTTGTTGGACATTTTTGGATAACTTAGTTGAAGCACTGTTCACAATCTACTTCTGATAATTCAAAGTCATTTTATGCACTAAAAAAATTGAATTATCAAAATTTTTTAATTAATGTAAAGTAGGAATGTAGTGCAAAAACATTTGAATCATCAAATAATCTGAATTAAGCAACTTTGATTTAAGAGTAGACTGCATACAAAGAATTTATAGTCTAGAGTAAATATAAAGCAGAAATCTCACCAAGAGGTTCAAAACATTATAAATCACAAGTGGTTTATCACTATCATTTCAACTGCTTGATGAGATTAATGCTTTCTATTCATTCCTGGGTATCGACAATCTGTTTTGATATATGTGATTGAACTAGTGAAGTAATTTTAATCTGCCTTCACTTTTTTGCCTGTGATTGACGTAATGTTGAAGATCTGAGTCAGGACACTCCATACAATTAACGTGTGAGGCCATCCTCACTGAGGGACAAACAACTGTAATGCAATTACTGCAAATTAATGAGTGATAGTCTGAAGCGGAGTACTAAAAACACCATCGATATAAAGATACAAAAGCAAAGGTCATCGACCTGAAACGTTAACTCTGTTTCTCTCTCCACAGATGCTGCCTGACCTGCTGAGTATTTCCAGCATTTTCTGTTTTTATCTATATAAAGGTATTGATTTCTTACATCATCTGCCTGCTTATTACTAATTTTCTAGACTGTCACTGTTTGAGAACATGCTTCATGCATACTCACCTGCAAAGTTTCTATTTGCTTTCTGATACTGTTGTTAGATGGCATCTGAATAAAGCAATGCAAGACAGCAAAACATAAACAAGCATGAGAATGGGATGTTCATGCATGTTAGATGGGGAACAAAGCACAAACATAAATTCTTAATGGCCTTTGATGAACAAAGTTAAGCACAACATACAGCAAAGTAAACAGCTTATGTTAAACATAACAAAAAGCACTGCAATGCATTGCTAGCATTATAACTTGGGAGTTAAACTGAATGTTTAAAATATATCGTTGGAAAACATGACTTAAACAAATAATGAAATATGTTATTAATATCGTAAGCATTTTGTGCCTCTCTGTAAAGGATGTCTTGATGCTAAATACAAGCATAAATGAATATATAATTGAGTTAGTAGAGTTCAACAAGACAAAACATATACAGCCATGAGGAGCACCAAGAATAAATGGAATGATGAGCATGCAGAATGAAAAAATATGCTCTCCTGGAAAGCTGATGTCTGGAATTCAGTGAAAGCTATCTCTAATGTCAAACCACCAGAAGTTCACAGATTATTTAGAAAGTTATACCCCACATTCAAAACAATATTTGATTGGAACACAACTCAAAAAGAACACTACAAAAGCAAGTACAATAAAGAATATGGTACATTAAGGAGGAACTAAACATTACTGTCAGGGGTCAAAATTTTTGCTAGTTGCTGCTTTTATTTGTAAACAGTTTGAAGCAACAGTGAATAAACAGAAAGTCAAACAGGGGAAAATTATTGCTGATTTTTTTGCCTTGTTATTTGTCGCTAAGTGGAAAAATTAAAAAGAACATGGCCAATAAAAAATCACCACGTCTGAAAAAAACAGAATGCAAAAAGACAAAAATAAAAATAGAAAATGGAATGTGGTAATTAAAACAACTATTTAAAAATTACACATTCCTAAGATTACAGTATTTGGACCAGTGACTCGCTCCCGAAGACCAGCAGGTTTCTACGTATGCTGGTCTTGGTCCAGCAACTCAGAAAAATTATTTTGACCCCTGATTGTTATGCATTAATTTCATTTTATGTATTTCTTTTGTTAAGGAATCTCTACTTTTCAGATGCATATATTATTTTCTTTTGGATCAAATGGATTTTTCTCATTGTCCATTCCTTACCTTTAAATGAGACAGACAATTCTGAAGGAATATGTGCCAGTTGTTGAGAAAGAACTGCTTTTGACTGACACACAGCAGGCAGGTGACCAATGGGTACAGGGCCTGGAAAGATGAACAAAAAATACAAATAAAACCAGTATCAGAGAGCATAAACAGATATTGCAAAATAGTCCCAGGAGGTAACTAGTAGAAGTTACAAAAGGATAGAGATTCAGGGTTTTGTTAGTCAATACTGAATTGTACTTGTAATGATGTGCATGGTATTCCAGGCCTACATATTTACTCTTAATTCTGATTCTTTTAGATTTAGGTAAAGTAAGAGTATTTCAATTAACAGTACAGCTATTTGCAACAGTGTGCCTTTTAAATTTACATGAACCACGGAACCTAATCAGCAATACTCAGCAAAAATTTCTGCCCTAGAGCAGGTCCTAACTCACACAGGAGATTCTGAGCCACGTACTTTAAAAAATGATTAAAATAAGAGTTCCAGCATCAATAACAACTTGCATTTATGTAGCACCTTTAACATAGAAAAACCATCCGAAGGCACTTCACAAAAGCGTAATCAGACAAAAAATGATGCCAAGCCAAAGAAGGAGATATTAGGTGGGGTGATGAAAAGCTTGGTCAAAGAAGTAGGTTTTAAGGAGAGACTTAAAAGAGGAGAGGGAGGTGGAGCGGTTTAGGGAGGCAATTCCAGTTAGGGCCTAGATAGTTGAAGGCATGGCTTGAATGGTGGGGCAAAGGGGGTGGGGGTGAACAAGAGGCCAGAGTTGGACTCAACATCAGGCAACTCTGTATTCACCTCAGACCACAGGGATGAGTAGAATTCCCATAAATTAGAAATAACCAGAAAATGAAAATTAAACAATTCTCCTGTGGATGGTGACCAGCAAAACTGTTCCATAAGAAGAGACCTCTGAGGCCTCCCTAAAGTCACACATGCATTACTAGCAAGGAGATTCCAATGGTGAGATGCAATTATCTTTGCTGTGAATCTGTGCATAATCTCCATGCACCAAACAAGAGAATGAAAAGAGCTTTTCATTCACTTAATTGGGGAAAAGAGTAAAGAAAACTTGAATCAAAAATTACGTGACCACAATGTAAAACACTCAAAGTACTAATCGGATATTAATTTATTTTCAATTTCTAAATAACTTTCTGTATATAGGTAATGCTATATACTGTATACACATTACTGCTAAATGTAAATAAACAAAACTAAAATATTACTTGTTACAGGAGACATCCTAACTCACCTCTCAAAATAAATGTCTTGTATTGCACTGTGTCCACTGAACTGAACTGAACCAACAGAATAGGTAGCTTCTTTTACTCATTGATTGGTACTGACAGTTTCAAAAAATGTCACGGGCAAAAAAAATTTTATTCCACTGAGTGAAGCTCATCCCTCTAGTGCATCTACTCTCCTACGATGTCATCTAATTGTATTTTGAATAACCACCATGTTTTTGCCTTTATTACCCTGCTTGGCAGATTATTCCAAAAATATATCACTTTGAATAAAGGAAGATTTTCCTGATATCTGTTCTAAATTTACATTTCAGTAACTTCCAGTTATTACATCCTCAGGTCCTATATTCATGGCTCACTTTGATGAAAAATCTACATTACTGCATTTATTTTATAGATTTAGTATTTTTTATACATCTTTGAGGTTCCCCTTTTAAATACATGTCTAGGCTGTTCTCTATTTTTCCTTCATAGTCAGCCCCTTTACACTTGGAGCCAGTTTCATAGCTCTTTTTTAAATCTAGTCTAATGTAAATACATATTTTTTCACAGCATAGTGAAAATGAATCACAATATTGTAAGTGTGGTTTCACCAGTGCATTATAAATGCTTAGTAGAAGTTCTTTAAGCTTATATTCTACTGTTTTGGCTATGTAGTCTAGCATTATATTAGCTTCTTTAATTGCTTTCTACATTTTCTCGACATTGAAAGAGATGTGCTTATTACTGCCAAGTGTCAACACTAACTGAAATCCAGTTATTGGATACTAACGTCCCATATTTTTTGGCTACTGTGTGATACTTTACCTTTATCAGTGTTAAATTTCATTTACCATGTGTCTGCCCAATTGCAAAATAAATCTAAATTATTTTCCAAATACTTTCAAGCATCCTGTGTCTCTAGTTCGTTCCCTACTTTTAAGTTGTCGGAAAACTGACTAGCTTAATGGTTGATTTCGGTATTGAAGTAATTTAGGTGGATTAGATACACTGGGAATCCATGCACTGATTCTAATGGGACTAGACACCTTTCTCTCCAGTTTTACATTACATCTCTCATGGGTATCCACTGTTTCTTATTTAGTGCATGACAGGCATAATGTAGATTTACAGTATTTTTTAAAGGAAATAACAGAGATGTAGACAATAGATGTATTAGTCAGACCAGATTCTAACAGACACATGTATGTAACAAACATCTAAGTATTTTTTAAGGTTTTGACGACTGTCAATAACAAACCTTCAAAACAGAGCTACAGGAAACTTTTTCTGTAACTGGGAGTTTCCAGTAATAATGGACTGTTAAGGGAGTTTAACTGTATTACATTGGTCCTGGCACATAATTGTACTCATTTAACACAAAACTGACCATTTCTAAACACTTACCAATGAATGTTTCTTTCTTGATGAAAGCTCAAAGGTGGTCTGATAGAGCATCTCGACAAAATTCTTGAGACATGGCACATTCACTTCATTTTTAACAGCCTAGACAAACAAGTTTGGTGAGATCACTAGGTTCAATGAAAACAAAACGTATTGATTTTTTCACATTACATTGAAGTCATCACCCTTTTCAGAATCTGAATGTGTGTAAAGTCTCCACGTATTGCAACTTCCGAGTTGTGCTGTCCCAGATATTCATAGCATCTCAGTAACTGATGCTATCATGATGATGTGTGAGGCAGCACAACAGTGGTTTAAACTGACATAGAGGCACATCATCATTGCAGACTGTCTTATCTACTGGCTTTTGTCCACACTGGACCTACACATATTTAGCAGACAGTGTGAAAAGTAGTGGCTTTAAGAAAAATCAAGACATTTTGCATCCTGTCTGAGACTACAGCTATTAGAAAATGTAGTTCTCAGGATGTGGACGCTGGCAGTGCCATAGTTATTATCGATCACTAGTTGCTCTAAAAAGGTAGTGCTGGGCCTTGTACTTGAAACATTGCAGTCCTTCTGGTGGGGGTAGGGAAGCTACTTCCACCTTTCCTCTTGCATCCATGTCCAGGTCAAGGCTGTGATAACATCTAGAGTCAATTGGTTCTGGTGGAACCCAAACTGAGCATCAGTGACCAAGTTATTGGTAGGTGAATCTTGGATCAAAAGCGCAGACTGAACAAAGCAGAAAAGAGCCCAAACTTTGTATTTACTTGCTGAGAAAGGTGGTACTCCTTACCAACTGGAAAAGCCAGTGTTTTAAAAACAAAAACAACCTTTTAAATTAACTCTTATAAAAAGTAATTGCCCTGTTCCATTTTTCAGGTCTGGAATTTTCAGATGATAATGAAAACAGCAATGTTCAGGGCAAGTACAGTTACTACACTGAACTGGTACTCCTGGTGCTGAGTACCCAGTCGATGGGCTTCCAGACCTTGGACATGCCCAGCACATGATGGATGGGCTTCCCTTTGGTGACAGCAAATCAGCTGGCCTGGTTTAATACAAACTTGTTAATATAACCTGCATAATAGGTATTGACATCATTTAAAAGGGTGGAGAGTTATTAATTATATTAACAAACTTTGCACCATTGCGACACCATTACAATTTGAGCTTGCATCTTTAGGCAGAATTTGACTAAATGGACATTTTAATCTTCTGTTGACTTTTCATTGTAGTCTCTGGCCATAGAGTCATAGAGTTATACAGCACAGAAAGAGGCCCTTCGGCCCATCGTGTCCGCACCAGCCATCAAGCCCTGTCTATTCTAATCCCATTTTCCAGCACTTGGTCCGTAGCCTTGTATGCTATGGTGTTTCAAGTGCTCATCTAAATGCTTCTTGAATGTTGTGAGGGTTCCTGCCTCTACCACCCTTTCAGGCAGTGAGTTCCAGATTCCAACCAACCTCTGGGTGAAAAAGTTTTTCCTCAAATCCCCTCTAAACCTCCTGCCCCTTACCTTGAAACTATGCCCCCTGGTTATTGACCCCTCTACTAAGGGGAAAAGTTCCTTTCTATCTACCCTATCTATGCCCCTCATAATTTTGTACACTTCAATCAGGTCCCCCCCCTCAGCCTTCTCTGCTCTAAAGAAAACAACCCCAGCCTGTCCAGTCTCTCTTCATAGCTGAAGTGCTCCAGCCCAGGTAACATCCTGGTGAATCTCCTCTGCACCCTCTCCAATGCAATCACATCCTTCCTATAGTGTGGCGACCAGAACTGCACACATTATTCCAGCTGTGGCCTAACTAGCGTTTTGTACAGCTCCATCATAACCTCCCTGCTCTTATATTCTATGCCTCGGCTAATGAAGGCAAGTATCCCATATGCCTTTTTAACCACCTTATCGACCTGTCCTGCTGCCTTCAGGGATCTATGTACATGCACACCAAGGTCCCTCTGATCCTGTCCTTCCTAGGGTCTTACCATTCATTGTGTATTCCCTTACCTTGTTAGTCCTCCCAAAATGCATCACCTCACACTTTTCAGGGTTAAATTCCATTTGCCACTGTTCTGCCCATCTGACCAACCCGTCTATATCGTCCTGTAGCCTGAGGCTTCCCTCCTCGTTATTTACCACCCCACCAATTTTCGTGTCATCTGCGAACTTACTGATCATACCTCCTACATTCATATCTAAGTCATTAATGTACACTACAAACAGCAAAGGACCCAGCACCGATCCCTGCGGTACAGCACTGGACACAGGTTTCCAGTCACAAAAACAACCTTCGACCATCACCCTCTGCCTCCTGCCAGTAAGCCAATTTTGGATCCAATGTGCCAAGTTGCCCTGGATCCCATGGGCTCTTACCTTCTTGACTAGTCTCCCATGCGGGACTTTGTCAAAAGCCTTACTGAAGTCCATGTAGACCACATCAACTGCACTACCCTCATCCACACACCTAGTCACCCCCTCTCAAAATTCAATCAAATTGGTCAGACATGATCTCCCCCTGACAAAGCCATGCTGACTATCCTTGATTAATCCTTGCCTCTCCAAGTGGAGACTAATTCTGTCCCTCAGAATTTTTTCCAATAATTTCCCTACCACTGATGTTAGGCTCACTGGCCTGTAATTCCCTGATTTATCCCTACTACCCTTCTTGAATAATGGTACTACGTTAGCTGTTCTCCAGTCCTCTGGCACCTCCCCTGTGGTCATGATGCGGAGATGCCGGTGTTGGACTGGGGTGGACAAAATTCACCTGAGGAAGGAGCGATAGTTCCGAAAGCTTGTGATTTCAAATAAAACTGTTGGACTATAACCTGGTGTTGTACGACCTCTCAATTTTGACCTCCCCTGTGGCCAGAGAAGTTCTGAAAATTTGTGTCAGAGCCCCTGCAATCTCCTCCCTTGCCTCACACAGCAGCCTGGGATACATCTCGTCTGGGCCTGGGGATTTATCCACTTTTAAGCCTGCTAAAACCGCTAGTACCTCCTCCCTCTCAATACTAATTTGTTCAAGTATATCACAATCCCCCTGCCTGATTTCTATGCCTACATCGTCCTTCTCCATAGTGAACACAGATGCAAAATATTCATTTAAAACCTCACCTACATCTTCCGGCTCTACACACAGATTGCCACTTTGGTCCCTAATGGGCCCTACTCTTTCCCTGGTTATCCTCTTGCCCTTAATATACTTATAAAACACCTTGGGATTTTCCTTTATTTTGCCCGCCAGTGTTTTTTCATGCCCCCTCTTCGCTCTCCTAATTTCTTTTTTAAGTAGCCCCCTGCACTTTCTATACTCCTCTAGGGCTTCCACTGTTTTTAGTCCTTTGTATTTGCCAAAAGCCTCCCATTTTTTCCTAATCCATTCTTGTATATCCTTTGACATCCAGGGTTCCCTGGGCTTGTTGGTCCCACCCTTGACCTTTACGGGAACATGTTGACGTTGTACTCTCTCTAGTTCCTTTCTGAAAGACTCCCACTGCTCTAATGTGGATTTTCCTACAAGTAGCTGATCCCAGTCCACTTTGGCCAGATCCTGCCTTATCATATTAAAATCGGCCTTCCCCCAATTTTGAACTTTTATTTCCTTTGTCCTTTTCCAGGACTACCTTAAATCTCACCGAATTATGGTCACCGTCACCAAAATACTCTCCTACTAACACTTCTACCACTTGCCCGGCTACATTCCCTAGAATTAGGTCCAGTACCGCCCCCTCTCTTGTAGGACTTTCTACATGCTGGCTCAAAAAGCTCTCCTGGATGCACTTTAAGAATTCCGCACCCTCTAAGCCTTTCACACTCTGACTATCCCAGTTAATATTGGGGAAGTTGAAATCCCCTACTGTTATTACCCTATTATTTCTACACTTCTGAGATTTGCCTCCATATCTGTTCCTCTATCTCCCCCTGACTGTTTGGGGGCCTATAGTACAGTCCCAGCAAAGTGCTTGCCCCCTTTTTGTTTTTAAGTTCTATCCATATGGCCTCATTAGAGGAACCTGCTAAGATATCATCCCTCCTTACAGCAGTAATTGACTCCTTGATTAATATTGCGACACCCCCTCCTCTTTTACACCCCCCTCTGTCTCGCCTGAAGATTCTATACCCCGGAATATTGAGCTGCCAGTCCTGCCCCTCTCTCAATCATGTCTCTGTGATAGCAACAATATCATACTCCCATGTGTTCATCAACACCTTCAATTCATCTGCCTTACTCGCAAGACTCCTTGTATTAAAATAAATGCCATCCAGCCTTGCCATACTCCCTTGTGCCATTACATATTTGCTCTGCCTTCCAGGCTGACTTGTTTTTTCCTCTATATTTGGCTGTGCATCACCCCCTATAGCTCCACTCCGTATCCCATCCCCCTGCCAAGTTAGTTTAAACCCCCCCCAACAGTACCAGCAAACCTCCCTGCAAGGATGTTGGTCCCGTTCCGGTTCAGGTGCAACCCGTCCAACTTGTACAGGTCCCACCTTCCCCAGAAGCAGACCCAGTGATCCAGGAAACGAAAGCCCTCCCTCCTGCAGCAACTCTTTAGCCACGCATTCATCTGCTCTATCCTCCTATTCCTATACTTACTAGCACGTGGCACCGGGAGTAATCCAGAGATTACAACCTTTGAGGTCCTGCTTTTTAATCTGCTACCTAGCTCCCTAAATTCTTGTTACAGGACCTCATCCCTCTTTCTACCTATGTCGTTGGTACCAATGTGAACTACGACCTCTGACTGTTCGCCCTCCCCCTTCAGAATGCCCTGCAGCCGTTCAGTGACATCCTTGACCCTGGCACCAGGGAAGCAACATACCATCCTGGAGTCACGTCTGTGGCCACAGAAACGTCTATCTGTTCCCCTTACGATAGAATCCCCTATCACTATTGCTCTCCCACTCTTTTTCCTCCCCTCCTGTGCAGCTGAGCCACTCGTAGTGCCACAGACTTGGCTCTTGCTGCATTCCCCTGAGAAACCATCTCCCCCATCAGTATCCAAAACGGAAAATCTGTCGGAGAGGGAGATGGACCCAGAGGACTCCTGCACTACCTTCCTAGTTCTTTTACTCTGTCTGGCGGTCACCCATTCCCTGTCTGCCTGTGCACTCTTTACCTGCAGTGTGACCACCTTGTTAAACGCGCTATCCACGAGGATCTCAGCTTCGCGGATGCTCCACAGTGACTCCAGCCGCAGCTCCAGCTCCGAAACGCGGACTTCGAGTAGCTGCAGCTGGAGACACTTCCTGCACATGTGTTCGCCCTGGACACCTAAAGTGTCCCTGACTTCCAATTTAAGTGCATTGCATTTTATAAGGGAAAATTTCCATCAACTTTGCTCGGTGTCCTTGAATATTTACTAACAAGCTGCGGTAATTATCTTACTATAGGTTGGAACTTAACAAGGTGTTAGTTGATATAATCATGCTTGTGACCTTTATGGAATGATTTAGCTTCCTTACAGTCCACTAATGTCAGCAATCTGTTTAATGAGCTTTTTCAAAATTTACTCATCATGCGCTTGGTATCTAACCTCATGCCTACTCTTAGTATGAAATTTATATTCAGATACAATAACACGACTCCTTTAATTACAAGACCAAATTGATTCCTTCTTATTCTTTGACAACAGAATATTTTAATTCTTTAAACACATTTGGAATTGCTGAGGATGGTTATCATATGATTCATAAAATGATTACAGACTATGAATGGTCACATATTTTCTTTTGTAAATTATTGCCAATTATAATATCTGCAATGACAATTTATGTTTTATACAATTGAAAAGATCAGCTTTGCACTAGTTAGCTATGCTGATCTCATGACTATAACGGGAACTAGAAAAACTATATTTGATTAAAAAGCACTAAGTTTGAAGTTTATCATTTGAATATTAATCCCAATGTTACTTTTTACTACTCTGTCAGCCATTTGCCTGAAAAATAACAAAAGCTCCTTCTATTACAAGTCAAAACAGGAATTTAGCAACAGAATAAGGAAGTTTTCTAAAAATGTGCAAGGTAATAACATTTGGCAGTTGTGTTATGAGCCAGTTCTCTTGACAAAATGTTAGGACAGAAAACATTAAACTTACAGCAGCCACAGGAATCAGAATTTCCACGAAGAGTCCAGCAAGTGCATGTTTTATGTCTTTATCTTTCACCTCATGGAAATACTGGGCACATTCCTGTAGAAAATAAAATCTAGTTAGAAATATCTGTATTCCATAACAAAAAACAAACAAACAAGTGAATATTGGTTTCCAAGAGAACTTTATAACTGATCCAGAAAGTCCTACACTATTGAAATCAGTAACTACTCAAAAGCAGAAAATGCCAATAAAACCTTATCCAGCTCAGCAGTACAATGCACAAATGTATAAACCTTTGGATCATGGAATCATACGATCATAGAATGGTTACAGCACAGAAAGAGGCCGTTCGGCCCGTCGAGCCCGTGCCGGCTCTCTGCAAGAGCACTTCAGCTAGTCCCATTCCCCCGCAGCCCTGCAATTTTTTTTCCTTCAGGTACTTATCCAATTCCCTTTTGAAAGCCATGATTGAATCTGCCTCCACCACCCTCTCGGGCAGTGCATTCCAGATCTTAACCACTCACTGCGTAAACAAGTTTTTCCTCATGTCACCTTTGGTTCTTCTGCCAATCACCTTAAATCTGTGTCCTCTGGTTCTCGACCCTTTCGCCAATGGGAACAGTTTCTCTCTATCTACTCTGTCTGGACCCCTCATGATTTTGAACACCTCTATCAAATCTCCTCTCAACCTTCTCTGTTCTAAGAACAACCCCAGCTTCTCCAGTCTATCCATATAACTGAAGTCCCTCATCCCTGGAACCATTCTTGTAAATCTTTTCTGCACCCTCTCTAAAGCCTTCACATCCTTCCTAAAGTATGGTGCCCAGAATTGGACATGATAATCCAGTTAAGGTCAGACCAGTGTTTTATAAAGGCTTATCATAACTTCCTTGCTTTTGTACTCTATGCCTCTATTAATGAATTGAGAGGTCGCACAACACCAGGTTATAGTCCAACAGTTTTATTTGAAATCACAAGCTTTCGGAACTATCGCTCCTTCCTCAGGTGAAGTAAATTGGATACAGAATTGGATACAGAAGATACATTCTGTATCCAATTTACTTCACCTGAGGAAGGAGCGATAGTTCCGAAAGCTTGTGATTTCAAATAAAACTGTTGGACTATAACCTGGTGTTGTGCGACCTCTCAATTTTGTCCACCCCAGTCCAACACCGGCGTCTATTAATGAAGCCCTGGATCCCGTATGCTTTTTTAACCGCTTTCTCAACCTGCCCTGCCACCTCCAACGATTTGTGCACATATACACCCAGGTCTCTCTGTTCATGCACCCCCTTTAGAATTGTACCCTTCAGTTTATATTGCCTCTCCTCGTTCTTCCTACCAAAATGTATCACTTCGTACTTTTCTGCATTAAATCTCATCTGCCACGTATTCGCCCATTCCATCAGCCTGTCTACGTCCTCTTGAAGTCTATCACTCTCCTCCTCACTGTTCACTATACTTCCAAGTTTTGTGTCATCTGCAAATTTTGAAATTGTGCCCTGTACACCCAAGTCCAAGTCATTAATATATATCAAGAAAAGCAGTGGTCTTAGTACTGACCACTGGGGAACACCACTGTGTACCTTCCTCCAGTCTGGAAAAACAACCGTTCACCACCACTCTCTGTTTCCTGTCACTTAGCCAATTTCGTATCCATGCTGCCACTGTTCCTTTTATTCCATAGGCTTCAACTTTGCTGGCAAGCCAATTATGTGGCACTTTATTAAATGCCTCTTGGAAGTCCATATACACCACATCAACTGCATTGCACTCATCAACCCTCTCTGTTACCTCATTAAAAAACTAAAAAAAAAGGTAAGAAACCCACAATAGGAGGGTTGTGAAATGGACCATAAAAATAATTTTACAAAATTAAAAAATAAAACCAGGCAGCAAAGCTTGTTGGAACTCCAACACACAATGTCATAGCTACTAGGATATAAGTTGTATTCCCCCACCCTGATGTTGATGTTAGCCATCATCGAGTGTAGGTCAAGCCCTTCCTTACCGGAAGAGAGGAAAATGTGACGGTGAAACATCATCACGTCATTCTTGCACACTTAGGTATGTGACAGCACAGAAATAGGCCTTTCAACTCAAGTCGATTTGGTGCTTTTCTCCATGAGCCACCTTGCCTAATCCCACTCTCCGACTCACTCCCCACACCCTTTAATATTTCTCTTTTTCTAACTGACTATCTAATTTCCTTTTTAAAGTACATATGGACTCTGCTTCAACAACGGAGCATGGCAGAGAATTTCACATTCTAACTACCCTCGGCAAAGAAATACTTTCTAACCTCTCTTTTAATTCTTTTCCCAATTTAATTTGTGCCCTTATGTTACTACCCCACTGACTTGTGGAAACAATCTATCACGATTGACCTCATTGTTTTGAAGATCTCTATCAGGTCACCCCTTAGTCTTTTCATTTTAGTGAATAAAATCCTAATTTCTCAAATTTCATCATAATTGTAACCCTTTTCTTTGCTAAAATCTTACTGAACAACACAGCATTTTTTTCATTACTTTCATATACTTCCTATAATGGGGTGCCCAAATCTGTACAAAATACTCCAAATGTGACCAAAGGTCATATACAAATTCAATTATCCTCTTTACTCTTGCGCTCTATGCCTCTCAATACAAATGGTTTCCATTTGCCTTTTTTATGGCTTTATCTACTGGCACTGCTACCTTTAATGACCATTTATGTATATACAGCTGATGAGGGTGGCCCCAATACAGACCCACATGGAATATCAGTTCAATTAACTCTTTTACCCCTACCATTTACTTTCTGCTCTCCAACTATCTCACCATCCATATAGCCACATTCCCCTCAATTCCATGTACCTTTCTTTGCTGTATGGTGCCTTATCATATACTTATCTTATGTGGTACCTTATCAGATACTTTTTAAAACCCACACCAACTGGATTTCCTCTCTGCTATTTCTTTAAAGAATGCTCTAAGGCTAAGCAAGCATGACCGGTCATTTAGAAATCCATGCTGAATAGCTCTGGATAACTCATGTTTCTCCAAGTCATTCATAATTTTATCCTGTATTCTAGGCTATTAGTATATCAACAACTGAAGAAAGACTAACTGTCTTAGTCCTGTCTCCTTTTTTGAAGAGGAGTGTCACATATGTACCTCTCCCATTCTCTGGCACAATATTCCTTCTTTGCAACTGATTCTGAACACCCCAGGTGAAGGCCTGGGAGTAACTCATGATCTTAGCTGCAATGGATCAGGGAAACCAAAAAAGGAGGAAAATGAGAAAATGTTACCTAAAAAAGGCAATTATTAATTTAACCTTTGTTTCAAAAAAGATTTTGTGCTTGCATAATTCAAAGCTTATGACTAACAAATATTGTGTGCCTATTTAAATTAAATAATTCCACAACCTTTCTAACTGACATGAGTCACACATACATTTCTCTGTAGTTCCAGAATAATACCCTTTAAATTATACAGAAAGAATATAAAAACATCACCATTTTGTTTTCTACAATTTCTCATCTCCTTAAAACATTCTTTGCTGGGATGTGGTTCCATGGGTGCAGACAAACCACTGCTTCCCACGAAGTACCATATTCATGTGTTAGCCTTGGAAACATCAAAAAACTAAAACTGTAGGAGCATCACAACTGATCTCCATCCTGTCCTCGCCTCATATCAAACTTGGGACTTTGTCAAGTCTATATAGCTCAGCAACTCATTGGATAAATTTAATGAGCCATCAGGAAATCAATGAATAAATCACCATTAACAAAGCTGAGGAGGCATAAAAGGAGGAACCACTGTGGAAAAATACCTTTTTGTATCCTCACCACACAAGCCAAATAAAATTAGACAAAGAAATCCATATAGTACATTGTACTGTTTCATCTTGGTGTAAGTGGGGAAAAAAGATTAAAGATTAGAAATTCAATTAAATGTTTTGAGATTAATTTTAGATTTTATAATATTGTGCAGGAAGGCAAAAATGTAAAGATGTTGTATTGTCCAAAGGAGTTGTAAGTATCTGACATCAGTTATATTTGTAAAAAAGAGATCACAGTTTGATTAAGATAGGACTCCTCATTGTAATATTACACTACAAGTATGAAAATTAGTGGACTGTACATATCTACCATTTTTGCACCATAAAGTGAGACATTTCCAAGTCACTAACCCTTAACATTACACAGCAACCTTCAAACAACTACTCTTTTTCTTTGCAATTTTGAGTCAGTTGTCTTTTCTTGCATTGAAAACAATGTTAGGAACCTTTTTTACACAATGAGCTACAAAAGGGCCAAATATTATTTTATTGCCTTCTGAATTCAATTTAAATTTCATTGATCACTGCAGGTCCAGATCAGCTGTGGGATTATCAGAATGACTGATTGTGCAATGATCTTGGTAAACTTTATTTAATGAATGCTTTGAAAATTAAGGGGTTGTTTGGATTTTGAAGCAATGGATGTCTCTTGGCACAACCCAGCAGTATACCAACATTCTGTGCGTAGGCACAAGACCACAAGCATGTGGCTACCCATGTGGTGAATTCCAAACTTAACCAGGCAGTCTAAGGGAGGCACTAAGTGACAGGGAGGCATTTTCCCTTAATGGAGAGAATGAAAATTGTAGGATGAGTCAATTCATACTGTTCTTGTGTATCTCCTACTGGCTGGTCACAGAAGAACATTGACAGAGTGGTGTGAACATGTCACTTGGCAATTAAATCACAGGATGGTGTGTGATGAGGTGGAAACCTGAAGAGGGAAAGCAAATATCTTTAAAAATTGGGACTGGGAGAGCACAAGATGAGCTTGTTACAGAAAAAAAAATGTAAAAAAGCATTTCATGGTTCTATTGTATTCTACTACAGTGGAATCCTGTTATAATGATCAACTTTGCCAGTTGCCCAAATGATCAATATAATTGACTGATCAGTACATCAGAAGACAGCAATTTATGAAATGCACTGTTAAGAACAGAAGTTTGAGCATAGCTTTCCTGAGGAATCTAGCTTGAATATAATCACTGCCAGAGCATCAGCCAAGCTGGGCCTAATTGTGATTCCTCTGTGGAAAAAAGCAGAGAGTAAGTCCTAGAACTTTCCTCAGACTGTACAAAGCTTACATCCATTCAATCCTGGAATATAGCCATCCAGCCTGGTACACTAGGAGTCAATCACAGATTAAGAGGCTGCAAACAATCCAGAAATTAGCAAAAAGAGACGCATATCGGCTCCCATGCTTTATCTGCTCAATGGGAAGAAAAGCTACTGAGTCTCCAGCAGAAGTATCTATACAAGGCAAGAACTAGCACCTCATTGTTACTGCTAATAGAGGAAAAGGAACAGAACCCACCACAGTACATCTGGATCTCTGCACGGTCTGTGGACCTGCAGCAGACAGCAATCCTTGGCATTTTTTTAAATCATAAGAGTGAGTAGGTCACAGGGATCAGCTGAACCACAATGACATCCACACACTTGTCAAAAAAGACTATTACAAATCCTCAACGTGCAAAGGGCAATAAACCCTAGGCCATTCTTAGCAAGCTCCCAATGTTCCTAACACTATACTGGATTGTGTGAAATAAGAATATTACAACTGAGCAAATGAAAAAAGAAACTGTAAATGTTGGACATCTGTAACAAAATCAGAAAATTATGGAAAGACAGTGAGTCAGTCAGCATCTGTAAAGAGAAAAGACAAGTTAACATTTCAAGTATAACCATTTTAATGAAGGCTTCATTGGAAGGCTTATATCAAAAATATTAAACTACCTTTTCTTGTTAAGATACTGATTAATCTGCGTCTTTCCAGGACTTTCTGTTGTTGTTTCAAAAACCCACTGTGACAATTGTCTTCCAACAATGGGGAACTGCCACAGAGATCACTACAACCCAACTGCACTGATCACTATAAATGATTGCAATAACATAACATCAAATTGGTTGTGGTTTCGGAAAGCAGCTTTTGATAATGGATAGGCAATTATGGATAGGCAATAAACGCTGGCCTTGCCAGTGACGCCCACATCCCATGAATGAATTTTTTTTTAAACTACAAATGGTGATCAATGTAACAGAACTCCACTGTATCTAATTCAATATTTTATGTAATCCTGTAGGATAATATTCTAAATAGTACTGGGATAATGAAAATTAGCAAGATTTACTTAGAATTTTTTGTTCACTAAATTTTCTCTGGTATAAATGGGCACTAAATGCTGCCTGCTTGATTTTCTTTTTTATTACTGATTTGCTATTATTGTATTATTTCACTTAAATATATACCTACATCAGCCATTAAAATGCAAAATTTGTAATATACTGTAATCTGATGCAAACACAGTAGTTTTCAATGATTTACATTAAAAAATCTTCACTTAAATTCAGCTTCAATTAGAACTACAATGCCTATATTTCTCAATAGCTGACAAAATTGTAATTGATAAATTATTTTTAATATATCCCCCACTTTGCAAATGAAGCTGCCTGTGGTATTTTGGCTACAGTAATTTTTTTGTTGTTTTTAAAGAAGACAAATCTTGTTGCTAAAGGCCTTTACCTCACTTCATCGCAATGCTTAAAAGTCAAAAAATTTATCAGCATTGTAATGACTAAAATAATTGTTCTCTTTGCCCCTCTCCAATTCATAGTCAATGGAAGAAAATTCTGCCTATAATAGAGTAAAAAAGGTGCAATAGCATTACGTACACACAGAAGTGTTGATGTTAACAGACAAGAGAGAGAAAATCTATTTTTCCTGTAGATCTCCAGTTCTGATGAAAGGTAATTGACCTAAAATTATGGCCCGGATTTTGCAGTCAGTGGCAAATGAATGGTGCCATCATTCATTACAGTTACACTTACCCACATACTTTCTATGGGCTTTTACACTGGAACTTATGGTGATTAGAATTCCATTTCAGCGGATCTGGGACCTGTGTGAACAGGGTAAGCAACTGTGTATCTTCTTAACCAATCAGATTGAAGAATGGTTAATGAGACGCACAGAGTCTAAACCAGGAAGTGTAAGTTAGAATATTTAATTTAATACCAAATCATGTACAGAAAGCGAAATAAGAGGGAAAGAAAGATGGGATTAAGAGAAGAGATAAGAGACAGAAAGAAAAATGTTTAGAAAATTATTTTTTTTAAATCTCCAACAATAATTAAAATCTGATGGTATGAGATTCCACACTCGTAAATTAGTTAACACTAGTTCATTTTCAGTGAGAGAGAGGTTGTTTGGAAGTAATTATGACTTATCACGCCGTTTAAAATCCACTTACACGAGAATGGACAAACCCTAACTTTTTCTGACGAGTTTAGTGGGTATCTATCACGAAAGTACCGCAACTTCACGCCTTTTTATATATGTGAATGCCGAGTCTCTTGGCGAGATACCATTATAGCAAAGCTTCGGGAGGAGCAGGGCAACTTAAACACGGAAATCAGGAAGTTGTTGTTCAACTGCACAAGTGTGATCGCTGGAAGTTGCCATCCGATTTACTCTTTAATAATGTGAGCGCTGATAGCCTGGCTATTATTTTTAATCGCAAAATCCGGGCCGGTACTCTCTGTCTCTCTCCACAGATGCTGCCTGACCTGCTGAGTGTTTCCAGCATTTTCTGTTTTTATCTACATTTCAGTCTTGCTTCCTAGGAATGCTCAATTCTTTCTGTGTTCATTTACACAAACTCCAGGTAGGAGATTTCACAAACCCCATACTACCCCAACAGTAGTTTATTCCTTTATTTCTTACATTACAACAGTGACTACATTTCAAAAGTACTTCATTGGCTATAAAACGCTTTGAGCCATCCTGAGGTCGGGAAAGGTGCTGTATATATGCAAGTCTTTCTTTCTTTTAATACTTTTCTACTGGTATTTCATGCAGTATAATTTGCTGTTTTTGGCTACCCACAAGATGGCAGTTGCAGGTGCTGTTCGCCTACCTAATCTATCAATAACATAATTACACAAAAACGCTTCGTCGCTGCCTCAGCCATTATCCCAATCCGACAGTCTCACCCTCCTGACATTTCCTCTTCTTTCTAGTCCTTCTTTTTCCAAGTCCTGCTACCTAATTCAGTCCTGACACTTTTTAATCATAATGTCAATAATAAGATCCCAATAATGCATTCATCAGAGAGCGAACAAAATACAAAAATCAATTACAAAAATGGCAGAAATTTCAACATTGTAAATTCTTTTTTTTAAATGCTCCTTCAAACTGATAACTTGAATTTTTGTACTGGGAAATGGGAGAGTTTTCCACTTTGGAACCTCTCAATGCTGTCTTTTTTTCACACTGAGCTGTGGCCAGTTTTGTGCTGTGGACCTCGGCTCATGAAAACCCGCAGTGCAAATACCATCAAGTTTAAAGAGTGTAGGACAAAAACCGCATAAATCCTAGCACTCTGAGCTGAACTTAAAAACCAGATCCCTGAGCTGACAAGGCAGTATATTAACTAAATACAGTACCCAAACCCCCATTATAAAGAAACTTGATGTGGTATAAAGTGCACAGCTTGGAAGCAAAGCTTATAAAACATCATATATCTTGAGCCTATGACTATGTCTAACATTACCTAGTGAGTTATTCCCCCATAAACTACTAGTGCTTATTCTACAAGTAGTAGCATATATTTGTAATTTTTTAAATTAATTTAAATATCCTGATGCAGGATTTTTATTTACTAATTCAATGAGGGAGATAGGATCCTGATGAATTAGCTACTCTGTACATTCCATTGTGTGCAGTTTATGCTTTTATTAACTGTTTAAAAAAAAATACCTATCAGGAAAAAATCTGCTGCAAAGTTAGTTAATAAAGAATGAGAACAAAAATTTGCGCCAGAGTGTCATAAATTAGCAATAATTAAATAAATTACATCATATAAATTTCAATAAATTACATAAATACAGACAACAAATACTAATAAAATACTTAAATAACTAGAACAAATTCATCTGATGACTTGTCAAAAATATGCTAACCTTTAGGACTTAACATACCCACAGATTTTCCTCTTTCAGTCCCAATCAGCTTGCCAAACACAAAATTACAATATGACCTCTTCCTTAGGACAAGCACTTATAAAGTGCCAGTTTGGGTCAGTGGCAACATGAGTCAGAAATTATAGGTTCAATCCCCACTGTGGGACTTGAACACATAATTTAGGCTGCTCGCACTGCCACATTGTCAGAGATGCTATCTTTCAGATGAGATATTAAACCGAGGCCCCATCTACCTGTTTAGGTAGACTTAAAAGATCCTATGGCACTATTTAAAGATAACAAGGGGAGTTCTCCTGTTGTCCTGAGCAACATTTATCCCTCAACTAACACCACAAAAATGGGTTATTTATCTTATTGCTATTTGTGGCATCTTGCTGTGCACAAATTGGCTGCTGTGTTTGCCTACATAACAACAGTGACTACAATCTGTTGGCTGTGAAGCATTTTAGGATGTCCTGAGGACGCAAAAGGCATTATATAAATTCAACTTCTTTCTTTTCTCTTCTCATTTTGTTACAGGACTTTGAACAGTATGATAAAACAGAATTTCATTGACATTTATATTGGTCATTTGGTTTTTCCAATAAAAAGCCTATGTGAAGAGCCAATGCCCTAGGTGCAAATGCCACCAAGTTTGAAACGTGCAAGACAGAAAATCAAAAAGTAATAGCTAGTAGTTTGTGTATGGAAGGTAACAGAGAGAAAGAGAGGGAAGAAAGGAGTTCCATTGTTTTGAGGTCCTGGGAAAGAATTAATTTTCATTTTACCACAATGTGGATGCAGGCAGCAAGAAGAGTGCATGTGATGCTGTAATTGGACCTTAGGAGGAGCTAAAGAGAAATGTTCAGAAGATCATACCAGTATCAATAAAAGAGACAAGTAAGTTGTGATCCTGATAAGTTGTATGCGTCTTGGGGGTGGGTGGGTAGGTAGGTAGACAGATGGATAGGTAGACAGACAAGATAGATATAGATGGCCAAAGGTGAGAGAACCATCTAATAGATAACAAATTCTTTCTTGTATCCTATCCAGAAGCATGAAAAGGGTGCTAGAACCTCCCCATATGTGGAAGTAGCATTCCAGTTTTAGATAGTTTTAAATGTAGCACAGATTTTCCCACAATGTGTTCTTTACATATTTACAAGAGTACATACTTCAAAGCATGCAGTAGAAAAAATAATCTAGAATAACCATTTAGGACAGATTAAATGATTTACACTGGCCAAGGTCCAGTAAATAATAAGCCAGAAACATAAGCAGTCCTTACAAAAAGCTACATGAAAGGTGTTTGTGGAAAGCTTTGTAAATCATTCAAAAAGTCAAATCCCAATAGAATGAAGAATACTGTAAAAGGACTCAATTAAAAAATCGCCTCCTCCTCCACACTTTCAACAAAGACAGAGATTTAACAAGAGGTTTTTAGTCGGAGCGATTATCTGCACGAACACTTTTGCAGCCTTTTGCACATGCGCGCAGTATCCCAGAGCCGCGCAAGTGCTGTATCCAATGGTTGTGGCCACGCTTTCCTCAGCTCCGTAAGGTCACTGGATCCACTGGTGGTCGGGGAGAGAAGAGGATCGAAAGGGGAGAGAAAGAGGGAATCGAAGGGGGAGAGGAGGGGATCGGAGGGGGGAGAAAGAGAGGTGTGATCAGAGGGGAGAGAGAGGCGATCGGGGGGGGGAAGAGAGGGAATCGGGGGGCGGGGGGAGAGAGAGAGAGAGAGAGGCAGGGGGGACAGCGAGGTTCAAAGTGAGAGAGGATCGAAGTGGGAAGAGAGAGGATGTGGGGGGAGGAGGTCAGAAACTCAGGAGGGGGTAAAGAGCACGGAGAGTACAATGGGGATGGGGGAAGAACGTGATCCAGGTCTAATGGGGAGCGGGGGCGGGGGGGGGGGGGAAAAGAGAGAAAATGAGAGCGAGAATGTGATCCAGATGGTAAGATGGATCACATTCTTCCAACCCCACCCCCTTTACACCCGCACCACATTCTCCCTCTCCTCCCCCTAGACCTGGTTGATTTCTCAGAAAGCTCAGTGCGTGTATGGCATGGGGCATCACTGGACTGTATGAAATCCGAAAGTCATGAAACTGTCACTATTTACTTCATACCCAATAAACCTGTTAACAATCCGTAACCCACTAACAATACCCCATATACAGGGGGAGTCAGGAAATGTTGTGGGAGAAGGTCAAGAACTCGGTGGGACGGGGGGGGGGGGGGGGGGGGGGGGAGAGGTCAGGCATTTGGGCAGGGGGGAGAAGGGGAGTAACTGGGTGTGGGGGGGGGGGGGGGGGGAGAGGTCAGGTTCTTGTTGGGGAGGGATAAGGTCAGAAACTTGGGGGGTGTGAGGAAGGTTAGGAGCTTGCTGGGCGGGGGGGGGGGGGCGATGGGGGCTGGAACTTGTTTGGGGGTGGGGAAGGTCTTAACCTGCGAGGGTGAGCCCTGCCTGTTCTATGTGAGGTCTGTTCTGTCCAGTATCTGGCAGTCAGAATGGCTCGAATTACACTTTGCAAAATAATTGATTACTTAGGCAGGCAGGATCTAATTACATATTCCAGAGAAACTGCTGGGTGTGTCTTGTCCTTCAAGGGGACCAATCAGAAATCTGGTGTTGGAAATAAACGCAATTGTTTTTATTTGGTCAGATTATTCGAACAATTAACATCTTTACATTTACAAAGGTACGAATTTTAGTTATGGTGACAAACCGTAAATTAAGTTTATATATTCAAAAAGATTCCCATAGATGAGGAAATTTTTAGCTTTTATAAAAACATAAACAGACTAAAGGTGATGTGATGAGCACGCCACTGAGTTCCCAATCACAGCACACTGCCATAGGGAGACAGTGCATATGGAAAGTACCTCCCTGTAGTGGAAAGGAGAAACAAAAAAGGTACTCTCTCTTGAACCAGACTTTACTGCATGTCCAGCAATCAGCACCACTGGAAGTGGCCTGGGTGATGATCCACTATCTTGGACACAAGTGAGTACACACCATTATAATAAGTAAATCGAAGTTTATGGTAAGTTGACTAAAGGATCTTATTTTTTTTTTTTAATTTCTTCAATATGAAAAGAAAACCACTATGGAAAACTAACCTTTCTCTTCCTTTTCAACAACAACAACTTTTATTTATATAGCACCTTTATTGTAGTAAAACGTCCCAATGCACTTAAAATTTCAATCTTTCTCTGGCTTCCTTTTTTCTCTTTGATGGCCATTTTCTGGGTTCTCATATTTTTTCTTTCAGTGTATTGCCTACTTTCTCCTGCTTTTATTTAGCTCCCTTTCATTTAAAATTTGTTTGATCCCCCTGTATCATGCAATATTTTCTGGCCAAAGTGTGGCAGGCAACCTCCTTCTAGTCCTCTGTCAATGCTGCTCTTGAACTGGATGCAGGAAGATGAGCAAGCCCAGACCCAGGATCAATGAGCCACCAATTTTGCTTCCCTCACTGAAGGGCAAGCCCAGATTCTACTTTATACCTGTGAGAATGGTAGTATAGTGGCTATGTTACTGGACTAGTAATCCAGAAGTCTGGACTAAGGAGTTCAAATCCCACCATGGCAGTTGTAAAAACCCATCTGGTTCACTAATATCCGTTAGGAAAGGAAATCTGCCATCCTTACCCGGTCTGACTGCAGATCCACAACAATGTGGTTGAATCTTAAATGCCCTCTGGAGCCACTCAGTTGTACCAAACCGCTACGACAAAGTCACTGTGGGAGTACCTTCACCACAAGGACTGCAGCGGTTCATAGAAGGCGGTTCACCACCACCTTCTCATGGGCAATTAGGGATGGGCAATAAATGCTGGCTTTGCCAATGATGCTCACATCCTGTGAATGAATAAAAAAACCTCCTCTGCATTTGCAAGAATGGGAAGAATCATTTGTCCATAACCTTTTCCATATGTATGTATGTTACAGCAACCACACCACTCCTTTCTCTTCATTTGATAAGTAGCTAGTTTTAAAAAAAAAATAGAATTTCTTCCCAAATGACGTGTGACTTGGAAATATGCAGATACTCTTGAACTTTACCTCATACCTCAATGTTAAAAGTCAATTAGAGGTTTATACACGAGTAAATACATGTTAAAAGGTTTAAAATAAAAATGTCCACTTTACCTGCATAAACTGAAATGAAGCTTCAAAATCCTCCACAGGATACATTTTGACCCGGAAGAACTTCATTCCCATTATTAGACTGATGATGCTTTGCACTACATGAGGGCTCTGCTCTTTCTGACGTAGTTCCTTCAGCTCAGTCATAAACTTCTTTCTTACTGCCTGAAACCTAAAAAAATTGAAGAATTTATGCACTACAAATCTTTACAATTCAATCTAAGTCTACCCAGTGGAAATTAATGACTTCAGTATACCGAGAGAAAAGAAATAAAGAAACTGGGAAAGTTTACTCAAGATACTTCAAATCACACTATCTAGAGATTTAGTCTGGCCACTCTGCAAATAAGGGTTTTCTCAATCAGTTCTGCTTATCACTGTTTCCTGTAATCTACAAACACACTTAGATGCAACTTCATGGGTGATTAAAAACCATATTAAACTATGCTCACAGCACTCCGAAATTACCTCAGATAAAATCACTGTTGGGCTGTGTGCACGGACTCAAATTTCAAGAAAAAGTACTGTGATAAATGGTAGTTCTGTCATAAGAAAGTCTGTATATATTTATTATCTATTGAGGATACGACTAGTAACTTCAAATTTGGTTACTGCTAACTTGTTTCTACACATTAGAGGGGATATTCATCTCAATCTGTTATGCAAAATGTTACTTCAAAAGCATTGTTTCATTACAATGTATTTTGATTGCAAAGCAAGTAAGAGCCACTTAACAGAGGTTGCTTGACATGTCCTGAAATTAATCAAATTTAAGATAAAATGCTTAGTATCATAGATAAATGGAATGCTGTCTGCATATGGATAGAGTTCAGGAAAGCATGGAGTTAATTTGGTAAAAGGTCAGCTATGGAGAATACATTTTGTTTTTCTTGCATCCTTATTTTCTTCTTGGAAGGATACGAAAGGGATATCCCAAGCAACAAGCTACCAGCTCATCAGATCTTCTTACATTATTCTACAAAGCTCATGTGGAGGTGATAACATGGGATTGCACGGGCCATTACACGTCTACTTGTACAAGAGTTACAATACTGACAGCAATCCAGATTTAGTGCAATCAACCTAGATAGCAAACAAACCCATCTTGTGTTATTTTTGTACCCGAGGAGGGAGCTTGAGTTAAACGTTCTGAAAGAACTGCAGGCTGTCATGTTGTCTCTTGTTACTGCTTATCTGTTAATTTTAATAAACCTGTGGCATATTTATAGCCTAAATCAGAGTCTGGTGGCTTATTCTTCCATTTATAGGCGTTGTCCTGGACAATGCTAAAAATGCAAAAAAAATTACATAGAATCATAGAAATTTACAGCTATTTGATTATTTTACTTACTTAGATTGTGCAAGAACGCCAATCACCTCTGCATACAAATCTGCAATAATGTGCATGTTCCCAGTGTTGGGTCCTGAATACCTGTGAAAGTTAAGAACAGAAGGGAGAATAAATAAAAATATCCGATTGGACCAAATTATAAAAAAATAACAAATTGACCCAAATTTAAACAATACCAAAATTAATCCAAATCTGAATCCAATACAATGTGAAGCAAATAATACATCAATGCAGTGCTTTTGAATTGGACAGGAATATACTGTTCCAATTGAACATCTGTGTCCCTTAGGGAATACTGCACTTAGTAAATCAAGAGTTGGGGCTAAATATCACACATTTCAATTTTTATAGGGCAGTATCCAGAAATATAATGTTGTGAGTAAAAAATAAACCACTGGTCCAAATTTGAAAGGTTGTTGTTGCTGAAAGGGACAAAACAGAAAACCATTACCACAATCAAAGAAAATTCACAATAAATGCATTGTTCTATCATGTGAATCACAGAAAAATCTCCAAAACATTACAGCATTGTCCCAGTCATGAGCTTGGCACAGTTACACACCTCATTTGCATCACATTCATAATTTTTGTTCTTTTGTTTTTTGAGCTTTACAGATGGTCAAGCCTGAGATTGTACTACCCGCATTACAATCTTTACATCCAAGAGTTAGTGCATAGTAAGTTTCCAAGACATTTTAGCATCAGTGCTTATTTTTGGATCATCCTTGGTTGCCTTCTATTGCCAAAATGATTGAAAGCTGAAAATGTTTCGGAATACTATGTTTCATGCAGCCACACAATGCCACATTTCATTTCTTGTGGAATAGAGCACCAAAGTTTTTAGAATATGTTGGATGCAATGGATAAACACAGCGATATACAATATGCATCCTCAGAAAGCCCCTGGCAATAGTATGCTAATCTGTCCTTTAATTCTTTTCCTGATTATCTTAAATTTGTGCCCTCTTACTATGTTTTGCTGACTTGTGAAAACAATCTATCACTGCATAATTTATCATAACCCTGATTAATCATGGGGATATCTACCAAGTCCCCTTAACAGTCCCAGCTCTACTGAAAAATGCCGTAACTTTTCAAGTTTCTTCGTAACTGTTACTCCTCATACCTGGTAACATTTAAAATCTCACCATTGATGGTATATTTCCTTTCCAAATCTATTACTTCACATTGTTCTACACTAAACTGCATCTGCCAACTATTTGTCTATCTTGCTAGCCTATCAATGTCCTCCTACAGTTTATCACAATCGTAAATCAGACCTGAAACGTTAACTCTGTTTCTCTCTCCACGGATGCTGCCTGGCCTGCTGAGTTTTTCCAGCATTTTCTGTTGTTATTAAGGCTAAGCCTATAATTTCTTACTTTATCCTGGTCTCCTTTTTTGCCACCTTGTAGTCCTCTAGTACAGTTTTACTTTCCACAGCATGTTGAAATAGTATGGCTACAGCCTCCATTATCTCTTTCCTAGCCTCCCTCAGAATCCCAGTGATCTGTCTACCTTATGTTTAAGTCATTCCCTTAGTACCAAATCTGTTTGAATAATATCCTCCACCAACTGTTCTACACCCATCTCTGGTGGTTCAATAATTTCAATATCCACCTTCTCCGTGAAATCTAGGGCAAAGTAATTAATTAGTATTTCTGCCATTCCCTCACTCCACTACAAGCTTCTTCATCTCTTAGCAGCCCCTACCACTACCCTAACTATCCTCTTGGAATACATGTACGCTACAGAAAATCACATTATTGCCCTGGCCTTTTTTTTTTTAATATCTGCCCTGTAACACTAAAGATATCAATTTCATCTTGGAAATAATCTAATTTAATTTCCATAATTATCAATCTAACTGCGGCTTTCAATACACTCCCTTTTTTTCTTACTGAAAAGTAATTGATTTGCACCTTTTCCATCTACTGTTTAAGTATTTCCCATTGCTGATCTACAGTTCTATTTGTAATTTTTCCATTCATTTAATCTGGGTCTATTCATCTTGCTACAACTGCATTTTTTCAGTCAAGTACACTTGCCCTTGATTTGTATTTTCCTCTTCTATCCTTATACTGAACCTAATTATATTGTGATCACTGCTTCCTAAATGTTTCCTAAGCAATTTTTAGGTAACTGACTTACTCCATCACATTAACCAAACTCAGGTCAAGTAATGCTTCATTGTTGGAGTAGCAACATATTGACTGAGAAAAAGGTCCTGAACATAATACAGAAATTAAACTGCCTTTTCTTCAGTTTCCTTATCCCCAACCTCCTACAACTTCAACTCCATTGTTAATACACACCACTGTAATTTGTCTATAAATTTCATCTTCTATTTCCTTTCAGTTGCTCAATGGTCTATAATACACTCCCAGTGGTGCAATCAATTCCTTGCTATTCCTCAGGTCAATCCAAAGGGATATTGTTTGGACCACTCTTTAAATCCTTATCCTCTAGTGCTATGATATTACGTGTCACGTATCAATTACGTAACCAGAGGGCACAGATTTAAGGTGATTGGCAAAAGAACCAGAGACGACATGAGGAAACATTTTTATTTACACAGCAAGTTGTTGTGACTTGGAGTGCATTGCCTGAAAGGGTGATGGAAGCAGATTCAGTAGTAACATTCAAAAGAGAACTGGTTAAATACTTGAAGGGAAATAAAACAGGGCTATGAGGAAAGAGCAGGGGAGTGGGATTAATTGGATAGCTCTACCAAAGCCGGCACAGGCACGATGGGCCGAATGGCCTCCTTCTGTACTGTATCATTCTAAAAGCACTACCCCACCCCTTCCCTTTCCCTCTTGATATTCTAAGATATATTTAATTGCCCATCCTGACTCAGCTGCAGCCATGTTTCAAATATCATGATTTTCTATTTAATCAGTCTAGTTCCACATTTTTGTCTCTTGCACTCTGTGCATTAATACATAGGTATTCTAGTTTGGATTCTCTTGGTTTTGCAATTGTTCCTTATTCCCTTTCTACACCCTAATTTTTTTTTGTTCTGCTTAACCTCTTTCCCCTTCTTATTACCTGTACACTTAAGGTTTACTCTCCCTTCCACGCAGTCTATTCTCTGCTCTACCCCTCCCCTCACCATATTAGTTTAAACCCTCCATGACAGCTCTAGTTAACCTCCCCATGATGATATTTATCCCAGCTCTGTTTAGGGGTCAGCTGTCTCGTCGATACAGCTCACTCCTGCCTCAGAACTGAGCTCAATGGTTTAAGGATTTTTTCTTTGCATTAGTTTTCAGAATGTGTGCGTCGCTAGAAAGGCTGGAATTTATTGCCCATCCCTAGTTGCCCTTGAGAAAGTGGTGGTGAGCGCTTCTTCTTGAACCGCTGCAGTCCATGTGGTGATGGAGAGTTCCAGGATTTTGACCCAGCGACCATGATCTGAACCTTTTCCTCCTACAACATGCCTCTAGCCATAAATATATCTCCCTAATCTGGCTGTTCCTGTACTGGCTATGGAGTGACATTTATTAGTGTAATGATCTGGATTTTACCTGCATTGCCCGAGGTGGAATTACTTCACTTACACGGTTTCTGAAATGTTAAACTCTGCATTTTGTCACAACATTAAACCAACAGGGCTGAATCCAGGCTGAATGCCATAGTCATTTGGGCGGTCAATTAGTACAGGAAGAAAATGGTCACCATCACAGAAAATTTGTCCAGAATAGAAATATGTCATTGGAATACTGTCAGCATATTCCATTTGAGAGGAAATTTTTAAAAAGGTCTGGATGATTGCAAGAAACATGGCTAAATTAAAAATTCATTGAACGGAGCACCCCTGGGGTGGAAGGCAAAATAATTCAGTCAGAATTCTCATTCCTGACCGCTAACCAGTAATTCCTGATGGGAACTGCGTGTACGCCGGCAAGGTTTGGCTTAAATTTAATGCTCAGGAGAGAAAGGGGAAAAAACCAAAAGAACAAAACAATGACAAGTTAGTGTCAGTGGAAACTTTATATTTATAATCAGATTCATATGTACTGAGACTATTTATAGGCTTAAAAACTTAAGTACAGTATGTAGCCTAGTTAAATGTTTGGATGAAAGTCACACCTAAAATGCTAACATAACAGGAACAGCATCTTTCATATGCTGCCCAGTCTGCTGTACATTTGCAGCATTTGAATGTTTCACATTATCCCTAGTCGAGTTAAATCTCTGTTTAGACCACATTACAAAAAAAACTGACAAGCGTAGAACAAACTATCTAATGCCCATCTGTTAAGAATAAAATGTGACATTTTCAACAGCACTGAGTGAACCAGTATCAGAATAAATTCTTGATCTGCATTAGAAAGTTCATTTCTCAGGCTATTCAAGTATATGGTAATAACTTGGGAATTTTCAAGTATGTCTTTCAAAATATTGCTGGCTGATACCAAGGACAAAACCATTGATCATGCTCTGGCAACCTTTTAACCTGCAATCGCTGGAACAGTGGAATTAAGAGATAATAACAGAATGATACTCACATACAGCGCAAGAACTAGGCAAGAAGAAAAATAGGTCTCTGAAAGAGTAATCAACGAATCACAAGAGCAATATAGCAGAAAGCTGCTCTTCTTGCTGACCAACGACTGGCAGCTGAAATGGATGCTTGATAGATGAGGGGAAGGGAGGCATGAAATTGGTTCATTCAGTATTGCAGGATCAGTGCCATGTTAATTTAATGTCTCTTCACCTTCTTCAGCCTGAACTTTTGTGCTGCTACCATCAAACCAGAGGTATAGCAAATTGTAGCACCAAGTAAAATGCAGCCTATATACACGAGTCAAACCTCACATTCTATCCATCACCAAGATCATTTATTTCCACCTCCGCAACAATACCCATCTCTATCCCTGCCTCAGCATCTCTGCCACTAAAATCCATCTATGCCTTTGTCAACTCCAGACTCAATTACTCAAATATTCTGCTTGCTGGCCTTCTATTTCCACCTTCTATAATTCCCAATTTGTCCAAAGCGCAGCTGACATATCCTGTCCTACACTAAGTCCCACTTGCCCATCATTGATGACCTACACTGGCTCTTTATTCTCCAATGCATTAAGTTTAAAATGTCCTTGTCTACAAATCCCTCGACAGTCCTGCCTCATCCCATCTCTGAAATGTCCCAAGTCCTAGATCCCCTCCCACTCCCTCTGGTCCTCCAATGCCAGCTTTCTTGGTCCCTCTCCTCCCTTTTCTATACCATTGGTCGCAGAGCCTTCAGCTACTTCAGTCCTACTCTCCAGAACTCCTTAAACCTCTTTGCCTCTCCACCTCTCTCTCCACTTTTAAAAACCTTCTCAGCCTATCTTTTGGACCAAGTTTTTAGTGACTCCTCCTAATCTCCCTTCTTGACTCAGCGTTCGTTCTTTAATCTACCTCTCTCTGAGAAGCACCTTGAGACATTTTTTTAATAATATAATGGTGTAAGAATATAGGAACAGGAGTAGGCCATTGAGCCCCTCGAGCCTGTTCCACCATTCAATGAGATCATGGCTGACCTACAATCAATTGTCATTTGCAGAAGAGTTCCAAACTTCCACCACCCCTTGTGTGTATAAGTGTTTCCTAACTTCACGCCTGAAATCCCTGGCTCTAATTTTTAGACTATGCCCCCTAGTCCTCGACTCCCCAACCAGCGAAAATAGTTTCTTTGTTTCTACCCCATCAGTTCCTCTTGATATCTTGAAAACTTCAATCAAATCACCCCTTAATCTTCTAAATTCCAGGGAATACAACCCTAGTTTATGTAATCTTTCCTTGTAATTTAACCCTTGGAGTCCAGGTATCATTCTGGTAAATCTAAGCTGAACTCCCTCCAAGGCCAATATATCCTTCCTAAGGTGTGGTGCCCAGAACTGCTCACAGTACTCCAGGTATGGTCTAACCAGGGCTTTGTATAGCTGTAGCATAACTTCTACCACCTTGTATTCTAGTCCTCTAGATATAAAGGCCAGCATTCCATTAGCCTTTTTGATTATTTTCTACACCTGTCCATGACATTTTAATGTTCTATGTACCTGGACCACCAAGTCTCTTTGGACCACCACTGTTTATAGCTTTTCATCATTTAGAAAGTACCCCGTTCTATCCTTTTTAGGTCCAAAGTGATGACTTCACATTTGCCTACATAGAAATCTATTTGCCACAGTTTTGCCCATTTGCCTAATCTATTAATATCTCTTTGTAATTTTATACTTCCATCTACACTGCTTACGATGCCGCCTGTCTTTGTGTCATCGGCAAAATTGGATATGTGGCTTTCTATCCCATCGTCTAAGTAGTTAATAATTAACTCAGAACATTCTTCACTGCAGAATTCCACAGGTCAGTTAAAGAATAATTGACCTTGTTTGGTTAATGAGTGTTTAACATCCTTATTATCTTAATATGAATAGAATACTGGCAAAGCACAACATTTCAGCAAGCAACCACAAACTTTTATGTATACATATCACACGATTGTGAAGGCATTCACAAAAAAGACAAAGGGCCAACTTACCCTTCCCTGTGTTTAAAGTGCTTAAAAGCCAAGTTCAGAACTTCATGTACTAAAGCATCTGGCACTGGATGAAGAGGAATCTGTAAAACAATTCACACATCAGCATATTTATGGAATGTATGTTTTTAAGCTGCAGGTAAATCCAGGCATTGTGTTTTTCTGCTACAAGGAAATGATTAGAAAGTACTTTCTCCATTCCCTTACAAATCCTAACTTCTAAGCTTCAATGAGTTCCAGTTTAAAGCTATACAACAAAAAAAACCTCTCTCCTCTCCACCCCCACAGGTTTCATAAATACAGCTAAGAGTAAATGTTTATCCCAAGTCTTCTGAACACCACCATTTTAGACATTTCTACTTCAAATGTAGATGAAAGTGATAGGCACTTCTGCCTGTAAAAAGCAATGTACTACTAATGGGTTTAGTGCTACAGTACATGTAGTGCACACGTCTTGAAAATAAGTGAGAGATCAATACACTAAAAAACACATGGCTGGAAAAGATGAAGTCTCATTTCCACAAACGTAAAGCTTTTTTGCAGTGAGGCATCAAAGAGCTCACAATAAGCTGTCCAAGTCTGTTATCATTTTGATTTATGTCATTATTTTAAGCATATTAATAAAACAAAAATAATTTAAATTAACTTAAATGCTAAAATATCCATATTTATTCTGTAGGTTGGTAGTCATTTTTGACCTTGCTAAAATAAAAAATGAGGCATAATCTATATGCAGAACACTACTCGTCTGGAAGCAACAACTTGCATTGATATAGCGCCTTTAGCTTTTTTTTATTAGTTCCTAGGATGCGCGCGTCGCTGGCAAGGCCAGCATTTATTGCCCATCCCCAATTGCCCTCGAGAAGGTAGTGGTGAAATGCCTTCTTGAACCGCTGCAGTCCGTATGGTGAAGGTACTCCCACAGTGCTGTTAGGGAGGGAGCATAGAAAAAACATACCTAGGTGCTTCACAGAAGCGTAATCAGACAAAAATCGACATCGAGAATAAGGAGGAAATATTAGGAGGGGTGACCAAAAGCTTGGTCAGAGGAGTTTTAAGAAAGATCTTAAATGAGGGGAGAGAGGTGGAGAGGCAAGGAGGTTTAGGGAGCGAATTCCAGAGCTTAGTACCAAGACAGCTGAAGGCTGATGGGGGAGTGGGACTTGGTGCAGATTTTTGGATGAATGGATGTTTATGGAGGGTGAAGGGATAGCCACAAGAGCATTGGAATAGTTCAGTCTAGAGGTGACAAAGGTACGGATGAGGGTTTCAGCAGTAAATGGGCTTAGGTCGGGACAAAGACAGGCGATGTCACGGAGGTGGAAGTAGGCTGTCCTTGTGATGGGCTCCTTGATGCCACACTCGGTTGAATGCTGCCTTGACGTCAAGGGCAGTCCCTCGCATATCATCTTTGTAATTCAGTTCTTGAGTCCATGCTTGGACTAAGGCTGGAGCTGAGTAGTCCTGGCGGAACCCAAATTGAGAATCGGTGAGAATGTTATTGATTAGTAAGTGTTAACTAGTCCTTCCATCACTTTGCTAATGATTGAACATTGGCTAATGGTATGGTAATCGAACAGAACATACCTGGGCAATTTTTCACATTGTCAGGTAGATGGCAGTGTTGTAGCTGTACTAGAACAGCTTGGCTAGAAGCGGGGCTAGTTCTGGAGCACAGGTCTTCAGTACTATAGCCGGGATGTTGTCAGGGCCCATAGCCTTTGTTGTGTCAACTGTGGCTCAGTTAATAGCACTCTCAGCTGAGTTAGAAGGTCGTGGGTTCAAGTCCCATTCCAGAGACCTGAGCACAAAATCTAGGCCGACATTACAGTGCAGTACTGAGGGAGTGCTGCAATGTCGGAGGTGCTGTCTTTCGGATGAGACGTTAAACTGAGGCTCTGTCTGCCCTCTCAGGTGGATATAAAAGATCCCATGGCATTATTTTGAAGAGGAGCAGGGGAGTTTTCCCAGTGTCCTGGCCAATATTTATCCCTCAACCAGCATCACTAAAACAGATTATCTGGTCATCATCGGATTGCTGTTTTTCGGGACCTTACTGTGCACAAATTGGCTGCCGCGTTTCTACACTGAGTGACTACATTTCAAAAGTACATCATTGGCTATAAAGTGCTTTGGGACGTCCTGAGGTCATGAAAGGCGCTGTATAAATGCAAGTTTTTCTCCTTTTTTGTCCAGTCCACTCAGCCATTACAGGAAACTTTTGTTTATCCGGCACCCAAATATCCGGAATTCTCGCTTAACCGGCAAAAATCATCCTCCGAAAACTCCTCTCAAATAACCGGCAATGTTGCCGAGTCGCAGTCAAGTCTCCGCGAACGCCGAGTACTCCGAAAATTCCTCTCAAATAATCGGCAATGTTGCCGATCCCGAGTCCGAGTCAGAGTCCGCGAACGCCGATTTAGTCAGTAGGGGTAGTTTTCAAAAGTGCCACTACTCGGCCTCCTGGCGCTGTCGGAAGTCCGAAACACTGCAGTAGCAGGAGTTGATTCTCCCGCGCTGCCTGGAGTCTCTTTGTTAAAAATAGCCTCGGTAGATATAACTCTCCATTATCCGGTACTTTCGATAAACCGGCACCACGCCGGTCCCGTCGGTGCCGGTTATTAAAGAGTTTCCTGTACTTGATATCAGTTGGAGTGGATCGAATTGACTGAATACCGTCTATAATGGTGGGGATCTCAGAAGGAGGCCGAGAAGAAACTCCACTTGGCTCTTCTGGCTGAAGATGATTGTGAACGCTTCAGCCATGTCTTTTCCACTCATGCACTGGGCTCCATCATCATTGGGGATGGGTATGTTCATGGAGCCTCCTTCACACATTATAGTTGCTTAATTGTCCACCACCATTTGCACCTGACTGTGCAGGATTGCAGAGCTTTGACCTGATCCATGGTTTGTGGGACCACTTAGCTCTATCTATAGCATGCTGCTTCCACTGTTTAGCATGCATGTCATCCTATGTTGAGGCTCACCAGGTTGGCATCTCATTTTCTGATGCTGCTCCATGCATACTCTTCTATGCTCTCCATTGAACTAGGGTTGCTCATCAGGAGTGAGGGATATGTCAGGCTATGAGGTTACAGATTGTGGTAGAATACAATTCTGCTGCTGCTGATGGTGTACAGCGCCTCATGGATGCCCAGTTTTGAGCTGATAGATCTATTCTTAATCAATCCCACTTAGCAAGGTGGTAGTGAGCCCTTTGGACTTGACAAAGCAAAGATAGACACCAAACCAGCGGGAACGACCAGGCTAGAAGAGATTAAGGGGGAGAAATTCGGTATCGCCCTGTTTGGGGTGCAATTATCGGCCGGGCACAAAGTTTAGCGCCTGGCGCTAATTATCGCCTCCGACTGCAAACTTGGCTTCTATCGCCCCTGGAGGTGATTGGAGCGCTAAATCAGGTGCTACACACCTCTCTTAAGGCGCTAACGCCGAGGAGCGAGGCGCTAACTCAGAGCGTTGACGAAGCTCATGTGATGTCAGTCAGCAATGGAACACAGACACACTGGCGCCAGCTAATTCTTGAAGGGGAGGGTTGATCTTGATCTCCATCCACACCCTGCTCGTTGCAGCCTTGAATCTCGGCCTGGAGAGACCTGTACATCAAATCTGCTGGAAAGAACAATGGAGAGGCCCAGGGAAAGAGCTGAGCGTGCAGCCCCCATAGTCTCTTCTAAATCGATGCAAGGAAGGTCAAATCAAAATGAACCTGCAAAGTGCTGCTCAGTACCCAAAACTTCTTCACACAGCGTTGAATATCTCCAGGAGTCTCTCTCTCTCTCGCAGAATGCGTGGTTCAAAAATGTCGCCGACAAAAAAAGTCAGGAAGCGGCCGCCTTTAAATAGCGCTCCCCCACTCCCTTCCCGACTGCAAAACGTTCCCCTCAACCTGTCGTTGCTAGCGGCAGGCGGTAAGGCAGGGGGCGCCACTCAATATCCAGTCCGGGGCGCTACCGGGGCATTGCACGTGTGACTGGCGTCACGATCTGCGGACGCAGGAGATCATGGCGGTAGTGTTTAGCGCCGCCGCAAAATGTCTGGTCAATTTTGCGAGCGGCGCAAACATTGCCGCGCCCGGGCGACAGTTGCTTTGCGCCCCATTAGCGCCCTCTTAGGGCGCTAATGGAAGGCGCAAAGCAACAGAATTTCCCCTCCCCCTAAGAGTTTTACTGTGGACAGGAGCATCAAAGGCGGAGGTGAGGGAATGTTTAAACAGATCGATAGCTGCAGAACTATTGTGGCAAACGGAAGGCCAAAGGCTAGGCAGTTGGAAATTTAGTTCAGTTGTAAATGACTTGGGAGGAAGAGTTTTATCCAGGGGTGGACGCCAAAGGAAGTGGGGTTGGAAGGGAGTAGGGGTGTGTGGAAGGTGAGAGATGCAATTAAATAGCCAGAGATGGCTTTCTCTGTAATGGAGGCCATGGGAGTAGAGAGCCCTTGTGAAAAGACGACATCAAGGGGGATGGTGATTGTTGATCCACTGTTGGAGACCAAGGGGGCAGTAGTGAGTGAGATGAGCAGAATGGGAAGGAGGTTGGAAAGACTAGCTCCCAGCAGGAGTGCTAGGTGGGACAAATTGGCAAAACAAGAGGATGGCGCAATTTGGGTGGCTGCTCATAAGGAGGCTGCGATGGGTGCCTCATGGGCTATATAGAAAAATGTCAAAAGAGGCATAGTGGATAACTGTGGGCTTACAGTATCTCACCTGAAGAGTAACAGGAAAGAGACAGATAAAGGGATGCAAGTGGTGGTCAGAAACAGCAGCAAGGCTCAGGCATGCTGCACAAGAGGACCATTCTGCAGACAGAGAAAGAAAAAGGAGATGAGTTGGTGCAATGTGTTAGACACGGGCTTTTCACCTCAGCAACCTAGGTTCAACTCCTGGCCAGACAAAAGGATTGAAGTATCTTATCTGAGTTGAGCTTGGAAAATCTCAATCCATCTTCTAATGGGAATGGGCCCACAGCGCAAAACTATACCTAACTGAAATTAAATTGCCAATCTTGCTCAGAGAGGTCAAAGGATGTCTGGTGTGGGAAATAAAAATATATAATTCTTGCTCATTAGCAAATGTTCTTCTGAAGTTGGGGCTGAGACACATTTTGGAGGCAGAGTAGAGGTAGCGTAAACCTACATTTACAGGATCCGGGAATGCTACGTACTGATACTGGATGTGTAAAATTGAAGATGTTCTTAGCAAGCACAAGATTCATGAACAAAAAGAAACAGTGGAAACCATGCCAGAAACTGTGACAAAGAGAGAGAAACCAAAAACATGCATATAATATAAACTGAAACAGAGATACTAAGCAAAATACTGAACAAAAACAGGGAGAGGGCTCAAGAAAAAAATTAAAACTGAATAAAGTAAGAAGTTGAATTTGATATTGGAAAAGCTCGATTTTGATGGGCGTTAAATATAACAGTCTGATTAAAATAAATTTTACTTCTATACTGATATGATGCAACAAAATACAAAACAAAAGAGATTTACAAGCAAATTCACAAATAAATGATAGATTATTTTGGCTAAAATTCATTTTTTTCATCTGTAACTCTCTACCTCAGATATACTATAGCTCTTAAGTCACTAGTCTATTCAACACTTCAGCGTCAGAGAACCAGAAGCCAAGCATCTGCAAGATGATGTGAACAGATTGTATAAATTAGGTGGTAAAAACACTAGATTCAGTAAAGATGAAACACTGTGTAAATGAGAATATTATTGCATGATATACATGGATATACTTACAAAGTATAAGGTGCTGCCAAAGTCTAAACCCTTAAAGGGACATTTTATAAATTGCATCTTAACCCTTTCAATTCTGTAGCCACGAAAGTGTTTAAAATTTACATATTTATCCACAATTATGCCATTATTTATTCATGATTAACATTAACAAGTCATTTATTTGAACACTTTATCTTCTTCCTTCTCTTCCGTGCCATGAAGCAAGCCATTTCTTCCACTGCTTTTACATAAAGCAGATTGATCTCTAGGTTATTTCCATAACAAAGACCCTTTTTACGTGGGTAGTTAGTTAGTCTAACTCACCTACCAGGGGGGCACGAACACTTAATAACCCATTAAAAATGCCTGCTGAATACAGAAAACGAAAATAGCAGCACTTTGAAAGCTTACCTGTTTTAAAACTTCTATTAAAACTAAACAAAAAATGAAATCTATCGCTAAGTCTCTTCGCTCAAGCAGATAATCTCTATCACGATGTTGTTCATCCCTGAAAAGGAGAAGAAAAATTGGTAAAATAACATCCAACAATTTTTTATTTTTCAAAATTCTGTTTTCTGGAACTTAAGAATAACATCATAACATTTACTGTGTTTCATGTTTCTGTACTTGGGATTGACGCATGCAATTCTAGTTATTTAATTTTATTAATTTAAAGGAAAATAGATTGCAGTTAAAATCAAGTACAGAGATTATTTCCAGGAAAAAGTTTGGACAGCTTGACAGGCACAATGGTGTATGCAAGTTTTTCTTTCTTTATGCTGCTCTGTTCTAATAACAGATACCAAAATACAACAGATTAAGTAGTTTCTATCAAATATTATAAAAGTTATTTTAGATCATACACTTACATCATGCTTTTATTTGGTTGTGCTAATTAAAATTATTTCAATATAAATTCAATCATCTTGCATTGATTACCATGTAAATGTATTAACACACCAATATGGAGGAACATTAGGGTCCACCAGGCTAGTAGGGTATTCTAAAATTACATTTAAATCAGTTTGCACAATCCAGAAAGGATTTTGTTCAAACAAAGTGGAAAGACAACAGGAAATTAAAATAACATCTGAGGGGCAATGGCAGGTATGTAAACAACATTAAGAGTTGACACAAGACCCATTCCAAAGACACAATTCATGTTCCATTACCTTTGACCAGGAGGTCATTCTAACCTCCTGTTAAATTACCGAACACAGTTCTCAATTACATTCTGATAAAAGATGAAATTTTAAAAGAAAACTAAATGCTATTAGGTATCACTAGACTAAAAATATGCAATTAGTTATAAATCGAGAGGTTACTTTCAACTATAGTGATCAGAATAAAATGCACTGATAGTATATCTCTTTTTTTAAAAAAAACACCCCCGGCAGGGAAAATTGAGTTTTTACTGCCTGGTCCATTAACTGCTCTAGTGGCAGATCCAAAAATATTCTACTTCCACAGCACATTGCCAAGAGAAAACTATAAGTTGTTCGCCTTACTGGGTCCTGTGAAGAACTGCAGCTGAAAGACTAATTTATTTAGTAAGTCAGCAAGTTCTTAATTTTTTTTTGGACCTAGATCTCTTGTTTCCATTTATTGTATAATAATTCACACAATAATATTGCCATTTTAATCTCCCCACCTTACTTTCCAAAGAATATTTCTTCAAATTTCTCAGCAGACAGCTGTTGATACAACTTAGATACATCTGAGAAATAAACCAATAAAGGCAGCTGTCTACAAAGCAATGTGGAATATGTCCCCTAAAAAGTTCAGAAGGAAAGATTACAGTTGGGAGTATTATTGGGCAATTCTGATACAATAACTGCAGATTATCTAAATAAATGGGCACAGTGTTAAAGCAACACTGGAAGGCTAAATTATTATAAGTTTCCTTCGGCCAGTCAACCAGCTCTCCACCCGTCACAATCTTTTGGTTGTTTCATGCTTTTTGCAAAATATCTTTACAAAGTACTCAAGTATTATACTATTTGAGGGAAAACATTTAGAACAGAACAGAATCACAGAAACAACATTCCCATTGTTCACTAAAACAGTACTCACAACAGACTGTTATTGCCTCTTCTACTATATAAGAATTTTCAACTGAAAATTTCTATTAAGTGAGACTGTTGCGTCATATGTGGGTTTATTTCCATGATTTCTCATATTCACATTTTTGGTCATGATGGAGTATTAGCAGAGACAGAATGGTTTCCCATTGACAAAAGGAACAAAAAAAAACAAATTCACTTTGTTCTCCTCTGAGGTACTCTTGTGCACCTTATAGTAATGAGGTGACACAGTAACACTGCCACAGGCCTGGGAACAGATTGACTGCCCACTGGCATATAACCTAAGAGGGGAAGGGGAGAAAACAATAAATGCAGAAACAAAATATGACATTCTTAGTGTTTGCTTGCATTAAACATTTAGTAATATAAATAAAAGATTATTAAGCAACCATGGTTTGCTTTACTTTTCCTATTTTTCTAAATGTAAGAAAAAATAAATTACCCTTTTGATTTTGTACTTGACCGCGGCCTATATTCATAGGATTCATCTTCTGTTCCATTCTGCCGCCTGTACCAGTCAAACAAGGTGCGAAGTAGAGAGGGAAGGCAGTGTTCTGCTACTGAGCTCATAGAGCTAATCACCTGCAAAACACAAAACAGCGCATAAACAAACAATCGCTCAGAGCTGAAAATATCCAAGGTTTATACACATGTAACAACAAAATGTATGCTCCCTCCGACCCATCACTGCCTCCTGCCTCGATGCCCAACCCAACTTTGAATTTCTAGGAGTTCTTCAGTGATTTTACAATCAATACTGAGGCTGGCACCCAGCAATCCTCACAACCAGCTTGGGATCCATTTGTAGTACAGGAGGAATTACTTCAAAGTGCTTCACTGTATTTATTTTATTAATTCTCAGGATGTGGGCATCACTGGCAAGTCATCATTTATTCCGTAATTGCCGTCACTTTGTGAATCAGTGAAAGTAATTGTATGCAAACCACTTTGTGAAGTTTCCAAGAGAAATGTTCCTACAAATGAAAGGCTTGTTGGGCTACCACTGAGGACAGTTACAAGTCAGCCATGTTGGCATGGGACTGGCGTAACATATAGGCCTGACCAGATAAGGACTGTAGGTTTCCTTTCCTAAATGACATTAATGAACCAGTTGGCTTTGTATGACAATCGGACAGCTTATACTGGTCACTTATATCGATACCAGCTTTTTATGTCCAGATTTTTTTAAACTGGATTTAAATTTGCAAATCCCATGGTAGGATTCACGTTCTCTGGAATATCAGTCCAGGCCTCTTGATTACTAGTTTAGTAACAACCATTATGCTACCGTACCCGATTATAAGTTATTTAAAGTGGATGAAGTCAAATAGGACAGATAAAGTACCACAAATCCCAGTGTATAATTCAGAACCCTCATGTGCACTGTATGATCTGCAGACCTGGCCGTTTGACTTAGAAATTTGCAAGCCAAATATGAAAATAGTGCAAGTTTTACGCTGCATTGTAAGCAGACATGCGGATTTTGCTCTGTAACTCCTTCCGCCCACCACCCCAACGCTGCTCCATGTTGTGCCACTGGGACTCTCGACCATAACAGCTCCTAATGAATGTCTCTTTTTGAAACTCTTTACAAATCACCGAGGGCTTTCTCTGCTTGAAGGAGGGAAGTGCTAAGAGAAAAAATAGAAGCATTTATACAGTGACATATCTCTCGGAAACGTCTCAAAGTACTTTCACTGATACACAAAGCCTGGATTACTGGATAATTCAAACTGTACTTAAAAAAGCCTCCAATGCTGCTTTATTCCAACTGCTCTTTAGTTGCAAAAAAAAAAATCTTTGAATTAACAGGAGTTAGAAGCTTGTCACATTTTCCTATCACAATGAAATTTACTTGTTCATTTTACTTACCTGATCAGTTCCTCTAGATTTGGTCTCCAAGGTAGGTGGCACTGTGCTTACTTACCTCTGAGCCCTCACAGTTGCATTTGAAGATAGGTAAGATTTGAGCTCCAAAATGACTTGCCGGCTGCTGCCTCCCCACTGCTGCCGTCCCTCCTCTGTGACTGGATTCCCCTTTCTTCTGACTTGACTGCTGATCAATCTAGTGTTCCACCCCAGCCATCTCTGCCTCCTGCCTCGATCCCCAACCCAGCCTCCAGTCTCTAGAAGTTCTTCAGTACTTTTACAACCAATATTGAATCTGGCTCGCAACAATCCTCACCACTGGCTTGGGGTCGATTTGTAGGACAGGAGGAATTACTTCAAAGTGCTTCATTAGCTGTAAAGCGCTTTGGGACAACCCGAGGTTATGAAATATATTTAAATGCAAGTCCTTACCTTTCAAAGAATTTTTCCAGCATTGGCCTACGGAAACCTATATTATTTAAAATAAATACTCAGCTTTATTTTGAATAATTCAGGTTTCCCAAGTCACTGGTCACTCAGTTAATCATTTTAAAAATCCCCTCTTCCCCTACCCAGGGATGCGAGTTGAGCCACTCCCCCACAATCATCTGTGCCTTTGTCCCTCCTCTACTCTCCCTCCTGCTGCTTTTGTACTCCTGCCACATCATTCCTTTCCACCTGCCCTGAGAAAACGCCCATCACTGTGCTTTTGTCAACAGCATCCCACAACCCTCTCCTAGTACTCCCACATCCAGCAACCCCCCCCACACCACCCCCCCCCCCGCCCCGCCCCTTCCCCATCAGTGCTCCCACAGCCAGCAATCACTTCTAAAGCCATATACACTAGGAAGGTCGCAGGTTCTATCCCCAGTCTGTGCTGAGTTAATTGATCACAGGACAGAAGTATGGGCACTACAACTGGCTTCATTGGCCCTGGATTTGTGAGGGGGAAATTGGCTGTGGTTCCTGCACCTGGTAGCTATCCAGTGACCCCTGCTGAAAGTGCACACATATGGAAATGACAGCATTGGACTCAGATGTGATGGCCATGTGGTCAAGCATCCTCCAGCTTACACTCTAGTGATTTAGCAGTATAATTTAGCATTATATTTGCTTTGTTAATTGCTGCTTTACAGGGACTGAATATTAAGTACAAAGTTCACCAGCACCCCGAGAACCCTTTTATCTTCACCCTAAGCTATTTCAACAAGAGTTCATGGAGAATTTATGTCACCCATTGTTTCTTTCAATGTGCAGTACCATACACTTTTCCTTATTGAACTCCACCTGCCACTGCTCTGCCAATATACAGATTTTTGGTTCATTTTGTCGATCCTTGGGAGGCTCAACAAACCCAACAGCTCTCCTTGTTCAGTATCATTTGCAAAACTGACCAACTTGCATTCAGTTTCTGAATCAAGTCACTGATTATATGTTAGAAACAGTAGGGCCACTAGCCATAATCCCTCACCCTAACAAGTACCCATTTTTTTCTTTCCTTCAGCCAATTTCTTAGCCATTTCCTGCTTTTACCATAAACTGCCACCATTTTACACTAACGCAGCAGTCTTTCATGCAGAAATTTTGTCAAAGGCTTTCCAGAATTTTAAATGTACCATTTCAAAAAAGCATTCCATAGGCCACACAAACTGTCACTTCCTTAAAAAAAGTCAAGTAGGTCGATCAAATCTGATCTTCCCTTTCTGAAGTTGTGTTCGTTACTTATTGAGCTAATCTTCAAGCTTGCTCCTGAAAAACGATTCCAATATTTTACCAGTTACTGATATAAAACTGCAGTTACCTGGGTCATTTTTGTGACTTCTTTCAAATATGGATACTACACCAGCTTGTTTCCAATCCAGAGGGACCTGCCCAGCATTTATCAACTCCTTCCTGCACTTCACAAATCTCATCCTGCATATCTCTTAGGATCCCTAAGGATTTGTTCCTGTTAAGCCTATCTTGGACCTCCTTCACATTGATGGCAAATTATTAGATCTACTTTGATTATCTCCAATAATGTAGGACATGCTGTAGTTTCTTTTCTTTTAGAAAGTAATAAAAGTAATCATTGCCTTTTAACTATTTTATACTCATCCTTACTTTCATCCCCAATAGCATCCTTAAAGGGTCTCACCTCTCATCTTTAACTTTTCATCTCCCTTCTAAATATTTTCTGCTTTTTCACAACTAGATGACCAAGTAATTTTTTCTGCCTACAATCAAATTCTTTGAATTTACAGCTAAACTCATCATTTGTTTTGTGCAGATTACATGGTTGTAGTTCATCAGTGCTACTGTGATATAATGAGGTACACTAAATAATAAAGAAACTAATGATCTTCATACAGCAATGTATTACCTACAATAAACTCAATAGTATCAATAAGAAATAATTGTACTGAGTCATTAAATTGCCCCCTAAATAATTTACATTGATGTATTTTCAAATTAAATTACAATCTGGTAGATTTTAACACACTTTATTATTCAATTTGTAGAGAAAAAAAATGGAGAAAGCAATAAATTTATTCACAAACCAAACCAAGAGGAAGTGTAGCAGTTTCATTTCATCAATAATCTGATCAACTTACTTGCTACAATGCCTGTAAAAGTTTAGTTGGGTGTAATAATAAATACAGAAACTCTATAAGCGCTAATGCGCTGAAGTTTCTATATTGCTATATAAACTTGTATAAGATGCTTAAAAATAACAGATTTATTTTGCATACTGTAAAGTTAGCTATTTAAATGTAATGTTTCTCATTTCATTTTTTTCTCCTAATGGCTCCTGCAAATCTTCCTCACCTGAAGGAAGGACTCATGCTGGGGTACAGTTGCAGCATCACACCCAAGTAGCTATTCTTCACAGATGGATTTGGAAACCAAATGTTAGCCTAACATCTGTTGTTGGGAAATTGCTAGAGTCTATAATTAAGGAGAGGGTGACTGAACACCTTGAAAATTTTCAGTTGATCAGAGAGAGCCAGCATGGATTTGTGAAAGGTAGGTCATGCCTGACAAACCTGATTGAATTTTTTGAAGAGGTGACTGAAGTAGTGGACAGAGAATGTCTGTGGATGTTATTTATATAGACTTCCAGAAGGCACTTGATAAGGTCCCACATAAGAGCCTGTTAACTAAAGGTAGAAGCCCACAGAATTGAGGGCAAAAGATTGACCTGGTTAGGAAATTGGCTGAGCGGCAGGAGACAGAGAGTAGGGATAATGGGCAGGTACTCTAATTGGCAGGATGTGACTAATGGTGCCCCGCAGGGATCTGTGTTGGGGCCTCAATTATTCACAGTATTCATTAACGACTTAGGTAATGGCATAGAAAGTCATATATCCAAATTTGCCGATGACACAAAGATAGGCGGCAGTGTAGATGGAAGCATAAAATTTACAAAGGGATATCGACAGATTAAACGAATGGGCAAAACTGTGGCAAATGGATTTCAATGTAAGCAAATGCGAGGTCATCCACTTTGGACCTAAAAAGGATAGAATAGGGTACTTTCTAAATGGTGAAAAGCTAAAACAGTGGGTGTCCAAAGAGACTTGGGGGTTCAGGTACATAGATCATTAAAATGTCATTGCCAGATACAGAAAATAATTAAAAAGGCTAATGGAATGCTGGCCTTTATATCTAGAGGGCTAAAATGCAAGGGGGTAGAGGATATACAAAAACCCTGGTTAGACCACACCTGGAGTACTGTGAGCAGTTCTGGGCACTACACCTTAGGAAGGATATATCGGCCTTGGAGGGAGTGCAGCATAGGCTTACCAGAATGATACCCGGATTTCAAGGGTTAAGTTACGAGAGAGATTACACAAATTAGGGTTGTATTCCCTAGAATTTAGAAGGTTAAGGGGTGATCTGATCGAAGTTTTCAAGCTATTAAGGGGAACAGATAAGGTAGATAGAGAGAAACTATTTCTGCTGGTTGGGGATTCTAGGACGAGGGGGCACAGTCTAAAATTGGAGGCTGACCTTTCAGGAGTGAAACTAGGAAACACTTCTACACACAAAGTGTGGTAGAAGTTTGGAACTCTCTTCCGCAAACGGCAATTGATGCTAGATCAATTGTTAATTTTAAATCGGAGATTGATAGCTTTTTGTTAACTAAAGGATATGGCCAAAGGCGGGTATATGGAGTTAGGTCACAGATCAGCCATGATCTCATTGAATGGCGGAACAGGCTCGAAGGGTTCAATGGCCCACTTCTGTTCCTATGTTTGGCAGGTTGTTTAACCACCGGGGAACTTCATATCCTGATTTTATGCTTTCCTCCCAATCATCTATGCATGAGAATCATAGCAAGAGGTTCCAGTTGGACAGCAAACAGAAATAAGAACCATGAGTAATTTTTCCCCCATTTGTTCAAGGGATGCTAAAGTCAACTATAACACCCAACCGCCAATTCAGCTGAGATTGGTTAATTCACCACAGGCTAAGCATTGCACCTAGATCCAATCTTACTAGTTTGTTGGACACAGCATCCCATCATGTTGTGCATTTACAGAGGTAGCGGAACCTGAGCTGGGAGCAAGAGCAAGATAAAAAGCGCGGCAGAGGAGGCCTGAGAGCAGAGGCGGCGGACCTGAGCGGGACAGGAGCTGGGAGCAACTCAACGCAGGTAGAATTTGAAAGAGTAACGTCAGAGTAAAAAATCTAAAGTGACATCAGCACAAGGGAAGGATCTGAATGGTGAGTAGATGGTGAGTTTCTTTTAAGTTCTAAGTTTATTTCTGCTAAATTAGTTAATAGTCTATTAAATAGAGGCATGGCAGGGCACCTCAGTCCCGTGGAATGCACATCTTGTGCCAGGTGGGAAATCCAGGATGCTTCCCGTGTCCTGGACAACCACGTGTGCAGGAAGTGTCATCAGCTGGAGGTGCTGGAGCTCCGGGTTTCAGAGTTTGAGTAGCAACTGGCGTCACTGCAGTGCATCCATAAGGCTGAGAGTTACGTAGATAGCACGTTTCAGGAGGTAGTCACCCCACAGCTTAAGAGTGTGCAGGCAGAGAGGGAATGGGTGACCGCCAGACAGACAAGGAGGACCAGGCAGGTAGTACAGGAGTCCCCTGAGTGCATCTCGCTCTCCAACCGGTATTCTGAATACTGGCGAGGGCGATGGCTCCTCTGGGGAGAACAGCCAGAGCCAAGTCCACGGCACCTCAGTTGGCTCAGCTGTACAGGGGGGGGGGGGGGGGGGGGAGGGAGATCGGGAAAGCAATAATGATAAGGGATTCAATAGATAGGGGAACAGACAGGCGTTTCTGCGGCCGCAGAAGTGACTCCAGGATGGTATGTTGCCTCCCTGGTGCCAGGGTCAAGGATATCACTGAGCGGCTGCAGAACACTCTGAAGGGGGAGGGTGAATAGCCAGAAGTCATGGTTGATATAGGTTAAACGACATAGGTAGAAAGAGGGATGAGGTCCTGCAGACAGATTCTAGGGAGCTAGCAAAGAGATTAAAAAACAGGACCTCAAAGATAGTAATCTCCGGATTACTCCTGGTGACACGTGCGAGTGAGTATAGAAATAGGAGGATAGAGCAGATGAATGTGTGGCTGGAGAGATGGTGCAGAAGGGAGGGCTTTAGATTCCTGGGACATTGGGACCGGTTCTGGGGGAGGTGGGACCTGTATAGGCCGGACGGGTTGCACCTCAACAGAGCCGGGACCAATTTCCTCCTGCTGTTGGGGAGGGTTTAAACTAATTTGGCAGGAGGATGGGCACCAGGATGTAGCATTATAAAGGAGAAGCAAGGTGTAGAAAGGATTGGGAATATGATGTTGTGGCGATAACAGAGACCTGGCTCAAAAAAGGGCAGGATTGGGCACTAAATATTCCTGGATATAAGCTGTTCAGGAAAGATAGGGAAGGAAAGAAAGGAGGTGCGGTGGCAGTATTGATTAAGGAGAATATTACAGTGCTGGAGAGAGAGAATGTCCGGGAGGGGTCAAGGACAGAATCTATTTGGTTAGAGTTAAGAAACAATAGAGGTGCCATTACACTATAGGCCACCAACGAGTGGGAAGGATATAGAGGAGCAAATTTGCAGGGAAATTACAGAGAGGTGCAAGAACTATCGAGTAGTGATAATGGGGGACTTCAATTATCCTAATATAGACTGGGATAGTAATAGTGTAAAGGGCAAAGAGGGGGAAGAATTTCTGAAGTGTGTTCAGGAGAACTTTCTTGATCAGTACATTTCCAGCCCAACGAGGAAGGAGGCATTGCTGGATCTGGTTCTGGGGAATGAGGTGTATCAAGTTTCAGTAGGGGATCATTTAGGGAACAGTGATCATAGTATCATAAGGTTTAGCTTAGCTATGGAAAAGGACAGGGAGCAATTTAGAGTCAAAATACTTAACTGGAGGAGGGCCAATTTCAGTGGGTTGAGAACGGAGTTGGCCCGAGTAAATTGGAATCAAAGATTGGCAGGCAAAACTGTAATTGAACAATGGGCTGCCTTTAAAGAGGAGATGGTTCGGGTACAGTCGAGGTACATTCCCACAAGGGGGAAAAGGTAGCGCAACCAAAGCCAGAGCTCCCTGGATGACGAAAGAGATAGAGAGTAAGATAAAGCAGAAAAAGGGGTGAGTGACAGATGTCAGGTTGAGAATAAAAGTGAGAACCAGGCTGAATAGAGAAAGTTCAGAGGGGAAGTGAAAAAGGAAATAAGAGGGGCAAAGAGGGAGCATGAGAATAGACTGGCAGCTAACATAAAAAGGAATCCAAAAGTCTTCTATAGGCATATAAATAGTAAACGGGTAGTAAGATGAGGGGTGGGGCCAATTAGGGACCAAAAAGGAGACCTATGCATGGAGGCAAAGGGCATGGCTAAGGTACTAAATGAGTACTCTGCATCTGTCTTTACCAAGGAAGAAGATGCTGCCGAAGTCATAGTGAAAAAGGAGTTGAGATATTGGATGGGCTAACAATTGATAAAGAGGAGGTACTAGAAAGGCTGGCTGTACTTAAAGTAGATAAGTCACCAGGACTGGATGGGATGCATCCTAGGATGCTGAGGGAAGCAAAGGTGGTAATTGCATAGGTACTGGCTACAATAATCTTCCAATCCTCCTTGGATACAGGGGTGGTGCCAGAGGACTGGATAATTGCAAATGTTACACCCTTGTTCAAAAAAGGGTGTAAGGATAAACCCAGCAGCTACAGGCCAGTCAGCTTAACCTCAGTGGTGGGGAAGCTTTTAAAAACGATATTCCGGAAAAAAATTAAGAGTCACTTGGACAAGTGTGGATTAATTAAGGGAAGACAGCATGGATTTGTTAAAGGCAAATTGTGTTTAACTAAATTGATTGAATTTTTTGATGAGGTAACAGAGAGGGTTGATGAGGGCAATGCGGTTGATGTGGTGTACATGGACTTCCAAAAGGCATTTGATAAAGTGCCACATAATAGGCTCCCCCATCCCCGAAACCATTCTGGTAAATCTCCTCTGCACCCTCTCAAGGACCTTCACATCCTTCCGAAAGTGTGGTGACCAGAACTGGACGCAATACTCCAGTTGTGGCCTAACCAGCGCTTTATAAAGGTTCAGCATAACTTGTCTACTTTTGTACTCAATACCTCTATTTATGATCCCATTTGCTTTGCTAACCACTCTCTCAATATGTCCTGCCACCTTCAGGAATCTATGCACATTAACTCCCAGGTCCCTCTGTCCCTGCACGCTCTTTAAAACTGTGCCATTAAATGTATATTGCCTCTCCCTGTTCCTGTTCCTTCTGCCAAAATGCATCACCTCACACTTCTCTGTATTAAATTCCATCTGCCACTAGTCTGCCCATTCTGTTAGCCTTTCTATGTCCTGTTGCAGTCGATTGGTATCATCATCACTGTTTGCCACACCCCCAAGTTTGGTGTCATCGGCAAATTTAGAAATTCTACTCTGCATTTCAATATCCAGGTCATTTATATATATATATATATATATCAAAAAAATTAGCTTAAACCTCTCCAAGTGCCCATTAATTTTTTCCTTGATTATTGTTTCTAAAGCTTTACCCACCACTGATGTTAAATTGACCGGCCTGTAGTTACTAGGATTGTCCTTACACCCTTTCTTGAACAATGGTGTCACATTTGCCACTTTCCAATCCTCAGGCACCTGCCCCGTCTACCCCACCCTTTGGGACGTTGTGAAGTCGTGAAAGACGCTATATAAATGCAAGTTCTTTTTTCTTTCTTTTATTGAATTTCATTTGCCACTGTTCCACTCACTTTGATTTTTGCTTGTTCATTTTATAGGTCCTTCGCTACTTTACTGCCCTATGCCCAACATGCAAAGAGCTTCTGAATCCAGATCACTGATGCAAATTAGAAACCTTGGGACACATCATTCAGTAACAAGTAGCCAAAACACAACACAGAAACTTCAGGTGGCAGTGTTAATAAAATTACATAAAACCATTTCAAAATTTAAGCTTCATAAGGAACATTGTGCTGATAATGGTCTTGGGTAATTTTGATCAAAGCATAATCGTTTATTTCACTTAGCTAAAACATGTTACTTTTGTAACCCAATATCGTGGACCCAATATTGGATCATTTCTTATGTAAATATTTTGGGCAACAATATGGTTATATCCCATATTTATTACTAATTCCTAAACTGAAATAGATTTATTAAATTACAGTGATAAAACTGTAAAACAGTGTATTATAATGCTAAAACTGAAAGATCTACTGCAGAAGTGTACGCATCCAAACTCGGACCTACATTGACTACAGTGCAAAGTACTTCATTGGTTATGTCCTGAGAAGTCGAGAGCGTCAAATGCAAGTTCTTTCTTACAAACCTTTCAATAGAGTGATACACACCGTTGGAAAGATAATATTCCACGCTTTCTATTTACATACATGTTCTATTTATTTTACACAGGCTTCGGCACAAAAACAAATTATTCAAAAATGTACTTCAATTGTCAGCCACGCATGTATAAAGAACTTGTTAATAGACGTCACTATGACTTTATTGGAACGTGGAATAATAGTGGACATCTCTCAAAGACGGATTCTGTTGGCTTTGAGAATTGCGCTCAAATGTAATGTGCACCCAAGCAGAGTTGGAATGTTGTTTCCTTGTTATAGTTTAATTTGAGAAAATGTAATTCCTCTTTTAGATTCTTTGAATCTAACATCAACAAGCTAGGATGCGTAGTTCTGATCCAATTAGAGGGACAGATTTCAACCAACTTGAAATGTTACCTTTTTCCTTCTCTTAACAATTTGATTTGTAGCTTCATCTTGAATCCCTATGATGTGGATTGTGTTTAAGAAATTAATTCTGGCACCTATGATGGCTTAGTGGGTAATGGCAGTACTGTACTAAGTATGGACAAAACCATTCAACAACAGCAACTTACATTTATATAGCGCCTTTATCGTAGTACAGCATAATCAGACAAAAATGAACACTGAGTCCAAGAAGGAGGCGTGACCAAAAGCTTGGCCAAAGAGGTGGATTTTAAGTAGGGTCTTAAAGGAATAGATGGAGGTGGAGAGGCAGAAAGGTTTAGGGAGGAAATTCCAGAGCATGGGGCCTAGATGGCGGACAGCACGACCGACAATAGTGAGGCGAAGGAGGGGGTGGGGGGGGAAAGGGGGGATGCATAAGAGGCCAGAGTCAGAGGAATAGACTGTTCGGAGGTGGTTATAAGGCTGGAGGAAATTTACAAGAGAGGGAGGAACGAGGCCATGATAGGATTTAAACACGAGGATGAGAATTTTCAATTGGAAGTGTTGGGGGTCCAGAGTCAATGTAGGTAAGAAAGAACAGGAGTGATGGGTGAGCAGTCCTTGGTGCAGGATAGGAAATGGGCAGCAGGGTTTTGGATGAGCTTAAGTTTATGGAGGGTGGGAGGCCGGCTGAGAGAGCATTGGAACAGTCGAGTCTGGAGGTGACAAACACATGGACGAGGGTTGAGGCAGGTGCGGAGGAGAGCAATACTATGGAAGTAAACGTAGGCGGTCTTTATGATGGAGAGGATATAAAAAGACTTGCATTTATATAGCGCCTTTCATGACCACCGGATGTCCCAAAGTGCTTTACAGCAAATGAAGTACTTTTTGACGTGTAGTCACTGTTGTAATGTCGGAAACACGGCAGCCAATTTGCGCTCAGCAAGCTCCCACAAACAGCAATGTGATAATGACCAGATAATCTGTTTTAGTGATGTTGATTGAGGGATAAATATTGGCCAGGACACCAGGGATAACTCCCCTGTTCTTCTTCAAAATTGTGCCATGGGATCTTTTACGTCCACCTGAGAGAGCAGCCGGGGCCTCAGTTTAATGTCTCATCTGAAAGACGGCACCTCCGACAGTGCAGCACTCCCTCAGCACTGCACTGGAGTGTTAGCCTAGATTTTTGTGCTCAAGTCTCTGGAGTTGGATTTGAACCCACAACCTTCTGACTCAGAGGTGAGAGTGCTACCCACTGAGCCACGGCTGACACGGATATAGGGTCAGAAGTTCAACTCGAGACAGTGGCCAGGAAGGGGGATGGAATCAGTTGCAAAGGTACTGTGGCGGGGATCAAAGACGATGGCTTCAGTCTTCCCAATGGGAAGTAATTGCGACTCGTCCAAGACTGGATGTCAAACAAGAAGTTTGATAACACAGAAGCAGTAGAGGGGTCAAGAGAGGTGGTTGAGAGATAAGAGCTGGGTGTCATCAACGTACACGTGGAACCTGACCATGTCTTTGGATGATGTTGCCAAGAGGCAGCATGTAAATGCGGAAGAGGGGTCCAAGGATAAACCCTTGGGCAACTTCAGAGGAAACTGCAGGAATGGAAAGAGAAACCATTCAGTGCTGTGACAGGGCACAAACCTGATCTGAGAGATTCAAATATGGAGTGGCAGGAAAGATGGGCATAGATTTGGGAGTGGACAACTTCAAGAACTTTGGAGTGGAAGGAAGGTTGGAGATGGGGGAGTAGTTTGCAAGGACAGAAGGGTGAAAGGATTTTTGAGGAGGTGGTGACAATGGCTGTTTTGAAAAGGAAGGGGAAACAATACGTGAGGAGAGGAAACCATTTACAATGTCAGCTAACATCGGAGCCAGGAAGGGATGTTAGTCAACAGTTTACTGGGACTGGGATCGAGAGAGCAAGAAGTGGGTCTCTTAGGCAAGATAAGCTCGGAGAGGGCTTGACGGAAGAAAGGAGAGAAACTAGAGAAGGATACGGGTTAGGGCAGGAGGAAGCCTGGTGGGAGGTCTGGCTTAGTGGCAAGGAGAAGGGGAGGAGGCAGCAGAGGCAGCTGAATGGATTGTCTCAATTTTAACAACAAGGTCCATGAGCTCCTCACACTTGTTGAAGGTGAGCATGGAGAGGGCAAGGGTGAGGTTTAAAGTAACGGTTGGCAGTGGAAAGAGAGGCTGGGGGTTATATTTGCTTTCCAGAATGAGCCTGAATTAGTGGATGGTTTTGGCAGTAGAGAGGCCCAATATTGCGGTGTTGTTTCTCTGCAGATTCCCTCAGAAACAGAACTGACACTATCCATTCTGCTGCATTTGTCTGCTTCAAAATAACAGGATCTCAGGAGCATCAGTGTTTGATTATGGAGAAAAAAAAGCCTCACAAGGATGGATTTCAGCTGGTTCTTATCTGAGCCAGTCATGCATTACGCATATCATACCTTTTGTTCTAGAAACTACATAAATTAATATTTTATGAAGCAACCTTTGAATTGTGAATGAGTGAATTGTGTAATACCCTTTTTCATACTCAATTTTCTTTCAGTTTGGCTACTTTACACCGTCAAGCTTTTTAATTTTTCATGGCTATGGTGAAATTTACTACATTCTTAGTGCAGAAACCTTTCAAGTTGGCTTAAACAGAAACAACAGTTGATAAGTGCAATGCTCAGTTTACAACTACAAAATTCACACCAGGAAGGCCCCAGGTTCAATTGCCTTCCATGCTGAGTTCGTGGGTCTCAGTTGAGGTAAAGGCCACTATAAATGGCCTCAGCATTCCTAGAATATGGAGGGGGTGGAAGAGAAAGTCAGTCAAGGCTCCTGTTCCTGACCACTATCCCAGTGATTTCTCATGTGGGAACATCACGCAAGGCGATGTGATGTCCCCCACCCAACATTAACTGACACTTGGAATCATAAAAAGTTACAGCACAAAAGCAAGTCATTTAGCCCTTCAAGTCTGGGGGGAAAACACACACACAAACCAAAACACAAGAGCACATTTAAACTCAAATTCCTACTCAAACACCCTCTATCGCATTGTGGCCAATTCAACAAGTGGAATTCTACAAAGACAAGCAAAACTAAAAACATTAGTAAAACTGACACTTTCCAATCTAAATTTGCTTATACAAATCATGGATGAGTTTAAATACTTCACTGATTCAACGGTGCCAAATCTAATGGCTCTCTAACTGCTAATATCACTCAAAGCTATCATCATGGCTGCACAAAAACAACTAAATAAGAGTCATATCTGTCAACCTATAAAAACTATCAGGAGCTTCAAAAATGCTGGCAACTTAACAACAGCCCTGACATGTGAAAACAAGTTGACACATAAGCTTTGTAACTTATGCTGTAGGTATACACAACATTCCTTCACTTCTGTTGGAAGGGGAAAAAAACTAACATTTTCCAGTTCTGATGAAAAGTCACAGGCCTGAAACGTGAATTGTTTCTCTCTCCACAGATGCTGCCTGACCTGCTGAGTATTTCTAGCATTTCCTGTTTATATATAAGTCCTGAAGGAAGAAGTCCAAACACTGAAGGCACCAAATTGGCAGTGCAGTTCTAGTGGGCCCTGAAACATGCTTCCCTGTAAAATGTTGAACTTCTACATTAAAAATAATGCATTCTGGTTAATTTTAAGCACTTTCATGCTGGAACTCATTTCCTCCTGCAAAACCCTCAGTACATGCTGACACTCTCCCTCCCTACTCCATGTCAGTTAACGCAGACACTCTCCTTCCAACCTCACCACGTAGTGTCACTCCCAGATTCTGCCCCTTTCCTCTCCCCTTCATTGCAATCCATTTCTTCCCACACCCCCAAATGCCAATCCTACCCGAGTCCAGCAGTTAATGGACTGCACTCGGCCTCGCTCGACTTAACCTCACTCCTAACGCTAAAGACAGTGATTCCACCAACTATACACTGTAGGAGGGAATTTATGTTCTCTGAGAATACCCATCTACAGTGTACAGAGCTCATAATTACTGCCATTAGCTTTAAAAGTAACATTGCGGAGAGAGGGGGGCTGGGGCCAGTCTACTAAAAATCAGGCTGGAGCGGGATCAAGGGAAGAGGGGCCCAGTCTGCTGATTTGATCAAATCATAACATGCTCACTGGGCTTCCAAAACACGGACGTCAAGATAAAATGCTGTCAGTTGCCATATATGAAGAGAGGTTGAGGTAGGATCCAAGACACCGAAACACACTCTTCTCGATGTACATGAAAAATTGAAATGACCGAATAACAAAAGGGCTCATTATACTTGGCAATTTGGAGCAATATTCAGACATTCCAGTAATACTTCCTACATACTGCACTAATAACTGAATCATTTTCCATACAAAGTTAAGGTACTATGGTACTTGCAGCTTGAATACCAATCAGATTTAAACAAAGGAAAAATCCATTTTGGACTGTACAAATTAGAGACCAACATCTTGCATTTTCACAAGTATTAGAGTAAATTGTAAAGTACCTATGTATTTATGATGATAAACATTAGACTGTAACATCGAAAATGTTGTTTCTGGGGGTACAAATCAAAATACCAATATTCTCCTGGTGACAAATATAATACATCAGTTTTCTTACCTGATCAAACTGTAAATCTTCACCTCTTTGCAACGATCTGGACAATGGTTTCTCCTACAATACAAATAATGAAGAAAAAAAGTGACTACACTGTAGCTTGCAAATAAGAAAAATTATTCTCCATCAATAGTACTTGAGGTTCAATGTAGAAAGGTTAAACTACAAAAGTGGAGTATTCACATTTGGGTTATGTCAGCAGTCAGTTTTCACGAAACAAGAACATTCAGATGTTTCTAAGAAAGTTACTCCCGAGTTAAACAAAAAGCAAATAACCCTGACAACTTCTCATTGCAACAAGGTACCACATCTCTACAAAATGCTGTATTTTACTATGACTGCCAGAATTTGGATAATATAAGCGTAAACATCAAGTCAATTCTGGACAGTGGTAGTGGCAGAACCAGTAGGAGAGGGCTTCTTTCCAGCACCCTGCTGTTGTGCCTTCCAGGACTGGGAAAGATGGTGTGCTTAGCTGACACCTCACTGGCTGAAGTACCAATTGAGGCTCCCTTATTAGAAGATCAATTCAACACAAATAAATACATTCTCAAGGATGAAAGGGCCTTTAGGACTTAGATGAGGAGAAATTTCTTCACTCAGAGGGTTGTGAAACTTTGGAATTCTCTGTCCCAGAGGGCTGTGGATGCCCAGTCATTGAGTATATTCAAGGCTGAGATCGATAGATTTTTGGAATCTAAGGGAATCAAGGGATATGGGGAGCGGGCGGGAAAGTGGAGTTAAGGTCAAAGATCAGTCATGATCTTATTGAATGGTGGAACAGGCTCAAAGAGCCGAATGGCCTACTCCTGCTCCTATTTCTTATGTTCTTATGTTCACTCCAGACCATTGCTCAACAGATTTTGGTCAAGAACTAAAGAAGTTTATAGGAATCATAGTGGAGTCCAAAACAGAGAACATGGATTACTGTGCTTTCAATGTAGCGTAGTCCAAAAACCAGTTGTACCTTCTTGCATTCAGTTTTCTTTTCTATTCTTCTAATCTAGGGTATTTGTGGATCTTATATCTGAAAAGTAAGCTTAAGGCATAATTTGTAGAGTATAGAAGTCTGATTGTTATCCGCCTTTCTTCCAGGATAACTCAAGCATTCATAACAATTTTTCTTTTAAAGTTTTGTGTAGGAAGTACAACAGAAGTTATATAACTTGGGGGGTGGGGGGGAGACGGGACTTTGATTATGCTATTAGTGGCCACCTGCTGATTGAAGGGCCTAGTCACAGGATGTGTAAAATATGAATTAGACCACCAGGAGTGATAAATACTACTGCTGGGACAACCAATGAAGACAACTTTGACTGAAGCAGCAATGCGTATCTTGGCCAAATAATGCAGAAATAAACACACATCAAGAACTATAGAAAAAGAATTAGGAATAAAACAAAATAATTTTTATAGAAGTACTTATAAAGGCTATATAAGCTGCAAAATTCACAAATAAACTGCTAATCAAAAGAACCATGTAAATTGAGGCTCATAAGAGCAGTTTTACAAGGACAGTGTTCATAATTCTCTTTTTAAGAAACTTGTGTGTGAAAAATTTCCTCATTTGATGCATAACCTAAGATGCATCATACATGGACATGTGAAATTGCCAGTATCTGTAAAATAGTGATAAGGGTTTTTGTTAAATCCCTGGGCTGGCTACAAATTACATAGATATTGGGCAGGGAAAGATACACTTTGGGCCAGAGAGTGAGAGCTCCTCAACAGGGGTGGCTTGAGACATCGAATTACACAGAAATTACAACACAGAAACCGACTGTTTAGTCCAGCCAGTATTATTTGGTATCTGTCCTGTTCCCATATTCCTTTATTTTCCTTTCCTTCAACCACCTACCTCACTTATTCTTAAATATTGACTGCTTCAATCACTAACTTTGAAATGTATTACATAGAAATTACAATTCAGAAACAACATGGAGATGCTGAACCCAAGTAAGATATCTGCAGTTAAGATGCAAAATCTTACACTCTACTCTTCTTCCTGTCCCCTAGCTATCTCTCTATCCATGATGTTATAATCACTTTAACGCCATGTGCCTTAAATTTTCATAGAAGTTATTCAGCACTTTATCAAATGCCATCTGAAAATCCAGATATACAACATCCATTGCATTGCCTTTTCTGCATAGCCTCTGATTTTTCTAAAAAAAATTAGTGATGCATAACCTTGTCTTTTGTAAATCTATACCAACACTCCCAGATCAGCCCAAATAGTCACTCATTTCGATGTTTATCCACAACTGAGGCAAGACTAATTGGCTAATAATTTCCTGGCTTATCATTTTTCCTTATTTGAACAGGACTCAGGAACCTGGGGAAATGTCTACTGATGGGCAAAGATAAGATTTAAAAATGTATATTGCTCACAGCTAGGAATGCAGGGAGACCAACCTTTCTTGACAAATTTAATAGCGTTTAAAAAAGTAACCGATTGAATAAAGAGAATGCAGTAGGTATGGTGTACATGGATTTTCAGAAGGTGTTCGATAAAATGTCACGCAAGAAGCTTATTTGAAAAAAAATCAGGCAGGAGAAAATGTAGCAGAATGGATAGAAAATTGATTGATGAACAGGAAACCAAGAGAATAAATGGGAATTGCTCAGACTGGCAAAGGGTTGGACATGATGTACCCCAGGGGCCAGTGCTGGGACCATTCTTATTCTTGGTACATAGAGATAATTTCAACTCGGGTTTAGGGAACACAGTCTCGACTTTTGCTAACAATACAAAAGTAGGGAGTTTGGCAAACAGTGAGAAGAACTGTAAAATCATTCAGGAAGCCATAGACAGATTTGCAGAATGGGCAGACAGGTGGAAGATGCAATTTAAAGTGGATACATTTTGGGAGGAAAAACAAGGGAATATACACTCAATGGAAAGATGCTGAAGGGTGTGGATAAACAGAGAGACCTAGGGGTTCAAACACACAATTCCCTGAAAATGAGAGCACAGGTAGATAAAGCCATAAAAAGGCTAATAATTCTCTAATTAGGGACATAGAATAATGATACATTTGCACAAAATATTGGTTAGGCCACAGTTACCGTGTGCAGTTTTGAGTGTCCCAATATAGAAAGGACATTAAAGCTATAGCGTACAATCACCAGGATGACAACTGAATTGGGAAACTATAGTTATGAGGAGACCCTCGATATACTGGGACTATTTCCACTGGAACAGAGAAGGCTAAGAGGAGATTTAATAGAGATTCTTTTTTACATAATGAAGGGCTTTGATACAGTTAATAGGTAAATACTATTTCCCCTGGTTAGGGAGTCCATGACATGTGGTCATCAATTTGAAATATCACTAAAGGAGAGCAAAGAGAGAGGCTGAGAGAATTCTTTTTTTACGTAGAGGATTGTTCCAATAATGGATACATTTCTCAAAACATAAAGAAACACAGCAATTAAGTTTTCAGTGTTTATACTTAATATTTAATTTTGAGGATTTTAAACTGATTTTGTAATTTCTCAGGAAATGACATAAAAAGTTAAAAGCAGATATTTAGCAGATATGTTGAGCAATACTGATCAGATGGATTATCTAGCTGTGCAGCAACTCAAAAACTGGTCTTTTTTACAATTAAATGCATGCATACTAGGTTTGGTCCACCATTCACACTGTGGCACTGACACAGAATCAATTTGTTATTACGAAGAGCACAATTGCTATAGAAGTAAGCATTACCCTCATTGGTTATTGCAAATTTAATCAGATTTGTGACCTAAAGAAGACATGGAATTGTCAAAAAAGTACAACAGTTCCAGATCAATATCCTAACACTTTTCCAACTCTGGAAAAAGTGGCACATATAGGTTTAGATGGTATCTAAATATAGAGCACGTATTCACTGATGCAATCTACAATCTACTTCATACTGCTGCAAATGGCAAGTACTCCAGATCGAGCTATTCTTGCTCTAGATAAACTTGAGACACAAGTGAAAATGGAGAAAATATAGTAAAGAAGGTAGGACTTAAAACAAACAGCACCTTTGCTGAGTGGTATGAGGCTGAATCTAGAATAGATTACAACTCTGAACACAGTCCTTAATGATATTTGATGGTTTACTTTGGATGGGTGGATAATGCACGTCAGTGCAGCCGATTAGAATGCTTTTGGCACCCAGTGTCAGTCAACACACTCGACTTCCACAGCATGAGCAACATCATGCTCCTTCTATACTAACAAAACCATAGAAGTGCACTTCCCACTGCACCATGCTAACATTTCCATTTCCCACACTGCCATCCTAGAAGCCGCTGAATGAAACTGTTAATTTAAGACTGATTTATGAACAGTTCTGTAGCATGAAATAAGAACTGGATTGTGACTGACGACATTTATTTCAGTTAGACTCTGACTGCAACCAAAGAGGGGACTTTCACCGCTCAATTCTGGGCTGGATTCAAACTCCAGTCCCCGAGGTAAAGTATTAACATTCTAACCTACTCTCCCACTTTAGAACAATATTCTAAATCATCTGCCCTCAGAAAAGGTTGTCAGTAGTCCTCAACTGACTGATAGATAAAGCATTATAATGGATAGAGCATGGTTAAGATGAAACAGCCCTGGCCTTCATAAATGATACTTCATGTCAGTCAACTACAAACCAGCATTAATGATTGATGGTGACACTGGTCACCCAGACTGCTCCATGTTGCTGGTTGGAGAGAGCAGGATGGCAAAAAGAGGCCAGCATATGCAGTTAAAAGGTTAAAAATTGGATGTGGGCATGATGTGCACAGACTTTCACATTTTTGTGTTAATATCCAAACCTAAAACCTCAGAAATCATTGGCTTTTAGAAGTTAAATCCTATACAGCAAGTAACAAATATTAGGAGCATAACTGTACTAGCACAATTTTTATGGACAGTATACTCACTTGAAATACATTATCCTATAATATATTTATCTGGCAATATTACTTCAAGGTAAATAAAAATCTAGGGAGCATAAGGGACAATCTTACCAGGAATTTCCTTGATTTTGTTTTAAAAGCAGGTGGAAGTTAAATTGCTTTACAAAAAATGTTTGAGACAGAAAATCTTCAAACGAATTAATATAATGTACTTTTATAAGGAGCCACAAAAGCTGTTCACTTCAGTATAAAGAATAACACTGAAACTGATAGTTTTCCACATGAACTTTCAAACAGTTTACACATGAACTTTTGAACAGTTTACACATGAACTTTCGAACAGTTTACAGAGAGTTGATTTTGCTTTATAACAGCAGTTTTGAAACTTTGCTCTGTGTGGGAAGCCCAGAAAATATTGACACTCTCCGAGGGAACTGCATTCTAACCTAGAAGAAACCAGAGCTATCGATGCACAAAACATTTTTTATCAGTACACAGCACTAGAAGTGACCTGCTAATATGTCAACAAATACAGAAAATGCATAAATCTACTGAAAAATGGACAAAAATACGATTTTCTAATGGACTTCAGTTGGAAAAATTCATGTTTTAAAAGGTTTAGAAGTACTTTATATTACATACCACATGCATTGCAACAATGCTATTTCTTTTTTTACCCTCCTATCCAAAGGCATTATGACTCTGCAACAGCACTTCAGCTAGTCTCGCTCCACCACCCTTTCCCCGTAGCCCTGCAAATTTCTTTTCCTTCAGGTACTTAGCCAATTCCCTTCTGAGAGCCACGATTGAATCTGCCTTCACCACCCTATGAGGCAGTGCATTCCAGATCCTAACCACTGTGTAAAAAAGTTTTTCCTCATGTCGCCTTTGGTTCTTCTGCCAATCACCTTAAATCTGTGTCCTCTGGTTCTCGACCCTTCCGCCAATGGGAACAGTTTCTCTCTATCTACTCTGTCCAGACCCCTCATGATTTTGAACACCTCGATCAAATCTCCTCTCAATCTTCTCTGCTCCAAGGAGAACAACCCCAGCTTCTCCAGTTTATCCACGTAAATGAAGTCCCTCATCCCTGGAATCATTCTCGTAAATTTTTTCTGCACCCTCTCTGAGACCTTCACATTCTTCCTAAAGTGCGGTGCCCAGGCACAGATGGAGGATGCAAGCCACGGTCAGCATGGCACCAGGGCATTCGTTTCCTATCGTGCTATTGGGAGAACCTGGCAACAGTGTATGCACTAGCACCCCACCTATGGTCACTATCTATAACAGACAGGCAGTAATGCTTTAGAAGTGATCCGTGTGCTGCAGCAGTGGCTGTGGCGATCAGGAGGTTGCTCACTATCCATTGTGTCCTGCGTTGTTGCTGTAATCAGTCCAGTGTGTGCGCCACCATTTGAAGATATCCAGCGTTACTTAAACTGAGTTAGAGTGGAAGGGGGATTGAGGATAACGTGTCGACAACGGTTGGGTCAGTCTTGGCAGCAATCACTTCATTGTTGTGAACCACGGCGAAAAACTGAAGAAGTGACATCACAACCAGCGCTATGGGTAGAACCCAAGGAATTACAGATAAGTAAGTATTTAAGATTAGTATTTGATGGTTAGTTTAAGTATTTAGTTTACTGCTCAGAGTTTTAGTATGGGTATAATTCAAGTTAAACCATATTAAACAATGGAGTTACACACACCATCAGATGAAACTGGAGCTATTAAGATGCTGAGGGTTGCCCATTTTTGGCTGATTGGGTGGGTTGGGGGGGGGGGGGGGGGGGGGCGGTGGGGTGGGAAAGAGACGATACTATTTTGGACTCCACAGGAAGCACCTGGTTGAGTTTAACATTTGATGCATCTTTTAATGTTTAATGCCTTTGTTACTACAGGGTTATAGCCTATGAAACCCAGGCAGAGAGGACCTGCGGGAAGGAGGGAGGAGGACAGTAGGAGTATGTTTGTGTGTGTGTGCTAGGCCGATGTAGCAGAGCCTGGTCTCCAAACATCTTGGATCCCCTTGCCATTGGACCAAGACCTTGCTCTGTCAAGCCCGTGTGGTAGCTGGTGTGCAACGGCCACCCCACGTTAAAAGAATTCACGCACAGGCATCTTCCACCTTTTAAAATGAAGTTCGGGACCTGGAACGTCAGGACCCTCATGGACAACCCCAACAGCAACAGAGACTGTAAGTCCCGCATTGGACTCATCAATCACCCGAGAACTCATTTTTAGTGTGGAAGCAAGTCATCCTCGGTTCCGAGGAACTGCCTAAGAAGAAGATGATTGTGACATGCTAACATAGAGATTGACAGGCACCAGGTGACCTCTGGTATCTCACCAAAGTAGCCATTCTTTATGTGTGAGCCTACAAAGCAAGTGTTGGCAGGCTATGTAACCATTGTGGAGTAACACAGCCATATCCAAACCGGTTCTCACCTGATGTCTACATGCAAGCACGTACTAGCATAAGGCACTGGAAAACGATCAGCAGCGGGAACATTGGCTGATCTTCCCCTCTGTAGTACAGGCGTGCTGAAGACAACTGTAGTGCACCTACTGCCATCCTATCGAAGAGCAACTAATTCAGCATGGGCTGGCAGTTAAACCTAGGACTTTTTGGTCTGTATTGCTCAGTTACATAATGGGCCGAAAATTGATCCCGGGACGCGAGAGTACGCACTGCATACTCTCGCGTATTCCCACTCCAATTGCCGGTTTTCTGCATGCCCTGCGCATGCGCTGAAAACCGGCAATTGCTCTTCCGAAAAGGGGGCGGGGCTTGAGTGCATCGCGTGCGCGCTACAGGCTGCGCGCACGCTGTGCACTTCATGCTTTGGACGCGCAGGTAAGTAGGGAAGATTTTGGAAATGTAAAAAGGAGGAGTAAGACCCGCTTTTAAGAAGGTAAGTAGTGAATTAAGTATTTTTTTGAATTTTTTTTTACAGGTATATCTTTTTTATAGACTTTAAAGACAGGTAAGTTTATTTTTATAACTTTTTAAAAGATTTTAAATTTTTTCAAAAATTTAATTTTTTATTTAAAATGGTTAATTTAATTAACTATACTTATTTTATTAATGTGATGGTTTTTTTTTTAAATTTAATTGAGGTTTAGCTGTTATTTTGGGGGGGTGTAAGATTCATAAGTCTCACAGCCATGCTGTGAGACTTATGAATGGAAGATGGTGTGCTGCCATTGGCTCTAACTGAGTCACGTGATCCCACAGCTCGCACGAATTAACTACGCCGCTGGGATACGCAAGCCCAGCACAGCTGATGTCTGGAACATCAAGTTCGTGCGAGCTGGATCAGAAAAAGCATAAGCGAGGTGAGACATCGCGGGGAAGGCTTACCCCCGCGGGAACAGAGCGAGATCAATTTCTGGGCCATTACCTTTACCAAGTAAGCCACTGAGGGAGCTTATTCTTCAATTTCAGTAACAGAACCATATAACAAGAACATTACTAAACGTTCTATCCCCTGTGGAAATATTAAAGAAAAGCTGATCTTCTATTTTGTCAAAATCAACTTCATTTTTCTGCAATGCTCTCTTTAGGTACAGCTTTCCAAATTCATGGAATCAAGGCTCATGCAGTATGAAATCAAGGATTGTGCTGCAGTCACTGGATTTTATTGGTCAATTATCTTGAATGAAGATAAATCTACCTCACCATTAATGCCAGTACTTGTTTACAAGCATGAAGGTCACAAAAGATGACTTCACATTTTCTCTGACACAGCAACAACTCATAATAATCTTCTCAAGGCAGTTTATGATTCTCTAGCCTCAAGAGATGCATTTGCCAGTTGTTCAAGAAAGCCAGCAGTGAAAAGGATAATTGCAAAAATAGTGCATGTTTGGATTAGAAAATTATTAATAATATATCCTATACAGGCATCGATCACAGGATTCTTTCCAGCAGGATACTCTGTACCAATTATTATCTATGTTTTATTGTTGTAGATTCAGAAGCATGATGTTCCCAGTTGTGCTCATGAGGAACTACTATATTTTATTACAGCTGGTTACAATTTTCTAGGCTTAAAGGTCATCAGTATGTTACAATTTGCAACAATGTTCCACCATCTACACAAAGTAAGGGATTTAAATCTGTGGGCCCTTTTCTAAACATCTACTGTTTGCAGAAAATAATTAGTTTGTGTGTTAACAAGTTCAAAAATATTATTTAATAAAAGCAAGCATTACTCCAACAGCGTCAATGCACCATGTGCTGTATTTTACTGGGTCGTCCTTACAGCCAGCCTTAACGAATCTGGGAAGTTTGCCCCTCAGGATGCCACCAGCTGTGTTGAAACCAATGATTTAGGAACTGATGGCCACAGCACCTCCCTAAGACAACGGAAAAACAGCTAGACATTTACCTTTGGATGGTCTGTTTTTATTGGATGGAGGGGAGGAGGAAGAAAGTTTGTCATTCTTAGGTGACTCATCTGAAGGAAGAGAACAGGCAAGAAAATTGTCTGAAAAGCAATACGATTTTACATGGCTTAAAGGCATTTCTTGGCATTGTAAATTTTCCACTGTAACTACTGAGAGAGCAGCACCAGAAAATACAAGGAGGATGGATGATATGGGGCATTCGATTGTAAATTTTTGAAGGCAGAGTCTAGTACTGAGTTATGGCTTCTTCAGCAGCTCAGCCATCAGGCTATTAATCATGTGTATCAACAGGCTGATCAGCTGTGGGTATCCCTGTCAAGCGCAATACTATTATATTGGCCCGGAATTTGCGGTCCGGATGATGGCGAACTGGCAGCATTCACTCTCATTCCGTTTTTGAAACTGACCGCAGCTTCGTGATTTAGTGCATACGCAGCCTAATGCGGAAATCCTGAAGTTGCGTTCTGTCATTCACTGCTCCTCCACAGGCTGCGCTGTGATCCCCCCACTCCCCACAGAGCCGGCACTCAGGGAAATCTCGCAAATCAGGGAAACAGACGAAAACTTCAGTTCTTCTGCAGTAATTATGCTGTTAATTTCCCCACTATAAATTAGACCCAAAGGGATTGGGTGTAACTGGGGTTTTAACAGCGTATTGACTGCTGAACAATGGTTATGGCCCTGAAAAACTCATTTTAATTTTGTGCCGTGCCAAATTTATCCATTTTAATAAAAATGTAAATTTTTAAGAAACATTAAAAAAAAGTAAAATTTGTTCATCTTTATTTCTGGTTTGCCTTTTCCCCATGTGAGAGCCCCAATCTTTGTTTTGCTCTCTCTAACATTTATAAAATGTTAGAGCTTACCCACTTCCTTGTTCACTGTGAGAATTCTGCGTTTTGATTGGCTACTTAGACAGCTTATTGGTGTCATAGCAGGTCACACTAGGGGATCCCCACTATACTCCGTTGATTTGAATTACGTGTCTGAAAATCCGAACCTCGACACAGAGATCGCAAGATCTTTGTGTGAAGCTTACTTCGGGGCCAGCAGCGGCAAATTATGGGCCAATGATATTACGCCACACACATTTGTAAAAGTGATTGGTAGGCTGGGAGTTTTAGTTTCAAGATTTTAAAATAGAGTTATTTTGAAGGGGAAAAATAATTTGTTAAGCAGAGCATAAATTATAGTTTTATGGTACGTATTGAATACGGGGTACGGTAGCATAGTGGTTATGTTACTGGACTAGTAATCCAGAGGCCCGGATTAATGAGCCGGAGACAGGAGTTCAAATTGCACCACGGTAGCTGGGGGAATTTAAATTCAGTTAATTAAATAAATCTGGAATAAAGCGCTAGTATCAATAATGGTGACCATAAAACTATTCATGTCGTAAAAACCCATCTGGTTCACTGATGTCCTTTAGGGAAGGAAATTTGCCGTCCTTACCTGGTCTGGCCGAGATGTGACTCCAGACCCGCAGTAATGTGGTTGACTCTTAACTGCCCTCTGAAATGGCCTGGCAAGTCACTCAGTTGTACCAAACAGCTAGGACAAAGTCAGCACTGTGGGAGTACCTTCACCACAAGGACTGCAGCGGTTCAAGAAGTTAGCTCACCAACACCTTCTCAAGGCCAATTAGGGATTGCCAGCGACACCCACATCCCAGGAACAAATTTTCAAAAAATCAGGAGGTTTGAGATGGGTTATGTGTAAAAACATCATTTTTTTGATTCCTGAAATCATGGAGCCCACATAAACTTATGTAACTGTGGCAATCCTCTTTTTTTAAATCCTTTATCATTTAAGCTGCCCTCCCTTGTGCCACATGTTCAACCAGTTACAATTATTTAATCTTTTGTTACAAACATTTCTTCAGGATTACTACAATAAAAACTGAAAACATTGCCCACTATTTTCTACTGCTCTAATATGTACACTGGTCAGCCATCAAACTAAACTTGACAACTAACAAGTGACTATCACAGTATAACATCTCTGTACCAAAACCATGTAGAAATCTTCTATGGCAGTCTTAAAAACAAAATAAAGCCATTCGATGTTAACAAGTATTAACAAATAAACACATATAATCTGTCATGTGATATATTTGCATTTTGGAACTAAGTTGTTTGCGGAAAGAAAATTCAACATGTCCATAGTCATTGTAATTTGGTCGCAATTGGAGTAACTCACTTCTAACTTCTGGACCTTATCAACTCTTCAAGCCACCAATACCCTGGCCTTTTGACCATCCTTGGAACTTAGGCAGCGATTGGGCAATCTATATGAAAATGCCAATCAAGACCAGTTGGAGGAAAGACCTTGCTATAGCAATGCACATCTGGTACCAGAATTTGACACCAGTCTAATCTTTTCACTAAAACAATGAATTAGAATTAGAACTACTGAAAATAATCCGAGACTCCCAAGACAAAAGACATATCAAAAGATGAAGAATCGCTCTTGGCAAATAGCCTATGGTGTTTAAGCTTTCCAGGTTTGGTGAAATGAAAAAGAAAAAGAAAGTCACTCAGCAGTCTGCAACTAACATCAGCATCTTTGCCCAACCACGGTTTGCTTATCTTATAATTTATTAACAGTACTGCACATGTAGAGGTTTTTAAGTCACTTGATTTTGCCTGTTTAAATTAATTGCTGGCATGATAAAGATGCGTATTTAACTACGGTCACATGTGTAAGAAGCCTGGCCTCGTCACCGATTGCCTGTGACCGCACACTTTGCTTTTTTTCCACTGCTTGGATCTTCAGTTCAGGGTTGTCCTTAGTAGGACTCATGCCTAAACAATCATTGATAGTGAAATGTCCAGACATCTTCCTGTTCATTAAAGTAAAGTGTTAATTGAAGTGTGTTCAAAAATTGTCTCAATTGCAAGATGGTTCTGTTCTAGTACCATCCCAGAAAAATATTTTCATTACAACAGTGACTACACTTCAAAAGTACTTTGTTGAATGTGAAGCGCTTTGGAATGTCCTGACTCGTGAAAGGCACAATATAAATGCACGTTTGTTCTTTTCTTATTATTCACAGAAGAATTAATGAGGGGTAAAAAATTAATCTCAGTATTGCTTATGTCAGAAATCTATTTTCTGATAATGCACGGTTCTCAAAACTAGCCCGTTACAGAAAATCGGTACACAATTTGTTACATAACAACATTTATATAGCACCTTCGACAGAGTAAAATGTTCCAAGGTGCTCCACAGGAGTGTTATCAGACAAAATTTGACACCGAGCCACACAGAAATATTAGGACAGGTGATCATAAGTTTGGTTAGAAACATAGAAGATAGGAGCAGGAGTAGGCCATTCGGCCCCTCAAGCCTGCTCCGCCATTTAATGAGATCATGACTAATCATCCAAATTCAGTACCCTGTCCCTGCTTTCTCCCCATATCCCTTGATCCCTTTAGCCTTAAGAAATATATCTAACTCCATCTTGAATATATTTAATGAATTGGCCTCAACTGCCTTCTGTGGTAGAGAATTCCACAGGTTCACCACTCTCTGGGTGAAGAAATTCCTCCTCATCTCAGTCCTAAATGGCTTACCCCTTATCCTTAGACTGTGACCCCTGGTTCTGGACCCCCCCCCGCCATCGGGAACATCCTTCCTGCATCTAGTCTGTCTAGTCCTGTTAGAATTTTATAAGTTTCAATGAGATCCCCTCTCATTCTTCTAAACTCCAGCGAATACAAGCCTAATCAACCCAATCTCTCCTCATACGTCATGCCTGCCATCCCAGGTATCAGTCTGGTGAATCTTCGCTGCACTCCCTCCATGGCAAGAACATCCTTCCTCAGATAAGGTGACCAAAACTGCACACAATACTCAAGGTGTGGTTGGAGGTAGGTTTTAAGAAGTGACATAAAGGAGGAAAGAGAGGTAGAGAGCCAGAGAAGTTTAGGGAGGGAATTCCAGAGCTTAGGGCCTTGGCAGCCAATGGTGGAATGAAGGAAATCAGGAATGCATGAGGCCAGAATTGGAGGCGCGCAGAGATCTCGGAAGGTTGTAGAGCTGCAGGAGGTTAAAGAGGTAGGGAGGGGCGAGGCAATGGAGGGATTTGAAAACAAGGATGAGAATTTTAAATCGAGGCGTTGCCAGACCGGGAATCAATGTAGGTCAGCGAGCACAGGGGTGATGTGTAAGCGAGATTTGTTGCGAGTTAGGATACAGGCAGCAGAGTTTGGATGAGCTCAAGTTTACAGAGGGTGGTCGGTGGGAGGCCAGCCAGTAGAGCATTGGAATAGTCAAGTCTGGAGGAAACAAAGGCATGGATGAGGGTTTCAGCAACAGATGGGCTGAGGCCGGGGTGGAGTTGCACAATATTACGGAGGTGGAAGTAGGCAGTCTTGGTGATTGAGACGATATGGGGTGGGAAGCTCAACTCAGGGTCAAATAGGACACTGAGGTTGCGAACAGTCTCGTTCAGCCTCTGACAGTGGCCAGGGAGGGGGATGAAGTCGATGGCTAGGGAATAAAGTTTGTGGCGGAGACCGAAGACAAGGGCTTTAGTCTTCCCAATATTTAAATAAAAATTAGTTTAATATTCCACAATGAAATACCCGAATGTTACTTTTAGTTGATTTAGTAAATTAACAAGGCAACATTCAATTCTGTGCAATCAACACTATTTTAGGCTTAAATAGCAAATTTCCAGCAGTTGCTACAAAAGAATTTCAGAACTTCAAAGAGAAGTGACACTTCGGGAAGTCAAAGGGAGTTCCCTAACATCCCCTAACTACCATACTTCTTCATTTGGATTTTGGAGGATGGCCAGGAATCATCTTTTGAGTTGTCCTTCCTAGTCAGCAGTTAACTATATGATTACAACACCACTTCTGTAATGAAGCTTCCACACTGCACTGCATAACTGCTGACTTGGAGACAAGTCCACTGTGTATATTGATAACGAGATGCAGCAGTGTCATGATGCCATTACACTGTAACCTAGTTTTTCACATCTCAGCTCATGATACTACTGGTTCCTGTGGTTGCACAGTGATGCAGCAACCAACTGAACATACCTTAATTTACTCTCTTTATACTACAGTACACTGTGGGGCAGTAGCAAAGTAAATCCCTAACAAAAGCACATCAACACAAGATCCACTTTACAACCTTTTGAACTCAACAATTTCAGATCATAACTACTGCTCCCATTTTTTCGGACAGCAAGTGCTGATAATGGTCCCGCTGCTGCCATTTACACCTCATCTAGACCCATCATTTGTTTCTTTACTTGTCCCATTACCACCCCCTTTTGCCTTGCCTTATCATCTATTTTGTCAAGTAAATCACACCTAATTTCCACCTGAACACAGACCTTCCCTTTTGTTCTTTCCTCCCCTCCCCCTTTCCCTGCCTCTGTGCTTGCTTAAAACCTGTTACATCTGCAACATTTTCCAGTTCTGATAAATGGTCATCGAACTGAAAGTTAACTTGATTTCTCTCTCCACCGATGCTGCCTGACCTGCTGAGTATTTCCAGCATTTTCTGTTTTTATTTCAGATTTCCAGCATCCGCAGTATTTTGCTCCAGTAAGGTGAGTTCATATTGAATATAGGGTTGGCAATGGGGTGCATGTGTACAAAATTCATCTTACTGATAACTTTATCAAAAAAGTTGGTCTGAATACAGATTTCATGAAAATCACTGACAGGAGTTTCACCTTACTGCATCTGTAAACTTTTTCACAACTGGGTTATGCAACTTTTAAAATTTAAACTGGATTTCTAAACTCCAGTATAAACGTGTTTTTCTCCCTCAACATATTGTCTTCCTCCCCGATTACAAACACTTTCTCCAGTGTTTACTTTCTCCAAACGCTGGAGAAAGTGAAAAAAAGATTTACAAAGATGATACCAGAACTGAGAAGGTCAAGGAAAGACTGAACAAGTTGGGCTCTTTTCTCTCGAAAGTTGATTTGAACGACCTGTTTCTGTGTTGTAAATTCTATACTGTCAGACTTTTGTTGATACCACTTCGTAACTGTCAAATTTTGTTTGATAACGCTCCTGTGAAGCGCCTTGGGACGCTTTACGATGGTAAAGGAGCTATATAAATACAAGTTGTTGTTGTTTACCTATGGTAGGTGCCAAGGGCCGTCTAGGACAACTAACCTATTTCCCCTCATTTTAGTACTTTTCCTCTCCCGTCCAAAGCCAAGAACCACTACCATGACAGCACATCGTGCAACATAGTGATGTAGTAAATAGAGTTATACAGCACAGAAAGAGGCCCTTCGGCCCATCGTGTCTGCGCCGGCCATCAAGCCCTGTCTATTCTAATCCCATTTTCCAGCACTTTGTCCATAGCCTTGTATGCTATGGCGTTTCAAGTGCTCATCTAAATGCTTCTTGAATATGGTGAGGGTTCCTGCCTCTACCACCCTTTCAGGCAGTGAGTTTCAGATTCCAACTACCCTCTGGGTGAAAAAGTTTTTCATCAAATCCCCTCTAAACCTCCTGCCCCTTACCTTGAAACTATGCCCCCTGGTTATTGACCCCTCTACTAAGGGGAAAAGTTCCTTTCTATCTACCCTATCTATGCCCCTCATAATTTTGTACACCTCAATCAGGTCCCCCCTCAGCCTTCTCTGCTCTAAGGAAAACAACCCCAGCCTGTCCAGTCTCTCTTCATAGCTGAAATGTTCCAGCCCAGGTAACATCCTGGTGAATCTCCTCTGCACCCTCTCCAATGCAATCACATCCTTCCTATAATGTGGCGACCAGAACTGCACACAGTATCCCAGCTGTGGCCTAACTAGCGTTTTGTACAGCTCCATCATAACCTCCCTGCTCTTCTATTCTATGCCTCGGCTAGTGAAGGCAAGTATCCCATATGCCTTTTTAACCACCTTATCTACTTGTCCTGCTGCCTTCAGGGATCTATGATCCTCTGTCCTTCTAGGGTCCTACCATTCATTGTGTATTCCCTTGCCTTGTTAGTCCTCCCAAAATGCATCACCTCACACTTTTCAGGGTTAAATTCCATTTGCCACTGTTCTGTCCATCTAACCAAACCGTCTATATCGTCCTGTAGCCTGAGGCTTCCCTCCTCGCTATTACCACTCCACCAATTTTTGTGTCATCTGCGAACTTGCTGATCATACCTCCTACATTCATATCTAAATCATTAATGTACACTACAAACAGCAAGGGACCCAGCACCGATCCCTGCGGTACACCACTGGACACAGGCTTCCAGTCACAAAAACAACCTTCGACCATCACCCTCTGCCTCCTGCCACTAAGCCAATTTTGGATCAAATGTGCCAAATTGCCCTGGATCCCATGGGCTCTTACCTTCTTGACTAGTCTCCCATGCGGGACTTTGTCAAAAGCCTTACTGAAGTCCATGTAGACTACATCAACTGCATTACCCTCATCCACACACCTAGTCACCCCCTCGAAAAATTCAATCAAATTGGTTAGACATGATCTCCCCCTGACAAAGCCATGCTGACTATCCTTGATTAATCCTTGCCTCTCCAAGTGGAGACTAATTCTGTCCCTCAGAATTTTTTCCAATAATTTCCCTACCACTGATGTTAGGCTCACTGGCCTGTAATTCCCTGGTTTATCCCTACTACCCTTCTTGAATAATGGTACTACGTTAGCTGTTCTCCAGTCCTCTGGCACCTCCCCTGTGGCCAGAGAGGTTCTGAAAATTTGTGTCAGAGCCCCTGCAATCTCCTCCTTTGCCTCACACAGCAGCCTGGGATACATCTCGTCTGGGCCTGGGGATTTATCCACTTTTAAGCCCACTAAAACCGCTAGTACCTCCTCCCACTCAATACTAATTTGTTCAAGTATATCACAATCCCCCTGCCTGATTTCTATGCCTACATCGTCCTTCTCCATAGTGAACACAGATGCAAAATATTCATTTAAAACCTCACCCACATCTTCCGGCTCTACACACAGATTGCCACTTTGGTCCCTAATGGGTCCTACTCTTTCCCTGATTATCCTCTTGCCCTTAATATACTTATATACTTGGGATTTTCCTTTATTTTGCCCGCCAGTGTTTTTTCATGCCCCCTCTTCGCTCTCCTAATTTCTTTTTACAGTACCCCCCCCTGCACTTTCTATACTCCTCTAGGGCTTCCACTGTTTTTAGTCCTTTGTATCTGCCAAAGGCCTCCCTTTTTTTCCGAATCCATTCTTGTATATCCCTTGACATCCAGGGTTCCCTGGGCTTGTTGGTCCCACCCTTGACCTTTACGGGAACATGTTGGTGTTGTACTCTCTCTAGTTCCTTTCTGAAAGAGTCCCACTGCTCTGATGTGGATTTTCCTACAAGTAGCTGATCCCAGTCCACTTTGGCCAGATCCTGCCTTATCATATTAAAATCGGCATTCCCCCAATTTAGAACCTTTATTTCCGGTCCATCTTTGTCCTTTTCCATGACTACCTTAAATCTCACCGAATTATGGTCACTGTCACCAAAATGCTCTCCGACTGACACTTCTACCACTTGCCCGGCTACATTCCCTAGAATTAGGTCCAGTACCGAGCAAAGTGCTTGCCCCCTTTTTGTTTTTAAGTTCTACCCATATGGCCTCATTAGAGGAACCTGCTAAGATATCATCCCTCCTTACAGCAGTAATTGACTCCTTGATTAATATTGCGACACCCCCTCCTCTTTTACACCCTCCTCTGTCTCGCCTGAAGATTCTATACCCCGGAATATTGAGCTGCCAGTCCTGCCTCTCTCTCAATCATGTCTCTGTGATAGCAACAATATCATACTCCCATGTGTTCATCAACACCTTCAATTCATCTGCCTTACTTGCAAGAGTCCTTGCATTAAAATAAATGCCATCCAGCCTTGCCATACTCCCTTGTGCCGTTACATATTTGCTCTGCCTTCCAGGCTGACTTGTTTTTTCCTCTATTTGGCTGTGCATCACCCCCTACTATAGCTCCACTCCGTATCCCATCCCCCTGCCAAGTTAGTTTAAACCCCCCCCAACAGTACTAGCAAACCTCCCCGCAAGGATGTTGGTCCCGTTCCGGTTCAGGTGCAACCCGTCCGACTTGTACAGGTCCCACCTTCCCCAGAAGCAGACCCAGTGATCCAGGAAACTAAAGCCCTCCCTCCTGCACCAACTCTTTAGCCACGCATTCATCTGCTCTATCCTCCTATTCCTGTACTCACTAGCACGTGGCACCAGGAGTAATCCAGAGATTACAACCTTTGAGGTCCTGCTTTTTAATCTGCTACCTAGCTCCCTAAATTCTCGTTGCAGGACCTCATCCCTCTTTCTACCTATGTCGTTGGTACCAATGTGAACCACGACCTCTGACTGTTCGCCCTCCCCCTTCAGAATGCCCTGCAGCCGTTCAGTGACATCCTTGACCCTGGCACCAGGGAGGCAACATACCATCCTGGAGTCACGTCTGCGGCCACAGAAACGTCTATCTGTTCCCCTTACGATAGAATCCCCTATCACTATTGCTCTCCCACTCTTTTTCCTCCCCTCCTGTGCAGCTGAGCCACTTGTAGTGCCACGGACTTGGCTCTTGCTGCATTCCCTGAGAAACCATCTCCCCCAGCAGTATCCAAAACGGAGAATCTGTTGGAGAGGGAGATGGACCCAGGGGACTCCTGCACTACCTTCCTAGTTTTTTTTACTCTGTCTGGCGGTCACCCATTTCCTGTCTGGCTGTGCACTGTTTACCTGCGGTGTGACCACTGCATTATTCTCTCAAGTCAAACATCCTTCTCACACTATTCCTAAAAATGTATTTAAACTTCCTTCTGGATCTGTTATTAATATTCAACAAACCAAAACCAGGTTGATCTTTTTAATGTGCTAAGCCATCAAAACAGTTGATAGAATTATAAAAAGAACTATTTCTAGCTATATAAAAGTTTTGAGCATCCATCAAAAGTATTAAAATAAGAAAGGCTGCCATTTCATGCTGAGGTCAATTACAAGTTAATTTCTGCTAGTGAGTGAAGCCTGCAGATTGACCTGGAGTCAGAAATTTACAAGCACCTGCCAATCTATAAGCTTCCCTCATGAACATCAATTAAGCTGTAACTGACCTCAGGACCTATTAGCACTACTTTTCCACAGGATTACCCAAGTAACAGTATTAAAGCAATCGGCAGCTAAACATCACAACAGTATTCCTGACCCGAGCACTGCCACAGGAGATTAGTTAGTACTTAAGTGACACTGGCGTGTCAGACTAGATTTTTGTGCTCAAGTCTCTGGGGACTTGAACTGACAACCTTCTGACTCAGAAGCGAGAGTACTACCAACTAAGTCATGGCTGACACCTGGAAGTAGAATAAAAAGAGAGAAGTTTGGGCAGAGAGTAAAAATGTAAAAAATGCATACCACATGTGTGCTGCAGAATTGTATGTTGATATGTCTTTGGCCCATACTGACCATGTCATCATATGGTTAGCATGGACCAATCTGCAACACGATAGGCGCTCGACAATCCTACATATATTCCTTCTACATGTGTACACTACATTCTTAGACACAAAACTTTTAATATTTATTTCAGCAATTGACCAGCTGGACCTCAAAACAATGGATCAACTCAGTTTGGCTCTTAAACAAAGTGGTAATTTAGAATGTTGTTTGAAAATCAGTTACAGCTGTTGATGGATAACAAAAAGCTGAATCAAACAATTGAATGGCGGTCTTGTTTATTTCTGACAAACATGATGTAATGGTCAGTAGGTATTCCTCCTAAATTTGTGAGGAAGTACAGCACTAAAACGAGCTGTTTTGCAAGCTACGTTGTTTTTCCCCACCTCAACTTCTAACTAAATTAAATGATATTTAAGATCTCATTCATAAACTCAGTGGACAAGTGTAAGATTTTCGTAACTACTCTTTTTACTTAATTTCTTGGCTGCTAACACGACACTACTTTCCACATTTGTAGACTTGTGCAGAATAGGAACAGTAAGCATGGATTTATTTTCATATATAGCAGGCAAAAGCAAATGTAACATACATTTAAAATTATGTCTTATTACTAAAAAGTTATTTGAGGGAAGAGGTTAGCAAAGTCTCATGGAAGGGAGAGCAGTAGTTCCCTGAAATCATAGAACAGATAAGGAACTTGTAAGGAATCATAACTGTGTACCAGAATCCTCTCTCGACCCATTGCTACTGGGCTGTCCTGCATGCAAGAATTTTAGTATTTGCTGCCGATCGAATTGCAATGCAAGTTTCAACTAAATCCCAGAGCCCTCATCCACGCTCAAATCGATATAATTATTTCTATTTGTCCATTTTTGAGGTATCCCCAACTTCTGAGAATAAACAAGAATCCATTGGAAATCTATTACAAGTTCAACTCTCTACCCAAAACATTCTTCGTGCAGTAAGAACCATGCTTCCAGCTTTTCATTTTTCTTGATAGTCAATCCACTCCCCTAATCCACAAACACATTTACAATTCTCACAGATGGTCGAAGGTTGTTTTTGTGACTGGAAGCCTGTGGCCAGTGGGGTACCACAGGGATCGGTGCTGGGTCCCTTGCTGTTTGTGGTCTACATTAACGACTTGGATATGAATGTAAAAGGTATGATCAGTAAGTTCGCGGATGATACAAAAATTGGTAGGGTGGTAAATAGCGAGGAGGGTAGCCTCAGTCTGCAGAACGATATAGATGGGTTGGTCAGATGGGCGGAACAGTGGCAAATGGAATTTAATCCGGAAAAGTGCAAGGTGATGCACTTTGGAGGGACTAACAAGGCAAGGGAATACACAATGAATGGTAAGACCCTAGGCAAGATGGAGGGTCAGAGGGATCTTGGTGTGCAAGTACACAGATCCCTGAAGGCGGCGGAACAGGTGGATAAGGTGGTTAAAAAAGGCATATGGGATACTTGCATTCATTAGCCGAGGCATAGAATATAAGAGCAAGGAGGTTATGATGGAGCTGTATAAAACACTGGTTAGGCCACATCTGGAATACTGTGTGCAGTTCTGGTCGCCACACTACAGGAAGGATGTGATCGCTTTGGAGAGGGTGCAGAGGAGATTCACCAGAATGTTACCCGGGCTGGAGTGCTTCAGCTATGAAGAGAGACTGGGCAGATTGGGTTTGTTTTCCTTGGAGCAGAGGAGGCTGAGGGGGGACATGATTGAGGTGTACAAAATTATGAGGGGCACAAAATTATGAGGGGCATAGATAGGATGGATACTAAGGAGCTTTTTCCCTTAGTAGAGGGGTCTATAACAAGGGGGCATAGATTCAAGGTAAAGGGCGGGAGGTTTAGAAGGGATTTGAGAAAGAACTTTTTCACCCAGAGGGTGGTTGGAGTCTGGAACTCACTGCCTGAATGGGTTGTGGAGGCAGGAACCCTCACAACATTCAAGAAGCATTTGGATGAGCACTTGAAATGCCATAGCATACAAGGCTACGGACCAAATGCTGGAATATGGGATTAGATTAGACAGGGCTTGATGGCCGGCGCGGACACGATGGGCCTCTATCCGTGCTGCATAACTCTATGGGCTGGATTTTGTCTTGGGGTCGGGTTGGGGTCGTGTAATCCGCATTTCGTGTTTCCCCCCCGACTCCAGATTAATGTGGATGCCTGATGCAATTTTCACTTAATTGGGCAATTGAGTTGCAGCATGTGGGAACCCATGAACTAATTAGTGGTTTCAGTCTGGAACCCGCCTCTAATGATGTCATCATTGCTGACTGCCTGCTCTCAGAGATTGTCTGGAATGTGTGTGTGTGTGTGTGTGTGTGAGAGAGAGAGTGAGAGAGTGAGAGAGTGAGAGAGTGAGTGAGGTGAGCAAAGGCCAGGCAGTCTCTGAAGACATTCAATGCAGCAGCATCAGAGGCGACTTTCACACCTGATACTACTACTACCTTCATGAAGTCTCCGTTGTAATAGTGGACTTCCAGCCGATAGTCAGCTATCCATTTGTGCTCCCGCCAGGTTTCACTGGAGTGTTTCACACCAGGCGTGCTTCACATCGGAAAAGGGTTAAACTCGCTACAACGTTTCAAAATAGCATTACAGACCCAATTTAAGGCTTGTCAAGGGCTTTAATGGCCACTCCTGCCTCTTGGAGGCGGGAGTGAGTCGGGAACCCCGCGACTGATTTTGTCAAAATTGCGTGGAGGCGGGATGGGGTCGGAAACCCCGACCCCGCAATTTTAACCCCCCACACGCCTCCAAACCCGACTCCACGGGTCATTCAAAATCCAGCCCTATGACTCTATAAATCCTTTACTGGTAAGAAAACCTTTGATCAGCAATAGCAATATATAAAAAGAAATGAGATCCACCATAAATACTGTTCATGGGAATTCTGGAACCTACAGCAGTTTCTGATGCTTAGTACAGTGCAACACCAGCTTGCATCACTGCATGTAACAAAACTGTTAACTGAAATGACCACTTCAGAAAGTTTGCTTAAGGTGGAAGTAACTTTTTTTTATTCATTCTCACATCCCTAGTTGCCCCGAGAAGGTGGTGGTGGTGCTCCTTCTTCAACCAAATAGGTAGCATATTGATGCAACTGAGTGGCTTGCTAGGTCATTTCAGAGGGAAGTTAAGAGTCATTCACATTGGACTGGATTCACATATAGGTCAGACCGGGTAAGGAAGACAGTTTCCTCCCCTAAAGCATGGGTTCTCAACCTTGATCTGGGGAGCGGGCAGGGAAATGGAGCTGAGCCCAAGATCAGATCAGCCATGATCTCATTAAATAGCGGAGCAGGCTCGAGGGGCCAAGTGGCCTACTCTTGCTCCTATTTCTTATGTTCTTAAGTTCTTATGATGCTTCCCCTGCCCACCATCCCCGTGTTATAAAAATTCCGTAGACCCCCTGTAACACAACACAAGTATTTTTTTCTATATAAAAAAATTAGTTATTCATAGCTCTACTACCCCTTATGTAAAGAAGAATTTATTAAGTCCTAAATTTACATAAACAAAATACTGCAGATGCTGGAAATCTGAAATATAAACAGAAAATGCTGGAAATACTCAGCAGGTCAGGCAGCATCTGTGGAGAGAGAAACAGAGTTAACGTTTCAGGTCTGCCAAAAGGTCAGCCTTGGTTCAAGTCCCGCTCCAGAGACTTGAGCAGAAGATCTAGGCTGACACCCCAGTGCAGTACTGAGGGAGTGCTACACTGTCGGAGGTGCCGTCTTTCAGCTGAGCCGTTAAACCGAGGCCCCGTCTGCTCTCTCAGGTGGGCATAAAAGATCTCACGGCACTATTTCGAAGAGGTGCTGGGGAGTTATCCTCGGTGTCCCGGCCAATATTTATCCCTCAATCAACATCACTAAAAACAGATTATCTGGTCATTATCACATTGCTGTTTATGGGAGCTTGCTGTGTGCAGTTTGGCTGCCGCATTTCCTACATTACAACAGTGACTACACTTCAAAAGTACTTAATTGGCTGCTAAGTGCTTTGGGATGTCCTGAGGTCATGAAAGGTGCTATATATATATATATATGCAAGACTTTCTTTCTTTCCTCCTCCCCATCCCTTTCACAAATAGCTGGCGGTATCTCAAAGGACACGAATGCCCAGACTAGGCGTATTCGTCCATCAGAAAAACACATGGCCATGAATATAACGCTCCGAGTCTGAGGTACAAGGAAAATAGTAATAATGTCTTCAGCTATTTTATTAATTCAAACTGAAGCCACTGAAGGAGAGAGTGACACCGGATCCCGATTTTTACGGCCTTTCCGCAGGCCCAGAGACTGGAAAATTTCTTTCTTTCCTTCTTCCCCCTCCCCCAACCCCACTCCAAGGCCACGTGGTGCACGCGCATTCTCTTCATTGATGGTGCTCTTTTCAAACGCGCAAGCGGCTTCCAACCGACACAGGGCGGCTCTGTACGGTGGGAAAGAAAAGTGTTGAAAGGAAGGCGCTCACAACGCTGGACTAACTCGTGGATTACCTCACCCTCAGCTCAGGCTTTAATTCCCCGGAAGAAAAGTTATAACTTCCACTATTTTATATTAATAGTTAAAAGCAGCGAGTGATTTATGAACGTGGAAGCAATCAGGGCTGGATCAAAAAAAAACTTACCGAGATAAATACTGCTGTAAAAGTCAGTGACATGCAAAGGGACTTGTCTAAGCGTTCAAATGGTGTCCAACACTAAGAACCTGAATTGACTGCCATAAACATCAGTCGTTCCCCCTGTATATTGATGGGACAAACCAACTGGAGGACCCCCTGAAATCTTTTCACGACCCCCCGGATAAGAAACCCTGCCCTAAAAGGACATTAGTGAACCAGTTGGGTTTCCACAAAAATTCGACAGCTTCATATATTTACTGATCAGAGCTTTTGTTTGTTTCCAATATTTTCTTTAAATTTTAAACTGAATTCAAATTCTCAAACTGCCATAGGGGGATGTGAACTCACATTCTCTGGATTATTAGTCTCGCCCTCTGGATTACTAGTCCACTACCGCAACCACTACACTACCATACTTCGTTCTTTCTTCCTCAAATGTTCTTACAATTAGTTATTTACATTATATGATTTTTGTGCCAAAGCCTGCATGGTAGATTTACTGTATTTGTTTAAGATGCAGGCATTTAAATTAAACTTCGCAGGTCGACAAGAACAGGAGTGAATGCATCCTTAACTGGGGTAATCCTTAAAAGAAATGGCAAATTGAAGTAACACAATCCATTAAAAAAAAATGTAATAACACAATGTATAGCGCTCCTTTAGAAATCCTGAGGCTGATACTTATAAATAAAAAAAGGCAAACGTCTCAGCATAGATGAAGCGAAACAAGTAATGCATTCGATACTTATGGCAACTAGAGCCCTACACCCTCTGGCTTGGCAGGAATGCACTTCTGCCCATTACTTACTGCTGTCAACTTTTAAACGCTCATGTTTGGCTTTTAGGACATCTATGTCCGCCTCTTTGTCGGTCAAGAGCTTCTCAAACTTGGTCACAGTGTTTTTGGAAAGTTTGGCAAGTTCAGTGCGATCCAGCAACTGCTGCAACACAGCCGCCATCATGTTACCGTCTGCAACACCCGCCCGTCCGCAAGCGTTATAAGGTGCTTGTTAAACACAGACATGTGACAAGCCGTGCAGCGCCCTTTGGGAGTTATAGTCCTGTGTAGGTTTAGTTTCCTTTCTTTAAACAGAATAAACTACATCTCCCTGCATGCCCAGCAAGTATAGTGCGTGGCGGAGTGCGCACTGCCGGTTTGCTCAGTGTGTCAACAATATTGCAGACGAAGTTTAAAGTAGTGAGTTTTCCAGGTGAATCGCGAGATTGCGAGTTGGGCTGAATTTTCATTACAATTTGCGTGTCTCACAATTAAATCACGAGAGTTGGCATCACTGTATTTACAATTTCCCTGAAGCTGTTGTTGGTGTAGCACTGCACCAGAGAGGTTCTCCTCACCATCTGCTCTCCAATTACCTGTACCTTGAGCAGGTGATCATTGGTGATCATTCATCATGCTATCGACCTGACTGAAAGAGCTTCCTAAGCATCCCTTCTGGACCTAGTATAAACACATTAGCCACTCTCTGTCAACAAACCACTCCCAAACAATACCTTTAGCTCAAAATGTCATGGTTCTATTTCAATGGGAGCACAGAAACTGCACCTCCTATGATGAAGCTCTTGTACAAAGCATTTGTCCAGAGGAGCTGAAAATTCCCATGGCTCAAGTAAAATTTTCAGCTCCGGAACTGAAGCAAAATTCAAGCCTCAGATAACAGAAAGTGGCAGGCAACTGCAAGGGAAGCTTCTAGTATTAAGTCGTTTTATGGGCAACATCAGCCACAAAAAGTCTGCTTTAAGAGTATAAACCAGCTTAGCTTTGAAAAACTTAATGGCATGTCATATTTCAGTAGCTGGCATACAGAGTACGAGTCCTCTGTTACAATCCCTAGGCCCTGCTATTGGTTAACGAGATACTGGGCAGTAAAAGGTACTCTCCAGATCGTAAGGGCCATGTGGTGGACTTCCAGGAGTGACCGATGAGGCTGAACCCAAGAGAATATTTAGCACGAAAACCCAAAAATTGTGCAGTCAGAAAGATAGAGATGGAAACATTGTAACTGTGCCATTAATTTGCTAAATAAAGCCACCTGTTGAATGTTCAATAGTACTTGATTTTTCATAATAAATTTACATTAAAATACAGCAATCTGTCAAGTACAAATGCAGGAGTACAAATGCAGCCGGACTACCACATTTTACCTTTCTGCAGCTACGTGCATGTTTCTTTCAACGGGATGCAAGTACTGTACGTTTTCATTAAAAAAATTATAATTCCATCTGTACATTTCTTTAATCTCCTAAATGCCTGATGTAATCCAGCTATCTGTCCATTTTCTCCAATAACAGCCGGAAATTACTTACTTCCGCAGCTTCTTTTGCTGTCTCACCTGCTTTCTTTGTGCCCCACCATTCAGAATCCCCATCCTGTACTTCTCATTAACACTCAGTAGCACAACGCATATTAGTAGCCAGAAAATAAAATGATCTTGTCAATGTGTAACAGCACAACTTCCCCCTTCCCCACCACCCTCAAAAGGTTAGAACCTTTTCCTTTATAAAAGGGAGCTAGATGAGTTTTGGAGAGTCAAGCACATCCCAAATTATGGAAAATAGGTGAGGGATAGCTGCAGTTACTGATTGGAGATATTGAAGTCTCCTGAGCTTGCTTGATTGGCTCTGGGGGTTGAAAAACAATTTCCCAGAGATTTTGCTCTGCTTTTTTTGTCTCTCTCAGGAGATTGTACGACTGGTTGTTTGGAGGGTGGGGGTGGGTGGCGTGGAGCGGGTGCAGTTGGGATTGGGTTGATGATGCTCGTCGGCTGCACCATGTCTGGATGGACCAGTTAGTCTTTTCCTGTCCTCTTTTGTGTTATCATATGTAAAAAGCTAATTGAATTCATTTTTAATGAATAAAAATGTATGTTTACTAGACAAGAGATTTTTCTTTTTTAAACACAGATGACCTTGAGCGCTAGCTTTGAATCAGATCAAGCCTATGCTACTTGAGGCGGCATGCAGGATAATCTTCAATCATGCTGTGAAACTCAATTGTAAGCAAATCTGTTCACAGAGGGAGGGAGAGAGAGTGAAAATGAAATGGTCGGAACTCCACATCCTGACTGACTGAAACATTTTAAATGCTCATGCAAAGGGAAAGTTAAAAAAAAAGGCATTAGTGAGACCATTATTCTGGAATGCGTGGCACTGCAGAGGGAAAGGAATCTACTCTCTCTCTTCCTTTCTGCAAGCCATTTAGAACCTTTTTAAAAAATACATCGTTCACAGACAAAAAATAAATACATTCTCTTCACTCTTGCTGGGGCCATTTCTCTGCTCGAGTCCCACTCTAATTCTTTGTGACTAGCTTTCTCTGTTTTCCACTCTTTCTTTTGCTCTATTTATCTAGATGTATCTTGGAGTCTGTTGGTCACTCTCATCTAACTGTGTCTTCTCTCTTTTCTGTACGTCTCACACTATTATCTTACATACTTACTCAACTTGTATCTTTTTATTTATTTTAAAGCCAAGGGCACACGCCCAACAGGCCACATGTAGGTAGCATGACTATGGCCCAGGTTTTCCTGTGGACTTGCGCCATTGTAATGTCACATCTACGGCATTAGGGACCCTTGAACGTTGCAAAAGAAACAGGAAATTATGGACTTAAGTAACTTCCTCAGAACTAGTGCCTGGGTTGAGATGCAGGAGGGAAGTGTAGTCTGAGCAATGGTGCTCGTAAATGAGGCTTAGTTACTTGTACCCAGTAATCGGATTGCTCCACGCTGTCGCTATATTAGCGTGGGCCAATGTTTGGATCTGACTGGGCTGTGGTATTACGCGATTAACAGGGACGGTTAGAAGTGCACAATAATTTTAATATAAATTTCTAGTTGGAAGGGTCATACATGGATTTTAAGAAAACAAAAAGCGTGTAACTGATGAAAAAGTTTCTTACTGTAGCAAAAATAAATTATGCGATGGAAATGTACGTAAAGTAACTCGGTGATGAACATGAATATGAGAAGAGCAAACCACAGATACTTGTGTTCACTATTTAAGCAACATTATGAAGGTTTGGTGAGGAAAAAAGCCAGTGTTTGAAGGAAACCATATTTTTCTCAGCTCAGTAATGGCAGAGAAATTTTTTTAAGGAGCGCGAATAGTTGATGGTTTTTGCAATATTTTTCCTCAAGTTAACTATAATAGGCTATTTCTAACTGCTTGTCTGCATACTAAGTCATAACATGATATTTTCACAATATGACACTGGGCTGTAAAATTAACAGTGCATGACATGTTTGCTTGGCAGCTCAACAGTCTGGTCTCTCATTGAAGGAGCCTACAGAAACATCATGTGATATTCTTCCCTGTCATTCAATGAATCTTTCCTATAATTTCCTGACTGAGTTGTTTACAGATTGTAGAAGCCCTTTTAATGTTACAGTTCAGATCCTGGAAGAACTGCACAAATATGACTTTCATGTCACCTCTCCTGTTTCTATCTTTAAAACGGTCACAGGGCTTATCAGGCCAATAGAATCTGAATCGATACATGGAGAATGAATCTTCACATCTGCGGCCTGTCCCAAATCATTACATTTTTTAAGAGAATTTTGCAGTTTAAATGTCCGGTTGTTGAAACAATCACAACAGGGTGGAATATAATTACATGGAGGGAATAAAATCAAAGGGTTTGCTTTAATAGAGATATCTCAAATACACAACTGACTTTTTGACACGTCTTAGAATTGGTGCCGAGACAGCTGTGTGCAATAACCCTATTTACACCATGATGTGCGCATGCAAACGCACTGAATAGCTCAACATCTATTGTTGAGTTTACACTTTAAGATAAACTTGTTCAGTCAGTTTTAGAGAACTCACTTTGAAAAGGACTAATTGCAGTCCAGAAAATACCAGAAGTTCATTGTTGGTATCCTGCAAGCACATGGGATTGTTACATGTACAGGAAATACAACTCCTATAAATGTACAATTCCAAGCTAAGAATCTAAATGTTAACTAAAATGAATCACTATTGTAATTAGTCTCATGTTATATACATGCCCTGTGGAAATGCTTATTGTAGGTCAGTGAAAATGCTGTTTTATAATGGCAGGGATATTATAGTGTTTAATGCACAATCCATTATTAAATAAGGGACTGTTTAAGTCTTGAAATAAATTTTCTCTTAGGCCTTGAAGGAAGTTATCTGCTGCTAAGGCAGAGCTGTGTATAAACTGGCCTGTCCCTTTGGGGCCACAGTCTAACTTTACAGTTCTTTGTTAAACTATCCTATCACTGTCTGCAATTATGACTTTCAACCCAAAGGTGCCTCATCACGTTTTGGGATTTTTGATCACTTCTTCCTCACAAAGGAATTTTGGGATTCAGGTACATTTAAGGGCTATTGCGTCTGCGCTCACTCGGAGGTCGAACTCCAAACCATCGTCAACACCTTCACCGAAGCGTACGAGAGCATGGGCCTTACACTAAACATCCGTAAGACAAAGGTCCTCTACCAACCTGCCCCCGCCACACAGTACTGCCCCCCGATTATCAAAACCCATGACAAGGCCTTGGACAACGTGGACCACTTTCCATACCTCGGGAGCCTACTGTCAACAAGGGCAGACGTCGATGACGAAGTCCAACACCGCCTTCAGTGTGCCAGTGCAGCCTTCGGTCGCCTGAGGAAGAGTGTGTTTGAAGACCAGGACCTCAAACCCGGCACTAAGCTCATGGTCTACAGAGCAGCAGTGATACCCACCCTGCTGTATGTCTCAGAGACATGGACCATGTACAGCAGGCACCTCAAAGCACTGGAGAGGTACCACCAACGCTGCCTCCGCAAGATCCTGCAAATCCATTGGCAGGATAGGTGCACCAACGTCAGTGTTCTTGCTCAGGCCAACATCCCCAGCATCGAAGCTTTGACCATGCTCGATCAGCTCCGATGGACGGGTCACATCGTCCGCATGCCCGATACGAGACTCCCAAAACAAGCGCTCTACTCGGAGCTCCGGCACGGCAAGAGAGCCCCAGGTGGGCAGAGGAAACGCTTCAAGGACACCCTCAAAGCCTCCTTGAAAAAGTGTAACATCCCCACCGACACCTGGGAATCCCTGGCCCAAGACCACACAAAGTGGAGGAGAAGCATCCGGGAAGGCGCCGAACACCTCGAGTCTCTTCGCCGGGAGCAAGCGGAAGCCAAGCGCAGGTAGCGCACGTCAACCCAAGCACCCCACCCACCTGCCCCTTCAACCACCGTCTGCCCCACCTGTGACAGAGACTGCAGGTCCCGCATTGGACTCATCAGTCACCTGCGAACTCATTTTTAATGTGGAAGCAAGTCATCCTCAGTTCCGAGGGACTGCCTAAGAAGAAGAAGAAGAAGATGTTTAACAGAATTAATTCAAATAGGTTTACATAGAAACATAGAAGATAGGAGCAGGAGTAGGCCATTTGGCCCCTCGAGCCTGCTCCGCCATTTAATGAGATCATGGCTGATCATCCAAATTCAGTACCCTGTCCCTGCTTTCTCCCCATAGCCCTTGATCCCTTTAGCCTTAAGAAATATATCTAACTCCTTCTTGAATATATTTAATGAATTGACCTCAATTGCCTTCTGTGGTCACTATTGTAGGTTTAAAAAGAAATGACGTAGGCTGGATCAGCAGAGGTAGTCAACAGGTAGTCTAGCAAGATCTGCTTCCTGAGGTCAGAATTAACAAAAAAGGAGACAAGAATCCATATTCAGGGTCAATCAGATCTAACAAAGGCCGCAAGAAGGCAAGTCTTCGCATGAGGTGTAAATTAAGATGAACAAAAAGCAAAATGAACGAGAATTTGGCAAGAGTGAGAATTAGGACCAAATTTAAAGTAGGAGCAGAGTTGTTTAATTGAAATTATAAGTAGATATAAAATATGAACTGACATTTATCATAAGAATGGTAGCACAGGAAGGGACAGTGATGTGTAGTTCCCATAGAATGTACGAGTTTCAAGTAGCAGACACTGACTTGCATTAAAACCATCTGGAGGGTGTCTCCAAATTAAATTAGATGAGCTCAAAATCTCAGAAACTGAGACCATGTTGGAGACAATCCGACACATCAGGGAGAGAGAAAGGTTTTTGGAACAAGAGTTTCAGAGGGTTATCAGAGTGGAGGAATTTTGTGAGCGCAGGAATCAGTGGAGAGGAGAAATTCACTGGTAGGTATAAGGTAAGTTAGGTAAGTAATCTTAAGATTGGAATTTGGCTTTGTCTTGTAACATAAAAGAAACTGCATGGTCAGTGGCAGTTAGCAGTTAACAGTTATCAGCTGTGAGTGGTTGCTTGAGTAGGTGGTAAAAGCTGTGAGCTAGAAGCTGATTAAGCAGTTGTAGATTGTTTGACTATCAAAAGGTATATAGTTTACAAACGCACAGAGCTGGGAGATTGCAAATGGAGTGAATCGCAAGCAGAGTGGAGGAATTTTGTGAGCGCAGGAATCGGTGGAGAGGAGGAAGGCAGTGGAGACATCTGATTGAAAAGGAGGAGTGGAACAACAGAACTCAAGGTCTCTAAGTTAAGAGACATGAGAGTGGACCTGCAGGAGAGCGAGAGGAGCAGCTGCAGATAAAGGTAGGCCCAAGAGCCTGGAGGGAGCGCGAGTGTCCGGGAGCAAGGTAAGTGGCGTCAGCACATGGGTAGGAGCTGATTAGTGAGTAGTTGGTGATTCTTTTTTAAAAGTCTTTAAGTTTATTTCTGTCAAGTTACTTAATAGTCTTAATTAGAGGCATAGCAGGGCACCTTGGTCCTGTGGAATGCACGTCTTGTGGGGGGACTCCAGGATGCTTCCTGTGTCCTGGACAACTACATGCGCAGAAAGTGTTGTCCGCTGGCGTCACTGTTCTGCATCCATGAGGCTGAGAGCTACGTGGCTAGCACGTTTCCGGAGGTGGTCACCCCGCAGCGTAAGAGTGTGCAGGCAGAGAGGGAATGGGTGACTGTCTGACAGACAAGGAGGGCCAAGCAGGTAGTGCAGGAGTCCCCTGCGTGCATCTTGCTCTCCAACCAGAATACTGGTGAGTGCGATGGTTCCTCTGGGGAGTACAGCCAGAGCCAAGTCCATGGCACCACGGGTGGCTCAGCTGTACCGGGGGGGGAGATCGGGAAAGCAATAATGATAGGAGATTCGATACTAAGGGGAACAGATGGGAGTTTCTGCGGCTGCAGACGTGATTCCAGGATGGTATGTTGCCTCCCTGGTGCCAGAGTCAAAGATGTCACTGAGCGGCTGAAGAACATTGAGGGGAGAGGGTGAACAGCCAGAGGTCGTGGTCCATATTGGTATCAACGACATAAGTGGAAAGAGGGATGAGGTCCTGCAGGCAGGGATAAAAATTGATAAGGAGGAGGTACTAGAAAAGCTGGCTGTACTTAAAGTAGATAAGTCACCAAGACTGGATGGGATGCATCCTAGGATCCTAAGGGAAGTAAAGATGGAAATTGTGGAGGTACTAGCCATAATCTTCCAATCCTCCTTGGATACAGGGCTGGTGCCAGAGGACTGGAGAATTGCAAATGTTACACCCTTGTTCAAAAGAGGTTGTAAGGATAAATCCAGCAACTACAGGCCAGTCAGTTTAACCTCAGGAAGCTTTTAGAAACAATAATCAGGGACAAAGTTAACAGTCACTTGGACAAGTGTGGATTAATTAAGGGAAGCCAGCACGGATTTGTTAAAGGCAAATCGTGTTTAACTAACTTGGTTGAGTTTTTTTTAATGAGGTAACAGAGGGTTGTTGAGGGCAATGTGGTTGATGTGGTGTACATAGACTTCAAAAAGGTGTTTGATAAAGTGTCACATAATAGGCTGGCGAGCAAAGTTGAAGACCATGGAATAAAAGGGACAGTGGCAGCATGGATAGGAAATTGGCTAAGTGACAGTAAAAAGAGTAGTGGTGAACAGTTCTTTTTCGGACTAGAGGAAGGTATACAGTGGTGTTCCCCAGGGGTCGGTACTAGGACCACTGCTTTTCTTGATGTATATTAATGACTTAGATTTGGATGTACAGGGCACAATTTCAAAATTTGCAGATGAGACAAAATTGGAAGTATAGTGAACAGTGAGGAGAATAGTGATAGACTTCAAGAGGACATAGACAGGCTGGTGGAATGGGTGGACACGTGGCAGATGAAATTTAACGCAGAAATGTGCGAAGTGATATATTTTGGTAGAAGAATGAGGAGCAGACATATAAACCAATGGGTACAATTCTAAAGCGGGGGTGGATGAAGAGAGACCTGGAGGTATATGTGCACAACTCGTTGAAGGTGGCAGGGCAGGTTGAGAAAGTGTTTTTAAAAAAAAAAGCATACGGGATCCTTGGCTTCATAAATAGAGGCAGAGTACAAAAGCAAGGAAGTTATGATGAACCTTTATAAAACACTGGTTTGGCCTCAACTGGATTATTGTGTCCAATTCTGGGCACTGCACTTTAGGAAGGATGTGAAGGCCTTAGAGAGGGTGCAGAAAAGATTTACAAGAATAGTTCCAGGGATGAGGGACTTCAGTTACATGGCTAGACTGGAGAAGCTGGGGTTGTTCTCCTTTGAGCAGAGACGGTTGAGAGGAGATTTGATACAAGTGTTTAAAATCGTGAGGGGTCTAGACAGAGTAGATAGAGAGAAACTGTTCCCATTGGTGGAAGGGTCGAGAACCAGAGGACAGAGATTTAAGTAGAGCCAAAAGCAACATGAGGGATAAACATTTTTACGCAGCGAGTGGTCAGGATCTGGAATACACTGCCTGAAAGGGTGGTGGAGGCAGATTCAATCGTGGCTTTCAAAAGGGAATTGGATAAGTACCTGAAGGAAAAAAAATTGCAGGGCTACGGGGAAAGGGTGGGAGAGTGGGAGTAGCTAAAGTGCTCTTGCAGAGAGCCAGCACAGGCTCGACGGGCCGAATGGCCTCCTTCTGTGCTGTAACCATTCTATGATTACCTTGTTGAAAGATATGGAGCTAGAGTAACGGTAGAGGAATGAATGCTGACAATTCACAGATCAGGGAAAGTGATGAGGGACAGGCTAGAGAAGGAACAACCAGAACAATTATCCTCTCCAACACATTTGAACCACTGAGTTTCTGTGGGGAGAATGAGGATTCTGGGCAAGACCATCAAATGGCCTACAATAGCACCAAAATCAGATGGCTCAAGGGAAACAGATCAGCAATACAGTTAGAAATGCAGTAGTAATAGAATACTCAATAGTTGGAAGGATAGACATTATCTTTCGCACTGCGGACCAAGTCTGCTGGATGTATTGTTGCCTCCTAGATGTTAGGATAAGGGACATTTCAGAAAGACTGGAAAAGGTTATAGAAGAAAAGAAAGACTTGCATTTATATAGCGCCTTTCACGACCACCGGACATCTGAAAGCACTTTACAGCCAATGAAGTACTTTTGGAGTGTAGTCACTGTTGTAATGTGGGAAACGCTGTCGTAAGAATGAGCCTTACGCGTGGTGAACTTAAAGTAAGCTTTAATCAACTAAAAAGGTGCTACATACAAAAGAGGTCTTACTCTATGCCTCTCCAGGATCCAACTGGATCAGACCAGTATTTATCCTGGACTAATCACAGGAAGTGATGTAATAAAGTTCAAGTCACAGGAAGCTGTATTGTGTTACCACATCCTCCATTTCGTAGCCGCTGGACGAGGGAGAGCCGCACCCGTTTGGGTTCTCGTAGCGGTAGAGGGCCCCTAGCCCGTTTACCCGCCGCGGGCCGTGGACCAGAGTCCGAGTGATCCAGCCCGCTCTGTGAGGGGTCAGGACGATCCTGACTGTGTACTGGTGCCCGAACGGGTGTCGGGCAGGGCTGTGGCAGATCTGTTTCCGAGTGTATGGTACGGGGTGGATCGTGGCTGCGCGTGCGAGCCCCGACAGGCTCATAGTCAGTCTGCCCCAGGTCGGCACGCTGGAGTGAGGTACCAGCCGGCGTCAGATCCAGATCGTGATGAGAGGCACCTGGCGAGCCCAGAGATGTGCCTGGTACAATATCATCCCCTGGTGTCCCTCTATGTTTCGGCGGGCAGGGAGCCAGATCCCGCAATGACATGGTAGATTCCCGACCGTCAGGATACCGAATATAGGCGTAGGTAGGGTTGACGTCAGTGAGCTCAACCTCATCTACCAGGGGGTCATTCTTAGACGCCCGGACATATCTTCGGAGTAGCACTGGTCCCGGTGCAGTCAGCCACGACGGGAGAGATATCCCATAGGATGAGCGACGCTGAAATCGGAAGAACCGTTCATGAGGCGTCGTATTTGTGGCGGTCGAAAGGAGGGACCGTGTGGAGTGTAATGCGTCTGGAAGTACTGCTTCCCATTGCTGGTTGGGTAGGCCCCGAGATCTCAAAGCCAGACGTACCGCATTCCAGATGATAGCGTTAAAACGCTCGACTTGCCCATTCCTGACCGGATGATAAGGCGTAGTTCTGCTGGCAGCAATACCCCGTTCCGAGAGATAGGCCTTGAGTTCTCCTGACATAAAAGAAGGGCCCCGATCCGAATGAACATAGGATGCCATGCCACAGAAAGCAAATACCTGCTCAAGGCAGCTGATAACCGTGGTCGTCAGCATATTGGGGCAGGGAAAGGCAAACGGAAAACGGGAATACTCATCGACCATGGTCAATAGATAAGTGTTGCGAGTTGAAGAGGGCAACGGCCCCTTAAAATCGATGCTAAGCCGTTGCATTGGCTGGGTCGCATGTATGAGTATACCACCCGAGGGGCGGAAAAACTGAGGTTTCAATTCCGCACAGACTCTGCAGTCCGAACACATCTTCTTTACATCCCCGGTAGAGAATGGGAGATTTCGGGACCGCACGAAGTGTAGCATGCGAGTAACGCCCGGATGACACAACCCATCATGGATGTCTACGAGCGTAGAGGGTGCCATGGCGGAGCAGAATGCTCGTGTGAGGGTATCCGGAGCCACATTCTCCTTGCCAGGTCGATAGTGGATGGTGTAACCAAAAGAGGCCAATTCCAGCCGCCAAAGCTGGATTTTATTATTTTTAATTTTGGTCCGTTTTCGATTATCGAGCATGAAGGCGACCGATCGCTGGTCCGTGATTAAGGTAAAGTGCTGGCGAGCTAGGAGATGAGTCCACTTCCGTACTGCCTCTATGATGGCTGTAGCTTCTTTCTCGACTGGAGGATAATGTAGCTCAGCCCCTTGAAAAGTCCTGGACAAAAATGCCACCGGACGACCTTCCTGATTCAGAGTGGCCGAGATCGCCACCTCCGAGGCATCACACTCAACAACAAAAGGAAGACTCTCATCGATGGAGTGAAGAGCCGCTTTCTCCAACTGTTTTTTCAGGAGGTTAAAGGCTGCAACAGCCGCTGTGTCTAGTGGGAATGTGCTGGCCTTCAGTAGAGGTTGGATTCGGTCCGAGAAGTTAGGAATCCATTTAGCATAGTATGCAAACAGGCCGAGGGCCCGGCGCAAGGAGGCCGGATTCTTAGGTGGCGGGAGTTCTTGGAGTGGGCGAAGCCTTTCAGGGTCAGGTTTAATGATGCCATTGCCCACACAATAGCCAAGGATGTTGATGGTTGGTTGTGACTCAATGGATTTAGCCGCATTTAATGTCAAATTACGGTGCTGGAGTGCATCCCAAAATCGTTGGAGATTGGCGTCATGTTCCCGCTGATTGCGACCTGCGACAGTAATATTGTCCAGATAAGGAAACGTATCCTTCAAGTCTTCCTGTTTGACCAGGTCATCCATTGCTCGCTGGAAGACAGCCACTCCATTAGTGACCCCAAAGGGGAGGCGACGAAATTGATACAGCCGTCCATTGGCTTCAAAGGCCGTATACTGCTTGTCTGAGACCTTCAAGGGTACCTGATGATAGGCACTTTTCAGATCATATGTTGAGAACACCGTGTACTCAGCCAGTTTATTAACCATATCATCGATGCACGGCAATGGGTATGCGTCCAAGTCCGTATATTTATTGATTGGTCTGTGAATAGTCAATGCACAGCCGTTTCTTGTGAGGTTGTAGAGGGTTCTTAACAATAACGACCTGGGCGCGCCATGGCGACGAACAAGGCTCGATGATATCCTCTGCTAAAAGCCGAGAAATCTCAGCTGCAATAAAAGACTGGTCTTCCTGACTGAAACGTCGTGACTTTGTTATAATCGGTTTGCATCGAGGAGGGATACTGGTAAACAGTGAGGGTTCATCCAGTGAAGCTGCTGACAATGCACAGAACGGTAATCGAGGTCGTATATTAGATAGTGAGTTCAGGTTTGGATCCGCCGAACTCAACGGTGAGCTTCTTATGCTGCTTTTGAAAATCTAGCCCTAAGATAAGATCACTACATAAGTCCTTGAGCACCGAAAGCCGGGTGGAGGGATACCTGTGACCATTAAGTGTTATTTCAACCATACAAAAGCCAGAAATTCTGGTATTAAGTGATGACTGAGCCATCGCAATTGCCTGGTCCGATGGGAAAACATGTAGCTTTAACTCTGCAACAATCTGTTCCCTAATGAAACTATCAGTGCTACCTGAGTCAATTAAGGCATCTAAAGTATGTCCATTAATTGATGCTTTTGTAGCTGCATGGAATAGGTTCTGAGGACAAGCAGCTGTAATTGGTGTCGTTGCACAAAGAGTGGCTGAAACTCTAGGTGTGTTTCTTCGAGAGAAAACCCGAGAGGAAGCACGATAGATTTTAGCCGGAACATCTTGATAGGCCCTTACCGGGGCAGTTCGGTAGGACTTAGCTTGATAAGCCCTCGTAGAGGCTCTTGATAGGCAAACCTTTGCAAAATGACCCTTTTTGTTGCAATGACTGCAAAACGCATTGCGAGCAGGGCAGAATTTCCAAGGGTGAAACTCATCACCACAAAAGAAGCATTTCTTAGATTGCCAAGAGGCTGCCACAGTGGGGTCGTCATCCTCTTCTTCATCAGTGAAGTCATCAGATTGATCGTCAGGGATAAAGTCCTCCCTAATAGAGTTCACCTGTGGCCTCTTAAATTGCCTGACTGTAGTTAAGGCAGCAGACCGAGGTCTGGGCACTGTATAAAGGTCTGCATTTCTTTTTGCCAGATCTAGAGAGCAAGCCATGTCATAAGCTCTCTGAAGCTCAAGTGTCTTACTTTCCAGTAGACGCTGGCGTATAAATGGGGAGGCAAGCCCGCAGATGAAAGCATCACGGATCATTTCTTCACGGTACAGCTCAGCTGAGGCCGCCTGAAAGTTACAGTCCATACTAAGTCTGCGAAGCTCTTGGAGGAATTTATCAATGGATTCCTCCGGCCCTTGTTGGGCTGTAGCTAGTAGATGTCTGGCATAGACCTCATTCGGTGTCTTAGTATATAGTCTTTTAAGCGTCCGAATTGCCTCCTCGTAACTGCCCCATTCCTCGACATACTGAAATACATTCGGGGTGACACAGTTGATGAGTATCCGCAATTTTGAGTCATCATCAGCCTTGCAATATTCGAGAAAATTGTCAAACGTGCGATACCAGTGTTTCCACACCTTACCGGCTGCTGGGGTGTTTGGGTCCAAGTCAAGACGCGATGGTTTAAGGATGTTTTCCATGATGGGTGATTCCCTGGATCCTTAGTTCCGAGTTCGTCCAAAAAGTTTGAGTGCGAAGTTTTTCAAAGTTGATTAAATTGTCGTAAGAATGAGCCTTACGCGTGGTGAACTTAAAGTAAGCTTTAATCAACTAAAAAGGTGCTACATACAAAAGAGGTCTGACTCTATGCCTCTCCAGGATCCAACTGGATCAGACCAGTATTTATCCTGGACTAATCACAGGAAGTGATGTAATAAAGTTCAAGTCACAGGAAGCTGTATTGTGTTACCACAAACGCGGCAGCCAATTTGCGCTCAGCAAGCTCCCACAAACAGCAATGTGATAATGACCAGAAACTTTTTTTATGTTATGTTGATTGAGGGAGGAAGGAGACCATGGTCTACATGCAAGCCAATGATATAGGAGCACAAAGGCCTGACTTTCTGTAAAAGGAATTTAGGAAACTGTTTAGGAGCTGTATTTCAAGGGTGGTAATCTGAAGATTACTCCCCCAGCCACATGCTAGAATAAGAACGGATAGGAAGATTGGGGAGTTCAAAACGTGGCTGAAAGGGTGGTGGCAACAAGAGGATTTCCATCTGAACAGGAAGGGACCTAATGTAATGACAAAATGGATAAATAGGGAAATGGAGAGACCTTTAAATTACAGGTAATAAGGAAGTGGGGGAGGTAAAATAAAAGCAATCCGAAAGAGCAGGCAGAAATAGATGAGGTTAATACGGTGTACAAATAAGGAATTTAGAAAGATAGTATGCAAAATTTATAAACAGGGTAGAGGAGGAAAATCAAACCGTCCAAATAGAAGCAGGTAAATAAAAATACTGCTGGAAATCTGAAATAAAACAGAAGAGGGTTCTTTCTTTGCCCCGTAGTGGCTTTTAAACCTCTAACTTCTTCCAGTTGTAATGAAAGGTCATCAATGTGAAATGTTAACTCGGTTTCTCTCTCCAGTGCTGCCTGACCTTCTGAGTGTTTCTAGCATTTACTGTTTTTATTAAACAGGTAAAAGACTGACAAGGAATGAGATGTTAGCTTGAACAAAAACAATAAACTGCAATGCTCAAAGTGTGAGAAATAAACTGGGGAATTAGAAGCAATTATGTCAAAAGGAAGATCTCTATTTGACAGCAGCAACAGAAACTTGGCTGTAAATCGGGCAGGAGTGGAAAATAAACATATCAGGTTATACTATTTTTAGGAGGGACCGACTAGGTAGGAAAAGAGTAGTGGCAAAATTGGTGAAAGAAGGAATCCATGCTATAGAGAGGACTGCTGTACAGAGGTTCTGACAGACTCAATATGGTTACACATAAAGATTAAAAATTGAAAAGCAAAATACTGCAGATACTGAACCTGAAATTTCAGATTTTAAAAGGGATTATACTGTAGACTATGGGAGGGAAATGGGAAGAAGAAATCTTAAACAGTTCAGGGAGAGGAGTAGGAAAAACAAAATTCTATTTCTAGAAGATTTAATTACCCAAAACATTGTTTGGGGTGGGGGCGGGAAGTAAACAGAAAAAGGAATAGAATTCCTAAAATGTGTCCAGGATTCCTCCTTTAAGCATGTGTTTGTTTGCCTACAAGGTGAGAGAAATTGCTAGTTCTAGGTATGAGTAACAAAGTAGATCATGTAGATGAGTTAAATGTGGCTGCACACCTCAGGAGTAGTGGCCATAACATAAGGTAGATACAAATAGAATGGGGGAAAAGTCAGTACTAAAACAGGGGCACCAGAATGGAAGGCGGCAGATTTTAGAAAAATGAGCAATGAGCTAGCTAAGGTGAGGTGGAAAGAGAAATTGGCACACAGGACTGATCATCAACAATAGGACATTTTTAAAAAGGAGATTTCAAACGTGCAGAATAAATATATACAAATAAAAGTGGAGGCTACTTCAGGTTTCAGGATGCTGTGGATAAATAGAGGTTTCCAACCCCATATCCTCCATCACCAAGACTGCTGACTTCCACCTCTGTAACATTGCCTGCCTCCACCCCTGCCTCAGCTCATCCACTGCTGAAACCCTTATCCATGCCTTTGTTACCTCTAGACTTGACTCTTCCAATGCTCTCCTGGCTGGCCTCCCAGCTTGCATCCTCTGTAAACTTAAGCTCATCCAAATCTCTGCTGCCTGTATCCTAACTCGCACCAAGTCACATTCACCATCACCCCTGTGCTCGCTGACCTACATTCTGCAATTTTAAAATTCCCATCCTCGTTTTCAAATCCCTCCATGACTTCACCCCACCCTATCTCTGTAACCTCCTCCAATTCTGGCATCGCAAGCATCCCCAATTTTCATCACTCCACCATTGTCAGCCGTGTCTTCAGCTGCCAACGCCTTAAGCTCTGGAATACCCTCCCATAACCCCTCCATATCTCTCTCCTCCTTTAAGACGCTCCTTAAAACCTACCTCTTCGACCAATCTTTTGGCCACCTGTCCTAATACGGCCTTACATAGCTCTGTCAAATTTTGTTCGATAACTCTCCTGCGAAGCGCCTTAGGACGTTTTACTACGTTAAGGGTGCTATATAAATGCAAGATGTTGTTGGAAACAAACTAAAATTGAAGATCATGGGGCCAAAAGGTATGCTAACAGTTACAAAAATGAGAAAATACGAGTAGGGTATGGAGGGAGTATGAGGAGAAAATCTCAAATATTACAGTAAAGCATTCCACAAATATATCAGTAAAGAGAATTGTAAAACATGAGGTGGGACGTTAGAAAAGGATAAGTGGATATTGCTGGGGTTACTTAACAATACTTCATATTGATGTTTACTGAAAGGGAGGAGGTAAATCCTGAATTGGTTAAAATAAGAGATATTCTAATAAAGGAAAGTATTGGAGAAAAGTTGGTTAAGCTAAAGAAGAACAAAGTGCCAGGATGTGATGGGATGCATTCAAGGATCTGGAGGAAGAAATAGAAATGGTCCTAAAAATTATACTTTGGGATTCTATTACAAATGGATGTGTGCTGGAGGACTGAAGCATGGCTAATGTGACACCCATTTTTAAAAAGGGATATAGAGCTAACCCAGGTAATTACTGGCCAGCTAGTTTAACATCTGGAGGTAGGGAAAATTCTGGAATCTAATAAAAGATGAAATTGCTAAATATTTAGATGAAAAGAAAATAATTAGAAGCAGCAACAGGGATTTCAGGAAAGTAGATTGTGCTGAACAAAACTGATATTCTTTTATCCTGAAGAGGTGAGAGATATAGTGGATGGAGGAAATGCAGTAAGTGTAGTGTATATGGACTTCCAGAAAACTTTTGACAAGGTGCCACACAGGAGACTTTTGAAGAAGCTTAAGGGATCTAGAATTAGTGAAAGGATGAAAACTTGGATTTCAAAACTGGTTAGAAGGAAAGAAACAGTAGAAATGAAGACAGTTTCCCAGAATGGTTGGTTTGAAGTAGGTAGCGATGTCCCACAATGATCTTGATATAGGGTTAGAGGAAGTAGTGTCGCAATTACTAAAATAGGAGGCATAGTAAATAATTGAGGACCAAAAGGAAGCAAGGGGATGTTAAGATGGTGGAATGGGCAAATGAGTAGCAGATGAAATTATTTCCAGTAGTTGAGATCTCTGAAACATGAAGATTAAATCAAGAGATTTAGGACTCAGCAGGAGAAACCTTCTTTGCAGAGGATTGGGAGGCTGTGGAATGGATGACAGGAGAGAGCGGTCAAGGAAGGGTAGAGAGAAAAGAAAAAAGGGGAGAAAAAGTGGAAATAGAAGTGATCGGCTTGGGTCCGGAGCGGCAGCCGAAGCATGCATATGAATGGACATGGAAAAACTTGTTACATAGGCCTGGTCATGTAGCAATTATTGGGATACATATTTCCTGGTAGTAACAGGAAATAGATAGGAGACAATAGGAGGGAGTACAGAGTTAAAGTCAGAAGTCCCGTGGAGGGATAAAGTTGACGCAGGTAGGGTGGAGTCAGCAATGGAGCATCGACAAACTGTTGTCCAAGTTTGGAGACGGGTGTAGTGGGCAATTGCAATCCAGAAGCTATTTGAAGGGTAGCGAATTGGAGGATGGAGGTTCATTCCGTGGGAATGAGGATCCAGGAGATGTGCAGAATCAGTTGCAGAGCTGAAAGATGATGGCGAAGTTGGAGGTCACCATAGATCAGAAGCGGCAGAGAAATGTAACCTACTAGCCAGAAACCAACAAAGCTGAAAAACCACTAGAATGAGTAACCCAGAACAGCAGGGGCAAGGGAGGGCTGTAGATTACCAATGTTACTTTGAAATTTTAGCATAAAACCAAATCAGAGACACAGCAGATGAGTCTTAAGGTGTAGTCCAGTGCAAAAGCGTAGTCTTGATGTCCAGAGAAGTCCAGGAATTGGGAAACCAAATTTAAGAGATCCAGCAGCTCAGAGAAGCAGAGAGCAGGCATTCTTTTTATTGGTTCTGGGACATGGGTGTCGCTGGCAAGGCCAGCATTTATTGGCCAATCCCTAATTGCCCTCGAGAAGGTGGTGGTGGTGAGCTGCCTTCTTGAAACACTGCAGTCCATATGGTGAAGGTACTCCCATAGTGCTGTTAGGGAGGGACTTCCAGGATTTTGACCCAGCGACTATGAAGGAATGGCGATATATTTCCAACTCAGGATGGTGTGCAACTTTGAGGGGAACTTGCAGGTGATGGGGTTCCCATGCCCTTGTCCTTCTAGGTGGTAGAGGTCGTGGGTTTGGGAGGTGCTGCCGAAGAAGCCTTGGCGAGTTGCTGCAGTGCATCTTGTAGATGGTACACACTAGAGCCACGGTGCGCCAGTGGTGGAGGGAGTTAATGTTTGAGGTGGTGGATGAGGTGCCAATCAAGTGGGCTGCTTTGTGCTGGATGATGTCGAGCTTCTTGAGTGTTGTTGGAGCTGCACTCATCCAGGCTAGTGGAGAGTACTCCATCACACTCCTGACTTGTGCCTTGTAGATGGTGGAAAAGCTTTGGGGAGTCAGGAGGTGAGACACTCACCGCAGAATACCCAGCCTCTGACCTGCTCTTGTAGCCACAGTATTTATGTGGCTGGTCCAGTTAAGTTTCTGGTCAATGGTGACCCCGAGGATGTTGATGCTGGGGGATTTGGTGATGGTAATGCCGTTGAATGTCAAGGAGAGGTGGTTAGACTCTCGCTTGTTGGAGATAGATGTTGTGTGGCGCGAATGTTACTTGCCACTTATCGGCCCAAGCCTGAATGTTTTCCATGTCTTGCTGCATTCAGGCATGGACTGCTTCATTATCTGATGACTTGCGAATGGACCTGAAGACTGTGCAGTCATCAGCGAACATCCCCACTTCTGAACTTATGATGGAGGGAAGGTCATTGATGAAACAGCTGAAGATGTTTGGGCTTAGGACACTGCCCTGAGGAACTCCTGGTGTGGAGATGATTGAACTCCAACAACCACAACCATCTTCCTTTGTGCTAGGTATGATTCCAGCCAGTGGAGAGTTTCCCTGATTCCCATTGACTTCAATTTTACAGGGGCTCCTTGATGCCACACTCGGTCAAATGCTGCCTTGATGTCAAGGGCAGTCACTCTCGCCTTACCTGGAATTCAGATGTTTTGGCCATGTTTGGACTAAGGCTGTAATGAGGTCTGGAGCAGAGTGGTCCTGGTAGAACCCAAACTGAGCATCAGTGAGCAGGTTATTGGTGAGTAAGTGTCGCCTGATAGCACTGGCGACGGCACTTTCCATCAGTTTGCTGATTGAGAGTAGACTGATGGGTCGGTAATTGGCTGGATCGGATTTGTCCTGCTTTTTGTGGACAGGACATACCTGGGCAGTTTTCCACACTGTCGGGTAGATGCCACTGTTGTAGCTGTACTGGAACAGCTTGGCTACAGGCCCGGCTAGTTCTGGAGCACAAGTCTTCAGCACGACAGCTGGGATGTTGTCACAGCCCATAGCCTTTGCTGTATCCTGTGTGCTCAGCCATTTCTTTATCATGTGGAGTGAATCGAATTGGCTGAAGACTGGCTTCTGTGATGGTGGGGACCTCATGAGGAGGCGGAGATGGATCATTCACTCGGCACTTCTGGCTGAAGATGACTGCAAACGCTTCAGCCTTGTCTTTGCACTCGACTGCTGGGCTCTGCCATCATTGAGGATGGGGATATTCATGGAGCCTTCTCCTCCCACTAGTTGTTTAATTGTCCACCACCACTCACTACTGGAGGTGGCTGGAATGCAGAGCTTTGATCTGATCCGTTGGTTGTGGGATCGCTTAGCTCTGTCGATAGTATGCTGCTTCTACTGTTTAGCATGCATGTAGTCCTGTGTTGTAGCTTCCCCAGGTTGGCAGCTCATTTTTAGGTATGCTTGGTGCTGCTCCTAGCATGCTCTCCTGCACTCATTGAACCAGGGTTGGTCCTCCGGCTTGATGGTAATGGTACAGAGAGACATGCCAGGCCCTGAGGTTACAGATTGTGGTGGAATACAATTCTGCTGCTGACTGGGTACAGCACCTCATGGATGCCCAGTTTTGAGCTGCTAGATCTATTCTGAATATATCCCATTTAGCACGGTGGTCGTGCCACAAAACACAATGGAGGGTGTCCTCAGTGTGTAGACAGGACTTTGTCTCCACAAGGACTGTGTGGCGATCACTGTTACCGATGCTGTGATGGACAGACGCATCTGTGACAAGTAGATTGGTGAAGACGAGGTCAAGTAGGTTTTTCCCCTCGTGTTGGTTCTCTCTCCACCTGCCACAGGCCCAGTCTGGCAGCTATGTCCTTCAGGACTCTGCCAGTATTGGTGCGACTGAGCTGCTCTTGGTGATGGATATTGAAGTCCCCCACCGAGTATATTCTGTGTCCTTGCTACCTGCAGTGCTTCTTCCAAGTGGTGTTCAACATGGAGTACTGATTCATCAGCTGAGGGAGGGCGGTAGGTGGTAAATCAGCAGGCGGCATGCATGACCTGAAGCCATGAGACTTTATGGGGTCTGGAGTCAATGTTGTGGACTCCCAGGGCCACTCCCTCCCAACTGTATAACACTGTGCCGCCACCACTGGTGGGTCTGTCCTGCCGGTGGGACAAGACATACCCAGAGATGGCGATAGAGGAATCTGGGACATTGGCTGAAAGGTATGATTCTGTGAGTATGATGTCAGGCTGTTGCTTGATTAGAATGTGGGACAGCTCTCCCAATTTTGGCACAAGTCCCCAGATGTTAGTGAGGAGGACTTTGCAGGGTTGACTGGGCTGTGTGTGCAGTTGTCATGTCCAAAGCTGGTGCCTCGGTTGATGCTTGTTTTCCATAGTGGTTTGGTACAACTGAGTGGCTTGCTAGTCCATTTCAGAGGGCAATTAAGAGTCAACCACATTGCTGTGGGACTGGAGTCACATAGGCCAGACCAGATAAGGATGGCAAATTTCCTTCCCTAAAGGACATTGGTGAACCAGATGGGTTTTTACAACATTGATAGTTTCATGGTCACCATTATTGATACTAGCTTTTTATTCCAGATTTATTTAATTGAATTTAAATTCCCCAGCTACCGTGGTGGGTTTGGAACTCACATCTTTGGATCATTAGTCCAGGCCTCTGGATTACTAGTCCAGTAACATAACCACTATGCTACCGTACCCACTAGGGGTGGGGCATGGTAATGGTGGTTTAAAATAGCAGTTAACTTGTAGTTGGGGCTAAAAATGCACCAACTAAATGGAGCCAGAGGAACTTTAACAGTGGAAGCGAGGCGATTCGGGAGAGATGGGCAAAGAATGGCAGTTGATTCCCAAGGATAGAGGTGAAGCAATGAGGTGCTCACCTATGGAACTGCCAGCCTTGCAGCAGCCATTTTCAGCCATCACGAGGTGTTCTAGTTCAATATTGGGCTGTACAGGCACACCACTAAAATGTAAGATATTCAGACACTTATGGGAGAGCTCAGCAAGACTGTACCCGAGAGAATATGCAAGGCAGACACAAAACTTGTCACCCTCATTTTCAAAACAATTTGAAAAAATTAGATACACAAAGGACAAAATAAAAATTCTCTGGTGTTTGAGAGTGTTTCACACATGCCGAGGAAGTTGTTTGACTAATGCCATGCAGTTTTAACCATTTGATGGAAATCTTGAATACACACTCCACAGCAGGAAACGTTAACATTACAAAAATATAACACTAACTGACAGCCACTGTATTAAATGTTACAGTCCAAGTGGCACAACATTAGGACATGAACGAGGCCCAGCTTCAGAAATACTTGGCTTAGCTATAAAAACTGATGTCTCAAGTATGTTCTATTCCATCCACTTCAAAAGCTGCCAGTTTGTCAAAAATCTGAGTTGAGTCAGTAATTTTCAGAAAGTAAATATTTGGCTGGCTACCACAATGTTTAAACAGTATATATTTTTAGTTCAAATATTTAGCTGCAAAACCTGTTGCATTACAAAACAGAAGGGAACCATGAACACAGCAATGGAAAAAAATCTACCTGGAAGATTCTTGCTCATTCCTCCAAGTGAAGCATCCTGCACACAGGTGTGAACCCAGATTCTCTTTGCCAAAAGAAGTCTCCACCCCCAAACGCAAAGTGGAACTTTCAGTTCCCACCGCCCCCCCACCCCCGGGCAGCAGGGAAGTACAAAAATCAAAAAATAAAGGGATATCTCCAAGAAGAGCTGCAATGATGAGATAGAAGAGATTTTTAAATGTGAAGGATGTTTCAATCAAGAATGAAGACAAGTAATCAATTTCTTCATTTTTGCATCGTTGATATACCACATAAAATTTACCTGAACTCCAGTGCCTAACAAGGAGGGAGGCTATTTTAATCAAAACCAAAATGTTAACAGTGGTACAAGGATCACTCCTGGCAGCTGCTTTCCATTTAATCCCAAGTGAGTTTTTAAAAGATTAATCTAAGAGATTGAAATAAACCAAGCATAATGTCTCTTTTTAAAATTTGTTTTATGGGATGTGGGCGTCGCTGGCAAAGCCAGCATTTATTGCCCATCCCTAATTGCCCTTGAAAGTGGTGGTGAGCCACCTTCTTGAACCGCTGCAGTCCCTGTGGTGAAGGTACTTCCACAGTGCTGTTGGGGAGGGAGTTCCAGGATTTTGACCCAGCGACTATGAAGGAACAGCGATATACTTCTAAGTCAGGATGGTGTGTGACTTGGAGGGGAACTTGGAGGTGGTGGTGGTCCCATGCGCCTGCTGCCCTTGTCCTTCTAGGTGGAAGAGGTTGCGGGTTTGGGAGGTGCTGCCGAAGAAGCCTTGGCCAGTTGCTGCAGTGCATCTTGTAGATGGTACACATTGCAGCCACGGTACGACGGTGGTGGAGGAAGTGAATGTTTAAGGTGGTGGATGGGGTGCCAATCAAGCGGGGTGCTTTGTCCTGGATGGTGTCGAGCTTCTTGAGTGTTGTTGAAGCTGCACTCATCCAGGCAAGTGGAGAGTATTCCATCACACTCCTTACTTGTGCCTTGTAGATGGTGGAAAGGCTTTGGGGAGTCAGGACACTCGCCACAGAATACTTAGCCTCTGACCTGCTCTTGTTGCCACAGTATTTGTGGCTGGTCCAGTTAAGTGTCTGATCAATGGTGACCCCCAGGATGTTGATGGTGGGGGATTTGGCGATGGTTATGCCGTTGAATGTCAAGGGGCAGTGGTTAGACTCTCGCTTGTTGGAGATAGTCATTGCCTGGCACTTCTGTGGCGCGAATGTTACCTGCCACTTATCAGCCCAAGCTGAACGTCGTCCAAGTCTTGTTGCAGGTGGGCATGGACTGCTTCATTATCTGAGGAGCTGTGAATGGCGCTGAACACTGCAGTCATCAGCCTTATGTTGGAGGGAAAGTCATTGATGAAACAGCTGAAGATGGTTGGGCCTAGGACACTATCCTGAGGAACTCCTGGGGCTGTGATGATTGACCTTCAACCACCACAACCATCTTCCTTTGTGTGAGGTATGACTCCAGTCAAGGGAGTGTTTTCCCCCCCGCCCCGCCCCCCCCCCCCTGCTCCGATTCCCATTGACTTCAGTTTTACTAGGGCTTCTTGATGCCACACTCGGTCAAATGCTGCCTTGATGTCAAGGGCAGTCACTCTCTCCTCACCTCTGGAATTCAGCTCCTTTTGTCCATGTTTGGACCAAGGCCGTCATGAAGTCGGGAGCCGAGTGGTCCTGGCGGAACCCAAACTGGGCATCAGTGAGCAGGTTACTAGTGAGTAAGTGCCGCTTGATAGCACTGTAGATGACACCTTCCATCACTTTGCTGATGATTGAGAGTAGACTGATGGGACAGTAATTGGCTGGGTTGGATTTGTCCTGCTTTTTGTGGACAGGACATACCTGGGCAGTTTTCCACATTGTCGGATAAATGCCAGTGTTGTAGCTGTACTGGAACAGCTCTTAATCAAACACACAGGTTTCCTGGCTAACACATGGTAACAATGAAGGAAAAAATCAATTTTGCTAATCCTTGTTAGGAATCAATTTTACCTGAAAACCAGTGGCACTTTGTGTCATATGCACAAAATTCACCCCATTTTCAAAAAAGCTTAAGTCCTATAAACATCCACATAAGGTAAACTATGATAAATTTCAATTAGTGCAGAGATGAATGGAAAGCAGAATGACCATCTCCTGTTGCAAATTGAATTACAAAACTACTTCAGGAAGGAAATTGGGATGAAGATTGTTTGCCAATACCAAATAAGAGAGGTCTGTTCAGCAAGCATTTTCTGTAATTCATCATTTGGATGAAACCAAGCTTCCCAAGAAGGCAGTTTTCCATGCGAGGAATTTAAATTCTTAAGAGTCGAAAGGTTTAAAAGCAATACTGCACATTAGCTTATGAAAAACAAAGTTGAGGTCCCAAAGGGGCTTCCAAACCCTTTCATACAACAGGGATCGGGAGGTGCTTTTGCAGAGAGTTGCTCTGTATTAGGTCATAAAGAATCATAATCACAGTCACTCAACCTCTGATTGCTTTCAGCTTCAAGAAGAATCCACATTAAAGATACTCAATGATGTGAAGAGGGGGGGGGGAAGAGGGAAAAAGAGAAAGGGAGAGGGGAAGGAAGTGGAAGCGTGAGAGAAAGGGGGGGGGGAACCTAACTGTTCTCAAAATGGGTGATTTTGGTGCACCTGCTGAAGCTATTTCAATTAAGTGGATCAAGCTAATGCCACAAATTGATCACTGGCACTTCTAAAAGGCCAGCCAGTTAAGAGGCCCATTGTGATGAGGCACTCTGGACACAAATTACTAAAGCACCTGAATCAGGATTATTTTGAAAGGACAAATAGAATAACACTGGTGTTTAGCCAATGCCACCATGACAGAATATACATGACAATTACCGTTCCCAATTTAGTGTGGCATGTTTACTACAAACGGCCAAGTCAAACTAAAACAGTGCAATGAAATCAGGATGTCGTTTTCATGATCAATGAAACAACTAATGTCCAGCGGTGCCCACCAATTGCAGCAGGCTTTAAGCATACCAGTGGACACTGCACAATCTCTTTCTAAGGTCACCCAGGCATGCACAAGATCTCAAGTGGCAAACAGTCGAAGCAACTCTGCCCACAGATCCTAGGGTTCCTGGACCTGTGGCTGGCAGCTTTTAGCCAGGCCCATGAGCAGACCTACCAGGAGCTCTACTGACCTGCTCACCTCCACTGTGAATGGGGCAACAGAAGATGGAGTGTGGGAAATGCAGCCAGAAATGGAGCAGCCCCTTCAGAAAGACTTTCATTTATATAGTGCCTTTCATGACCACCAGACGTCCCAAAGTGCTTAATACCCAATGAAGTACTTTTTGAAGTGTAATCACTGTTGTAATATAGGAAACACGGCAGCCAATTTTCACACAGCAAGCTCCCACAAACATCAATGTGTCAATGATGAGATGATCTGTTTTAGTGATATTGATTGAGGGATAAATATTGGCCAGGACACCAAGGATAACTCCCGTTCTTCAAAATAGTATCATGGGATTTTTTACATACACCTGAGAAAGCAGATGGGGCCTCGGTTTAACGTCTCATCCGAAAGACAGCACAGCTGACAATGCAGCATTCCCTCAGTACTGCACTGGAGTGTCAGCCTAGATTTTTGTGCTCAAGTCTCTGGATTGGAACTTGAACCCACAACCTTCTGACTCAGACAAGAGTGCTACCAAATGAGCCACAGCTGACTGAAAAATGGCTGTAACTTCTGACAGTTTGATTCAAACGTGTGTCTGCACAGCACAATGGATTGGTCCTATGTGACTGTGACCACGGTAAACTATCCTTCCCATCCTCTTGACCTGTCTGCAGCCTGTGAGATGGTTGCCCACAACATCCTCCTCCAACAGCTCTCATCCGTCGTCCAGTTGGGTGCGACTGCACGCGCCTGGTTCCATTCATATCTATCCAGTCGTAGCCAGAGAATCATCTACAATGGTGTCTCTTCCCGCTCCTGCACCATTACTTCTGGAATCCCTGAAGAATCTATCCTCCTATTTTTCATCTACATGCTGCCCCTCGGCGACCATCAGCCAAAAACACAGCGTCAGTTTCCACACGTACGCTGACGACACCCAGCTCTACCTCACCACGACCTCTCTCGACCCTTCCACTGTGTCTGATTTGTCAGACCGTTTTTTCTGACATCCAGTATTGGATGAGTAGAAATTTCCTCCAACTAAATATTGGGAAGACCAAAGTCATTGTCTTCGGTACCCGCCAGAAACTCCGTTCCCTAGCCACTGACTCCATCCCTCTCCCTGGCAACTGTCTGAGGCTAAACCAGACCATTCGCAACTTTGGTGTTGTATTTGACCCTGAGATGTGCTTCCAGCCACACATCCACTCCATTACCAAAACTGCCTACTTCCACCTCTAACATTGCCCGACTTTGCCCATGCCTCAGGTCATCTGCTGCTGAAACCCTCATTCATGCCTTTGTTACTTCTAGACTTGACAATTCCAACACTCCCATCTTACACCCTACATAAACTTGAGCTCATTCCAAAACTTTGCTGCCCATATCCTAACTCTTATAAAGTGCCATTCAACCATCATCCATGTGCTCGCTGACCTACATTGGCTCCTAGTCTGGCAACGCCTCGATTTTAAAATTCTCGTCCGTGTTTTCAAATCTTTCCATGGCCTTGCCCTCCCTATCTGTTGCCCTCCCTATCTGTTAACCTCCTCCAGCCCTATAACTATCCGAGATCTCTGCGCTCCTCCAATTCTGGCATCTTGTGCATCCCCGATTTTAATCGCTCCACTAGTGGCGGCCGTGCCTTCACCTGCCAAGGCCCTAAGCTCTGGAATTCCCTCACTAAACCTCTTCGCCTCTCTCTCCTCCTTTAAGACACTCCTTAAAATCTAACTCTTTGACCAAGCTTTAGGTCATCTGTCCGAATATCTCATGTGGCTCGGTCTCAAATTTTGTTTGATAATGCTTCTGTGAAGCACCTTGGGACGTTTTAACTACGTTAAAAGCTCTATATAAATGCAAGTTGTTGTTCGTCAACCCATCACCTGAACCACTTGACCATCTCAAGGACTATGCAATGGGGAGATTTTAATTTTCTAGGCATTCACTGGTCATCTAGTCTTGAAAGCAGGAACCTGAAAGATTTATAGACACCATAGATAACTGTTTTCTAACACAGCATATTAGCAAGGAAACTAGGGGTAATCGGATACTTGATTTAGTTTTTAGTAGTGATCCTGATGCCACCTCCATGTGGGGGAATACCTGGGCAACAGTGATGCCAATAATATTGGCCTGGAATTTGCGGTTGTAATGACGGCGAAACTGTCAGCGTTCACCGTCATTACTCTGTGAAACTGACAGCAACTTCTAGCGTTCGCACATGTGCAGTTAAACGCGGAAATCCAGAAGTTGTTGTCAGTAATTCCCCGCTCCTCCACAGGGTGCGCTGTTGAAATCCTCGCAGATGGAAATCTTACAAATCACGAAGTGATGAACTTCCATTTTTTACGCTCTAATCTCGCTGTAAAAAAAACACGAAAAAGTTAAGCCTTGTTGAATGAAGTGTAACTGGGTTTTTAACGGTGTACTAAGCCATAATTATTGCTGAACAGCCCCTCTGGCCCTGAAACTAATTTTATATTTATGGAATGTCAAATTACTTCATGATGATACAAATGCTCATAGATTTTTAAAATAACAAAAACATTCTTTTTAAAGTTTGATATTTCAGATTCCACCTTAATCCCATGTGTACATCCCAATCTTTATTTCGCTCTCTCAAAATGATTAAAACGAAGGATAATCAGTGCTTTTTACTTCCTGGTTTGCAGTCTGAGAATTCTTCAATGTGATTGGTTGCTTAGCCTACTTGATAGCATCACTATTGCTGGACGCTGGAGATCCCCTACAGGTGACGCCAGATTGAAATTAATGTTGGGAAAAGTGAAATCCACGTCAGAGATCACTAGATCTTTGTGGGCAGCTTTCTTCCAAGTCAGCGGCGAGCACCACCGCTGACCGCGAAATCCAAGCCATAATATTCAAATTGATCAGACAAACGAAAGTTGCTAATTTAATGCCTGAGCCCACCACCACAGTGAAGATATTCCTCCAGAGTCGCCTCTCAATTTTACAGACTTTATCAATGCACCCTGACTGAAAGATCATGACTGTGTTCTTTGAGAAAATACATCCTTAGCTCTCTGCCACTGTAAAGGCCTAAATGCATTTGAATCCAGGAGACTTTGATAAGATTGAGAAGATTTTTTTTTTAAACAGTGTCAAATACTGGTAACTAAAAACAAATAAAAATGACTGCTATTAAAACTGTAGGTTTTTTTAATGTGGGAAAGACACCAGGGAAGGTCCACTAACATGAAAAAATAACAAAGCCTCACTAAAAGGGGCAAAGGAATAGGAAGGAAAATATCACGGGAGTGACATCATGGACATCCAAACATCTCAAAGGAACATAGTCCCTTATATTCCACCCCACCCCCTTGGTAAACTGGACTCACCCCTATTGAAGATGGAATCTAGAATGAAGAAAAATAAATTTCCACTTCTGATTATTCTTTTCTACCCATCCTTATATGACCCTTGTCAATTATTTTAAAAACAATTAAAACATTACATAGGTAAAATGATTTGTGTAATATGTATAGTATACAGTACTTGGACAAACAAGCATGGAGTTTATTCTTCAGATTTATTCAAAGAACTTACAATAAGCCTTCTGATGGAATGTTGTTTCATTGGAATGTTTTGGCAGTATCAGAAATTCATTAGAAAAGTGCCGATTCAACAGAATGCCAGCACTTACAGTAAACAACTCAAGTTATTTTTCCAGCTGCTGTAGACTTTTAACTCTACCAGTGAGGCTCTACAGTCCATAGTACGAAGTGAAAAATCTGTGGACATTATAATCAGTTGTAATATTCTTTTGTGCCATTCCTGTAGAAAAATCTAGGATCCATGACATTAACCATACTTATGAGCATTAAAGAGCTGTCAAAGAACCCCACTGATACCAATGTGATATCCTACTACTAAATTCCTGTGCGTCATCTCAGCAGCAATGATGGAGTCAAATTAATTCACTTTCACATCCATTATCATCAGTTCTGATCTAGCCTGGTCATCTGTATCGCTTTCTGTGACAAATTATTCTTGACATGGTCTATCCAGCACAGAGGAAAATGGAAATGAAAGTAACTACAGATGCTGAACACAGCAGCAAGAAATACTTTCAGTACCATAACAGTAAAAAGACAGTCAAGAAAGAGTTGCGCACCGTAAAAGATATTAATAATGATGTGGAACTAAGAATTGAGGGAACAATATTGAAATTTGCAGATAACACCAAATTGGGGGGCATGGCAATTATGAAAAGGATTGTGAAAGACAATAGGGAGACATAGAATGACTGGAAGGATGGACAAAAAGGATGGTAGTAGCAGTGCAATGTAGAAAAATATGTAGTATTTGTTGGAAGTAAAAATTGGGAAATGAAATACACCTTAAATGATAAGGAGCAGAAAGAACCTTAGTGTGCATAGAGACACATCATTAAAGAACTCCTCAGTTTTGTATCTAGAGGCACAGAATACAAAAAGCATGTTGAAGGAGTGACCTGACAGAGATTTTGAAGATTATTCAGGGTTAAGATAGAATAGACAGTGATTGATTGCTTCTAGTAGTTGGTGAGTTGCCAAAGAAAAGGCACAAATTTAAGATCACTTATATTTCCGGGTTTTTCCACTAGATACTTCCTAGGGTTCAGAGTCCTCTATAAACCAGCATATGTTTTACATGCCCAAATCCAAGGTAAATGTAGCTAAACCCAGAGTCCAACGGCGAACCCTTGTCACAGTACTCTAGCAAATCCATTGGCAGGATAGGCGCAACGTCAGTGTTCTCGCTCAGGCCAGCATCGAAGCTTTGACCACGCTCGATCAGCTCCAATGGATGGGCCACATCTTCCGCATGCCTGATACGAGACTCCCAAAGCAAGCGCTCTACTCGAGCTGCGGCACGGCAAGAGATCCCAAGGTGGGCAGAGGAAACGTTTCAAGGACACCCTCAAAGCCTCCTTGAAAAAGTGCAACATCCCCACCGACACCTGGGAATCCCTGGCCCAAGACCGCACAAAGTGGAGGAGAAGCATCCGGCAAGGCGCCGAACACCTCGAGTCTCTTCGTCGGAAGCCAAGCGCAAACAGCGGAAGGAGCGCACATCAACCCAAACACCCCACCCACCCACCCCTTCAACCACCGTCTGCCCCACCTGTGACAGAGACTGCAGGTCCCGCATTGGACTCATCAGTCACCTGAGAACTCATTTTTAGTGTGGAAGCAAGTCATCCTCGGTTCCGAGGGACTGCCTAAGAGGAGAAGACGATTCTAGCTTACTGAAACGTAGTACATGTCACCATGTGATCTCATCTTCAGTAGGCAGAATATACACTCTTATTAGAAAAAATGTTAGGTTATAAACTACTTTATACATTTATTGAACATTAAAGCAGGTAAATGAACACTGCTCAGCACAAACAATATTTACAGTAATTACAAACATTACTAACCTCCTTGGAATCTAAAGCAAGGCACTTCCCTGCTCTATCTTTCAAAATAACACTGACCCTTGAAACCAGCTCCCTTTACTTCATACATACATGTCTGTGTGCTACCATGGAGTTGGTTTGATTGTGAAATTCTCTACCACAAACCCCTGTTGCAGAGTCCATAAATTATTTTAAAAAGGGGACTGATAAAGACGTGCAGAGCAAGCAGAAGAGTAGGATTAGACCGAGTGGCTCATATGGAGAAAAACAGTTTCTGTGCTGTAATAGTCGATGATTCTATGGGAATGAACCAGAAGACAGAGTAGGTTTTCTAAATGAATGCTTCCTTAAAATATTCATTAGAGGAGACTATAGCAACATGCCCTACTGTGATGAAAGTAATCCTTGTAGATTTAAGGCTTTGACATTAATGACATGGAGGTCCTGCACAGGCCCAATGGGTTAAATGTGATCAAATCCCAAGGAATTATAATTTCTATTCTAAGCTATTAATAGAGACTAGGGAAGTAACTTATGAAGCACTAATGATTTCTTAACTACTAGGATCCTCCTTCTTAGGGATAGAAACCTGTGGTCTGGAACACCGAGGGTATGCATGCCTCTAACAACCATATTTCCTGACCTGAGAGGTGGCACTTGGTATTGATCTCCAAGAGCAATGTCATTCCCTGCCCTGCAGACCTGGCGCTGCATTTACAGAACTATGGTCAATGAGCTCTTTGAGGATAGTGAGGGTCTATTTTGTAGTCAGGAGAATAGTGGTAAAGCACTCACACATTTTATGTGAGTTGTGCTGCTCATGTGGAGCTCTGGTTCCTGTTGTCCATCAAGCAAGGACTCAAACCCACATTTGTCAACAGTTTAAATTATTAACTAGTGACTATCCTCTCTGGGGTGGGGAGGTAGGGTAGGCAGGGTATCTGGGGATGAAGTGCCTCCAAATTGCCAAGCCTGTTGATGGAAGATCAGATCAAGGCAACGTTCTATAGCAGGCTTCGCATGCATGTAATATTTCAGGGTACTGCTGATGAAAGACCACCTACCTGGGTCAACAGTGGGATCTAGAGTGGTAACCCATCACTGGGAGTTAGGATTCTTCCGACTTGGCTCCAGATAACACTGCAAACCAGTGCCCGAATGCAGAGGATTCCAAGCTTTTATCTTTATAGGTGCCTATCATGAAGCCTGGAGGGCCACTTACAGTTTAAAAAGCATGCTGCCATTAATTTGCATTTATCTCAAACTAACAGATTTTGGTTTTCTGATTTAGGATTTATCTGGCAATGAATTAACAAAGCTCAATACAGCCCCTTTTCCATATCTCCAGAATCAAAATTAAACTGGACAAGCCACTATTTAAGAAATGGAGGTCCAAATAGCACTGAGGTACCTGGGCTTCAAGAGCCAGAATGCCTGAGTTCAGAGGCCGCAATTTGAATACCCTTGCTCTAAAGGGTATGGTGGTCCTGTCTAAACAAGTAGTCTATAAAATCTGATTAGTAAGATTTCACCTGAATTCCACATAGTGCTAAACTGCTTTCTCCAAAATGTGTTGTATCGCATGCTGTTTGTGACATGCTTAAAAGGAAATAATATACTCTGAATTGTCACATAAGAGATAAACGTTGCAAGAAGATACATCATTGCACACTTCTCATTAACATGTCTTGTGCTTTTTCCCCCTAGTTCTCAGTTCACATAGATGCTGTAAATTCTGTTGCAGAAATAAAGCCATTCACACTTGTTGCAACTTCATTATTGTAATATTAATTCTCTACTGAAATGAACATAAGACTTTTTTTTAAAATAAACCTTCCCTTCTTTAGGCTATTTTAGATCTAGTATTGTGCAATGAGACAGGGTTAATTAGTGAAGTAGTAAAGGAGCCTCTGGGCAGCAGTGATCATAATATGATAGAATTTTATGTTGAGTTTGAGAGTGATTTAGTTAAGTCCGAAACTAGGGTCTTAAATCTGAACAAAGCAAACTACATAGGTATGAGAGATGAGTTGGCTAAGGTAGGTTGGGGAAATTAAAGTGTATTAAAAGATATGACGGTAGTTAAGCAAAGTCAAACATTTATATAAATAATTCATAATTCGCAACAAATATACATTCCTTTAAGAAAACCCCATGGGAAAAATGGTCCAACCGTGGCTAACAAGAGATGTTAAAGATAGTATTAGATTAAAGGAAGAGGCATATAAATGTTACCAAAAAGAGCAGCAAGCCTAAGGATTGAGAGGATTTTAGAATTCAGCAAAGGAGGACCAAGAAAATGATAGAGAGAAAATAGAATGAGAGTAAACTAGCAAGAGACATAAAACAGATTCTAAAAGCTTCGATAGGTATGTAAAAAGGAAGAGATTAGCAAAAGTAAACATGGGTCCCTTACAGGCAGAGACAGGAGAAATTATAATAGGGAATAAGGAAATGGCAGACATTAAACAAATACTTCGCAACTGTCTTCATAGAAGACAAAAAAAATTATTCCGGAAATAATGGGGAATCAAGGTCCAGTGAGAATGAGGAACTTTAAGAAATTAGTATTAGTAAAGAAGTAGTACTGGAGAAATTAATGAGAATAAAAGGCGACAGATCCCCTGGGCCTGATGGTCTACATCTTAGGGTTCTAAAAGAGGTGGCAGCAGAGATAGTAGATGCATGGTTTTGATCTTCCAGAATAGAGTTTTTTGAGGTTGTAACTAGCAGGGTAGATAAGGGAGAACCAGTGGATGTAGTGTATTTGGATTTTCAGACCGCATTCGATAAGGTGCAACACAAGAAGTTATTACTCAAGATTAGACCTCATGGGATTGGGGGTAATATACTAGCACGGATTGAGGATTGGTTAACCGACAGAAAACAGAGTAGGAATAAATGGGTCATTTTCGGGTTGGCAGGCTATAACTAGTGGGATACCACAAGGATCAGTGCTTGGGCCTCAGCTATTTACAATCTATATCAATGACTTAGATGAGGGGACCGAGTGTATTGTATCCAAGTTTACTGATGATACAAAGGTAGGTGGGAAAGTAAGTTGTGAGGAGGCTGCAAAGGGATAGAGACAGGTTAACTGAGTGGGCAAGAACATGGCAGATGGAATATAATGTGGAGAAATATGAAGTTATCCACTTTGGTAGGAAAAAGAGAAAAGCAGAATATTTTTTAAATGGTGAGAGATTGGGAAATGTTAATATTCAGAGGGACCTGGGTGTCCTTGTACACAAATCACAAAGTTAACATGCAGGTACAGCAAACAATTTGGAAAGCAAATGGCATGTTAGCCTTTATTACAAAAGGATTGGAGTAAAAGAGGAAAGTCGTCTTACTGCAATTATACAGGGCCTTGGTGAGACCACACCTAAAGTGCTGTGTACAGTTTTGGTCTCCTTACCCAAGGAAGGATATACTTGCCTTAGAGGGAGTGCAATGAATGTTCACCAGACTGATTCCTGGGATGGGGGAATGTCTTATGAAAGAAAGACTTGCATTTATATAGCGCCTTTCATGACCACCGACATCCCAAAGCGTTTTACAGCCAATTAAATACTTTTTGAAGTGTAGTCACTGTTGTAATTTAGGAAACACGGCAGCAAATTTGCACTCAACAAGCTCCCACAAACAGCAATGTGATAATGACCAGATAATCTATTTTTGTTATGTTGATTGTGGGATAAATATTGGCCAGGACACCAGGGATAACTCCCCTGCTACTCTTCGAAATAGTGCCATGGGATCTTTCACGTGCACCTGAGAGCGCAGACGGGGCCACGGTTTAACGTCTCATCCAAAAGACGGCACAGACGACAGTGCAGCATTTCCTCAGTACTGCTCTGGAGTGTCAGCCTAGATTTTTGTGCTCAAGTCTCTGGAGCTTGAATCCACAACCTTCTGACTCAGAGGAGAGGATGCTACCAACTGAGCCACTGGCTGACACTATGAGGAGAGATTGAGGAGACTAGTTCCATATTCTCTAGAATTTAGAAGAACGAGAGGTAATCTCATTGAACCATATAAAATTCTTACAGGGCTTGACAGGGTAGATGCTGGGAGGATATTTCCCTGGTTGGAGAGTCTAGAACTAGGGGTCACAGTCTCAGAATAAGGGGTTGGCCATTTAGGATTGAGATGAGGAGAAATTTCTTCACTCAGAGGGCGGTGAATCTTTGGAATTCTCTACCCCAGAGGGCTGTGAATGCTCAGTCGTTGAGTATATTCAAGACAGAGATCGATAGATTTTTGGATATTAAGGGAATCAAGGGATATGGGGATAATGCAGGAAGGTGGAGTTGAGGTAGAAGATCAGCCATGATGTTATTGAATGACTGGGCAGACTCGAAGGGCTGAATGGCCTACTCCTGCTCCTTTTTCTTATGTTCTTCCTACACTCTCCCGCCTAGTATTTCAACTTTGTTATTTTCTGAATAGCATGCCCTTTTCATCTAATTTTCTCCTATCCACAGTGAGGATCAATCTATATAATTAAAAGCTGTGTGTGGCATGCTGCAGAGGCACACGTCAAGGGAGGCAAAGCTTTGTAGGGCAAAAAAAACAAGGTTCAAATAACCACCATCTGTTAAGGTAACCATGCTGATTGGTTTAGAAAACCAACTGACTAAATACAAACCAAGCATAAACTTGTTCCATGCACTAGACAAGTACTAATCAACAACCAGCTCCACAGAATCAACCAAACCACTTTATTAACACCCTCCCTGCAAATTAGTATTATGTACTGCGTTAGTATTCATGTGCTGCATACTTGACCAAATGGTTCAAACAATTTTTCTCCAACTGCTTTTGGCAGCCATATTTTTAAGCCACTGACTATAAACATCTAAACATGAAATTGGTAACATAATAAACAATAACTTGCATTTACATAGTGCTTTTAAAGTACAAAAATATCCCACGGTGCTTCACAGATGAGGAAAGGGAACAGAGCTCCAGCCTTTGAGACACAGTTAGGAAAGGTGACTGAAAACTTGGTTGAAGAGATTTTTTTGAAAAGCAGTGAGGGAGGTAAAGAGTTAGGAGTTTAGAGAGGGTTTTCTAGAGAGATGGGTTTCTTCTGCCTGGGGTTGGGGTGAAAAGATGTAAAGGGAAACAAATCAATAGACCCTGCTTCCCGAGGGGGGAAGACCACAAGAAAATCAATCACCTTCCCTCTTTTTAATTTTTTTAACTAGAATTTGACTTACCAATGGTTCAGCCATCACAACTTCAATCTTTTTTTCAGCCTGAACTGTGAATTCTGCAAAGAGGCTCTTAATAACATACTCCCCAGGTTTGATGTCCGGGTCAATGGTAATGTTTGACATGGTGACACTCTTCTTTTCCCAGGTGGGATTACTACCTGGAGAAATACGCCGCCTGGTTACAGTGCTAACAGGTGCTGATGCTGCATGAAAACACAAAGAAAGAGAATTATTTATGATGGGTGGCCAGCAGGAAATGAGCAATGCAGTATTGTGAGCTTCTTAGAACTAGGACAACAGAAGATTATACCAATCAGCAAATTAACTTACATTTCTACAGAATTCTGAACAAAGAATAACATCTCATTTAGAAAACAAAAAAAAGGCAGACATTGAGCATGAGGGGAAAAAAAGTGTCATTTGGAGCGGAGGGCATGAAGGCACAATTAAAACAGTACGGCTTTTTAAGTGCTTTTGACAGCAAGATGAATAGATTTTGAAACCGAATTCCAGAGACCAAGGACAAAACGGCTGAAAGAATGGCATAGATAGTGGCATGCAGGGAGCAGGGAACAAGTTAATAATCCAATGACAAGGGAGTGGAGTATGTGTGGGATTGTATGGTTGTAAATCAATCAGGTAGAGTGGAGCAAGGCATGGAGGATTTTGAAGTGAGCACGAGGATCTTAAATCATTTGCTGGGGCACAGTGAGGCTTGGCAAGTATGGAAGTAATGGGTGTGTGGGTCTTTGCATGGGGGAGAACATAGGCTGCTGAATGAGTTGAATTTGTCGAGCCAATGATGCCAGTAAGCAGAAGGTTGAAGAAGTCAAGTCTTGAAGTGATAAAGATGCAATTTGGATTTCACAGCAGTGAGGGAGAGACTGCGGTGAAGGCAGGAAATGTTCTAGAGGTGAAAGGAAGGAATCTTGGTAACAGATTGATGTGAGAAAGGAAGCTCAGCTTGGGATTAGAGAGGACACCAAGGTTCAGCAAATCAAGAATTAGCCTTAGAGGAAAAAAGACCAGATGAGGCCAAGACAGCTATGCAGATGGCCTCCATTTTGGATACAAGTAAATTCATGAGCTTTTTTCATTTAGTATCAACAGTGGGAAGAAAGAGTGTGGAAGCGAGTGTTTACGATGGAGGAAACAAGTTTGGAGTTGTTATTACCCTCCAGGATGAACTTGGAATAGGGGGATTGTGTGTGGAAAGGGTGCAATATAATTGCTCAAAGCCAAATCTGGCACGGGTCAGTCAGGATGGTTGTACACCATTTCTAATCTACAAATTTGAGAACATGTCAACAAGACTGGACCAGTGGGGGCAGTGAGCGTGCGATACCATCCAGGATCTGGTGGGAACGAGAGTCAGAAGTGGAAGTAAGACAGTTTTAGAGCAATTCTATTAATATGACCATATGTGGCACTTCTAAGGGGATTAGGGCAGAGTATTTTGCAGTAGCAAAGGGAGGTAGTAGAAAGGTTTGGGGAAATCAGAAGGATGTGTAGGAGGAAGAGATTGGAGAATCTCCCATCAGTCACAGAGACCTTCAATGAAGTGAGGTCTTGAGGAAGACAAGAATGTCACGGAAATCAGAAATGGATGAGGATGAGCTCACGCAAAGATTATAATTGCCAAGGATGAAGAGTTGCTTAGGGCAAAAACAGAGAAGACTGGAGAAAGAGGAATTGCAAGTCCAATATCCAAAATATAGGTTATAAAACAAAGTCACAGGTACAAAATTGGAACTGTTACAACAAATCAGGCTGATTTATATCCACAATATATCTAGGAGACTTGTTTAAGTTTTCCCCCCTTTTCTGTTTTACTGATTTTACCTGCCGCCCCCCCCCCCACCCCCCACTTTCCAGTCCAGGTATTACTGTTTCTTTTAGGTGGGATGGGCAATAAATGCTGGCCTTGCCAGCGACGCCCACATCCCATGAATTAATTAAAAAAAATTAATACTGCAGTACCTAAAGTTAAGTATATTTCAGAAGAATCCATGGAAAGACTCCATTGGTTGACTACTGTAAAGACACTACCTTCTTGGCCATGAAAAAGTGGTAAGCACCCATGTCTATAGAATTAAGTTATAGGGCCAAAACAGAATCCTGCACCTTCTCAAACTGCTCGTTAAATTTCTCATGCATTAATCAGCATTCTGCTATTCTAGTACAAACAACACTTAGAAGTTTATTTTAATCAATTTAATAGTACAGTGTAGCAGCAACAACAACTTGTATTTATATAGCGCCTTTAACGTAGTAAAACATCTCAAGGTGCTTCACAGGAGCGTTATCAAACAAAATTTGACACTGAGCCACATAAGATGATGTTATGGCAGTTAGGGCAGGTGACCAAAAGCTTGGTCAAAGAGGTAGGTTTTAAGGAGCGTCTTAAAGGAGGAAAGAGAGGTAGCGAGGCGGAGAGGTTTAGGGAGGGAATTCCGGAGCTTCGGGCCTCGGCAGTTGAAGGCACGGCCACCAATGGTGGAGCGATTATAATTGGGGATGCTCAAGAGGTCAGAATTAGAGGAGCGCAGATATCTCGGGGGTGGGGGGTGGGGGTTGTGGGGCTGGAGGAGATTACAGAGATAGGGAGAGTTGAGGCCATGGAGGGACTTGAAAACAAGGATGAGAATTTTAAAATCGAGGCGCTGGTTAACCAGGGGCCAATGTAGGTCAGCGAGCACAGGTGTGATGGGTGAATGGGACTTGGTGCAAGTTAGGACATGGGCAGCAGAGTTTTGGATGACTTCGAGTTTACGGAGGGTAGAATGTGGGAGGCCACCCAGGAGTGCGTTGGAATAGTCAAGTCTAGAGGTAACAAAGGCATGGATGAGGGTGTCAACAGCAGATGAGATGAGGCAGGGGTAGAGACGGGCGATGTTCCGGAGGTGGAAATAGGCGGTCTTAGTGATGGCGCAGATATGTGGTTGGAAGCTCATTTCGGGGTCAAATATGACACCAAGGTTGTGAACAGTCTGGTTCAGCCTCAGACAGTTGTCAGGGAGAGGGATGGAGTCGGTGGCTAAGGAACGGAGTTTGTGGTGGGGCCGAAGACAATGGCTTCGGTCTTCCCACTATTTAGTTGGAGTAAATTTCTGCTCCTCCAGTACTGGATGTAGCACATACTAAAGCCAGTTCAAATCAACTCCGAATTAACCATTCACCTGAGAAGCCGAGTGCCTCAGTAATGCAGTGCCAGTGATAGAGGCTGACTAACAGGATTACATGTAGTTACTAGCCATCGCTCAGGCTGGAAGATATCATTGGCCCAGATTTTGCAGTAAAAATAACGGTGAGGCTATCAGCGCTCACTGTTATTAAAGTGTAAATTGGACAGCAACTTCCAGCGACGCACATGCACAGTTAAACACTAAAATTAGGAGTTTGCTGTCTGAGTTGCGGTGCTCCTGCAGAAGCTTCGCTACACCGGTATCTCGCCAAGAGACTCAGCATTGAAACACATGCAACTGCGTGATGTTGGGGTACTTACATGATAGACACCCACTAAACACGCCAGAAAAAGTTAGGGTTTGTCCATTCCAGTCTAAGTGAATTTTTAATGCATGATAAGTCTGAATTACTGCCAAACAACCTCTGGCACTAAAAAATAACTTTTACAAGTGTGGAGTCTCATTCCTTCAGATTTTAACACTACAATTTTAGTTTAACTATACGCAAATAATTTTGGTTTGTTCATTTTGCATATTTGCTCTACCATTAGTGCATTTGTAGTAAAGTTACATTAAATGCATCAACTTTATTTAAAAATGCTCACAGTAAAGGAAAGCACGAGTGTGGACTGCTTCTGACTCCAAAGCATTAGCTCCCCAAATTCTCAGCTTGCAGCTTTCAAATCCTCCGTTGAATATTCTGGAACCTGCACTTAAACTTATAGCTCTCTTATTTGTAGTACAGAGCAAAACTGGAACCTGAATATCCACTTCAGGAGACAAGCTATCCGCCCTTTAATGTCTAAATCGGAGAACTGGCCTACATATAGAGCACCATCCCCTTAATGGAATCAGTGAGGGTAGAATGTTTTGATTCCCTTAAGCAGAACAATCCTAGATATCCCCAAAAGTATGTACAGAATAAGTCAGTCAGTTCTCAGTGCTTGCTCCCAGTGTCAAGAGTTCTTAAATTACATCTCAGGATAGAATGCTGATTAGTTTCACTGATTCCTTCAAATGGAATCTTGCAATTCCCATAAAACTGAAAAAAAATATATAAGTGGAATAAATTGGTTTTTTCTTGCAATTCCAGGGATAATTTTCTTAATCGCGTCCCTTAAACAGACTTCAATGCAGTAGCTTTACAACATAATTTTAGAAGGTAAATGCTCTCAATGTAAGCACTCATTTTGACTTTTATTCTTTTATGGTTGGAGAATATCATAACTATTTCATCTATTCTTCACATTTATGTATTCCACTTTATGGTGCTCAAAATCTAAAGTTTGTACAATAAAATATATACAGCACGTATGTTTTAAAAATAGGCAATTCTTGCTACTCTTTCAAAATTAAATGAGCAAATGGCTTCTGAAAAATACTAATCCACTTGATGCTTCTCAGAACTCATTAACTGAGCGGTCACCTTGACAATTTACAATAATCTATCATTTTTGGTAATTAGAGTAATATACAGTGAACATATAGGTCTTTCATGTAAATTGTATGACAATTTTCAATCATAACACTTAGTGGAGCAGGAAATGTCTGTCCAGTGATTAGATGGTTGCTAGGAGCAGCACATAGTGTTTTGGCAAATTAAGGGAATAGTAAAACAACGTAATTGGCTCATAAGCAGTTCACGAGTTCAAAAGGCAATGTTTTCAGTGCCACAGAAGATTAACAGATTCTCACACCCACAGGCAGTACCAGGCAATTCATTGTGCATTTGGCTAACGTTTTCTTCCCATAGTTAACTCGGCGACTGTTACATCAATTTCACAGTTACCATAACTTCAGTACAATTTTTTCCAATTTTCTCATACTTATGTAGAGTTTCATAAGCAGCTCTTGAACCACTTTAATCTGAGCAGGGTTAGTAGTGCTGGTGTCTGCTGATTTTTCTTTCTGGCCATTAGGTTACTTAGATCCTGCCAGTTTGAATTTTTTCACCTGGCAGTGGCTGATAAGTGGCAGGTAACATTCGCACCACAGAAGTGCCAGGCAATGACCATCTCCAACAAGAAGTATATCGCCGATCCTTCATCGTCGCTGGGTCAAAATCCTGGAACTCCCTACCTAACTTCAACACAAGGACTGCAGTGGTTCAAGGCGACGGCTCACCACCACCTTCTCAAGGGCAATTAGGGATGGGCAATAAATGCTGGCCTTACCAGCGTCGCTCACATCCCATAAACGAATAAAAAAAAAGGATTGAACGTGCATGATGAAAAGGAAACTATTTGAGCCTGGAAACTGTTAAAGTGGCAGAGGGCGTCGGAAGAGTCACAGATGTAGGTGGGAAGAGACTAGACGAGTCCTCAGCCTCCTACACTGTTCCAATGAAGGAACAGCAACTCATCTTTCGATTAGGCACTTTATAGCCTTCGGGACTCAACATGGAGTTCAACAATTTCAAATCATAATCACTGCCTCCATTCTCATTTTTGTCCACCCCAGTCCAACGCCGGCATCTCCACATCATGACCTCCATTTTTTTGGACAGTAGTGGTTGGTAATGATTCTGCTATTCCCATTTACACCTCCTCTAGACCCATTTTTTGCTTCTTTACTTGTTCCAGTTCCATCCCCTTTTTCCTTGCACCATCATCTCTTTTGTCATTTAATCTCTCCTGCCTTCCACCCTATCACAGACCTTCCCTTTTGTTCTTTCCTCTCCCTGCCTCGGTACCTGCTTAAAACCTGTTACATGTCTAACTTTTTCTAGTTTTGATGAAAGGTCATCAACCTGAAACGTTAACTTTGTTTCTCTCTCCACAGATGCTGCCTAACCTGCCGAGTATTTCCAGCATTTTCTGTTTTTCTATATAAAAAAAGCACATTTCTCTTAAATGTTTACGTTCTAAAATTAGGTTCTTTTATAGAATGACATAATTGTAAAATAGTCAGTTACAAAAAAGTAGCTCTCTGTAATCTATGAAAAGTTAATGATGTATATGGGTAGTTTGCCATAGATTTTGTCCTGGCACACAACACATTTCTACATAACATGATTCTAAAATATTTCTGTCCAAATTTTACTTCTAGATTTAAAAAATTGTGTACTATGACACAATTATCTGAAGAATACTGGAGTACTAAGACACTCAACTAAAGTAAATTTGCAAACAGTGGACAAACGGCACGTGATGAAACCTCCAAGAATACGTCCAACCAGAGTTGGCAACCTATGCATGACCCAAGTGGCCATTCTTAATGTAAGCCTAGACAGTAAATATTGCCGGCTATTTGACTGAGGAAGCATCACAGCTTAGCCGAATGCTTTTTATTCACCTAACATCCACAATCTCCAAGTCTGTAGATGGTACAGAAATTGGAAAGAGTTCTTTATATTATTCAAAACTGTCGATCAGATCTGTATAGATTCACTTTTGGCACAGCCATTTTCCAGTATTTTGGTAGGCATCTGAAAACTGAGACAACTTTGGTTGTACATTTCTGGAGTCCCCTATGATGATGGAATGTGTGCTTATACTTCCAATTCGAAAGCACTAACTTCCGTACCTCGTACCTCAGTAGAAGACAAAATGTCCACAGGAAGGAAATTAAAAATATGGAAATATATTTAAATAAATACTAAGGCAAGTTAATCACCTCTGGTGCATCTCCTAGCAGCTGGTTGAAGAGAACAATATTCATAAGCTCTCGCCTACCTGCTCCCTGGTTGATAAGTGTAGAGAAGCAAAAAATAATGTGCTTAATTCGGAAGAAAAATAGGTGATCAGAACTTCCCAGAATACAAAGTGGAAAATTAATTTGCTTGTTAATCATTATGTATTTCAATGCCTTATTGCCAATTCATTTTGTGGATTTTTATTGTAAAAACCAGAGCCATTGTATAACATAATGCGACAGAATGGAGTAGTTATATGCTCTGATACACGCTTAAGAGATGAAATGTCACTCTGTCAGAACTTTTAGTCCTTTGAACTTATTTCTCTTGTTCCCAGTAAATATCTTAAATGCCACTGTATCAAAATCAAGATTTATTCCACAGTCCCCTCCTCTACGTCATCAGCCCTTTGAACCTTGGCTATATAATTTGGTTTCTCAAAAAGAAGGACTTGCATTTATATCAAATTTATGCTAAATCCAAATACCAGTTGCCAACATTTGCATTGCAAAAACGGGCTCCGTTATCAAGATGGCAGGATCGTGTACACACATTTTCGTGGTTCTATAACCCTGCCATCAGGAAAAGAGAATCACCAACATCCTGGTGGAAAGCGGAAGGGGAGGCACCACTGACCAGAAACTGGCTGAACCAGTTCATATCAACACTGCGACCACAAGAGGAGAGCAAAGGCTGGGTACTCAAGACAAGTGACTCAATTTCTGACCTCTCAAAGTCTCTCCATCTTCTACAAGGCTCGTTAGGAGTGTAATGAAATGCTTACCCTTTACTGATGGGTACAACAGAAGTTTAACACTATCCAGGTTATGCAGTCCGCTTGATCGGTTCCCCTGCCACTGGACTCAGTATCCACCCGCTCCACCAGTGGCACACTGTGGCTACAGTATGTACTACCTACAGATTGCACTGCAACAACTCTGCACTTACATCAACAGCACCAGGCAGCCCTGTAACCTCTACCACAAGAGCAACAAGTTCATGAGAGTGTATTCAGCTCGAAGCTCCCCTCCAAGCCACACACTATCCTGATTTGTATATAAAAAAATGCTTTTCCATCATCGTCATTGGTTCATAATCTTTGAACTCTCTACCTAATATTCATATAAGAACCTTCTCAGGGAAGTGCAAATTGTGAGCAAGGAGAGGAATGAGACAGGTGGAGGCCGCCAAGAGAAGAGGACATAAGAGTACAATCCAGATTTCAGCTACAAAAATATATCACATTGATGGGCCAGATTTCAACATTTTGTGCATAGTTTGTTGATTGCAATTAGTCAGAACATCAATGAGCATATTTGTATAAAACGGGTGGCTGGCAGTAGATAATTTATTTTTCTGGCTCTTTTGAAAAATCGGCTAATGTTGAAAAACATTTACGAACTGCATGCTACAAAACATACCAGAACAATGATGCACATGTTGACACACATTGTTAATATGACAACTTCAGACAACTGTTCATCATCTTATGTGGCAAAACATATTTTACTTCCAACTTCTTATAGCCTTTTGCACTTTCACCAACTTAGCTAACTTAGAACATCACCACAAGAAAAAACACAGTATTCTGACATCGCCTCCTACCTCCCCCTGGTCCATGACCCCACTACCAAACATCAGGCCATTGTTTCCAAGACTGTCACTGACCTCTTCTCTGGCGATCTTCCCTCCACAGCCTCCAACCTCATAGTTCCCCAACCCCGCACAGCCCACTTCTATCTCCTTCCCAAGATCCACAAACAGGACTGCCCTGGTAGACCCACCGTTTCAGCCTGTTCTTGCCCACAGAACTGATTTCTTCCTAGCTCGACTCTATTTTTTCTCCCCTTATCTAGTCTCTTCCCATCTACATCCCCGACTCTTCCAACGCCCTCCGCCACTTTAACAGTTTGCAGGCCCCAACAGTCTCCTTTTCACCATGGACGTCCAATCCCTATACACCTCCATCCTCAACCAGGACGACCTGAGGGCGCTCGGCTTCTTCTGTGGCTCAGTGGATAGCACACTTGCCTCTGAGTCAGCAGGTTGTGGGTTCAAGTCCCACTCCAGGGATCTGAGCTCATAAAGCTAGGCTGACACTCCAGTGCAGCGCTGAGGGAGTGCTGCACTGTCGGAGGTGCCGTCTTTCGGATGAGATGTTAAACCGAGGCCCCGTCTGCCCTCTCAGGTGGACGTAAAAGATACCATGGCACTATTTCGAAGAGGAGCAGGGGAGTTATCCCTGGTGTCCTGGCCAATATTTATTCCTCAATCAACATAACAAAAACAGATTATTTGGTCATTATCACATTGCTGTTTGTGGGAGCTTGCTGTGCGCAAATTGGCTGCCGCGTTTCCCACATTACAACAGTGACTGCACTCCAAAAAAAGTACTTCATTTGCTGTAAAGCGCTTTGAGACGTCCGGTGGTCGTGAAAGGCGCTATATAAATGCAAGTCTTTCTTTCCTTGAACAGAGGCCCAAACAGTCCCCATCCACCACCACCCTCCTCCGCCTGGTTTAACTTGTTCTCACATTGAACAACTTCTCCTTTGACTCCACTCACTTCCTCCAAATAAAAGGTGCTGTTATGGGAACCCACATGGGTCCTAGCTATGCCTGCCTTTTCGTGGGATATGTGGAACATTCTTTGTTCCAGTCCTACTCAGGGCCCCTCCCTCACCTCTTTTTCCGGTACATTGATGACTATCGGTGCCATTTCCTGATCTCATCCTAAAATGGAAAATTTCATTCACTTTGCATCCAATTTCCACCCTTCCCTCGCCTTCACGTGGTCCATCTCTGACTCTACCCTTCCCTTCCTCAATTTCTCGGTCTCGGCTATCGACCAATATTCATTATAAACCCACTGACTTCCACAGTTACCTTGACTACACTTCCTCCAACCCTGCTTCCTGTAAGGACTTTATTCCATTCTCCCAGTTTCTCCGTCTCCATCGCATCTGTTCTGATGATGCCACCTTCTACACCAGTGCTTCCGATAGGTCTTCCTTTTTCCCCAACCGAGGATTCCCCTCCACCGTGGTTGACACGGCCCTTGACCGTGTCCGTTCTATCTCCCGCACTTCTGCCCTCACCTCTTCCCCTCCCTCCCAGAACCACGATAGAGTTCCCATTGTCCTCACCTTTCACCCCACCAGCCTCCACATTCAACGGATCATCCTCCGCCATTTCCGCCACCTTCAGCGTGATCCCACCACCAAACACATCTTCCCCGCCCCTCTCCTTTCAGCATTCTGAAGGGACCGTTCCCTCCGCGACACCCTGGTCCACTCCTCAATCACCCGCAACACCCCCTCCCCTTCCCACGGCACCTTCCCGTGCAAGCGCAGGAGATACAACACCTGCCCTTTTACTTCCTCCCTTCCCACCGTCCAGGGCCCCAAACACTCCTTCCAGGTGAAACAGTGATTTACTTGTACTTCTTTCAATTTAGTATACTGTATTCGCTACTCACGATGCGGTCACCTCTACATTGGGGAGACCAAACACAGATTGGGCGACCGCTTTGCGGAACACCTCCGTTAAGTCCGTAAGGGGGCCCCGAGCTTCCAGTCGCCTGTCACTTTAATTCTCCGCTTCACTCTGACCTCTCTGCATTTGGCCTCCTACACTGTTCCAATGAAGCTCGAGGAACAGCACCTCATCTTTTGATTAGGCATTTTACAGCCTTCTGGACTCAACATTGAGTTCAACAATTGCAGACCATAACCTCTGCCCCATTTTTTCAGATGGCAGCTGTTGATGATTCTGCTATTCCCATTTACACCTCTTCTAGCCCCATCTTTTGTTCCTTTACTTGTTCCATTACCATCTCCTTTTGCCTTGCACCATCATCCCTTTTGTCATTTAATCTCTCCTGCCTTCCACCCTATCACAGACCTTCCCTTTGTTCCTTCCTCCCCTCCCCTCTTTTCCCTGCTTCTGCACTTGCTTAAAACCTGTTGGGCCGAAAATTGATCCCGGGACGCGAGAGTACGCACTGCATACTCTCGCGTATTCCCACTCCAATTGCCGGTTTTCTGCATGCCCTGCGCATGCGCTGAAAACCGGCAATTGCTCTTCCGAAAAGGGGGCGGGGCCGGAGTGCATCGCGTGCGCGCTACAGGCTGCGCGCACGCTGTGCACTTCATGCTTTGGACGCGCAGGTAAGTAGGGAAGATTTTGGAAATGTAAAAAGGAGGAGTAAGACCCGCTTTTAAGAAGGTAAGTAGTGAATTAAGTATTTTTTTGAATTTTTTTTTACAGGTATATCTTTTTTATAGACTTTAAAGACAGGTAAGTTTATTTTTATAACTTTTTAAAAGATTTTAAATTTTTTCAAAAATTTAATTTTTTATTTAAAATGGTTAATTTAATTAACTATACTTATTTTATTAATGTGATGGGTTTTTTTTTAAATTTAATTGAGGTTTAGCTGTTATTTTGGGGGGGTGTAAGATTCATAAGTCTCTCAGCCATGCTGTGAGACTTATGAATGGAAGATGGTGTGCTGCCATTGGCTCTAACTGAGTCACGTGATCCCACAGCTCGCACGAATTAACTACGCCGCTGGGATACGCAAGCCCAGCACAGCTGATGTCTGGAACATCAATTTCGTGCGAGCTGGATCAGAAAAAGCATAAGCGAGGTGAGACATCGCGGGAAAGGCTTACCCCCGCGGGAACAGAGCGAGATCAATTTCTGGGCCGTTATATCTCTAACTTTTTCTGGTTCTGATGAAAGGTCATCGACCTGAAACATTAACACTGTTTCTTTCCCCACAGATGCTGCCTGACCTGCTGAGTCTTTCCAGCATTTTCTGTTTTTTAACATAGTATACTAGTCTGGTAGCCTGTCTGCCAGCATACAAATTAGAAGTCCATTCATTTTTTTCTTCAGCAACAAAAATAGAGACTCATATTTTAGGAAAACAATCAAATAAACACAATTGTTCCACTTTTAACTTTTATTTCTGAAAGCGTTTCCAATGATAATATTCACTTCCTGCAGTTCACAGAAAAGCTTGAATACAAAACGGAAATGTAATGTCTCCACCCCTGTAACAGACTACTGCAGCATAATTAGTGAATTACACCTGTGAATCTGTATGACATTGAACAAACACTTACCAATTAATCTTTGAACCAAATTTGACTACGAATGCAATTCCTAAATTTTAAAACACAGAAATATTCTAATATTTCACTAACCTTCTGTACATGGTAATTTAGAATAGTCTAATGCTGGTTACAGATCTTGTGTTTGTCTTAAGTGTATGACTGAAGTCTGCAGGTGTGTTTTACAATGTGTTGAACTACAATTAATGCTATTTGACTTTCAAAGTTGCTCTGGGTTCTTCCAATTAAGCACTTACTTGGAGTACTTTTATTTCTTCTTGGTGGTTTCTGCAGTACAGTTGCAGCACTCCAAGAACTGAAAGACTCAAGTTTCACCTAAGTAACTAATACTGTTTTACTGTTTTAATAACTAATAATGTTACTGACTTCAAGTATAACCCAACATGAACCTTTATATTTTGATCATGTATATAGCTCATTTAACATGAAGAACATCCCAAGGAGCTTCATAGATGGGGGGCTGTGAGTCCATGAAGGGATTTAAAGACTAGGATGATGCTTTGAAAATCATTGCTCTGGAAAATAGGGAACTGAAGACAGGAGTGCTGGATGATACAGGACTTACTGTGTGACAGGACTTGTGCGGCAGACATTTGCGATGGACGACTAAGCCAGTTGGGTGCCAGGTACACTCAAGTTTCTACACTTCCAGTGATACAGTCCCACCCACACGCTCCGACTTTAGCATCCTGTGCACCTCCCTATTTACCCCATTATTGGTCCTAACCTTTCTTTCTGGACTCCCTCCTGAAATCCTATCACCTTTCTATTTCTTTGCAATCCTATAACAACCTCCTCAAAACATACATTTCAAGCCAGCCTTCAATTACCTCCCCTAACCTGGCATAAGTTCCCCTTATTCATTCTTTTGTAAACTGTATTGGCATGTCTTGTATGTTAAAGGTGTTACATAAATACAATTTGTTGTTATTATTGATAAAAAAAGACACTTTTTTTTATTTGTTCCAGGGTTATGGGCATCGCTGGCAAGGCCAGCATTTATTACCCATCCTAATTGCCCTTGAGAAGGTGGTGGTGAGCTGACTTCTTGAATCGCTGCAGTCCGTGTGGTGAAGGTACTCCCACAGTGCTGTTAGGGAAGAAGTTCCAAGATTTTGACTCAACGACGATGAAGGAACAGCGATATATTTCCAAGTCAAGATGGTGTGTAACTTGGAGGGGAACTTGGAGGTGGTGGTGTTCCCATGCGCCTGCTGCCCTTGTCCTTCTAGGTGGCAGAGGTCGCGGGTTTGGGAGGTGCTGTCGAAGAAGTCTTGGTACACACTGCAGCCATGGTGCCCCGGTGGTGGAGGGAGTGAATGTTTAAGGTGGTGGATGGGGTGCCGATCAAGCGGGCTGCTTCGTCCTGGATGGTGTCGACCTTCTTGAGTGTTGTTGGAGCTGCACTCATCCAGGCAAGTGGAGAGAATTCCATCACACTCCTGACTTGTGCCTTGTAGATGGTGGAAAGGCTTTGGGGAATCAGGAGGTGAAGCAATCGCCACAGAATACCCAGCCTCTGACCTGCTCTTGAAGCCACAGTATTTATGTGGCTGATCCAGTTAAGTTTCTGGTCAATGGTGACCCCCAGGATGTTGATGCTGGGGGATTTGGCGATGATAATGCCGTTGAATGTTACTTGCCTGGATGAGTGCAGCTCCAACAACACTCAAGAAGCTCGACACCATTCAGGACAAAGCAGCCTACTAGATCGGCACCCCATTCACCACCTTAAACATTCACTCCCTCCACCACCAGCGCACCGTGGCTGCAGTGTGTACCATTTACAAGATGCACTACAGCAGCTCGCCAAGGCTTCTTCGACAGCACCTCCCAAACCCGTGACCTCTTCCACCTAGAAGGACAAGGGCAGCAGGCGCATGGGAACACCATTACCCGCAAGTTCCCCTCCAAGTTACAATCCATCCTGACTTGGAAGTATATCGCCATTCCTTCATCGTCGCTTGGTCAAATTTCTGGAACTCTCTCCCTAACAGCACTGTGGGAGTACCTTCACCACACGGACTGCAGTGGTTCAAGGCGGCAGCTCACCACCACCTTCTCAAGGGCAATTAGGGATGGGCAATAAATGCTGGCTCTGCCAGCGACGCCCACATCCCATAAACAAATTTTACAAAAGACCCCTCCCATGTTAGTGCAAGGAATGTCAGGAACACAAAAAAGACCCTTGAAGCTCATCCTTCTCATGATCTCCTATCATGGCATCTGACTGCATATTGAATAACCCCAGTCATTTTCCCTCTATTATCTCGCTAAGTGGATTATTCCAATGTTCACCATTCTTTATGTTAAAAATGTTTCCTGATAGTTGCTCTAACTTTACAGTTCAGTATTTTTCCGTATCTCTCACCTAATCCTACCTTCTTGATGTACTTTTGAAATAATAATCGAAGCTTACCATGGAACATTTTATTTACTTGATGAAGTTCACCTCCTTAACTGGCTTTTCTCTAGATTGTAAAGCAACCTCTTTATAGTCAACACAGAAAATGCTGGAAATACTCAGCAGGTGAGGCAGCATCTGTGGAGAGAAAGAGTGTTAACGTTTCAGGTCGATGACCTTGTTCTGATGTTAACTCTGTTTCTCTCTCCTCGGATGCTGCCTGACCTGCTGAGTATTTCCAGCATTTTCTGTTTTTATTTCAGATTTCCAGCATCCGCAGTATTTTGCTTTTGTCTCTTTATAGTCAAGATCAGTCTTGCTCTTTTCCGTCCCTTTTTTTAATGCTAGTACAGTCTATTGTTAATTTAAACTCACTTATATGATAGGTTTCAAAATGTCAGACCAGTCAATCTAAAAAAAAAAGGACCACATGGGAAAACTGTGGTTCAAAGGCATTAGACACCACTGGGCACTGAAAAAATATTCTACAAATCCTTCCCTAAGGAGTGCAACTTGCACAATATTTTCATAAAATACTCAATATTTAAAATACTCAAAGGAAAACAATCTCTTCCATATTACAGCAAAAACTACTTCCCTGTATTTTACACAAAATGTGTATTTCTTAATCTTTGGTTTGGCAAAAGATCAATACCAGGGCATGACAGGCTTGCATAACACCAACATAAGCAAATACTGTGTACCTCCAATATGCATTACAGTGAAGCATCTAACACTACATATTTAAAATCAAAATGATTTAGACTTTAAATATGTATTAAGTATATATGTATTTATAATTTATCCAGGAACATTTGTAGAATTTGTTCCAATGAATGCACTCGATTACCAAATGGTACATTTTGGTTTTTACATACCTGCACAGCTAAAGCATTATGCATGAAAATAACTGCACAAATACATAATGGCATATTTCTACCAACTGGTAGTTTCTTCTCCTGTTCAATTCCAGGCCAAGAACCTTACCAAATAATATTACATAAGAGTTCGCATGCATTTCTACTGCTTCCTGTAATTCATCAGGAAACTAGCATCACAACAATGCCTCCTCCTCTAAGATACATTATTCGTACTCTACTCATGTTAGATGATTAAGTGACCTCTGCAACACACATCTTCCCTGTGGCAGTAACCTCAATTCTTTCCCCACTGAAGCAAAGAATGGAACCATTACATGGGCATGCTCAGTGTGCAAACATCAACAAAACAGGTATACAAATAATAACTACAATGTACTTATGTTTAAACAATACTTCGCATTATGTAGTATTTTTCACATCAAAATATTTCAAAATGCTTCACATAATGAATTACTTTTGAAACACAATGACTGCTGTTAGTAGGGAAAAGTGGTAGCCATTCTCTGCCAGCAAGTCCTATAAATAGCAATGCGATGAATGACCAGTTAATATGTTTTTGTTGGTGAGGCTTGATCATAGAATCAGAGAATCACAGAATGGTTGCAGCACAGAAGGAGGCCATTCGGCCCATCGCGCCCATGCCAGCTCTCTGCAAGTGCACTTCAGCTAGTCCCATGCACCCGCCCTTTCCCCATAGGCCCTGCAAATTTTTTTCTTTCCGGTACTTATCCAATTCCCTTTTGAAAGCCATGATTGAATCTGCCTCCACTAACCTTTCAGGCAGTGCATTCCAGATCCTAACCACTCGCTGCGTAAAAAAGTTTTTCCCTCATGTCGCCTCTGGTTCTTTTGCCAATCACCTTAAATCTGTGTCCTCTGGTTCTTAACCCTTTGCCAATGGGAACAGTTTCTCTCTATCTACTCTGTCTAGACCTCTCATGATTTTGAACACCTCTTTCAAATCTCCTCTTAACCTTTTCAGCTCTCAGGAGAACAACCCCAGCTTCTCCAGTCTATCCACGTAACTGAAGTCCCTCATCCCTGGAACCATTCTTGTAAATCTTTTCTGCACCCTCTGAGGCCTTCACATCCTTCCTAAAGTGCAGTGCCCAGAATTGGACACAATACTCCAGTTGAGGCCAAACCAGTGTTTTATAAAGGTTCATCATAACTTCCTTAATTTTGTACTCTATATTTCTATTTATGAAGCCCAAGATCCTGTATACTTTTTTAACTGCTTTCTCAACCTGCCCTGCCACCTTCAACGATTTGTGCACATATACCCCAGGTCTCTCTGTTCATGCACCCCCTTTAGGATTGTATCCTTTAGTTTATATTGCCTGTCCTCGTTCTTCCTGCCAAAATGTATCACTTCGCACTTTTCTGCGTTAAATTTCTTCTGCCATGTGTCCGCCCATTTCACCAACCTGTCTATGTCTCCTTGAAGTCTATCACTATCCTCCTCACTGTTCACTATACTTCCAAGGTTTGTGTCATCTGCAAATTTTGAAATTATGCCCTGTACACCCAAGTCCAAGACATTAATATATATCAAGAAAAGCAGTGGTCCTAGTACTAACTCCTGGGGAACACCACTGTATACCTTCCTCCAGTCCGAAAAACAACCGTTCACCACTACATTCTGTTGCCTGTCACTTAGCCAATTTTGTATCCATGCTGCCACTGTTCCTTTTATTCCATGGGCTTCAACTTTGCTGGCAAGCCTATTATGTGGCACTTTATCAAACGCCTTTTGGAAATCCATATACACCACGTCAACTGCATTGCCCTCATCAACCCTCTCTGTTACCACATCAAAAAACTCGATCAAGCTAGTTAAACACGATTTTCCTTCAACAAATCCGTGCTGTCTTTCCTTAATTAATCTACACTTGTCCAAGTGACTGTTAATTTTGTCCCTGATTATCGTTTCTAAAAGCTTCCCCACTACTGAGGTTAAACTGACTGGCCTGTAGTTGCTGGGTTTATCCTTACACCCATTTTTGAACAAGGGTGTAACATTTACAATTCTCCAGTCCTCTGGCACCATCCCCATACCTAAGGAGGTTTGGAAGATTATGGCCAGTACCTCCGTGATTTCCTCCTTAACCTCCCTCAGCACCCTAGGATGCATCCCATCCGGTCCTGGTGACTTATCTACTTTAAGTTAAGACAGCCTTTCTATACCTCCTCTATCAATTCTTATCTCATTCAGTATCTCCACTACCTCCTCTTTCACTTTGACTTTGGCAGCATCTTCTTCCTTGGTGAAGACAGATGCAAAGTACTCATTTAGTAGCTCAGCTGTGCCCTCTGCCTCCATGCGTAGATCTCCTTTTTGGTCCCTAATCGGCCCCACCCCTCCTCTTACTACCCGTTTATTATTTATATGCCTATAGAAGACTTTTGAATTCCCCTTTATGTTAGCTGCCAATCTATTCTCATACTCTGATTGGTGCTAAGGGTTGAGGAGGAATATTTGCCTGACAGTTGGAGAACTTACTGCTCTTTTTTTGAATAGTGCCATGGACCTTTATCATGTGAACCACTGGAACAGGGAGATAAGGCCTCGGTTTAACATCTCATCCGAGGGCTGGCACCTTGGACAATGCAAAACTCTCAGTACTGCAAGGCATATCAGCCTAGATTATGTGCTCAGCACCTAATACAAGGCCCAAACTAAGCTTCTAACACAAAGGCAAGAATGCTACCCACTGAGCCATTCTGACAACATTTTAAGATTTGACTGCAATTAAAACAAATGTTGCTAAGATTTCTTTCCATTGGTTCTATTTGACCCAAAATATTTTAAAGTAGCAAAGAAAAATCAATAATAGTTACAGTCTAGTTTTTACTGAAAAAGTAATGCTGAATTTCAGTTCATTTTAGCCCAAATGTGTGCTCCCCCAGTTCAATGTATTTCCTCATAGTTTTGTCAAGACAGCTCCTTATACAGGAGCTATTTTCAAGTATTAAGAGCAAGTTTCATCATCATCAATGTCTCTTTAAAAAATGTGTTAAAGAATTATTATGTCACTCCAGCATAGTTTTGTTTCTCTGCCCACTTTTTATTTGAATATTTTTGTTTAACCAGTGAATTCTGATGACTTAATCGTTGAACTGCCAGTTAACAGTAGTAAATCAGATAATAAAGGTACAGTCATCAATCAGAAATGCTTCAATGATTGTGTCTTTATGTAAGTTAACCCTGCTCCATTGTGCAACTGGGCTCAGCAGCTCTCCAATATATCAGTTGCCAAAATGAGGTAATCAGCACTGATTACTTCAACAAAAATATTCCACAGGCCGCAACGGCTCAGCTGCTAAGTTCACTGTCCGGTGTGTAACGGAGCTGTACAGACCAGGAAGGTTCGAGGTTTTATACACTGTGCCGAGTTGAATTCTCCCGTCATATTAATCTATTTATTTAAAACGAGAAGACTTTGTTATGGGCTATATGAATCAGGTTCAAGTGTTTTTGATTTTTGCATCATCTATTTTGTTGTTCAACAGGGTAAAGGATTGTTTGAAATTCAAACCATTCTGCAATACTCCAACACCAAGTTACAGGTGTATTTTTTTGTATTTTTAGTTCGGGTTGATTTATATTAAAATAGTTGTTTAAATGCTACAGGCAAGTCTACAACAACGTGTATTTATATGGTGCCCCTCATTTAAAACAAGGAACGAGGACGCCAAGCAGGACACAGGAAAAATTAAAGGGACCAAAAGCATGGCCATAGAAATATATTTTTTAGGAGACTATTGAAGGGAGGTAGGTAGCAAGACAAAATGATTTTAGGAGGAAGTTTCAAGAAGCAGAAGCATAGTGATGGAAAAATCAACCTCCAATTGTGTGGCAAAGAATAAACAGTAATCCAGAGTCTTAGAGGCTCGCGGTTAAATAGAACACTGAGATCCGTGCACTATTTGATCCATTTTGAGTGGGCAGCCGGGGAAGTTCAAGGAACTGGAGCCAGAAGCACAGAGGTACTGATGCAGACTAAAAAGAATGGCTTCAGATTTGCATGCTAAGCTGAAGAAAAATGTCAGTTCATCCAGACCAAATGTCAAATAGTACAAGAGTAACCTGTGAATTGATGAAATTACCAGAGGAGTAGAGTTGTGCACACATATGAAAGCTAACTCCATATTTGTAAATGGCATCATCAAAAGCCCCAAGACAAACCATAATTCACTGTGCAAGTATTTGTTCAAAATTATGTAGCAGCTGCATCGGAAATAACAGGTATGTAACCAGGAGAGCACAGTGCCATGAAAAATGAGAGAAAAATTGAATGCTTGGTAGAGATACGAGGCTACTGGTGACTGATTAAGGTGATCTCAATGGGCGAATCAGAAACCACACTGGAAGAACTCGAGAGAGAGTGCCCAGAGGGGTTGGAATAAAGATAGTTGGCAATGATACAGTCAAAGGATCCTGGAGAGAAAGGGAAAGTTGAGGATAGGGGTAGTAGTTTGAGAGAGCAGAGGAGATAAAAATTAGCTTTTGTTTTTAAAGGAGGGGTGTGATGATTGCAATTTTGAAAGGAGTCAGATCAGCTAAATAGGGGTTGATAATGCCTTTGAAAATAGAGCAAGAAGGGAGAGTTGGGTACTCTGAAACAAGGTCGTAAGGAAGTCAAATGAGGGATGGGTAGGGAATGGGATGGAAGAAGCAGCAGTGGCCAAACATATTACAAAGAAGTTAATGAGCTCCTCGTATATACTTTTAGATGTGAAGATAACTGGGCAGGAAGGTCTCAGGAGGCAACTTACGGTGGAGGAGCTTGGGTCAGTTTTACCTCCCAGGAGGATCCTGAACAGATTAAAATCTCAACTCTGAGTCCTACATTTAGATCAGAATGAAGAGTAGCACTATAACCAAGCTAAATAAACTTGTAAATATGCCTGACCAAATCATCTCTTGGGGTTCCTACATTAAATCTACCAAGAGACAGTATCCCAACTCCTCATTATTGTTCAGTGTCGATCAATAATTTGAATTTATAACACGTATTAAAAACTTCCAGCGGCCCTTCATAGAGGGCAAAATAAGAAGTAATGGCCATCATGCCATGGTGGAAGAATTGACTGAAAATTTGATCATAGTTTAATAATTTTTTTTTATAGTGACAAACAGGAATCTCAACTATTCTAGAGCTCCAACCAGTAAAGGCTTTAAGCATAAACAAGATATTGAAGCATTCTAAAAAGTACACATTCATCCCATGACATTCGATTGAGGGTCAATTCCACATTTAAGAAGCTTATTAGTCAGAGGAAAACTTGGTAAAATTTCACTGATCTAATGCCCATACCCTGTGTTTAAAATAACTTAGTGATTCTTTCAAAAATAGTCTATTTGATCACTCCCCTAAATTGCTAAAACTACCATTTGGAATCAGGTGTCTAAAAACTACGCTCTTTCATCACAAACCACAGAACAGCACCATAAAATCTATTTCCTTTTTTCTCTTTCTATTGGACAATAATATTGCTAATTTACATAGGTGTCATCAATTGTAGCCAGAGACTAGGCCTGGTGCAACAATAGGCTGCAAACATAATTCCATTTTTTTAGTTCCCTCACCAATCTAGCCCACTTCCATCCTGCTCTCCTTTTTTGGGGTACATCTCCACAGGCACAGGAAGACCCTGCAGCACTTAACCTAAAGGGGCTGGTATTCCTGTGAGGATGGATCGTGATGTTGGTAGGCTATTCATTTGTTGGGGCATTACAGCCTCGCCCAATCATTTCATCACCCAACACACCCTCCCTCCCCTTACCCCTCCCATGTGGGGGTTACTGGATATTAATCAAGGAGGGATCGCAAGCCTACTTTCCATTCCCTAACTCACAAGCACTAAAGCAGTTTTAATGTAAAATTATTGGTGGAATACTTTCAGCTTTAAGAGCAACAGAAACAATTTTTCAGCAATATATAAGCATAATTGTACTGTCCCTGCTGAGGTCAGCTAATTCAGCAAATACCATAATGAACCTGGTACTTTCCTGGTCTGCTATTCATTACAATAGCCAGGTGTGTCAATAAATAAAATGCTTAAACCTAAATTAAAGCATATGCATATACCTTAGCTGGGCCAAAATTAAAACTTATATTCTTTAAATAACCTACATGCTCAATACTGTAAATATCCAGCTACATACTTATCTCTTCAATGTTTTCTTGCTGAAAATAATATCTTACATATGTACATCCATAATAATTTGATAACCGCTGTGGGTCAGTGGGTAGCACCCTCACCTCTAAGTCAAAAGGTTGTGGGCTCAAGTCCCACTCCAGGAACTTGAGCACAAAATCTAGGTTGACACTCTAGTGCAGTGCTATCATATAGAATGTATTGACGGAGTGCTGCACTGTCGGAGGTGCCGTCTTTCAGGTGAGACGTTAAACCGAGGTCCCATCTGCCCTCTCCGGTGGATGTAAAAGATCCTATGGCACCATTTCGAAGAGGAGCAGGGGAGTTCTCCCCGGTGTCCTGGCCAATATTTATCCCTCAATCAACATCACTAAAACAAATTATCTGGTCATTATCACATTGCTGTTTGTGGGAGCTTGCTGTGCGCAAATTGGCCGCGTTTCCTACATTACAACAGTGACTACACTTCAAAAGTAATTCATTGGCTGTGAAGCGCTTTGGGATGTCCGGTGGTCATGAAAGGCGCTATATAAATGCTAGTCTTCCAAGTCTTCTCAAGATTTAATTTTATATTTGCATATTAATGGGAAAAAAAGAGCGTATTCACACAAATCAAAATAGTTCCCCCCCCCCCTCCATCCCCTAAAAAAAATCATGGTGGCCCACTGCTACCCTCTCCAACACACTTCTCCTTTCTTCTCCTCTTCTTAGGCCGTCCCTCGGAACCGAGGATGACTTGCTTTCACATTAAAAATGAGTTCTCAGGTGACTGATGAGTCCAATGCAGGACCTACAGTCTCTGTCACAGGTGGGGCAGACGGTGGTTGAAGGGGCGGGTGGGTGGGGTGCTTGGGTTGACGTGCGCTCCTTGTGCTGCCTGCGCTTGCTTCCGGCAAAGAGACTCGAGGTGTTCGGTGCCTTCCCGGATGCTTCTCCTCCACTTTGTGCGGTCTTGGGCCAGGGATTCTCAGGTGTCAGTGGGGATGTTACACTTTTTCAAGGAGGCTTTGAGGGTGTCCTTGAAGCTTTTCCTCTGCCCACCTGGGGCTCTCTTGCCGTGTCGGAGCTCCGAGTAGAGCGCTTGTTTTGGGAGTCTCGTATCGGGCATGCGGACGATGTGACCCGTCCATCGGAGCTGATCGAGCGTGGTCAAAGCATCGATGCTGGGGATGTTGGCCTGAGCGAGAACACCGATGTTGGTGCACCTATCCTGCCAATGGATTTGCAGGATCTTGCAGAGGCAGCGTTGGTGGTACCTCTCCAGTGCTTTGAGGTGCCTGCTGTACATGGTCCATGTCTCTGAGGCATACAGCAGGGCGGGTATCACTGTTGCTCTGTAGACCATGAGCTTAGTGCCGGGTTTAAGGTCCTGGTCTTCAAACACTCTCTTCCTCAGGTGACCAAAGGCTGCACTGGCACACTGAAGGTGGTGTTGGACTTAGTCATCGACGTCTGCCATTGTTGACATTAGGCTCCCGAGGTATGGAAAGTGGTCCACGTTGTCCAAGGCCTTGTCGTGGATTTTGATAATCGGGGGGCAGTACTGTGTGGCGGGGGCAGGTTGGTAGAGGACCTTTGTCTTACGGATGTTTAGTGTAAGGGCCATGCTCTCGTACGCTTCGGTGAAGGTGTCGACGATGGTTTGGAGTTCGACCGCCGAGTGAGCGCAGATGCAAGCGTCGTCTGCATACTGTAATAAGAGGATGGGACGACCTTGGATCTGGGCTGGAGGCCTCTCCAACACACTTCTCCTTAAGACTGTGGGTTACAGACGCCTTTATGGTCACCATCAATACTACTCTGTGATGTGCACGGGTCGTTGAAGGTGGCAGGGCAGGTTGGGAAAGCGGTTGAAAAAGCATATGGGATACTGGGCTTCATAAATAGCGGTATAATGTGCGGAAGCAAGGAGGTTATGATGAACCTTTATGGAACACTGGTTCGGCCTCAACTGGGGTATTGTGTCCAATTCTGGGCACCGCACTTTAGGAAGGATGTGAAGGCCTTAGAGAGGGTGCAGAAAAGATTTACAAGAATGATTCCAGGGATGGGGGACTTCAGTTACATGGATAGACCAAGAGAAGCTGGGGTTGTTCTCCTTAGAGCAGAGAAAAGAGGAGATTTGATAGAGGTGTTCAAAATCATGAGGGGTCTGGACAGAGTAGATAGAGAGAAACTGTTCCCATTGGCGGAAGAGTCGAGAACCAGAGGACACAGATTTAAGGTGTATGGCAAAAGTACCAAAGGCAATATGAAGAAAAACTTTTTTACGCAGGGAGTGTTTAGGATCTGGAATGCACTGCCTGAAAGGGTGGTGGAGGCAGATTCAATTGTGGCTTTCAAAAGGGAATTGGATAAGTACCGGAAGGAAAAAAATTTGCAGGGCTACGGGGAAAGGGCGGGGGAGTGGGATTTGCTGAAGTGCTCTTGCAGAGAGCCAGCACAGGCTCGATGAGCCAAATGGCCTCCTTCTGTGCTGTAACCATTCTATGATTCCATTCTATCAATCAACTGTTATTGCACTACTGTTGTTACTGGTAACCCGCTCATGATTTTGAACACCTCTATCAAATCTCTTCTTTTCTCGAAGGCCTTCACATCCATCATAACTTCCTTGCTTTTGTACTCTATGCCTCTATTTTTGAAGCCCAGTATCCCATATGCTTTTTTAACCGCTTTCTCAACCTGCCCTGCCACCTTCAACGATTTGTGCACATATACCCCCAGGTCTCTCTGTTCATGGACCCCCCCTTTAGAATTGTACCCTTTAGTTTATATTGCCTCTCCTCGTTCTTCCTGACAAAATGCATCACTTCACACTTTTCTGCGTTAACTTTCATCTGCCCATTTCACCAGCCTGTCTACGTCGTCTTGAAGTCTATCGTTGTCCTCCTCACTGTTCACTATACTTCCAAGTTTTGTGTCATCTGCAAATTTTGAAATTGTGCCCTGTACTCCCAAGTCCAAGACATTAATATACATCAAGAAATGCAGTGGTCCTAGTACCGACCACTGTATACCTTCCTCCAGTCCGAAGCAACCGTTCACCACTACTCTCTGTTTCCTGTCACTTAGCCAATTTTGTATCCATGCTGTCACTGTTCCTTTTATTCCATGGGCTTCAACTTTGCTGGCAAGCCTATTATGTGGCACTTTATCAAACGCCTTTTGGAAATCCATATACACCACGTCAACTGCATTGCCCTCATCAACCCTCTCTGTTACCACATCAAAAAACTCGATCAAGCTAGTTAAACACGATTTTCCTTTAACAAATCAGTGCTGGCTTTCCTTAATTAATCCACACTTGTCCAAGTGACTGTTAATTTTGTCCCTGATTATCATTTCTAAAAGCTTCCCCACTGTCGAGGTTAAATTGACTGGCCTGTAGCTGCTGGGTTTATCCTTACTCCCATTTTTGAACAAGGGTGTAACATTTGCAATTCTCCAGTCCTCTGGCACCATTCCCGTATCTAAGGAGGATTGGAAGATTATGGCCAGTACCTCCGCGATTTCCTCCTTAGCCTCCCTCAGCATCCTAGGATGCATCCCATCCTGGTCTATTTTTGTAGTAAATATGTCTGCAACAATGGGTAGTTGTAATAAAGTACCATAAATGAGATGATATCTGACTTTTATACTCCAGACACATTTTGATTTTAAAAAGTAGTAATTTATTATTTCTGCGACAGACCACCTCACATGAGGAGCTGCATCCTAAGATCCTGCTTCACACTGAAAGTAACATTAATTTACATTATTGGATGCTGTGTTGTGTGTTTTCTCTACTTGCACGCACACTTCTCTTTTGCTCTCCATTATTTTTCTCTACTCTGATTCACAATACGCACTACTAGGTTGGTATCCCTTCCAGTTCAAAGTTCCCCGTCCCAATTTCAGAAATAGAATTTATAATGGCAAACTGCCAGACCAAGCTAAGGGGCGCGAAACCTTTTGTCTCAGTATAACACGGTTTAAGTCGGAAATTTGTTTGCAAATTTTCTGGATATACATCAACTTCAGTATTATTTGAGATATAAAGAACTCAACATATTTTTAGTTTTCTATATTTCACTTTACATTGTTCAAGTTATACCATTAATCTTTATGATAAAGAACTTCAATACCTGATATTTTATGTTCATGAATTACATCAAAATTGAGACTGAAGTGTATGAGCATTATTCATGCCCAAAATAATAGACAATCCTCTATTTTAAAAGGATTCTATTTAAATAATTTTTTTATTAAAAAGCCATAACTTCTTACTTTCATTTCTCTTTTTTTTTTAAATGAAATTAAAATGATTGTGGCAACGCATCATGAACCACACTGGTCTTAGCAGCCTCTGTGCTAACTCCAGCACAGGTGTCAGCAAAAATGCAACAGTGAGATTATTGCATATGCTCCAGTAAGGAACCACTGCTAGAATATGAGGTCAGACTATGTGTATGGGTGGAGGGGGGGCAGGTATAGCCATCCTGTTATCAACTCATCCATATTAAAATGGCTGTTCCAACCAAGTCACAGGACTGCTCCTCTACTATTAATATATTTTTATTAAAACAGTGCAGACTATTGTGAAAATATATAGACTGTATAAGGAGTCTCTTTATTTCTGGAATATTCTCGATGATTTCGGAATTCTTTCGATCTTCATTATTGTTGAAGGTTGATTCTTAATTATATTTCAATCCATCTTCTTGTATCCTCATAAGCCAGAAAATTAATTGGTAGGTTGGAAAGAAGGGAGTATGTGCATCCCATTTTGTAGCTGTATTCCTGTAGCTGAAGGTGAATTCTTCCATCTTAGCTTGGTAGTTGACTTTAGTCAATAGGCGGAACAAAGTCAATAGCAGACCAGACACGTCACGATCGTACAGGTCATATACAAGAACCCATACCAACCCAGCAATCTCGATATCAATATAGCTGGTCAAGTTATAAAGAAAGTGGATTGAAATGTCCTGAAGAATCAGCCTACAACAGCAGTAAAGGTGTCAGCCTTGGCTCTGTGGTAGCACTCCCACCTCGGAGTCAGAAGGTTGTGGGTTCAAGTCCCACTCTAGAGGCTTGAGCACATAAATCGAAGATGACACCTCAGTGCAGTACTGGGGAGTGCTGCACTGCCAGAGGTGCTGTTTTTCAGATGAGACATTAATCCAAAGCCTTGTCTGCCCTCTCAGGTGAATATAAAAGATCCCATGTCACTATTCGAAGAAGCGCATAGGAGCTCTCCCTGGTGTCCGAGCCAATATTTATCTTTCCACCAACGTGACCAAAAACAGATTATCTGGCAAATGTCTCACTGCTGTTTGTTGGGTCTTGCTATGCTTAAATTGTTTCCTGCAATACAACAGTGACTACGCTTCAAAAGTACTTCAATGGCTGTAAGGCGCTTTCGGACATCCTGAGGTTGTGAAAGGCACTATATATAAATGCAAAAGCATAGAAATAGCAGAGGCTTTGGCCACAATCTTTCAATCCTCCTTGGATATGGGAGAGGTGCCTGAGGACCGGGGGGGGCTTCCAAATGGAACACCCTGCTCAAAAAAGGAGAGGGGGGTAAACCTGGTAACTATAGGCTAACATTGGTGGTGTGGAAACTTCAAGAGACCATAATCTGGGATAACATTAATTATCACATGGGTTAATAAATGGAGAGAGAAACAGAGGTAACGTTTCAGGTCGATGATCTTTCGTCAGAACCGACGAAAGGTCATCGACCTGAAACGTTAACTGTGTTTCTCTCTCTACAGATGCTGCCTGACCTGCTGAGTATTTCCAGCACTTTCTGTTTTTATTATGGGTTAATAAATCACAGCCAACATGGATTTGTTAACGGCAAATTGTGTCTAAAAAACCTGATTGAATTCTTCAACGAAATAACGGAGAAGTAGTGTAGTTGATGTTGTGTATGTGGACTTTCAAAAGGCATTTGACAAGTGCTGCATAATAGACTTTGTTACCAAAATCGAAACCCATGGAATTAAAGGTCCAGTTGCAGGGTGGATACAAAATTTGCTAAGAAGTAGAAAGCAGAGGGTAGTGGTGAACAGTTGTTTATCAGACTAGAGGGAAGTATACAGTGGTGTCCCCCTAGGGGTAGCTATTAGGACCACTGCTCTTTTTGATTTACATTAATGACCTGGACTTTAGTATAGGTATAGGGGGCAAAATTTCAAAGTTTGCAGATGACACAAAACTTGGAAATGTAGTAAACAATGAGGAGAATAGTAGCAGAGTTCAGGAGGATAAAGGCAGACTGATAAGATAGGCAGACACATGGCAGATGAAGTTTAACGCAGAGAAGTGTGAAGTGATGCATTTTGGAAGGAAGAATGAGGAGAGGCAATATAAACTAAATGATATAATTTTAAAGGGGGTGCAGGAACAGAGAGACCTGGGGTTTTACATACATAAATCTCTGAAGGTGGCAGGACAGGTTGATAAAGTTGTTTAAAAAAAAGGCATACAGGATCCTGGCCTTTATATAATAAAGACAGAGTACAAAATCAAAGAGGTTATGCTAAACCTTTATAAATCACTGGTTAGGCCTCAGCTGGAGTATGTCCAATTCTGGGCACCACACTATAGGAATTTATGGACTGCTTCAACAACAGCTTGTGGCAGAGATTTCCACACTCTCACTACCTGTTGTACAAAGACATTTTATTTAGCCTACGATATAATTCTTTAAGATATTTTTATCTCTAAAGGTACTAATGTGCTAGGTAAACAAATGAGGGAGAAAGGAATAGAAGGTTATGTCGATAGAGTTAGATGAAGAGGGGTGGGAGGAGGCTTGTGTGGGGCATAAACATTGACATGGACCAGTTGGGCCGAATGGCTTGTTTCTGTGCTGTAAATTCTATGTAATGTACAAAAGCTAATTTACTCTTAAAAAGTAATTTCAACAGTTTTGATTTTTTGAATTTCATTAGTTAAGAAGTTTCAGCAAGATAAAATGTATTCATTCTGAGTGGGCGATTTCAACGGTCGCCATCAAGAATAGTTCAGTAGTATCATTGCTCACCGGACCCTAAAAAATATAGCTGCCAAATTGGCCCTGTGCCAGGTGGTGAGGGAACCAATAACAAGGAAAATTCTACTTGACCTTTTCGTCACCAACCTACCTTTTCCAGACACGTCTGTCCACAATTGCATGTTAGGAGTGACCACCGCACAGTTCTTGTGAAAACAAAGTTTTGTCTCCACAATGAGGACATCCTCCATCATACAGTGTGGCACTATCACCACGTTAAGTGGTACAGACTAAGGAAAGATTGAGTAGCCCATAACTGAGCACTATTAGCAGCAGCAGAGTTGTATGCAACCACATTCTGTAACCTCATGCCCCAACACATTCCCTCACTTTTAAATCGCCATTAAGATGGGAGACCAATCCTGGATCAATGGAGAGTATAGAAGGGCAAACACCAGACATATCTCACAATGCAGTAACCAAGCTATTGAAGGTATTATGCAGGACTTTCTACATGCTAAACACCAAAAGCAGCAAGTTACAGAGACAACTAAACGGTTCCACATCAATGAATCAGAGCGAAGCTTTGGAGATCTACCACATCCAGTCAAGAATGTTGGTGGACAACTGAACAACTAACAGGAGGAGCAGGCTCCTTGACACTCCCATCAACAATGCATGATCAACATCCAGCTGCAGTGCTAAAGACATGCAGACCAGAGCGAGCTGCTCCCCTAGTCAAGCTGTTCCAGTATAGTTATAGCACTGGCATCTATTCAACAAAGTGGAAGATTGCCCAAGCATGTTCAATTCCAACCAATCAGTAAGGTAATGGAAAGAGACATCAAGTGATACCTACTCATCAATAACTGGCTCGCTGATACTCAGTTCGGATTTCACAAGAACGGTTCCGCCAGGACCACTCAGCTCCAGACCTCATTACAGCCTTGGTCCAAACATGGACAAAAGAGCTGAATTCCAGAGGTGAGGTGAGAGTGACTGCCCTTGACGTCAAGGCAGCATTTGACCAAGTGTGGCATCAAGGAGCCCTAGTAAAACTGAAGTCAATGGGAATCAGGGGGAAAACTCGCTACTGGCTGGAGTCATACCTAGCACAAAGGAAGATGGTTGTGGTTGTTGGAGGTCAATCATCTCAGCCCCAGGACATCACTGCAGGAGTTCCTCAGGGCAGTGTCCTAGGCCCAACCATCTTCAGCTGCTTCATCAATGACCTTCCCTCCAACATAAGGTCAGAAGTTGGGATGTTCGCTGATGACTGCACAGTGTTCAGTTCCATTCACAACTCCTCAGATACTGAAGCAGTCCATGCCCGCATGCAGCAAGACCCAGACGACATTCAGGCTTGGGTTGATAAGTGGCAACTAACATTCGCACCACATAAGTGCCAGGCAATGACTATCTCCAACAAGAGAGAGTCTAACCACCGCCCCTTGACATTCAACGGCATTACCATTGCCAAATCCCCCACCATCAACATCCTGGGGGGGGGGTCACCATTGACCAGAAACTTAACTGGACCAACCATAAATACTGTGGCAACAAGAGGTCAGAGGTTAGGTATCCTGCAGCAAGTGTCTCACCTCCTGACTCCCCAAAGCATTTCCACCATCTACAAGACACAAGTCAGGAGTGTGATTCAATACTCTCCACTTGCCTGGATGAGTGCAGCTCCAACAACACTCAAGAAGCTCGACACCATCCAAGAGAAAGCAACCCGCTTGATTGGCACCCCATCCACCACCTTAAACATTCACTCCCTCCACCACCGGCGTACTGTGGCTGCAGTGCGTACCATCTACAAGATGCACTGCAGCAATTCGCCAGGAGTTATTCGGCAGCACCTCCCAAACCCGTGACCTCTTCCACCTAGAAGGACAAGGGCAGCAGGCGCATGGGAACACCATCACCTGCAAGTTCGCCTCCAAGTTACACACCATCCTCACTTCGAAATATATCACCTTTCCTTCATCGTTGCTGGGTCAAAATCCTGACACTCCCTCCCTAACAGCACTGTGGGAGTACCTGCACCATAAGGACTGCAGCAGTTCAAGGCGACGGCTCACCACCACCTTCTCAAGGGCAATTAAGGGATGGGCAATAAATGCTGGCCATGCCAGCGACACCCACATCCAGGAACGAATAAAAAAGTCAGCTCCAGACCTCATTACAGGCTTGATCCAGACAAGGACGTAAGAGCTGAGTGTCAGAGGAGAGGCAAGAGCGATGGCCCTCAACAACAAAGCAGCATTCTACGAAGGTATCGAGGAGCCCCAGTAAAACTGAGATCAATGGGGATCAAGGGGAACACCGTCAAATAGCTGCAGTCATAGTTGACACATCGACAGATGGTTGTAGTTGTTGGAGGCCAATCATCTCATCTCCAGGTCAGAGCAGCAGGAGTTACTAATGGTAGCATCTATGGCCCAACAATCATCCGCTGCTTCATCAATGACCTTCCCTCCATCATAAGACCAGGATCTCACATTACTGAACTTCATTCACAACTCCTCTAATAAAGAAAGTCACCATTCATCAACATCTTTGGTGTCTCTATGGAACAGAAGCTTAACTGGACCAGCCATATCAACACTATGTCTACAAGATCAGTGCAGACGATGGGAACTCTGATGAATGGCTCACCTCCTGATCCTCGGCTCACCTCCTGATCCTCAATGCCTATCCACTCAAGTCAGGAGTGTGATAGAATACTCGCCACTTCCCTGGATGAGTGCATCTGCAGCAACACTCGAGCTCAACACCATCCAGAACGGAGCAGTTCACTTGATCAGCACCCCTACCACTGGAATCTCTATCCACTCCCTCCACCAGTGGTACATTATGGCTGTAGTATGTACTACCTACAGGATGCACTGTACCAAATTACCAAAGTTATTTCAACAGCACCTCCCTTCCATGACTTCTACCAACGAGAAATACAAGAGCAACAATGTCGTGGGAGCAGCATCACCTCCAAATCACATATTGTCATGACATGGACATACACTGCTGTTCCTTCGCGGTCACTGGGTTAATATCCTGAAATATCCTAACTAACATCATTGAGCATCACCACCAAAAAGACAGCAGCAGTTCAACGAGAAGGCCCATTGCCAGCTTCTCATGATAACTGGGAGTGAGCAATAAATGCGGCCTTGTCAATGTGGCCCACATCCTATGAACAAATACATTTTTGAAAACTAACTTGCGGTACCACAGAACAGGAACAGACATGTGGTTCCAAGGAGTTGGGACAGAAAAGGTTATAGCTGCTCTCCTTTGTGAAGCATTTTTTTGTTTCTCCCCTTTCTCTTTAGGCGCAAATGAGAGGGTGACCTGCTCCCTGCTCTCTTCCAATGCCATTCTATAACTGGCTACAAGAAAGTGCGCAAGCCCAACGATCGGATTTTACCCATCCTCCCTGTGTTGAAGTGACTAACCTCTGCTTGTTATTTAGCCCCACTGTCCTGGGAGATCAGAAACTTGCCGCATGAATAATTAAAATCCCAATCTCTACTAGCAGCTGAACTCCTCCAGGAAACAAATTTGTCTGAATCATTTTGGAAATAAAGGGAAAGGATGAGGACCCTTTTCCAGTTCTCTCAAGAACGCCTCATGTCGGTTAACCAAGGAATGCCAAAAACAGTGCCCAAAGGGATTTTCAATCAACCACTGCAGTCTCCTAACCAAATGTAAGTGAACTAACTCGGAGATAAAATATGCAAAATTTACCTAAGACAATCCTTTAAAATTAAAAATATACCATAACATCCATATTAAGACAAACTTTTTAAAAAAATGATTTTTTCCCCCACTGTTTGGTTTATCAATTCCTCCACTATCATCTCAGTCTGACATTTAGCAACTGAGGCACTGTAACACTGCAGTGAAAGACTGGTTCGCTTTTCTATCTCCCGATCTCCCCCCCACCCCCACCCCCGAGTGTTAAACTTACAGCATCATGAATGCAAAGTCATTTCATCATTAGATTGAAAGCACTTATACTCACATGATTTCTTAATACAGTATACAGGTCCTGGCCTACTATATTTTTGAGTGCAGCACTGAAGAACTAACCACTGGTAAAGAATCATCTTTGAAATGCTGGCAGTGGATAAGCTGAAGTGGTTAGGATCGTTAGTTTCCAGATGGGTGAGTTAGTTTCCACTCGTAGGTTGGCAGAGCCACCAATATTGCAACCTTCGTTGCCACATTTTTTTTGGAGCGGGTGGTCAGAATGTTGCTAATCCAATTTCTTGCTGCCTGATCTGGGGTCTAAACTGTCACTGACTGGGTGCTGTAAGATTTTACTCATATTTGAACACTGCAGTAAGCAGGCTTGAACAAGGAGCTGCCATGCAGCATTACACATAAGCTTGGGTGGGGGGAATGATAAAACAAAAGCACTTTCAACATACAAGAGCTGGACAGCTGTTTCACATAATGTTCCTGACAAAAGTATGAACTACCAGCATTCAAAATGTTGGCAGAAAGTGTGCATACCAAAAGCCGGCCATATTAATGTCACTCCATTGTTGCTGCTGAATAGAAAAAGCTAAACTATAATCAAACAGCAGCTAGCTATGCATTGACATTCTGCACACTAAGCCGGCTCATAACACTGGAATGATATAGCTCTATATCTAGCTTTGTAAATAGAACTTAGCAGCACAGAACGACATGTGAGCATTTCATAACATATCCTACTGGTGGTAAGCTGCGCAGCATCATTTTCATTCCACCAATAAAAACATTAACCCTTAACTACAAAATTAACCTGGCATACCAATATTTACTGGTTACAATTAATTCTTAAATTATTTGAAAGCACAGGCAACAGAACATTCCAGTTTAGGTACAATAAATACTTGGCTGCAATACAAATAAAACTCAAAATACTCTCCACATTTTGCTCACAGTAGCAGGATGGTGAAAAAAATGTATTCTATACAATTAAAAATAACTGGAATGCAGTGGCTCTGTAGAACAATGCATTATTTCAGCTTATTTACAGAAAAGGGAATGACACAAAAGATCCACCCTGTATAAAAAGGCAATTAAAGGATTCACATTAGGAATAATTTCCTTCCATTTTACACAGCTCTTACGATACATAAATACCAAGACCTTACTTGGTACGATCACATTTATTATTTGCGTATATAGATGAAATATATTTTTACTTACAGCTACCACTCCAAGACTTCAGCAGAGACTTGATGCTGATTTCAAAAAACACAGAATCCTGTAGGCTTAACATTATGCCTTTTGATGAGCAGCAGCAGCAACAAGATTTATCACAACAGTTTGTCCAGGCTGTGTGTTTATTTCGTCTCAAATTGCTGTCCCCTCACGCCTTTCAAAGGCAGCGCAGTTCTGGACTCAAGTGTCCCTTTCTCATTATCATGCAGTCTTTCTGTGTGACGCACGCTTTGAGTTCCAGCAATGCTGAATGCAGATGAACTCACAAGCAGGCCAGAAAACTTACTCTACATGGAGGGTAGCTTGAAGGACAATTCCACCTTTCACGGGACACAACAACATGTATCTTCCGCAAAGACTGAAGCATATGATTTACACACAAAGGGTAGTCTATAATGGCTAAGTCGAGCAACTGCTGCCAGCTGCTGCCTATGATGTTGGTAAATACAGTACAGAAGGGTGGAGCTCAGAACTATTCAAAAACAACTGCTTAGTTCTAGCTACCAGAGAAATACAAATGCACAGAGTGGAACCGTCAGAACACCTCTCCTTGCACTGCCTTGTACAACTGACAACCTTTCACAAAGTCACCATTGAAGTACATTCTTTGGCACTGCTTGCTTCTGAAAAGCCTGGCTCCAGTGTCTCTCCACAGCAGTACATTACTTCCTACAGCACTGCCCACCCAGTCAATAATCAGCGACTTCTCAGCATGCTTGTGGTGACGCAGGATACAGCGTCCCACTTAATCACCAAAGATAATGCTAGCTGCCTGGCTTTTGCTTGGGGGGAAGGGAGGAGGGGAGGAGGAGAGAGTAGGGTGATGCAATCAATACTGTGGTTTTTCAGCCTATAGTGCAGCATTTCAGTTTATCTCACTTAACAGTTTTCCCTCCCCAGCTGCTTAAACAAAATTTATCTCTTATTTCACAATTGCAGTAGAACAGAAACAGATTACAATGTTAAAACCATCATAAAAGTATTTTTACATGGATAATTTTAACTATTTAAAGGCACACACCATTTTAAGAAAATATTTTGTCTCAGCAATTGAATCTTAAATAAACATGTAAAGAATTCAACACAGAAGCAATTTACTTTTACCCAAATTTTACCCAATTAAAAAAAAGTTTCTCCCACCCCACTCCCATACAAAAGGCTTCCCTCAACAAGAACAACTTGCAGTTATAAAGCGCCTTTAACGTAGGAAAAGGTCCCAAGGCGCTTTGCAGGAGCATGATCAGGCGAATGACAGAACAAAGGAGGAGACATTAGGACAGGTGACTAAAAGCTTGATCAAAGAGGTAGGTTTTAAGGAGGGTCTTAAAGGAGGAGAGATGTGAGGAGGAAGAGTTGTTTGGGAAGGCAATTTCCAGAGTGTGGGGCCGAGATGGCTGAAGGCACGGGCGCCAATGGTGGAGCAAAGGGATTGGGGGATGCACAAGGCCAAATTTGGAGGACCTCCGAGTTCTCGATGGAGGTTACAGAGATGTGGAGGGGAGAGGCCATAATTTGAACAGGAGGAGGAGAATTTTAAAATCGAGGCGTTGGTGGACCGGGAGGCCAATGTAAGTCACCAAGCACAGGGGTGAGATGTGTGCAGGACTTGGTTCAGGTTAGGATATGGGCAGCAGAGTGTTAGATGAGCTCGAGTTTATGGAGGATGGAAGATGGGAAGGCCAGGAGAACAGGAATAGTTGAGCCGGGAGGTAACAAAAGCATGGATGAGGGTTTCAGCAGCAGATGAGCAGAGGCAGGAGCTGAGACGTGCAATGTTACGGAGACGGAAGTAGGCAGTCTTTTTTTTAAAAATTTGTTTGTTCTTGGAAGTATGGGCGACGCTGGCAAGGTCACACACTGAAGCATCCTAAGATGCCTGAGAAGGAGGTGGGCCTTCTCCTAGAATTGCTGAAGTTCTTGTGCTCCCAAAATAGCGTTAGCGAGGGAAATCCAGGACACTGAACCAGCAACAATGAAGGAGCAGCGATATGTCCAAGTCAGCATAGTCATAGAATGATTACAGCACAGGAGGCGGCCATTCGGCCCATTGAGCCCGTGCCCGGCTCTCTGCAAGAGCACTTCAGCTACTCCCACTCCCCCACCCTTTCCCCGCAGCCCTGCAATTTTTTTTCCTTCAGGTACTTAACCAATTCCCTTTTGAAAGCCACGATTGAATCTGCCTCCACCACCCTTTCAGGCAGTGCATTCCAGATCCTAACCACTCGCTGTGTAAAAAAGTTTTTCCTCATGCCGCCTTTGGTTCTTTTGCCAATCACCTTAAATCTGTGTCCTCTGGTTCTCGACCCTTCCGTCAATGGGAACAGTTTCTCTCCATTCTGTCCAGAACCCTCATGATTTTGGAAACCTCTATCAAATCTCCTCTCAAACTTCTCTGTTCTCAGGAGAACAACCCCAGCTTCTCTAGTCTATCCACATAACTGAAGTCCCTCATCCCTGGAATAATTCTCGTAAATCTTTTCTGCACCCTCTCAAAGGCCTTCACATCCTTCCTAAAGTGCAGTGCCCAGAATTGGACACACTACGCCAGTTGAGGCCGAACCAGTGTTTTATAAAGGTTCATCATAACCTCCTTGCTTTTGTACTCTATGCCTCTATTTATGAAATTGAGAGGTCGCACAACACCAGGTTATAGTCCAACAGTTTTATTTGAAATCACAAGCTTTCGGAGCTATCGATCGCCTGTTGGACTATAACCTGGTGTTGTGCGACCTCTCAATTTTGTCCACCCCAGTCCAACACCGGCATCTCCGCATCTATTTATGAAGCCCAATATCCCATATGCTTTTTTAACCGGTTTTTCAACCTGCCCTGCCACCTTAAACGATTTGTGCACATATACCCCCAGGTCTCTCTGTTCATGCACCCCATTTAGGATTGTATCCTTTAGTTTATATTGCCTCTTCTCATTCTTCCTATCAAAATGTATCACTTTGCACTTTTCTGCGTTAAATTTCATCTGCCACGTGTCCACCCATTTCACCAGCCTGTTTATGTCTTCTTGAAGTCTATCACTATCCTCTTCAATATACTTCCAAGTTTTGTGTCATCTGCAAATTTTAAAATTGTGCCCTGTACTCCCAAGTCCAAGTCATTAATACATCTCAAGAAAAGCAGTGGTCCTAGTACCGACCCCTGGGGAACACCACGGTGTACCTTCCTCCAGTCTGAAAAACAACCATTCACCACTACTTTCTGTTTCCTGTCACTTAGCTAATTTCATATCCATGCTGCCACTGTCCTTTTTATTCCATGGGCTTCAACTTTGCTGGCAAGCCTATTTTGTGGCACTTGGATGGGCAACTGGAAGTGATCACAAAGTTGAATGCGTGGCTCAAGAATTGGTGTGGGAGAAATGGGTTTCGAATCATGGGGCACTGGCACCAGTACTGGGAAGAGAGGGAGCTGTTCCGTTGGGACAGCCTTCACATGAACCATGCTGGGACCAATGTCCTGGCGAATCGAATAACTAGGGCTGCAGATAGGGCTTTTAACTAAATAGTAGGGGGGGGGGGGGAAGGGTTCAAGTGAGGGGAAATTTAGAAAGTTAAAGAGAAAGGTAAGAGCAATAGTGCAGGGTAGAGATATGGGCAATGAAAACCAGAGTGTGACAGGAAGGGACAGAGCAGAAAAACATAAGAGTGCACCAGCAAATAAGGTCAGAGTAGGGAAAAATGATAAAAAGACAAAATTAAAGGCTCTATCTGAATGCACGCAGCATTCGTAACAAGATAGATGAATTGACGGTACAAATAGAAATAAATGGGAATGATCTAATAGCCATCACAGAGACGTGGTTGCAATGTGACCAAGGCTGGGAACTGAATATTCAAGGGTATTTGACATTTTGGAAGGATAGACAGTAAAGGAGGTGGGGTAGCTCTGTTAATAAAGGATGAGATCAGTACAATAGTGAGAAATGAGAAGAGCATGCCAGGAGCAGCACCAGGCGTACCTAAAAATGAGGTGCCAACCTGGGGAAGCTGCAACACAGGACTACATGCATGCTAAAAAGCAAAAGCTGCATGCTATAGAAAGGGCTAAGCGATCCCACAATCAACGGATCAGATCAAAGCTCTACAGTCCTGCCACATCCAGTCGTGAATGCTGGTGGACCATTAAACAACTAACGGGAGGAGGAGGCTCCATGAATATCCCCATCCTCAATGATGGTGGAGCCCAGCATGTGAGTGCAAAAGACAAGGCTGAAGTGTTTGCAACCGTCTTCAACCAGAAGTGCCGAGTGGATGATCCATATCGGCCTACTCCTGAGGTCCACACCATCACAAAAGCCAGTCTTCAGCCAATTCGATTCACTCCACGTGATATCAAGAAACGGCTGAGCGCACTGGATACAGCGAAGGCTATGGGCCCCGACAACATCCCGGCTGTCGTGCTAAAGACTTGTGCTCGAGAACTAGCCGCGCCTCCAGCCAAGCTGTTCCAGTACAGCTACAACACTGGCATCTATCCGACAATGTGGAAAACTGCCCAGGTATGTCCTGTCCACAAAAAGCAGAACAAATCCAACCCGGCCAATTACCATCCCATCAGTCTACTCTCAATCATCAGCAAAGTGATGGAAGGTGCCATCGACAGTGCTATCAAGCGGCACTTACTCACCAATAACCTGCTCACTGATGCCCAGTTTGGGTTCCGCCAAGACCACTCAACTCCCGACCTCATTACAGCCTTGGTCCAAACATGGACAAAGGAGCTGAATTCCAGAGGTGAGGTGAGAGTGACTGCCCTTGACATCAAGGCAGCATTTGACCGAATGTGGCATCAAGGAGCCCTAGTAAAACTGAAGTCAATGGGAATCGGGGGGAAAACACTCCACTGGCTGGAGTCATACCTAGCACAAAGGAAGATGGTTGTGGTGGTTGAAGGTCAATCATCACAGCCCCAGGACATTGCTGCAGGAGTTCCTCAGGGAGTGATCTCGGCCCAACCATCTTCAGCTGCTTCATCAATGACCTTCCCGCCAACATAAGGTCAGAAATGGGGATGTTCGCTGATGACTGCACAGTGTTCAGCACCATTCAAAACTCCTCAGATAATGAAGCAGTCCATGCCCGCATGCAACAAGACCTGGACGACGTTCAGGCTTGGGCTGATAAGTGGCAGGTAACATTCACGCCACATAAGTGCCAGGCAATGATTATCTCCAACAAGAGAGAGCCTAACCACCTCCCCTTGACATTCAACGGCATTACCATCGCCGAATCCCCCATCAATATCCAAGGGGTCACCATTGATCAGAAACTTAACTGGACCAGCCACATAAATACTGTGGCAACAAGAGCAGGTCAGAGGCTAGATATTCTGCGGCGAGTGTCTCACCTCCTGACTCCTCAAAGCCTTTCTACCATCTTCAAGGCACAAGTAAGGAGTGTGATGGAATACTCTCCACTTGCCTGGATGAGTGCAGCTACAACAACACTTAAGAAACTCGACACCATCCAGGACAAAGCACCCCGCTTGATTTGCACCCCCTCTCCACCTTAAACATTCATTCCCTCCATCAACAGCGTACCGTGGTTGCAGTGTATACCATCTACAAGATGCCCTGCAGCAACTCACCAAGGCTTCTTCGGCAGCACCTCCCAAACCCGCGACCTCTTCCACTCATAAGGACAAGGGCAGCAGGCGCATGGGAACACCACCACCTCCAAGTTCCCCTCCAAGTCACACACCATCCTGACTTAGAAGTATAACGCCAATCGTTCATCGTCGCTGGGTCAAAATCCTGGAACTCCCTACCTAACAGCACGGTGGGAGTACCTTCACCACACGGACTGCAGCGGTTCAAGGCGGCAGCTCACCACCACCTTCTCAAGGGCAATAAATGCTGGCCTTGCCAGCGACGCCCACATCCCATAAAAGGAATAAAAAATTAAAAATTAAAAAATGTAGTGTATCTGGATTTCCAAAAGGCATTCGACAAGGTGCCACATAAAAGGTTACTTAATAAAATAAGAGCTCATGGTGTTGGGGGTAATATATTAGATTGGATAGAGGACTGGCTAAGTAACAGAAAACAGAGAGTCATGATAAATGGGTAATTTAAGGATGGCAATCTGTAACTAGTGGGGTGCCACAAGGATCAGTGCTGGGGCCTCAACTATTTTCAATCTATATTAATGACTTGGATAAAGGAAGCGAGTGTATTGTAGCCAAATTTGCAAACGATACAAAGATAGGTGGGAAAGCAAGTTGTGAGGAGGACATAAAGAGTCTGCAAAGGGATATAGTTGGGTTAAGTGAGTGGGCAAGAATTTGGCAGATGGAGTATAATGTGGGAAAATGTGAAGTTATCCACTTTGGTAGGAAGAATAGAAAAGAAAAATATTTAAATGAAGAAAGACGACAGAATGCACGGTACAGAGGGATTTGGGGGTCCTTGTGCATAAAATACAAAAAGTTAACATGCAGGTGCAGTAAGTAATTAGGAAGGCAAATGGAATGTTGGCCTTTATTGCAAGGGGGATGGAGTATAAAAGTAGGGAAGTCTTGCTACAACTGTATAGGGCGCTGGCGAGACCACACCTGGAGTACTGCGTACAGTTTTGGTCCCCTTATTTAAGGAAGGATATACTTGCATTGGAGGCAGTTCAGAGAAGGTTCACTAAGTTGATTCCTGGGATGGAAGGCTTCTCTTATGAGGAAAGGTTGAGCAGGTTGGGTCTATACTCATTGGAGCTTAGAAGAATGCGAGGTGATCTTATTGAAACATATAAGATTCTGAGGGGGATTGACAGGGTGGATGCTGAGAGGATGTTTCCCCTAGTGGGGGTATGTACAACGAGGGGGCACAGTCTCAGGATAAGGGGTCGCCCATTTAAGACGGAGATGAGGAGGAATTTCTTCTCTCAGAGGGTCGTGAATCTTTGGAATGCTTTACCCCAGAGAGCTGTGGAAGCGGAGTCATTGAATATATTCAAGGCTGAGATAGACAGATTTTTGAGCAACAGGGGAGTCGAGGGTTATGGGGAACAGGCAGGAAAGTGGAGTTGAGGCCAAAATCGGATCAGCCATGATCTCATTAAATGGCGGAGCAGGCTCGAGGGGCCGAATGGCCTACTCCTGCTCCTATTTCTTATCTTATGATGGTGTTCCCATGATGTTGCTGGTCCTGTCCTTCTTAGTGGTAGAAGTCACAGGACTGGGAGGTACTCTTGAAGCAAGCTTATCGAGTTGTTGTAGTGCATCATGTAGATAGGACATACTGCAGTGTTGCAGCAACTGCACCCATCCAGGCAAGTGGTCCAAATAAATGAGGGAGAAGCTTTGAGGGGTCAGGTGGTGAGCTATTTGTCACAGAGGATCCAGCCTCTGCCCTGCTCTGGTAGCCACAGTGTTAATATGGTTGTTTCAGTTAAGCTTCTGGCCAGTGGTGAACTCCAAGATATCAATAGTGGGGGTGGGGGGCTTGATAACAGTGGTGCCATTGAAGTTCAGAGGGGTGGTTGCAGGGCTTTCCCTTGTTGGAGATGGTCATTGCCTGGCATTTATAAATGTTACCCGACATTTGTCAGCGCAAGGTAACATGTTGTCCAGGTCCTGCAGTATGATGGGCTGCTTCAATATCAGTGGAATTGTGAATGGAGCTGAGCATTGTGGAATTGTCACTGAATAGCTCCACTCCTGACCTCAAAAACGCCTTGTCGCACTCCAAATGCCCAAGCGAGTGCAAGGCAGTGCGGTATTGAGCCGGTCAGACTAAAAAGCCCCAGGTTTAATTCCAAGGACACCAGGAGAACTGCTACACAATTGAGTTTTTGTTCTCATCATTGTCCAGGGACCCTTGTTGGGAAGTATGTGTGGATGTTGGGCAAGATCCGTATTTGGCTCAGCTTATTCTCCTCCACAGTCAAATAGCCTGCCAACACTTATCATCTAGGTTTACACATGAAGAATAGCCACTTGGTTGAGGTATCACAGGATTAACAACCTATCACAGCATGAGTCAGCATCTTTGGAGAATAAGGAGTTTTAAAGAGAAGAGTGAATGGAAAAAACAAATAAAAGAACTTGTATACAATATTTGTATCTCCGTTCAGTGACTATTCTGCAACTTAATGAAAATTAAAATAGAATACACACAAAAATTAAAATAATCTTCACAAAGAATGATGTGCAAAAGACTACCAATATTCTCTCACTTTAGGTGAAATTAATATAACCAGTACACTCAGCGGTGAAAATTCAAAAGTAGAAGAAATGTTATGCTTTGATTATTATATATGCATTTAAACCCACCTAGTGCTCAGTTAAGAACTGACAAAGCATCTCACTTAAGAGGGTGGCACACAGCTGTTTGTTAGCATTCTGAATCAAACCCTTCATCATAGCACTTTTTCTTGAAAGAATGATTTAAAAAATTCAGAGTTCTAAATTTAAATTATTTTATAATTGAGGCCTGCAAAAATGTATTCCTGAATGCATGCCAGTCTATTCATGCAAAGTTCAGTTCATGCACATGAAGTAGCTCCATAAACTTATTTTTACTGTGATTAAATTTAATATAAACACTATGATTTTGCAGAGACCAGTCAAAGTTGAGTATATTTTTGCTGCAACCTTGATAGCATAGGTAGTATAATTGAGAAGGCATGAGTGAAATTTCAGTGTTCTGAATGGCCTATTTCTGTAAGGAAGCTTCACAGCAACTGCAGGTCCCTGTATACAATTTTAAAAACATTTTAAAGATATGTCATTTTAAACTAACAGCAACCTATCTTATGCAAGTACTAGAAGCACAGGGAATAACAATAAAACATTATAATAACTGAAATGAAGCAGTAAACAAACAAGTTCACATTTCAGAGAATTTAGACTTACTGAAGAGATTATTTATACAAAAACTATTTCAGCATTCACTTGCACCTGTACATTCTATGTTTATTAAAGAGCAACAATTCTCTGTAGGGGGAATAGTTTTCATCTCCGTGATCCCAGAACATTGATAAGAAAGTCATCTATCAAAAATATTCTCCATTTTTGTTGTTAAAAAAAATCAGAGTTCACAGAGATTTGCCATGTCAGCCTGCCACCCAAATGCTCAACAGGCCCATTTCCAGCAGCTGCATCAATCTGAATGGAGAATCAGTATCCTTGCCAGTCCTGGATATCAATCTCAGTGCTTGAATACAACTCAAGAGTTCAACACCAGCCAGTACTTCAAAGAAACTGTTCCTCTTTAAAGGGAGTATTTACTCAAGCACCATCTCCTCTCCCGTACATTCTGCAGTGTTTCCTTACTAGGCAGCTTTGTGTATTAGTGTTTGCTCCAATTATTTTAGCAACTTCAGAGGCCTTGTTATATGCTATCATGAGCTTGCACAAATTAATAAACTAATGAAGGAACCTCAATACTGTTACATACATAGAAAACTGCAATTTCACCCTCAAACCAAAAATGGCTAGGATAGAGACTTGGCCACAAAGATTAATTTTGACTTATACTTATAAGTAACAAATTACCATGTAATATTCAAGTCTTGAAATATTCAAGTAATAACCTCAAATTGTTAAGAGTATGTAAGGCAATAAACATTTCCTACATCTATTAAATGCAGGGGTAATTACAGTATTCACTGTTGAGAATAAGGATGAAAAACTAGGGTAACTATATTTTACTTAAAATCGGTTAAAAAAAACCAAGTCTAACTAACACAGTGGGCTATATCTAAGTTTTAGATTTTTAGGTAGCTCATATATTCAGATATTTCTTGTGAACTTCTCCATCAAATTATTAATTTTGTTTCCAGCTATTTAGTGGAGATCAATGTCATTTACTATTGGTGAGGGTGAAAACGCTCACTTTTTACCCTTTGTTCCTAGGATGTGATTGAGCCATATCACGGTAAAAAGCAATAAAGTCAATACTTACAAAAAAAATATTCTGTATTTGAAATTTTGTAGCAAGATATTTCAATGTTAATCTTTTAAAAAGTCACAATGGGCACTACAACCTTTTGGTTACGTGATCCCACAATTTCTTCCCATTTGTACCTACTAAACTAAAAAAGTTGTGACTGATTCTTAAGAAATGACGCTTCAACGGTTATTCTCCCAATGATAGATATGAAACATAGGAACAGGAGTCAGCCATTCAAGTCGAGTCCGCCATTCAATTAGATCACGGATAATCTATACCTCATACTCCATTTTCTCGCCTTTGCTCCATAAGCCTCAACGCCCTTGCCTAAGAAAAATCTAGCTCAGTTTTGAATTTTTCAATTGACCAAGCCTCAACAGCTTTTTAAGGGAGAGTGTTCCAGAATTCCACTACCCTTTGTGTGAAGAAGTGCCTCCTGACATCACCCCTAAAAGCCCTAGCTCTAATTCTAAGGTTATGCCCCTTGTTCTGGACTCCACAACTATCTTTATCTACCCTATCAACTCCTATAATCATCTTAAACACCTCAATTAAATCACCCCTAAATCTTCTATACTCAAGGAAATACAAGCCTTGTCTGTACAACCTGTCCTCATAATTTAACCCTTTTAGCCCCGGTATCATTCTGGCGAGGCTGCGCTGCACCCACTCCAAGGCCAATATGTCCTTCCGGAGGTGCAGTGCCCAGAACTGAATGCAGTACTCTAGATCAATGTTCCCTTTTATTTTGGGGGGGGGGCCACACGGCCCCTTTAACGGGCTGCGCGGCTAATTCAAAATTCCACACATATGCGCTTTTTCTATTTAAATGCCGGCTCACCGGCTGCGCAGGAGATCCAGAGCGCTGTGGGTCGATGACCTTTCGTCAGAACGTGAAAAATTAGAGATGTAATAGGAATTAAGCAAGTGCAGAGGCAGGGAAAGGGGGGAGGGGAGGAAAGAACAAAAGGGAAGGTCTGTGATAGGGTCGAAGGGAGGAGTGATTAAATGACAAAAGGGATGATGGTGCAAGGCAAAAGGAGATGGTAATGGGACAAGTAAAGAAACAAAAGATGGGTCTAGAAGAGGTGTAAATGGGAATAGCAGCAGAATCATCAACAGCTGCTATCTGAAAAAATGGGGGCAGAGGTTATGATCCGAAATTGTTGAACTCAATGTTGGCTGTAAAATGCCGAATCAAAAGATGAGCTGGTGTTCCTCAAGCTTACGCTGAGCTTCATTGGAACAGTGTAGGAGGCCGAGGACTGAGAGGTCAGAGTGAGAGTGGGAGTGGAGCGGAGAATTAAAGTGACAGGCGACTGGAAGCTCAGGGTCACTCTTGCAGACTGAACTGAGGTGTTCCTCAAAGCGGTCACCCAATCTGCGTCTGGTCTCCCTAGTGTGAGCAGCGAATACAGTATACTAAATTGAAAGTACGTACAAGTAAATAGCTATTCCACCTGAAAGAAGTGTTTAGGGCCCTGGACGGTGGGAAGGAAGGAGGTAAAAGGGCAGGTGTTGCATCTCCTGCACTTGCATGGGAAGGTGCTGTGGGAAGGGGACCAGGGTGTCGCAGAGGGAACGGTCACTTTGGAATGCTGAAAGGGGAGGAGAGGGGAAGATGTGTTTGGTGGTGGGATCACGCTGGAGGTGATGGAAATGGCGGAGGATGATCCGTTGAATGTGGAGGCTAGAAGATGAAGAAAAAGGGAACCCTATCGTGGTTCTGGGAGGGAGGGGAAGGGTTAAGAGCAGGTACGGGAAACGGACACGGTCGAGGTGTAAATCTGTCAACCACGGTAGAGGGAAATCCTCGGATGGGGAAAAAAGGAAGACATATCGGAAGCACGAGTATGGAAGGTGACATCGTCAGAACAGATACGGCGGAGATGGAGAAACTGGAAGAATGGAAGAGAGTCCTTCCAGGAAGCGGGTCTCTCTCTAAATCTCTCTGCTCCTCCACAGTTCCTAGCTTACCATTTGGAAAATACACTGATTTATCTTTCTTCGGTCCAAAATGGATGACCTCACACTTATCCAAATTGAACTCCATCTGCCAAAGTTTTGCCCGCTCACTTAATCTATCAATGTTCCCTTCGCAACTTTCTGCTACCATCTGCACTATTTGCTGTGCCACCTAACTTGGTGTCATCAGCAAACTTGGTTATACAGCTCTCTCTCTATTCCTTCATCTAAGTCATTGATAAATATAGTGAAAAGCTGAGGCTTCAGGAGATTCCTGGGGGACAGCTCAAATCACATCCTTCCAATTGGAGTATATATACATTAACCCGACTCTCTCTCTCCTATCTCCTAACCAATTCCCTACCCATGTCAATAGGTTGCCTCCAATTCCATGTGCTTTCATTTTTGCTAACAGTCGCGTGTTTGGAACCTTATTGAATGCCTTCTGGAAGTCCACTTAGGCTTTCTGAACTCTTAAAAAAAAGAAAAATACAGTAAAGATATAACTGTGCAAAAGGTACGAGTCCCTTCCATTAGAATCATTTATCAGGTTGGGGAAATAGAGAAAAAAATTCAAATGTTGGATCTGAAATAGAAACAGAAATTGCTAGAAATACACAGCAGCAATGTTCCCCTAATTTTTGTTTGGGTGCGCGGTCCCTTTAACGGGCTGCGCAGCCCATTTAAAGTTTCGTGCATGCACAAAATTTCACATATGAACAGCTGCGCGGCCGGCTTAGCGGGAACATTGTGCAGCAGCTCAGTCAATATCTGAAAGAGAAAAGAATAGAGACCCTTCTTCTGGATTGACACAGGAGGAAGGATAGTCCTGCAAGACAATAGTGAGGGGAGAGAAACTCAGAAAACTTCTCTACTCTTTTTCGAATAGTGCTATGAGATCTTTTATGTTTGCTAGAGATGGAAGATAGGGACTTGGTTTAACATTTCATCTCAAAGATGAATCCATTAACTGCCTGCTTAGAGTAATCTACATATCTGCACGCTTGATCTTCACCTGTTGTTCTCCACTACCCACTTTGATTTGGTTATTCCTATAGAGAGCTCTCCTTCCTGTCCACGCTAACTTTGATGAAGGGTCTCATTCAAAACATTAATCTGTCTTCTCAAATCCCAACAGACCTACTGTATATTCCCAACATTTTCTGTTTTTAATTCATCTTTCTTGGCTATGTGGGTCATGAAGCAATCCAGGATAATTACAAATGTAGATTTGCATCAAGAAGTATGAGAAGACAGAAAGCAGAATTACAACCTCAACCTATATGGAGAACACAGTGTAATGCATTGTACCAAATTATGACTTTTTTTTGGTTAGGGAGGAACCCACTATGGAGGGATGAAAAACAAAAAACCTCTAATTAAAGGGAAGGAAAGCCTGCAAAAATAAATAAATCCACCTCCTGTAGCTGATAAACACGCACTTTTTTTTGTCAAAAGCCAAAGCAGATGACAGGAACATTACATCACAGGAAATTCAAAAGATATGAGGTAGCAAAAGGGAGTGCCAGAATGGGAGGCAGAGGCAGATCAGGAGGGCTCAACCAGGGATGGGAGGAAGAGGTGACGCTTTGGTAGGGTTTGGTTAGAACAGAAAGATGATGAGCAACAAGCAGGAAATTCAGCAGCAGCTGAGAATAATAAATGTTATATTTGATTCATAAATAAATTCCACATTTCTGTAAGAAATCTCTGTCCAGACAGGAATGCACTAGTAGACATATCTCTGCTTAAGTGTTATACCCAAAATGTTAATCTATCTTTCCAATACTGGCCAGCCATTTTTGTATTCCAAGGATCTTTTTCATTTAAAAGGGGAAGGAAATCTAGATGCAGTATTTTGCATTGATTTAGAAAATATCCACTTGATCGGTCATATCAGGTCTCCTCGTCTCTGAAATGACGTCACTGTTGGGAAGCAGCGTCTTGCATCCCAGCACAGCTCAATTCATAGAATCATAGAATGGTTACAGCCCGGGAGAAGGCCATTTAGCCCGTGCCGGCTCTCTGCAAGAGAACTTCAGCTAGTCGCACTCCCCCGCCCTTTCCCCGTAGACTTGCAAATTTGTTCCTTCAGGTACTTATCCAACTCCCTTTTGAAAACCGTGATTCAGTCTGCCTCCACCACCCTTTCAGATCCTAACCACTCGCTGAGTAAAAAAGTTTTTCCTCATGTCTCCTTTGGTTCTTCTGCCAATCACCTTAAATCTGTGACCTCTGGTTCTCGACCCTTCTGCCAATGGGAACAGTTCCTCTCTATCTACTCTGTCCAGACCCCTCATGACTTTGAACACCTCTATCAAATCTCCTCTCAATCATCTTTGCTCTAAGAAGAACAACCCCAGCTTCTCCAGTCTATTCACGTAACTGAAGTCCCTCATCCCTGGAATCATTCTTGTAAATCTTTTCTGCACCCTCTCTAAGACCTTCACATCGTTCCGAAAGTGCAGTGCCCAGAATTTTTTTAAAAAAATTTGTTCATGGGATGTGGGCATCACTGGCAAGGCCAGCATTTATTGCCCATTACTAGTTGCCCTTGGGAAGGTGGTGGTGAGCTGCCTTCTTGAACCGCTGCAGCCCGTGTGGTGAAGGTACACCCACAGTGTGGTGAGGGAGGGAGTTCCAGGATTTTGACCCAGCGACGATGAAGAACGGCGATATACTTCCAAGTCAGGATGGTGTGTTACTTGGAAGGGAACTTGCAGGTAATGGTGTTGCCATGCGCCTGCTGCCCTTGTCCTTCTAGGTGGTAGAGGTCGCAGGTTTGGGAGGTGCTGCCAAAGAAGCCTTGGCGAGTTGCTGCAGTGCATCTTGTAGATGGTACACACTGCAGCCACGGTACGCCGGTGGTGGAGGGAGTGAATGTTTAAGGTGGTGGATGGGGTACCAATGAAGCGGGCTGCTTTCTCTTGGACAGTGTCGAGCTTCTTGAGTGTTGTTGGAGCTGCAATCATCCAGGCAAGTGGAGAGTATTCCATCACACTCCTTACTTGTGCCTTGTAGATGGTGGAAAGGCTTTGGGGAGTCAGGATACCCAGCCTCTGACCTGCTCTTGTTGCCACAGTATATATGTGGCTGGTCCAGTTAAATTTCTGGTCAATGGTGACCCCCAGGATATTGATGGTGGGGGATTTGGCGATGGTAATGCCATTGAATGTCAAGGGGCAGTGATTAGATGCTCGCTTTTTGGCGATAGTCATTGCCTGGCACTTTTCTCTGAGGAGTTGTGAATGGCACGGAACACTGCTGTCATCAGCGAACATCCTCACTTCTGATCTTATGATGGAGGGAAAGTCATTGATGAAGCAGCTGAAGATGGTTCGGCCCAGGACACTGCCCTGAGGAACTCCTGCAGCGATATCCTGGGGCTGTGATGATTGACCTCCAACCACCACAACCATCTTCCTTTGTGCTAGATATGACTCCAGCCAGTGGAGAGTTCCCCCCCCCGATTCCCAATGACTTCAGTTTTACTGGGGCTCCTTGATGCCACACTCGGTCAAAGCTGCCTTGATGTCAAGGACAGTCACTCTCACCTCAGCGTCTGGAATTCAGCTCTTTTGTCCATGTTTGGACCAAGGCTGTAATGAGGTCTGGAGCCGAGTGGTCCTGGCGGAACCCAAACTGGGCATCAGTGTGCAGGTTATTGGTGAGTAAGTGCTGCTCGATAGCACTGTCGACGACATATTCCATCATTTTGCTCATGATTGAGAGTAGACTGATGGGGCGGTAATTGTCCGGATTGTCCTGCTATTTGTGGACAGGACATACCTCGGCAATTTTCCACATTGTCGGATAGATGCCAGTGTTATAGCTGTACTATAACAGAATTGGACATAATACTCCAGTTGAGGCCGAACCAATGTTTTGTAAAGGTTCATCATAATTTGCACGCTTTTGTACTCTATACCTCTATTCATGAAGCTCAGGATCCCGTAAGCTTTTTCAACTGCTTTCTCAACCTGTCCTGCCACCTTCAACGATTTGTGCACATATACCCCTCGGTCTCTCCGTTCATACACCCCCTTTAGGATTGTACCCTTTAGTTTATATTTCCTCTCTCCATTCTTTCTACCAAAATGTATCACTTCGCACTTTTCTGCGTTAAATTTCATCTGCCATGTGTCCGCCCATTCCACCAGCCTGTCTATGTCCTCTCCTTCACTATCCTCCTCACTGTTCACTATACTTCCAAGTTTTGTGTCATCTGCAAATTTTGAAATTGTGCCCTGTACACCCACATCCAAGTCATTAATATATATCAAGAAAAGCAATGGTCCTAGAACCGACCCCTGGGGAACACCATTGTATACCTTCCTCCAGTCTGAAAAACAACCGTTCACCACTACTCTCTGTTTCCTGTCACTTAGCCAATTTCGTATCCATGCTGCCACTGTCCCTTTTATTCCATGGGCTTCAACTTTGCTGACAAGCCTATTATGTGGCACTTTGTCGAATGCCTTTTGGAAATCCATGTACACCATGTCAACCGTATTGCCCTCATCAACACTCTCCGTTACCTCATCAAAAAATTCAATCAAGTTGGTTAAACACGATTTGCCTTTAACAAATCCGTGCTGGCTTTCTTTAATTAATCCACACTTGTCCAAGTGACTGTTAATTTTGTCCCTGATTATTGTTTCTAAAAGCTTCCCCACTACCAAGGTTAAACTGACTGGCCTGTAGTAGCTGGGTTTATCTTTACATCCTTTTTTGAACAAGGGTGTAACATTTGCAATTCTCCAGTCCTCTGGCAACACTCCAGTTTCTAAGGAGGATGGGAAGATTATGGCTATACCTCTGCGATTTCTTCCTTCACTTCCCTCAGCGTCCTAGGATGCATCCCATCTGGTCCTGGTGACTTATCTACTTTAAGTACAGCCAGCCTTTCTAGTACTTCCTCGTTATCAATTTTTATCCCATCCAGTATCGCCTCTACCTCCTCCTTCACTATGTCTATGGCAGCATCTTCTACCTTGGTGAAGTCAGATGCAAAGTACTCATTTAGCACCTCAGCCATGCCCTCTGCCTCCATGCGTAGGTCTCCTTTTTGGTCCCTAATCGGCCCCACCCCTCCTCTTACTACCCGTTTACTATTTAAATACCTATAGAAGACTTTTGGATTACCTTTTATGTTAGCTGCAATTCTATTCTCATACCCTCTCTTTGCCCCTCTTATTTTCTTTTTCACTTCTCCTCTGAACTTTCTATATTTAGCCTGATTCTCAGATGTATTCTCGACCTGACCTCTGTCATACGCGCTCTTTTTCTGCTTCATCTTACTCTCTCTCTCTTTCGTCATCCAGGGAGCTCTGACTTTAGTTGCCCTATCTTTCTCCCTAGTGGCAATGTACCTCGACTGTACCCGAACTATTTCCTCTTGAAAGGCAGCCCATTGTTCCATTACAGTTTTGCCTGCCAATCTTTGATTCCAATTTACCCGGGCCAGATCAGTTCTCATCCCACTGAAATTGGCCTTCTTCCAATTAAGTATTTTTACACTAGATTGCTCCCTGTCCTTTTCCTTAGCTAATCTAAACCTTATGATACTAAGATCACTGTTCCCTAAATGTTCACCTACTAACACTTCCTCCACTTGACCTACCTCATTCCCCAGAACCAGATCCAGCAATATTTCCTTCCTCATAGGGCCGGAAACATACTAATCAAGAAAGTTCTCCTGAACACACTTCAGAAATTCTTCCCCCTCTCTGCCCTTTACACTATTACTATCCCAGTCTATATTAGTATAGTTGATGTCCCCCATTATCACTACTTTATAGTTCTTGCATCATTACAATGATTGAAAAACTTCAGGCTGGCCTGGGGTCTGACTTGGAAGCATCCAAACCCAGGAAAACACACCATCAGTTGGTCTAAATTAATCAATGGCCTGGAATTTGCGGTGGGTAATAACAGTGAAAGAACATCATTCGCTCTCATTACCCTTTTGAAACTGGCTGCAACTTCAGGATTTAGCGCATGCACGTCCTAATGTGGAAATCCTGAAGTTGTGGTCAGTCATTCACTACTCCGACACTGGCTGCACTGTGCCACCACCCCCCATAGCCGGCAATCAGTATAATCAGGGAAATCAGTGATGCTGATGAAAACTTGGGCTTTTCAGCTATAATATCGCTGTCAAATACCCCATTAAAAGTTAGACCTTGTTGTATTAGGTGTAACTGGTGTTTTAACAGCGTCTTGACTGCGAAACAAACGTTATGGCCCTGAAAACTAATTTTAATTTTGTGGAGTGTCAAATTTCTCCATTATATTAAAAATTACAATTTTTAAGAAACTTTAAAAAAAAATTCATATTTATTTCAGGTTTACCTTTTCCCCATGTGATAGCCCCAATCTTTGTTTTGCTCTCTATAACATTTTTAAAAAGTCAGAATAAAAGGAGCTTCTTCACTTCCTGGCTCCCTGTCTGTGAGAATTCTGCATTGTGATTGGCTGCTTAGAAAGCTTGTTGACGTCACAGCAGCTCACACTATGGAATTCCCACTCCACTGATCTCAACTGAGCGTCGAAAAAGCCAAACTTCTCGCGACAGAGATTAGATTGCGAGATCTTTGTGGGAAGCTTTCTTCGTGGCCAGCAGCGAACGCCATTGCTTCGCTGCTGACCGCAAATTACGGGCCAATAGTTCTATAATTTTGTCATGGTAAATTTTGGCTAAAATTGTGGATTAATCATAGTAAATAAAATGTCAGAAGTTAAGGAAATTGCAGTAAAAGTTATGAAAAGCCCATAGGCTTGTTTGGTGGTAAGTAAAATTTATCTGACTATATTTCTCTACTTTCCTCAACTTGTTTTTCCTCACTTCTTCTCATTTTCCTTTTCTTACTCTTCTATTTTTGCCTTTTCTTTTGTTTGTCTTTATATTTGAGAGAGGGGAAAACAAGGAGAGGCAGTCGCATCCATATGTAGATGGGCAGATAAAGTCAGTAGCACTCAAACTCATTCTGCTGAGTGGGGGAGCATGGTAGTATTGAATCTGAACTCCAGCCAATTGAAAAGAATCAATGCAGCATCACGGACACCTGTAACTTCTTTTTAAAAATATTAAAATGACAGGAATCCTAACCCCGGTGACAAAAGTACAGGTTTAGTTATCAACAAAACATAAAATAATTTGACCTAATCCTGCAAAATAGGGGCAACACAGGCTTTACAGTTTTTGAAAATTGTTTTTCCAGTAGTTTGTCATCAAGTCATAGTTATGTAAGCAGCCTGAGTTGTACATTGAGCCGTAATTTGCGGCCCCTACAGGTGCGTACGAAGTGTGTACCAGCCTAAGGGGTAAAAATTCACTTGGTTGCGCCACCCGTTAGCGCCTTAAGAGGGCGCTAATGGGGCGCAAAGCCGCTAACGCCCGGGCGCAGCGATGTTTGCGCCGCTCGAGAACTTAACTTGAGATTGTGCGGCGGCGCTAAAACTTACCGCTGCGACCACCTGCGCGCACAGATTGTGACGTCATTCCATGGTGCAACGCCCTTGGGGCGCCCCGTAGCGGAAATTGAGTGGCGCCCCCTGCCTTACCGCCTGGCGCTTCCAACGACCAGAAGACTGGAACGCTATCAATCGCTGTGGGGCTGGGGGGGGCGCTATTTAAAGGGGGCCTCTTCCTGTCTTTTATTGTTGGTGGCATTTTTGAACTACGCATTCTGAGAGAGAGAGGGAGAGACTTCTGGAGAGATTCAACGTTGTGTGAAGGAGTTTTGGGTACTGAGCAGCACTTTGCAGGTTCATTTTGATTTGCCATTCCTTGTATCGATTTAGCAGAGACTGTGGGAGCTGCACTCTGAGCTCTTTGCCTGGTACTTTCCATTGTTCTTTCCAGCACATTTGATGTGCAAGTCTCTCCAGGCCGAGATTCAAGGCAGCAATGAACAGGATGTGGATGGAAAGCAAGATTAACCATCCCCTTTAAGAACTGGCCCGTGCCATTGTGTGTGTGTTCCATTGCTGACTGACATTACATGAGCTTCGCCAGCGCTCCGAGTTAGCGCCTCACTGCTCGGCCTTTGCGCCTTAAGAGAGGTGTGCAGCGCCTGCTTTAGCGCTCCACTCACCTCCCGGGGCGGTAAAAGTGAAGTTTCCCGTCAGTGCCGATAATTAGCGCCAGGCGCTAATATTTGCGTCCAGACGATATTTGCGCCCCAAATGGGGCGCGACCTAATTTCTACCCCTAAGAGTTTTAAAAAAGAGAAATAAAATGTTATCAATAATTTATACATTTAAAAATCTGTGAAATAAGGTAAGTTTATTTTTAGCCCATTTAAAACAAGTAAATTTATTTTTCAAAAAATTAATTTTTGTTTTAAATATTTAATTAAACGCCAATTTAATTCATTTTAAATGTGATTTATTTATTTATTTATTTGAAGTGCAGCGGTATTTTTTGGGTTTTTCCCATTCATACTTATGGGGTTTCCGTACATATGGAAACTCCATAATGGGAATCCCCTTCTGTCATTCATTGGGCTGGCCCATGTGATCCCTGGGGCACTTACAAACCACCTGCGCCCCTGGGATACGTGGGCCTCTGCCCGCGAGTATCTGGAGAGGCCCAGGACCGCGAGTCTCCATACCTCCCGGACCACCAGGTATGCGGGCATTTTATTTGCGGTTCGGAGACATTTCCCCGCGGGAAGCCCCCGACCGCAAATTCAGGGCCATTATGTAGTTTTACAGAATGGTGCACAGCACTAAAGCAAGATTCTGAAAGAGTAGTAACGCATTATGAAAACAGCTGGTGCACAAACACACACTATATTGTATTCACGTCTTAAATATAGCTGAGTCACATAGCCTATCAGTTAATGACATATTCAGATGTACTGTACTTCATGTAGCAACTGCTAACATCTCAGACTTGCTATAAGCTGAAAAAATACTTGGATATAAAAAGACAAGATTGGGTTTGAGACTCAATCATTCTATTACTGGCTTTAAATAGTGAATAAATGGAACTAAAAAGACAAGTTAGGCAAAATCAAACTGTAATATGTATCATTACAAAAGTTGAGGTCAACAGCTTTCAGACTCAGCTCCTCCTAATCCTATAACTGTAATTTTCAAATCTCTAAATACTAGAGTAAGATGCTATGAACTGAACTACGTGACTGTACAGGTCACTACTTCAGGAAGAAAGTATAACTCACCATCTGCATATAATGAAGATTTAACATATTAAAACAAATTCAGAGTTTCTCATCCTCAAATGTCATATATTGTTTATTTACAATTTAATTAGGTGCATAGGCTAGTTTATAAGTTGAACCTTTTCGACTCTGGGCAAGTAAGGGAAGCAATTTCCAACTGTACAGCAGGGCAATATAGGCAGGAAGATTTCAGATTGCAGTATCACAAGTTCTCATGTTCAAGTCACATCGTAGGCTTTATTTTGTTTGCAAGAGAGATTCTGACCATGGGTTTCTTGGTCTTGGGAATTAAATCATGAGTTTGGAAGCAGATATATATGCAACAGAGTGTTGAAAAATACTCTCCCAGATGATTACACCTACTTTTCTAAAGATACTGTGCTGCAGGCAAAATTAACAGCAGAGCCTGTAAGAATAGAACATTAAAAATATTAATAGGGAGAGGGCAACAACTTTAACAGCCACACCAGTATTTATTTTTGAAACAACAATTAAATGATGGAGAATGAGTGCAGTGAGGAGGCAACACTTTTTACGATCTTATTTTTCTCCCCTTTCTTCAAAGGATCACCACCAGTACAGCAACACACATCACCAACTGAAATCTGACACCAACCATCCAGGGAATTGTGGCCGCAATCCCATGACTAGTCACTCTGCGGCTGGAAGTCCAATGAACTGTCCTGTTATCTAACAGGAAGTAAACATATGTAAAGGAGTGTACAATAATTTGGATATAAAATTCCAAGAACCACAAGTGTTAGCTTGGCTCAGTTGGTAGGACTCTTGTCTCTTACTCAGAAAGTTGTAGGTTCAAGCCCACTGCAGGAGTCGAGTTCCATCCTTTGGATGAGGCATTAAGTCGTCTGCCTGTTCCAGTAGTTCAGGTCGATGTTAAAAATCCCACAACATTATTCAAATAACATCAGATTTATCTGAGTGTTCTGACAAATAATCCTCTCTCAACCGACACTACCAAACAGATTAAATGCTGTTTGTGAGATTCTGTTATATGCAAATGACTGCCAATAAATTAAAAAGCAGGACCTCAAGGGCAATAATCTCTGAATTATTGCCCAAACCATGTGCAAATTGGCATAAAAGCAGTCAGGTCATGAGAATTAACATATGGCTAAATGGCTGGTGTGGGCAAGAAGGGTTCCTTTTCATGGGACACTGGCACCAGTACTGGGATAGGAAGGACGGGCTCCACCTGAACCAGGATGGGACCAGTGTCCGAGCAGAAAGGGTAAATAGGGAGGTGCCAAAGGCTTTAAACTAGTGAGATAGGGGGAGGGATCTGCAAGAAATGAAACCAGCCTAAATATAAACAAAACAGGAAAGGAGTGCATAGGAAAGAGTAAAGTAAGGGAGGATATTGATGGCCAGGGACTAATTGGAGTTATAGAACAGGAGTGCAAAAAGATGGTTAAAAATAAAGTGAAAGGAACTGCTATTAAAAATCAATTAAACTGTCGGTACAGCAATGCACACAGTGTCCGTAATAAAACAGGGGAGCTGGAGGCAATTATGCTTTGCGAGGAACCAGATATAGTAGGGTTTACTGAGACATGACTACAGAAAAATCAGGACTGGGAATTAAACATTGCAGGATATAACATATTTAGAAAAGACAGAGAAAGAAAGAAAAAAAAAGACCTACATTGCAACAGTGACTACCCTTCAAAAAGTACTTCATTGGCTGTAAAGCACTCTGGGACGTCAGTTGGTCGTGGAAGGCGCTATATAAATGCATGTCTTTCTTTCTTAGAAAAGATAGAGAGGGAAAAAGGTGAGGTGGAGTAGCTGTACTTATTAGGGATAACGTAATGGCAGTAGAAAAAAGTGACAGCTATCAGCAAGTCAGAAACAGAGTCCATGTGGATAGAGATAAAAGATAATAAAGGATCAATCACACTAATAAAGGTAGTCTAATAGTGGAAGGGAGGTGGAGGAAGAAATATGCAAACAAATTAGGGAAATTAGTAAAAAAAAACATAGAATAATCATGGGGAATACAACTACACCAATATTAATTGGACAGAAGAGGTAGGTAAAAAGGGATAAGGGAATGGAGTTCCTACAATGTGTACAGGACTCCTTTCTAACCCAATATGTAAAGAGCCCAACAAGGGAGGATTCACTATTGGATCTAGTAATGGGGAATGAACCAGAGCAGATAAGAGAAGTAAAAGTAGGGGAACATCTAGGCAATAGTGACCATAATATAATACGCTTTAAGATAATAATTGAGCAGGACATAAGTATGACGAAGACCAGGGTAATAGATTGGAGAAAAGCTGATTTTGAGGGGCTGAAAATAGAACTTGGGAAAATAAAATGGACAACAATATTGGCACACAATGACGTAGAACAGCAATGGGAAACATTTAAAACGGTGTTCAACAGAGTCGAGGAAAAATACATTCCGCTAATAAACAAGAACAAGCTAAACACTAATGAAACACCATGGTTGAATAAAGCCAGAAGGGAAAAATTGAGGGTAAGGAAAGAGGCATACATTAAATAATTAGACAGCAGGAGAGAGCATGATAAGCGAAAATACGAAGAGATTAGGAAAGAAGGCAAAAAAAAAAATTAGGAAAGCAAAGAGGAACTATGAAGGTAAATTATCAAGGAACATAAAACAAAATAATAACAACTTGTATTTATAAAGCGCCTTTAACGTAGTAAAACATCCCAAGGCGCTGTACAGGAGTATTTTAAGACAAAAAATTTGACACCGATCCACATCAGGAGAAATTAGGGCAGGTGACCAAAAGCTTGGTCAAAGAGGTAGGTTTTAAGGAGCGTCTTTAAGGAGGAAAGAGAGGTAGCGAGGCGGAGAGGTTTAGGCAGGGATTTCCAGAGCTTAGGGCCTAGGCAACAGAAGGCACGGCCACCAAAGGTTGAGCAATTATAATTAGGGATGCCCAAGAGGGCAGAATTAGAGGAGCGCAGATATCTCGGGGGGTTCTGGGGCTGAAGGAGATTATAGAGAGAGGAAGGGGCGAGGCCATGGAGGGATCTGAAAACAAAGATGAGAATTTTGAAATCGAGGCGCTGCTTAACTGGGAGCCATGTGGGTCAGCGAGCACAGGGGTGATGGGCGAACGGGACTTGGTGCGGGTTAGGACACGGGCAGCCGAGTTTTGGATGACCTCAAGTTTACGTAGGGTGGAATGTGGGAGGCCAGCCAGGAGTGCATTGGAATAGTCAAGTCTAGAAGTAACAAAGGCATGGATGAGGGTTTCAGCAGCGGATGAGCTGAGGCAAGGGCGGAGACGGGCGATGTTACGGAGGTGGAAGTAGGCGGTTTTTGTTATGCTGCGGATATGTGGTCGGAAGCTCATTTCAGGGTCAAATATGACACCAAGGTTGCGAACATTGTGGTTCAGCCTCAGACAGATGTTAGGGAGAGGGATGGAGTCAGTGGCTAGGGAACGGAGTTTATGGCGGGGGACCGAAAACAATGGCTTCGTTATTCCAAATATTTAATTGGAGAAAATTTTTGCTCTTCCAGAACTGTATTTCGGACAAGCAGTCTGACAATTTAGAGACCGTGGAGGGGCCGGGAGAAGAGGTAGTGCTGGGTGTTGTCAGCGTACATGTGGAAACTGATGCTGTGTTTTCGGATGATGTCACCAAGGGGCAACATGTAGATGAGAAATAGGAGGGGCCAACAGAGGTAACGATGCAGGAGCGGGAAGAGAAGCCGTTGCAGGTGATTCTCTGGTTACGATTAGATAGATAAGAATGGAACCAGGCGAGTGCAGTCCCACCCAGCTGGACGACGGTGGAGAGGTGTTGAAGAAGGATGGAGTGGTCAACCGTGTCAAAGGCTGCAGACAAGTCAAGAAGGACGAGCAGGGATAGTTTACCTTTGTCACAGTCACAAAGGATGTCATTTGTGACTTTGATGAGACCTGTTTCGGTACTGTGGCAAGGGCGGAAACCTGTTTGGAGGGATTCAAACATTGAATTGCGGGAAAGATGGGTACGGATTTGGGAGGCGACAACACGTTCAAGGAATTTGGAGAGGAAAGGAAGGTTGGAGATGGGGCGGTAGTTTGCAAGGACAGAGGGATCAAGGTTTGGTTTTTGAGGAGAGGGGTGACGACGGCAGATTTGAGGGAGAGGGGACAGTACCTGAGGAGAGAGAACCGTTAACAATATCAGCTAACATGAGAGCCAGAAAAGGAAGTTGGGTGGTCAACAGTTTAGTGGGAACAGGGTCGAGGGAGCAGGAGGTGGGTCTCATGGACAAGATGAGTGCAGAGAGGTTACAAGGGGAGATCGGAGAGAAACTGGAGAAAGATGTGAGTTCAGGGCTAGGGCAGGGGGGAACCTTAGAGGAAGTTTGGCCCAGTGGGTTAGGGGAAGGAAGGGAAGTGGCAGAGGCAGCTGAACGGATGGTCTCAATCTTAGAGACAAAGAAGTCTTGAGCTCCTCACACTTGTTATCGGAGGTGAGGGTAGAGGAGACAGGGGAGAGGGTTTTAAGACGACGGCTGGCAGTAGAGAATAGGAGCCGGGGTTTATCTTTGCATTCCAGAATGATTCTGGAATAGTGAGCAATTTTGGCAGACGAGAGCAGGGCCCAATAGTGCTTTATGTGGTCCAGCCAGATCTGGCGGTGAATGGCTAAATCCGTTGTCCGCCATATCCATTAGAGTCTGCGTCCCTTGGACTTAAGGGAGCGAAGATGAGAGCCGTACCAGGGGTAACGGCCAGGGTGAGAGAGGGTAATTGTTTTAGTAGGGACTAGGGCATCAAAGATAGTGGTGAGGGTGTGGTTGAGCAGATCGGTAGCTGCAGAAATGTCATGGTGAATGGAGGGCCAGAGGCTGGACAGTTGGGATTTCATAAGTGCAGTTGGGGGAGAGTTTTTCCCAGGGGCGGACACAGAAGGAAGTAGGGTTGGGGGGCGGGGGGGGGGGGGGCAGGTGGAAAGCGATATGAGGAAATGGTCAGAGATGGCCTTATCTGCATTTGACAACATGGGAGTAGCAAGGCCACGAGAGATGGCAAGGTCGAGGGGGTGGCCGTGAATATGGGTTGAGGAGTTTACATGGAGGGAGAGATTAAGGGAGGATAGGAGGCTAGTGAACTCAGGAAAGAGAGTATGAAGAATTGAGATGGAGGATGAACAGTGAAGATAGCTCAGTAATAAAATTTTTATGGTACTTGGGTGGGCAGTAGAGAACAAGAATTTTAAATGAGAGGTGAGAGGGGTGGAATAAGGTCAGATGCTGAAAGGAGGAGAAACTGCCAGAGGAGTAGGGGGACAGACCAAGGTGTGATTTGGTGATGAGAGCCACACTCCCAGCACGGCGGTCTGAGCGGGGCAAGTGGTGGAAGGTATAGCTAGGTGGGAGGCTTCATTTAAGGGTAAGGTGTCATCGCCCCTCAACCAAGTTTCCGTCAGGGCCATGATGTCAATGCAGCCATCCACGATAAGCTCATGGATGGCAAGGGCCTTGTTCGCAAGTGAATGGACATTCTGGAAGGAGATGCGGAGAGGGTTGGTGATGGCTGCCCCACTGCCAGCATCCACAGGGTCAGTGCTGGGGAGGATGAGTTGGATGGGGAGGAGATTGGCAAGATTTGCCCCCAGTGGGCGCGCTGGGCGAGAAGGTCAGCGAGAGAGTAGGATGGGACAGTTGGGGTTGCTGTTCATAAGGCGGCAGACACGAGTGTCTCGATGGGCCCTTCGTAGGATGCCAAGAGAGGCACCGAGGGAAGCTGTGGGCTTATCCAAGAGGGAGTGAAGCCTGGGACGGCGGCAGGAGAGTAGAAAGGTCGAAGAGTAATGAAGGATTGGGGTAGGGGTTTGGGATACTTGAAGAGTATCTTCTGCTTATAGTTGTAAGACACCTTTGTCGTGTATACCTATATACGAAGGATTAGGATTTGGGTTAATCTCGTATGATTAAAGTTTTTGGTTTCTTTTTACTGAATGAAATGGTTAAAGTTGTTCATTCCCAAGATGCTTTAGAATTTTCAATTGTTTGCTGAAACACAGGATGTAAGATTTGTGACTTGTTTTGTGACCACTTAAGAGCTAGCCATGGTATGGGGACAATGGTTAACAAAGAAAAAAAGACTTGCATTTTTATAGCACCTTTCATGACCACCGAAAGACCCAAAGTACTTTACAGCCAACAAAGTACTTTTTGAAGTGTAGTCAGTGTTGTAATGTAGAAAATGCAGCAGCCAATTTGTGCACAGCAAGCTCCCACAAACAGCAATGTGATAATGACCAGATAATCTTTTTCAGTCATTCTAATTGGGGAATAAATATTGGCCAGGACACCAGGGATAACTCCCCTGCTCTTCTTCGAAATAGTGCCTTGGGATCTTTTACGTCTACCTGAGAGAGCAGATGGGGCCTCAGTTTAACGTCTCATCCGAAAGATGGCACCTCCAACAGTGCAGCACTCCCTCAGGATTACACTGGAGTGTCAGCCTAGATTTTTGTGCTCAAGTCTCTGGAGTGGGACTTGAACCCACAACCTTCTGACTCAGAGGCAAGGGTGCCACCAACTGAGTCACGGCTGACACTTCAGGATATAAACATGTGGCATCTGTTATTTTCAAAGAAAGATATCCTTTCTAGGAGTCTCGTTCAATAACACGTCATTGATGATTGACTGTTACTGACATTGTTTCGTGAGAATCCCACTATAAAGATTCCAAGCTTTTCTGTACAATTTGTAGAGAAAATCAGCAGTGGAAGGAACAACAAGGAGTTCTGTACCCACAGTTGTGTGTTTTATTTCTCTGTATGTTTAATGTTTAAAGATAGTGTGTGTATTTGGACTTGGTTTCATACAATAAAAGGACTTTTGCATCCATAGCCTGCAGTCAGGTATCGAACTTGTTACATAGTGGAATAAAAATTATTTTAGCTTCATATATATATATATATATATATATACACACACACACACACGCACAAGGAGGCGATATACTAGCACGCAGTAGTGGTGCAGGCACCGGGGGAAGAGGAGAAATCCCTGGAGTTGCTAGCACTGGGGAGGGTGCTTGGGTGTGAAAAACTGAAAGGGGGACAGGTGGCGAGGAAGAGAGCTGGTCTTGTTGAGGGGGGTTCTGGCAGCATTGAAGGGGAAAAAGGCACAGAGTATCTGGGCCTACCTACCCGAGCTGGATCCAGGCACACCACCACCATGGTTCCCAGCCTGAAGCCAGTTTTAAATCAGAAATGTATTTTAATACTCTAATTGCTGACTGTACATGGCAACTAAAACAGCTGTAACTAATTAGAATGTCTACAATCAGATGGCACAGGTGATGTAATTACCTTATTAAATAGAGGCTAAAAATAAACCAATGTAGGTGAGGTAATTAGCCTAGGTTATATTTTTGTGTTTCTTTTACCATCTTTACTTGGTTTCTGTTTTTTGGCTTCCGTGTCTTCACTTTCCCTGATACCTCATTAAATTTTAAAGTGTGACAAGGATAATGCACAGAGAACCCTTTATTAGATTACTTTAGCCTCCACTGGATCTTTCTCATCTTGCAAGTCAGCAAAATAGCATAACACTAGACTTTATGGGCAAAATTGTAACCTAACCCGCCAGTCGAGAAACTGACGGAAGGGATGCAATGCGGGTTTTACAACCTGCCCGATTGAAGTCAATGCAGAGTAATATTGGGTGGGGTGTAAATCTAGCAATTTACACAACCCCGTCAGTTTCCCGGCAGGCAAGTTAGGTTAAAATTGTTCCCTAAGTGTCAAACATATTTAATGAACAGTAATTGAACAAGTGACTATCAGTGGCAACATTTTTATAAATTAATTCTCAAGATGTAGGCATCGCCAGCAAGGCCGGTATTTATTGTCCATCTCTAGGGATAAAGGTGAACAAATCATTAAAAGCAGCATTGGAGGTTAGCAAAGCAATTAAAAATGCTAACAAAACACTGGGATTTATTTCTAGGGGCATAGAATTCAAAAGTAGAAGTTATGTTAAACTTGTATAGGACCCTAGTAAGGTCGCACTTGAGTACTGTGCACAGCTCTGGTCTCCATACTATAAAAAGGACATAGAAGCACTGGAGAAAGTGCAAAAAAGATTTACAAGGATGGTATCAGAACTGAGAAATTACATCTATCGGGAAAGATTGAACAGGTTGGGTCTTTTTTCTTTCGAAAATAGAAGACTCAGAGATGATCTGATAGAGGTCTTTAAAATTATTAATGGGTTGGACAGGGTAGATGTGGAGAGAATGTTTCCACTTGTGGGAGAATCCAAAACTAGGGGTCATAAATACAAGAGCTATTAATAAATCCATTAGGGAAATAAGGAGAAATGTCTTTACTCAGAGCGTGGTAAGAATGTGGAACTCACTACCACAAGGAGTGGTTGAGACAAATAGCTGAGATGCTTTCAAAAGGAAACTAGACTATGAGAGAAAAGGGAATAGAAAGATATGCTAAAAGGCTGGGATGAGGTAGATGGAAAGGGAGAAGATTCGTGTGGAGTATAAACACCAGCACAGACTAGTTGGGCCGAATGGCCTGTTTCTATGCTATATATTCGATGTAATCTTTTTTCATGCCAGCCACTGGAGAGGTTTTCGCCCAATCACCACTGACCAATTTTACTAGGGTCCCTTAGTGCCACACTCGGTCAAATGCTGCCTTGATGTCAAGAGCAGTCACTCATACCTAACCTCTAGAATTCAGCTCATATGTCCAAAGTTGGACCAAGGCTGTATGAGGTCTGGAGCCAAGTAGTTTTGGCAGAACCCAAATAAGCATCAGTGAGCATGTTATTGGTGAGTAAATGCCACTTGAGAGCACAGTTTACAACTACTTACATCACTTTGCTGATGATTAGGAGTAGGCCAATGGGGTGGTAATTGGCCAGGTTGGATTTGTCCTGTTTTTTGTGGACAGGTCATACCCGGGCAAATTTCCACATTGTCGAGTAGATGCTAGTGTTGTCGCTGTGCTGGAACAGCTTAGCTAAGGGCACATTCTGGAGGTCTTTAGCACTACAGTCGTGATATTCCTGGGCCCGTAGTCTTCACTGTGTCCAGTGCACTCAACTGTTTCTTGATATCACATGGAGTGAATCGAATTGGCTAAACACTGGCATCTGTGATTATGGGGACCTCAGAAGGAGGCCGAGAAGAAGCATCCACTCGGCATTTGTGGCTAAAGATGGTTGTGAACATTTCAGCCTTGTCTTTTGCACTCACATGCTGGGCGCCTCCATCATTGGGAATGGGGATTGGGATGTTCATGGAGCCTCCTCATGGATGTCCAGATTTGAACTGCTAGGTCTGTTAATCTATCCCACTTTGCATGGTGGGAGTACAACACGACATGGTGGAGGGTGTCCTCAGTGTGAAAATGGAACTTGATCTTCATGAGGACTCTGCGGTGGTCACTCCCATCAATGCTGTCATGGACTGACTGACATCTGCAACAGGCAGCTTGGCGAGGACATTGAATTCCCCCACCAGAATATATTCTGTGCCTTTGCTACCCTCAGTGCTTCATCCAAGTGATGTTCAACATAGAGGAGTACTGCTTCCTCAGCAGGGTGGGGGGGGGGGGCGGTAGGTGATAATCAGCAGAAGGTTTCCTGCCCATATTTGACCTGAAGCCATGAGACTTCTTAGGGTCCAGAGTCAGCATTGGGGGCACCCTAAGCCACTCCCCTCTCCAACTGTATACCATTGTGCCCCCACCTCTGGCTGGCCTGGCCTGCAGGTGGGGCAGTACATAGCCAGGGATGGTGATGGATGTTGGCGGATAGTCATACTTACAGAATCATACCTATGTTAGTCTGTGAACAGCTCTCCCAACTTTGGCACAAATCCCCAAATGTTAGTGAGGAAGACTTTGCAGGGTCGACTGGGCTGGGTGTGCCTTTGTCATGTCCTGATTTGAAAGCTAGGTCGCAGTCAAGTGATCCGTCTGGTTTTGGTTCCTGTTGAATGTTTTAATACAACTGATTGACTTGCTAGGGAGGGCAGTTAAGAATCAACTACATTATGGACTGGAGTCACAAATAGGCCAGGCCAGGTAAGGACAGCAGGTTTCCTTCCCTAAAGGGCATTAATGAATCAGTTTGGTTTTTATGACAATCCAACAGCTTCATGGTAATTTTTACTGGTACAGGTTGAGCGTCCTGAATCCGACAACCTCGGGACCAAGGCCGAGCCGGTTTTCGGGTTTTTCCGGACTTCGGAAAGTGTTTCTGATGTCCGAAGTCCGGAAACGCCCGAGCCCAGGTTGCGATATTTCCGGACTTCGGACATCAGAAACACGTGCCGAGTCTGGAAATGCCTGGGCCCAGGTTGCGCTATTTCCAGTTTTTGGTAAGCCTCCCTCAGGGTGTCCGGATTCTGGAACATTTTACGAATTCCGATCCCCTGCCACCAATCGTCCCGGAGTCCGGATTCCAGAACTCCGGATTTGGGACACTCAACCTGTACCAGATTTTTATTTCCAGGTTTTTTTAAACAAAAAAATTGAACTCAAATTCTGAAACTGTCATGGTGGGATTTGAATTCACATTCCTGGATTATTATTCCAGGCCTCTAGATTACTATTCATATAACATAACCACTAAGTTACCGTACCCACCAGTAGTTACATTTAGTTACCTCCTCCCTGTAATGGCAAATTAAAAATGGTTCACAACTTCAATGGTTCACAACTTCTACATTAAGCTATGTAATTAAATTTAGACATAGTTGTTCTTTTTCTCACTAACTGCAAAAGTTTAGTTTAGCAACGACTCTTGCACTTTCAGATAGATTATCGTTTAAAGATTACAGACAGCCATTTGTCTCTTCAAAAGACAGACTCAGCGATTTGAAAAAGGCAGACTGATAAATCTCTTTAAAACAGTGACGAGAGTCAAGCAGAAGTAAAGTTACCATCACCTAAATTCAAAATGCTGCCAATGAGAAACATACCTGAACAATTATACAGCATACATATATTTGAATTGAGTAGCTTGAGTAACTCCCTGGCAACAACCGCCTATTCAGGGTTGAACTGGGACAGCATAAACTGGACATAAATTATAACCCACAGATAACTCTCCGATGACCTAGTGGGTAAAGGCTGTGCCAAGTTTAGTCAAACCGCAGAGAGAGCAGAAAGCCCTAGATTCAGTTGTTAGTCTGTGTTGAGTTAGTTGGTCTCAACCAGGACAGCGCTTAAGTGTACAATTGGCCTCAACAACCTGAATTGAGAGGGGGAGGGAAGGAAGAGAAACAGCCAGTTACTCTCCTTCATCACTATCCAGTGACCCTTGATGGAAAGCATGCATGTGTAGACATCGGGATTGGGTGTGACTATGATGCCCTCCATGGTAAAAATCACCTGCCGACAATCACTGTCTCGGTTCACACAATTAACCATTTGTAGGAGGTACCAGGGAGCTGTCACATGCCAGTAAGAGTCTGCCATTCAGGAAAGGAGAAAATTGGAAGAAAAACAGTGGCTCATCCTCTCGTATCACCTATTTATATCACACATGGAAATGTCCAAAGCATCATTTAGTGACATTTTCTGCCCACTCAAACAATATTGTGGATGTAAAAGACATTTGGGGGTGTTGAAGGGGGAGGGGGGGGGGGGGGGGGGGGGGGGGGGGGGGGGGGGGGGGAAGAAGAAGAATACATATTAGAAACTTTGATCCAATAAACAGTTTTCTATCAACACATTAAAAAACTCTCAAATAATCCTACCACATATTCACATCACATGAAACTTAGAAAGAAATTTGGAAGATGTGCCATATGATCTCACCACAAATATATGCTTCAAACAGGGATGCACATGCTGTATTCCATCTGTCAAAACTTAATCTGTGTATTATCACCAATTTTACAGAAATCATTTCCTAAAACACAAAGATCTCTAGAATTCTAAACAAACCCAGTTCAACACAAGGCAAGTACCAATTGCACCATGCAAATTAATTGTTCCTGGAAAAGATTATAGTCCACACTTCCTACAGCATTTGTATAACTGAGATAATGGCATAATATAACACCCCTTTTATATTACAAAACTGATTCAAGAAGAATTAGTTATATATGCCGGTGTCATGGAACCAGTTACAGATTCAATCGCTCTGGCACCAACTGCACATGCCACAAACCAACATGATGATACTCTAAGGCACAGTATATCAGTACACCAACTCACTGTACTACTTGCCACCTATATTGCTAGTTTTAAATAACCTTAAGTCAGTAAGAGTAGTTCTGATGGGAACCTACCACCACTATCCGGTCTGGCCTACCCATGATGAGTAATACCCACTGAAGTGGCCTAGCAAGCTACAAAACGTAACTGACAGACCTACCGTCAATGACCAGGCATTTGATCAAGACAAGCCTCAGCCAATCCCAGCCCAGTCAACCTCTGCAAAGTCTTCCTCCCAACATCATGGGATTGGTGCCCAAGTTGGGAGAGCGGTCACAGACTAGTCAAGCAACAGTCATTTTCAGTCATAAATTTCAGCCAACAACCCAAACTGCACCAATACCATCGCTGGGTTTGTTCTGTCCAACCAGCAGAAAAGACCCACCAGAGGTGATGGAGCAGTTGGGTGAACAGGTCACAAGGAAGTCTTGTATTGATCATCACCTACCACGTTTGTGGCCCCTTCATCTGACCAATCAGTTTTTCTTCATGTTGAACACCATTTGGGGGAAGCATAAGAAGCAAGGGAACAAAATGTACTCTGAATGACGGACTTGAACATCCACCACCAACACTAACTCATTAGTACCAATGAAAGCCCGGAGGGACATAACTGCCACAGTGGACCTGTGTCAGGTTGTATGGGGACTAACACAAGGCAGTAAACTATTTGATCTCATCTGTTGCAGGCACATCTGTCCAGAACAGCGCTAGCAAGAACGACCACCTGTGAAGACAAAGCCTTGGACCTCCATTGTGCTAAGTGGGAATCCATGAGGCACTGTAGGCCATTAGCAATAGCAGAATGTATAACTATGGTGTGCCAGGAGCAACACCAGGCATGCCTTAGTATGAGGCGCCAAGCTAGCAAAACTATAATGCAGAGCTACATGCATGCTAAACACCAAAAGCCGGAGGTTATAGACACAGCTAAATAGTCTCAACCAATGGATCAGAGCTAAGTTGACAACATGGTGGACAACCAGGCAACTAATGGAAGGAGGCTTAATAAACATCCCATCCTCAACCATGGCCATGCAAATGAGTGCAACAGATCAGAGTGAAGTGTTTTCAAATATCTTCAGCCAAAGGTGCCAAGTGGACAATCTTACACTGGATCCTCCTGCAATTCCCACCATCAGAGATGCCAATGTCCAACCAATTCACTTCACTCTACCTCACATTAAGAAGTGCCTCAGTACACTGAATGCAGCAAAGGCTATGAGCCTTGACAACATCCTGGCTGTAGTGAAGACCTGCACAACAGAACTAGCCACCCTTGGCCAAGCTATTCTCGTGTAATGTGGAAACTTGCCTATTTTTGTCCCCTCCACAAAAAGCAGGACAAATCTAACCTGGCCAATTACGGTACTATTGGCCTCCTCCCAATCATCAGCAGCAAAATGATGGAAGAAAAAAAATCAACAGAGTAGTCAAGTGATATCTATTCACCAATACCTTGCTCACTGATGCCCAGTTTGGGTTTTACCAGAACCACTTAGCTCCTGACCTCATCACAGCCTTGTTCCTGATGTGGACGCACAAGATGAATGTCAGAACAGTGGTAACAGTAGCTGCTCTCATCATAAATGCCACATTCCACTGTGTATGGCAAAGGAGCCCAAGCAAAACCGATATGGGGAGAGGGGTCAAGGGGAAAACCTGGAGTATTTGGCAGTCATACCGGGCATTCAAGAAGATGGTGGTGGCTTTTTAGAAACCAATCACTTCAGCCCCAGGACATCACTGTAGGGGTGGTCGTTGGTGGTTCCAGTCACAGAATTATAGAATCGTTACAGCACATTAGGTGATCATTTGGCCCGTCGAGCCTGTGCCGGCTCTCTGCAAGAGCACTTCAGCTAGTCCCACTCCCCCGCCCTTTCCACGTAGTCCTTCAATTTTGTTTCCTTCAGGTACTTATCCAATTCCATTTTGAAAGCCACGATTGAATCTGCCTCCACCACCCTCTCAGGCAGCGCATTCCAGATCATAGCCACTCGCTGCGTAAAAAAGTTTTTCCTCATGTCATGTTTGGATCTACTGCCAATCACCTTAAATCTGTGTCCTCTGGTTCTCGACCCTTCTGCCAATGGGAACTGTTTCTCTCTATCTACTCTGCCAAGACCCCTCATGATTTTCAACACCTCCATCAAATCTCCTCTCAATCTTCTCTGCTCTAAGGAGACCACCAGATTCTCCAGTCTAGCCACGTAACTGTAATTCCTCATCCCTGGAACCATTCTTGTAAATCTTTTCTGCACCCTCTCTAAAGCCTTCACATTCTTCCTCAACTGCGGTGCCCAGAATTTATTTATTTTTATTCATTTATGGGATGTGGGCGTCGCTGGCAAGGCCAGCATTTATTGCCCATCCCTAATTGCCCTCGAGAAGGTAGTGATGAGCTGCCTTCTTGAACCGCTGCAGTCCGTGTGGTGAAGGTACTCCCACAGTGCTGTTAGGTAGGGAGTTCTAGGATTTTGACCCAGCGACGATGAAGGAACAGCAATATACTTCTAAGTCAGGATGGTGTATGACTTGGAGGGGAACTTGGAGGTGGTGGTGTTCCCATGCGCCTGCTGCCCTTGTCCTTCTAGGTGGAAGAGGTCGCGGGTTTGGGAGGTGCTGCCGAAGAAGCCTTGGCCAGTTGCTGCAGTGCATCTTGTAGATGGTACACACTGCAGCCACGGTTCGCCGGTGGTGGAGGGAGTGTATGTTTAAGGTGGTAGATGGGGTGCCAATCAAGCAGGCTGCTTTGTCCTGGATGGTGTCGAGCTTCTTGAGTGTTGTTGCAGCTGCACTCATCCAGGCAAGTGGAGAGTATTCCATCACACTCCTGACTTGTGCCTTGTTGATGGTGGAAAGGCTTTGGGGAGTCAGGAAGTGAGACACTCGCCGCAAAATACTTAGCCTCTGACCTGCTCTTGTTACCACAGTATTTACATGGAGCTTCCTCCTCCCCCCGTTAGTTGTTTAATGGTCCACCACCATTCACGACTGGGTGTGGCAGGACTGCAGAGCTTTGATCTGATCCGTTGATTGTGGGATCGCTTTGCCCTGTCTATACCATGCTGCTTCCGCTTTTTAGCATGCATGTAGTCCTGTGTTGCAGGATCAGTGCTGGGACCACTGTTGTTCATGATTTAGACTTTGGAATCAAAAACACAATTTCTAAATTTGTGGATGACACCAAATTGCGGGGGGGCGGGGGGGGGAATAGTTAATACTGAGGAGGACTGCAACAAATTACAGAAGACATGAATAAACATGCAGAATGGGCATATAATTGGCAAATGAAATTAAACACAGATAAGGATGCGGTAAGGATGTTCCCAAGGATGGGTGAAACTAGAACTAGGGGGCATAATCTTAGAATAAGGGGCTGCTCTTTCAAAACTGAGATGAGGAGAAACTTCTTCACTCAGAGGGTAGTAGGTCTGTGGAATTTGCTGCCCCGGGAAGCTGTGGAAGCTACATCATTAAATAAATTTAAAACAGAAATAGACAGTTTCCTAGAAGTAAAGGGAATTAGGGGTTACGGGGAGCGGGCAGGAAATTGGACATGAGGCTGAGTTCGGATCGGTCGAGGCCCTGTGGGTGGCGTAGCGGGCCCAGGGGCTGAGTGGCCGGGTCCTGCTCCTACTTCTTGTGTTCTTTAGATTTGAGGTTAGGATCAGATCAGCCATGATCTTATTGAATGGCGGAGCAGGCTCGAAGGGCCGATTGGCCTACTCCTGCTCCTATTTCTTATGTTCTTATGTTCTTATAAATGTGAGATATTAAATTTTGGTAGGAAGAATAGGGAGGTCACTTATTACTTGGAGGGTGCGAGTCTGGGTGGGGTAGAGGAGCAAAGGGGTCTTGGAGTACAAATACACAAATCACTAAAAGTAGCGACACAGGTTAACAAGGCCATAAAAAAGGCAAACCAGGCACTAGGGTTTATTTCTAGAGGGATAGAATTGAAAAGTAGTGAAGTTATGCTAAACTTGTATTGAACCTTGGTTAGACCACACTTGGAGTACTGTGTACAATTCTAGTCGCCATATTATAAAAAGGATATAGAGGCACTGGAGAGGGTGCAGAGAAGTTTACAAGAATGATGCCAGAAATGCGAGGGTATACATATCAGGAAAGGATGAACAGGCTGGGTCTCTTTTCGCTTGAAAAAAGGCTGAGGAGTGACCTAATTGAGGTCAATAAAATTATGAAAGGTTTTGATAGAGTAGATACAAAGAGAATGTTTCCACTTGTGAAGAGCATAACTAGAGGCCATCAATATAAGATAGTCACCAAGAAATCAAATAGGGAATTCAGAAGAAACTTCTTTACCCAGAGAGAGGCAAGAATGTGGAACTCGCTACCACAGGGAGTAGTTGAGGCAAACAGTATAGATGCATTTAAGGGTAGGCTAGATAAGCATATGAGGGAGAAGGGAAGGGTTATGCTGACAGAGTTAGATGAGGAAAGACTGGAGAAGGCTCGAATGGAGCATAAACGCCGGCATGGACTTGTTGGGCCGAATGGCCTGTTTCTGTGCCATATAACCTCTGTAATTAATAAATATCAAGAAAAGCAGTGGTCTTAGTGATGACCCCTGGGGAACACCACTGTACACCTTCCTCCAGTCTGGAAAAACAACCATTCACCACTACTCTCGGTTTCCTGTCACTTAGCCAATTTCGTATCCATGCTGCCACTGTCCCTTTTATTCCATGGGCTTCAACTTTGCTGACAAGCCTATTATGTGGCACTTTATCAAATGCCTTTTGGAAGTCCATGTACACCACATCAACCGCATTGCCCTCATCAACCCTCTTCGTTACCTCATCAAAAAACTCAATCAAGTTGGTTAAACACGATTTGCCTTTAACAAATCCATGCTGGCTTTCCTTAATTAATCCATACTTGTCCAAGTGACTGTTAAATTTGTCCTAGATTATCGTCTCTAAAAGCTTCCCCACTACAGAGCTTAAACTGACTGGTCTGCAATTGCTAGCTTTATCCTTACACCTTTTTTTGAACAAGGGTGTAACATTTGCAATTCTCCAGTCCTCTGGCACCAGCCCCATATTGAAGAAGGATTGGAAGATTATCAGTAACTCGGCAATTTCCACCTTTTCATTCCTCAGTGTAAATGGCAATGGCAGAATGATCGACAGCTGCCATGTGAGAGAGAAAAAAAAAATGGAAAAAAAGATATGGGCAGAGGTTATGGTCTGAAATTGTTGAACTCTATGTTGAGTCCAGAAGGCTGTAAAGTGCCTAATCGAAAGATGAGGTGCTGTTCCTCATTCTGCCATTGCCATTTACACTTCATCTAGAGTCATCTTTTGTTTCTTAACTTGTCCCATTACCATCTCCTTTTGCCTTGCACCATCATCCCTTTTGTCTCTTAATCTCTCCTGCCTTCCTTCCGATCACAGATCTTCCCTTTTGTTCTTTCCTCCCCTCCCCCCTTTCCATGCCCCTATACTTGCTTAAAAACCTGTTCCATCTCCAACTTTTTCCAGTTCTGACGAAGGGTCATCGACCTGAAACGTTATCACTGTTTCTCTCTCTACAGATACTGCCTGACCTGCTGAGTATTTCCAGCATTTTCTGTTTTTATTTCACTATTCCCTAAATGTTCCCCTACTGACACTTGCTCTACTTGATCCACCTCATTCCCCAGAACCAGATCCAGCAACGCCTCCTTCCTCGTTGGGCCAGAAACATACTGATCAAGAAAGTTCTCCTGAACACACTTCAGAAATTCTTCCCCCCCTCTGCCCCTTACACTATTACTATCACAGAATAATTGAAGTCCCCTATTATCACGACTCTATAGTTCTTGCACATAGAAACATAGAAGATAGGAGCAGGAGTAGACCATTCGGCCCCTCTAGCCTGCTCCGCCATTCAATGCGATCATGGCTGATCATCCAAATTCAGTACCCTGTCCCTGCTTTCTTCCCATATCCCTTGATCCCTTTAGCCTTAAGAAATATATCTATCTCCTTCTTGAATATATTTAATGAATTGGCCTCAACTGCCTTCTGTGGTAGAGAATTCCACAGGTTCACCACTCTCTGGGTGAAGAAATTCCTCCTCATCTCAGTCCTAAATGGCTTACCCCTTATCCTTAGACTGTGACCCCTGGTTCTGGACTCACCCGCCATCGGGAACATCCTTCCTGCATCTAGTCTGTCTAGTCCGGTTAGAATTTTATAAGTTTCAATGAGATCCCCTCTCATTCTCCTAAACTCTAGCGAATATAAGCCTAATCGACCCAATCTCTCTTCATACGTCATTCCTGCCATCCCAGGTATCAGTCTGGTGAATCTTCGCTGCACTCCCTCCATGGCAAGAACATCCTTCCTCAGATAAGGCGACCAAAACTGCATACAATACTCAAGGTGTCGTCTCACCAAGGCCCTGTACAACTGCAGCAAGACATCCTTGCTCCTGTACTCGAATCCTCTCGCTATGAAGGCCAACATACCATTTGCCTTCTTAACCGCCTGCTGCACCTGCATGCTTACCTTCAGCGACTGGTGCACAAGGACACCCAGGTCTCGTTGCACTTCCCCTTTTCCCAAACTATTGCCGTTCAGATAATAATCTGCCTTCCTGTTTTTGCCACTAAAGTGGATAACCTCGCATTTATCCACATTATACTGCATCTGCCATGCATCTGCCCAATCACCAAACCTGTCCAAATCATACTGGAGTTTCTCTGCATCCTCCTCACAGCACACACGCCCACCCAGCTTTGTGTCGTCTGCAAACTTGGAGATATTACATCTAGTTCCCTCGTCTAGATCATTAATATATATTGTGAATAACTGGGGTCCTAGCACCGATCCCTGCGGTACCCCACTAGTCACTGCCTGCCACTCGGAAAAAGACCCGTTTATTCCAACTCTTTGCTTCCTGTCTGCCAACCAGTTTTCTATCCAAGTCAGTACCTTACCCCGAATCCCATGTGCTTTAACTTTGCACGCTAATCTCTTATGCGGGACCTTATCGAAAGCCTTCTGAAAGTCCAAATACACCACATCCACTGGTTCTCCCTTATCTATTCTACCAGTTACATCCTCAAAATATTCCAGTAGATTAGTCAAGCACGATTTACCTTTTGTAAATCCATGTTGACTTTGTCCAATCCTGTCACTGTTTTCCAAGTGCTCTGCTATTACATCTTTTATAATGGACTCTAGCATTTTCCCCACTACCGATGTCAGGCTTACCGGTCTATAATTCCCCATTTTCTCTCTACCACCTTTTTTAAATAGTGGGGTTACATTAGCTACCCTCCAATCCATGGGAACTGTTCCAGAGTCTATAGAATTTTGGAAGATGACCAGCAATGCATCTACTATTTCTAGGGCCACTTCCTTAAGTACCCTAGGATGTAGATTATCAGGCCCTGGGGATTTATCGGCTTTCAATCCCGTCAATTTCCCTAACACCATTTCCCTGCAAATACTGATTTCATTCAGTTCCTCCCTCTCATTAGACCCTATGTTCCCCGACATCTCTGGGAGGTTATTTGTGTCCTCCTTTGTGAAGACAGAACCAAAGTATGTATTTAATTGGTCTGCCATTTCTTTGTTCCCCATTATAAATTCCCCTGATTCTGACTGCATGGGACCTATGCTTGACTTCACCAATCTTTTTCTCTTCACATATCTATAGAAGCTTTTACAGTCAGTTTTTATGTTCCCTGCAAGCTTACTCTCATACTCTATTTTCCCTCTATTAATTAATCCCTTTGTCCTCCTTTGCTGAATCCTAAACTGCTCCCAATCCTCAGGTTTGCTGCTTTTTCTGGCCAATTTATATGTCCTCTCCTTGGATCTTATGCAATCCCTAATTTCCCTTGTTAGCCACGGTTGAGTCACCTTTTTCGTTTTATTTTTATGCCAAACAGGGATGAACAAATTCTGTAGTTCATCCATGCGATCTTTAAATGTTTGCCATTGCCTATCCACCGTCGGCACCTCTCTGTAATCTCCCTGAAAATTTACTCCTCTATATCCTTCCCACTAGTAGGTGGCCTGTAGAATACACCTAGTAGTGTAATGGCACCTCTATTGTTTCTTAACTCTAACCAAATAGATTCTGTCCTTGACCCCTCCATGACATCCTCTCTCTCCAGCGCTGTAATATTCTCCTTGATCAATACTGCCACCCCATCTCCTTTCTTTCCTTCCCCATCTTTCCTGAACACCTTATATTCAGGAATATTTAGTGCCCAATCCTGCCTTTTTTTGAGCCAGGTCTCTGTTATCGCCACAACATCATATTCCCGTGTGGCTATTTGCGCCTGCAGCTCACCAACCTTATTTACCACACTTCAGGTGTTTACAGACATGCACTGTAAACCTATCTTAGACCTTTATATATTCTCTCTTAGTCTGACCCCACCTAATACTGTACTCTCTCTTACTCTAGTGCTTTCTATCTCTCCCAATCCTTTCTGCACCTTCTTTCTCCTTTCTAATGCTACATCCTGGTGCCCATCCCCCTGCCAAATTAGTTTAAACCCTCCCCAACAGCACTAGCAAACCCACCCCGCGAGGATATTGATCCCGGCTCTGTTGATGTGCAACCTGTCCAGCCTGTACAGGTCCCACCGTCCCAGGAATCTAAAGCCCTCCCTCCTGCACCATCTCTCCAGCCATGCATTCATCTGCTCTATCCTCCTATTTCTATACTCACTAGCACGTGGTACCAGGAGTAATCCAGAGATTACTACCTTTGAGGTCCTGCTTTTTAATCTCTTTCCAAGCTCCCTAAATGAATTTATTTGAGCTGGGGGGGATGGGGGAGGGGAAGGGGAGGGGAGGTGGGGAGAAATCTGCCAGGGTTTTATTTCTGGTTGCTTTCTTGAACTCTGGTTGGAAGTACAAGTGTGGACATTGGGAGAAATGTCTGCACAAGAAGAATGAGCACGTGGGTAAGTTAACAGAGAGCTGCCAGTGTTGCACTACCATACTCCAGCATACACCAGGTACAAAGAAGGGCTACACGGTTGATCGCAGAACTGATGTTTGAGGAAAGATTGACTATCCTAGGTCTTTTTTCTTCAAAAGAGAAAACTGAGAGGGAATATGAAAGAAGTGTTTAAAATTATGAAAGGTTTAGACAAATTGGATCCAAGTAAGATTTTATATTATGTACAGAATCTAAGCACACGGGGTCATATTTATAAATGAAGGACAACAGAAGAAAAACAGAAATGCAACAGAAACTTTTTTACTAAAAGGGTGGTAAGTATGTGGAACAGATGAACGACACAGGTGGTGGAACAAGAAGCCTTAATGGGTTTCACAAAGGAACTAGATAGGTTCTTGTCAACAAATTGGATTCAGGAAATGCACCAAGGGGATGGGCTAGATTAAAGCAGATTATCTGGTCATTATCACATTGCTGTTTGTGGGACCTTGCTGTGTGCAAATTGGCTGCCGCATTTCCTACATTACAACAGTGACTACACTTCAAAAAAGTACTTAATTGGCTGTAAAGCGCTTTGAGACGCCCGGTAGTCGTGAAAGGCACTATATTAATGCAAGTCTTTCTTTCTTTAGATGGATCAAAAGTCTTTTCCTGGCTGAAATGGTTACTGTTACTGAATCACTAGCTTCAAGAGAGGAATGGAGAAAAAAAATTCACAGAAAATTACTAATTTTTTTTTAACTCTAGTACAATAGAAGTTTATGGGATTCTCAAAATACAGAAAACATTAATTCCTGATGTGATTCTGTGAGTATCACTCATGCTTGTGGATTCTAAATTAAGAAAACAACTGGATGACAAACATTTCTACATGACCCTTTGAGTACTACAGCAGTAAAAGGTTCATTTTGCAAATTCCTATGAAAATCCTTTACCACCAAGTCTTCATGTTCAACAAAATGGCCTACAAGCTATCAGTTCTGAATTTTGCTACCTTTAAGAGGAAGAGCACAATGGCTGCAATTTTGAAACTACAAGTACTGCAGCAAATTGTCAACCTCTATAGTAGCGCTATAGCACTCAAAAAAGGAAAAAAATGCCACAGCATGAGTCACTGCCTTCAAAAGGGATGGTGACTGGGGTGGGGGGGGGGGGGGGGGGGGGGGGGAGAGAGAAAAGAGAAGGAAGGCAAATTCAGGAGGAAAAAATACAATTTTGTTAAAGGACCTGCATCAGATGGATCACTATTAACTGTTACTATTATGTCATCATAGAGCTGCCTGTTTATAACTAATGATATTATTGAGAAACCCAACTTGCTAAACAGCATCCTGAATACTTCTCTGCTAACCATGGAATCAATGGAAAAAATGCAAAAGCACGATCATCGTTGTAGCAACTTGTCCTGCATACGTTACACAACAGTCACAGCATTCAAAAAGTCATTCTGTGTGAAGCACTTTGAGTCTTCCATGATAAGATACTATGAAATGCAACTATTTTATCTAGCTGATAAAATGGAACAAGATAGTACAAGAGCACCAAACCATGTGGCAGTATGCACAGTGTATTAGGCAAGACTAAAAATATTTACATGAAATATTTCAGGGTCAACAACAGCTTTGCAAATATTTGTGTTGGAAGCTATTTGTGACTGATCAGCAGTGTACAGTATTCTCTCCCTTCCCTGCCCAACATTCTGGCAATAAACACTGAACTGGCCATTTGTTTACTGTGCCAGTCAGATATCAATCTGCCAGATGGTTCTCCCCAGAAATCATAATGAAATATTATCCTATATACACTGTAATGTTGAAATATGCAAACAAAGCAACATGTGAAACTCAAATTCAGTTGGAAATAAATTGGTTTAGACAGATTTCCAACAACCATTTACCAAAACTTGAGTATTAAATCTAAAAGAAAAGTTTTACGGGAGTATGATCCCAGGTATTCCAAGTCTTATAAAATTAATTTTTAGTGGTGGGGGTGGGAAGAAAGATAAACACAACCTGGAAAAGCTGTATTTTCAGATGTATACCAAACAAGTGTTGAAAAGAAAAAATCCACTTTGTCCCGTGCCCTTACTAAGTTGTGCTCCCAGTATTAGTAAAATCAGGTCACTAGAAACAGTAAATCCTGAGGAAATGAGTGACATCGATTTTCATGCCCACTGAGATGAATAATTTGTTCCCTCGCCTCCCCCAACCCCATGGTTCAGCAAGTTTAGCCAGTCTCCTGCTTTCTATCCTATCACTGACCTTCCCTTTTGTTCTTTCATCCCCTCCCCCTTTTCCCAGCCCCTAAACTTGCTTTAAAATCTATTCCATTTCCTGCTTTTTTCCAGTTCTGATGAAAGGTCTTCGACCTGAAACGTTAACTCGGTTTCTCTCTCCGTTTTCTGTTGTTATTTCGGATTTCCAGCATCCACAGTATTTTGCTATTGTAATAGCAGAGGCCCACCTGACTAGGAAGGTACAGGTTGAGCGTCCCAAATCCGGAGTAATGGAATCCGGGACGATTGGTGGCAGGGGTCCGGAATCTGTAAAATGTTCCGGAATCCGGACACCCTGAGGGAGGCTTACCAAAAACGCAACCTGGGCCCAGGCATTTCCGGACTCGGCACGTGTTTCTGATGTCCGAAGTCCGGAAATATCGCAACCTGGGCTCGGGCGTTTCCGGACTTCGGACATCAGAAACACATTCCGAAGTCCGGAAAAACCCGAAAACCGGCTCGGCCTCGGTCTCGAGGTTGCCGGATTCGGGACGCTTAACCTGTACCAGTATCAATCTGTGCTGCATTAAGTGAAATCACATGGGGCACTGCAAAGTGGATTCATTGCCCTGGGATAGGGAGTGATTGCTGCTGAAGTGCATATTTGGACATTGTGCAAGGAAATTATCAGTTTCAGTTATGATGCCCACTATGACTTATCAACCTGCCTACATTCACTGTCAAGTCTAACATGAATAATGGTCATTTGGCCAAGGAATCAAACGGTGATCATGGAAACCATGTCATGAGCAGTTAACACATTCAGGAAAGGAAGGAGAAAAAACTGGTCAAGGGAAAAAAATTATTTTCTTCAACATCGACTCAGAAAAGATACTCAGAAAATGCACTGACTGCTGCTGGAAATTAGTGGGATTTAACTAGTCTGCATTTTCCCATTTTGTACGACAGTCAATGTCACTCATTATGCTGCATTATATTATGTTGCTGTCGTACTGTGCAGCATTGTACTCATTGAGTGATTAATTTTCAAGACTTACTTTATTGTAATCACATTATAACACAATCTCTAATTCCCTAAAAGCTAACAGTTGAGGTGAGTATTGCAAACCTATCAAGTTACAGAACAGAAATTGCAAAATCATAATTCATTGTATCCAGCTCTAATTATAGCAGTACCTGAAGCTGCTTCAATCTAAGCCCCTCCTGTGCCACCTGGAATAAACTGGTCACTCCAGAACACAGCAGTCAGTAGTGAAATAAACTCTAGCAGTATCAGACGTGTACAACCGCTGAAACAAGAAAGGTGTTTTTACCACCAAAGATCCATGTACTGATTTACATGGAGATTATACGCATTTATACATACACATATGCATTTCATTAAATTAAACCTGAAGATTTATACTTGACAGGGTAAAATAGTATCAGACTTATACGAGTACAAAGTCTCCAGTATAAACAGGACGTATGATTTTTAAACTAGTTTGAGTGAAGCATCTTAACAAAGCAAAGTGTTTACAATTCCTGCTCAACTAAAAGCTGCTCACAAAAACCTTAGCATACAACAAAGCAAAAACAGACATAGTTGCTGTGCTTAATTACTAGTGATGCTGCTATACTGACACAAAGCAAAAATCAATCTCTCTTCATGAGACCAAGTTTACATCAAAGCTCAGACAATTTCTTGTGCAGAATTTTTTTAATGGTCAGAATTAATCTCTGAAAACAGTAAAATGACCTCTTCTGATCTTTGTTGTGCTTCGTATGTTACTAATGGGCAATGAGTGACTGCACAGTTTGCAGTCAAATGAATAAATGTTTCATACCATTACCAGGATACTAAAATAGATATAAGCAGATCATTTTAAAGAGGATTCAGTCATCATTTGCTTTTGCAATAGCTTGCCCCTATGGAGCTTATGTATTCTAAAACTGTGGTTCAGAGCAAGTGCCACAGAACAGGTAACCATTTGATTTTTACACACTTATCAGTAATAAAAATGATTTTTTTAATATACCTTTAACAATCATTACTGCCCATGTCAAAGTTTAATCTGCAAGTGTGTTATATTATAGCCATGACTGTGATCTGATTTAAATTGTTATATTCATGTCTTTCTCAGATTCAAAGTGGATGCCCTCACACTTCCCCACATTAAACGCCATAGTTTTGCCCACTCACTTAGTCTGTCTATGTCCCTTTGTAAATTCCTCCTCCCATCCACACAATGTACTGTGCCTCCTAACTGAAGAGTAATTTGCAAACTTAGATATACAACTGAAAAGAGTGTAGTGTCTGAACTGAAGAGGCTGCTGAAACAGTACACACGAGTACCAAGACATTTTTGTGCTGTGGGCCTAGGGTTGCCATCTCTAGTAGGAGTTAGAGGTATGTATTTACTCAGACTGGCAGAAGGTAGGAAGTGGTGTTCCACAGGGTTCGGTGCTGGGACCACTGCAGTTCACCATTTGCATCAACGATTTGGACTCAGGAATCGGAAATATAATTTAGAAATTTGCAGATGACACCAAATTGGCGGGTATAGTTAATACTGAGGAAGACCGACAAAATACAAGACCACGTTAATAAACTTGCAGAATGGGAGTGTAAATGGCAAATGAATTTCAATGTAGGCAAGTGTGAGGAGGTGGTGCATTTTGGTAGGAAGAATAAGGGGGGCCACATAGTCCTTGGAAAATAAGAGTCTAAATGGAGTAGAGGAGCAAAGGGATCTAGGGATACAGGTTCAAAAATAATTAGAAGTAGCAATACAGGTTAACAAAGCCATAAAAAATGCAAACAAAGCACTGGGGTTCATTTCTAGAGGAATAAAATTAAAAAGCAGAGAAGTTATGCTAAACTTACATAGAAGCTTGGTTAGGCCACGAGAGTAATATGTACAGTCAGTTCCAGTCTCATTAGAAAAAGGATATAGAGGCACTGGACAAGGTGCAAAAAAAGATTTATAAGGATGATACCAGAACCGAGAGGTTATAACTATCAGCAAAGACCAAACAGGCTGGGGCTCTTTTCTCTAGAAAAGAGAAGGCTGAGGGGTGACCGAATAGATGTCTTTAAAGTTATGAAGGGGTTTGATGGGGCAGACACAGAGAAGCTGTTTGCACTTTTGGGAGAGTCCAAAACTAAGGATCACAAATATAAGATAGTATCTAATAAATCTAATAAGGAATTTAAAAGAAACTTCTTTACCCAGAGAGTCGTTAGAATGTGGAACTTACTACCACATGGAGTACTTGAGGTGAATAGCACAGCTACATTTAAGGGAAGCTAGATTAGTACACGAGGGAGCAAGGAATAGAAGGACATGCTAATAGGTTAGATGAGGTGGGGTGGGAGGAGGCTCGCGTGGAGCATAAACACCGGCATGGACCAGTTGGGTTGAATGGCCTGTTTCTGTGTAGTAAATTCTGTGTAATATGCATCCCTACTCTGTTATTTTACAGGAGAAAACTAAAGATATTTGCAGATGACACAAAGCTGGGTGGGCGTGTGTGCTGCGAGGAGGATACCGAGAAACTCCAGGATGATTTGGACAGGTTGGGTGAGTGGGCAGAAGCGTGGCAGATGCAATATAACGTGGATAAATGCGAGGTTATCCACTTTGGTGTCAAAAACAGAAAGGCAGATTATTATCTGAATGGCAATAGATTGGGAGAAGGGGAAGTGCAACGAGACCTGGGTGTCCTTGTGCACCAGTCGCTGAAGGTAAGCATGCAGGTGCAGCAGGCAGTTAAGAAGGCAAATGGTATGTTGGCCTTCATAGCGAAAGGGTTTGAGTATAGGAGCAGGGATGTCCTGCTGCAGTTGTACAGGGCCTTGGTGAGACCACACCTTGAGTATTGTGTGCAGTTTTGGTCGCCTTATCTGAGGAAGGATGTTCTCGCCATGGAGGGAGTTCAGCGAAGATTCACAAGGCTGATACCTGGGATGGCAGGAATGACATATGAAGAGAGATTGGGTCGATTGGGCTTATACTCGCTGGAGTATAGAAGAATGAGAGGGGATCTCATCGAAACATATAAAATTCTGACAGGTCTGGACATAGAAACATAGAAACATAGAAACTAGGAGCAGGAGTAGGCCATTCGGCCCGTCGAGCCTGCTCCACCATTCAATACGATCATGGCTGATCATCCAAATCCAGTACCCTGTCCCTGCTTTCTCACACAGAATCCCCATCGAGCCTGCACCGACACATATCCCACCCTATCCCCGTAACCCCACGTATTTAATTCCCCCTAACATATCCCATCCTATCCCTGTAACCCCACATATTTAATCCCCCCCTAACACGAAGGGTCAATTTATCATAGCCAAATCAACCTAACCCGCACATTTTTGGACTGTGGGAGGAAACCGGAGCACCCGGAGGAAACCCACGCAGACACGGGGAGAATGTGCAAACTCCACACAGACAGTCACCCGAGGCCAGATTCGAACCCGGGTCGCTGGCACTGTGAGGCACCAGTGCTAACCACTATGCCACCGTGTTGACAAACTAGATGCAGGAAGAATGTTCCCGATGGTCGGAGAGTCCAGAACCAGGGGTCATAATCTAAGGATAACGGGTAAGCCATTTAGGACAGAAATGAGGAAGAATTTCTTCACCCAGAGAGTGGTGAACTTGTGGAATTCTCTACCACAGAAGGTAGTTGAGGCCAAGTCATTAAATATATTCAAGAATGAGTTAGATATATTTCTTAAAGCTAAAGGTATCAAGGGATATGGGGAGAAGGCAGGTACAGGGTGCTGAATTTGGATGATCAGCCATGATCTCATCGAATGGCGGAGCAGGCTCGAGGGGCCGAATGGCCTACTCCTGCTCCTATCTTCTATGTTTCTATATTCAGATAATCACCTTTATGTCAATCTATTAAGACAATTACAGTTAAATGTGCAAAATTGCCTTTTTTAAATATTTGAACCAATGATGCCATCATTAGAATATGATTCAACTACCATTGTATCAATTTAATTAAACAGCAATGGGGATTTTTTTTTTACCCTGATGTTATCTGCTTGGATTTAGTTTGCTGATACACTTCGCTACCTTGGGATCACTGATGCCAATTATGACACCCCTATGATGTTCTCAATAGTAAAAAAAGCCTGAGGGTTTTATACCTTAATGCGAGAAGCATCAGGAACAAGGTAGATGAATTAGCTGTGGAAATAGAGGTTAATAATTATGATCTAATTGGGATTACGGAAACATGGTTGCAGGGTGAGCAGGGCTGGGAGCTTAACATACAGGGGTATTCAGTATTTAGGAAGGATCGACAAAAAAGAAAGGGAGGAGGGGTAGCATTGCTGGTAAAAGAAGGGATAAATGCAATTGAAAGGAAGGATATTAACTCAGTTAATACAGAATCTATATGGGTGGAGCTAAGAAATAGCGAGGGGCGAAAAACATTAATAGGAGTGGTATATAGGCCTCCAAATAGTAAAATAGAGGTTGGGGAGGGCATCACGAGGGAAATTAGAGAAGCGTGCAATAAGAGCACAGCTGTCATCATAGGTGACTTTAACTTACAAACAGATTTGAATAGCCTAATCAGTAAAAATAATGAGGAGGAGGAATTCCTTGAGTGTTTAAGGGATGGTTATCTGGATCAATATGTCGAGGAACCAACTCGGGAACAGGCTATATTGGACTGGGTACTGTGCAATGAGAAGGGACTAATTAGTAATCTTGTTGTACGGGGACCCTTGGGTCAGAGCGATCATAACATGATCGATTTCTCACTCGAAATGGAGAGCGAAGAAATTGACTCAGATACTAAGGTCCTGAATTTAAACAAGGGGAATTATGATGCCATTAGACGGGAACTGAGTAGGTCTGATTGGACAACGTTCCTGGGAGGACTGGAGGTAGATAAACAATGGCAAGCATTTAAAGATAGAATGACAAAATTGCAAAAATTGTTTATACCAATCTGGCATAAAAGGAAATCTAAAAAGGTGACTCAACCGTGGATAACAGGGGAAATTAGAGACAGCATAAAATCCAAAGATAGGGCGTATAAAATAGCCAAAAAAAGCGCCAGAGCGGAAGATTGGGAACAGTTTAAGATAGAGCAAAGGAGGACAAAGGGCTTAATCAAGAGGGGCAAAATAGCTTACGAAAGCAAGCTGGCGGAAAATATAAAAACTAACTCCAAAAGCTTTTATAAGTATATCAAGAGGAAAAGACTGGTGAAAACCAAAGTTGGCCCATTGCAGTCAGATACGGGGGAATATATAACGGGAAATAAGGAAATGGCAGACCAACTAAATGCATACTTTGGGTCAGTCTTTACGAAGGAAGACACAAAAAACCTCCCTGGGATATCGGGAAAAATAGGGACATTTGCAAAGGAGGAACTGACGCAAGTCAATATCTCTAAGGATATGGTGTTAAGGAAGCTAAAGGGATTGAAGGCGGACAAATCCCCAGGGCCTGATAACATGCATCCTAGGGTGCTGAAGGAGGTGGCCCTAGAGATAGCGGATGCACTAAGTATGATTTTTCAGAATTCATTAGACTCGGGAACAGTGCCCATGGATTGGAGGGTAGCTAACGTTACCCCACTATTCAAAAAGGGGGGTAGGGAAAAAGCAGGTAATTACAGACCTGTAAGCCTTACATCAGTTGTGGGCAAAATGCTGGAGTCCATCATTAAGGATGAAATAGCGGAGCACTTAGCAAATGGGGACAGGATAGGACAGAGTCAACATGGATTTACAAAGGGTAAATCGTGCTTGACTAATCTATTGGAATTTTTTGAGGGAGTAACTGGTAAAATAGATGGGGGAGAGCCAGTAGATGTGGTGTACCTGGACTTCCAAAAGGCCTTCGACAAGGTCCCACATAAAAGATTAGCAGGGAAAATTGAAGCTCATGGGATAAAGGGGAAAGTATTGACGTGGATAGAGAACTGGCTGTCAGATAGAAAACAGAGAGTTGGAATAAACGGCTCATTTTCTGAATGGCAGGCAGTAACAAGTGGGGTACCACAGGGATCTGTCCTGGGTCCCCAGCTGTTCACAATTTACATTAATGACCTGGATCAGGGAGTCGGATGCAGCATTTCCAAATTTGCAGACGACACTAAACTAGGAGGGGGGGTGGGCTCAGAGGAGGAGACCAGGAAGCTCCAGAGCGATTTGGACAGACTGGGTGATTGGGCGGATAAATGGCAGATGCACTATAATGTGGACAAGTGCGAAGTTATCCACCTTGGGTGCAGGAACGGGAGGGCAAATTATTATTTAAATGGCAATAAATTGGGAGAGGGGGAAGTACAGAGAGACCTGGGTGTTCTTGTACACCAGTCACTGAAGGCGAGCATGCAGGTGCAACAGGCGATCAAGAAGGCAAACGGTATGCTGGCCTTCATAGCAAAAGGGTTGGAATACAGGAACAGGGATACCTTGCTGCAGCTGTACAGGGCACTGGTGAGACCACACCTCGAGTACTGTGTACAGTTTTGGTCGCCTCATCTGAGGAAAGATGTTCTTGCCATGGAGGGGGTGCAGCGGCGATTCACCAGGCTGATACCAGGAATGGCGGGATTGACCTATGAGGAGAGACTATGTAGTTTAGGGATGTACACACTGGAGTTTAGAAGATTGAGAGGGGACCTCATAGAAGTGTATAAAATTCTGACAGGTCTAGACAGACTAGATGCAGAAGGAATGTTTCCCTTGGCGGGTGAGAACAGAACTAGAGGACATAATTTAAGGATAAGGGCTAAACCATTTAGGACAGAAATGAGGGGGAATTTCTTCACTCAGAGGGTGGTGAACCTGTGGAACTCATTGCCACAGAGGGCAGTGTACGCCAGCTCATTAAATATATTTAAGAGGGAATTAGATGTATTTCTACAGGCAAAAGGGGTTAAGGGTTACGGAGAGAAGGCGGGGACGGGATACTGAATTGGAGGATCAGCCATGATCTCATTAAATGGCGGAGCAGGCTCGAAGGGCCGGATGGCCTACTCCTGCTCCTATCTTCTATGTATCTATGTATATGTATCTATGTATGTATCTATGTATGTATTATCACTCTGGCTACAAGGGGGTAGAAGTTATGCTACAGCTATAAAAAGCCCTGGTTAGACCACACCTGGAGTATTGTGAGCAGTTCTGTGCGCCACACCTTAGGAAGGATATATTGGCCTTGGAAGGAGTGTAGCATAGATTTACCAGAATGACACCTGGACTCCAAGGGTTAGATTACGACGAGCGATTTCACAAACGAGGGTTATATTCCCTGGAATTTAGAAGTTTAAGGGGTGACTTGATCGAAGTTTTCAAGATGTTAAGGGGAACTGATTGGGTAGATAGAGAGAAACTATTTCCGCTGGTTGGGAAATCTAGGACTAGGGGACATAGCCTAAAAATTAGAGCTAGGCCTTTCAGGAATGAAGTTAGGAAACACTTCTATATACAAAGTGTGGTAGAAGTTTGGAACTCTCTTCTGCAACGGCAACTGATGCTAGATCAATTGTTAATTTTAAATCGGAGATTGATAGATTTTTGTTAACCAAAGGTATTAAGGGATATGGGGCAAAGGCGGGTATGAGTTAGGTCGCAGATCAGCCATGATCTCATTGAATGGCGGAACAGACTCGAGGGGCTAAATGCCCTACTCCTGATGACTCATCACAGACCAAGGACCAAACATGAAGCCTATAAAATGTTTAGATAAAACTGTTCAGTTCAGTACTACTTCAGTTACCCACTAAGCATTAGTGGCTCTCAATACATTTCTGAAAGATCACATTTTAATCAGTCCAGTGTTTCCTGTTCTAGCAACACAATGCCTCTTTATAATAGTCTATACAATAAAATGTAATAAGAAATTTGGGCAGTGGTCATTCCATATCATTCCAGTCAAGTAAACTAAGTAAACATGCATCAGTGGACTTTAAATCTTTGTGGTGACTGTTCTATTGTGTGGAGTTGAGGCCAAGATCAGATCAGCCATGATCTTATTGAATGGTGGAGCAGGCTCGAGGGTCAAATGGCCTACTCCTGCTCCTATTTCTAATGTTCTTATGTTCTATGTAGCAACTGAAATGCAGTGGATAAAGTCCATCTGAGAGGTAACTGATGTTCCTTTTTAAATAGCATACATATATGATGACATTGCCACCATGATGTATTTTATCTTGTATATCATGGAGTGTATAGTCCAGAGTTAGCCAGCAAGACTAAAAATTAGGATAGACTTGCAGCTGGAATATGCAGCACCACCTTCCAAACAACATCTTTAATTGCTTGACAGAATATAAAAGCATATCCAGCATGTAATTAATACTGATACAAGTACAGCTTGCACATGTATCAGAATCAATAATGATACCTGCTTCAGAGTTTCTCTGCCACGATCCAATTCAATTCTGCACCAAAGTTGGTCCAGGCATTAGATCCTGGAAGAATGCATCACGAGTCAATCAGAACACTAAAGTTGTGTGCAGTCTGGTTCAGCTTGAGCTAGCAGCAAGGAAGGGAATGGAGTTGATAGAGATTTTTGGTCAGAGCCAAAAACAATAGCTTCAATCTTCCTGGCACTCAACTTTAAGAAACCCTGGCTCATTGGGGAACTGCACGGAAGCTGGAGGAGGAACTGTTACTGAAATTGCACTGGCTACATTGGGACAAGGAGGAATTAAGTGATGCAAGGGTAGTCTACACTGAAGTGATCCATTAAGGAGAGGCATGGCATGACTGACTACGTCAGGTATTATAATGTCAAGAAGAATAAGGACGGATTAAGCACCATGGCCATAGTCATAAAGAATACCATTGCTGACTTTAACCATGGCAGTATTAGTGCTATGGGCAAAGTGGAAACCAGACAGAAGGGATTCAATTTGTGGGAGAAGAGTACACATAGCTGAGAGGCACATGTTCAAAAGCCGAGGGCAAGGAGAGGGTTGAGTTCGGACTAAAACCAGAAAATGGTGGAAATACCCAGCAGGTCAGGCAGCATCTGTGGAGCAAGAAGCAGAGTTAACGTTTCAGGTCGATGACCTTTCATCAGAGATTGGACAGTAGTTTGAAAGGATGGACTAATCCTTTTTAAGGAAGGGGGAGGTGATGGCAGTTTTGAAAGGAAGAGGGTCAGGTGCTTGAATCGAAACAGGCATGGATAATGTCAGCGAACACTGAAACCAGGAAAGGTAGTTGAGTAGGAGGAACTCAGGGTCCAGGAGTTGAGTCTCAGAAGAGATGAGCTTGGAGTAGAAAGGATGAAAGAAGAGGTTTTGAGAAGGCAGTTTGTCATAGGGAAAAGATGTGGATTGTTCTTGCACTGCAAGATGATCCTGAAGTAATAGAAGAATTTGACTGTGGACAGGGAAGTGCAATAATGTTTGGCACAGTCCAAATTTGGCAGTGGGTGTTAAAACCAGTCACATGTTCAGTACATCTCAAGCATGCAATCCTCATCCTTAAGGCAGCTGCACCAGGTGAATGACGTGGGTGACAAATGATGAATGATTTGGTGGAGTTGACAGCAGAGGCAGAAGTGAAGAAGCTATTTAACGTTGCAGTGATGACATGACAGATTTTAGGGTCAGAGGAGGAGCAGTTGAGAGTTAGAGTGAACTAAAGTTGGAACTAGGTGAGTGGGGGGGGTAGGAAGGTGTTGTAAAAGATGCAATGATTGCTGCCTCAACTACCTCTTATGTCAAAGTAATCCATGCTCCAGTAATTCTGTACTCTTAACTGTGACTTAACCGTTACCTTGTACAAATTCATCATTAATTCTTTACTTTTGTACTCTACAACCCTACTTATGAAACCCAAAATCATAGAATCTTACAGCACAGAAGGAGGCCATTCGGCCCATCATGCCTGTGCTGGCTCTTTGAAAGAGCAGTCGTGGCACATCCTACGCGTCCACCTTTTGTCCGTAACCCTGTAAGTTCCTCATCCTCAAATGCCTATCCAACTCGCTTTTAAAATTATTTATGTAATCAGCTTCCACCACTTTTTCAGGTAGAGCATTCCAGATACCACTCAGTGAAAACATTTCTCCTCATCGCCCCTTCTAGGTCTTTTGCCAATGATTTTAAATCTATGACCTGCAGTTATTGACCCACTTGCCAGAGGGAATAGTTTTTCTCTATCTAATCTATCAAAACCTCTCATCTTGAAAACCTCTATTAGGTCACCTCTTAACCTCCTCTGTTCCAAGGAAAATATTCCTAACTTTTCCAACCTCTCCTCATAATTGAAGTCCCTCATCCCTGGCAACATCCTGGTAAACCTCCTATGTACTCTTGTTTTCAAATCCCTCCATGGGCTTGCCCTTCCCAGTCTCTATAACCACCTCCAGCCTTACAATCCTCCGAGATATCTGCGCTCCTCCAATTCTGGTCTATTGCGCACCCCGATTTTATTGGTGGCCATGCCTTCAGCTGCTGAGGCCTTAAGCTTTGGAATTCCCTCCCCAAAGCTCTCTGACTCTCTGCCTCTCTTTCCTCCTTTAAGACACTCCTTAAAACCTACCTCTTTCATCTCCCCTAATATCCCCTTATGTGGCTCGGTGTCAAATTTTGTTTGATAACGCTCCTATGAAGCGCCTTGGGACATTTTACGACGTTAAAGGCACTATATAAATGCAAGTTGTTGTTCTAAGGCCTTTACATCTTTCCTGAAGTGTGATGCCCAGAATTGTCCACAATCCTCCAGCTGAGGTCTAACCAGTGATTTATAAAGTTCTAGCATGATCTCTTTGCTTTTATATTCTATTCCTCTATTTACAAACCCAAGTAACCAATATGCTTTTTTAACCACCTTATCAACTTGCCCTGCCACCTTTAAGGATTTGTGTATTTGGACACTAAGGTCTCTCTGCTCATCTACACTTTTCAAATCGTGCCATTTATAGGATACTGTCTTTCCATATTAGTCCTCCCAAAGTGCATCACTTCACACTTCTCCACATTGAACGCCATCTGCCACGCTTCTGCCCATTTCACCATCATGTCTATGTCATCCTGAAGTTTGCAACTATCCTGATTACTATCTACTACTTTGCCAAATTTTGTATTATCTGCAAACTTTATAATGTTGCCCCATACACCTGAGTCTAGGTCGTTTATAAAAATTGAAGAGTAATGGATCCAAAACTGACCCGTGAGGAACATCACTGCAAACCATCTCCCAGTCTGAAAAACATCCATCCACCACCATCCTGTTACTGAGCCAATTTTGTATCCATACCGCCACTTTCCCCTTAATTCCATGGGCTTCCAGCTTCTTAACAGGCCTTCTGTGTGGCACTGTCGTATGCCTTGCGAAAGTCCACATATACAACATCTACTGCACTACCTTGATCAACTTTCTCAGTTACCTCAACAAAGAATTCAAAAAATTTAAATCCGGCACGGATCCCTGGGATACGCCACTTCCAACCCTTCTCCAAGTCCATCAACCCACTGTATCCACGCTGCTACAATCCATCCTGCAGTATAAATAGGGCATATTCATCGCATTGGCACACAACAAACAAAACTACTTCTATTTAAAGCAGCTGTGTATAATATAAATTTATACCATACACCTGAATTTTTTGTAACCTCTTGCAAGACACCTTATGGAACATCCATATATACCACATCTACTGCCTTCCTTTTATCTATCCAGTCAGTCACTTCTTCAAAAAATTACAATGTGTCAAACACAACTTTCCCAATAAATCCATGCTGTCTGTCCTAATCAATCCATGCATTTCTATGATGATTTTAACATTGCTGACTCATACAGATTTGTCCCCAGTGCTATGGAATCCACCCCGCAGTATAAATAGGACAGAGTCCATTGCATTGGGACTAAAGACAAACAGAACTACTTCTATTCTATACTTGAAGCAGTTGTGTCTAATAGAAACTCTCAGCTACCATGAGGATTAATCCACAATCTGCACAAAAAAAGTTGCACCTAACATGTTTCTTTTCAGCATTTAAAAAAAAAGTGGATTATAAGCAAAATACATTAGAAAACACCCAAGAAATCCAATTTCAATTCTATTTGTGGCACTAACCACAATAGACTCACAAAGCGGTCATTCATAAGTAGGATATACAAACAGCAGTTCAAGGCTTTATAAAGTATCAACTGCTTTGCCCAAAATAAATCTTTTGTCTTTCCCCGCCTATTTATTTATTTATTTATTCAGTCTCGGGACGAGGCCGGCATTTCTTGCCCATCCCTTGTTGCCCTGCGATGGTGGTGGTGGGCCTTCTTCATGACAGAACAGAGTGGCTTGCTAGGCTACTTCAGAGGGTAGTTAAGGACCAACCATGTTGGTGTGGGATAGGCCAGACTGGGTAAAGACAGCAGGTTTTCTTCCCTGAAGGACATTAGTGAACCAGTTGGATTTTTATGACAATCTGACAGCTTCATGGTCACCTTTACTGATACCAGCTTTTTATTTCCAGACTTTTCTTTAAAAACTGAATTCAAATTCACAAACTGCCATCGTGGGATTTGAAGTTACGCTCTTTGAATAATTAGTCCAGTCCTCCAGTAGTCCAGTAACATAACCACTCCACTACAGTTCATTTATCAATGAAATAGACAACTAAACTTTTATCCTACAGAATTCCAATCATAAAAAAATACATAACAGATAAAGCCAGTCTTCAGTTAGCTTTATTTTTGCCAAGTGCTTTGCAACACAGAGAAATAGTGAGCTCTATACATGATAACTGGTTCACCTTGGTCAAAATTTAACTTTGCATAAATGGGCAGGGTTTTTTAGTTAAAGTACTCCGTGTTTTCTATCTCCTTTATTAAAACACCCAAGTGTCTTCAAGATTGCCTCTTTGTAAATTAGATTGTGCATGTTCATTAACGAGACTATATGGTAACAATATACAAATTTAATAACAATTGTTACCAATAGTTCCAACAATTTCCATAGATAATTTTATTGATCTTGATATATGGTTAATTTACTCCATTTTATTAAACACAGTCTTATGCTTAATTCCACCCAGACCAAACAGGACTTATAGTCAGATATTGTAATCACACTATAACAGGCAAGAGTCACAACAGCATTGACATCATTTTTAAGTGACAGATGGGCAAAGCATGTACAAATTGATAAGGAAGTGAAAAAAATAAGGCTGGGGAACTAAAACTTCTAGTACAAGAGGTTAGTAGAAGAAAAACTGGTTATAGCAATGCTGTGACACTGGGCAGTAGGTCAATTGTGTTTGGTTAAAGCGCATGTTATTAGCACCAAGATGTGGCACCACAATGTGGAGAAAGGTAGGCTTCATTTCCCACCTCACTGTGCTCAATTGTAGCCACAATGCTGCAAATAGCTGATCAGCAGGTTAGGGATCTCCTTATGGTAGAAGAAAGTTAGATGAGAAATTTCCATTGGGCCACTTATACAATTCCTGGGGGGGGGGAATTCGGTCACGCCCCCTATGGGGCGCTAACTTCGCCGGGGCACTACTTTTAGCCCCCGTGTCGTAAATTGAGTGGTAGCGCCCCAAGCAGGAGGCGGGGTGCTACTGGAAGCGCTCCCCCTCCTTCCTGGGGCGCTACCATTCAATATCGTGGCACTACATGCAACGTCGGCACGTAGCACCGCGGTATTACAGGCCTCCCTCCCCAGATTAAAGGGGAGGGGCCTAGCGCAGTGCACACCGGGGCCCTGCTGGACCACTGGGGAGCGGGAGAGAAGTGCCAGGCTGACCGATCGCGGCTGGCACCCCACATCAGGAAGCGAAAGGGGCAGGTGCTGGCAAACGGCCCAAAAAAAATGGGAGCCTGGCACCTGCCCTTTAATTTGCGCCGCCGCGGCCGCAAAAACACCACTCTGACCCTGTCGGACATATTGTCCAGCGGTAGGTCGGGGGTGCAACTGAAGTTTGCAGCCGAGGCGCTGTGCACGGCGATGATGTCATCGCTGGAGGCGCAGCGCTGCAGGGCACTACCGGCTACCGCCGCCGCTAACCTCCCGCTGAATTTCACAGGAGGCGTTAGCGGTGCCGCGCCCAGGCGCTGGGGGGGGGTGGGGGGGGGGTGCTAATGGGAGGCACAAAGCAACCCAATTTTTCCCCCTTGATGTCCAGCCAAGCAAGTTGTGTCAGGGAGACAGTTTCAGCCACCCCACCTTCTCAGGAAAAAGCTGTAATTTTCTGTTTTAAACGATCCCTTTTGACTTGTTAAAACTGATGTAAATTAAACTAAGACATTTATTTAAACACAATTTAAAAATGAGTTCTACTTGCCAAACATCGATTATGGACAAAGCCATACCTCCTTCTGTAGTATTCAAAACATCGGAGATGTTATTTTCTGACAACTTCACTATAAGCAGGTACACATAATTAAAGCAAGAATGTCCATAAATCTGAAATAACAGTTCTAATGAAACAACAACAACTTCCATTTATATAGGATAGCAAAATACTGCGGATGCTGGAAATCCAAAATAACAACAGAAAACGCTGGAAAAACTCAGCAGGCCAGGCAGCATCCGTGGAGAGAGAAACAGAGTTAACGTTTCAGGTCGAAGACCTTTCGTCAGAACCGACGAAAGGTCTTCGACCTGAAACGTTTACTCTGTTTCTCTCTCCACGGATGCTGCCTGGCCTGCTGAGTTTTTCCAGCGTTTCTGTTGTTATTTCCATTTATACAGTGTGTTTAATGTAGTAAAACATCCCAAGGCGATTCACAGGAGCGTTATCAAAATTTGACACACAGCTACATAAGGAGCTATTTGGACAGGTGACCAAAAGCTCGGTCAAAGAAGTAGGTTTTAAAGAGTTTCTTAAAGGAGAGAGCGGTAGTGAGGCAGAAAGATTTAGGGAGGGAATTCCAGAGCTTAGGCCCTCGGCAGCTGAAGGCACAACCGCCAATGGTGAAGCGATTAAAATCGGGGATGCACAAGAGGTCAGAATTGGAGGAGCGCAGAGATCTCGAAGGGTTGTAGGCTGGAGGAAATTACAGAGATTGGGAGGGGCGAGGCCATGGATAGATTTGAAAACAAGGATGAGAATTTTCAACATTAACTCTGTTTTCCTCTCCACAGATGCATTTTCTGTTTTTACAACAATGAAATGGTTCTGCAACAGTATATGCACACCAGGCAATTTTTTTAAAATCTTAGTTATTACTTAAAGCTTTGTCAAGGGCACTTTATGCAAGCTTATACAGCTCTTCTTTATTTGGTGGAGTAACATTAAAATAACACTGCCTCCTTTGATGTAATTTTGCTTGCATTCAACAGATCACATTCATGCAGTAATTCACTTAGATTTAGAACAGACTTCAAAACTAAGATTGCAGAGCCACAAAACATTAGGATGAGCAGCTGACTAGATGCTATTACAAGCCTGTCCACATCATAGGAATGTTGAATGAACCATACACATTTTATAACAAATGTAAATAGATCATTTTGAAGACTATTCAGCTCCCCAATAAATCAAGGATAATTGCTTCTCAGTGTGATACGGAGCCATACACATCAACAAAGCCCAGGTTCAACCCCCACTCACCGAGACTGTGTTGAGTTATTTACATCACTGGCTCGGGGTTTGGGAAGTAAGGAAAAAAGCAAGGACTCTCACTCCCAGTGACCACTGCTGCAAAGTACATGCGTATATCTCCAGCAAGAACAGAATTAGTCTCAGCTATAATGCCTCCCTGTTGAATAGCTTGCTGACAGTCACACAAAAAGTGCCAATTACTGGAAAGCTATATGGGACATATATCAGAGAAGAGAAGAGAAAATTTAAAAAATACCAGTGCAGGTTCAGCAAACTGAGCTGTGAGACACAGCATGAGTGAGCACACATAGCCATTTTGTATTGTGTAAAAAAGAAAAACACTCCAATATTCTCCAATAACAATGCCTTATAACTGCACTTGAAATAACAGCTAACATTGACAACGGTTGTAGTAAGAAACTTCTGGTATTTTTTGCTATTTTAGTTGCAAGGTATAGGATTTGTTCTTCGTTAACTAAAGAAGTGGTTTCGAATTTTTCCTGTGTGGAGTCCTCTTTCTAAATAGACCCCATATGCTAACTTTTGAAAGACACTACGATCATTGCAGACAATGTTTCTTTATCAGCTTACATTTATATATCACCTCTGACATAGAAAATCACCCCAAAGCACTTCATAGAGGCGTGAGGGGAAAAAACAGACACTGAGGAAATGGAGGAACGGGTGAGTTTTAAAGGCCTGGAGTGAGAGAAATGGAGAGTTTGGGGTGGGGGGGGGGGGGGGGGGGGGGACGGAAAGAGAGGTGGTGTAGAACTGGAAAAGGTTACATTAATAGGGAATGCTGAGGCTATGGAGGAACTCAAGTATAAGGTTAAGAATTTTAAACCTGAGGTGTTAAGGAACTTGGAGCCAATGTTGGACAGTGAGAACAAAGGTGATGGATGAACGAGGCTTATGTGGGGTGGGATAGGATACAGTTTTGAAACAGTACAGGACTTACAGAAATAACATTTCAAAATTTGAGCATCAAATTGTACCCAGGACATTTCCCCCTTACTGCCCTTTTCTTGAAGTCACTAATTTGTATGAGGATTTAGTTTCATGGTAGTTGATGGCCTTTAAGTTACTAGTCTTCAAGTGAAAGTCTCAGTAGTGAGCAGCAGGCTATTTAACCATCTTCTCCCACACAGCTGAGCCCATCCTGTTGTCAATGTCCACATATGCACACTTCCACCACAGGTAGCTAGATAGCAATCAGGAATGGGAATCTAAATCAAATTTTCCTCTTCTTTGTCTGGGGATCCCAAGATATATTGTAATACATTAGCTGTGACCTGCTAACTCAGCAAAAACCAGCAATTAAACTTGGGACCTTCCTAGCCTGTAAAGCTGTGTGACACCACTCCTCCGTTTAAGTAACTAAACGTACATACTGTACCTTATACACACAGGTTTTAGTTGAAAGCAGAACGAAGATCAATTAAAAAAGGATTCAATCATTTTTTGATCTTGCAAAAGCATGACCTACCATGAGATGCAGTTAACGCTGTCTCCAGTGGCCCAAAAAATCTCAATCAATTAAAACAATCAAGTGCACTAGTGCATTTACATGTAACTTTACATTTTTAAAGAGAGATTTCCAACCACAATCAAATAAATTCAGCAATCTCAGCATTTAACATGCAAAAACATTTCACCTAGCTTTTCTAAAGCAATGATCTTAATACAGGAGGATTTTTATTTCATTTTGAATTATACATGTTTGTGGAGCAAACTGGAGTTAACACATTAGTAGACTTACATTTGCTACAATCACAAAAAGCGGAGTTAAATAAAGCCCACTTTTTGGTAATTTTCCAAATGTCAGAGACACAAGATGCAAATTTGGCTTCACTTTCTCACCACTCAGCAATAGTGGTTAAACTCAAAACCTCTGCAATCCAACTATCCCATTCCTCCCTGTACTGCTACAGAACTGGTTTTACAATACAGGAAACTCTTTCGTATGCGGCACCGTCGGGACCGGGATGGTGCCGGTTGATTAAAAATTCCGGATAACGGAGAGGTATATCTACCGAGGCTATTTTTAACAAACAAAAATTTAAAAAATCAAGAAAAGTGCAGTATAATTGGGTACTCACCTACAGAATGTTGTGTTAAATGGATGGTGGAAGATGCTTGATTAAATACAGTAATGCCAGTTGAGGGTAATCCATAACTCTTTAATTACTTAACAGTAAAACAAAACTTATAAACAACTGTATACTGTAGTTTTCGGAGTATTAATTCTGCCAGTTATTAGAGAATTCCGGATATTTAGGTGCCGTTTAAACGAGAGTTTCCTTTATCTTGCTGATATCATGGCTTCTTTCAATTGCTGGAATCAAAATAAATTAAAAATACCACACGTTTTAAAAATATGCACATAAACCATTTGTGCAACTACAATGACAGCAACTGGTAGTTTTCCTTTTTATTTCCAGTTGAATTCTAAAACCACTTCCATTGCACTGGATGTGCAATTGTGAAGCTATGGCCAGTTAGGCCAACAGTAGCCATGTTATCTGGTCACATTTTCCCTCCCGCTGATAAATATCCCCAGCCAGCACAAGATACAAGGTGAGGTTCATACTTATTCTTCCTACCTGCTCCCCCAAACAGCTGTAACTTAAATAGTCGTCTGCTCAAAGTTCCTTAATTCATATCATTTGTTAATTTGAATTTGGAAAAAAATTACCAATGAATACAGAGTAACTTTTACCTTCTCTAGCAAAAAAGTACTTCCATAATTACGCTGTAGATTTGGTATCCATACGACCACAAATTTAAAAACATAATAAAATTGCAAAAAGAAACCAACTAGAACAATCTGCATCTTTCCAAAGGCAAAATGGGCATACTTCCTCCCCATTGAGTTTGAATTTGGAACAAAATGTAACTGCAAAGACTGGTAACCCAAGATGTTGGAGGCAGAGGGTAAGTCAGAAGAAATTATTAAATTCAAGAAAATATACAGTGTGCTCCTGATAAAAATTGTTTCTTGCACTAAAAATGTGAATTTTCCAGTCATAGAAAAGTTAACAGAATGGGCAAACAGATGGCAGATGCAATTTCACATGGATGCAAGTGTGAAGTAATACATTTGTCTTGTCCAGGAGACCCACCTCCTATTCTCTCGACCCTATTCCCACTAACTGCTGACCGCCCAACTTGAATTCCTGGCCCCCATACTAGCTGATATTGTAAACAGTTCCCTCTCATCTGGTACAGTTCCCTTCCCTTTCACATCTGCTGTCATCACCCCACTTTTCACCCCTTTGTCATTGCAAACTACCCCTCTCCCGCCATCTCCTACCTCCCTTTCGACTCCGAAGGCCTTGAACATGTGGTTGCCTCCCAAATGCGTGCCCATCTTTCCTGCAACTCCATGTTTGAATCTCTCATCAGGTTTCCACCACGCCACAGCATTGAAACAGTCCTTATCACAATCACAAATTACATCCTATTTGACTGCAACCGTAGTGCACAATCAGTCCTCCTCCTTCTCCACCTGGGTGACCACACCATCCTCCTCTAACGCCGCTCCTCCATTGTCCAGCTGACTGGAACTGCCCTTGCCTGGTCCCGTTCTTACTTATCCAGTCCTAACCAGAGAATCGCCTGCAATGTCTTCTCTTACCACTCCCACACCGTTACCTCTGAAGTCTCTCAAGTATCTATCCTTGGCACCCTCCCTGTTTCTCATTTAACTACTGCCCCTCAGCGACTTCATCCGAAAAACACATCAAATTCCACATGTATGCTGCTGACACCGAGCTCTACCTCACACCACCACCTCTCTTGACCCCACCACTACTTCTGATTTGTTACTCTGCTTGTCCAACATCTAGTACTCGATGAGCACAAATTTCCTCCAATTCAATACTGGAAGACCAAAACCCCGCCCCCTTCAGTCCCTGCCACAAACACTGTTCCTACATTGGCTCCAGATTAAGTAACGCCTCGATTTAAAAATTCTCATCCTTGTTTTCAAACCCCTCCATGGCTTCGCCCCTCCCTATCTCTGTAATCGCCTCCAGCCCCAAAACCCTCCGAGATATCTACGCTCTTCTAATTCTGGCCTCTTGAGCATCCCCGATTTTAATCATTCCACCTTCAGATGCCAAGGCCCTAAGTTCTGGATTTCCTTCCCTAAATCTCTCCGCCTTTCTTTCCTCCTTTAGGATGCTCCTTAAAACCTACCTCTTTGGCCAAGCTTTTGGTTATTTGCTCTAATATCTCCTTACATGGCTCGGTGTCAAATTTTGTTTTATAACGCTCCTGTGAAATGCCTTGGGACGTTTTACTACATTAAAGGCACTAAATAAATACAAGTTGTTGTTCCCTGGCCACCGATGCCATCCCCCTCCCTGTCCACTGTTTGAGGCTGAACCAAACTGTTTGCAAACTTGTCACCCTATTTGACCCTGAGCTGAGCTTCCAATCCCATATCCTCTCCATCACCAAAACCGCCAACTTCCACCTCCATAACATCGCCTGTCTCTGCCCCACCTCAGCCAATCTGATGCTAAAAACCTCATCCATGCTTTTGCTACCTCCAGACTCGACTATTCCAATGCTCTCCAGGCCAGCCTCCCACTTTTCACACTCTGTAAACTTGACCTCATCCAAAACTCTGCTGCCCGTATCCTAACTCGCACCAAGTCCCGTTCACCAAACACCCCCATGTTCGCTATCCTGCATTGATTCCCGATACAGCAACGCCTGGACTTTAGAATTCTCATCCTTGTTTTCAAATCCCTCCATGGCCTCGCCCCTCCCCATCTCTGTAACCTCCTCCAATTCTACAACGCTCCAAGAATCATACCTTTCAGCTAACGTCCCAGACGCCTCCATCATCATATCTAGGTGTGTCCTGACTCACTGGCAGGACAGACCCACCAGAGATAGCGGCACAGTGGTATACCGTCGGGAGGGAGAGGCCCTGGGAGTCCTCAACATTTAGTCCAGACCCCATGAAGCCTTATGGCATCGGGTCAAACATGGGCATGGAAATCTACCGCTGATTACCACCTACCGCCCTCCCTCAGCTGATCAATCAGTACTCCTCCATGTTGAACAACACTTGGAAGAAGCACTGAGAGCAGCAAGGGCACAGAATGTACTCTGGGTGAGGGACTTCAACTTCCATCACCAAGATTGGCTCGGTAGCACCACTACTGACCGAGCTGGCTGAGTCCTGAAGGACATAGCTGCCAGACAGGGCGTGCGGCAGGTAGTGAGAGAACCAACGAGGGAAAAACCTACTTGACGTTGTCCTTACCAATCTACCTGTCACAGTTGCATCTGTCCATGCAGCTACTCCCGATGAGATAGAAGTGACCACCACACAGTCATTGTGGAGACGAAGTCCAGTCTTCGCACTGAGGACACCCTCCATCATGATGTGTGGCATTACCACCATGCTAAATGGGATAGATTCAGAATAGAACTAGCAGCTCAAAATTGGGCATCCATGAGGCAGTGTGGGCCATCAGCAGAATTGTATTCCAACACAATCTGTAACCTCATGGCCCGGCATATCCCTCACTCTACCATTACCATCAAACCAGGGGACCAACCCTGGTTCAATAAGGAGTGTAGAAGAGCATGCCAGGGGCAGCACCAGGCGTACCTAAAAATGAGGTGCCAACCTGGGAAAGATGCAACACAGGACTACATGCATGCTAAAATGCGGAACCAGCATGCTATTGACAGAGCTAAGCGATCCCACAACCAAAGGATGAGATCAAAGTCCTGCAACATCCAGTCATCAACGGTGGTGGACAATTAAACAACTAACGGGAGGAGGAGGCTCCATGAACATTCCGATCCTCAATGATGGCGGAGCCCAGCACGTGAGTGTAAAAGACAAGGCTGAAGCGTTTGCAACCATCTTCAGCCAAAATTGCAGAGTGGATGTCCATTTCGGACTCCTCCTGAGGTCCCCACCATCACAGAAGCCAGTCTTCAGCCAATTCCAGTCACTCCACGTGATATCAAGAAATAGTTGAGTGCACTGGAACAGCAAAGGCTATGGGCCCCGACACCATCCCGGCTGCAGTGCTTGTGTTCCAGAACTAGCCGCACCTCTAGCCAAGCTGTTCCAGTACAGCTACAACACTGGCATCTACCCGACAAAGTGGAAAACTGCCCAGGTATGTCCTGTCCACAAAAAGCAGCACAAATCCAATCCAGCCAATTACCGCCTCATCAGTCTACTCTCAATCGTCAAGTGATGGAAGGCGTCATCGAGTGGCACTTACTCACCAATAACCTGCTCACTGATGCACAGTTTGGGTTCCACCAGGACCACTTTGCTCCAGACCTCATTACAACCTTGGTCCAAACATGGACAAAAGAGCTGAATTCCAGAGGTGAGGTGAGAGTGACTGCTCTTGACATCAAGGCAGCATTTGACCAATGGTGACATCAAGGAGCTCTAGTAAAATTGAAGTCAATGACAACCAGGGGGAAAACTGTCCACTAGTACAATGGAAGATGGCTGTGGTTGTTGGAAGCCAATCAACTCCGCCCCAGGACATCGCTGCAGGAGTTCCTCAGGGCAGTGTCCCAGGTCCAACCATCTTCAGCTGCTTCATCAATGACTTCCCCCCCATCATAAGGTCAGAAGTGGGGATGTTCGCAGTGTTCAGTCCCATTCGCAACTCCTCAGATAATGAAGCAGTCCGTTTCCGCACGCAGCAACACCTGACATTCAGGCTTGGGCTGATAATTGGCAAGTAACATTCGCTCCACACAAGTGCCAGGCAAGAGAGAGTCTAACCACATCCCCTTGACATTCAACGGCAATACCATCGCCGAATCCCCCACCATCAACATCCTGGGTGTCACCATTGACCATAAACTTAACTGGACCAGCCACATAAATACTGTGGCTACAAGAGCAGGTCAGAGGCTGGGTATCCTGCGGCGAGTGTCTCACGTCCTGACTCCCCAAAGCCTTTCCACCATTTACAAGGCACAAGTCAGGAGTGTGATGGAATACTTTCCACTTGCCTGGATGAGTGCAGCTCCAACAACACTCAAGAAGCTCGACACCATCCAAGACAAAGCAGCACACTTGATCAGCACCCCATCCACCACCTTAAACATTCACTCCCGCCACCACCTGCGCACAGTGTGTACCATCTACAAGATGAACTTCAGCAACTCGCCAAGGCTTCTTCAACAGCACCTCCCAAGCCCGCGACCTCTACTACCTAGAAGGACAAGGACAGCAGGCACATGGGAACACCACCACCTCCAAGTTCCCCTCCAAGTCACACACCATCTAGACTTGGAAATATATCGCCGATCCTTCATCGTCGCTGGGTCAAAATCCTGGAACTCCCTACCTAACAGCGCTGTGGGAGCACTTTCACCACACGGAATGCAGTGATTCAAGGCAGTGGCTCACCACCACCTTCTCAAGAGCAATAAATGCTGGCCTTGCCAGGGACGCCCACATCCCGTGAATGAATAAAAAAAAAGAACTCCACGTTCCTCCAATTCAGGCCTCATGTACATCTCAACTTTCCTTTGCCCCATCATTGGCGGCCATGCCTTCAGCTCTCTAGGCCCCAAGGTCTGGAATTCCTCCTTTAAGACACTCCTTAAATCTACTTCCCTACCTGTCCTAATATCTCCTTATGTGGCTCAGAGTCAAAATTTGTCTAAAGGCACTATATAAATGCAAGTTGTTGCTTGGGGTGGAAACTTGCTCTGGGTTCGAGGTTCAAACTACGCCATGACTGATGGAAGAGGACGTAGCATGAAATCTTCAAAATTCCCAAAATCTCCTTAGTGATTTCGCAGAGAGAACCACTAAACTGATGCAACTTTGGATAGTTACTACATTCTGTTGACTCCTCCATCTGATCTACAGCAAGAAGAGAATTTTTTGTGAGCCCAGTACTTAAGGCTTCAGGGCACAGAATCTGGACATCCTCGCTGTCAGAATAGCCCTCCAACAGATCAAGTGGCTATGTTTGAAGCAAGGTCCACACATATAGAAGCAGTGGCAAAACAAGATTCATGAGTATCAATCAGGAAGGATCCATGAAGTTCAATGCACATCTTAAAACTGGGAGCTGGAACCGACTGGCAGTTAAGAACTAAACCATACAGACATCAAATAAGCCAAACTTGCAAAAACCTCTCAAAATGGTTTGACAAAAAAAAAAAGTTTGAAGGTGTTTTATTACCATTAAACCAGTACTGCAGTCTTTAAATCAGATTTGCTTTCTCTGACTCATTAATTTTTGATTCTTCAGTAAAAGACAACTTATTTTTATAACAGGCCAAGAGGCCTAATACTGGTTTTGTCTCCTGGTTAAATTTACGCAAGATAAAATGAAAGGTTCCATGTTGTTATTATGAAACATCCTGGTCAACACCTGTTCTAAATCATAAACAGTCAGTACTGACGTAAAAAAGCAAACATACCCACCCATTATTATTAGTATGAAAATAATTAACTCAGATTATTGGCTCAGGCACACCTACATGTAACATAGGTAAATCAAGTTTTTAAAAAAGAGTTGGCGCAAGATTTCTCAATCTATAATCTAGATGGTTCACCAAATTTCGGGTATAAAATGAACAAATCAATCCAATTTTTTACCCCAAATTTCTCCATTCCTTTTCTAAATGTGAGACCATTCCTGGAGAATTTACCCTTGATCAATCTGATCATTTGTACAGTAGACCAGTCTGCTATGCTTCTCGGTGTTAGAAAATTAAATCTTATTCCAGATCTACCCATTTATTTCTATTTTTGAAAAGATTTTTGGAAAATAGGTTTCATTGAAAGAAGGACTGTACAAAAATTTCTAGTTAGCACATCATACATACATAATTATCTTAAATATCAACATTCCAGAGCACATTATACTAATACTGCAATGGTTATTTAACCACCTATGTGATAAACAAAGAAAAGTGCAACTCCGATGTACCTTTTGATGGTTGCGGTTGAACTCTGGAATTCATTAAAACTTTTTCATCCATCTCCTCTTCTATTGTCTGTCCTACAGAAAGCAGACTCAAACGTCTCATTTTTAAAAGCCTGGGGACACTATCAGAATCAGTCGCTCCAACATCCAAAACCACATCCCCAGATATAACAGCAGGTACGACTCGCTTCAAAAAATCCATTTTTCACTTTTTAAAATGTCCAACAAAAAAAAACCCACAGCCGCTTAACTGCCTTACTCACACATGGAAGTACTCATGCAAACTTCCTTAATATATAAAGGTGGAATATTTGCAGTGGATTTCACAATGATGTCATGCAGGAATTGGGTGGTGCCTAAAAGCTGCAGGTCAGCTTGCAGCTATCATCAAGCATGCCCTGCCTTGCAAACTGATAAACATGCAGAGTACACCAAATGACAATAAGCCTGAAAGTACATTTTAGCATAAGAAATATCTGTTAATTAAATCACCAGAATCCACATTGGCTACAGATCGAGAACTGAAGAATTATGCAATTCCTTTAAAAATCAGATATTCCAGGACCTGACCTGTCCAGGAACATAAACCTGACTTCTGTTTGCCAACTTGCATTATTCCCGCACTCAAACTCATTCATAGTGGGTGGAACCTCATATCTCCAACAGTAAAAGCTGTTCTCCAGAGATAATGTGTGTCATTTTAAATGCTATGTAAACAAAGTACATCTAAATTTACAGTCCAAACCATATACTTTTATTCAAAATTACAAAATTTTTATCCAGCATAAAACTGTTCATGACAGGAAAGTAGTACTTCAAGACTAGCTGAAGTGCTCTTGCAGAGAGCCGGCATGGGCTCAACGGGCCGAATGGCCTCCTTCTGTGCTGTAACCATTCTATGATTCTATTCTTTCAAACAAGTTCAAGCTGTGATTAAAATTTCTTCAAACACTCCCACAGCATCGCACCCAATAAAACAAGATACACTGTTCTGCAACAATGACAGTTATATAGTGCCTCTAATGTAGAAACATTCTAAGGTGCTTCAGATAAGAAACTGATGAAGCGAATAATGCTGACATTCGCAATGGCAAAGACAACCGACCCCTGGTCCGCCAGGCAGCAGCGCCAGCTCGCGGCAGTGTCCGAGTTCACCACGGACATCCAACACGTCTCCGGCCGAGACAATGTGGTAGCCGACTGCCTCTCCCGCCCCGCCATCCACGCCGCACACCTGGCAGTCGACTACGCTCAACTCGCAGCAGACCAGATCACCGACCCTGATCTGCTCTCCGCACCTACCAGGGCTACGCCTGGCCGACGCCGCCTGTGGCCCGACCGCAGTCACGGTCAAGTGCGACATATCCCTATGTCAACCTCGGCCCGTCGTCCCAGCGTCCTGGCGCCGCCGGGTATTCGAGATTCTCCACAACCTCTCCCACCCCGGCGCCCGCGCATCCATCAAATTGGTAGCCAACCGCTTCGTCTGGCGCAGCCTTCGCAAGGATGTGCGTACTTGGGCCAACTCCTGCCTAGCCTGCCAACGGGCCAAGGTGCAGCAACACACGAAAGCACCCCTCGAGGAGTTTACCGTCCCTTCGCGTAGATTCGACCACATCCACGTGGACATCGTCGGGCCCCTGCCGCCGTCGCAAGGCCACACGCACTTGCTGACGATCGTTGACCGCACCACGCGCTGGCCCGAGGCAATTCCACTGACCTCTACCACACCGCCGACATCGCCAGAGCCTTCGTCAGCACCTGGGTCGCACGGTTCGGCGTCCCCTCCGACATAACGTCAGAGGTCCGCAATTTACCTCTGAACTCTGGACCGCTGTCGCACGCAATCTCGGGGTGACCATTCACCGCACCACAGCGTACCACCCCCAAGCAACGGACTGTGTGAGTGGTTCCACAGATCCTTGAAGGCATCTCTTCGAGCAAGCCTCCAGGACGGCGCCTGGACCGACCGACTCCCGTGGGTCCTCCTCGGCCTGCGCACCGCGGTTAAAGACGACCTCCACACATCGGCAGCACAGCTCGTGTACAGTCAGCCGCTGCGCGTACCCGGCGAGTTCCTGCCCACCGCCACGACACCCTGGTCAGCCGACCAGCAACGCCACGACTTCGCCTCACCGGCGCTACGGTTCGCCCTGGTGCCCATTGCCCGACACGGCAAATCCACCTCACACGTCTCACTAAGCCTGCACCAGGCACGGTTCGTTTTCGTCCGGCACGACACCCACCACTGACCCCTTCAACCCCCGTACGACGGGCCCTACAAGGTGGTACAGGCTGGGGACAAATTTTTCACCCTGCAAGTAGGCGACAGGACCGAAAAAGTGTCGTTTGACCGACTCAAGCCAGCACACTCGGAGCCCGGTGATCAAGTCCCTGTAGCTCGTCCACCGCCACGCGGCCGACCTGCCCTCAAGCCAGTTCACCCGGCTGCTCCACGCCCGGCCGTTCCACGTCCACCGGCGTCCTACAAGAGCCGCTCCGGCCGGCCCATCAGACCGCCGCACCGTCTCGTCCACACCTCCTAAGCGGATTCTGGGGGGAGCTGTGTGGCGGATCGCCACCTAAACGGGCGCAATCCACTTTTCCGTCCGTGGACAATAAATCGGGCACCTTGCCTTTAAGGCGCATGCTGCCTTTAAGGCATGAAAAAAGGAGTGGGCGTCGCCCTCAGTGTGAACTTAAAAAGAGCGGGCGTCGCCCTCAACCAGTAGGGTTTTGCAGAGAGAAGTTGTAGCAGCCATTTTGCCAAGAGTATGTAATTAAAAGCCATGTGCTCCACATATTGACTCGGCCTCAATTCGTGCTTCGCGGCAGCCACAACAACTATCTTATATTTATGGCCTCTTGTTTTGGACTCCCCCACAAGTGGAAACATCTTCTCTTCATCTATCCTACCAAACCCCTTCATAATTTTAAACACCTCTATTAGGTCACCTCTCAGTCTTCTCTTTTCTAGAGAAAAGAGCCCCAGCCTATACTATACTTATATATACGCTCACTGAAATAAAGTTTCCGCAGATTACTTTTGAACATACCCCCTTCCAGCACAGGCCGTGTCCTCTCAGACTACTGTTCTGGATTAGGTAAAACAGCTTCTTTTCCAGAAATCACATTGAGAATATTTAATAACCCCATCTCCGGGCATACGGAGTATCTCTAATGATTCCTTCTCACTGTACAGTAAGAATTGACTCTCAGAAATATCTGAACTCATAGTGGATAGGTCTCTGAGCCATAATGGTGCGCACTGTGGGCTGTTGAAAGCAATCAAAAAGAAGATAGCTGAGGTCCTTGCTACAATTTTTTAATCCTCATTAAATATGAAAATTGTGCCATTGGACTGGCAAGTAGACAATCTAACAACTTTTGTTCAAGAGGGATAAACCAGGTAACTAAAGAAAGCAAGCAAGACAGACTTGCATTTACGTAGCACCTTTCACGACCACCAGATGTCCCAAAGCGCTTTACAGCCAATGAAGTACTTTTTGAAGTGTAGTCACTGTTGTAATGTAGGAAACGCAACAGCCAATTTGAGCACAGCAAGCTCCCACAAACAGCAATCTGATAATGACCAGATAATCTGTTTTTGATGTTGAGGGATAAATATTGGCTCGGACACTGGGGATAACTCCCCTGCTCTTCTTCACAATAATGCCATAGGATCTTTTGCATCCACCTGAGAGGACAGATGGGGCTTCGGTTTAATGTCTTATCCAAAAGACGACACCTCCAACAGTGCAGCACTCCCTCAGTACTGCACTGGAGTGTCAGCCTAGATTTTTGTGCGCAAGTCTCTGGAGTGGGACTCGAGTACAAAAATCCTAGTTAGTCTAACACCAATTGCAAACAAAATCTTAAAATCCATACTTCAAGATAAAATTAATGAAGAATTAGAAATGCATGGGTTAATCAAGGGCAACCAGCAAGGAGTTATTAAAAAAAGTTGTATAGAATATATGGATTTCCAAAAGGTATGCAATAAGGTGTCTCACAAGAGACTTAGAAATATTCAGGTATAGGTATAAGAGGAAATGTAGCAGCACAGATGGAAAGCTTATTGACGCCGCAGGCATCAGAGTAAATTGAAGTTGCTTGGAGTAGATATTATATGGAAAATCTGTGAATATATCTGAAGAAATTGGTGAAAAATTATTTTAAAAGATCTTTGTGGATGGGAAGCTAGTTCAAAACATGCATACCCTTACATAAAACTTATTGGCAGTTCTGATGATTCAGCAACCAAAACTGTATTTTTTTAAAGCCCCAAACATAATTGTGTCCATTTAAAAAAAAACGATTGATTTGTGTGTGTTGAGATAAAATTCGGATCAACTTTTTTTTTTCTGATAATAATGGCCCAGAAATTCCGTCTGCAGCCCTCCCGCAGGCGGAGGGCTGCGATCCTGAAAAATCTGCGCCTCGACCGGAGGGCTCCCGGGAGGCGTAGAATTCCGTTCCTGTGCCTCCTCAAACTGCCGGTGTGCAGGGCACGCGTATCCCAGGGGTGCAGCTAGTTCGCAGCGTCCCTGGGATCACGTGGGCCATGGGGAACCAATCAGAGCAGGGAATCTCCATTCATAGATTTGACAGGAAGACCTATCAAATCTATGAATAGAGATCACCCTCAAAACATAAGTAAAACTTCAAATAAATTTTAAAAAACATCACATTTTTAAAATGACTATAAATTACATAAATTAACTATTTTAAACAAAAATTTTAATTTTTGAAAAAAAGAATTTAAGTTTTTAACGGGGCTAAAAATAAACTTACCTTTCTTTAAAAGTATTTTAAAATGATAAATAAGAGGAAAAAAAATTCTCTTTTACTTTCTTCACCTCTTACCTTGCTTTTCCAGGTGCAGCTGCTACCGACTTACCCGGACTGCATCAACTGCGAAAAAAAACGAAAGTTCCAGGCGTACGCGCTGCCTCTCCAGCGCAGGTGTTTGACCTGCGAACCCCTTTCTTCAGAGAATAGAAGTTCCGGTTTCCAGCGCATGCGTGAAACCGGCACTTCCGTTGGCCCTACGGGTGAGTACACAGCGCGTACACACCCGTAGGGAACGGAATTTATGGGCCAGTGTCTTAAACCTTATTTTGCCCCATACACATTTTTTAAACAGTGACATTCTGAACTATATACACCACATTTCAGAGACACAAGTATTCTTTATTTAAACAACCTGACAACCTTTAAATCTAGATTGCAAATTCTGTTACTGCTGACAAATGTTCCAGCTGCTAAGTTCAATTTAAAACCCCATAAAGTCAAATAGAGGCCAGTGGACAGCCTATGCCTAAATTTCCATTTGTCAAGGGTGGCTGCATTTTTTCTATTATACTGTCACTATAGTTCGACTTATGATTAAGAAGCATATTTCTGCAATGATTGAATTCAATCAAGTATTATACCTTTACAAACACACTAGAGGGTTATCTTCACATCAGCCAGGAGACAACAACTTAAGAGCAGGGTTCAATCCAAAGCTACATGCACCAATAGTTATTGACGGTAAGGGACAAAACTTTAGTTAAACGCATAGAGGTTCTAATGGGCTATGTTATAACATACATAAAGCTCCAATTTTGTTTGGAAAATTTCCATAGGAATCATAAAGATTTCTTTAGTCTGGCACCAGTAATTATTAACGGTTGTTGATTCATAAATAGCTGTTTACTGCTAAAATACAACTCCAGAAATGATTAATGTGCAAAATATAACAGGTAAGAAACATTATTTCAGAGGGATTTGATGACATTATGAAGGCAGGCAGAACTCAGACCAATAGTATGTTTATCCCATCCTATTCACATAAATGCATTACTTATGTGAACACCTGGCAGGTTTTTTTTAGGCATCCGAGCTTTTAGGTACTACTTATGAGAAAAGATAGATGATTTACTGTCTTCAGTCTCTGAATTAAAGCATTCTCAATGGGCCGGATTTTCAGACCCCCACGGGTACGTACGAGGTGTGTACGCACCCGTAGGGGCCCGAGCATGCGCTGAAAACTGGCACTTGCGATCTGTCAAGAATTCTCTTGACAGATCATCCGCCTGCCCGGGGAAAAGTGCCTCTGTGGGTGGAGAGTTGCGCTTTATGCACAACTTCCGCCCGCTGAAAGGCCATAGAATTCTTACGCCTGGTAAAAGCAGGCGTATGGCCTGCTTTTACCAGCTTAAGAGTGTTGAAAAATAGAAAAATTAAATTTGATAACTCATTTATAAATTTAAAATACTCTTCAAAAAGGTATGTTTATTTTCAGCCCCATATAAACATTTAATTCCCCCCCAAAAAAATTAAAACAAATTTTTAAATATTTAATTAAATGGAATTTTAATTATGTAATTTAAAAAAAACTGTTGTGTGTTTTTAAATGTGATCCCCATTCATACTTTTGACAGTTCTGTGCGTAGAGACCGGTCAAAAGGATGAAGGGGGATTCCCCTCTTTGATTGGTTCGCCTGGTCCACGTGATCCCAGGGGCGCTTGCGAACCGCATGCGCCCGAGATACGTGGGCCTCTGCCCGCGCGGACCCGGAGAGGCACAGAATCGCAAGCCTCGGGATCTACGGAACCAGCAGGTAGGTTCATAGATTTTTTTCCGATTGGAGGCATCCGCACGCAAGAAGCCTCCGATTGGAAATTCAGAGCCTATATTCAGCAGCTGTGAGCAACTTATCACAGTGAAAATAAGGTATGTACACCATTTGGCCCATCTAGCACATCCTTCCACAGAAACACGGTGGCATAGTGGTTAGCACTGGTGCCTCACAGCGCCAGGGACCCAGGTTCGAATCTGACCTCGGGTGACTGTCTGTGTGGAGTTTGCACATTCTCCCCGTGTCTGCGTGGGTTTCCTCCGGGTGCTCCGGTTTCCTCCCACAGTCCAAAAATGTGCGGGTTAGGTTGATTTGGCTATGATAAATTGACCCTTAGTGTTAGGGGGGGATTAAATATGTGGGGTTACGGGGATAGGATGGGATATGTTAGGGGGAATTAAATACGTGGGGTTACGGGGATAGGGTGGGATATGTGTCGGTGCAGGCTCGATGGGGATTCTGTGTGAGAAAGCAGGGACAGGGTACTGGATTTGGATGATCAGCCATGATCGTATTGAATGGTGGAGCAGGCTCGACGGGCCGAATGGCCTACTCCTGCTCCTAGTTTCTATGTTTCTATGTAAACCCACATATCCTCCACTTTATGGTGTCCCTGCTGGGCATTCATGGGGTACAGAGGCCCTGAGGTCCCAAAATGATCAACAAAAGACTACTAACTCTTCTTTGGATAGGATGACCAGTCTGACAAGGATTAGATCGTAGTCTTTCAGCAGAGCCCTTTACTGTCAGAGGGGAACTTAGTGTGCAGAAAAGCCAGAACTCTTCCATCAAGTGTGGCAGTGAGCAAGTATGCCCAGGACAGCAGACGACACGTGTCACCATCAATGTTCGTTTTAATTTTTTTGGATGCGCAGCCCCTTGAACGGGGTGCACGGCCCATTCAAATTTCCACGCATGCACAGGTTTTCCATTCAAAAGCCGATGAGCCAGATGCGCAGGACCTCTAGACAGCTGCATGGCCACGTAGCTTAAAGGGAACATGGCAGCCTGTCAATTCTCAGTCTGTAGAAGTTCCTCTATCTGCAGCCAGGCTATCTCGAATAGGTATTTCAGCTCTGCTTATCAAAAAAGGACCAGAAAAGGAACCTAATAACAGAATCCCACCTGTGGATATTATGGTAGGCTATCAGCTGCTCAAACCAATCTGCAAAAATATGCATCCTGACCAGTCCAACCCTTTCAAGTTCTTTATTGGAAGTATAAAATTTACATCCTGGACAGAGGATTTCAGGATCGCCAACATGTCATATGGAGAGTGTAAAAGCACAGATCTCATCAGCTGCTCCTCCCAGAAGTTCTTTTAGCATCATAGATCTTTCAGTCATTCATAATATCTCAGGAACCATTCTTGGTTCAACAAACTGGAAGAAATAATTCAACTGAAACAAGGCCAGCAGCTGAACCTAGGCAAATCACAATAGCAATAGTTCCAGGCACCAAAGGGACTGGGATATACTGGCAGGTGGCAGAGAAAAGAAGATCTGTTATTCAATCCCTACTGAATAAAGATGGATCTCCAGCAGAAATGGTAAAAGCAGTAAAAGCAATGCACAGAAACCCCTGTATAGGTTTGACTATTTTATGACATGTCAAAGATGTGGGTGGGGTTACTTATTATCGTCACAACCCCTCCAGCATATGTCTGTGCTATGAGTTCCAAAACTGGAGTTGAATTATGGTATGTTTGTACTATGCAACATTTTCAATTGGCCTTGACATTGTTATTGGAGGTGGTGTAAACTGCAATGCATATTGTCTCTCATCGTTCATTTCAACACAAAAGTGGTAATCCAAAACTTGAGCTTAACAGTTTTTCCTCTAAGGAAATAGAAATTATAAGTCCTTCAATATCAGAGTGATCAGAGAGCAGCAGCACATTCAAGAATTTTAGTGTCAACTCTCAAATGGTCAACAAGTCTGGAAATGGCAGCACAAATTTACAACTTCAAGGCAGATCGGCCATAACACCTGACCAATAATTTCTCCAGAATTTGGGAAAGGCATCCAAGGTCTCTGTCTGACAGACAGCTGAGGAGCTCTGGCAGAACACCAAAATTAAAGAACGAGCCTAATGGAACTTTAAAGAACAGACAAAGTCGATTCAAGTTCAGACTGTGGCTTATGCCAATATCTACCTGCCTTGTTTTTAAAAAATACTAATTGAAGTTACAGCACTGGAGACAGAGGTGGGGGGCGGGGGGCGATAAAGCAACAGCTTCCTTGCAATCTAACTTCTTTCCTCATGGTCAGAAAGCAATCATCTCCTGTTACACAAACCTATTATTTTTACGTTTGGATCTGCTCCAAACAAAGATTATCCTGAAAAAATTGCAATTAAACTCTTTTAGAAGCTATGTTTTAAAGTCTGGAGTCTGGAGTCTCCATTATCTGGTGTTGCAAACCACAGAAGTAGAAAAACCTAAAAGTCTAACTAATGGGGCACTGCGAAATGCCCCGTTCTAGCAATACCTGGCCCATACTCTTTCCTTGTTCGGATACCAAAAAGGACAAATCTATTTTTACTATTAAGGCTAAAAATGCTTTCTCTGTCAGCCAGTCTTGCTGTCAGCCATAAAAAATTCAAAAATAGTCTCCAAAAAGATCATTCGCCTCAGATAAAAGTCCCCAAGTTGTTTTCAGGTTTTTATTCCATAAAAAAACCTTGAGGGTTTTTCTGCTTGATTACAAAGGGTGGGGCTTACAAACAGTAAGTGCTGAATGATCAATGTTCACTTGATGCAGAAGAGATAATTCCTCAACACTATATGGAGCCAAAATGGAGAAGAAATTGCCCTGATTGACATTGGCAGGATGCGGACAGATATGTCCTGCCACTTGAGCTATGAGAATCCTGCTATGCATGGTGGAAAATTGTGGACACTGCACACACTCCTATTCCTTCATCTGACAGATGTGTGGCAGACAACAAGTGCACACTAGATGTACTGATTCTATAATATCGATACAAAAATAGATAGATGTACAGAATCAATTTGTCCCAAGTTAAAAGGAGTGCACTATGTTAGAAAGAAGTTTATAAAAAGACTAAAAGTTAGAACTTGCAATGTTTGACAATGGAAAAATAATGTCAAATTAAGTGAGAGTACACATAAATAACCATAGGAATGTTTACTGTACACAAACGTGAATTCTCACCAAGTAAATAGAAAGAATGACTAACAATATAACTTCAACTTTGAGTACTTCTATATCAATATAGAAGGTGCCAGTAGCACGTTGTCACAATTGCAAAATTTAAGCAAGCAAAATTGGTTTCCTTAAGTATTCTTTCATCCAATTCAGATGCACCTTACCAACAGTGTTCACATTTCAATTTTATGATCAAAGCTCAACCATAATAAACAACTGTTTTGTGTACTACACTATAGTTTTATTTGCAAAGCAAATTAGTGTCGTCATTCTAAACTGGGAAAAATGAGTACGTCAGCAGTTATCAAAACAATGAATCCACTCTAGCTTCTCATTCTGATAAATGGAGAACACTTTCACTTAAGTTGAAAAGCTACAGGTACAGATATTCGTTCACACTAGATACCTAAAAATACATTTTAGAAACTGAATACATCTGAATGTTATTTCTTTCTGCACCTCTATTAATTCTTCATAAAAGAACACTACTGGATTTTTGCACCTACCTAAATTTAGTATGGTGATCGATCTTGCCTAAATTCCATAGAGATGGGCTACGTCTTCCTCAAATGGTAAAATCAGAATAGGACAAGAAAATCTGCAATAAAATAATTGATTTAGTACTGTAATTATTTTAGTGTAAAATTTAAAATACACAACTTCAGTAAGAGCTTATGAATATGGTGATCAGTCACTATATGAAAATTGATTTCCTCTTTTTAAAATATGACGTTTATGCAAGCAACTAACAATTAAAAAAAGCAACAATAGCACTGCACACATTTGGGGGTTCTTAAACCTTGCCTTTGCCGATCTGCACCGAAGCTCTCGACTTAAGTCAGCATGGGGTATCCCTGCAGGGACTGTGTGCACTCTATATTGGCAAACAAAATTCTACCTGTGTGGATTTGTCAGCCATTTTGGTTGGAGATTCTTAAACATTGTGGTGAGTTTCTGCACATGTGAGACACCCAGCTGACCAAAAAAAAGGAATATGTGCATGGATCCAAATCTTTTATGCACGTTTACTTGCAATACAAACCCAGTATTTAGGATTGCTGGGAATAGATTTAGCCATCGCAAGTCCTTTTTTTTTTAAACAAGCCCATGGTCTCCCTCTGTTCCTCTATTGTTATGGGGCAAGTGTCACTGCCTCACATCGAGCAGCAACCCAACGATCTTATCCTCCATTCCCAACGACCATCCCACGAAGCCTGCTCCTTGGGGGTTAATTCCTCGAACCTCCTCTTGATTCCACAAATGCATCAACCACCAATGCACCACTCCACCTTTCCCTAAGTTGCAAATGAGGCCATCACAGCTTTACTGTGGACGTATCTACTGACATTATGGCCCTGACAGCAACCTGGTTTATGGGCAGAAACACATGGCCGCCGATTCTATCAAATTCCGTTCAGACCACTAAAACAGTGGCATAGCTCTCATTGGCAAGTCCCGTCTCGACCTCTCTCCCTACTCCTCTGGCACCTCTCCTCCTTCAGGCACCTAGCATTCTTCCATCCCTCCTGCCTCTTAAAATTACTGCCATCTGCCACCCTCCCAAACTCACTAGCAACTTCATCATGGAAATTTTCACCATTCTCTCTTCCCTTATGATTAACACCAAGCGACTTCTTGTGTTGGGTGATTTCAACCTACAATTAAACTCCGTGTCCCCTCTGGCTCCCTGTCCTCATTCAATTTCAACCTCCCACCCAGGGCTACCTCCTCGACCTTACCATCTCACATTGCCTCTCCACCTCCAAAGTCTCCGTGACCGATATCTTCCTCATCTCCTTTACCATCATTCCTCCCCCTGTCTTGCTTCAATCACAGTACCCTTACCTTTGCCCCACCTCCCCCACAAATTCACACAAACTACATCTCCACTAGCACTGCAACTGTTTCAACATCTCTGCCACTGTTGACCTGCTCCCTCACCTCTGTTTCTGATCCTCTTATTCCCATCAAATCACTATCTCCTGCTCCTGCTGTTCCTCTGTACACGTCCCAATTCATTCCCTCAAGTCTGGTTCCTGCCCTGCTCATACCAACAAAAGCAGCCATGCCAAATTCATAATCAACATTCTCTGCCACTGTAACTATGGTGCATTATCCCTCCTTAACCTCTCTACAGCATTTGACATGATCGACCATGCAATCCTTCTCCATCACCCCTCTTTGGTCTAGCTGCATGGGACTACTCTTGCATAGTGCCACTCCTTTCTGTCCCAATACAGTCGATGCATCTCTACCAATGGCTTCTCTTCCAACCAGGACACAACTATCTCTGGAGTTCCTCAAGGAGCAATCCTTGAGCACCATCCTTTTCTAATTAACATGCTGCCTCAGTGACATCATTTACACACATGGGATCACCTTCTATATGTAAACTGATGACAACCAGCCCCACCTCTTCACTCAACCCTACAACCATCACCATACTGTCAGATTGCCTGACTGACATCAAGTCAAAATTTCATCCTACTAAACATCAGGGAGACCAGAGCCATTATTTTCAGCCCCCGCCATAAACTGTGCTCCCTTGCCACTGATTCTATCCTCCTCTCTAGGCACATAGGCTGAATCAGTCCGTGAAATACTGGCATCCTGTTCAATCCAGAATTGAGCTTCAAACTCACATTCTCTCCATCACCAAGACTACTTACTTGCACCTCCACAACAAGTAGTTCCAACAGTTCACACATGCTCAAATTCCAGTTTACCTGATCACTGTAGTACTCAGACTATGAGTTTGTAATACGTCTGCAGTGGTTAGTGTGGGAAGATTACAAACTTACTAAATGTTCCACTGTTGCTGGAGCTCGTCATTTCAATTTTAAGATAATGCTTTACGCTACTCAAGAGTTAAATCAGAAATATTTCTGACAATGCCATCTAGTGTTACTGTATGTTATTACCAGTGAAAAAAGTTGCTTCTAAGCGAATACCTAAAAATATTTAATAAGCAAGGCTAACAATCAAGTATTAATTCATTATCCAGAGTCGACTATTCAGTATTGAGGATGGCCTCTCAAACTCCTGGCTGGCAGTGAATGCTGAATGGTTTAGAATGCATTATATGTGCATTCAGGGATCCTTATTTGAAGGTAAGCTAGCTAGCAAGTAAACAATGATTGTGCTCTCTCCTACCTTCCCTGTTCACTGCAAGAAAGAAAGAAAGACTTGCATTTATATAGCACCTTTCACGACCACTGGACGTCTCAAAGCACTTTACAGTCAATGAAGTACTACTTGAAGTGGAGTCGCTGTTGTAATGCGGGAAGATAAATAATATATACCAGTAGATCTCTCATGGTGTTGCTCATGGTGAGTCAGAGGAAACAGTGTTTTGTAACAAGGGAGGTGTTTATCATAATTCAGACTATGATTAAGCAAATAAGGAGGCCATTCGGCCCATCGTGCCTGTGCTGGCTCTTTGGTAAAGCTATCCAATTAGTCACACTCCCCTGCTCTTTCCCCATAACCCTGTAATTTTTTTCCCTTCAAGTATTTATCCAATTTCCTTTTGAAAGTTACTTTTGAATCTGCTTCCACCACCACTTCAGGCAGTGCATTCCAGATCACAACTCGCTGTGTAAAAAAAGTTTCCTCATGTCGCCTCTGGTTCTTTTCCCAATCACCTTAAATCTGTGTCCTCTGCTTACTGATGGTTCTGCCACTGGAAACAGTTTCCCCATATTTACTCTATCAAAACCATTCATGATTTTGAACATCTCTATCAAATCTCCCCTTAACCTTCTCTGCTCTAAGGAGAATAACCCCAGCTTCTCCAGTCTCTACACAGAACTGAAGTCCCTCATCACTGGTACCATTCTAGTAAATCTCTTCTGCACCCTCTCCAAGGCCTTGACATCCTTCCTAAAGTGTGGTGGCCAAAATTGAACAAAATACTCCAGCTGAGTTCTAACCAGGAAGTTATGTCATACCTTTTATAATAGTGTGACAGAACTTCCTTGCTTTGGTACTCTATGCCTCTATTAATAAAGCCAAGGATCCCATATGCCTTTTTAGCAGCCTTCTCAACTTGGCCTGTCACCTTCAAAGGTTTGAGTACATACACCCCCGGTGTCTCTGTTCCTGCACCCTATTTAAAATTGTACTATTTAGTTTATATTGCCTCTCCTCATTCTTCCTCCCAAAATGTATCACTTCGCACTTCTCTGCGTTAAATTTCATCTTCCATCTGTCTGCCCATTTCAATATCTATCTACATCCTCCTGAAGTCTGTTACTATCCTCAACATTGATTACTACATTTCCGAGTTTCGTATCATCTGCAAACTTTGAAATTATACCCTGTATACCCAAGTCCAGATCATTAATAAATATCAAAAAGAGCAGTGGTCCTAATATCGCCCCCTGAGGAACACCACTGTATACTTCCCTCCAGTCTCAAAAACAACCGCTCACCACTATTCTCTGTTTTCTGTCCCTAAGCCAATTCTGTATCCACGCTGCCACTGCCCCTTTAATCCCATGGACTTTAATTTTGTTGACATGTCTATTATATGATACTTCATCAAATGCCTTTTGAAAGTCCATATACACAACATCGACTTCACTACCCTCATCCACCCTCAGTTACTTCATGTTTATGCCATGTAGACGGTAGCATCAGAGCCACCGATACTTGAATAAGTCAAATTCCATTTTTATTAAATGGTATTCTGGGGTTTTTACTGGTTCTTTGGGGATTGAATTCTGCAACTCTGTCGAAATGTAAACAAGTGGTCTTATTTTATATATTTCTTGACATATATATTTAATTTTTATGGTTTACCATTTTTAATGGCGAGAATATACAGCTAGATGGTTTGCGATGCAACAGTTGTAGAGAGTGGGGTTCAGCTGCACATAAAGGTAGCCCTGTGGTTTGGTAGCACTGGGTTTTGGTTGTCCAGGACGATTTCCGAGTGCTACCAAAGCCCAGGACCATCCCCCAAGGCTTCGGCAGAACTGGGGTACAGTCCTGGAGTTTGACAACATTGTACTGAGGCTGTTGGAGTTGGAAACACAATGGGGTCCTTTAATCTGCCATCACTGTGGAAGGAAGTTTGATAGAACTGTGGGAAGCAAACAAGTTTGACTCAACTGCGGGTGTAATGCGGTGTTAGTTCACTAGTGGTATCCATTAGAAGTAAGGGAAGGGGAAAGGCATGGCCTGACAACAGTGGTAGGTGGGGGATCCCATGTCTGAAAGTGCTGTTTGCAACTTTCTATGGAATCCAAACATTGAGTTCTGATGAAAGATCATCGACCTGAAACATTAACTCTGTTTTTCTCTCCACAGATGCTGCCTGACCTGCTGAGTATTTCCAGCACTTTGTTTTTATTTCAGATTTCCAGCATCCGCAGTATTTTGCTTTTGTATTAACATTGAGTTTGGCGTTTTGTGATTGTATCCTTGACATATATCTTTGTCTCAGCTACAAGAAAATGTAAATATTCTATTTACTATAAATAAAACATAGCTCATAATTAGAGCTTTTAAAATTCAACTCATTTGTTTTTAAATTTAAAAATGAACTCAAACTAGAATGAGGAAAGACAATAGGGTAGAAATACTTCTTGGATGGCAGTGCAAAGCGGACGATAGCAAATCGGCAGCCAGTTTTACTCTCCACCCAATTTTCTTGTCCATTCAAGTCAATGGAAAAGAGTATCAGGCGGAGTGTCAAACAGGTTGCCGATTCGCTATCGCCTGTTTTGCACTGCCACCCAAAACGAATTCCTACCCCACTATTTCCTCTTCTCTCGGACTCCCCATCTCTTTTTGTTAGAGCTGTCTCCAATTAGAATGTTTACATTTTTCTGCCAGTCAACATAACACAGGTGATCATCAGGGGATAATTAGAGTCTGTGCGCTTCACAATTCAACTAAATTGTTCCTTTTGAAAATTTCTATTGATTTTCTCAGTGACCTGCCCGAGCCCGGCCAGATCCACTACCTGGACTGCGGATGGTACAGGAATATGGTGGCAGGGGGCTGCAGCTGAGGACCCAAGTAAGTGGCGAGGAGGGCTCTGGACATGATTGGGGGAGCCTGGGATGAGGGAGGCCCAAGCTTGCCGTGCAAGACCCAAAAGAGCACTCTATTATCAAATTCAGGACCTGATCTGCATATTTAAAGATGTGCCCGCTGCCTTCCTGTGGGTGTCCTGCTCAAAAGAGCAGATTAACATCGGGACACGGTGGGAAGGCAGTGGGATCAGAGGAGGCAAATTGCTGCCCTCGTTTTAACTTCCTCCTGCCTGGTTTCCACTGTGTAGAGTGGGGAGCAGAGGAGTTAAAATCGGGGCCACTCTCTGCTTAATGCACGTTATAAAGTTTATGAAACACAAAAGTTACAAAAGGTGTGTAATAAGTGTGTACACACACACACGTTATTGTAATTTTTCCTCTAGCTTTTGTTCAATTAATTTTGAAAAACCACTGAACAGAAATTGCTAGAAGCTAAAGTAAAAGTAGTTTGGCAGTATCGCTATTAAATGGCTCTGGTGCATCTAGGGAAATTGAGCATATTGCAAATGCTCACACTGCACAATCTGAATTAAACTAACAGCATCACAGCTTCAGCAAAAATATCAAGTCCAAGCCCAGACTTTTGGGAAAGGCTAATGCCTTCAAATAGATACTTTAGTGAAGACATTAAATTACACAAAAGAAATCAAAGGCTAAATGTAATCACATTATTGTGAAATATGTAATTATTTTACTCTACTTTTGCCAAAACCCTTACTTTGGACATTAAATACTTCAGCTACTGGGGAAAAAATGGCATGTTAATTTTTTTCAGAAAACATTGAATGATTTGTGGGGTGGGGGAATGCAGTGCCAGCTAGTGGACGCAGCCTGTAATTACAGTGACAGCAGCTACTTGACACAGTGCTTTTCCATTTTACATACGGACATAGGAATTTATAATCGAAAAAGCAAGCATAAGTGTGACAAAAAGTCTGATAACAGGGAGCAAGGTTTTGTACATAGGACATATGCACAGGTCTAAGCTGCACAACCATTAGCAGATCTCTTGTGGCATTGCTCACAGTGGCTCAGCAGTTTTGTAAGAACAGGATGTATAGTAAATAGTATTACAACAGATCCTGATTTATCTGCAATGTGAGTGCCAATGGGATCTTGGAAGAATGCTTAAAGTCTGGCAGTACTGGGAAGGTGCCGCATGGTCCAGCAGTATTTTGAGGGGTTCCGAGGGTCTGTCAGCACAACGATCCAGGAGCATTGGAGGAGAGGGAGATTTCTAGGAACAATGAGGTAGGTCCTGGGTTCCGAGATCACTCGGAGTGGGATCCAGAAGCTTTGGGGGACATTCTGGGATCAGAAGCATTCGCGAGGGACCTCTCTGGGTATGGAACGTTGGGGACAGTTCGGAGATCAGCGAACATTAGGAATGCAGTCTCGTGGTTTGAGAGCACTGAAACGGCAACCCATGAGCTGGAAGGGGAAGCGGAGGGGTCCCCTAGGGTCCAGCAGATTGAGGGGGGGATTTTGGAGCACTGGGAGGCCAGGAGCATTGGGGAGGCTCAAGTAAAATGGGACCCAATCTGCCACTGGCCCTTTCAAAACATAATCCTCAATCCCACGACTCCCCCCACCACCATGTTCCCAATCATCAGCTTACTCTCCCAACCACAACAACAACTTGTATTTATATAGCGCCTTTAACATAGTAAAATGTCCCAAGGCGCTTCACAGGAGTATTAAAAGACAAAGGGGGAAAAATTCAGTTGGTTGCGCCTCCTGTTAGCGCCTTAAGAGGGCGCAAAGCATCTGGCGCCCAGGCGCGGCGAAGTTTGCGCCGCTCGCGAAATTAACTAGACATTTTGCGGCGGCGCTAAACACTACTGTCACGATCTCCTGCGCCGGCAGATCGTGACGTCACTCGAGTGCGCAACGCCCCGGAGCGGATATTCAGTGTCGCCCCCTGCCTTACCGCCTGACGCTAGCAACGACAGGTGGAGGGGAGCGTTCTGCAGTCATGTAGGGAAAGGGGGAGCGCTATTTAAAGGTGACCGCTTCCTGCCTTTTATTGTTGGTGCCATTTTTGAACTACGCATTCGGAGAGAGGGAGAGACTTCTGGAGAGATTCAACGTTGTGTGAAGGAGTTTTGGGTACTGAGCAGCACTTTGCAGGTTCATTTTGATTTGCCATTCCTTGTATCGATTTAGCAGAAACTGTGGGGGCTGCATTCTGAGCTCTTTGCCTGGTACTCTCCATTGTTCTTTCCAGCACATTTGATGTGCAGGTCTCTCCAGGCCGAGATTCAAGGCTGCAATGAGCAGGATGTGGATGGAAAGCAAGATTAACCATCCCCTTTAAGAACTGGCCCGTGCCATTGTGTGTGTGTTCCATTGCTGACTGACATCACATGAGCTTCGCCAGCGCTCTGAGGTAGCGCCTCGCTCCTCGGCCTTTGCGCCTTAAGACAGGTGTGAGGCGCCTGATTTAGCGCTCCAATCACCTCCAGGGGCGATAAAAGTCAAGTTTGCAGTCAATGGCGATAATTAGCGCCAGGCGCTAATCTTTGCCCCCGGCCGATAATTGCGCCCCAAATGGGGCGATACTGAATTTCGCCCCCAAAAAGTTTGACACCGAGCCACATAAGGAGAAATTAGGGCAGGTGACCAAAAGCTTGGTCAAAGAGGTAGGTTTTAAGGAACGTCTTAAAGGAGGAAAGAGAGGTAGAGAGGCGGAGAGGTTTAGGCAGGGAATTCCAGAACTTAGGGCCTAGGCAACAGAAGGCACGGCCGCCAAAGGTTGAGCGATTATAATCAGGGATCCTCAAGAGGGCAGAATTAGAGGAGCACAGATATCTCGGGGGGATTGTGGGACTGGAGGAGATTAGAGATAGGAAGGGGCGAGGTCACGGAGGGATTTGAAAACAAGGGTGAGAATTTTAAAATCGAGGCGTTGCTCAACAGGGAGCCAATGTAGGTCAGCGAGCACAGGGGTGATGGGCGAACGGGACTTGGTGCGAGTTGGGACACGGGCAGCAGAGTTTTGGATGACCTCAAGTTTACGTAGGGTAGAATGTGGGAGGCCAGCCAAGAGCGCATTGGAATAGTCGAGTCAAGAGGTAACAAAGGCACAGATGAGAGTTTCAGCAGCAGATGAGCTGAGGCAGGAACAGAGTCTTAGACGATCTTAGTGATGGTGCAGATATGTGGTCGGAAGCTCATCTCGGGGTCAAATATGACACCAAGGTTGCAAACCGTCTTTAATAAATATAAATTCCATAAACAAAACAAAAATTACCTCAAATTATTTACTGTGTTCTTTTCTACCAACAAGAAGGAAACAACAGTTACAAGTGTTGTTAATAAATGGTGTCTCTCACGGGTGTCGTCTGCTTGAGCAGTTCATAACATTTATTAAGAATTGCTGTTCTTTGTTATCACTTCCCTGAAATAAAGCTTTGAGAATTTAATCTCTGCTTTTTTTTTTTTAAAAAGGATTTTGTAAGAAAGTGAAGAAACTTCCAAATCTCCACAGGGTGAGAGGACACACCCCATCATCCAATTCCTGTATATACTGAAAAATTTTACAGACTGCATATACACAGAATGCAGAGATTGCATGTTGAGAAATTATGCAAACTCCACATGCTCAAAATACACAGATGTGGTTGAAAGCTCTCTCAAACCGTTAAGTTAAAAATATCCCCAGCCTCTCTCAAAAGGCCAGGCGTTTGAGAAAGGCTACGGTCTTGAAATGAAAATGTTAATGAAGCAAAAGCTTTGGGTTGCAATGTGGGAGGGAGTTGGAGTAATGGGACTGGACCTCAGAGTTATTAAGTGGATGGGGGTTTGGGAGTGTTGGGATCTGGGAACACTTGGTGGAATCACAGTCTGGGACCTGGGAGGACTTTAGGATGGCTGAACTCTGGCAGTGTTCATCGAGTGACTGCAGCAGTACGTAGCAAGGGGAAATACCAGAACCACAGGGTTATCAGGAAAGGATGAACAGGCTGGGTCTCTTTTCTCTAGAAAAAAGGCTGAGGGGTGACCTAATAGAGGTCTTTAAAATTATGAAAGGTTTTAATAGGGCAGACACAGAGAGAGTGTTTCCATTTGTGGGGAAGAGCAAAACTAGAGGCCACATAATATAAGATGGTCACCAAGAAATTAAATAGGGAATTCAGAAGAGAGTGGTGAGAATGTGGAACTCGTTACCACAGGGAGTGGCTGAGGCTAATAGTATAAATGCATTTAAGGGGAAGCTAGATAAGCATTTGAAGGAGAAAGGAATAGAGGGTTATGCTGATAGAGTTAGATGAGGAAGGATGGGAGGGAGCTTCAGTGGAGCATAAACACCAGCATGGACTGGTTGGGCCGAATGGCCTGTTTCTGTGCTGGATATTCTATGTAATTCTATGTAATACTCAAGTATGCATCAGGAAACTCAGAAGGTTGTGGATGAGAGAACTGGGGTCTATGAATAGTCAGATAAGGGTCAGGTGCAGCCTTGGAGCAAAGAGTAGCTGGGGCCTTGCAACATTGGAGGGGTTAGGTTGCAGGAGAACTTGGGTCATGGGAAGAGGGCAGTTAGCTGGAGTCTGTCAAGTATTAGGAATAAACACACTGCAGTGGAACTTGGTTGTTGGAGCACTGAGGGGTTAGCTAGATTCTGAGAGTACTGAAAAGGGAAGTGGGGGCTGAAAGCACTGAGGGAATCTAGGAGCAGTAATGGGAGAGATGGCAGGTGAGACCACTAAAGGGGAAGATGGGCCTATTGTGGTATATCCTAGACTACTTCCAGCCCAAGTCCCAGAACAGCCAGAACCAGGAATGGAACACAATGGCCATTGACGAGCATCATAGAGATGTTGTATAAACAGCAAGCCCTGGTACTCTGTGAGCGGCCAGTCTTCATGTCAATCCGGGGAGAAAAGAACTCCCTCCCACCACCCCGCATGGCTCCAAAATGTGGTTGTGATCTTTGGACCCAGAATCAAGCCTTCGTGCATCCTATGGGTTCTCCCCAATGATTGTGTTTATACAGCCACGTAGGTGCAAATTGGGAGTTTTCCCTACCAACTGACTACACACAATCATACAGGTGCATGAGGAGAGCAGTAGTCTGCTACCTTATTGGTGTTCTTTGGAGTTGATTGAGCGATAGCTCTGGGAAACCCAATGAACACACTCCTGTGCTTCTGAGGTCACTGATGGAAATGTTATCTACATTTTAAACAGAGAAAATGCCATTGTATATGTAAATTTCATTATTTTCTTCTAAATGTAATTTTCTTCGTCTTTATTATGCTACAAACTTCACTTCCAGTCATACACCCACAACTTAAGGAACTAACATGACTGGCGAAAGTACTTTCAAAATAAAAATTGAACCAATTTAGATTGGTTCCACTCCTTTCTTTTATTGGTAGATTTTGCTGATTGTTCATACTGAATCTGTTTTCACAGGTCCCAGGTAGTTCCTTATTGAAATTGTAACTGTATGTATTAAAAGTATTTTCTATGCACTTGATAAATGTATATATATTTCCAACCTCATCGGTTATGATTTTTTTTCATGTTTCCCGAATAAGAAACATGAACCATTCAGGTGCAACTGTGACATGGATGATTGTAAATAAATAGGTGTGATGCTCTTAGTGTGATGCCAAAGCGCATGCTAAACAAACAACTTTCATATTTGTATTATTCTTTATAATATTGTAGATATACCAGCAGATCTCCCATAGTATTGCTCAGAGTCCCAAGATGCACTGTTTTATTTGGGCAGGATTATTATACTATACAAACACAATGCATTATTCTTCTGTTAACGTGTAGGTATGTATCACTTTAAAACTACTGTCTACTTGCATACTGGGTGGATGCATAGAAATGTCAATTACAATGCTGCAGACATCCTGGCTCTGGTAGTGTGTTCCTGGAAAGTTGCTTAGTTTCTCTGTATCTTTACTTGAAACATGACAGAAATTTGAGTGCAGCATGAAAAGTGTACATAGGAAGTGTAACATGAGAAAAATTGCCCACTAGACAGGCTGTTGATCTTCCATGGTTATTGTTTATGGTGAGTGGGATAATTTGCTGTTTGTAGAGGTGAAAGAAAGATGAATATGTTCTGAAAGGCAGAACTGGAAATAGGAAGAGACTGATTCACAAATAACAAATGTAAAATCCTGTTCTCAATGGCGCAACTGGAGAAGCTGCAGAGCTCGGACAGCCAACCTGAAACAGCTTAGTTCACTAACTTGTGCTGCAATGTCAAGATTCAAAGGCACAAAGTTCGCTGAGTATTATAAATCAAACCTTGACATCATGACACTCACCGTGAACAGTTCTTCGCAACTGAATGCCAGAGTACTTGAGATAGCACAATGCTTGCCAAGTACTACAACCAAACTGTGTGCTCACTGCCCGAGTTCAGTAACACAATGGCCATTGTGAAGAGCCACTCACAAGAGTCTGTCTCTCACTGAACCAGGAATTTGTCACACCACCTAGTCTGTACTTATTTGCATTAAACAGTAACATATTATTTTGAACCTGTACTGTTCTGCATTCTGGTGGCAGGTAGGAAATACTTGTCTCGTATGAACACAACTATGAATCCTAGAAACATGGTACCAACAGCAGTGACTCATTGTGGCTACGTTTAAGGAACAATCAGCCTGTTCAACATAAACTAGAGTCTGTGCATCATCCTGTATTTTTTTTAATGTATAAAAGTAGATGTCTATTCAGGATGATTTTCAAAAGCCTTTCCACAACACTTTCCTTTTCTTGTATTTCCCCTTCACAATCACACATTCACTGCTGAATTTTTTTGTTAATAATACAGATTGAACGTGGGCTATTATACAGCACTTAGATGAGCATACAAATTCATCCCATTTGTTTATTCCGGAGACAGAACAATCATGACAGAAACAAATTGCATTACAAATTGTGCTGAGAATCATTGTAGTGTTTATGTCATACCAATAAGCTACTTGGTCTTTAAAAGTAATGAGTTAGTTTGCTGCAGCTGAATAAATGTACTTAGTGAATTTGTAAGATCTGGTGTAAACTCAAGTCAAAATTTAGAAATACCTCACGTCAAGCACTAAGTAAAATTAACATTCCAATTCCAAGTGTGTGTATATATTTTTTTTATATTTAATGCAATCAGTTGAGGTGAATGCTAACCCTGCAACACCAACTAACTTGTACACTTGTACATACTGCAGCATAGTGCAGTGTTAATGCAACATACTGTCTAGTAAAATGTCAGCATGCAAGTCTACTTTAATTTCTTAGTTCAAGTTACTGGCCTCAGTCGTGCTGAAAGAGGATGCAGCAAGAGGAGTGTCGTTGGCTGGCTAGTAGCCCAAGGCTTTTTATATGCTTATGAGCTAGCTGAAATGTAGCATCAGCAGAGGCCTGGAAGCAGGTTGCCTGCCCACACACAAAACAATGAACTCACAACATTCAGCGAGGCCCAACAATGACTGTAATTTTTTTTTAATGGGTACTGCAGTAATTGGCTGAACACTTATAGCTAGCGTTCATTCATCATTTTGCATATCTCTTAGCATGCAAGGTGCTGAGCACGTAATTAGCCAGGATGTGGTGACAGCTAACCCCGCTCATCTGGATTACTGTTTTCAGTCAATACAAAGACCAGTTTCCCAACTAATAAACCTTTGTATCTATTAGTAGAATCACACCAACAATGCTGTAAAACAGGGTCCGAATGTACAAATGATGTCAACATCAGAATTATAAAATAAAAATGAGAGACAGCACAGAGGGAAGTACGTGAAAGAGAGAAAAAGAAAGAGAGAGAGGGGGGCCGCATAGGAGAGGGGGGGGGACGACGCGCGAGGGAGAGAGAGAGAGAGAGAGAGAGAACGGGGCGCGCGAGGGGGAGAGAGAGAGAGAACGGGCGCGCGAGGGGGCGAGAGAGAGAGAACAGGGACACGCACCAGAGGGATGTGCATGACAACCAAAGAACAGCTTAGTTTTAGTCCTAGCACTTACGCTATTATTTTTAAACTGTTCACCAAAAAGTCAAAATGTGATATATAGTCACTTCAGAACTCAACCGCAAAGGATTTAAAGAATCATGGTTTGTTAAACTGTGTCACTATTTATAATACTGCACCATCTGTAGATCACAAAAAGTCCTAAATTTGTGGTTCTTGAAGAGATGGGGTAGCAAATAACTAGCAAAAAAAGTAATTTGAAGTAAATCAAATATCTCAGGTGATTAACCTAAATAAAAAGTAATTATCCAATTCATAGAAATTTTATAGCAAAAGTGAAAAAAAAATGTTTTTCCTTCAGTGAGTGGCGTCCTCCAATTTGAACATAACTGAACTTGTCTGTTTTAAGAAATCCCTTAAGAAATCCCCAGAAATCCAGTGAAGATCATTAAGAAATGAACAGCTATACTCAAACGTGCTTACGCTTTACTAAGTCAGCAGTGCAAAAGACCTCCAGTGACATAACTCATGGGTAGGCTGGCATCTGGAGCATGGTCATAATCTGTAGCTGCTAGCTTAGCAATGTTCCTTTACGGCCACTTTTCAGGTACTCACTGTAAGGAAGTAGTCTAAATAGGTCCCAAAGTTAAAATTGTTGGAAGTTTCTCTAGTTTCGAAGCTGTTTGGTTCCCCTCCTTCCTATCGCTACAGCCTCTCCAGGTTATCACAGTCTGAAAGAGGAGAAAATAAGAACATAAGAACATAATAGGAGTAGGAGTAGGCCATTTGGCTCTTCGAGCCAGCTTCGCCATTCAATAAGATCATGGCTGATCTTCCACCTCATCTCCACTTTCCTGCACTATCCCCATATCCCTTGATTTCCTTAATATTCAAACATCTATCGATCTCTGTCTTGAATATACTCAACGACTGAGCATTCACAGCCCTCTGGGGTAGAGAATTCCAAAGATTCACCACCCTCTGAGTGAAGAAATTTCTCCTCATCTCAGTCCTAAATGGCCGACCCCTTATTCTGAGACTGTGACCCCTGGTTCTAGACTCCCCAGCCAGGGGAAACAGCCTTCCTGCATCTACCCTGTCAAGCCCTGTAAGAATTTTGTATGTTTCAATGAGATCACCTCTCATTCTTCTAAACTCGAGAGAATATAGGCCTAGTCTACTCAATCTCTCCTCATAGGACAATCCCCCCCATCCCAGGAACCAGTCTGGTGAACCTTCGTTGCACTACCTCTATCACAAGTATATCCTTCCTTAGGTAAGGAGACCAAAACTGGACACAATACTCCAGGTGTGATCTCACCAGGGCCCTATATAATTGCAGTAAGACGCCTTTACTCTTATACTCAAATCCTCTTGTAATAAGGGCCAACATACCATTTGCTTTCCTAATTGCTTGCTGTACCTGCATGTTAACTTTGTGATTTGTGTACAAGGACACCCAGGTCCCTCTGAATGCCAACATTTTCCAATCTCTCACCATTTAAAAAATACTCTGCTTTTCTATTTTTCCTACCAAAGTGGATAACTTCACATTTCTCCACGTTATATTCCATTTGCCATGTTCTTGCCCACTCACTTAGCCTGTCTATATCCCCTTGAAGCCTCTTTGCAACCTCCTCACAACTTACATTCCCACCCAGCTTTGTAAGATAATTGGTTTCTTTCTCTTGGTATATTTTTAAATTGTATGAAATACCAAATCGCAGCTGATCAAAGTTCAGCTCTCATAGAACAGATCACCCATGGTATTGCGCACAATGAATCACAAGATTATACTGTTGCAAGGGGATGCTGAGGTACAAAAATGGGGGCTAATGAAAGGCTTGAGAGAGAAGTCCCCAGAGATAGTTAAGTGTGCTTTTGATTGGGTCCTGGAAAATAATGTGTTTTCCTGCAGGTAGATAAATCTGTAAGTACCTATGTAAATAAAAAGAAAGGCAGCTGCTGTAACCCTTTAGAATGCATTACAAAATATAGTCAATCTCCTATGGAGTTGCACATGGTAATTCAAGATGAAGTGTAGTCCTCAAGTGAAGCAGGTGATACTTGGACCAGAGTAGGCAGACATAATTTCTGTCCTTACTTTTATATGTTCTCTTATAAATTCTTAAATCTAAATTCATAATGGAAACTGCCTATATTGTCACACACTAATTACACCCTTCCATCAGTGGTGATAGTATAGCATCGCCATTGGCAGGAAGTGTGATTACAGCGTGACAAGTTTACATTGGCAGTTTCCATCATTACTGTAGACAGGAAATTATCATGGAAAAAGGTTGACAGGAAATGTGTACGGACATAAGATTTATTAGTATTTACAAATTGATCTCCTGTGGCGTTGCGCACTGTAAAATCAGAGAACTTCCTCTGTTGTATTCATGTTACTGATTATCACTGTCGAATTCTTGGTTTCTGTTGTTTTCCTCTGTTTCACCCCTTTTAATTTTTAATTTAGCTATTTTTTCTTCTTTCATTTTGGCCAAGAGGTGGTGGGTGGAATGGCAGGGAAAGGAGCCACCAACAGCTGCAGGCTGCATTTGTGGTGGGGTTGGTGGGGAAATGTGGCTCTCAGCCACTCCCTTCCCATCCGTCCCATCCACACTCACTCATGCTTTCCCCCCACCCTCACTCCCATCATACCCCTGACTCCTTCACCTTCCCACTACCCATTCATCTTCCTACCACAAGTTCAGACCCATCGCTACACCTAGCTCTTCCCCTTTCAACTACCAGTTCAACACTTTTATTATTCCCTCCTCCTTGCTCTCCTGCCACTCACCTCATCGCTGAACTTCTATCCACTCCCTCACTCCAAGAGCAAGTGGTGAGAAGTCAGAGGTCACTCAACCAGTTTCCTTCCTCCCCTTTCCTGTCTATTTCCCTTAAAAAGCTTTTGTTGCAGTTAAAACTCAACTTGTATTTTTAAAAAGCAATCAAATTGGAATGAGGGCCTTTTCTGTCTGTTGCTCTCACACAAGGTTGTTAGAAAGTCGAACCTCTATCTCACAGGTATAAAACCTATCATTCACCTTTTCTAATTGTCAATAAAGTGCAGGTGATGTAGTTAGCAGGCTTCAAAATTCAACTGATGTTCATTTTTGAAAATTGAAATAACGCTGCATGAGGAAAGTTGCACTCATTCTCCCACTCACTCTCTGAAGCTGCAAATATGTAATCAGAATAGCTGATTTCTCGCACACTCAGCCTGCTTTCAAAATATGAATTTTGGGAGAGACTGATTGATGCCTTCAAATAAAAATTTTAATAAAGGCAATACAAGACACAGAGACACCTCAATATATAAATATAAGAAGCTATTATGAAATATATTTCTTACTTTGGCTAAACCCTTATTTTGGACATTAGAAATTTCAGTTACTGAGGGAACAAAATGGAAAAAAAATCAGAAAACGTTGCGAACTGTGGGAACCTAGTGGCCAAATTGCACAGAGTGGCAAGTTTAATGGGAGATTCCATTATAAATCTGGAACTGAGGAATTTATAATTTAAAAAGTTAACAGGAAGTCAAGTGGTACGGGCAGGAAGTTTGCACAGGCGAAAATATTATTATCGATTTCTACCTTGAAATTTGGCACAGTTGTAAGTTTATTTTTTCACATATGTAATATGCTGCAAACAAGCAATATCTAACCCTTTTGGGACAATGGGGAAGATTGTGACAACAAGTGGGCTGCATTTGATGAAATCACTTGAGTTAAGCAAAATCAATATTAAATGCTGTATCCAACTCTCAATCAATTTTACATTTCTTGCAATCCTTGAACCATACCATATACCTTCTTCACTTCTGTCCCTCCCACTCATCTCCTTCACGTTTGTCTGTCTCCTCCTTCTTCTTTTCTGCTTCTCTCCTCCCTCACTCAAGTACCACTCTCTAGCTTCACGTCAGTCCCAGATTCATGCCCATCTCGCCTGAAACTCCCCATTTGAGTTCCTTCAATCAGATTTCTGTCCCCACGGCACTGAAATGGCCGTAAACAAAGGAACAAATTGTATTCTGCATGTCTGTGACAATAGTGCATTACCCTTCATCGTCCACTGTGCAATCTTCGACAGGATAAACCACACCATCTTCCTTGAACACCTCTCCTCCGTTGTCCAACTTTGTAGGACTGCCGTTGCTTACTTCTACCCTTACCTATTGGATCATAGCCAGAGTATCTCCAACAATGGCTTCTTTTCCCACACCCACAGTCACCTCAGGAGTCCCCGAAAGATCCATCCATGCCCCCACTTTTCCCCATCTACATGGTGCCCTCTGATGACATTAATCGATGACACAACACTACCTCTCTACCCCCACACTGCCTCCGTGTTGTCAGACTGCTTGACTGACATCCAGTTCTCGATGCGCCGTAACTTCCTCCAGTTTCGGATAGACCAAAACCATCATCTTCATCCCCCACCACAAACTCCGTATCTTTGCCACAGATTCCATTCCCTCCCAGTCACTCCCAGTTGGCAACTTCTGCATCCTGTTATACTCCAAGCTGAGCTTCTAACCCCTTATCTTTCCTATTACAAAGACTATCTACTTTCCTCTCGGGAACACCACCATCTTTGCCCCATCGCAGCCCATCTGCTGCTGAAATCTTCATTCATACCTTTATCACCTCCAGAATTAATTATTGCAATGCTCTTCTTGCTGATTTCCCATCCACTATAAGCTTCATCTCAACCAAAATTCTGCTGCCTGTATCCTATCCTTCACCGAGGCCTGGTTACCCTTCCACTTCCCGTCCTTGCTGGCCTACACTGACTTCCAGTCCACCAATGACTCAAATTTAAAACGCTCATCCTCATTTATAAATCCCTTCATGACCTGCCCCCTTCCAGTCTCTAAAAGCTTCTCCAGACCTGCAACCTCCCTGTACTCTGACCTAAGCTTTGGAATTCCCTCCCTAAACCTCTTTGCCTCCTTTAAGACCACCCTTAAACCTTACCTCTATAACCCATCCTAATAGCTCCTTCTTTGGCTCAGTGTCAATGTTTGCCTGATTATTCTCCTGTGAAGCATCTCGAGACGTTTTCCAACATTAAAGGCGCTATATAAGTGCATGTTGTTGTATTTCCTTGAGTTTAGAATGTTGAGGGTGATCTAATCAAGGGCTTTAAAACTGATAAATGGATTTGATAGGGTAGATGCAGAAAAATTATTGCCTCTGGTGGGGAGAATCCAGAATAAGGGGGAATAATCTTAAAATTAGAGCTATGCCTCTTAGGAGTAAAATCAGGAAGCGCTTTTTCCACACGAAGGGTAGTGGAAATCTAGAATTCTCTCCCCGAAAAGGCTGTGGATGCTGGGTTAATTGAAGTATTCAAGACTAAAATCGATAGATTTTTGTTAGGTTAGGGTAGTAAGGGATATGGATCAAAGGTGAGTAAATGGAGTTGAAGTACAGATTTGCCATGGTCAGACAGAATGGTGGAACAGGCCCGAAGGTATGTTCCCATGTTTCTTCATTCCCTTTTCTCTCACTATATTTCCTCTATTTCTCATCTACATGCTGCCCCATGGCGATATCATCCAAAAACACAGCGTCAGTTTCCACATGTACGCTGACACTCAGTTCTATCTCACCACCACCTCGCTTGACCCCTCCACTGTCTATGATTTGTCACACGACTTGTCCAACATCCAATATTGGATGAGCAGAAATTTTCTTCAACTAAATATAGGGAAGACAGAAGCCATTATCTTTGGTCCCCACCACAAACTCCATTCCCTGACCACTGTTTCCATCTCTGGCAACTGTCTGAATAGAGCCAGACTGTTTGCAGCCTTGATGCTGCGTTTGGCAGCAAGATGAGCTACCGACCACATATCCACTCAATCACCAAGACTGCCTACTTCCACCTCCATAACATCACCCGACTCCAACCCAGCCTCAGCTAATCTGCTGCTGAAATGCTCATCCATGCCTTCATTACCTCTAGACTTGACTATTTCAATGCTCTCCTGGCTGGCCTCCCATCATCCATCCTACATACACCTGTACTCATCCAAAACTTTGCTACCTGTATCCTAACTCGTACCAAGTCTTGTTCACCCATTATCCCTGTGCTTGCTGACCTACACTGGCTCATAGTCTGACAACGCCTCGATTTAAAAATCTTCATCCTTGTTTTTAAATCCCTCCATGGCCTCGCCCCACCCTATCTCTGTAATCTCCTCCAGCCCTACAAGACTTTGAGATCTCTGCGCTGCTCCAATTCTGGCCTCTTATGCATCCCCAATTTAAATTGCTCCACCATTGGCGGCCGTGCTTTGAGCAGCCTTGGCCCTACACTCTGGAATTCCTAGCCTAAACCTCTCTGCCTCTCTACCCCTCTCTCCTCCTTTAAGAGGTCCATGACAGTATTGGTAGGAGTGACCACTGCACAGTCCTTGTGAAGACGAAGTCCCGTCTTCACACTGAGGACACCCTCCATCGTGTTGCGTGGCACTACCACCGTGCTAAATGGATAGATTCAGAACAGATCTAGCAACTCAAAACTAGGCATGAGGAGCTGTGGGCCATCAGCAGCAGCAGAATTGTAAACCACCACAATCTGTAACCTCACGGCCCAGCATATCCCTCACTCTACCATTACCATCAAGCCAGGGGACCAATCCTGGTTCAATGAAGAGTGTAGAAGAGAATGCCAGGAGCAGCACCAGGCGTACATAAAAATGAGGTGCCAACCTGGTGAAGCTACAACACAGGATTACATGCATGGTAAGCAGCGGAAGCAGCATGCTATAGACAGGGCTAAGCGATCCCACAACCAACGGATCAGATCAAAGCTCTGCAGTCCTGCCACATCCAGTTGTGAATGGTGGTGGACTATTAAACAACTAACGGGAGGAGGAGGCTCCAAGAATATCCCCATCCTCAATGATGGTGGAGCCCAGCACGTGAGTGTAAAAGACAAGGCTGAAGCGTTTGCAACCATCTTCAGCCAGAGGTGCCGAGTAGATGATCCATCTCAGTCTCCTCCTGAGATCCCCATCACAGAAGCCAGTCTTCAGCCAATTCGATTCACTCCACATGATATCAAGAAAAGGCTATGGCCCGACATCACCCGGCTGTAGTACTGAAGACTTGTGCTCCAGAACTAGCCGCGCCTCTAGCCAAGCTGTTCCAGTACAGCTACAAAATTGGCACCTACCCGATAAAGTGGAAAATTGCCCAGGTATGCCCTGTCCACAAAAAGCAGGACAAATCCAATTCGGATAATTACCACCCCATCAGCCTACTCTCAATCATGAGCAAAGTGATGGAAGGTGTCGTCGACAGTGCTATCAAGCGGAACTTACTCACCAATAACTTGCTCACCAATGCTCAGTTTGGGTTCCACCACGACCACTCGGCTCCAGACCTCATTATAGCCTTGGTCCAAACATGGACAAAAGAGCTGAATTCCAGAGGTGAGGTGAGAGTGACTGCCCTTGACATCAAGGCAGCATTTGACCGATTGTGGCATCAAGGAATCCTAGTAAAATTGAAATCAAATGGGAATCGGGGGAAAACTCTCCACTGGCTGGAGCCATACCTAGCACAAAGGAAGAGGAGTGTGGTTGCTGGAGGCCAATCATCTAGCCCCAGGACAACGCTGCATGAGTACCTCAGGGCAGTGTCCTAGGCCCAACCATCTTCAGCTGCTTCATCAATGACCTTCCCTCCATCATAAGGTTAGAAGTGAGGATATTCGCTGATGATTGCACAGTGTTCAGTTCCATTCGCAACTCCTCGGATAATGAAGCAGTCCATGCCAGCATGCAGCAAGACCTGGACAACATTCAGGCTTGGGCTGACATGTTGCACTTAACATTCACGCCACACAAGTACCAGGCAATGACCATCTCCAACAAGAGAGGGTCCAGCTACCTCCCCTTGACATTCAACAGCATTACCATCGTCAAATCCCCCACCATCAACATCCTGGGGGTCACCATTGACCAGAAACTTAACTGGACCAGCCACATTAATACTGTGGCTACAAGAGCAGGTCAGATGCTGGGTATTCTGCGGTGAGTGACTCATCTCCTGACCAATGTTGCTTTAAATTTTTTTTGGCTGCGCGGCCCCTTTAACGGGCTGCGCAGCCCATTCAAAATACTGCACGTGCATGGTTTTTCCCATTTAAAAGCTGGTCAGCCAGCTGCGCGGGAGCTGCAGAGTGCTGGGTGACCGCGCAGCTTAAAGGGAACGTTACTGCTGACTCCCCAAAGCCTTTCCACCATCTACAAGGCACAAGTCAGGAGTGTGATGGAATACTGTCCACTTGCGTGGATGAGTGCAGCTCCAACAACACTCAAGAAGCTCGACACCATCCACGACAAAGCAACCCGCTTGATTGCGACCTTAAACATTCACTCCCTCCACCACGAGCGCATCGTGGCTGCAGTGTGTACCATCTACAAGATACACTGCAGCAACTTGTCATGGCTTCTTCGACAGCATCTCCCAAACCCACGACCTCTACCACCTAGAAGGACAAGGGCAGCAGGCGGATGGGAACACCATCACCGCCAAGTTCCCCTCCAAGTTACACACCATCCTGACTTGGAAATATATGACCGATCCTTCATCGTCACTCGGTCAAAATCCTGGAACTCCCTCACAGCACCGAGAGTACCTTCACCACAAGAACTGCAGCGGTTCAAGAAGGTGGCTCACCACAACCTTCTCAAGGGCAATTAGGGATGGGCAATAAATGCTGTCATTGCCAGCAACGCCCACATCCTGTGAATGAATTTAAAAAATGCTCCTTAAAACCTACCTCTTTGACCAAGCTTTTGGTCATTTGTCCTGATATCTCTGTGGCTCGGTGTCAAAAATGTTTTCATTGATAACGCTCGTTAAGCACCTTGGGACGTTTTGCTATGTTAAAGGCGCTATATAAATGCAAGTTGTTGTTGTTGATATCCCCTCCTTCCCTTCGCTATATCATCATTCAAAGACGATGGGCCGGATTTGCAATAAGCATAACCGGGAGGCCAACAGCGCTCACTGTTATAACGGGGTGAATCGGACAGCAAATTATGGCGTATGCACATGAGCAGTTAAACGTGGAAATCCAGAAGCTGCTGTCAGTGATACCCCGCTCCTCCACAGGGTGCGCTGTTGCAGTCCTCACTGATAGCACGTAAATGAATGCAACAGTGTGAACTTGGGGTACTTATCCATTAATTCCACAATAAAGACGGCAGAAAAAGCTAGGGCTGGTCTATTCAGTAAGTTTTAACAGTATGATAAGCGATAATTAGTACTGAACAACCTCTCTGGCCCTGAAAAATTAATTTTAGAATTGCGGAGTCTCATCCCCTCAAGATAATTAGTGTTGGAGATTTTTTTTTAATGTTTTTACTTTTTCTGTCTGTCTCTTTTATCTCTCTGTTAATCCCATCTATATGTCCCAATCTGAACATGTTTTCTGTACATGATTTAAATGTAATTTGTATTTCCTGCTTTATACTTCCTGGTTTAGACTCTGCATGTTACAAACATACACACAGGCTACAGCACAGAAACAAGGCTATTCAGCCCAACTGGTCTATGCAGGCGTTTAGGATTCTTCTATCTGATTGATTGAAAGCCTTGCTGTTTCTTGACGCCACAGATCCCCTGTAGAGGCCGCTGCGCCAAATCAGACACCGGATTAGAGCAGGTCTACGCTCTAAAGGCAGCGAAAGCTTTGTGAGCAGCTGTCAGTGAGCTGTTCTTTCTCCACTGACCGAAAAATTTAGGGCCAATGTATTACCCCGCCTATTTTGCGGAATTATTGATTTGAGTCCTTCCAAGACTGCAAATTTTAATGAATTATGACTTTTATTCGTTCACGAGCTGTGGGCGTCGCTGGCAAGGCTAACATTTACTGCCCATCTCTAATTGCCCTTGAGAAGGTGGTGGTGAGCCACCTCCTTGAACCACTGCAGCTCTTGTGGTGAAGGTACTCCCACAGTGCTGTTAGGAAGGGCGCTCCAGGATTTTGAAGCAGCGACGATGAAGGAACGGCATTATATTTCCAAGTCAGTATGGTGAGTGATTTGGATGGGAACGTGGGGGTGATGGCGTTCCCATGCACCTGCTGCCCTTGTCCTTCTAGGTGGTAGAGATTGCGGGTTTGGGAAATGGTGTCGAAGAAGCCTTGGCGAGTTGCTGAAGTGCATCTTGTAGATGGTACACACTGCAGACAAGGTGCACCGGTGGTGGCCATTAAAGGAGCCGTGCAGTCAAAAAAAATTAAAAAGGAACATTGGTCAGGAGATGAGTGATTTGCCGCAGAATACCCAGCCTCTGACCTGCTCTTGTAGCCACAGTATTTATGTGGCTGGTCCAGTTAAGTTTCTGGTCAATGGTGACCCCCCAGGATGTTGATGGTGGGGATTTGACGATGGTAATCCTGTTGAATGTCAAGGGGAGGTGGTTAGACTCTCTCTTGTTGGAGATGGTCATTGCCTGGTACTTGTGTGGCGCGAATGTTACGTGCCACATATCAGCCCAAGCCTGAATGTGTCCAGGTCTTGCTGCATGCGGGCATGGACTGCTTCATTACCTGAGGAGTTGCGAATGGAGATAGCATTTACTGCCCATCCCTAATTGCCCTCGAGAAGGTGGTGGTGAACCACCTTAGTCCGCCGGTTTCATTCTTAATATACTGAGTGGCTTGCTAGGGCCATTTCAGAAGACAGTTAAGAGTCAACCATATTGCTGTGGGTCTAGAGTCACGTATAGTATAGACCAGGTAAGGATGGCAGGTTTCCTTCAGCTGTGGCTCAGTGGGTAGCACACTCTCCTCTGAGTCAGAAGGTTGTGGGTTTAAGTCCAGAGACTTGAGCACATAAAAATATCTACTGACACTCCAGTGCAGTAGAGGGAGTGCTGTCTTTCGGATGAGACGTTAAACCAAGGCCCTTTCTGCTCTCTCAGGTGGACGTAAAAGATCCCATGACACTATTTCAAGAAGAGCAGGGGAGTTATTCGCGGTGTCCTGGCCAATATTTATCCCTCAATCAACATAACAAAAAAAAGTTTATCTGGTCATTATCACATTGCTATTTGTGGGAGCTTGCTGTCCACAAATTGGCTGCCACGTTTCCCACATTACAATAGTGACAACACTTCAAAAGTACTTCATTGGCTGTAAAGCTCTTTGAGACGTCTGGTGGTCGTGAAAGGCACTATATAAATGTAAGTCTTTCTTTTTTCTTTTAAAGGACATTAGTGAACCAGATGAGTTTTTACAACTCCTGTAGTTTCATGGTCACCATTACTGATACAAGCTTTTTATTCCAGATTTATTTAATTAACTGAATTTAAATTCCCCAGCTGCTGTGGTGGGATTTGAACTCACGTCTCTGGATCATTAGTCCAGGCCTCTGAATTACTAGTCCAGTAATATAACCACTATGCTACAAATGTTAATCAATACTGAATAAATTCATTCAAAGGTTAATTGCCATTCAGGCTTTGTTTACAAGAAAGTCAATTAGGACCCTGCTTTCTGGCTCTGGTAAGTTTTGTTCCTGGAGAGTTTTTCTATACGTTGCAAATGACAGTCTTTGTTTCATACTTTTTTAAAATTGTTACACAGAAATTTTCATTGGCCAACGTGTAACAGACATCCAAAGTGTGACAAACATCACTAGCTGAGAAGATATTTTTTTCAGTAACTGGAATGTAATGCCTTGAGCAACAATCATTTAGTTACTTTTTTCACAACTTTAAACAAAACCAGTTTTAATTATATTAAAAATGTCAGAAACTATTTGTTCATAATTGATGTTTTACAGATTTGAATACCTGTAACACATGAAAACCTACACATGAAGGAAGTGTAGCAAAATAGGTTGAACTCCAGAGCTTTTAATAGGTTGAGATAAGTGCCAAAGACAAAGGAGCCATAGAGCTCGAAATCCAGAATGTGGAGGATTGCCAGGTAGGATCTTTCAGATGGCCTGACCAGATTCAGAATTTAGCATGTGCTCAGGTAACCACAGAGTATGCCCACATCGTGCCCAACAGTTTACTAGAGGCTTTCCGGGACCTATGGGTGCTGAAAGTGTTGGATAATAGTTTGGGGTGAATGTCAGAAATGGAAAAGGTTAATTAGAATAGCAGCAAGCCTGATTAATTCTCTAAAAACAGTTAGTGTGGTATTGCTGTGTTTTTATATTGTAACTGTGTGAAATGTTAAACTTTCATTTACTAAACATAATAATGTAGTTTAGGCCATAATATCTTAAAATAGCTAATCAATGTGTAGAATGTCTAAACAGATGGTGCTATATTAAAAAGTAGCCTGTAGAAACAAGAAAGATAGCATGCCAATGCCCTTGGGAAATGCTGAGGTTGGAAGTATGAAAGGGATCTGTGGACCTGTAAGTTCAATGACTCCTAAAGTTGAATGATTATAAGAAAGAGATGTTTATAGTTTATGTTTACCAGTGCTGATTGCAAGGACACCAACAGCAAAGGGGCACCATCCGTTCAGACAAATGTAGAGTTCACGTGAACAGTGATCGAGAGAAGGGAGTTGCTGCAAAGCTGTCACATAGCAGTGATAAGAAAGGGGGAGAGTCTACACCTAGACAGGGTGCTACAGTGAATCCTCCACAGAAGAAAACCTTGGTTGGCATAGTTCCCAGGATAGAGATAATTACTATGTCCTGCTGGTAAGTTTGCCCCATAGCGGGAATATAGTGCAGTGTCCTCTTGCTATATTGCTGGTACTTGAAGTCATAAAGTAAGATTAAATTTTTTTTAAATATACATGTGTAGTCATGGCTGATTTGACAGGCCTGAACCTAAATTATATTTAGAGACACAGTACATATCATTTAACCAACACAGGGATTGAATATATTATTGATCTAAACATGATTATGATTTGAAACTAATCGATATTAACTTTAGTTTGGACAGACCGCCCATTTCTATTATAAGTGTCTTCCCTTTTTGGGATGCTTGTAATTGTTCTGGTGCAACCTAATGCTAACCATCAGTCTGTGCAAAACAGATCAATTGCATACCAGAGCCACATATTGATACCATAAAGCTGCATCCTGGCACGCACACACATCAGAGCCCTCACCTAGAACAATGCACTGGTGACACTAGTGCACACACAACTAAGCCAGAATAATACACCTGCTGACACAAACATCTGACCCAAGATAGTGTAAAAGACCTCGAACAGTGTAAACATCATGCTTACATATAAATATCAGTACCAGAACCAAGACGGTGTAACCAACTGCTCTTCTACAAACACTAGTCAGAACCTGAGCCAAGATAGTGTAACAAACTCTAAGCCAAACCTGTGACAACATTAACAAACACTTGTACACGTGCACACACACACACATCAGAATCAGAACAGTGTAAACACACACACACTTGTGCGTGTACATATACTTGCAAGAACCAAATAGGATTCTGTAAACACCGACATAAGCACAAACACACAGCTAAACCTAAAAGGTGCTCTACATTTGGTAGGTTAGGCCATGGGAGTCTGATATTCGTGTGCCAGCTCTCCACATTTAAATTGCTAAATCGATGCTCTTATCCCAATGACAGAATCAAAGAGCCAGACTTTTGTCAGCCTACGATTCTGGCCTCATAAGGAAACTAGTTTTAGCATTGTAAACATAAAGAGCGTACGGATATCGCCCTCCCATAACCTGAGCTATAAAAGTGCGAAATGTAAAAGGGACTAAAAATCAAACACGGCGCACATGGAAGAACTAGATCTAGCAGAGTCTAAACCTCGAAGTTCAAACATGTAAATCAGTCTCGTGATAGTGTAAAGAATGACACAAATGTGTATGGCAGAGCCAAGCCTGCAACTTTGCATAAGCACACCAGAGCCAGTTCCATAACAGGGTAAACCTAGATGCTCACACAGAAGACCTAGGACAGAATAACCATGACTCTCTCTCACAGACATAGCCCAATACAATGTAAACCCTGCCACGCACTCACATAAGACCAACATTGTAAACCCAGATACCCTTTCATACACAATGTAAACCCAAAACACTCACTTCTATAAATCATGACATTTACACAAAATAAGGATAGCGTAGATGAGTGCTCATTTATTTCAGATCACAGGACAGTTTGCGTCTATGCACTAGATCCGGAGTTTACATTGCTAAAACTGGCCTTCTTAACCCGATGGCCCAGAATCATTTTCATGGCACAGGTGTCACTTGCAGGCGACTTGAACTAAACAAGAATAGATAAGGGAGAACCAGCGGATATGGTGTATTTGGACTTTCAGAAGGCTTTCGATAAGGTCCCGCATAAGAGATTAGCATGCAAAGTTAAAGCACATGGGATTCGGGGTAAGGTACTGATTTGGATAGAGAACTGGTTGGCAGACAGGAAACAAAGAGTTGGAATAAATGGGTCTTTTTCCAAGTGGCAGGCAGTAACTAGTGGGGTACCGCAGGGATCAGTGCTAGGACCCCAGTTATTCACAATATATATTAATGATCTAGACGAGGGAACTAGATGCAATATCTCCAAGTTTGCAGACGACACAAAGCTGGGTGGGCGTGTGTGCTGTGAGGAGGATGCAGAGAAACTCCAGTATGATTTGGACAAGTTGGGTGATTGGGCAGATGCATGGCAGATGCAGTATAATGTGGATAAATGCGAGGTTATCCACTTTGGTGGCAAAAACAGGAAGGCAGATTATTATCTGAACGGCAATAGATTGGGAAAAGGGAAAGTGCAACGAGACCTGGGAGTCCTTGTGCACCAGTCGTTGAAGGTAAGCATGCAGGTGCAGCAGGCGGTTAAGAAGGCAAATGGTATGTCGGCCTTCATAGTGAGAGGATTCGAGTACAGGAACAAGGATGTCTTGCTGCAGTTGTACAGGGCCTTGGTGAGACCACACCTTGAGTATTGTGTGCAGTTTTGGTCGCCTTATCTGAGGCAGGATGTTCTTGCCATGGAGGGAGTACAGCGAAGATTCACCAGACTGATACCTGGGATGGCAGGAATGACGTATGAAGAGAGATTGGGACGATTGGGCTTGTATTCGCTAGAGTTTAGAAGAATGAGAGGGGATCTCATTGAAACATACACACAAACATGCTTGCAAGTCAGATGAACGATATTGTGATGGATAAAAAGAAAGTTTTAAATAAGTTAGTTAAGCTCAGGGAAGACAACGCACGAGGGCCTGATGAGTACATCCCAAGATCCTGAAGAAGTGGAGCGAGGAAATTGCAGAGGCCCTAGAAATTATATTTCAGGGCTCGATTGAGTGTGGATGTGTGCTGGAGGACCAGAGAGTGGTCAATTTTTCAAAAGGGAGACAGAGCTAATCTAGGTAATTACAAGCCAGTTAGCTTAACATCTGCAGGAGGGAAAATTAATGAGTATTTAACCAAGGATGAAATTACCACATAGCTCAATAAAGAGAAAATAATTAAAAGTAGCCAGCACAAATTTCAAAAGGAACAATCGAGCTTGCAAATCTCATAGAATTCTTTGAGGAGCTAATAGACATGGTAGATGGGGGAAATGCAGTGGGTGTAGTGTTCAAGGAATTAGGAAAGCCTTTGACAAGATACCACACAAGAGATTACTAGAGAAGATGAAGGGATATGAAATTAGGGGGAGGATTACAAACCGGATAAAAATTGCCGATAATGGAGAAAACAGAAAGTAGGAGTTACGAACAATTTTTCAAAGTAGTTGGAAATGGGTCGTGGTGTCCCTCAGGGTTCAGTTATGGGGCCACTTCTGATACAGGAATAGATGGATTGTTGTCCAGATTTGCAGATAATACCAAAATAGGAGATATGGTTAATTCTGTAGAAGACCAAAGGAAACTGCAACAGGATATTGAGAAGATATGGGGTAATGGGCTAAAAATATGGAATTCAACATCATTAAGTTTGAGGTGATGCACTTTGGTTAAAAAAATATCAGTAATTATACTCTGATGGAAGTAGGTTCAATGCTCTGGAAGAATATAAAAGCCAAGAGGTAATATTCAGTCTACATAAAAGCTTAATAAGACCTCAGTTAGAGTACTGTGTTCAGTACTAATTGAAGGATATTGAGGCTTCAGAGAGGGTACATCTTAGATTCACTAGGATGCCGTCTAATATGAGGAAATAAAAATAAGACTTGAAAAATTTGGTCTTTTCATAAGAAATAAGAGCAAGATTAGGCGATACCGGCCCCTCGCGCCTGCTCCACCATTCAATAAGATCATGGCTGATCATCAACATCAACTCCACTTTCCCGCCCGATCTCCATATCCCTTGATTCCCCTAGAGTCCAAAAATCTATCTATCTCAGCCTTGAATATACTCCAAAGACTCAGCATTCACAGCCCTTTGGGGGAGAGAATTCCAAATATTCACAACCCTCTAAGTGAAGAAATTCCTTCTCATCTCGGTCTTAAATGGCCTATCCCTTATTCTGAGACTATGCCCCTCCAGCCAGGGGAAACAACCTCTCAGCATCTACCCTGTCAATCCTCTTCAGAATCTTGTATGTTTCAATGAGATCATCTCTCATTCTTCTAAACTCCAGCGAGTACAGGCCCAATCTACTCAATCTCTCATCATAGGGCAGCCCTCTCATCCCAGGAATCAATCTAGTGAACCTTCGTTGCACTGCCTCCAAGGCAAGTATATCCTTCCTTAGATAAGGAGACCAGAACTGTGCACAGTACTCCAGGTGTAGTCTCACCAAGGCCCTGTACAATTGTAGCAAGACTTCCTTACTCTTACACTCCAACCCCCTTACAATAAAGGCCAACATGCCATTTGCCTTCCTTATTGCTTGCTGTACCTGCATGCTAGCTTTCTGTGTTTCTTGCATGAGGACACCCAAATCTCTCTGAACACCAACATTTGAAAGTTTCTCACCATTTAAAAAATTCTGTTTTTCTATTCTTCCTACCAAAGTGAATAACCTCACATTTCGCTACATTGTACTCCATCTGCCACCTTACTGCCCACTCACTTAATCTATTTATATCCCTTTGCAGACTCTTGGTGTTCTCCTCACAGCTTACTGTCCCACCTAGCTTTGTATCATCACCAAACTTGGATACATTACACTCAGTCCCATCATCTAGGTCATTAATATAGATTGTAAATAGCTGAGGCCCCAACACTGATCCTTGTGGCACCCCACTAGTTACAGCCTGCAACCTGAAAAAGATCAGTTTATTCCTACTCTCTGTTTTCTGTCCGTTAACCAATCCTCTATCCATGCTACTATATTACCCCCAACTCCATGAGCCCTAATCTTGTGTAATAACCTTTTATGTGGCACCTTATCGAATGCCTTTTGGAAATCCAAATACACTACATCCACTGGTTCCCTTTTATCTTCCCTGCTAGTTACATCCTCAAAAAACTTTAACAAATTTGTCAAACACGATTTCCCTTTCATAAAACCATGTTGACTCTGCCTAATCACGTTATGATTTTCTAAGTGCCCTGATACCACTTACTTAACAATGGATTCCAGCATTTTCCCAATGACTGATGTCTGGCTAACTGGCCTGTAGTTCCCTGTTTTTTCTCTCCCTCCTTTCTTGAATAGCGGTGTTACATTTGCGACCTTCCAATCCGGTGGGACCATTCTAGAATCTAGGGAATTTTGGAAGATCAAAACCAATGCATCCACTATCGCTTCAGCCGCCTCTTTTAGAACCCTAGGATGTAGGCCGTCAGGTCCAGGGGATTTGTCGGCTTTTAGTCCCATTAGTTTCTCTAGTACTTTTTCTCTACTTATATTAATTACGTTAAGTTCCTCACCCTCATTAGACCCTTGGTTCCCCACCATTTTTGGTATGCATTTTGTGTCTTCTACTGTGAAGACAGATACAAAATATTTGTCATTTCCTTATTTCCCATAATAATTACAGCTTCTAAGGGACTAATGTTTATTTTTGCTACTCTCTTCCTTTTTACATACTTGTAGAAGCTCTTACAATCTGCTTTTATATTTCTTGCTAGTTTTCTCTCAATCTATTTTTTCCCTTTTTATCAATTTTTTTTGGTCAACCTTTGCTGGTTTCTGAAACTCTCCCAATCCTCAGGCTTACTATTATTCTTTGCAACATTATAAGCTTCTTCTTTCAATTTAATGCTATCCTTAACTTCTTTAGTTAGCCACGGTTGGATCACTTTTCCCGTGGAGTTTTTGTTTCTCAATGGAATGTAAGAACGCAAATTACGAAGCAATATAATAGAAGTTTTTTAAATTATGAAAGGTTGGAACAGGTTGGATAGAAACAGAATGTTTCCAATAGTTGATGAGTCAAAAAACAAGATTTAGAGCAGACTGCAACACTTATATCACCAGACTGATACCTGGGATGGCAGGAATGACGTACGAGGAGAGATTGGGTCGATTGGGCTTATACCCGCTGGAGTTTAGAAGAATGAGAGGAGATCTCATTGAAACTTATAAAATTCTAACAGGGCTAGACAGACTGGATGCAGGAAGGATGTTCCCGATGGCGGGGGAGTCCAGAACCAGGGGTCACAGTCTAAGGATAAGGGGTAAGCCATTTAGGACTGAGATGAGGAGGAATTTCTTCACCCAGAGAGTGGTGAACCTGTGGAATTCTCTACCACAGAAGGCAGTTGAGGCCAAGTCAGTAAATACATTCAAGAAGGAGTTAGATATATTTCTTAAGGCTAAAGGTATCAAGGGATATGGGGAGAAAGCAGGGACAGGGTACTGAATTTGGATGATCAGCCATGATCTCATCGAATGGCGGAGCAGGCTCGAGGGGCCGAATGGCCTACTCCTGCTCCTATCTTCTATGTTTCTATGCAGAGAGTTGCGGGCTGTGGAATTCACTTCCACGGTTCATGGTTGAGGCAAAAACTATGGCAACATTCAAGATTAGTGCATCTACAAGATGCACTGCAACAACTCGCCAAGGCTTCTTCGGCAGCACCTCCCAAACCCGCGACCTCTTCCACCTTAGACAAGGGCAGCAGGCGCATGGTAACACCACCACCTCCAAGTTCCCCTCCAAGTCACACACCATCCTGACTTAGAAGTATATCGCCGATCCTTCATAGTCGCTGGGTCAAAATCCTGGAACTCCCTACCGAACAACACTGTGGGAGTACCTTCACCATATGGACTGCAGCGGTTCAAGAAGGCAGCTCACCACCACCTTCTCAAGGGCAATTCGGGATGGGCAATAAATGCTGGCCTTGCCAGCGACGCCACATCCCATAAATGAATTTTAAAAAAGATTGGATAGGCGAATGAAGGAAATGAGGTTGAAGGGATATGGGAACAAGGTGGGTAAATGAGATTGGAAATATTTGCTAGTGTGGAGGGTAAACACCAACAGACTGATTGGACCGAATATAGCCTGTTTCCATGTTGTAACTTCTACATATTTCTATGTAGATTCAGAACAGTGTAAATCCTGTCATTTCCATGCAACAGACCCATAACAGTGAGACATTACTTCTCCATTTATTGCTCTAGCACTAGCGTCACTTGAGGTATAAAAGCCTCTTTGAAATGGAATTTGCTGGATGCCTCCAATAACCAAATGCTTCCGGTGACATTGCTTCAGCTCTGTCTACAGGTGGGTTAAGCTCTCAGCCTGTCCTTACAGGCCAACAAGACGCTTTGGGGGAGAAATTCGGTATCGCCCCATTTGGGGCGCAATTATCAGCCGGGTGCAAAGTTTAGCGCCTGGCGCTAATTATCGCCTCCGACTGCAAACTTGGCTTCTATCGCCCCTGGAGATGATTGGAGCGCTAAATCAGGCGCTACACACCTCTCTTAAGGCGCTAACACCGAGGAGCGAGGCGCTATCTCAGAGCGCTGGCGAAGCTCATGTGATGTCAGTCAGCAATGGAACACAGACACACTGGCGCCAGCTAGTTCTTGAAGGGGAGGGTCGATCTTGCTCTCCAGCAACACCCTGCTCATTGCAGCCTTGAATCTCGGCCTGGAGAGACCTGTACATCAAATCTGCTGGAAAGAACAATGGAGAGAACCAGGGAAAGAGCTCAGGATGCAGCCCCCATAGTCTCTTCTAAATCAATGCAAGGAAGGTCAAATCAAAATGAACCTGCAAAATGCTGCTCAGTACCCAAAACTCCTCAGCACAGCGTTGAATATCTCCAGAAGTCTTTCTCTCTCTCAGAATGCGTGGTGCAAAAATGTCACTGACAAAAAAAGGCAGGAAGCGGTCGCCTTTAAATAGCGCTCCCCCAGTCCCTTCCCGACTGCAAAACGCTCCCCTCAACCTGTCGTTGCTAGCGGCAGGCGGTAAGGCAGGGGGCGCCACTCAATATCCGGTCCGGGGGCGTTGCACGCTCGATTGACGTCATGACCTGCAGGTGCAGGAGATCGTGGCGGTAGTGTTTGGCGCCGCCGCAAAATGTCTGGTCAATTTCACGAGCGGCGCAAACATCGCCGCGCCCGAGCGCTAGTTGCTTTGCACCCCATTAGTGCCCTCTTAAGGCACTAACGGGAGGCGCAAATCAACCGAATTTTTCCCCCTTTGTATCTTCTGCCAATACCAGGGGAGATCCCAAGCAGTATCCAAAGTGACTTTTCTACTTCTTGCATGCACAAATGCAGTTGTTTTAAAGTTGAGTTTGCAAATTTTGTGCATGTCCAGTTGTTCCGTTGCTGCAACATGTGTCCTACAGTATAAATGGGGCACATTCAGCAGCAAGGGACTGGCACAAACTACTGAAATGCTTGCAACATAAATGGAGTATCCCTCAAACACACCCTGCAGAGCCCCGACATTTGGACACACATCAGACTCAGGCCAGTGTAAACACTAACACACACACACACCAAAGCCAGATCTTATAATGTGTAAATCCTGACTTTCACACACACATCACATCCAACACAATGAAAGAAAGAACTTGTATTTATAAAGTGCCTTTCATGACCCCAGGACATCCCAAAGCACTTTCACCCAATTAAGTACTTTTGAAGTGCAGTCACTGTTGTAATATAGGAAATGTAAACCTGAACCCTCATACTCATCTTATATTAGGGATACGGTAGCATAGTAGTTATATTACTGGACTAGTAATCCAGAGGCCTGGACTAATAATCCGGAGATGTGAGTTCAAATCCCACCACGGCGCGGGGGGGGGGGGACTTAAATTCATTTAATTAAATAATTAAAAAACTAGCATCAGTAATGGTGACAATGAAACTACCGGATTGTTGTAAAAACCCAACTGGTTCACTAATGTCCTTTAGAGAAGGAAACCTGCCATCCTTACCCGGTCTGGCCTATGTGTGACTCCAGACCCACAACAATGTGGTTGACTCTTAACTGCCTTCTGAAATGGCCTACCAACCCACTCAGTTGTACCAAACCACTACGACAAAGTCACCACAAGGACTGCAGCGGTTCAAGGCGGCAACTCACCACCACCTTCTCAAGGGCAATTAGGGATGGGCAATAAATGTCGGCTATGCCACCAATGCCTACATCCTGTGAACGAATAAATTAAAAAAATATTAAAAGGAGCCATTTGCAATGGTTCCATACAAGTCAGTTCCACTGATGCCAAATTCATTTCTTAATTCAAAGTCTGATCATTTAAACTTTTTAAGAACAAAATTCCCACTTTGACATTTTATTTACATTGCCTAATTCAAATTATTTGATAATTGAAATTTTTTAATGCAAATAAGGGACTGAATTATCAGGAGTAAACTGTATATTGTGGACCATTTCTTTAGAAATCCATAAGGAGACACTGGGTTGCCCCAGCGGCATCAAACCAAAAAAAAATCTAACAAAAGTGCCCCCTTTTTAGAGGGGCACAACTAATAGGAACCTTAATCATTAAAAACCAAAGGAATCTTATCAAATTAAATAATAATGTTGCCACCCGTGTCCAATATGCCCTCCAGTCCCTGCGGTGCTCACCGGTCGCAGAAGGCCTCAAATCTACCACATGCTCCTTTCTCCAGGGCCACCTGCATACTGTGGATGTCAGTGGAATACTCTTTCGACCAGCAATGTCAAAACTACATTGCTGGACTACACAAGTGCCACAGGTTTTCTGTTGACGGCATTTTGCCTCCAGAACTCGGTACTGAAACCCATTCTCAATGAAAGCAACAGTGCCTCAAGAGCTACATATGCTGCACTGTTTAAAATACAGGGTTGCCTCCAGTGGTAAAATACAAGGTAAAATAAAAACAGAACATGCTGGAAATACTCAGCAGATCAGGAATCGTCTGTGGGGAGCGGAGGATAGGGTTAACGTTTCAGTTCTACGACCATTCGTCAGACCACGTTTTATTTCAGATCAGCAGCATTTTGCTTTTTGTCCTACAAGGTAAAACTTCATACACACATCAGATCTAGGACACTGTAAACTCTTGAAACTCACAAATCAGCCAAGTGTTCACACTCTCTCACAACCAGGGACAGAATAACCCAGGGATTCTCTCAAATTCACAGCCCAGAACCGGAGTCAGGATAACAACTACTTGCATTTATATAGCGCCTTTAACGTCGTAAAACCCAAGGCGCTTTACTGGACAAAATTTGAAACCGAGCCACATAAGGAGATATTAAGACAGATGGGTAGGTTTTAAGGAGCGTCTTAAAGGAGGCGGAGAGGTTCCAGAGCTTTGGGACTCTCACTCTTTCACACACACACACACACACACCATAGCCAGAATAACCCAAAGGCACTCTATCTCACACTCACATCCCAGCGACGGGACAACCCAGGGTCTCTCTCGCTCTCTCGTCCTTTCTTTCTCTCTCACACAAACACGCTCAACCTCCATACCGACAAGCTTTGTTCACTCCGGGCCCCAGCCGAGCTCGGCCTCACGCTCATTCTCAGGCGCTTTGTTCACCCTCTTTCCAACAGCGCCCGTGGAACTGGTCTTTGAACCCAGCGGGCAGGACCCGGCCTGTCGCCCGCCAGAGGCTCTCTGTGATCGATCGAGGTCGGTTCGGCGCGTCTCCTACCTGTGGAGCTGGGGCTCGGGCCGGTGTCTGTCAGTGGGCCGGTGTCTGTACCGGGCGCTCGCTCTCCCGGTGCTGCTTTCTGCGCGACTCTCGCTCTGCTGCTCCCAGTTCCCTCTGATTGCTGCCGGCACCTCACTCGCTCGCTCCCTCCCTCGGAGCCCAGCCGCCGCCTCTCTTCCTCCCGCTCTCACTCGCCACTCGCGTTTTTTTCCTCCGTGACAACCGGACTCGCTGTTCCCAGGAGTCCCGCCTCCGGCCTCGCCGGATTGGTTCGATGACGTCACAGCGCACTGGCGATCTGCCAGTCTATTGGTCGAGAAGGCTGTCGATCGGAAACGTCACGCAGCCTCACGGTGCTAATCATTTCCGGTCTACCGTTAGTTTAAAGGCAAACGAGGAAGTATAGACAAAACCAGAAATACAGATTAATATCGTGTGAGCTGATTCAGTCGAGATATGGAATCTTCATTTTATAAATCACTGTTTCTTTGTTGTTTTGATACAGAATGTGCCACGAACGTATGTAGTTTAACGTGGTTCATTTTGTGAAGATACAAATCTGTCGACACCAAATCATCAGCACCGCATATCGAATGTTCCTGCTTTTAAGCACATATTTGTTGGAGGATCTGTTATTTCCTCCTGTTTGATGGTGGGATTATTGACCTAATTTAGGGTCTGTCCGCGATTTCATTTCCGGGATCAGGGTTCATTTTGAAGAAATGCTTCCGGGTGCCCCTTGGGACAATCGTTAAGAGGAACCGTCCCGAGCTCGCGCTGTGACCGTTGATGGCGCGAGCATCTGCGGGGGTGGGCGACCCCTTGAGCGGAGAGGAGGAACCGCCCAGGCCCCGGGTCGGGGCAGTTCAGGTATCCGCTAAACAGCACTCCCTGCGCGTACAGAATGCGACCTCGGCCCGGGGGGGAGGTCTTAGGCGTGACATTGGGAGTCAGTCGAAGTGGAGGCCGGTTACAGGCAGAGCTGGGGAGGCCCGTGTTTACTGTGGAGAGCCCGGCGGTTGGCAGCAGGTCGCCGGCTGATTTTAATTTGAGGATGTTCAGTTCCACCCCCCAGTGAAGACCGCTCCGCTACCGAGAGCGGTGGGACATTCCCGGGCTGCTGTTGGTGCTCTAGTCGGGAGTACTCTGTGACCCTCCGTCCCTCCCGCACTCCTGGTGCGGCAGTGGCCTGCGACGAGCGGCGCCTTGCTGGACTGGGGTCTGAGCAGAGCGGCCCCCGGTCTTTGTCCGTCCGCACGCCCTGTCGCCGAGCCCCCCAAGTTGGAGCCCGGGCTTAGTGCGCGGAGTAACCATGATCAGTCAGATTGACAGGCGTAACAAGCGTTTGTGCACCGGTTTCTATCAAAACAGGTTCTTATTTCAAACTGGGACATGCTCCTAGGAGTGCTACTTGGGTGAGTCTGACTCTTACTTGTCTCCAGGTTACAATATTCCCTGTTACAAATATATGCACTAGATATTCTCGTGTTCAGCATCAGCTCTCCAGCCTGTAACCATACTTTCAATCGAGAGTTTATTTTTACTGCCAAATACTTAGTTCATAGGATAGCGTAACAAAAATAAAATTCATCACAAAAGCCACTCTTCAGAACAGAGGGTTGGAGAATGCCCAGATTGTGTCTGGATGGGACAGTATAAGAGACCAAAGACTGAAGTTAGACTGGGAGTGGCGAGTTGAAATGATAACCCACAGGTAGCTGTCACATATGCTGACAGAACGGAGCTATTTGGCACAGTGGTCATCTAATCTGCATTTGGTGTCTCCAATATAGAGAGCACACCGCAAGTACAGTTCTCTTCTTCCCCTCTCCCTTTCCCCAACATTCCTGAAATGCTTGCTTATCTTTCAGGCTTAAGTTCTAATTAACTGAGATGTCAGAAGCCAACTGTTTCTCTTTACAGATGTTGACTGGCCTATTGTGTATTTCCAGCAGTCTTTTTTTTTCTTTGTACTTTTTTGTCATGAGTTGTGAGTCTGATATTGCAGATAGTTGTAAGATTACAATTTTAAATTTATACATTTAAACAACGGCAGCCGCATGCTATAGATAGAGCTAAGCGATCCCACAACCAACAGATCAGATCAAAGCTCTGCAGTCCTGCCACATCCAGTGGTGGTGGACTATTAAACAACTGGCAGGAGGAGGAGGCTCCATAAACATCTCCATCCTTGATGGCGGAGTCCAGCACGTGCGAGCAAAAGACAAGGGTGAAGCGTTTGCAACCATCTTCAGACAGAAGTACCGAGTGGATGATCCATCTCTGCCTCCTCCTGAGGTCCCCACCATCACAGAAGCCATCGCCGAATCCCCCAACATCAACATCCTGTGGGCGGGGGGGGGGAGGTTCACCATTGACCAGAAACTTAACTGGACCAGCCACATAAATACTGTGGCTACAAGAGCAGGTCAGAGGCTGGGTATTCTGCAGTGAGTGCTTCACCTGACTCCCCAAAGCCTTTCCACCATCTACAAGGCACAAGTCAGAAGTGTGATGGAATACTCTCCACTAGCCTGGATGAGTGCAGCTCCAACAACACTCAAGAAGCTCGACACCATCCAGGACAAAGCAGCCCACTTGATTGGCACCCCAGCCACTACCTTAAACATTCACTCCCTCCACCACCGGCGTACCGTGGCTGCAGTGTGTACCATCTACAAGATACACTGCAGCAACTCCCAAACCCACGACCTCTACCACCTAGAAGGACAAGGGCAGCAGGTGCATGGGAACACCACCACCTCCAAGTCACCCACCATCCTGACTTGGAAATATATCGCCGTTCCTTCATAATCGCTGGGTCAAAATCCTGGAACTCCCTCCCTAACAGTACTATGGAGTACCTTCACCACGCAGACTGCTGCGGTTCAAGAAGGCAGCTTACCACCACCTTCTCAAGGGCAATTAGGAATGGGCAATAAATGCTGGCCTTGCAAGCGACGCCCACACCCCAAGAACGAATTAAAAAAATTAGTCCTGCGTCAGGGGGAATTAAATACGTGGGGTTATGGGGGTAGGGTGGGATATGTGTACTGTGGGGATTAAAGCAGGGACAGGGTACTGGATTTGGATGATCAGCCATGATCGTATTGAATGGCGGAGCAGGCTCGACGGGCCGAATGGCCTACTCCTGCTCCTAGATTCTATGTTTCTATGTTTCTATGTCAGCTTGGCTTAGTGTCATTGTTGCCTCTTAATCAGGAATTTGTGGGTTCAAGCCCCACTATAGTACATAATCTATTCTGACACTCCAGTGCAGTACTGAGAGGATGTATTATCGTAGATACTGTCGTTTGGATGAGTTGTTAAACAGGGCACTCTTGGTTCAGGTGGATGTTAAAGATCCTGTGGTAATATTTCAGGATGTGGAGAAATGTGATAATGCACTACATAAATGCAAGTCTCTTTTCACTGCCAGAAGCCTGTGTTTAAGTGCCAATTGAGAGCGGGATCAGTCCATGCTATGATGCCCCCTGATTAAATGGCTCACTGGCTCGCACATGAATGAGTGGATTGAATGCCATTGTGTAAAGACAGGTTGCCAGTGCTTGTGAAACTATACGCCACCACTTGCCACTTGAATCCAGAGATCTTGCCATCACCATGCTACCCAATAGAACATTTCAGGTATTGTACTCTATATAAAGAAGTGCTTCCTGATATCAGTCCTGAATTTTCCTTTCAATAGTTTATACCTATATTCCCTTATCCTGCAGGCATGGATTAACTTGAAATAATGCTTCAGATTAACATTTTCTATTCCACTTAGCACCTTATGTACCTTAAGTACCCCCCTCATTTGCTTCCTTTTGAAGGCTGCAGACTCTGTTTTCACAATTTTTTCCCTCATAACTCAGTCTTCTGACACTGAAGATCAGCCTCGTGGTGTTTCTCTGTACCATTTCAAGGCCGAGCAGTTCTCCTTGTGCCTTGGTGGCCAGAACTGAACACCGTACTCAAAGTATAGCCCAATTTAAACGCTTGAGCATCATTGCTGTTTGTGGATCTAATTATGTACTGCTATATTTGCCTACGTAACAATCATTGCACTTCAAAGTAATTTGTTGAATGTGAAGCACTGAGAAATAAGGTGTTATCGCGATGCAAGTCTTTTATTTGTGTTATCAGCAGGAGAAATACATGCACGCACTCTCTTCTGTATTTCCTGACACCAAGAAGGAGATGATTATGGGAAGTTTTATAATTTTTTTTATATAAAGTCCAGTGCTCAATAGGATACAAAGCAATGATAAATTGTTGAATTAAATTATTATTTTTCTTTGCAATGGACCTTTGAAAACAGTGGTAATGCATACAACATCAGAAGACTGCTGGAAGGATTTAATGTTGGCAGTTGTTCCATATAATGGAAGCGTTAATATTTTTAATATAAGTGGGGAAAAGGGAGACCAGATGCACAGAAGAATAGAACAATTCAGGAGGGGATATCTGTCAGGAGGGAACTGCAGAGATAAAGTGGGGCAAGGTCATAAAGAAATTTATAGATGAGAACAAGGATTTTGAATTTAATGCATTGGGGAACAGGGTGCCAGTGCAGATCAGTGAAGGCAGAGGTAATGGATGAATGAGATTTAGTGTAGACAGGATCCATGTAACAGATTTTTGGACAAACTGGAATTTATGGAGGGTGGAGGCCAGCAAGGAGAGTGTTGAGAGTAGTCAAGTCGGGAAGTGACAAAGGCATGTATAGGGATTTTGGTGGTGGAGGTGGGTCATGTTGCAGAAGTGAAAGGAAGTACTCCTGATGATGGCTGGATGTGGGTTAAAGCTCAGCTCAACTAAGATTATGGACAATTTAGTTCAGCCTGTGAGTGAGGAAGGGGATGGAATCAGTGGCAAGGGAGCAGAGTTTGTAGCGGGGATCAAAGACAATAGCTTTGGGGGATGGGGTATCAGTGCAATGTTGAGCTGGAGGAAGTTGTGACAAATTGAGATCTGATGTCTGACAGAGGAGAGGTGTTGGAGGGAGATAGTGGTCAAACGTATCAAAAGCTGCATAAAAGTTGAGGATAATGCACTACGGTCACATTAGGGCCGTTTTGGTGCTGAGAAGGACAAGACCGATTAGAGGGATTCAAACAAGGAGTTTTGGGAGAGTTGGGCATGGAGCTGGGAGGCATCAGTACTTTCAAGGACCTTTTTCAGAGGAAAGGTAGTTTAGTGATGAGGTGCTGATTGGAGAGGATGGATGGAAAGCAGGTTATTTTGAAGAGGCTGAAAGGCATCGGTTTGGAAGGGACAAAGAGCGAGGGATGGTACCAAGGAAAAAGAACCATTGTTGGTCAGCTCGGATAGGTCGGGGGCAGGGGTGGTAGGCCAGGAAGGGCAGATAGTGGAGAGGGGACCCATGGCACAGGAGGTGGATCTCGTTGGCGAGATGCACTTTGAGAGGATGGGGTGTGGGGGATTGTGAAGACATTGAAGCTAATTACTTGGTCCATCTGAAAGCAGAAACTTCTTCATAAGGGGTAGGAGGTCAAAGGATGAATCATTCCAGGCCTAGCCCACGTTGTTGGTAGATGCTTGGAGAAACTTAAGAATGGGTCTCCATCTAGCCTGTCCTCTGGGCTGGGGGAGGTGGTTGGATTGGGAGGACTTCAGGAAGGGAAAGGTGATTAACTTGATGAACTGGAGGCAGTTCAGAGACGATTCACTAGGTTAATTCCAGAGATGAGGGGTTTGACTTATGAGGAAAGGTTGAGCAGGCTGGGCCTATACTACAGGAAACTTTCGTTTATCCGGCACTCAAATATCCGGAATTCTCGCTTAACCGGCAAAAATCATCCTCCGAAAACTCCTCTCAAATAACCGGCAATGTTGCCGAGTCGCAGTCGAGTCTCCGCGAACGCCGAGTGCTCCGAAAAATCCTCTCAAATAACCGGCAATGTTGCCGATCCCGAGTCCGAGTCCGCGAACGCCGATTTAGTCAGTAGGGGTACTTTTCAAAAGTACCACTACTTGGCCTCCTGGCGCTGTCGCAAGTCCGAAACATTGCAGTAGCATGAGTAGATTCTCCCGTGCTGCTTGGAGTCTCTTTGTTAAAAATAGCCTCGGTAGATATAACTCTCTGTTATCCGGTACTTTCGATAAACCGGCACCACGCCGGTCCCGTCGATGCCGGATAAACGAAAGTTTCCTGTAATTGGAATTTAGAAGAATGAGAATTGATCTTATTTAAACATATAAGATACTGAGGGGGCTCAACAAGGTAGATGCAGAGAGGATGCTTCCCCTCATGGGGAAATCTAGAACTCGGGGGCACAGTCTCAGAATAAACGGTCGCCCTTTTAGAACTGAGATGAGGAGGAACTTCTTCTCACAGAGGGTTGTAAATTTGTGGAATTCTCTGCCTCAGAGAGCTGTGGAGGCTGGGTCATTAAATACATTTAAAGTGGAGATAGACAAATTTTGGTAAGATAAGGGAGTGAAAGGTTATGGGGAGTGGGCAGGGAAGTGGCTTTGAGCCCAAGATCAGCCATGATCTTATTGAATGGCGGAGCAGGCTCGAGGGGCCAAGTGGCCTATTCCTGCTCCTATTTCTTATGTTAACTTTTCCATTTAATGGTCACGTTGCTTCTCCTGATGTCTAGATCACTCTATTATGATGATGATGGCTAGTTGATATTTTTGTATGGGTGCTGTTTGATTTTCTCATTAACTTTAAAGCTACATTTTGTAACTAAGATTGGTTCTTGCAAATAATTTCCATACTACATTGTTGTGTACTGTATTTATAATACAATCTTGCATATTAGTCATAATGTTCAAGGTTAGTGCTTTATGGCTTTGTGAAAAATGGATGGAAAGAATAGGATCCCTGAAATACATATTAAAAATCCCACACGAAAAACAGAATTTGATATTCAGATACCATAAATTAGTGATCCTCATTATAAACTAATGAAATTGCAGAATGTGATCATCAAAACATTGGTTAGAAATTCCTGAAATCCAAGTAATAAAATGGAATTTGGCTGACTTGCTGTTAAAGCAGTGGCCCTGAGGATGATCAGATTCAGTTAAATATTGGGAAGACCGAAGCCATTGTTTTCGGTCCCCGCCACAAACTCCGTTCCCTAGCCACTGACTCCATCCCTCTCCCTAACATCTGCCTGAGGCTGAACCACACTGTTCGCAACCTTGGTGTCATATTTGACCCTGAAATGAGCTTCTGACCACATATCCACGGCATAACTAAGACCGCCTATTTCCACCTCCATAACATCGCCCATCTCTGCCCTTGCCTCAGCTCATCCGCTGCTGAAACCCTCATCCATGCCTTAGTTATCTCTAGACTTGACTATTCCAACGCACTCCTGGCTGGCCTCCCACATTCTACCCTACGTAAACTTGAGGTCATCCAAAACTCGGCTGCCCGTGTCCTAATTCGCACCAAGTCCCGTTCACCCATCACCCCTGTGCTCACTGACCTACATTGGCTCCTGGTTAAGCAGCGCCTCGATTTCAAAATTCTCATCCTTGTTTTCAAATCCCCCCATGGCCTCGCCCCTCCCTATCTCTATAATCTCCTTCAGCCCCACAACCCACCTCGAGGTATCGGCGCTCCTCTAATTCTGCACTCTTGAGCATTCCTGATTATAATCGCTCAACCATTGGTGGCTGTGCCTTCTGTTGTCTCGGTCCTAAGCTCTGAAATTCCCTGCCTAAACCTCTCCGCCTCTCTACCTCTCTTTCCTCCTTTAAGATGCTCTTTAAAACCTACCTCTTTGACCAAGCATTTGGTCACCTGCCCTAATTTCTCCTTATGTGGCTCGATGTCAATTTTCTTTTTGTCTTATAATACTCCTGTGCAACGCCTTGGGACGTTTTACTACGTTAAAGGCGCTATATAAATACATGTTGTTGTTGTTGTTGTTGTTTGTCTGATGGTGTTTGAACAACAATTTGTAAACTATTTCACCAGCCACCCAAGAAGACAGAAACACTCATTGTTCACTTAAATGGTAAGTAAAAACGGGCAGCCAATCCCACCCATCAGTTCCTTGCCCTCTATACTGGGGTGTCAAATTCATTTTATATGATGGGCATAATCTGACATCCTGGCACTTGGTGTGGGCCACATTCAGCAAAAGTTATTTGAACACATTGGGGTAGAAATTGTCATGTGTTTTGCCTGTTTTTTTTTTAGTGTAAAACCGATGCAATCTATACCAATTTCTGGCGCAAAGTCTTGCACTTGCCACCGCCATATTAGTCCTCACTGTTTTTAGGCAACCCTGGCATCCAGAGCCTGAAATCAGCATTGGATCAATTTAAATATGCAAAGAAGGGTCCTGCGCCTGTATTAGGACCCTTCTGCAAAATGTGTGGAAAAGCCTGATGGAGCATTCACTGTGCAAACTCCGACTAGTTTTTCCAGTTCTGCAGCAGTCCTTAAATGGACTGCTGGAGGCCGCTAAAGAAATGGTAGGGAAAGCTTCATTTACTTCCCCTTCTGTGGAGTGTGGAGGAGCAGGAGTGCTCCTCCCAACTCTACAGCACTATTATGAAAGGATCCTCCAGGAAAGAGTGATCATAACATGATTGAATTTCAAATTCAGTTGGAGGGTGAGAAAGTTGTATCTCAAACCAGTGTCCTGATCTTAAACAAAGGCAATTACAATGGCATGAGGGCAGAACTGGCTAAAATGGACTGGAAAAATAAATTAAAGGGTAAGACAGTTGAAATGCAGTAGCGCGCATTTAAGGAGATAATTTATAACTCTCAACAAAAATATATTCCAGTGAGAAAGAAAGATTGTAAGAGAAGGGAGCACTATCTGTGGCTAACTAAGGAAGTAAAGGATGGTATCAAATTGAAAATGGAGGCATACAATGTTGCTAAGATTGGTGGGAGGCCAGAGGATTGGGAAATTTTTAAAAACCAGCAAAGGATGACTAAAAAATAATAAAGATAGAAGATGAATTATGAGAGTAAACTGGCAAGAAATATTCAAACAGAAAGTAAGAGCTTCTACAGGTGTATATAAAAAGGAAGAGAATAGCTAAAGTAAACTTTGGTCCCTTAGAGGATGAGAATGGGGAATTAATAATAGGGAACGGGGAAATGGCAGAGACGCTGAACAAATATTTTGTATCTGTCTTCACGGTAGAAGACACTAACAACATCCCAATAATGGATAATCAAGGGGCCACAGGGAGTGGGGAACTAAAGACAATCACTATCAGTAAGGAAATAGTACTTGATAAAATAATGGGACTAAAAGACGATAAGTCCCCTAGACCAGGTGGCCTGCATCCCAGGGTCTTAAAAGAAGTGGCTACAGAGATAGTGGATGCATTGTGTGCAATATACCAAAATTCCCTGGACTCTGGAGCGGTCCCAACGGATTGGAAAACCGCAAATGTAACACCCCTATTTAAGAAAGGAGGGAGACAGAAAGCAGGAAACTATAGACCAGTTAGCCTAACATCTGTTGTTGGGAAAATGCTGGAGTCCTTCATTAAGGAAGCAGTAGCAGGTCATTTGGAAAATCATAATGTAGTGAAGCAGAGTCAGCATGGTTTTATGAAAGGGCAATCATGTTTAACAAATTTGCTGGAGTTCTTTGAGGATGTAACGAGCAGGATGGATAAGGGTGAGCCAGTGGATGTGGTGTATTAGGATTTCCAGAAGGCATTCGATAAGGTGCCACATTAAAGGTTACTGCATAAGATAAGAGCTCACGGAATTGGGGGTAATATATTAGCATGGATAGAGAATTGGCTAACTAACAGAAAGCAGAGAGTCGGGATAAATGGGTCATTTTCCGGTTGACAAACGGTATCTAGTGGGGTGCCACAGGGATCGGTGCTGGGGCCTCAACTATTTACAATCTACATTAATGACTTGGATGAAGGGACCGAGTGTAATGTAGCCAAGTTTGCGGATGATACAAAGATGGGTGGGAAAGCAAGTTGTGCAGAGGACTCAAAGAATCTGCAAAGGGATATAGACAGGCTAAGTGAGTGGGCAAACATTTGGCAGATGGAGTATAATGTGGGAAAGTGCGAGGTTATCCACTTTGGCAGGAAAAATAAAAAAGCAAATTATTATTTAAATGGAGAGAGATTACAAAATGTTACAGTTCAGAGGGACCTGGGGGTCCTTGTGCATGAAACACAAAATGTAAGCATGCAGGTACAGCAAGTAATCAAAAAGGCAAATGGAATGTTGGCCTTTATTGCAAGGGGATGGAGTATAAAAGCAGGTAAGTACTGTGTACAGTTTTGGTCTCCTTATTTAAGGAAGGATATACTTGCATTGGAGGCAGTTCAGAGACGATTCACTAGGTTGATTCCTGAGATGAGGGGGTTGACTTATGAAAAAAGGTTGAGCAGGTTGGGCCTATACTCATTGGAATTTAGAAGAATGAGAATTGATCTTATTTAAACATATAAGATACTGAAGGGGCTCAACAAGGTAGATGCAGAGAGGATGCTTCCCCTCATGGGGAAATCTAGAACTCGGGGGCATAGTTTCAGAATAAAGGGTCGCCCTTTTAGAACTGAGATGAGGAGGAATTTCTTAGGGTTGTAAATCTGTGGAATTCTCTGCCCAGAGAGCTGTGGAGACTGGGTCATTAAATACATTTAAGGTGGAGATAGACAGATTTTTGCAAGATAAGGGTTATGGGGAGTGGGCAGGGAAGTGGCTTTGAGCCCAAGATCAGCCATGATCTTATTGAATGGCGGAGCAGGTTCGAGGGGCCAAGTGGCCTATTCCTGCTCCTATTTCTTATGTTCTTATGAGCTGCTGCTAGCCGTACTTGTCTCTCCTGCATCTTCTCCATGTATTGGAGCTTGTGATTCTCCCTGGCCGCTGTGGGAATTCTCAATCTCTGTCCCCATTTGCCCACCAGTGGAAATAATTCTTTAATAACAACAGAAAACGCTGGAAAAACTCAGCAGGCCAGGCAGCATCCGTGGAGAGAGAAAGAGAGTTAACGTTTCAGGTCGATGACCTTTCGTCAGAACTGGGAAGAGCCGGAAATCAAATAGATTTAAGGCCAGAGTAAAGCTGGGAAAAGGGGGAGGGGATAAAAGAACAAAGGGGGAGATGAAGAGACATTAAGAGATATGCAAGGCTAGAGGTGGTGTTAATGTGACAGATTAAGGCTGAAAGAAGTGTGAAATCCACTGGCAGAATGAAGGACAGCTGCCAGCTTCTAGGAGGAAAAGAAAAGGTGGGGGGGGGGCAAATAAAAGGGTGGAAAAAATAAAATATAAATGTGATTGGAGCTGAGGTTATGATCTAAAATTGTTGAACTCGATATTGAGTCCAGAGGGCTGTAGCGTGCCTAAACGAAAGATGAGGTGCTGTTCCTCGAGCTTACGCTGCGCTTCCGTGGAACAGTGTAATAGGCCGAGGACGGTGAGGTCAGAGTGGGAGTGAAGCGGTGAATTAAAGTGACAGGCCACCGGGAGCTCGGGGTCCCCCTTACGGACTGAACGGAGGTGTTCCGCAAAGCGGTCACCCAATCTGCGTGATTTTAACATCCGCCATTTTAACAGTTTCCAGTTTCCCGGCCCCAACCGTCTCCTCTTCACTATGGACGTACAATCCCTCTACACCTCCATTCCCCACCAGGATGGTCTGAGGGCGCTCCGCTTCTTCCTTGAACAGAGGCCCAACCAGTCCCCATCCACCACCACCCTCCTCCGCCTGGCTGAACTTGTTCTCACATTGAACAACTTCTCCTTTGACTCTACCCATTTCCTCCAAATTAAAGGTGTTGCTATGGGTACCCGCATGGGTCCTAGCTATGCCTGCCTTTTCGTGGGATATGTGGAACACTCTTTGTTCCAGTCCTACTCGGGTCCCCTCCCTCACCTCTTTTTCCGGTACATTGATGACTGTATCGGTGCCGTCTCCTGCTCTCGCCCTGAACTAGAACATTTCATTCACTATGCTTCCAATTTCCACCCTTCCCTCACCTTCACATGGTCCATCTCCGACTCTTCCCTTCCCTTCCTCGACTTCTCCATCTCCATCTCTGGGGATAGGTTATTGACTAACATTCACTACAAGCCCACCGACTCCCACAGCTACCTGGACTACACTTCCTCCCACCCCGCCTCCTGTAAGGACTCTATTCCATTCTCCCAGTTTCTCCGTCTCCGCCGCATCTGCTCTGATGATGCCACCTTCCATACCAGTGCTTCCGACATGTCTTCCTTTTTCCTCAACCGAGGATTCCCCTCTACCGTGGTCGACACGGCCCTCGACCGTGTCCGTTCTATCTCCCGCACTTCTGCCCTCACCCCTGCCCCTCCCTCCCGGAACCACGATAGGGTTCCCCTTGTCCTCACCTTTCACCCCACCAGCCTCCACATTCAACGGATCATCCTCCGCCATTTCCGCCACCTCCAGCGTGATCCCACCACCAAACACATCTTCCCCTCACCTCCCCTTTCAGCATTCCGCAGGGACCGCTCCCTCCGCGACACCCTAGTCCACTCCTCTACCACCCCCAGCACCCCTTCCCCTTCGCCCGGCACCTTCCCGTGCACGCGCAGGAGATGCAACACATGCCCTTACACCTCCCCTCTTCCCACTGTCCAGGGCCCCAAACACCCCTTCCAGGTGAAACAGCGATTTACTTGTACTTCCTGCAATTTAGTATACTGTATTCGCTGCTCACGATGTGGACTCCTCTACATTGGGGAGACCAAACGCAGATTGGGTGACCGCTTTGCGGAACACCTCCGTTCAGTCCGTAAGGGGGACCCCGAGCTCCCGGTGGCCTGTCACTTTAATTCACCGCTTCACTCCCACTCTGACCTCACCGTCCTCGGCCTATTACACTGTTCCACGGAAGCGCAGCGTAAGCTCGAGGAACAGCACCTCATCTTTCGTTTAGGCACGCTACAGCCCTCTGGACTCAATATCGAGTTCAACAATTTTAGATCATAACCTCAGCTCCAATCACATTTATATTTTATTTTTTCCACCCTTTTATTTGCCCCCCCCCCCACCTTTTTTTTTCCTCCTAGAAGCTGGCAGCTGTCCTTCATTCTGCCAGTGGATTTCACACTTCTTTCAGCCTTAATCTGTCACATTAACACCACCTCTAGCCTTGCATATCTCTTAATGTCTCTTAATGTCTCTTCATCTCCCCCTTTGTTCTTTTATCCCCTCCCCCTTTTCCCAGCTTTACTCTGGCCTTAAATCTATTTGATTTCCGGCTCTTCACAGTTCTGACGAAAGGTCATCGACCTGAAACATTAACTCTCTTTCTCTCTCCACGGATGCTGCCTGGCCTGCTGAGTTTTTCCAGCGTTTTCTGTTGTTATTTCAGATTTCCAGCATCCGCAGTATTTTGCTATCGGAAATAATTCTTTCACTGTTTAGCCACAGTAAGCGTTCACTCACCCATTTACTGGCTGCTGCTCTCCTCTCTGCACTGCTCCCACTCATTACGTTGCTACAGCTCCTGACCCTGCAGGAAATGCTGGACCCCCCCCCGGCTTTCTGCAGTCTGCCTCTCTCCCCTGAGCCCCCATTTCGTAGCGTCTAACCCACCATCTCCTAAGCCCCTATTCCCCAGTCTCCCTTTCTTTCCCGACCCCAGTCCTGTTATCCTTTTTCTCCCCCCCCCCCCGTCCCAATCTAAGTATCCTGTTTCCGCCCCTCCCCCATAGTCATCTTCCAGCCCAACCCCATGCTCATACTCTCTCCCCTTCACCAGCCGGTCCTGTTTCCGGTCATTCCTAAGTGAGTGTCGGCTCTCTGTGCCTGTTGTAATATATTTGGGTAGAGCAAATGAGGGACAGTGACATAATGAGTTGCTCGTCCATGTGCTTGTTTATTCGGCCAGAGCGAACTGAGCATGCTCATACAAAACCACATGATAATACATTACACTGCTTTCCCCCTTTTAAAAAAAAAAAAGTGGATGTATTCTTTTCTCAAATATAACAAAACTATGCTCTTATTTTTCTCAGTATTACATAATAAAGACTCCTGGCTTGTATTTTAAATGAACTGCAAATCCAGTTTAATGACAGGTTTGCAGAGCCTTCCTGATCTCCTTACAGAAGGTTTTGTTGTTGAACCAATTTTTAGGCTGTTTTGTTTTGGTTCCGAACTCAAAGATGATCCTGTTTCCATCTCAGACTTGTTTGAACCTGGTACTTCAGTTACTGAAGTCTGAACTGAGTCAAAATCATGTATGTGTTCATGATCAAGTGGTTCACGATCATGTCTTGGTTCATCTCTAGCAGAGATCATTTGACCTACATGAACACTTCGGATTTTGTCACCAATTTCAACCAAATATCTCTTGGTTCCACCAAAGTCTGCTATGGTTCCTACCTCCCACTTGTGTGAACTCAACTTGCCAGGGGAACTGAGAACACGATTGCACTCGTTTTGTCTGAAACTGTGTTCTTTCTGATTGGTGTCATAATGACGTTTCTGACTCAACTGTTTCTGTTCAACTCTGGAGGCCAAATTCGCTTGAACGAGACTCAGTCGTGTTCTCAATCTCCTCTTCAGGAGTTATGCTGGAGTATGTCCAGTTGTAGTATGCGGAATAGTTCTGTACTTCAGCAAGAAATTTTCCAAACATTACTTCATGCTGAGTCCCGAACAACCCTGCAATACTTGCTTTTTGAGAGCTTCTTTCACTATTCTGACTGACCTTTCAGCTGCTCCATTTGAAGCTAGATGATATATGGTGCAACAAGAATGTGTTTGATACCGTTCCATTTCATGAATTCTTGGAACAGAGCAGAAAGGAACTGAGGGCGATTGTCAGAAACAAGCTCTTCAGCTAAGCTATGACATGTGAAGATAGACCTCAACTCATCTATGGTATGTTCAGTTTTAGTATTTGAAGCCATGTGTTTCACTTCAAACCACTTTGAGTGACTATCTACAAGTACCAGGAAATAATCTTTTGCTTCCTCACAGAAGTCTACATGTACTCTCTGAAAAGGTCTAAAGGTCTACTTGGCCATAATCAGGGATTTAGTGGAGTTTTGGGTGGTTTGTTTCTGCAATTTTGGCAAGCGCTGCATTTGCTGGCAAGTGATTCATGATCACTGTCCAATCCGGGCCAGTAAACAAAGCTTCTTGCAATTGATTTAATACTGACGATCCCTGGATGTTCAGTCTGAAGTTCGGCCAGAATTCTATCTCTTAAAGAAGTAGCTACCACCACTCTGTTTCCCCACTTGATAAAATCTTGCTCACAAGACAGTTCAGCTCCCACACAGTAGCTCGAAGCATCACACGCTCTGTGCCGTAGTGCACAAGTAGAGCATCACTAGAGAGACTTTTCTTACAAGCGTCATAAGCTTCCTGTTGCGTTTTCGTCCACTTCCACTGGACATTCTTCTTGAGGAGCTCATGCAATGGAGCTAACATGGTCGCTAACTCAAGTTATGGAATTGTTTCAATTCTGTGTCCATATACAAATCAGTCAATCCATTCAAGGTGTTTTCATACACTCTTTTCAGTACTGAGTCCTTTTGAGTCTCATCTGCAATCTCAGTTGCAGTCACAGGAAAGTCTTGGTCAGCTGCACCTAGCATGAAGATTGCACCTTTGCTCCCAACACGAGTCCTCATGTGGCAAACTGGACAAGGCATCTACGATTGCGTTTTGCTTTGAAGTGCGATATTCAATTGTGTAGTCATATTGTGACAACAACACTGCCCAACTTTGCATTCTCGATGCGGCCATTACAGGGATGGCAGATTTGGGCCCCAATATTGCTAGGAGCGGTTTGTGATCGGTTATCAGGGTAAATTATCAGGGTAAATTTTTTGCCAATCAGGAACTGTTGAAATTTCTTGATTCCAAACATTATGGCGAGTGCTTCCTTTTCAATTTGCGCGTAGTTTCTTTCGCTCTTTGTGAGGGTTTGCGTTGAGAACACGATTGGTTTCTCTTGGCCATCATCCATTACGTGGCTTATGACCGCTCCCACACCGTAGCTGGAAGCATCACATGCTAACTTAAGCTCACGCTCTGTGTCGTAGTGCACAAGTAGAGCATCACTCGAGAGACTTCTCTTACAAGCGTCATAAGCTTCCTGTTGTGCTTTCATCCACGTCTACTGGACATCCTTCTTGAGGAGCTCATGCAATGAAGCTTACATGGTTGCTAACTCAGCTAAGAAACGCGCGTAGTACTGGACCATTCCAAGGAAAGATCTTAACTCAGGACACGTTCTGTGGCTTTGGAACATTGATGACAGCATCAACCTTTTCCTTCAGTGGTTGCAAGCCATTTGCATCAACTTTCAGACCAAGGTACACAACCTGAGGCAGCACAAAAGGACATTTGCTCCTTTTCAATTTGATGATGTGGGCGTTCAACCTTTGAAGCAATATATCTAGCACTTGTAGATTTTCTTCCTCGCTGCTTGTTGTGATCATCAGATCGTCTTGATTGCAGAAGCAATTTGGAACTCCTTGCAAAATCTTATCCATCGTAGCCTGGAAGATTTTGGGGAGGACTTTACACCATACGGCAGCTTGGTGTATGAGTACAGTCCCTTGTGTGTGTTGATGGTGAGATACTGTTGACTCACTTTGTCAACATTCAACTGAGCGTAAGCATGCGACAGGTCATGCTTGGAGCAGACCTTTGACCCTGAGAGTGCTGCAAACAAATCATGCGATGTAGGTAACGGGTACTGCTCATCGTCAACTGCTTGGTTGATAGCAACTTTGTAGTCACCGCACAAGCGTACAGTTTTGTCTGCTTTGGGCACTACCACAATCTGGGTAGCCCATTCACTTTTGTCAGTTTTTACTAGCACTGCGTTCTCTTTGAGCTTCACTAGCTCTTTCTCCACCTGACTTTTCAACACAAGGGTCTGGCCTTGCCTTACAATAGACAGGCTTCATGTTGGACTTGATTCGGATATGGGCCTCATACCCAGTGATGCCCTCATAACTGTCTGCGAACATGCTTTCGTACTTGATCAGTAGTGTGTTGAGTCGCTGCTTTGAAGCATCTGGATTGAAGATGTTTTTCCAGTCTAGTTTTAACTTTCTCAACCAGTCTTTGCCCATGAGAGTTGGCCTGTTGTAGCTCTCTACAATAATAGGCAGCCTTACTGACTGACCATTGTGTTGAACTGTACATTCCATTTGTCCACATATCTCTAGGATTTCTCCGGAGTAAGTTTTTAACTCCGGTATTCTTTGTAAGTGGTACATGATTAAACTTACACTCATACGTGTCCTTACTCATGATCGAGCAGTCCGCCGCTGTGTCGATACACATAGCAATATATTGCTTGTTGATCAAAAGTTTTGGACGGAAGTCTTTCTCACGACTGCTAGTATTGCCACTAGGAGCATAGATACTGTATGTAGATGCCTCGTTTTTCAGCATCAGGTGTGTACACTTCAAGATTGTGAACTCCTCCCTTTTGTTGTCGCTGCTTTGCATTGCCACTAGAATGGCTCTTGCTTCCTGCTTTAGATCTAGCTCTGCAAGCTGTTGAAATGTGGCCTTGCTCTTTCTATATTGGCAGGACCGGTGAGTGGTTTCCATTGCAGTGAAAACAATTCACTGAACTGCTCTCACCGACATGATTTTGACTTGGTCTCACAACTTTAGGTTTGGCGGTGGCTTTGTGACTGTAGACCTTAACTGCACTAGTCACTTGAGTTGGACGGAGTTCCATAGCATTCCGCCATCTCCATAGATAGGGCAATTTTGCATGCTATGTCAAACGTTAGGTTTGGAGTGTTCAGTAACTTGAACTGTGTGCGCTAATCCACCAGTCCACACACAAACTTATCTCACAACGCACGATCCAAAAATGTGCCGAGATTACAATGCAAAGACAGGTTCTTAAGAGCTACGATGTATTCACCGATGGTTTCACTTTGTTTCTGGTTTCTGGTACGAGACTTATAGCTCTCCGCTATTTCTAATGGCTTTGGGACAAAATGTTCTTTGAGTTTCGCGACAATGTCTTCAAACGATGCATCCTTCACTTTCCCTGGTGCGAAATGTGAAGTGTTTTCACTCCCAGAAGCAAGGCCATATTTCAACACCTTGCAGAGCTAGATCTAAAGCAGGAAGCAAGAACCGTTCTAGTGGCAATGCAAAGCAGCGACAACAAAAGGGAGGAGTTCACAATATTGAAGTGTACACACCTGATGCTGAAAAACGAGGCATCTACAGTATCTATGCCACTAGTGGCAACGGTAGCAGTCATGAGAAAGACTTTCGTACAAAACTTTTGATCAACGAGCAATATATTGATGTGTATCGACAGCGGAGGACTGCTCTATCATGAGTAAGGACGTTCAACGATCCGTAGACTTCTGGCCCAATCTCCGTCAGAAAAATTACTCTCTTCCATTCACGAATTGCTTTATTTTGATCTTGAACATTCTCATCTGCACCTTTGGTCTCAATGTTATTGGCCCTAAAAAAAAAAATCAGCATCCGTGCAATGTAAGAACTGTGGTTCGCGATCTCTGTTATGCTGAGGTTTCCGATGAATCCTATAGGCACGGCCATGATTGTCCTGATCCCGTGGAACAGTGACTCAGCACGCTACCTGTGTACATGTGAGAATCAATGTGCTGTTGCTGTGTATACATACACGCGAAGGCGAAGCACAGACAATTCTGCATGAGTATTAACGGTAAAACATCACAAAAATTTAGTTTAAGTGTCACAAATTCACCTTAAACTTGTCCACTCAAAGGTTGAACACTGTCCTTCCATGATCCCTAAAAATGGCTTTGGGATCCTATCCTCGTCACTAAAATGTAACACATTTGGGTAGAACAAATGAGGGACAGTGACTCAATGAGTTGCTGGTACGTGTGCTTGTTTATTCGGCCAGAGCGAACTGAGCATGCTCATACAAAACCACATGATAATACATTGCACCTGTGGGTAGGTGGAGGGTGCTGTCCCATTTCGGGACACTTAAGCGCAGGATACCACGGGCCGAATTAAACTGTCGTACGTTTACAACCCCTGCTCTATACCTATATGAATGGGTTAGTAATAGGCATGTACATGTTCACTTTTTCTAATTAGAGTACTTTTAAAGCAGTGCTATTTCGAAAAGGACCTAATCCCAGTAATGCTATGATTAGAGCAGAGGCAAACTAATGCAAGCTGAAAAAAGAAAAAAATGTCCTTTTAAGAGGTGGAATCTTGTCTCTAATTTATATGTAGGAAAATGTAAATGGATGCAAAATACTGGGAGGGTAGTAGGGACCAACGTGGTGAACAGGTTGACTGATCGTGAGCCATGATGTGTTATCAATCAGGTGCTTAATTCATGGCTTCCAGACATTAGTTTCTATTTATATAGTAGCTCTGTCTGGATAACTCCTTCACATGAGGCTCACTCTTCCTTAGGTACTTGTCCTTTCAATCATGCCCCACATATTCGGTAAAGTGCCTTCCTTTCAAATGATGATCTGCTCGAACATGTAAACAAACTGCCCACCTCAGATGACTTGTCTCTTTGGAGTCATGGCCAACGCCTCTCCACCGTCGTCCAGCTGGGTGGGACAACACTCGCCTGGTTCCATTCTTATCTATCTAATCGTAGCCAGAGAATCACCTGCAACGGCTTCTTTTCCCGCTCCCGCATCGTAGCCTCTGGTGTTCCCCAAGGAATCCTCCTTGGCCTCCTCCTATTTCTCATCTACCTTGGCGACATCATCCGAAAACACAGCGTCAGTTTCCACATGTACGCTGACGACACCCAGCTCTACCTCACTACCTCTTCTCTCGGCCCCTCCATGGTGTCTAAATTGTCAGACTGCTTGTCCGACATACAGTTCTGGATGAGCAAAAATTTTCTCCAATTAAATATTAGGAAGACCGAAGCCATTGTTTTCGGTCCCCGCCGCAAACTCCGTTCCCTAGCCACTGACTCCATCCCTCTCCCTAACATCTGTCTGAGGCTGAACCACAGAGTTCGCAACCTTGGTATCATATTTGACCCTGAAATGAGCTTCCGACCACATATCCGCCCTTGCCTCAGCTCATCCGCTGCTGAAACCCTCATCCATGCCTTTGTTATCTCTAGACTTGAATATTCCAACGCACTCCTGGCTGGCCTCCCACATTCTACTCTACGTAAACTTGAGGTCATCCAAAACTCGTGTGCCTGTGTCCTAACTTGCACCAAGTCCTGTTCGCCCATCACCCCTGTGCTCTCTGACCTACATTGGCTCCCGGTTAAGTAGCGCCTCGATTTAAAAATTCTCATCTTTGTTTTCAAATCTCTCCATGGCCTCACCCCTCCCTATCTCTGTAATCTCCTTCAGCCCCACAACCCCCTGGGATATCTGCGCTCCTCTAATTCTGCCCTCTTGAGCATCCCTGATTATAATCGCTCAACCATTAGTGGCCGTGCCTTCTGTTGCCTAGGCCCTAAGCTCTGGAATTCCCTGCCTAAACCTGTCCGCCTCGCTACCTCTCTTTCCTCCTTTAAGACGCTCCTTCAAACCTACCTCTTTGACCAAGCTTTTCGTCACCTACTCTAATTTATCCTTATGTGGCTCGGTGTCAAATTTTTTTGTCTTACAACACTCCTGTGCAGCGCCTTGGAACGTTTTACTACGTTAAAGGCGCTATATAAATACAAGTTGTTGTTGAATCATGTTAGACTCCCTCTCAAGCCTGTTTACAGTAATGGCAAACCTGACATTTCTAATAATATCGGCCGGTGCACAGATCTAAATTGATCCTGGGACCTTCGTGGTCTGAATGGCTCAGTTTCACACTAGGCAATGCATTTACCAACTAAGCTAAGAAGCTGGCCATGTGCAGTTTAAATTTTACTGTAAATTTATTTTCTGAATAGATGAAGAATGAATCTCATCTTTTGCCATTCTCCAGGGTCCAGTTGGTACTTCGTACATCCCGACAGCAGAAGAAAAGCGAGTCTTCAGAGAATGCAATCAGGAGAGCTTCTATTATAGATGTATGTATAAATTCTTGCTCAATTGTTATTCAGTGAGTTGACATTTTTAAATTTTATTTCAATCAGTAGAAATGTAATTTGTTTATTGGTTTATAAGCAGCAGCAAGTTTAGATATCCTTTTTCTTAAAGAATTCACGCCACACAGTAACGTGTTTTATTTTCCAAAATTAATCTTTCTAATTAAAAATTTCAAGAAAAACTGAATTCTGCTCTGGGATGTATTCCTCTGGTGACCAGTTGAGAAACTCTGTTTAGGATTTGCAGGTCATGACTCATCATGCAGTAATAATACATATTCACCCATTTTCTCCTGCATACATGGTGGTACTATAGTTAATTAACCACAATAATTTTAATAAATAGTTAACAGCACCAATACTGAATGTTCGCTATGCTTTAACAATAATTGTACATGATGCCATATGTTTATTTTTACTGCTAATATTTTCAATGTTGCCTGGCAGCTGGAGCAGTTTTTTTTAAACAGTCCCCAGTTTAAATTCCTGTAAACCGTATTTAACTCTGCCCAACTTGATGTATTTATCTTTCATCTGCTTTTCTCTCTTTCTTCCCCCCCCCCCCCCACATTGAGTTTGGAATTGTGTAATACTTTCTGTTCCAATTAATAGGAACTGCTAAAAGTTCAATTTGCAAATCGTAGTAAACCCATGTCTAACTCTAACAACCGCAATAGATTTTCTATTTTAGAGGATTCCAGAGGCCAGGTGTCAGCCTTGGCTCAATGGTAGCACTCTCGCCTTTGAGTCAGAAGGTCATGGGTTCAAACCCCACTCCAGAAGCTTGAGCACATGATTCAGGCTGACACTGCAGTGCCATACTGAGGGAGTGCTGCACTGTTAAAGGTTCCATTATTCTGATGAGACGTTAAACCTAATCCAAATCTGCCCCCTCAGATGGATGTAAAAGTCCCATGCCAGGGGAGTTCTCCTGGTGTCCTGGCCAATATTTATCGTGCAACCAACATCACTAAAATAGATTATCTGGTCATGTTGTTTATGGAACCTTGCTGTGTGTAAATTGGCTGCTACATTTCCCTACATTACAACAGTGGCTACAATATTACAATTGGCTGTAAAGCGCTTTGGGACATGAAAGGCACTATATAAATTAAAGCCTTTCCTTTTTATATCATCCTTACTACAATATTGTTGATTTTTCACCTCGAGCTACCACTGGAACTTCAATATATATTTTTTTCAGACTAGGATACTACCACAATAAGAATGTAATCCTATTATACGGTTCAGATTCCAGTTATAAACAAGGAGTGAAATTCGGTAATTTATGACATTGGAATACCTCAGAGATTAGTATGTTGCAATCATTCCCGAAGTCCATTGTTTCCTAATGATTTAGAAAACTTTTTTGTAGTGTCAAATTGTCATCACAATGATGTATGTGTGTACTCGGGTCTGCTGTGGACAGATATAGATTATCCAAAACTGTTCACTTTAAAAGCCTTCCTAGAGAAGAAACCTTTTCTAGCATCTGACATCATCCGAAAACACAGCATCAATTTCCACAAGTATGCTGATGATACCCAGCTCTACCTCACCACCACTTCTCTCGACCCCTCCACGGTCTCTAAATTGTCAGACTGCTTATCCGACATCCAGTTCTGGATGAGCAGAAATGTTCTCCAACTAAATATTGGGAAGACCAAAGTCATTGTTTTCGGTCCCTGCCACAAACTCCATTCCCTAGCCATTGACTCTATCCCTCTCCCTAACATCTGTCTGAGGCTGAACCGCACTGTTTGCAAACTTGGTGTCATATTTGACCCTGAAATGAGCTTCCGACGACATATTCCCGGCATAACATAGACCGCCTATTTCTACCTCCGTAAGATCGCCCGTCTCCGCCCTTGCCTCAGCTCATCCGCTGCTGAAACCCTCATCCACGCCTTTGTTACCTCTATTCTTGACTATTCCAATGCACTCCTGGCTGGCCACCCACGTTCTACCCTACGTAGGTCATCCAAAACTCGGCTGACCGTGTCCTAACTTGCACCAAGTCCCGTTCACCCATCACCCCTGTGCTTGCTGACCTACATTAGCTCCTGGTTAAGCAACATCTCGATTTCAAAATTCTCATTCTTGTTTTCAAATCCCTCCGTGGCCTTGCCCCTCCCTATCTCTGTAATCTCCTCCAGCACACCCCCCCCCCCCCCGAGATATCCGCGCTTCCTCTAATTCTGCCCTCTGAGCATTCTGATTATAATCGCTCAACCATTGGTGGCCATGCCTTCTGTTGCTTAGGCACTAAGCTCTGGAATTCCATCCCTAAACCTCTCTACCCCTCTTTCCTCCTTTTAAGACGCTCCTTAAAACCAAGCTTTTGGTCATCCGCCCTAATTTCTCCTTATGTGGCTCGGTGTCAAATTTTTTGTCTTATAATTCTCCTGTGAAACCTTGGGACGTTTTACTACGTTAAAGTCCCTATATAAATACAAGTTGTTGTTGTAGTATCTGTCTCTCCAGTATTCAAACACAAGTATGAGGTGAAATTCCACATTTCACCCTACGTAACCTCGGGCCCTCAGCTCTGGAATTCCCTCCCTAAATCTCTCCGCCTCGCTACCTCTCTTTCCTCCTTTAAGACGCTCCTTAAAACCTACCTCTTTGCCCAAGCTTTTGGTCACCTGCCCTAATTTATCCTTATGTGGCTCGGTGTCAAATTTTATGTCTTGCAGTACTCCTGTGCAGCGCCTTGGGACGTTTTACTACATTAAAGGCACTATATAAATACAAGTTGTTGTTGTTGAAATCACTGCTTTAACAAATTGACTCACCCAATCCTTGCTATAGAAATATCTTTATAATTTTATTGCAAAATTTTTTTGAATCACTAGGTAGAGCTGTAATTTTTCAGAGTCACTATTCAACAGTACAGTAATCCAGTTTATTTACCAATTTTTTTTGAATATTCTTTACAGCACTGCCTTTTTCTGGGATGAGCATGCTAGTAACGCAAGTCCTAATCTCTAGAGGTAACTTTTGAAGTAATTAACATAATTTTTTGATTAAAATTATTGTATTCATAATGAGTTGACGTAGTTTCTGTACTTCCTATTTAGGAATCCTTTCTACTTCAACTCGATTTGGATCCATACCTAAAGTCGCATGTAAGTGAAGTTAGTATTCATTTCTTAAGCAACAGAGAAATCAACTTGAAGTTAATGCACCTTGTTGAACTTCTAAGTTCACTGGTTGTAGAGGAATTTTCCTTACACTCTGGTGGAAGCAATGTTTCCCTGATGGACTTATATCCAGTGGTGTAAAATGTTTAAAATATTTTTTTTAATTTCTGCATGTGATGTGCATTTTCGCTATCAAAAGGAGGGATGTCTGGATAATTTTTGGATTTAAGTGTCTGGTTCAAGCACTCCCAAATTAGGTATGAACTTGATGCAAAGAAAAGCTCCCGCTCCTCCTCTTGGCTTAAACTCAGCCCAGTGAGGGTCAACAAACTCGCCTTGAGTAGGCTGTTGGAAGAATCCCTCCACCTTGTACTTTCTAAATAATAGAGCAGCAAAAGTAGTCCAGATACAATTTTTCTTCCTTCATAATTGGAGTAACAGTAAACCATGTTAGAGGAAGTGAATAAAAAGGGGTTCAATGTGTGGCCAATCAAAAAATATTAGAATAAATTGATACAGCACAAAAGAAGGCCATTCGGCCTATCATGCCTGTGCTGGCTCTTTGAAAAAGCTATACAATTAGTCCCACTCCCCTGCTCTTTCTCCATAGTCCTGCAAATTTCTTCCCTTCAAGTATTTATCCAATTCCCTTTTGAAAGTTATTAGTAAATCTGCTTCCAGCACTCATACAGAAGCTAAATACTGTGGATACTGGAAATCTGAAATAAAAACAGAAAATGCTGGAAATACTCAGCAGGTCAGGCAGCATCTGTGGAGAGAGAAACAGAGTTAATGTTTCAGGTCGATGACCTTTTGTCAGAACTGGGAAAAGTTAGAGATGTAACAGATTTTAAAGCAAGTGCAGGGGCAGGGAAAGGTGGGGAGGGAAGGTGGGGAGGAGAGGAAAGAACAAAAGGGAAGGTCTGTGATGGGGTGGAAGGCAGGAGTGATTAAATGACAAAAGGTATGATAGTACAATGCAAAAGGAGATGGTATTGGGACCAAGTAAAGAAACAAAAGATAAGTCTAGAAGAGGTGTAAATGGGAATGGCAGAATCAACAGCTGCTATGTGGAAAAAATAGGGGTAGAGGTTATGATCTGAAATTGTTAAACTCGATGTTGAGTCCAGAAGGCTGTAAAGTGCCTGATCGAAAGATGAGGTGCTGTTCCTCGAGCTTACGTTGAGCTTCGTTGGAACAGTGTAAGAGGCCGAGGTCAGAGTGCTTTTTTGCTTCCAGCACTCTTTCAGGCAGCACATTCCAGATCATTTTTTTTTTTGCTTCTGGTTCTTTTGCCAATTACCTTAAATCTGTGTCCCCTGCTTACCTACCCTTCTACCACTGGAAACAGTTTCTCTATCAAAACTTTTCATGATTTTTTAGCAACTCTATCAAATCTTCCTTAACCTTCTCTGCTCCAAGGAGAACAATTCCAGTTTCTCTCGTCTCTCCACATAACTGAAGTCTTTCATCCCTGGTGCCATTCCAGTAAATCTTGTCTGCACCCTCTCTCTAAGGCCTTAACATCCTTCATAAAGTGTGGTGCCCAGAATTAACCAGTGTACTCCAGCTGATGCCTAACCAGTGTTTTATAAAGGTTTAGCATAGCTTCCTTGCTCTTGTACTCTGCCTCTATTTATAAAGTCAAGGATCCCCTATGCCTTTTTAACAACTTTCTCAACTTGTCCTGCCTCCTTAAAAGGATTTGTGTACGTACACCCCCAAGTGTCTCTGTGCCTGCACCCCCTTTAAAATTGTAACATTTAGTTTATATTGCCTCTCCTTGTTCTTCCTATCAAAATGTATCACTTCACACTTGTGTGTTAAATTTAAGCTGCCATGTGTGCCCATTTCACCAGTCTGTCTATGTCCTCCTGAGAAATCTGTTACTATCCTCCACACTGTTTACTGCATTTCCAAGTTTTGTGTCATATGCAAACTTTAAAATTATGGCCAAGTCTAGGTCATTAATATATATCAAAAAGAGCAGTGGTCCCAAAACTGACCTCTGGGGTACACCACTGAACACTTCCCTCCAGTCTGAAAAACAACCATCCACCTCTACTCTCTGCTTTCTGTCCCTTAGCCAATTCTGTGTCCAAGCTGCCATTGTCCCTTTAATCCCATGGGATTTAATTTTGCTAACGAGTCTATTATGTGCTACTTTATCAAACACTTTTTGAAAGTCCATATACACAACATCAACCGCACTACCCTCATCAACCCTCTCCGTTACTTCATCAAAGAACTCAATCAACTTAGTCAAACATGATTTTCCTTTAACAAGTCCGGGCTGGCTTTCATTTATTAACTCATACTTTTCCAAGTGCCAATTAAGTTTGTCCTGGATTATTGTCTCTAAAAGTTTCCCCACCACCAACGTTGGGCTGGCTGGCCTGTAGTTGCTATGTTTATCCCTCTCCCCTTTTTTTTGAACAGGGGTGTAATATTTGCAATCCTCCAGTCGTCTGGCACCACTCCCATATTTAAGGAGGATTGGAAGATTATGGCCAGATCCTCCGCAATCTCCACCTTGCTTCCCTCAGCAACCTAGGATGCATCCCATCTGGACCGGGTGACTTTTCTACAGTGCTTCCAACTTTAAGTACCTCCGCTTTATCTATTTTTATCCTATCCAATTTCTCTACTACTTCCTCCTTTACTGTGACATTGGCAGCATCCTCTTCTTTAGTGAGGACAGATGCAAAGTACTCATTTAGTACCTCAGCATGCCCTCTGGCTCCACAAGAAGATCTCCTTTATGGTCCCTAATCGGCCCTACCCTTCCTTTAACTACCCTTTTACTAATATGTTTATAAAAGACTTCTGGGTTCCCTTTTATATTACCCACTAATCTATTCTCATACACTCTTTTCCCCTCTTATTTCCTTTTTCAATTCTCCTCTGTACTTCTTGTATTCAGGTTGGTTCTCTACTGAATTATGAACCTACATTTATCTTAAGCCTCCTTTTTCTGTTTCATTTTAATCTCTATATCCTTAGGCATTCAGGGAGCTCTACTTTTGGATGCCCTTCCTTTTCCCCCTTGTGGGAATATGTCGAGTCTGTACCCAAACTATGTCCTCTTTGAAGGCCTTCCATTGCTCATTTACTGCTTTACCTGACAATGTTTGATTCCAATCCACCTGGGCTAGATCCCTCTTCAACTCACTGAAATTAGTTCTCCTCCAGTTGAGTATTTTCACATTTGATTTTTTCCATGTCCTTTTCCATAACTACTCTAAATCTAATGATATTGTGATCACTTTCCCAAATGCTCCCCCACTGAAATATGCTCCACTTGCCTCACTTAATTCCCCAGAACTAGATTCAGCACTGCTTCCTTCCTCATTGGGCTAGAAGCATACAGATCAAGAAAGTTCTCTTATACACATTTCAGGAATTCGCCCCCCTTTTTTCCCTTTACACTGTTATTTCCTCAGTCTATATTAGGATAACTGAAGTCTCCCATTGTCACCACTCAAATTCTTGCATCTTTCTGCAATTTGCCTGCAAATTTGCCCCTCCATCTCCTTCGCACTATTTAGTGGCCTATAGTATGCACCCAGCAGCCAAATAGCTTCTCTAATGTTCCTTAATTCTAACCAAATAGATTCTGTCTTTCTTGTGCCGCAACAGTATCTTTGATCAATACTGCCACCCCCTCCTTTTTTCCTTCCCTACGTCTCCTGAATACCTTGTAGCCAGGAATATGAAGTGACCATTACTCTCCTTGTTTTAGCCAGGTCTCCATTATTGCCGCTATGTCATAATCCCAAGTAGCTAGTTGTGCCTGCAACTCGCCAACCTTATTTACGCACAGCCACTTGTAACCTTAGTCTGCCTCGTATTTCCCCCTGTCTGATTCCCTCCTATTTCTGAGCTACTCATTATTCTAATGCTCTTTGTCTGTCCCAGTCCTCTGTGCACCTTGTATCTTCCATCAAATCCTTCATCCTAGTTCCCCTCCCCCTGCCAAATTAGTTTAAATCCTCTCTTTCCCCCCCCCCCCCCCCCAAAGCACTAGTTAACATCCTTGCGAGGACATTGGTCCTAGCCCTGTTGAGGTGCAACTCATCCATCTTGTACAGGTCCCTCCTGCCCCAGAACTGGTCCCAATGCCCCTGGAATCTGAAGCACTCCTTCATGCACCATTTCTCCAGCCACGCATTAACCTGTCTTACTGCTCCTATGCTCAGTAGCACATGGCACTGGGAGTAATCCATACTACCTTTTGACATCCTGCTCTTTAACTTCCTCCTTAGCTCCTGAAACTCTGCCTGAAGGACTTTAACCCTTTTCCTACCTATGTCATTGGTTATAACATGGACTGGAACTTCTGGCTGTTCCCCTTCTCCCTACAAAATGTTCTGCACCCTGGCACCAGGGAGGCAACACACCATGCGAGACTCAATTTGGTGGTTACAGAAATGACTGTCTATCACCTGACTATCAAATCCCCTATGACACCTGCATTTGTACACTTCGTTGTGCCCAGCTGTGCAGTCATTTGCCCCATGTGCTGTGGATGTGTTCTAGACTGCACTACCCCGAGGTGTCATTGCCCTTACTGAAATTCAGTACTGAAAACAATTCCAGAGGATTCCTGCACTGCCTGCCACTTCCTACCCTGCCGGATGGCCACCCACTTACTATCTTTCTGACTCTGGCCGCGATTTCGCCGACCGAGTCAGGGCCGGGGTCGGTGTCGCGGTCCCAGCCTGCTGCCTACTGCAGCCCGCACTCTCCAAATGATTTTACGTTAATAGGGCTTGTTAAACCCGCCCTGCGAGGTTCCCGGCCAATTAAAAGGAAGCGTGTCTGATGATGTCACTTGATGCGTCATCGGCCGGTTTCCTTAAAGGGGCTATGTCCAAATTGATTTTGACAGTTCTGCTGTCAGCGTTCTACAGCATTGAGGTGCTGCCAACACTGACAAGTACTGCACAAAGGTGCACGGCTGCACCCAGGCTCGCCCATGACTCCCTCCATATGGAGTCACAGCACGCAGGGAGATTCTCTTCCCTTCCCAGGGGCGGAAGAGACCACCCCAGGAGATCAACGCAGCTTGGTTGCACATTGCACAGGAGGGCACAAGCAGGGATGTCGTCAGGAGGACCAGGCTGCAGTGGCGCAAGCCTTTCAATGATCTCAGTAGATCACGAAACGTTACTACAAAGCTATACTCAACCTCATCCTGCTGTGCCACTCACCACATCCACATCACTCTGCCTTCCCTACCCTACTCCTGCACATCCTTACTCAACAACTTAACTTGCACCTCCACCCATCCCTCTCTATCTATGTTATCACTTCCCCATTTCACTAGCCACCCCTCACACTCGCCCTCATCCAACTGCAAGCATACCAACTAACAACACACAAGGGTAGGCACTTGATGGTTTAGCCAATGTTCATGTGAAGTTTCTGGTAATGTGCTGTCAAACATTGAAACCTTTATTTTCAGCACTTTGCGTTCTTGGACAGATTTGTGTGCACCTTTGGAAGTGGCTTAGTGAGTTGTAGTGAATGGTGAGACATAAGGGTACCCCCACCACTGCAATGATAACGAGTGTGAAAGGAATGGTTTGGGCATTGTAGGGATGCTTTATGGTGTTGGTGTGGGGTGGTGCCGACCTGGCGCATCATGTGGCAGCCAGGGTGTACAGCATCAAGTGAAGTAAATCTGGCCATGGTGAGGCCATCCATGGCATCCCGGGCAGCAATGTGGTCGGGTGCTGATGCCCTGTGTCCTGTGCAGCATCAGTTGATTGCGGAGAAGGCTGGTGGTGGTGTTGTTGCTACTGGTGTGCCTGGTGATGCTGTTGTTGGGGCTGATCTTGGTGGGATTCTGAGGACCAAGGTGAGATATTTTCAAGGGCAACGATGCTGATGGAATAGATGGCAGGTGAGGTTGAGATGACAGAAGCGATCTGTCAGTGGTGAGCGAGGTTGTTCCAATGATGTGGCACTGGATACAGAGTTGGCTCCAAACACTTGCACGCTGCAGAAAGCTCAATATGTCTTCCAACTGCAGTAACCAACAGTTTCTGAGCTTTGAAAGTGAACAGCTGTAACATGGGATATTTTATACAACTTTGGCAGCTGTCAGGTCATGAGATAATTCAATGTTGAATCCACCCACAACATGCTGAGCTGACGTGTTCCCCGAGCAGCGGGTAACCCGTGGGGGAGCATGTAAAATTGAAATGTAGGCTTAAAATAGCAGTTAATTGGACGTTAACAACCCATTTAATTATGTGAATTGCCTCCCCCGCTGCTTGGTGTCGGGTCTGTTCAGAGCCGACACCTGGGAGACTCGCGTGGAGGCGGGTTGATAGCGGGTTCCCTACCCGCTGTCAATCTTTGCTATTTTGACAGCTAACCCGCCTCCGAACTCGCTCTCTGATCGCCGGCAGAATCCACCCTCAGTGTCTGTGGGGTGACCACTTCCTGGAACGTGCAATCGGGGCAACTCAACAGCTATATTGCACCATTCAAGGACCCTTACTTGTAGGTTGGCCAAGGAGGGATATTAAGATCACATGCAGAAATATCTGTGGTATCTTGCATTGCTAGCCGTAATGTGGATTAAATATTTGAAATACTAGCCGCCTTATGGGTGGGAAAGAAGCTGGGAATTGAGAAACTAAAGATTAGAAATCCTTGTAAGAATTTTTTACTGCATTTCCTTCTCAGTTGCTGCTGGTTGTGGTTACCTGGTAGGAAAGATTTCCTATATGAAGACATGCCAGGAGAAGTTCATGAGACTGGAGAATTCGCCACTTGGAGATGCTCTACGGCAAGGACGTAGAACATTCCCGCATCAGTCAGTTGCCATTATTTCATGTTTTTCAGTATTTTTCATTCAATCAATTATTTAGTCAAAAAACTTTTTGTATGTGTATTTTAGAAAAATAATAGCCAATGTCCCCCCTAAGGAATTTGACAACATACAGCTTGGAATGCAGAATGTTGCTGCATTGTGCATGCCTAGGTTAAGTGTAGAAATAATTTGATGTTTCTAGATCTAGTTAACTGTTACCACCTGCGACTAATGTACATGACATCAAATGTACTCTCTGATAAAATGGCTGATTTACAAGGAAGCAAATAGTACACTAAATTATCTAATTTATAAGCAGTGGTATAATTTTTTCCACTGCTATGGTCTTAAATGGCAGTAATGCCTAAATAGTTTCTACTGCTATGCCAATTACACTCGCATTTTTCATTCCTGAAAAGTGTTTTTGGTTTTGCAGCAATGCTAAATGTACAGTATAACTACAGCCAAACCAACACCCCGAGTTTGGGATTTGCTTCGGGTATTCGACAGCCTTGGGGAAGTAGTTTCACACAGCTTTAGCTTCACATAGACTGCAGTATATTTTTTTTAAATCCATATGTCATTAAAGAACTGATGGCACAGCCCACTCTTCACTAACAGTTAAAGTTCCACTGGTTAGCAAATCTATTTAAGTATGCATGTTCAGAGATCTGCTATCCCCTGCCTAGCAAGCTGTGGAAGTAGGCAGTATAACTTTGTACTGTTATCTCCCACTGCTCTTGAAACAGGCGCCACTGCAGCATAAAACTCAGCTTTTCTAACCACTACCTTGATAGTTTTCTGATGGATATGAATATTGTTTCATGATGAATATGAGCATAGTAAGTGTTTTTGGCACAAACATTTGGAGTACATTTCCTTCCACTTGCTAATTTTAGCCAAAAATGTAGATATGAGTTTAAAGTAAAGCCTGCTAAAGCACAACTTGCCCATGGAGATCCAAGTGTAAAAATAGAAATGAGATGAAATGGTTACAAAAATTATTTTGTAAGATGGTGAGTTAAACTGAGTTTTTGCCACTGTAATCAAGAAAGAATTAGTGGAGAATTCAAGCATTATCTTGGAATTAAATGTCTGTGTGCTGAACTGATTTGGATTTGTGAATATTAAGATGTATTTTTAATTCTGGTGAATTTAGGGCTAGCTGAGGAATTTTTCCCTTGGTTACAAAATGACATAAAATCATGCAAATGAATGAGAAATACTTAACATTTTAAATCAGATTATGCTGTTCAATGATTCAGTGAGTGTTTAAGGGAGCATCATTAACCTTATGATGAGAAATAAATATCCAGTGTGGTAACGTAAATTATGCAGTGAGGACATCATATGTGTGGCGTCATAATTACATCCCTCTTGTAGCCTTTGTTGTTTCTCTTTTCCCCACCTCCACAAACCTAACCATCTACAGGTAATAAATGTTCATTTTGTGTTGCAGCCATTCATATCAGAAGTCCGAGTTTGCTGACAGCACTGTAGAACATCAAGCATTATCTCCCTCTTCAACTTTCCAACCTGAAGTAAATAGCCCTTCCTCCTACTCTGATGATTACAGCTACAGTGACCGCTCTGAGTCCAACTATGAGTCCGTTCCATTCAGTTCTACGCTCAGTGAGTCGGCTCCTACAGGGATTGTTGACACTCCAGGAGGTATTTTGTATGCTTTTGCCCTTTGCAATAATACATTCTTTTGCAGAAGGATGCAGCGGATTTTAAAAAACAGATCTATTTAATGATCAGGTCACTAATTTAAGTGAGTTGGATTCACTTCAACCTTTAAGATTGTTCTGTTCTTAGCAAAGTACTTAGAACATAACATAAGAAATAGGAGCAGGAGTAGGCCATTTGGCCCTTCGAGCCTGCTCCGCCATTCAATAAGATCTTGGCTAATTTTCTACCTCATCTCCACTTTCCTGAACTATCCTCATATCCCTCGATTACCTTAATGTTCAAAAATCTATCGATCTCTGTCTTGAATATACTCATGATGTGGAGATGCCGGTGTTGGACTAGGGTGGACAAATGTGAGAAGTCGCACAACACCAGGTTATAGTCCAACAGCTTTATTTGAGATCTCAAGCTTTTGGAGCGCTGCTCTTTCGTCAGGTGAAGTGAAGAGATGCCTCACAACTTACATTCCCACCCAGCTTTGTATCATCAGCAAACTTGGACATTTGGTCCCCTCATCCAAATCATTGATGTAGATTGTGAATAGCTGAGGCCTAAGCACTGATCCTTGGGGTACCCCACTATTTACAGCCTTCTCTTGGGTAACTGGCTACTTTTTGTTAATTTTGTCAATTATTTAAATTCTTTGTGTAGCAATAATGAGCTTGATTTTGATAGTGGGGTCGGGTTGGTGTCGTGAATTCCACATTTTGGGTTGTAGACCCGCCTCCATCGAGATGTGGCCAACCCACTGTATTTTCCCTTGATTGACCTTGTTGAGCCCGCCCAGTGGGCTCAGCAGGCCAATTAAGGGCCACCCGGCAACAGGTGACGTCACAGATTGACATTTCATCTGTCAAGAGCTTTTGACAGATGAAATATCAGCGTTTGACAGCTCTGTGAAGCTGTCAAACACTGACAATATGATTTCTAACTTGAGTCCTTCCTCTCAGGCTGAGTTAGAAATCATTCCACCACAGAAAACAGAAGGCTGCAGTTTTTGACAGCACCACGGCTTTTCTGCTTTCTGTGCCGGTGAGATTTCTGACTCCCGAGAACTGAAAGGCTGACACCTGCAGGAGGAAGTTACGGAAAGTAAAACTTTTCCCACACTTAGCACTTACCTTACGCACTTACCTTACACACTTACCTCTGCACACATGCACCCATCACTCACCTGCCCACCGGACATATCGACCCCTCCAGCCCCTGCAGACCCACGGTCCGCCCCGATAACTTGGCGTGGTTGCCACCTGTCGGGAAGCCCACATTTCAGCCGTCAAAATAGGGATTAGGCAAAAAACTGCCTGTTAACGGGCAGTTAATTGTCACTAATCCCTTCCCGCCTCGGGGAGTCGGGTCTCCGAACAGGTCGGGTACCCGCCGCCAGCGAAACTGGCATGGAGGCGGGATGGGGTCGGGACCCCCGAATCTGCAACTTTAACCCCCCACACGCCTCCAAACCCGACTCCACGGGTCATTGAAAATCCAGCCCAATGTGTGAGACATCGTTATCCACTTTATGGCAGTTTTGCAATGCAGCATACATGGCAATCTACAAACCGGTTCAAAAAAAATAGCTGATAGTCTCAAAACTAACCACTCCACAAAAAAAAACTGAAAAACTAGCATTAGTTAAAGGACTATTTCCACGGTGACTGAATAAATTAAATTTCTGTTAATACGTTGGATCTCAGGATTTTTATCAGAGCTTGTTTTTCTGTGAAAACTTAACCCAAAAACCTCAAATATGTAAGTAGTAGTTAATTTACCAGTTTGTATTAAATGCCTTTTTAGCACTAACTGCTTTTTTATTTTGTTATATATAAATAGAAAATGCTATGTAGTTACACAGGAAATCAAATATTTTCTTTTAACTCTAAACCATTATTCATCTCTTGATTCTCTAATTACCTCCTGTGAAGAATTTTTGCTCTAAGGAGGTAAAATGCTGAGATGCATGGCTTATTAGTTTAATCTATACCTGGAGCTTCCCTCAGTTCTAGCATTGTTGCACCCATATTGTTTTTGATGCATTTGGTCTGTTCTAATTCTATAATTCTAAATGGATAATCAATAATTGATGTGATTAAATTTGCTATGTGTCTACTTGCTAAATTATTTAAATATGATGACTAATAAATTTCATATTTGTTATTTTGGTGAAGCCTTGAACAACTGAGGACAAAGAGCTTGAATTCACAAACTTTGGCTGAGAAGTAGCAGTCTCACCAACAATAAGTTGTAGTCCTCCAGGGAAACTTTACTGACACAGGGAGTGGTTGAAGTGAATAGTATAGATGCATTTAAGGGGAGGCTAGACAAGCATATGAGGGAAATGTGAATAGAGGGTTATGCTGATAGATTTAGATGAGGAAAGACTGGAGGAAGCTTGTGTGGAACATAAACTCCGGCATGGACTGGTTGGGCCGAATGGCCTGTTTCTGTGCCGTATAACCTATGTAATCCTATATAATTTTGATATAGCACTGCATGTCCTGCCAAGGCATGGTATTGCAGCCAGAGTAAAAAAAACATCATCTCTGATAAACAGGATTATCGCCCTTCAGTATGTTACTCACTTTGCTTGCAACACTGGCCCCAAGTTTGTAAATTCACCCCACAATACCTTGCATGGACAGAAGAGATAAGTCATGAGGTATTATGAGGAGAACTTGCAGGCACCTGAAATGAGCAAGCATCATGTGAGTGGCTCCAATGGCCATCTAAAACATTTAACTGCTCACACAAAACATGAGCGCTTGACAACTATGTATCAGAAATTGGTGGTTCTGGTGATTCAGGGTCCTGCTACTGTGGATCCAGCCACATTTATTTTGTAAAACATATTCCAGAGCAGCTAGAATCTGGCCACATTACCTTCTCAGTCACTGGGAAGCTTGATATGAACCAGCAAAACCACTTTTCTGTCCTGTGCGGCTGTACTTCAGTCCTTTGTTTAGATTGCCATTGGGATGTTGGTGCTTCAGGAAGTGCCCTACAACTCTCCTTCTGGTTGGTCTTTGGATCTTCCAGAGGTAACAGAAATGGCTTCATCTTCCAGAGGTAACAGTACTCCTTGGTTTATCATCTGCTAACTACTTTGGAGCTAGGTTTGGCAGATGCACAGTAACATCATTGTGCAATCATTATATTCTGTAGCCACCCAAGGTCTTGCATTCTAATTTGATTTTAAAACCTTGGGTTCCTGTGACTTTTATCAAGTGTTTTTAAAAAAAAATAATTAGCAATGCAGTAGCACTTTATTTCAGTTCTGGTATCACAACTGCCTTCTCACTCAGCAGCAGTTTGTGTAAATTGACCTTGTCCCAATGATCCAAATACTGTACTTTTTTTACAATCTGCCCTTGGCAGATATGCATAACCAAAGATTAACAATTGCAGTCATCTGCATACTGGATTTAATGTTTTTTTGCACATTGCTAATAAAACTCCCTTTGAAATGATGGCTATTAGACACTAAAGTAACAAATATATTTGCAAAGCAAAATACTGCGGATGCTGGAAATCTGAATAAAAACAGAAAATGCTCAGCAGATCAGGCAGCAACTGTGGAGAGAGAGGGAAACAGAGTTAACGTTTCAGGTCAATGACCTTTCATCAGAACTTCATCAGTTCTGACAAAAGGTCATCGACCTGAAACGTTAACTCTGTTTCTCTCTCTCTCCACAGATGCTGCCTGACCTGCTGAGTATTTCCAGCATTTTCTGTTTTTATAACTACTGTAATATCTATTTATGATTGATTAGTGATATAAAGTACATGTTAAAAGTGCAATATGTGTACACTTATGAGAAACCCTGTAGGGGGTTGATTACCCTTCATGAAAACATTTTTTATTATCATATAAAAGTCCTAGGTAAATAATTGAACAATATTCTGTTCCCAAATGACATTTAGCCTCTCTTCCTTCCCTGTTGCTCAAGTCTTCATTTACCCACAAACAGTGCCTATACAATTCAAATAACTGCTTTTCAAAACATTTCCAATACTGTTTAAATCCACTTTTAACATTATTTGGGATCATACTGCACAGCGCTTCATTTTCTTGGTGTAGTTTTTCAAACATGTTTCACATATTTCATATATACTCACAAAGGTCAGTGATGTCCCCACATACAGTTTCATATATTCTAACAGAATCGGTTTGCGTGATCACATCAAATACACTCTAAATAAACTTTCCTTCAGATCAAATGTAACCTGCTCTTAAATTACTTCAAGGAAACAAATCCATTTTATCTTTTGAAATGCTAACACTGTTGTCTTTAAATGACTTGTAATATCACCTTTATGGTAATGCACTACAGAGTGTAAGATTAGGGCTTTTGCTTGCTATTTACTTATGCTTGCATATACTTAGTGCCCCTGAGTTCTGCAGCTCCTCGAGGCCAATTTCTGCTGCCACCCCAAACAAATTCTGCGGCAAGAAAATGTAGGTTCTACAGTAGGTCTGTCTAGCACATTACTAAATGTTCTAAACTTACATTTTCTTCAGTATAAAAATAACTGCAATTTTATTGTAAAACACACAATAAAATTAAACACACAATATAATTACAATCAAACATTAATTTATTATTGCAATCAAATATTATAGAATCATAGAATGATACAGCACAGAAGGCAGCCATTCAGCCCATCGTGCCTGTGCTAGAGCTATCCAATTAGTCCCACTCCCCTGCTCTTTCCCCATAGCCCTGTAAATTTCTTTCCTTCACGTATTTATCCAATTCTCTTTTTAAAGTTACTATTGAATCTGCTTCCATCACACTACAACTTGCGTAAAGAATTGTTTCTTCATGTTGCCATTGGTTCTTTTGCCAATCACCTTATATCTGTGTCATAAAAACAGAAAATGCTGGAAATACTCAGCAGGTCAGGCAGTATCTGTAATTGCCAGGTTTATCCCTTTTTTTTGAACAGGACTGTAACATTTGTAATCCTCCAGCCCTCTGGCACCATCCCCATATCTAAGTAGGATTGGATGGTTGTGGCCAGAGCCTCTGCAATTTCCACCCTTGCTTCCCTCAGTAACCTAGGATGCATCCCATCTGGACCAGGTGACTTTTCTACTTTGAGTACTGCCAATCTTTTAAGTACCTCCTCTTTATCTATTTTTATCCTATCCAATATCGCTACTATCTCATCCTTGACTGCTACATCCTCTTCTGTAGTGAAGATAGATGCAAAGTACTCATTTAGTACCTCAGCCATGCGCTGAGCTTAAGTTTTTAAAAAGTGGAAGTAACAGCAATTTGAATTTTAAAACAAACTTCTGGATATAAATTTTTTTATACACGGAAACAAAATAAATTCAATACAAGGTCCCATTAAACATAACATTAAATTATTTACCAAATTAAGTCACTAAACTACCAAAAAAAATTACCTTGCAAGAGAAAAAAAATCTTTTAACAGGGCAAAGAAACAGCAGCAAAGTGCTCTTCCAGGTTATCCACAGCTTGCGCTGAAGTTCACCAAAGCAGTGGAACTATTTGGAACAGCAGTGCACTTTTATATCCAGGAAGGAGGCCTCCTTGTCCTTTTTCAATCCATCTGTTAAAATTCATGCCAAGCCTCCTGATTGACTAACAAGAGGAGGAACACGTCTGTGCTGTACAGCCACCATTTTCAGCCAATTTTTGTTGCCCACAATTTTCTCTTAAAAAATTTTTTTTGACTAATCTGAGAGCAGCATGAAGGGCCAATTCTGTGGTCAGGAAAGGGGCTGCAGAATTGTGGAAAATTCAGAGCCTTGCCTATTTACTCTGATTTTGTCTTGTACTTCTGTGGCAGTGAGGCCTGAGGACAGGTGGAGAAAGACAGCAAGCAGCCATTGTCCAGGTTTTTAGTAGTAGCAGACACTATGGCTGGAATTTTCCGGGGGGTTAGCGGGTGGGACCGGTGGCGGATTGGGTGGTAATGTGTTTTTTTTCCACAGCGGGTCAGGACCCCGCCGCCACGCGCCTTTCCCAATGTTGGGTCTGTCGACGCTGAGCAGACCCGATCGGCAGCGGTGGCGGACCTAATTAAAATGATTAGCATCTGGTTGCCAGATGCTTAACAGCTTTTTAATCACTTACCTTTTGTCTTTAACTTCATAACCACGGGATCCCCGCTGTGCGCAGACCACGGCTGTCAAGCTGAGGCATGAGTTCAGTGGCCATTGCTCCAGCTGAATACTTGACAGCTTCAAATGTACAGTAAAAGCTCCCACCTGACTGATATTCACTTTCCTCAGGCAGAAGCTTTTTCTCACTCCATTTCCAGCATACATTCTGCAGGCTTTCCACTCTCCAACCACTCTCACCTCACTGGAAGAACTTTCTCACCATTGACAGAATGCTTCTGTCATCTCTACTTCACCTGCCATCTATTCCATCAACATAGGTGCCCTTTATGCTCTCTCACCTTGGTCCTCAGAATCCCACCATGATCAGTTCCAACACCAGCAGCATCAGGCACACCAGCAGCACCAACAACACCAACCTTCTCCACAATCAACTGGGATGGCCACACTATGGCCAGATTTACTTCACTTGACACTGTACACCCTTGGCTGCCACATGATGTGCCCCGTTGACACCACCCCACACCAACACCATAAAGCATCCCTACAATGCCCAAACCATTCCTTTTACACTCGCCACCATTGTGGGGGGTACCGTTGTGTTTCACCATTCACTGCAACTCACTAAGCCACTTCCAAAGGTGCACACAAATCTGTCCAAGAATGCAAAGTGTTGAAAATAAATGTTTCAATGTTTGACAGCACATTAACAGAAACTTTACATAAACATTGGATAAAACACCCAAGTGGCTACCCTTGTGTGTTGTTAGTTGGTATGATTGCACTTGGATGAGTGTGAGGGGTGGCTAGTGAGATGGGGATGTGATAATATAGAGAGAGGGATGGGTGGACATGCAAGGTAAGTTGGTGTAAGTAAGGATGTGCAGAGGTAGGGTAGGGAAGGCAGAGTGATGGGGATGTGATGAGAGGCACAGCAGGATGAAGGGGAGTGTGGTTTTGTACTAATATTTCGTGATCTGATGAGATAATTGAAACGTTTGCGCCACTGCACCCAGGTCCTCCTGATGACATCCCTGCTTGTGACCTCCTGTGCAATGTGCAACCAGGCTGTGTTGGTATCCTGGGGAGGTCTCTTCTGCCCATGGGAAGGGAAGAACTCCTCCCTGCATGCTGTGACTCCCTCCATAAGCATATGGAGGGAGTCATGGGAGAACCTGGGTGCAGCCCTGCACCTCTGTGCAGTCATTGTCAGTGTTTGCAGCAACTCTATGCTGTAGAACACTGACAGCACAAATGTCAAGATAAATTTGGACATGGTCCATTTAAGGAAACTGGCTGATGACGTGTCATGAAATGACGTCACCAGACCTGCTTCCTCTAATTGGCCTGGGAAACACGCTGGGCGGGCTTAACAAGCCCTATCAAGGGAAATTCATTCACCGGGCGGGATGGAGCCAGCAGCGTGGTCGGGACCCGCCACAGGCCCGCCGAGGTAAATAAAATCACGGCCTATGGGTGGGCAGGACAGTACAGCAAAAGGCCTATGGCCAGTGTTCATTGGGCAGTGGAGAACCAGTCAATAAATCAGAGAAGGTGAAGATCCAGATCATTCAAAACATTCAATGCTTTATATCTGCAATTTATTTTTTCCAGTAACTGAAATTTCTAATCTCCTAATTAAGTTCTGTGACTAATATAAAAATTATATATTCTACAATAACATGATTAAACTTAATTATAAAGCGGTCTTTTGTGTCTTTGACTACCTTAATTAATGTTTTACTTGAAGGCTTCAGCTTCTCTCAAAAGCCTGAGTTTGGACTTGATATTTCCGCCAAGAGCTGGGACTCTCAGTTGAAGGGAGATCCTGCAGCCTGAGCATGCACAGTTTCCCAGGATGCATCAATAGCATTTTGCTAGAATGCTGCATGACCTCTATGTACTTCATTGGCTGTGAAGCGCTTTAGGACGTCCTGAGTTTGTGAAAGGCACTTTATAAATTCAAGTCTTTTTTTCTCCTCCCCTCCAACCATATCTATTGTTTTTCAAAATTATTTGAAGAAAGGTCGAGGACAGATTTCGAAATCTTCTTTAGATAATGTTGTCTTTTTTAAATAAATAGATTGTGTGAGAGAGACAAATCCACTTCAAACATGCCAGAGTACTGATTACACACCTGTTGTAGCTTTGTTTATTTTTGAATTATAAACTTTTTATCCATGCAAATGTCATTTTGTCTTTGTTTAGGAGAGAATTTAGGTTTCTACCTTTTTTGAAAATGATTTGAATACAAACAGCACTATGAATTTGAGTAGATTTTCAGAAACTATCTGCGGTTTATTTTAAAAAGTATGTCCAGTAGACAGAGCGAGAAGGGCAGAACAGCTATGGTCGCCATTGGAGAACCAAAGCACCGATTCAACCATGTAATTTTATTTTCTGTTCATTATCTCAGAAACCTTTTTTGGGGGGATTTTTTTCTTAATAGTTTAATTTTGAAAACCTTTCAGTTAAGCAGAGCAGGCTAATTGTATAATCAATATATGTAACCTTTGTTTTTCAGAAGCTAATTACATCATGTGTGTTATCTGATTGTAAACACTAATTGCAATTGTGTTTTAGAATGTACAAATTGCAACTAGAGTACTAAAGCTTTTTGCACTTAAAACCAGCATCATTCCAGGAAATGGATTGCCAACCTGGGAACACAGTGCAGAGATGGCCAGAAACAGTGTGGAGCAAGTCAGCTCTGATTCACCTGGGCCTTCTACTCCTTAATGCTGCTGGACCCTGGCTTCTCTAAAAATGGTGTCACATCCTGTAAAACTAATCCCTTCCCCACCCCCACCCCAGGTGCTCCTGGATACTTCTCCCAGATCTGCTTGATGTCCATATCCAATTTTCCCATGTTATCAGACCTCAATATCCAACTCCACAATGCTCTAGCACCCCCATCCCCATGTTCCCTGAATGCTGCTACCCAACACTGCTCCCACGCCATTCCACACCCACTCCAGTACAGTAGTTCCCGCCCCAAACTATTCTTCCCAGATGCAAACCTTTTCCTAGACTCCCTCACCAGTGCTACCAAACTACATGACTCTCCACCCAAGGTATTGACACATGCTAGTACCTCCCTTCATGACCCTACGATTCACTCTCTCTTCTCCCGCCGCCCCCCCAATATAGTGCTGCCACATTTCATGACAACCCCTGTTATCTGATGTTTGCTGTCGGTGCTGCCAGCCATACTGCCACATTACACCCGCCCCCCCCTCCCTGACTTCGTACAGATCCTAGAACCTCCCTCAGTGCTGCCACCTTCTGTGCAACTCGCATCCCCGTGATCACAGACCCTGATGCATCTCGCTTCCCCACTCCCCCCACAGTGATGTCAAACCATAGATTAATTCTCCACCATACTACCCCTTCTGAGGTCCCCACCATCACAGAAGCCAGTCTTCAGCCAATCCGATTCACTCCACGTGATATCAAGAAACGGCTGAGCACACTGAATACAGCAAAGGCTATGGGCCCTGACAACATCCCAGCTATCGTGCTGAAGACTTGTGCTCCAGCACTAGCCGCACCTCTAGCCAAGTTGTTCCAGTACAGCTACAACACTGGCATCTATCCGACAATGTGGAAAACTGCCCAGGTATGTCCTGTCCACAAAGCAGGACAAATCCAATCCAGCCAATTACCACCCCATCAGTCTACTCTCAATCATCAGCAAAGTGATGGAAGGTGTCATCGACAGTACTATCAAGCGGCACTTACTCACCAATAACCTGCTCGCTGAGGCCCAGTTTGGGTTCCGCCAAGACCACTCGGCTCCCGACCTCATTACAGCTTTGGTCCAAACATGGACAAAGGAGCTGAATTCCAGAGGTGAGGTGAGAGTGACTGCCCTTGACATCAAGGCAGGATTTGACCAAGTGTGGCATCAAGGAGTCCTAGTAAAACTGAAGTCAATGGGAATCTGGGGGGGAAAACGCTCCACTGGCTGGAGTCATACCTAGCACAAAAGAAGATGGTTGTGGTGGTTGAAGGTCAATCATCACAGCTCCAGGACATCGCTGCAGGAGTTCCTCAGGGCAATGTCCTAGGCCCAACCATCTTCAGCTGCTTCATCAATGACCTTCCCTCCAACATAAGGTCAGAAATGGGGATGTTCGCTGATGACTGCACACTGTTCAGCGCCATTCACAACTCCTCAGATAATGAAGCAGTCCATGCCCGCATGCAACAAGACCTGGATGACGTTCAGGCTTGGGCTGATGCGTGGCAGGTAACATTCGCACCACACAAGTGCCAGACAATGACTGTCTCCAACAAGGGAGCGTCTAACCACCTCCCCTTCACATTCAACGGCATTACCATCGCCAAATCCCCCACCATCAACATCCTGGGGGGTCACCATTGACCAGAAACTTAACTGGACCAGCCACATAAATACTGTGGCAACAAGAGCAGGTCAGAGGCTGGGTATTCTGCGGCGAGTGTCTCACCTCCTGACTCCCTAAAGCCTTTCCACCATCTACAAGGCACAAGTAAGGAGTGAGATGGAATACTCTCCACTTGCCTGGATGAGTGCAGCTGCAACACCACTCAAGAAGCTCGACAGATCCAGGACAAAGCAGCCCGCTTGATTGGCACCCCATCCACCACCTTAAACATTCACTCCCTCCACCACCGGCGCACCGTGGCTGCAGTGTGTACCATCTACAAGATGCGCTGCAGCAACTCGCCAAGGCTTCTTCGGCAGCACCTCCCAAACCCGCGACCTCTTCCACCTAGAAGGACAAGGGCAGCAAGCACATGGGAACACCACATCCAAGTTCCCCTCCAAGTCACACACCATCCTGACATAGAAATATATCGCCAATCCTTCATCGTTGCTGGGTCAAAATCCTGGCACTCCCTACCTAACAGCACTGTGGGAGTACCTTCACCACACTGACTGCAGCGGTTCAAGAAGGCGGCTCACCACCACCTTCTCGAGAGCAATTAGGGATGGGCAATGAATGCTGGCGTTGCCAGCGACGCCCACATCCCATAAATGAATATTTAAAAAAAAAAAGTTTTTAATGTTACCAATGCCCAACATCCCCCATAACCCCTCCACAACCCCTGGCTTAGTATTGCTAGGTGTCACATACCAACATCCAATCTGATATATCTTGACTACCATCTTCCTGTGTATTTTGAACTTTAAAAAAAAGAATAATAGATAAAAATCAAATATAAAGGAACATATAATTCAAGACCACTCATTTATGGTTTTTGTGGGAAAATGGACAGTCAGAATTTGACCTCCGAAGGCTGGAACATTCCTGAAACACCATGTATTTAAAAACAAAATTTGTCTAATTCCGTTACTGTCAATCAGTGGACCTGATAATCCATTGTACTTTGTATGGTATAATGCCCCCATCTGATTTAAAATAGTGTATCCTCTGACACACTGAGCAATGCCACACAAGATCTTCTAGTACTGTATTCAAAATATTGATGTCAATGACTGAAGTTCCATAAAATACTATACCCTGGGCACTTTGTCAACTTACTTTTTAATATTGGAAGAGCACCGGTACAAGTCTACACCTTCTACTAACATTAAGAATTAGCCATCAGCAGAGTGGATCGATGTGCCTGTACCTGAGCATGCAGAGCTACTTTGTGGCTGACTTCATTATGATGCACAGCTGGCAGCATAACTACAGTTTACCAACTGTGCATTCAACTCCACAAATGTAGTTCCAAGACCACTAGCTGCATTATAAATGGGGCCTTCGTATTTATTATCTTGATATACAAGAGTAAAGTGCTTACTGTATGGTTGCAGCATTAAATCACCTTGCTTGTTTTGCATTGCAGTTGTGTTTGAAGGACACTGTACGGGTCTTTTCTTTTAAGCTCTTCTAAAATAAGTTTATTTGCTTCTGACCATAGAACTTGGTCCAGAGATAGAAGAATCAAAGCCTCAAAGGAAATCAATGACATACGACGAATTGAGAAACAAAAATAGGGAACTATACGAAGTGACAGTGACACAAAAAGCAGAGTCTCTTCACAGACCAACTCAACAAAGATTACCGAACAACAAAGGTCAATTATGGAAATATTTTTTAAATTTGTTCTTGGCATAGCAAGATCACATTTATTGCCTACCCCTGAGTTGCTTCTTGAACCATTGCAGTTCTTGTGATGGCGCTCCCACAATGGTGTTGGGTAGGGAATTACAGGATTCTGAGTGAGTGACATCTGCCAGGAATGGTGATGTATGTCCAAGTCAGGATGGTATGTGGCTTGGTTAAGTTTTCTTAATTAAAACAAATCTGGTTGGTTATGGTGCAAATGATTGGCAACATATCCAGTTCCAACTGCTGTGTGCAACTACAGCCCTATTATATCTATGTGCCAGGAAGATAAGCTTGCCACAAGCAATGTTTTAGAGAGATTTATTGTAAAGGAGCAAAGAGGTAATTATACAGCTGTACAAGGCGATAGGCTACAGTTAGAGTACTGTTTGCTGTCTGGCGTTGCTCATTATTGAAGCCATAGAGAGCATACAGACAGGGGACAACAAACTATAGTTATAAGGAGAGAGGAGATACAAGGACTATTTCCACTGGATCTAAGAGGAGATTGAATATAGGTTTTTAAAATAATGAAAGGCCCATCTCCATCCTTGCTTCAGCCCACCTGCTGCCAACACCCTCATCCATGACTTTATCATGTCAAGACTCAACTATTCCAATGCTCTACCAGCCGGCCTTCCCATCCTCCACTCTCCATAAACTTCAGCTCATTGAAAACTCTGCTGCCCATATCCTATCCCACACCGTTCCACTCACTTATCACCTCTGTGCTCGCTGACCTTCGTTGGCTCTCGGTCCATCAGCACTTCAAATGTAAAATTTGCATCCTTGTGTTCAAATCACCACAAGGCCTCACTCCCCCCCTATCTCTAACCTTATCCAGCCCTACAAACCTCCAAGAACTCTGCGTTCCTCAAACTCTGGCTTCTTGTGCATTCCGAAAACCATTCATCCCACTTTTAGCAGCCATGCCTTCAGCTGTCTAGATGCTGAGCTCTGGAAATCCCTCCATAAACCCCTCTGCCACCTACCTCTCGTCTTTTAAGACCCCCCCCCCTTAAAACACACCTCTTTGATCAAGCTTTTAGTTACCACTCCCAATAATCGCCTTTGTCAGCTCAGTGTTGATTTTTGTCTGATTATGCCTCTGAAGTGCCTTGGGACATTTTTCTACATTAAAGGTGCTATATAAATGCAAGTCATTTTAATCATCATCTTAGGCAGTCCCTCGGAACCGAGGATGACTTGCTTCCACATTAAAAATGAGCTCGCAGGTGACTGATGAGTCCAATGTGGGACCTACAGTCTCTGTCACAGGTGGGGCAGACGGTGGTTGAAGGGGTGGGGTGCTTGGATTGACGTGCGCTGCCTGTGCTTGGCTTCCGCTTGCTCCCAGCGAAGAGACTCGAGGTGTTCGGCGCCTTCCCGGATGCTTCTCCTCCACTTTGTGCGGTCTTGGGCCAGGGATTCCCATGTGATGGGGTGAAGAGGGGAAAACGCTTTCCTCTGATTGGGTAGTCAGTGATGAGGTCATCGATTTGAAATTGTCACTGAGAGCAAGAGATTTAAGAGAAATTTCTTTACACAGTTAATACAGCATGGATTAGTTGAGGCAAAGACCATTGCATCTTTTAAGGGAACAGTAGATAAGCATTTGAAGCGGAGGAAAATACAGTGCTGTGGGAATAGTGGGGCAATCCAATTAGTTTTGGATTGCTCCAGAAAAGAGCTGGTGCATGATGTGCCAGATGGCCTCCTTCTGTGCTGTAAACTTCTATGGTTTTTATTTGGTGTAAAGTAACATTTAACTTTGTAGATTGATGGACATAACTTTATATACAATGGATCCCTGTGGCTCTGTTGAAAAATTGTATTTATATCCTGTTTCTGTGAATCAAAGCAGTATAAGAATTTCAGGAATAGGAGGTGGAGGTCATGCCTTATTTTCTCATAATGGGTTATTTCCGTGTAAACAAGCAAGTCAGTAATTATCAGAAATAACAACAGAAAATGCTGGAAATACTCAGCAGGCCAGGCAGCATCTGTGGAGAGAGAAACAGAGTTAACGTTTCAGGTCTGGGACCCTTCATCAGAACTTCATCAAGGGTCCCAGACCTGAAACGTTAACTCTGTTTCTCTCTCCACAGATGCTGCCTGGCCTGCTGAGTATTTCCAGCATTTTCTGTTGTTGTTTCAGATTTCCAGCATCCGCAGTATTTTTGCTATTGTATCAGTAATTATCAGCATTTCCCACTGTTAGAAGTGGTTATTTTTGCTAGTAAACTTTTGGGATGAATGGGAAATGTGCAGCTTTTTTTTTAACTTGGTAGAGTATATGTAAAGATCAATGTCTGTGAATAGAAACAACTAAATACATAGTATGCCATAATGTAAGTTGGTTTTATATTAAGTAACTGATCTGATGCTTCTCGTTAATTAGTACTGATGATCTGTCCTGGTCTAATTTTTTCCTGCAGCAAAAACAAACAAGTATGGAGACTCCTGGGATGAATAAGGAAAATACTATGGACAAGAAGCTCGTGAATAATCCCGGCTAGGTTGGAAATTCGTAATCCACGCACTCTACAGCAGTATTTAATCTGAAAGCCTGAAGTGTGTTTTTTAAAAAGTTTGATCCCAGACTGATTCGACCACAAAAATCTTATGATGATTAATAGAATCCATTTGGCCTGTTTACAGTATCGAAAGCAGTAAATCTAAGCTGGTGATGCCACTGGTCCGTCAAAGACTTGTCTATTCCATTTCTTATTGTAAGAATTTTTTTTTTTAAAGCACTACACAAGTGTTCTTGTTGATACTTGTGTTCATTTCTAAATGCAACAATTTTCAACCGGGAAGTTACTCAATAAAATACTGCTTTAGCTCAAAGGTGGAATGGACAGCCTCCACATGAAAATTAGTTTATTCTTCATTCTGAGCCCTGTTGTTGCTGTTAATCAAATTGAACCAAAGTGATGGACCGTATCTCAGTTATAATATCTATGTATGTTCCATTCGTAACCATAAAGCTACTGATCCAAGTATAAATATGAAAATTATGAACTTAATTAAATATGCAGTGCTTTGTTTCCAGTGCATTTTTATTCAAAGCTATCCTATAGTTTCCTTGCTCAATAATCTATGCAAATCTTTTCCACTTTAATTCACCAAAATTAGCTGGAAGAATTGAGGGCTGTAGGGGAAAAATCAGGGGAAAAGTAGCAAGTATATAGCCTGAAATAAGATATTTCAATTTGTTATAGCATAGACTGAAAATAATTTTGAGTGGCTAAAGGTAAACCATCATCAGTAATTTAAAGAAATAGCTTATCATCACTAAACTGGAGATTCTTCCTACTAGTGTTGCAAAGGCCTTGGTTGTTGCCTACCCAATATAGCACGAAGACTTGATCTACTTTTATGTAAATTCCTGGTAGTTTTCCACAGCTGAATTCCTCAAGTGTATAAACATATAAAGCTTAAAAAAGCAAAAAGAGGTTGTTGGGCTGGCATAAGTTAGAGATAGGGTGGGGTGAGGAAATGAAATGATTTGAACACGAGGATGAGAATTTGAAATTGAAAGTGTTGGGGAGATTGAGAGCCAATGTAGGTCAGCGAGCACGGGTGATTGGTGAGCGGAATTGGTTTGGATATGGGCAGCAGAGGTTTGGATGAGCTGGAGATTGTGGAGGATGGGAGGCTGCCTAGGAAAGCGTAGGAATAGTTGAGTCAGAAGGTAACAAAGGCATGAATGAGGGTTTCAGCAGCAGATGTCCTGAGGCAGGGGCGAGAAGAGCAATGTTATGGAGGTGGAATTAGGCAATTTTTACTTTGAAGAGGATCTGTGCTCGGAGAGAAGCATAGAAGATAGGAGCAGGAGTAGGCCATTCGGCCCCTTGAGCCTGCTCCGCCATTTAATGAGATCATGGCTGATCATCCAAGTTCAGTACCCTGTCCCTGCTTTCTCCCCATATCCTTTTAGCCTTAAGAAATATATCTATCTCCGTCTTGAATATATTTAATGAATTGGCCTCAACTGCCTTCTATGGTAGAAAATTCCACAGGTTCACCACTCTCTGGGTGAAGAAATTCCTCCTCATCTCAGTCCTAAATAGCTTACCCCTTATCCTGTGCGGTCCAGGCAGCAGAAGCATTGTTTAAGGACACCGATGGTCTGCTCTATCAGATTCCGTGTGGCAGCATAGCTTTCAATATATGCACACTGCCCACGTGTACGTGGGTTGCGCAGCAGAGTCATGAGACAGGTGGTCAGCGGATAGCCCTTGTCGCCCAGTAGCCACCTTCTGGTTTGTCGTGGTGGCTCAAATGCTGATGGTACAGTGGACTGCCACAGAATGAAGGCATCATGGCTGCTGCCAGGATACCGAGCATTGACTTGCATGTTGTGTATGGTCACACACCAGCTGGACATTGAGGGAGTGGAATCCCTTCCGGTTGTGGTACATCTCCGAATTGAGATGCGGCGTCTGCAAAGCGATGTGTGTGCAGTCAATGGCACCCTGCACCATGGGGGAAGCCTGCTATCCTGGTGAAGCTGTGTGCTCGCTCCGCCTGCTGCTCTCTGGCAAGAGAGAATGAAATGTATTCAGCTCTCCTTATGTACAGAGCCTCACTCACCTCCCTTATACAGGAGTGGACGGTGAACTGGGCGATGTTACAGACGTCGCCTGCTCCAGCCTGGAAGGAGCCCGATGTGAAGAGGTTCAAGGTCACGGTCACCTTTACATCCACTGGCAATGCCGTCCTCGCCCTGGACTGAGGCGGCAGGTCTGCCTGTAGCAGGTGGCAGATTTCAGTGAGCACCTCCTTAGTAAAATGGAGACGTCACTTGCACTGTTCGTCGCTGAGGTTGAGGTTAGAGAATTGCTCCCTGAAGACCCTGGGTGATATGGCCTCCTGCTGAGAGCCCTTCTCCCCCTCCTCCTCCTCCCTCTTCTAGCAGCTTGTCCTGCTCTGTGTCACCTCTGCTCTTTCTCCCTGTCATGCTGCGGGCCAAGGGGGATACAAACTATTGCACCCATGTCTGGGAGCAACTGGTCTGAGCAGACCCCTTGCAAGTCAGTACCAAGTCCTTGAGCACGTGCCACACCACTCCTTGTAGACTTTAGGAAACTTTAAAGAACTCTAGAAAGCACCAAACATTTCTGCAAACTCAGCAACAGCTAGTAGAAATCAATCAGCAACTAACCTGTAAGTAGGTGATGATCCCTTTAAATAGCGCTGGTCGGGGGTTCTTCCTGCTGCTGAACACATGTCCAGCTGTGCGAGGTTAAGAGAGGGTGTTAGCTCCAGCGTTGAGGTCGAAAATGGCAGCACTGGCGTCAAATCAGCCTTACACACTGATTGATGTCATGATCTGCTCACTCCGCATAATTACGGCGGATGCTCCCAGTGCTGACAGTAACGCCCTCACCAAAATGTCCGGCACAGCCTGCACTAGAAGTGTGCACCTGATGCTCAGACGCTATTTTCAAGCCAATTCAGCACCCATAGCACCCAAACAACGGGGCGCTATGCACCGAATTTTTTGCTCAGTGTTTGTTAAGTATTATAAATCAAACCTTGATATTATGACACTCACTGTTAACTGAACAGTTACTTAGAGTTACATTCAGTCCCATCAGTCCATGCCGGGGTTTATGCTCCACATGAGCCCCCTCCCACCCCTCTTGATCTACCTCGATCAGCAGAACCTTCGAATCCTTTCTCCCTAAAGTACTTATCTAGCTTACCCTTAAATGCATCTATGCTATTCACCTCCATCCTTGATTTTCAAGATGGCGGTATGGCTTTGCCAGGTTAAATCTAAATTCAATGTATTATTCTTGGTTTTCCATTGTTGATTCTGACCTTTAGGTGATGTGAGCATAAAATTATACAACTCTGTTCCTTGGCTAGCAGGCAGTTTGCACCATTTGACCATTCTACTGTCCTCTGGGCTAAGTCTGCGAAGAGTCACTGTCGTCTTTGGTTGTCTTCCTTCCTTCCAGCTTTAGGTAACCTTGCACATACTGCATTTGCTCTGACTGTTTACTGCACTTCCCCTGTGTTTAGAAACTTATAGACTATTGAATTAAAATTTTAGAACACACTTTGCAGTCCCCACTTCTATTCTCATCTAAAACATCCTGTCTGACTTCATGCTTTTAACCCATCTCTCAAGTTTCAAGGACCTTCTATCTCTCTTCAAAAAACTAGTTTAGGTGAACAAGGCAGGACATTAAAACCTTAACCTATTAATGAGAAAACCACTTCAGATGATCCGACAAATTCAGTTACATGGATCACGTTGAAGATATCATTGAACTAAACAGATCGGTCTTAGAAATCACAAATACCAGATGGAGAGAGGGCCACACAATACTTATGGTATCAGAGAGGTACTGAAAGCATTAGAGTGAAATCTGATAAAATAATCTGGATATTTTATTTATGTTTTATTTATATCTATATATTATAGAACAACAGTTCTTACAACTGAGTGTCAGAGTGGTTCAGTGTCAGCTGTAGTTCAGTGGGTGGCACCCTCGCCTCTGAGTCAGAAGGTTGTGGGTTCAAATCCCACTCCAGGGACTTGAGCACATAAAGCTAGGCTGACACTCCAGTGCAGTACTGAGAGAGTGCTGCACTGTCGGAGGTGCCGTCTTTTGGATGAGATGTTAAACCGAGGTCCTGTCTGTTCTCTCAGGTGGACGTAAAAGGTCCCATGACACTATTTCGAAGAAGAGCAGGGGAGTTATCCCCGGTGTCCTGGCCAACATTTATCCCTCAACCAACATAACAAAAACAGATTATCTGGTCATTATCACATTGCTGTTTGTGGGACCTTGCTGTGCGCAAACTGGCTGCTGCGTTTCCCACATTACAACAGTGACTCCACTTCAAAAGTACTTAATTGGTCGTAAAGCGCTTTGAGATGCTATATAAATGCAAGTCTTTCTTTCTTTCAGATAGCATAATGCTTGCCAAGTACTAGAACCAAACTGTATGCTCACTGCCTGAGTTCAGTAACACAGTGGTCTCTCATAAGAGTCTGTCTCTCACTGAACCAGGAATTTGTCACACCACCAAGTCCATACTTATTCTCATTAAACAGTAACATATTATTTTGAACCTGTACTGTTCTGCATTCTGGTGGCAGGTAGGAAATACTTGTCTGGTATGAGCACAACTATTAATCCTAGAAACATGGTACCAACAGCAGTGACTCATTGTGGCTACGTTTAAGGAACAATCAGCCTGTTCAACATAAACTAGAGTCTGTGCATCATCCATAATGGCATGTCCTGTATTTTAAAAAATGTGCCTAATTACAAGAAATCTATTCAGGGAGAAGCCCTCCACCCAAAAAAATCCTTTCCACAATATTTTCCTTTGCTTGGATTTTTTCCTTTTATAGTCACAAAGTCATCGCTGCATTTTTTAAGAATACAGATTGCACATAAGTTATTCTACAATACCTGGATGAACATACAAGCCCCGAATTTGCAAAACTGTAAAATTTGAGGGTACATATGCCATGCCACAATGTGCAGGCCTTTTCAAGTTTTACATTATTAGGTCAATCCCCTCATTTTTACTAGACTTTTGTTTTAACCTATATTTGAAGGTATTATCTTGTGGATTCTTTGGAACTGGCAGCCTTTTCTTCATCCTGTAGATTCTTCCAAAGATCAAGTACAGACTGGCACTCTGGTCTCCCACACAGCACCACAATTTGCATCAGCCCAGCTACTAGCATCCTGGAGCAGGCAATTGGTGAGGTTGAGTAAGGAACATCAGATGAAGCATTATTCACAAGTGAGGAGAACAAGTGGAAGGGAGCAGGAGGGGAACAGAACAAATCAGAGCAAACTGCCAGCCCACATCATATCCCCATGGCATGGGTAAGGCTTTGATATCCTACTGGGCCTGACTTCAGACACAAGTTGATGCAAGAGCACAAAGCAATAGGTTCTACTTTGGTGTCTGCATGAGCAGCGTGCAGCAGTTGTCCGAGATTGTGCAGCAGTGTCACCAAGGGGAAGCGCGAGTGTAGGAAATAGATAAGGCCATTTTTTTGTAGGCACTGAAAAAAATTGTTGGATTTTCTTTTTCCCCTTGTTTGTTGCTTCAGTGGTGTTTTTGGCTGGGGGAAAGGTTATAAGTGTACGGAAGAGTGAACAATCTGCCAGGTGGCCATGAGGACAGGGAAGGTGTCTTCAGGGAAGCAGTCACTGTTTTGGAGAGGAGAATGCATAGAACACAATTATGCAACATGTAGCAGACGGTGACAATCTTGACCACTTTTGCAGGAATATGGAGCAGTGCCCCACCAGAGAAATCTAAACAGCTGAACTGTTGTTCTAGCATTCCAATCATGTGTTTCAATGTAACCTGAGTGGTGGCATAGGCTTTGTTACATGCTCTCTCTGCTGCTGTGTGGGAGCTCTAATTTGGTGTCCACTCTTCATAAACTTAAGCAAATCAAAAACTCTGCCACCCGTGTCCTGATTCACACCAAGTTCTGTTCACCCATCACCCCTGTACTAGCTGACCTACATTGGTTCCCGGTTAAGCAACACCTCAATTTTAAACTTCTCATCCTTGTTTTCAAATTCCCTCCATGGCCTCGCCCCTACTTGTCTCTGTAACCTCCTTCAGCCCTACAACCCTCCAAGATATCTGCACTCTTCCAATTCTGGCCTCTTGCACAATTATCAATTTTAATTGCTCCACCATTGTCGGCCATGCATTCAGCTGCTGAGGCCCTAAGCTCTGTAATTCCCTCCCTAAACCTCTTCACCTCTCGTTCCACCTTTAAGACGCTCCTTGAAACCTACCTCTTACACCAAGCTTTTGGTCATCTGCCCTCATATCTCAAGTGGCTCGGTGTCAAATTTTGTTTTATAACATTCCTGTGAAGTGTCTTGGGGCATTTTACTACATTAAAGGTGCTATATAAATGCAAGTTGTGTTGTTGTTGTTGTTATACCTTGGGAGTCATGAACATCGTGCTGTCCCTTCAAATAGTGTGGGGTGTGTGGACAACTGCAGTATGAAGGAATTATGGGTGCTCCCTGAATAGCGTGCACTGAAATATAGGATGAAATTGTTGTGGTCTGATACCAGCTGCACATTGAGGGAGTGAAAGATCTTTCTATTCATGTTGGTGTTTCAGTTGCGATGTGGAGCCCTGCTGGCCATCTATGATACCCTGAGCTCTTGTGAGAAAGTCTCGGGCCTGTCCTGCTGTTGTCTCCTTTCCAGTGGAAAAAGATTATGGGATTCTCATGGACAAACATGACATCTTGTTTGATGCACGTGTGAGCTGCAGACTGGCTGATGTGGCAGATGTCACCTGCAGTCACATGAAGAGATCCATTTTCCATTTTCACAGCAACAAGTAGAGCAGTGCCAATCAAGGTGATCTGTAAGTCAGAATACAGCTGATGGCAAAATTCTGTCACACCATCTGCAGTACACGGAGGTGCCAACAACAGGTCTTATCTGATATGTCAAGGTGAGTGGCACGGTCTTTAGATTGGGGTCTGGAGTAGTGGTGGCTTCACACCTACAGATGTTGCCCCATCATAAAATGATCCTCCTCATTGAGATGCATTAGAAGAGGGGTTGACAGTGCTAGTCCCATTCTCCCACTTTCCCAGGTGCCACTTCCATACCAGCACTTTAAAGAAAGGTGCAGCACAAACCAAATTCAGACAGTGCAAAAAGCCAGCAATGTAGAGTCCAAAAAATTATGCAAAACATTCAATGAAACCCTTAGGAAATTTTTGCTACCAAAAAACCTTTGCAAGCATATTAAATAAGCCATAAAAGTGCGCCAGCCCAGAAATTGCGGTCTTTTGGGAATTGGAAATCTGGCGTAGTAGAGAAGCAGGAATTTGAAGTGGAATCCATTGCCACGCCTTTCTAGCAGCTCTGACGAATTCCAACCAGATAGAAGGGGCGCGGCTTCCACCTGTCCCCATTCCATCAGCTATCACATTTGGGAGGGTAGGGCTGGCAGGATCCTGTGCGCCCCAAGAAATCCCGAAACTTATGCCTCCAGTATGTCCTGTGGTAAGTAGGCATGCACATAGTAAGTGTACAAGGCCAATATTGGGGCTCACAATGCCATATTCAAATGGCAAGAGATCGATTACGATTTGGGTATAAGGTTCATCAGTGAGGGAGCAGCAGGGAAGCTAATTTGAGGATTTAAAATTTTCAGCCGAACTGGCCTGTGCTCCACCAACTGAGCAGCAAGGTAAGGCTCCACAATTTGATTCACTCTGTGGAACAGGCGCCCTACTAGCGCCATTATTAAGGGGTGTAAATATACATTATATGTGGTTGGCAATTTAGACATAGTTCTATCCACAATAGCTATTTGATATTTCCATTCACCTTTAACTTCATTGACCCATTTTCGAACATAAACAAGTAGACTTCTTCCTGCAACCTGTCCTAATCAATACATGTCAACAACTTTGCCCCCTTCAAAGGCATATACTGTGGCAGTAAACCCTATTCTATGATGGCAAATGATCATTGCAGCAGTTTTTGTTTAAACTGTAAGGCGAATTAGAATTATAAATGAGTCTGATATTCAAACTGTACCAATATTGTTTTAACTTTGTGTCTATAGTGTTGTACAGGAGGTTCATTGATTGTTTCCTCTGATCCGGAAATATTTGTATGTTGATAGCTGCGTGCTGTGTATTGAAATGGCTGATGAATACAAACCACATTTTCTGAAGTTCTGCAGTCTTTTTTAGTTTATTAGTAGCTGAGATTAACAAATTCCACACATACCGCTAATTCAATACAATCAGAATATCTATAATTACTGCTATTATAACACCATCCATTTCTATCATTATTTAGAACATTGATAAACATTTCAAATATTAAGAGTTATATGGTTCAAAATGTAGTACATTGACACTGCAGAATTTCTCCACCAAGTTGCAGACACAATGAAGTGATTATTCTTCAGGCATCCTTTGAACTGTGAAAAAGAAAACTATTATTTGGTATCATTCAATAGTCAAATATTTAAGGATTCTCCTGCCTAGAGCACCCACACAGTGTGATGCACACCATATCCACATAAAGCTTAATCCATAAAAAGCCACAATGGAGATGAAAGGTGGTATCTCTCCTCTTTAAATGTATGACCCATAGTAACTGAATTAGTGCAAATTAGACAGAAGTAGCCAGTGATCGACCAGTGCATTGTTATCTTCAACATTGAGAAAACCAAGTCAATAACTCATTCACAAAAAAATTACATATTGTTGCAAGTTCACCTCTACTCCATTAAGGTAGCAAGCCTCGACTCAGTTCTTTGGCTTAGTAATCACAGCTAAATTACACTAGGGCAAACAAGTGGTGAAGGGAAAGCTAAAAGAACAGAGGAAATCCTCTCTCTCCTCCTTTAAGACGCTCCTTAAAACCTACCTCTTTGACCAAGCTGTCCTAATGTCTCCTTCGTTGGCATGGTGTCAATGTTTTGTCTGATTAGGCTCCTGTGAAGCGCCTTTGGATGTTTTACTATGTTAAAGGCGCTATATAAGTGCAAGTTGTTGTTATTACTTTTTTTGTAGTGGTTCAGTATATTTCTCCCCCAGTGGAAAGTTTCTAGATTTGTTTATATTTTATAATCATTTATATATATTTTTTCAGGTGGTTTAGTATGTGCAGGAGGAAAGAATAGAAAGTAAGAGGGAATGGGAAAGCGCAACGGGAGTAGGAGCTTGGATTTCCACCCACCTTCCCCAATCATATTTTGGTGGATCTGGAGCAGGCAGATGCAGAAGTTGCTCGGAACCAGCTCTGCCACATCCCCTCGTTGCTGTGTGTGTCCCTCCATTTCTATATATGGAAATTCTGTGCAAAAGAAGGAAATATGTCCAGTGACTTATTTCCCTCCCTTTGTGTCACTACTACACTGGGGATGCTTGGTAGTCCCAGATTACCAGTGAACCAAAGGCCATGTTAGGGGGCTGGTTAATTTTTGGGGGGCTATAGGGCCTGTGTGAACACTCTCAGACTGATTCCAAAAGATAGGATTATTAATTTTTAAAAACTTGCCATACCTTTCACAGGTAGCACAAGAGGCCGGCCTACATCCCAATGATGCAGAAGGCCTCTGAGGGCTGCCACAGCAAAACTCTGCCCCAAGTCCAGCAGGATGCTCCAGCAGAAACTAGGGAGCTGCCTCCAATATTTAAAAGGGAGATCGACCGAGGCTCTGTGGCAGACAAAAATTCCCATTCCCCTGGAGATGTGCCCCAATTATACCAGAGCAGAAAATCTAGACTCAACATGCTTAGATTTTTAAAAAAGTTTGTCTTTATTTTTTGAAGTACAATAAGAACATTTTAAAACTATTCCTTACATATTACTTTAACAAATAGACTGAGTTGTCGTCGCAATGATCAAGAAGTAACGCACCTGGTGTCAGCAGGGGCTAGACTTGGCTGCTGAGATTTATTCCAATGATCTGGGTGTCCATGGGGTCCATTTTTACCTTCACACTGGTCGCAGCCACGATGGGGTTTACTGGAAGGTATCATCTTGCAAGTTAGTACAAAATAACAAGCATGTTCACGAAAGCAGAATCACTGATGAAGGGTCACCGACCTGAAACGTTAACTCTGTTTCTCTGTCCACAGGTGCTACCTGACCCACTGAGTATTTCCAGCATTTTCTGTTTTTATTTTATTATAGCCAGGTTTTTGTTTTCAAAACATCTATTTAAAACTCTATTTTTCTACACATGTGGATCTCCCATGGCATTGCTCACAGTAGTTGAGAGGACTGATGTTTTGTAATGTTTTGAACCTGACAGCAACTGTCCTGCCTGTTCCCAGCCAGAGATGCTCCCCTACAAGGTTTCTCTCTCTTCTCTGCCTAACAGATTTTTGCTCTCCACTCCCCACAATAGGGTAACTATCATTCAACAGGCAGAGGGAGGCTATGAGCCAGTCTATGAAAGACAAGAGCCTGAGACAATGGAGGGAGAGGAGGTCAGCAGAGGAATATTGATGGGTAGCCTGGAAAACAGAATAGTCGAGGAATGGTTATTTGGGGAGAGTTGGGTAATGGGGGTTTGGAGAAGCAAATGTAAGGATGAAGGAAATGGTAGATTGGCAAGGTGAGCTCAGGAAAAGTGGGCAGATGTCTTTAAGATAATGCAAGGGTTTGATAGGGTAGACGTAGAGAAAATGTTTCCACTTGTGGGGGATGCCAAAACTAGAGGTCATAAATATAAGATGGTCACTAATAAATCCAATAGGGAATTCAGGAGAAACTTCATTACCCAAAGAGTGGTAAGAATGTGGAGCTCGCTACCATAGGGAGTAGTTGAGGCAAGTAGCATAGATGCATTTAAGGGGAAGCTAGAAAAGCACATGAGAGAGAAAGGAATAGAAGGATATACTAATAGGGTTAGATGAAGAGGGGTGGGAGGAGGCTCGTGTGGAGCATAAATGTCGGCATATACCAGTTAGGCCGAATGGCTTGTTTATGTGCTGTATTTAGACTCGATGTAACTCGATGTAACAAGGGATCAGCAGCAAATAAGATTACAACATTAGCAATAGCAAAAGATCATGTGTAAGATGATGGCGGGCATGGCAATCAGGAACCAGAACCAGTTGGATGGAGTCAGAGGTTCCAGGTTCAGTTAGACAGTCAAGAATCGGCCAAAAGTCAAAGATCCAAATGTAGGTTGGAGGTTGAGAAGCAGGGGCTTGGTCTTGAACGTCAGTGAGTAAAGCATTTAGCTGGGTGGGGAGGGTCAAAGAGGTCCAGGGACAGCAAGGAAGGTCAGAGATGCTGCAGAGTAGGGAAGAGCCTGCATGGTAGAAGCAGCAGTGGCCCACTAACCTTGGATAGCTTTATCATGGAATAAAACAGGAGCCAAAAAAGCAGAAAACAGTGGAAATTAAGGCAGTGGTTCTTCCCAGAAGATGAGCCAAATCAGCAGGATCATGGAGAAGTGCATTGAGAAGGCTACTTGCAGCTAGACAGATAAAGATTGTCAGCTTCAGTTACCTTTAAACACCTTAGTTACCTGGGTCCAATATTGCGGAGATCTGGGGAGCAAATTCAGGCAGTGAAGTAACTTGACCTCTGCTGCAATTAGATAATGCTGTGCCATTCTCCTTTGGAGCACAGAAGCAGTTTTGACAAAACTTACAAGAACTACTGGCAGGAAAAATTACAGAGCCCAGGCCGGGAGGAGGGTTGACAGGAAGAGAGGGAGGAATGTTGATTCTAATGGTGGGGTGGCAGTGGATTTTGAAAACCATTCTGGGCCTCATTCAAAGCATGCTAGATGGTGTTGATCAGGTCTCCAAATGAAGGGATTAAGCTGCCATGGTGGAGATTGTGAAGTATGTATTAAGTATGGGGAAGGTATACTCAAAATCTAGACACCCAGCTATGATTGTGGTGTTGTGTGGAAGGAGGAGAAGGAATTGTTCTCACCAAGTTTCTGGATAAGTTGAGGTTTTTATTTGAAGAATGCTTCTATTATATTCTTCAAGATTCAGCTACCATGACAGTTCCTCATCCACCCAACTCTTTACACCTAAAACTAAATTGTGAGACATGGTGGCTGAATTTTGGAGAAATGTTCTGCTGGAATGTGATTAGGGAGAAGCTTAATATTCAGGGAAAAAGGTTCCACATGTTATAATAGCAAAATATGCAAATAACTAAAATAAACATTTATCAAAAAGAGAAAAATAGAGAGAGACTTAGCCCATGCGGAAGAAGAAAATTGACAGACAGACTAGACGGTCATGAGGTAGACAGCCACAACAAATGCAAGAAGTGTAATTATAAGGATATCCCTATAATAAAATATCATGTGTCTGACATGTACATCAAGTCTGTCACCTAGATCATGACCACTGAGTTGATTAATTTTCTTCTTCCTCATTGGTAGGTTGTCTCTGTCATTTTCTCTCCTTTCCAGCTGGATATTTTCTATTTTTGTTATTCACCAATCACATTACTCAAAAGTTTTCTCCCCAATTTTAATTTTCTCCCCAATCACATTCCATGAAAAAATATCCATGGTATAGCCATCGTGACAGTTTCTTACCCACCCTACTAGATACTCCCAAATCGAAAGTTTATCATGCAGCAAATGTTAAGAAAAAACATGAAGAGCAAAGAGAGACAAGTAAAGAATCAAAGGAAAATACCTGTCAGGAAGGTTAAACAGAAGAGTAACAAAGGAGAGGGAAAAAAGAAAATGAAAAGAATTAAGATGAAAGAGAGAAAAGCAGTAAAGGACCATGGAGAGGAAAGAGAAGTGAAAGATAGAGTGATAGAAACAGAAGTGAAGAAGAGCATGAGAAGGAAAAAGAAATAGAGCAAGGGAGAAACAGGAGGAGAGTGAGGAGAAAAAAATAAGTAAAGGAGGAGAGTGAGAAATAAAAAGAAATGCAGAATTAAAACCGTTCTTGGTATATTTACTAGTATTATTATCCATAGCTACAGAGGTGTGCAAGGCTATGAGAATTCTTGTGCTGTCCTCACCTGATTACCAACATAATTTTTAGCAGATAAACTGTGTTTTTCCTAAAATCCCCCAAAAATGACACATGCAACATTGCTGTTTTCATCCCTCACATCACCACATAGGTTGTTTGTTATTTTCACATGAGCTACGGGACCAGAAAAAAATAAAATGAGCACACGTATAATCAATATATAGAATAATGATCAATGTTGAGGGTTATATGGCTTTAACTGGTTCTAAAGAATCACAGAGGCATTTTAAGTACAGGAGATCAAGCTTACTGATTCATGAACATGAGCAAAACTCTAAAATTGATGCCCTCTCATAATAGTGTGTGAATGCTAGTGATTTGTGCTAGGAAATTGTACTTGTGATTCCATGCATGGTGTGCTCACAGTAAAGGCTGATTTGTCAAGAGGAGACACCAAGTTTAGGATTTCCCCAATTTGAGGACGAGAGAATCAGTAGTTGCGTTTCTGTGGAAATGTAATTGGCGAATGACTAGAAACAAGGGAACTGAAAATCCAAGATCCAATTCTCCAACATAACAATGGCAGAGCTGAATATTTCTCCCTTGTCCACTTCCATGACTGACTCCGGAATTCCCGGGGTCAGGCAATTTAAATGCAGTGGATAGGTGCCCACGCCAGTAGCGGTGCAGTGGGGGCACCCACTCAGCGACTGGCTGCTGAAAGGAAACCAGCCTTTCGCACTTTGGTGGGCCCCACTTCCACCACATTAAAGTACTGCGCGCCTGCTTCCTGTAAGCGCAGAGTACGTTTGTGGCACCAAAGGTGGAACTGATGGGAATTCTGGTGGGTGCTGTCATCCCACCAGTCCTGCCTCTTTTTCTGACATCACCCAGAAAGGGGTAAACGCAAGATGCACCTGTCCCCTCTGCCTGAGGAAACCCATGGCAAAGGACAAATGGGGCGGAGACCCAGCGTAATTGGGTCCTGCCCCAATTTCCATCCATGCTAGCCCCCTGCACATTCCAATAATGATCTCCATTCACCCTGATCCCTGAGGAAACTTTGTACCGGATTGGATGCTTACCCTACCAGATGAGGAATAGAACATGACATCAGAAGATTTAAACAAAGAATCAAAACAAAAAGTAAAACTGACTAAATTTACAGTAGATTAAAAAATCTGGGCATGGTAACACACAAGATTGTAGCTGCACCCTTGTGGAGACCAAGTGCGATGAGAAGATTGTTAACAAAGGTTGGAAACATTGCTACAGCGACCTCGCTGAAAGGTTATAATTACATATGTGACAGAATAGTTTGTGGATATAAGATTATGGTAACTTACTCACCTGAAGGGGAAGTTTCTAAACCCTTGAGGAAATTCATCTCCAAAAGGGTGAAATCCTGCATTTTGAAACTTTTTACGACAAGCCCCCATATAAGAAACTTTTCCAATCACAAAACCAAGAACTCCAGCAACTAGAGAACCAAATACAAAGAGAATATTGGAGAACTGAGCAATATTGCAAAATGTGGTTATCCTGTGAAATGTGAATCAATATTAAATGTATGGGTGGGATATTTTTCTGCGGTAGAGAGAGTTCTGGCAGGGAACAACTTCCACCGCCCCCATCATATCTAAGCCAGCCCATATTCATTTTTCTGGGTCAGGGCTAATTAAGTATGCTACTGGTGGGTTTCCTGCCATCAAGTGTGAGCCCACTACTGAAAAGGAACAGAATCTCAGCGGTGCTGCAGCATCAGAAGATCCGGCAAAGGACCTTAAAGGGGCAAAAGAGCAGTGCAGATCAGAAACAATGCCCCACTGCAGGCCTTGGCCAAAACCTCAACAGGTAAGTGCCTAGGGCCGACTAGTGGGAGGTGAGGTTGCTACAAGGTCCTCTCAGTCAATGGGCACACATCAGACTGTTCTTTCCCGGGGTTCACTGCCACCTTCTTCATGGCAGCTCCCAGAAGCAGCTATAACTTGCTATAAATCTGCTGTGGACCTGGTCCCCAACCCCGGCCGCCATTTACATGCGGTAGGCGGGGAGAGCGGGCAGTGGCAGTCCCAGAAGGGTTGGAGAGGAAGGAAATGCCGGTCAGGCTGGTGAGGCAGCAGCAAGTCACACTGGCCCATTTTTGCCAGGATCATGGAGGAAGACCTCACCCATAGAGTGCAGCCTACTCAATGTAAAACTGTAATGTGGGCACACAAATCACAGATCTACCGAACCGACTAGAAATTCACTTTCGCTGGCGCAGAGTTGGGCTATTTGCCCAACTAATGCCCAGCAAATGCCCACAAAACTCTTACATCTGGTAAAAGCAAGTATAGGGCCTGCTTTCATCAGTGTAAGGGCTAATATATATCTTAAATTAAAATTAAAAATGACATGCAAACACTTAAAATTAGTTTATATAAATATTGGCCTGGATTAAAATGTTTATAATTATTTTTTAAAAAATCAAATTTTTATTGTGTTTGCTGTATTGAAGGGACTTTTAATTAAATTTGAAAATGGGAACATTTATTTTTATTGCAGTTGTCAAAATTGTTTAATATTTCAGGATTCCTAATATGGTTTATGGGGATTCCGTTCGTAAATGGAATCCTCCAATCTCATTGGAGGGCCTGGCCCACGGGATCCCAGGGACGCTTCCAAACCACCTGCGTCCCTAGGATCCGTGGGCCTTTACGCAGGCGTATGCCTGGAGGCCCAAGACCCGAACTCTCTAGCTGTGTAGCCAGAAAGAAAAGAAAGATTTGCATTTATATAGCGCCTTTCTCAACCACCGGATGTCCCAAAGCACTTTACAGCCAGTGAAGTACTTTTGAAGTGTAGTCACTGTTGTAATGAAGGAAACGTGGCAGCCAATCTGGGCACAGCAAGCTCCCACAAACAGCAATGTGATAATGACCAGATAGTTTATTTTTAAAGTGATGTTGGTTGAGGGATAAATATTGGCCAGGACGCCGGGGATAACTCCCCAGCTCTTCTTCGAAAAAGTGCCATGGGATATTTTACGTCCACCTGAGAGAGCAGACAGGGCCTCGGTTTAACGTCTCATCTAAAAGACGGCACCTCCGACAGTGCAGCACTCCCTCAGTATTGCACTGGAGAGTCAGCCTACATTTTTGTGCTCAAGTCTCTGGAGTGGGACTTGAACCTACAACCTTCTGATTCAGAGACCAGGGTGCTACCCACTGAGCCACAGCTGCCAGGAGGTAAGTTTGGAAATATTTCGTGGGCCGGAGGCGTACTCCAGAGGTAGGTCTCCGACCGCAAATTCAGGGCCAATGACTTGAATTTCCAGGCCTATGTTTCTGTGTATTGCAGTTTCCTACACTACTGTACACAATACATTACATTTTAATCTTCACAGTAAAATAAGTAATTAACTTACGTGCGACTTTAGGGATTGACCCAAACCTCTTTGAGGAAGAAAGAATTCCTACAGAGGAAATACAAGAAATTATTCCAATTTAATGCACAAATTACTGGTCCTTTGGTGAAAGAGTACTTTGCTTTACTTTTTGAAAGTATAGATTCCTCAAATCTGTAGCCTGTAAGGGAACTAAAAAACCTCACTCTCCAAAAGAGAGTATTTTCCTTAACACATATTTACAAATCTACATATTCTTAAAACAAGAAATCCTCTCTCTTCTACAAGCTTATTTATTTTTATTTTATGCTTATTTGCTTGGTTTCCAATTTACCTTATTTTCTAACTCCTGTAGAGGTTTGCTTAGATTCTACCCCCACGCAACCCGCACCCCCCCGCCAAACCCCCCCCGGCTTCTTGAAGGTATCTTTCCCTTTCAAAAATAACAAATGTTCACAATCTAGCACAACGTATTCGCTGAAGCTTTTGGACAGAATTTTCACTGGGTTTCTTCTACTCAACTGGCATAACTTGGGTGTAAGAGCCTCGAAAACACCAGAAAAATGTTTACATCAGGGCCCGGATTTTGCATTAAGAATAACAGTGAGGCTAACAGCACTCACTGTTATTATGGAATAAATCGGACAGCAACTTCCGGAGTCCACACATGCGCAGTTAAATGTGGAAATCCAGAGGTTGCTGTCCGAGTTACCCTGCTCCTCCACAGTCTGCGCTATACCGGTACCTCGCCGATAGACTTGGCATTGTAAGGGCGTGAATTGTTGTACTTACCTATTAGTTACGCACTAAACATGCCAGAAAACATTAGGACTGGTGCATTCAGGTGTAAGTGAATTTTTAACGGCGTGAGAAGTCTTAATTATTACCAAATAACCTCTCTGGCACTGAAAATAAAATTTTACAATTGTGGAGTCTCATTCTCATTCTTTCAGAATGTAATTATTGTTGGGGATTTAAAAAATTAAAATAATTTTATTTTACTTTTTCTTTCTGTCTCTTTTATCTCTCTCTCTTAATCCCATCTTTCCCTCTCTTTATTTCGGTTTCTGTATCTGATTTTGCAATGAATTAAATATTCTAATTTATACTTCCTGGTTTAGACTGCGTGACTCAGTGAGAATTCTTCAATCTGATTGGTTGAAGAACCATACTGTTGCTTGACCTGCTCACACACGCCACAGATCCCCTGTAGGGGGCGCCATGCTGGATCAGATTCCCGATGACAGTAAATTGTTGCTCAAAAGCTTGCAAAACATCTGTGGGCAGCTGTAAGAATAGTGAACGGTGAGCAACATTCCTTCGCCGCTGACTGCAAAATCAGGACCCATTTCTTTGCGGTTTCCAAGGATAGGGAATGGTAGCATAGCGGTAATGTCACTGGGCTAGTAATCCAAAGGCCTGGATTAATGATCCAGAGACGTGAGTTCATAATCCCACTATCGGATCGTCGTAAAAACCCATCTGGTTCACTAATGTCCTTTAGGGAAGGAAATCTGCTGGCTTTACCTGGTCTAGCCTATATGTGACTCCAGACCCACAGCAATGTGGTTGACGCTTAACTGCCCTCTGAAATGGCCTAGCAAGACACTCAGTTGGAACAAACTGTTACGAAACACAATAAGGAGGAAACCGGACGGACCACTCGGCACCGGCTACGGACACAGCAATGGCACACCCAGCCCAGTCGACCCTGCAAAGTCCTCCTTGCGCCAAAATTGGGAGAGCTGTCCCACAGACTAGTCAAGCAATAGCCTGTCATAGTCATACTCACAGAATCATACCTTTCAGCCAATGTCCCAAACTCCTCCATCACCATCCCTGGGTATGTCCTGTCCCACCGGTAGGACAGACCCACCAGGGGTGGCGGCACAGTGGTATACAGTCGGGAAGGAGTGGCCCTGGGAGTCCTCAACATTGACTCCGGACCCCATGAAGTCCCATGGCTTCAGGTCAAGCATGGGTAAGGAAACCTCCTGATGATTACCACCTACCGCCCTCCCTCAGCTGATGAATCAGTACTCCTCCATGTTGAACACAACTTGGAAGAAGCACTGAGAGTAGCAAGGACACAGAATATACTCTGGGTGGGGGAATTCAATGTCCATCACCAAGAGTGGCTCAGTAGCACCACTACTGACTGAGCTGGTTGAGTCCTGAAGGACAATAACTGCCAGTCTGGGCCTGTGACAGGTGGTGAGAGAAGCAACACGAGGGAAAAACCTACTTGACCTCGTCCTCACCAATCTACCTGTCGCAGATGTATCTGTCCATGACAGTATTGGTAGCAGTGACCACCGCACAGTCATTGTGGAGACGAAGTCCAGTCTTCACACTGAGGGCACCCTCCATCGTGTTGTGTGGCACTACCACTGTGCTAAATGGGATAGATGCAGAACAGATCTCGCAGCTCAAAACTGCCCGGCATATCTCTCACTCTACCATTACCATCAAGCCAGGGGACCAACCCTGGTTCAATAAGGAGTGTAGAAGAGCATGCCGGGAGCAGCACCAGGCGTACCTAAAAATTAGGTGCCAACCTGGGGAAGCTGCAACACAGGACTACATGCATGCTAAAAAGCAGAAGCAGCATGCTATAGACAGGGCTAAGCGATCCCACAATCAACGGATCCGATCAAAGCTCTGCAGTCCTGCCACATCCAGTCGTGAATGGTGGTGGACCATTAAACAACTAACAGGAGGAGGAGGCTCCATAAATATCCCCATCTTCAATGATGGTGAGTGCAAAAGACAAGGCTGAAGCGTTTGCAACCATCTTCAGCCAGAAGTGCAGAGTGGATAACATAGAAACATAGAACAGTACAGCACAGTACAGGCCCTTCGGCCCTCGATGTTGTGCCGAGCATTGTCCGAGACCAAGATCAAGCTATCACACTCCCTATCACTCTGGTGTGCTCCATGTGCTTATCCAATAACCGCTTGAAAGTTCCTAAAGTGTCCGACTCCACTATCACAGCAGGCAGTCCATTCCACACCCCAACCACTCTCTGAGTAAAGAATCTACCTCGGACATCCCTTCTATATCTCCCCCCATGCACCTTATAGGATGATCCATATCGGCCTACTCCTGAGGTCCCCACCATCACAGAAGCCAGTCTTCAGGCAATTCGATTCACTCCATGTGATATCAAGAAACGGCTGAATGCACTGGATACAACAACGGCTGTGGGCCCCAGCATCCCAGCTATAGTGCTGAAGACTTGTGCTCCAGAACTAGCCGCGCCTCTAGCCAATGTGGAAAACTGCCCAGGTATGTCCTGTCCACAAAAAGCAGGACAAAGCCAATCCAGCCAATTACCGCCCCATCAGACTACTCTCAATCATCAGCAAAATGATGGAAGGTGGCACTTACTCACCAATAACCTGCTCACAGATGCCCAGTTTGGGTTCCGCCAAGACTACTCGGCTCCTGACTTCATTACAGCCTTGGTCCAAACATGAACAAAGGAGCTGAATTCCAGAGGTGAGGTGAGAGTGACTGCCCTTGACGTCAAGGCAGCATTTGACCGAGTGTGGCATCAAGGAGCCCTAGTAAAACTGAAGTCAATGGGAATCAGGGGGAAAACGATCCGCTGGCTGGAGTCATACCTAGCACAAAGGAAGATGGTTGTGGTGGTTGAAGGTCACAGCCCCAGGACATCGCTGCAGGAGTTCCTCAGGGCAGTGTCCTAGGCCCAACCATCTTCAGCTGCTTCATCAATGACCTTCCCTCCAACATAAGGTCAGAAATGGGGATGTTCGCTGATGACTGCACAGTGTTCAGCGCCATTCACAACTCCTCAGATAATGAAGCAGTCCATGCCCGCATGCAACAAGACCTGGACGACGCTCAGGCTTGGGCTGATAAGTGGCAGGTAACATTCGCGCCACACAAGTGCCAGACAATGACTATCTCCAACAAGCGAGAGTCTAACCACCGCCCCTTGACATTCAACGGTATTACCATCACCGAATTCCCCACCATCAACATCCTGGGGGGTCACCACTGACCAGAAACTTAACTGGACCAGCCACATAAATACAGTGGCAACAAGAGCAGGTCAGAGGCTAGGTATTCTGCGGCGACTGTCTCACCTCCTGACTCCCCAAAGCCTTTCCACCATCTACAAGGCATAAGTAGCATGGCTGAAGTGTGTACCATCTACAAGATGCACTACAGCAACTCGCCAAGGCTTCTTCGGCAGCACCTCCCAAACCCACGACCTCTTCCACCTGGAAGGACAAGGGCAGCAGGCGCATGGGAACACCACCACCTGCAAGTTCCCCTCCAAGTCACACACCATCCTGACTTAGAAGTATATCGCCGATCCTTCATTGTCGCTGGTTCAAAATCCTGGAGCTCCCTACCTAACAGCACTGTGGGAGTACCTTGACCACACAGACTGCAGCGGTTCAAGAAGGCAGCCCACCACCACCTTTTCAAGGGCAATTAGGGATGGGCCCACATCCCATAAACGAATAAAAAAATAATCTTCCTCTCTGTTGGTCAATCGAGAGAACCTGATGGAACTTCAACCCATATTTATCTAATGGATCAATTTTTATAGAGCATTTTTTCTATGTGTAGCATTAAATGATATATTGCTAATTTATCTTATATATTACCTTTGTACACCAGTCCTTGGGTAACAAGCATACTTCCAAGTGATAATGGCATAGCTGAAAAACAAAATGATTCATAACAGAGAAATTCCAGTCACTGACAGTCGCGCTGCACTTAGTTCCAGGTTTCCCGCGCGCTATTGAACCCCCGCTGCCCTCGCACCTCTGCCCCAACCCCCCCATCCCCACAATCCCAGAACGTCGCAAATTTAAAATCAGAGCCTAAATGTCCACAATTATTGTTAGAGATGTATATTCAGGGATCATGTGGATATGTCAGGGTGCAGGGTCAAGAAAATAAAACCCAAAGGAATCAGTTGTAATAGTGACTGCGTGACAGAACCACAAAATAATAACAATAATAATATGTAACCAAATGGGTTATTCGTATGAGCACATTTGCTTTGAATTGCTTAGATTTACAGAAAGCAAGAAAAAAACAAAAAGGACGCTAAGGTGTGACAACTTTTCAGCAAATCTGCACTTGCCTCTAAACCAGAAACTCTCGCTCTTGCATTCCATTATGATCTTTCCAATTTTCTGATCATGAATTTGTCCGCTGACACACCCATCCTGTGTATAAAAAATGAGTTATTTTGTCAGCCATAAACCATACTAAGTATCACAATCTGCGTAGGATTGTACTGTTTTACAATTACACCGATATTGACAAGAAGATAAGAAAGTTTGGTTTCAGAAAAGGCAATTAGGTGTGTCAGTCCTTTGAAGAACCCACACACAGTTAGCATGAGCCTAATAAAGTACCTGAGAGAGTTGAATAACCACAGATAAAATGTTCAGTGCAGCAAAGCTTTCTGATATCTCTTCCTGACTTTATCTTCAAAGATATTGAAAAAAAACCTCTAGCATATCCATTGAACATTCTAACCTAATTATTTCACCGATGGCACTTCCATGTCCCGTAGTATTTGATCATCAATCAGTACTATTCTCAACTAGGGCCTCAAAATTGCATTGGCCATGGTCCCAGCACCCTCCAGCTCTGACACCGCCACAGTTTGCAGAATGATTCGGAGGACGCCTCATCGTATGGGCCTGGCAAGCATCTCCGCTACTGTGGGCTCATCTCAACACCTGCTGTTGTCTGGGGGAGGCGCCTGCCTGGTCTCCCCTCTGGCCAGAAAAGTAATTTCCCCACCCCACTTCAGCCCCTTATGGAAAGGGGCTAATAATAAAAAATTATTTTAAAAAAATCTACGGGGGAGAAATTCAGTTGGTTAGTGCCTCCTGTTAGCGCCTGGCGGGGACGCTAATGAAGTAACGCTGCGGCGAGGTGAATCCAGCGCCGCACGCCAAATCCAATCGCCCCTTAGCACCGCCGCTAACAGTTAGCGACTGGGGCTTTAGCGGCAGGCAGATCGTGACGTCAGTGAGTGTGCAATGCTCACTGAGCGCCCGATCTGCCAAATTGATTATCGCCCCCTGCCTTAGCGCCTCCAATTAAGCGAGGAGCAGTGCATTAGAAGGCTCCGCTTCAGCAAGGAGGTGGTCACTGAACTCCGCCACCTCCTGCAACCAGACCTCGAGCCTCAGATCAGGGTGATCATGGCTCTCTCAGTGGCAGTCAAGGTCACCATCACCCTCAATTTCTTCGCCAGCAGATCCTTCCAGTCTGCAACAGGAGATATAAGAACATCTCGCAGTTCACTGTCCATCGCCATATTCAAGAGGTCACAGAGGCTCTCTACAGTAGGAGAAGGGACTCGATTTCCTTCCCCATCACCAGAGAGAAGCAGGATGCATGTGGCTTTGCCAGGATAGCGGGCTTCCCCATGGTGCACGCCGCCATTGACTGCACCCACATAGCTTTGTGGGCACCGCATAACAATCCTGAGGTCTTCCATAACCACAAAGGCTACCACTCACTTAATGTGCAGTTGGTGTACGACCACAGACAGCGAATCCTCAATGTGAATGCCCGCTATCCTGGCAGCAGCCACGATGCCTTCATCCTGCGCCAGACTCATCCTGCCAGCACTCTTCCAGCCACCATATCAAGCTTGCGGCTGGCTGGCCGGAGACAAGGGCTGTCCGCACTCCACCTGGCTCATGACTCCCCTCCGCAACCCCAACACTCCTGCTCAGCACTCATATAATGAGAGCCATGCTGCCACCAGGAACATCATCGAGCAGACCATCGGCGTGCTCAAGCAACAGTTCCGCTGCCTTGACCGCTCGGGAGGAGCCCTCCAATACTCGTCTGAGCAGGTGCCCCATTTCGTGGTGGTCTGCTGCATGCTCCACAACTTGGCCATCATGAGGGCCCAGCCCTTGCCACCAGGGATTGCGGGACTACCGCAGGAGGAGGAAAAGGGAGATGAGGAGGAGGCGGAGGAGGAAGAGGAAGATGAGGAGGAGGAGGAGGAGGAGGAACAGGAGCGAGGAAGGAGGCAACCACTCAATCGGCCTTCGTGACCGCCTCATCAGACTGCGGTTCCAATAAATTAAACCCCAGATCCCCGTTGCTCACCACATCCCCATCATTCCATCCCTGTCACAGGCTATATCACAGCGCAAAGCTGAAATGAGACACACCACAAAATCATCCAAAGCCAATTAATAAATTTATCAAAATAATCAGTGAACACATATTTACAACAACAATATTAGCTATTCACCCTTGTGCAACTCCTTAGTGCCCCTTGTTTCAGTGCCTTTGCCTACTCTAGTGCTCCGACAAAGTGTTGGCCCATTGGCTGCAGCACAGCGGGTGGAAGGCTGCTGAGTGTCCGTGCGGGAGACTTCAGATGGCCTTGCAGGACACCCTCGACCAGCACTGGGCCTGGAAGGCCCGGCTATAGACTGCACCACCTCAGCATGGGCGGTGGCAGTCTGGGCTGGCTGGATGACAGGCAGCGACAAGGGCAATGGCGGAGTGCCAATGGTGGGAGCAGGAGTGCTGTCATCCTGAGAGAGGACAGCAGGTTCCTGCTCCACTGACCCAATGGCACTCCCTCGGGGCAGCACCTCAGCATCACTACCAATCTGCTGGAGCACAGATTGCTGGCCTGCTGTGACACTGTGAAAGCCCCGGTGGACCGTGGTTGACCCAGCCATGATGGCAGCAGTCAGAGCTTGCGTGGCATCAAGCTGAGACTGCACGAGAGCAGTCTGAGAATTGATGACACCAAGCATAGACCGTGTCGACACTGACATTGACCCTTCACACAAACAAATAGTTGTAATCACGTTTACCCACCATATACCCACCCAAAAATAGGTAGGAAAGTAAATTGTGAAGAGGACATAAGGAGGCTACGAAGGGATATAGATAGGTTAAGTGAGTGGGCAAAGATCTGGCAAATGGAGTATAATGTGGGAAAATGTGAAGTTGTCCATTTTGGTAGGAAGAATAAAAAATAAGCATATTATCTAAATGGTGAGAGATTGCAGAGCTCTGAGATGCAGAGGGATCTGGGTGTCCTAGTGCATGAATCGCAAAAGGTTACTATACAGGTACAGCAAGTAATTAGGAAAGCTAATAGAATGTTATCGTTTATTGCGAGGGGAATTGAATACAAAAGTAGGGAGGTTATGCTTCAGTTATATAGGGTATTGGTGAGACCACATCCGGAGTACTGTGTAGAGTATGGGTCTCCTTATTTAAGGAAGGATGTAAATGCGTTGGAAGCAGTTCAGAGAAGGTTTACTAGACTAATACCTGGAATGGGCGGGTTGTCTTATGAGGAAAGGTTGGACAGGCTAGGCTTGTATCCGCTGGAGTTTAAAAGAGTAAGAGGTGACTTGATTGAAACATATAAGATCCTGAGGGGTCTGGACAGGGTGGATGTGGAGAGGATATTTCCTCTTGTGGGAGAATCTAGAACTAGGGGTCACTGTTTAAAAATAAGGGGTCGCCCATTTAAGACAGAGATGAGGAGAAATTTTTTCTCACAGGAGGGTCGTGAGTCTTTGGAACTCTCTTCCTCAGAGGGCGGTGGAAGCAGAGTCTTTGAATATTTTTAAGGCAGAGGTAGATAGATTCTTGGTAAGCAAGGGGGTGAAAAGTTATCGGGGGTAGGCGGGAATGTGGAGTAATTGGATCAGCCATGATCTTACTGAATGGCGGAGCAGGCTCGAAGGGCCGAATGGCCTACTCCTGCTCCTAATTCGTATGTTCGTATTCTCATATCGCTTCATCCATATTTCCTTCATCCAACTATCCAGTCTAATCTTGAATGTTGCCATAGTTTCAGCCCCACCTAGCTTAGCTTGTATGGTTCTGTGTAACTAAGCAGCTTAAATATTCAGTCATACAGAACCTTAATGTCATTGGCCCAGAAATTCCATTCACAGGCCTCCCGCGGGCGGAGGGCTGCGATTTGGAAAAATCTCCGCCTGGACCGGAGGGCTCCCGGGAGGCGCAGAGTTCCGTTGCTGTGCCTCTTCAAACTGCTGGTGTGCAGGGCACGCGTATCCCAGGGGCGCAGGTAGTTCGCAGCGTCCCTGGGATCACGTGGGCCATGGGGAGCCATTCAGAGCAGGGAATCTCCATTCATACATTTGACAGGAAGACCTGTCAAATTTATGAATAGAGATCACCCCCAAAACATAAGTAAAACTACAAATAAATTTAAAAAAAAAAAATCACATTTTTAAAATGACTATAAATTATATAAATTAACTATTTTAAACAAAAATTTTAATTTTTAAAAAAATGATTAAAGTTTTTAACAGGGCTAAAAATAAACTTACCTTTCTTTAAAGTATTTTAAAATGAAAAAGCAGTGGAAATTTTTTTTTTTAAACTTTCTTCAAATCTTAGCCTCTACTTTTACAGGCGCAAGAATTGTAAGTGTTTTCTGCGGGTGGAGGGTCTCCAAAAAACGGAACGATCCCCCCGCAGAGGCCCTGCTTTAGTGCAGCCGGAGGATCTGTCAAGAGTTTTCTTGATTCTTGACAGACCAGAAATGCCGGTTTCCAGCGCATGCGCAGTGCATGCCTAAAACCGGCATTTCTGTTGGCCCTATGGGTGAGTACACAGCACGTACACACCCGTAGGGACCGGAATTTCTGCCTCATCTGCATGCCTAGTATATTGCAATGGCTGAAAGGACATACACAGAACTGCAAACCCTGAAACCCAAGTTCAGAACTTGAAAACTTTAAAATTCATTATCTACGCACTTGGCCTTCACTTCATGCTACCTTGGCCTTTCACCTCTGTTGTTCAATTTTTAAAAATGCTATTCTTTTTAGTTAAACAAATAGGGCCTGAAATTATGCAGGAGTTCCACTTGCCTCTGACCAGACTCCCCACGGAAAATCTCTTAAAGCCTGCTGCCATATTTTACTCTATGGAATGGACAAGATCTCTGTACTTACTCTTTTCCTAGTTGGTGCAGGTGGTTGGTTTGTGGGGGGTGAAGTTTCACTTGCCATTGTTGTTCTGCCTGAACAGCGTTCACTCCGCTGGCTGATACTACACTGCCTGCAGCCAGTCTGCAACTTTCACTTTCGTCGATGATTTCCTACTTAGGTAGATTCCTTTGTATGTAGCTCTAGCCAATTATACATTGCGACATCACTAATCCTTTCAAAATGTCGTTCAAGTTTCAGTGAGTTTGAGAAACTGAAAAGTTCAGCATTTTCTTAATCCTCTTTGAACAAGGCCAGCTGTTTTAAATGGTACATTTTTAAATAAGATATGCAGCCCAAAATGTTTCTTTACACTAAGCTAGTACTTACAGAACTTTAAAGTATTAGAGCCTGGAATTCCTTAGTGTTGTGCTGACTTCCCATCATAACTCCAGTGGGAAACCAGCAGAGCCCCCAGGAAAGCATCGGACACCCGGTTGCCAGGGTTTCTGCTGTTTATGGGAGTTATAAAGTTCTGTCTGCTCCTTACAAGGTAAATGATGGACTGGGGCCGAGATTCCCAAAGCCGACAGTAGTGGTGGCCGGTACACCCAATGAGGTGAGGCATACCGACAACAACAACAACTTGCCTTTATATAGCGCCTTTAACAGAAAAACATCCCGAGGCGCATCACAGAGGTGTAATCAGACAAAAATGATTGGCCGAGCCAAAAAAGGAGACATTAGAAATGCTGATCCAAAGCTTGGTCAAAGAGGTAGGTCTTAAGGAGGGTCTTTAAGGAGGAGAGAGATGTGAAGTGTCTTGGAATGGAATTCCAGAGTGTGTGGCCTATCTGCTGAAGGCACAGCTGCCAATGGTGGAACAAAGGGAGTGGGGGTTGCAAAAGAGGCCAGAGTTGAAGGAACGTTCTTGGAGGATTGTAGGGCTGGAGGAAGTTACAGAGATAGAGAAGGCGAGGCCATGGAGGCTTCTAAACACGAGTATCAGAATTTTTAATTGGAGGCTTTGGGGGACTCGGAGCCAAAGTAGGCCATTGAGCACAAAGCTGTTGGGTGAGCAGAACTTGGTGTGAATTAGGATACGGTCGGCAGAATTTTGGGTAAGCTAAAATTTATGGAGGATGGAAGGTTGGCCATGACACCGACTGCCAAAGGGCACCTGGGCGCCACCAAGTGGCAAATGGGGAGCTCATTTAAGCAGAATATTGAGGGAGAAAGACCTAGAAATTCGATATCGGTAAAAACCTGCAGGTGCCACCATGGGCCGGTGTTAATGGCCTCCGAAAATGATGGTGCTGGCAGGACCGGTAAATTGGCGCTGGTGGCTAATTAAAATTAGCCCAGTGCTAAACTTACCGTGCAACGACGTTCTGGTGGCGTTGGTCCCAGCAGAGGCCCCAATGGATCGTGGCCATAGTGTGATTGCAGTAAGAACAGCCTGCTCTTAAAGCAAGGCTATCATTTTAGAAAGCAGTTCGGTCCCTTAAAGGGGAACTGCCTTCTGAAATGAGAAAAATAAAAATCATGTAAAAATAGGCAATGTTTAGCCCTTACAGCTCAACTGCCTTCTGAAAATATATTCACTTTAAAAAGAATTCCCAAATGGGGGTCTTCAGCTCTTAAAGCTGAATTGCCTTCCACACCTAAAAAATGGGAAAAGTGCTTTAGCACTAACACAAATGGCTCAGCAAGCCAGGGAAGGGGTACCCAGGGTCTCGCACGCAGCACTCCAGCTTTGTGCAGGAGGTCAACACTGCAAGAACGGTCCTCTACACACAGGGGCCAGGTGGCCCTCCAGAAAGAAAGAAGTGGGACCAGATCACCGAGGCCATCACTGCCAGCAGTGTCGCCCCCACAACCTGCCTCCAGTGCCCAAAGAAGCTTCATGACTTCAGTCAAATGGTCAAGGTCAGTGAATGCATCTTTAAAAGCTGTCTCCTACCAACTGCACCACTAGCCTCACACACTGGTCAATGCACGACTCCCCCCCGCCCCCCCGCAATTACTCACCTACCAACAATCTGTACCAAACACGAGGCACACCTCCCATTCCTAGCTTCACCTCACCCCCTTGGAGGAGACAGTGCTGGCCATTCTTGGCAGGGGCATGGCTGAGCCCTTGGCCAGCAGTGGGGCTGGAAGGGTACAAGATGCTGGTATCCTCATACGTTATCCTCCTTCTTGCATGCACCTCTTGCTTTCCCACCCTTCCCTCACCACAACTCCACCCTTGTGCCTTCCTCATTTCACACACCCAAGATATGCAGCCTGCCCAGCCAGTGGTTGACCAAGAAGAGGGAGAGGAGAAAGAAAAAAGAAGAAAAAAAACACCGTCACTCAATTTGACACTCTCAGCCACCAGCTCCTCAAGGTCGACCAGCAAAGCCATTTGCAGTGTCCCCCACTGAAACTCAGCAGCCTTCCACCAGCCATGCTGCAGCCACTGGGGTAGCACTGCGTGACATCAGTAGGATAGGCAAAGACACACACAAGACAGTCACTAAAGGAATGCATAAGGGTGATTAGTTGATTTCTTGATGTCATATTGGATGGATAGATGTATAAAGTTGGATTGGAAAGTTTGCTTTATAGTGGCTTTTATTTCAGCATTGTGGCTAAGAGGACACTGTGATAGTCAGTAACAGAGGGATGGTAAGGTGTGGGACAAATGTTGAAAGAGGAATTGGGGTTGTGGTCACTGGTACCGCAGGTGGATGAATCCATCCCGGATATCCCGGCCAGAAAGGGGCTGTCGGGGTTGCATCCTTCCTCTTCTGCTTCCTCCGCTTCTGCGTCTTCCTCTTCTGCGTCTTCCTCTTCTGTGTCTTCCTCTTCCCTCTGTGAGCAGATGCTAGAAATGTGAAATAAAAGCAGAAAATGCTGGAAATACTCAGCAGGTCTGGCAGCATCTCGACCTGAGACGTGGGCCACGAATTTAATAGAGGAGGCGGATTGCCTGGTGGGCGGAATCCGGTCCAGCTGCTGGTTTCAGCCGCTCCCGATTTGAGATTTTAATTTAAGTGGCCTATTAAGTCCCGTCGTGCGCGCTGCCTGGTCCAATGAGTGGGAGCGGGTCTGTTAGTCGCCTCTGATGATGTCATTGCTGCAGTTGTTTTTAAGGGGCCCATGCAGCCTCAGCCTCTCATTTCCTGTTTGTGCTGCTGTTTGAATGGGCCCAGTCTACAATGAGTGCTGCCAAAGCTGCTCCAAGGTTTATTGATGACTCCCTCCAAGCTCTTGTGGAGGGAGTAAGAGGGCGCAGGGAGATTCTATTCCCTCCCGATGGCCGGAGGAAGCCTCCTCAGCACACAAAGGCAGCCTGGCTGCAAATTGCTGAGGAGGTCAGCGCTCGGTCCGTATGTTCACGCACCTGGATCCAGTGCCGAGTAAGGTTCAATGATCTTCTGCGATCATCAAAAGTGATTATCACATCACACTTACCTTCAATCTGCTTCTCTTCTCTTCTCATCACCAGCACTCTGATTTGTAAGCCTGCTCCTCCACATCCCATCTTACCCTTACTTCCCTTGCACCCTTAGCTATTCATCTCTCTCTCTGTACTGAATCACTTCACCATCCTACTATGCACCCCTTACACCCGCTCTCACTGTTATGCAATGACAATAACTAACAACGTACAGGGAGGCAGCCTCCTCACTCCATCTTGGTCACCCTCCAAGCTTCTATGTTACGGATTCTTCACATTCACTCCATCACTCTTGCTGAAACTCCACTTGTGCCCCTCCTTGCAGGAAAAGATAGCCCACAATAAGAGGGAGAGAGCGTTGACAGGAGGAGGCCCACCATCCCTGGCAACATTGACAAGTGCTGAGGAGGCTGCTCACGAGATCGTGGGAGGTGGCGAGGAGCTGGAAGTGGGGGACGGAGAGACGGGCGCAGTAGAGCAAGCTGGTGACAGAATAGGTTTTCAACCCCCTCATTTGGATATCATGATTGACTGCAATGGCATATGATGTTCATAGAGATTGACTTTTAATCATCTGCACAATAGGATGTGTCTGCTACCTAAAAATCAGAGGGTAAAAATTCGGTTGATTAGAGCCTCCCGTTAACACACTAAGAGGGCGCTAACGGGGCAAAAAGCAACTAGCACCCGGGAGCGGCGATGTTTGCGCCGCTCGCGAAATTGACCAGACATTTTGCAGCGGTGCTAAACACTACTGCCACGATCTCTTGCGCCCACAGATCGTGACATCAATCGAGCGTGCAATGCCCCCGTAGCGCCCCGGACTGGATATTGAGTGGTATTCCCTGCCTTTCTGCCTGCCGCTAGCAACGACAGGTAGAGGGGAACGTTTTGCAGTCGGGAAGGGGCTGGGGGAGCGCTATTTAAAGGCGGCCGCTTCCTGCCTTTTTTTGTTGGCAAAATTTTTGGTTTTAATGCTGTCCTAAAGAGTTTTGGCCCTCAGCACCACTTTTGAGGGTCCTAAGCACTGAACTCTTTCCCTGGGCCTATCCATTAGTGCTTCCAACACAATTGCTTTTGAGGTCTCTCCAGGCCGAGATTCAAGGCTGCAATGAGCAGGGTGTGGCTGGCCAGCAAGATGGCCCCTCCCCTTTAAGAACTGGACGGCGCCAGTCCGTCTGGATTCCATTGCTAACTAACATCACCTGAGCTTCGCCAGCGCTCTGAGGTAGCGCCTCGCTCCTCGACATTAGCGCCTTAAGACAGGTGTGTAGCACCTGATTCAGCGCTCAAATCACCTCCAGGAGCGATAGAGGCCAAGTTTGCAGTCGGAGGCGATAATTAGTGCCGGGCGCTAAACTTTGCGCCCGGCCGATAATAGCGCCCCAAACGGGGCGATACCGAATTTCTCCCCCCAGATGTCCAACTCATGCCTTTACTCTCCCCAGGACCATCGAGAGCCCCCCTCCCCACTGTCCAGGAGGAAGAGCTGGATGACTCCTCAGAGGAACCTGCAGCCTCTGAGGGAGCAGCGTCACCAGGATTCAGCGCACCCAGTACCAGCGCAGATATGCACACCTCAGTGGGGCCTTCGCGACATAGAGTAGTGTTGTCACCCGGTGTATCACAGCTCACAAGTGAGCATCAGCAGATGGTGGAGACAGGGACAGCAGTGGAGAGTCCTCGTTGGAGGTCGCAGGATTCTCCTAGCTCTGCTCAGCTGCATGTGGACGCTGTGCCTCTGGGGCCATCCAGAAAGAGAGTGGTGCTGGAACTCCAGGAACAAATGCAAGAGTCTCTGACAGGGTTTGCCTCCAGGGTAACTGCGAGTGTGCAGAGAATGGAGGAGTTCATCTCTAACATGAGCACTGCCTTTGTGGAGGCAATGGCGCATGAATGTGCCGACGTGGAGAGGGTGGCAACCGCCATGGAGGACATAAGTTGCCAGACTCAGCAGAACATGGTGACTCTTCTAAATAGATGGTGTGCTATGGAGAATAGATGGGCATCCAATGAGGAGAGATACCAGAGGTACATGGATGTCCCCGTTATGAGGATTGTCAGTACAGAGACGGGTCCTCATGGTCCTCCTGATGTGCAGCAAGGTGCTCTCCAGCCACTTGCTAGCACTGAAGTGCGGGTGGCCCATGAGAGGGATGTTGGTGGCAGACAACAATGAAGTGTGGGCTCCTCTCCAAGTGCTCACATGACCATGCCACTGCGGAGCCCTTGGTCAGAGCCCCAGAGTCCTCACCCAACTGAGATGGCCGTCTCAGCCCCTGCACAGCCGCAGGAAGAGCAGACTGTGGAGGAGCCCTCCTAGGCTCCCAAACCCAGAGGACGCCCGCCAAAGGCATCTAAGCAGATGCAGCATCAAAGTGAGCAAGGTGCCTCTACATCTGCTGAAGCCGCAGGGGAAGTTGGGTTGGCCGATTGAAGAGCTGAGACACAGTGGACTGCTGCAGGATGAAGGAGTCATGACAACTGCCAGGGTACTTTCCGCAAACATGCATGATGAACTTCCTGTGGTTACACACCAGCTGGAAGTTAAGGGAGTGGAATCTTTTGCGTTTGACAAATACAGCTCGGTTGTGATGGGGTGCCCTAATGGCCACATGTGTGCAGTCTACGATGCCCTGCACCCTTGGGAAGCCTGCCATATTTGCAAAGCCAACCGCACACGCAGTTACACTTGCTTCCTCCGTGGAGAAGTGGATGTAATTGTGCACCTTTTCAAAGAGGGCATCGGTAGCCTGCGTGATGCAGGCGTGTGCGGCCGACTGGAAAATGGCACTGATGTCTGCAGCTGATCCCTGGAAGGAGCCCGAAGCAAAAGAAGTTGAGTGCGGTGGTGACTTTGACAGCCACTGGTAAGGAGTGTCCACACGCTCCTCTGGGCTCCAGGTGTTGGTGCAACATTGCGCAGATGTCAGTGACTACGTTTCACGGAAGTCTCAGCCTCCTTTGGCACTGCTGCTCACTCATGTTGAGGAAGCTCATCCTCTGCCTGTAAACCCTGTGTTGGGGGTTTCTCCTGCGGCGATGTACAGGCCTGCACTGACGCCCTCTGCCCTGTGCATCATCAGGTGGCTGAGGAGAAGGTTGGCGCTCCTGCTGTTGGTGCTGCTGTTGTGCCTGGTTCTGCTGCTGTTGCAGCTGCTCTTCCTCCAAATCTGACGACCAGGATGAGAGGATGTAAATGGTTCCCATACCACTGGTATATATCTCAGTCAAGGAATGGAGGTTGTTTGCGCTCAGACAAAGTGGCCAGAGGGTATTCCAAGAAGGTCACACTGCAGATGGATTTCAGCCTCAACACTCACAAGATTAGTAGAGCTGAAAAATGTCTCCCAAACCTCAAAGCACGAAGTTGTGGCCTGTGAAAGAATGAGAGATTGCAGGACCGCTTTTAAGCTGTTCGAGCAGCTGGCAACAATTCAGGTCCTCGCTCAACCCGGCTCGATTCAGCTGGCATGTTTTTCTGAAGGTGGGCAGCATGCTGAAAAACATGCAAAATCCGATCAGGCAGTTAAAATAGGATTAACCAGGCAGTTAACAAGCTGTTAACTGCCTTAACTGCCTCTCCTGCCGTTTGGTGTTGGGTCAGTTCGGGAGCGGCTGACCCGACACTTGTCAAAGTCGCGTGGAGGCAGGATGGTGGCGGGTTCGCAGCTTGCCGTCAATTTTTCCGATTTTCACAACCGACCCATCTCCAAACCCGCACTCTGAGGTCTATTAAATTCGCGGCCGTGATCTCTGTTTCTCTCTCTCTGACCTGCTGAGTATTTCCAGCATTTTCTGTCTTGTGAGAGGCCTTCCTTTACGATCTGAGGCCTTGCAAGCATTCAGCAGCACTCCCTGAACACTTAAAAAACTTTTAACATGTAATGCACCAAGCCACTACTTCAATAAAATTTTTAAAATCCAGTCCAAAAGCTTAAATGCAAATTTACCTGAAAGATGTGTGTGTCCCTTTAAGAAGTACTGACAGTATCTCTGTCAGTCTGCTGCACGCTCACTTTTCGGTGTGAGCTTAGGACCCAGTGCTAAACTCAGCGGTAAGGTTGAAGTTTGCAGAGCATGACATTAAGTCGGTATTGCACGCCGATTGACGTCACGCACTCCCCATGTGCATCTCCAGGGCCAGCGCTGTTCTCGGCAGCGCTAAGGCCCTCTCCAAAATGATGGCTGCCGAGTCCCACGCTAGAAAAGGGTGTTAGAGTGGCGGCTGCCATTTTTCACCAGAATTCCAGCGCTAACAGGTAGCGGTAAGTGTCCAATTTCTGGGCCATAGTGCCTTAAAATGCTATTCATAAATCACCATCGGATTTTGGTATGCTTTATATGCCCATTTCCTTCTATGTACAGGACTTGCACTTGAGGCATGCAAAATGAGATGGAAGCGAAGTATCAGTTATCACCATAAACATAGAAACATAAACATAGAAAATAGGTACAGGAGTAGACCAGTCAGTCCTTCGAGCCTGCACCGCCATTCAATGCGTTCATGGCTGAACATGCTACCTCAGTACCCCATTCCTGCTTTCTCGCCATACCCCTTGATCCCCCTAGTTGGGAGTATTATATCTAACTCCCTTTTGAATATATTTAGCGAACTGGCCTCAACAACCTTCTGTGGTAGAGAATTCCACAGATTCACCACTCTCTGGGTGAAGAAGTTCCTCCTCATCTCAGTCTTAAATGGCTTCCCCTTTATCCTTAGACTGTGACCCCTGGTTTTAGTTTTCCCTAACATTGGAAACATTCTGCCCGCATCTAATTTGTCTAAACCAGTCAGGATTTTAAACGTCTCTATAAGATCCCCCCTCATTCTTCTGAACTCCAGAGGATACAAGTTCAGTTGATCCAGTCTTTCTTGATATGTCAGTCTGGCCATCCCAGGAATCAATCTAGTGAACCTTCGTTGCACTCCCTCAATAGCAAGAATGTCCTTCCTCAAGTTAGGAGACCAAAACTGCGCACAATACTCCAGGTGTGGCCTCACCAAGGCCCTGTACAACTGTAGCATCACCTCCCTACTCCTGTACTCAAATCCCCTTGCTATGAAGGCCATCATGCCATTTGCTTTCTTGACTGCCTGCTGCACTTGCCTTCCCACCTTCAGTGACTGATGTACCATGACGCCCAGGTCTCGTTGCACCTCCCCTTTCCCTAATCTGCCACCATTCAGGTAATAGTCTGCCTCCCTATTTTTACCACCAAAGTGGATAACCTCACATTTATCCACATTGTACTTCATCTGCCATACATTTGCCCATTCACCCAACCTGTCCAAGTCACTCTGTAGCCTCCTAGCATCCTCCTCATTGTTCACACTGCCTCCCAATTTAGTGTCATCCGCAAATTTGGAGATATTACAATTAATCCCTTCGTCCAAATCATTAATATATAATGTAAACAGCTGGGGCCCCAGCACCGAACCCTGCGGTACCCCGCTGGTCACTGCCTGCCATTCTGAAAAGTACCAATTTACTCCTACTCTTTGTTTCCTGTGTGCCAACCAGTTCTCAATCCACGTCAACACATTACCCCCAATCCCATGTGCTTTAACTTTGCACACCAATCTCTTGTGTGGGACCTTGTCGAAGGCCTTCTGAAAGTCCAAATACACCACATCTACTGGTTCCCCCCCCCCCCGTCCACCCTATTGGAAACATCCTCAAAAAATTCCAGAAGATTTGTCAAGCATGATTTCCCTTTCACAAATCCATGCTGACTTGGACCTATCATGTCGCCACTTTCCAAATGGTCTGTTATGACATCTTTAATAATTGATTCCATCATTTTACCCACCACCGATGTCAGGCTGACCGGTCTATAATTCCCTGCTTTCTCCCTCCCTCCTTTTTTAAAAAGAGGGGTTACATTAGCCACCCTCCACTCCTTTGGAACTGATCCAGAGTCTAAGGAATGTTGGAAAATGATCGTCAATGCATCCACTATTTCCAAGGCCACCTCCTTAAGTACTCTGGGATGCAGACCATCAGGCCCTGGGGATTTATCAGCCTTCAGTCCCATCAATTTCCCCAACACCTTTTCCCGACTGATAAGGATTTCCCTCAGCTCCTCCCTCTTACCAGATCCTTTGATCTCTTTTATTTCCGGAAGGTTGTTTGTGTCCTCCACAGTAAACACCGAACCAAAGTACTTGTTCAATTGATCTGCCATTTCTTTGTTCCCCATTATGACTTCCCCTGTTTCTGACTGCAGGGGACCTACGTTTGTTTTTACTAACCTCTTTCTTTTTACATATTTATAGAAGCTTTTGCAGTCCGTTTTAATGTTCTCCGCAAGCTTCCTTTCATATTTTATTTTCCCTGCCCTAATCAAACCCTTCGTCCTCCTCTGCAGAGTTTTAAAGTTCTCCCAGTCCCCGGGTTTGCTGCTACTTCTGGCCAATTTGTATGCCACTTCCTTGCTTTTAATACTATCCCTGATTTCCCTTGTTAGCCATGGTTGAGCCACCTTCCCTTTTTTATTTTTACGCCAGACAGGGATGTACAATTGCTGTAGTTCATCCATGCGATCTCTAAATGTCTGCCATTGCCCTTCCACTGATAACCCCTTAAATATCGCTTGCCAATCTAACCTCGCCAATTCACGCCTCATACCCTCAAAGTTGCCCTTATTTAAGTTCTGGACCATGGTCTCTGAATTAACTGTTTCCTTCTCCATCCTAATGTAGAACTCCACCATACTATGGTCACTCTTCCCCAAGGGGCCTCGCACCACAAGATTGCTGATTAGTCCTTCCTCATTACACAACACCCAGTCCAGGATGGCCTCCCCTCTAGTTGGTTCCTCAACATATTGGTTTAGGAAACCATCCCTTAAACACTCCAGGAAATCCTCCTCCACCGTTTTGCTTCCAGTTTGAGTAGCCCAATCTATATGCATATTAAAATCACCCATGATAACTGCTGCGCCTTTTTTGCATGCACCTCTGATTTCCTGTTTCATACCCTCCCCCACCTCACTACTACTGTTTGGAGGTCTGTACACAACCCCCACTAATGTTTTCTGCCGTTTGGTGTTCTGCAGCTCAACCCATATTGATTCCACATCCTCCAAGCTAATGTCCTTCCTAGCTTTTGCATTAATCTCCTTTTTAACCAGCAATGCTACCCCACTCCCTTTTCCTTTTATTCTATCGTTCCTGAATGCTGAATACCCCTGGATATTCAGTTCCCAGCCTTGATTGTTCTGGAGCCACGTCTCTGTAATCCCAATCACATCATATCCGTTAACATCAATTTGCACAGTCAATTCATCCACCTTATTACGGATACTCCTTGCATTAAGACACAGAGCCTTTAGGCTTGTTTTATTAACACCCTTTGTCCTTTTAGACTTATGATTTAGTATGGCCCTTTGTGTTTCTTGCCTTTGTTTACTCGGATTTCCCTTATTGTTTCTCACCCTTCTAACATTTGTTTCTGACTGCATATTACTTCCCCCTGTTTTGCTACATAGGTTCCCATTCCCCTGCCATATTAGTTTAAATCCTCCCGAACTGCCTTAGCAAATATTACCCCGAGGACATCGGTTCCAGTCCTGCCCAAGTGCAGACCGTCCCTTTTGTACAGGTCCCACTTCCCCCAGAACTGGTTCCAATGCCTCAGGTATTTGAATCTCTCCCTCCTGCACCACTGCTCAAGCCACGTATTTAATCTCGCTATCCTGTTCATGCTACTCTGATTAGCACGTGGCACTGGTAGCAACCCAGAGATTACTACCTTTGAGGTCCTACTTTTCAATTTAGCTCCTAGCTCCCTAAATTCTGCTTGTAGGACCTCTTCCCGCTTTTTACCTATATCGTTGGTACCTACATGCACCACGACAGCTGGCTCTTCACCCTCCCTTTCCAGAATGTTCTGCAGCCGCTCCGAGACATCCTTGACCCTTGCACCAGGGAGGCAACATACCGTCCTGGAATCTCGGTTGCGGCCACAGAAACTCCTGTCTATTCCCCTTACAATTGAGTCCCCTATCACTGTAGCTCTACCACTCTTTTTCCCGCCCTGCTGTGCAGCAGAGCCAGCCATGGTGCCATGAACCTGGCTGCTGGTGCCTTCCCCTGGTAGGTCATTTCCCCCAACAGTATCCAAAACGGTATATCTGTTTTGGAGGGAGACGACCGCAGGGGACTCCTGCACTACCTTCCTGATATTGCCCTGCCTCTTGGTCACCCATTTACTGTCTGACCTAGCCTTTACCCGCGGTGTGTTCAACTCACTAAATGAGTAATCCACAAAGTTCTCGGCATCGTGGATGCTCCAGAGTGAGTCCATCCGCAGCTCCAGTGCCGCCATGCGGTCCGTCAGGAGCTGCAGCTGGACGCACTTCCTGCACACATAGTTGTCAGGGACACTGGAAGTGTCCCTGATTTCCCACATAGCACAGGAGGCGCATGACACGGTTCCGAGATTTCCTGCCATGACTTAACCCTTATATTACTTTATTAAGTTAAGTCCCTGAAAACAAAATATAAATCGAACCTACCTTTTAAATTCCCTCTACCCTTAAAGGTTAGAGGAGGTGGGAGACACTACAAGTGTAGTGTCTCGGGTTTAGCAACAGCTCCACCTATATACGGGTACCAATGAATTGGCTCCGCCCTCTGACTTTGACCCCTGCTGATTGATTAGAAAACTGGTTTCCACTGCCTGCTGTGCCAATTTACTGCTACTGCAGTGTAACCTTGTTTTACTCTTCTTTCTCTTTTGATGCAAACCAATTAAATATCTGTAACTCAGTAAAACTTTAAAGGAAACTTAACAAATCAAATTAAAATTTGGTAGTCCGGGGTGACGATGCACTCCAGTCCCCGCGGCGCCCACCGGTCGCGAAAAAACTCAAGCGTGCCGGTGGACACCGCGTGCTCCATCTCCAGGGCCACCTGGGCGTGAAAGAGAGGCAGGCAATTGGGCCAAACGACCCCCTCGACCGCCCGCTGCCTGGACCTATTAATGGCTTTCTTAGCCAGGCCCAGGAGCAGTCCCACGAGGAGGTCCTCCGACCTGCCCGCTCCCCTCCGCACTGGGTGACCGTAGATCAGGGGCGTGGGGCTGAAGTGCAACCAGAAATTGAGGAGCAGCCCCTTCAAGTAATGAAAGAGGGGCTGCAACCTCTCACACTCTACGTATATGTGAAACACGGACTCCTCCAGGCCGCAGAAATGGCAAGCGGCCTGGGAGTCCGTAAACCTATTTAACAACCTATTGCACGGGACTGCTCCGTGCAACACCCTCCAGACCAAGTCCCCAATAGAACAAGGGAAGGCTCCCGCATAGAGAGCCCTCCATTGGGGACCTTCGCCTCCGCCGGACGGCAAGATGGTACGCCAAGGCGCGTCCGGACGGCAGACGAAGATGGCAAAGTGGAGAGTGTGCAGGAGCAGCCCGTACAGGAAACGCCTCCATGCGGATTGAAAGGGCACGGAGGGCATTTCTCCGAGAAGGCTCAAGTGGTGAGGCGGTGGCTCCCGAGGGAGGATTCGGGGCCGGGCGCCGATAAGGAATTCCGTCCGAACGGGGGTCAGCTCGGACGGGATCGCCCCACGTGCTTGAGCCTCCTCGATACACCTAGTGGAGTCGGGGCCCAGTGCCACTTTTAGCGACTCGATGGCTTTGACCGCGAGCCGGACGTTGATCCAAGACATGCGCCTCGCCAACTCCTCCGGCGCCATCCAGCCCGCTCCTCCGCCATCGAGCATAGTGGTTAGCACTGGTGCCTCACAGCGCCAGGGACCCGGGTTCGAATCTGACCTCGGGTGACTGTCTGTGTGGAGTTTGCACATTCTCCCCGTGTCTGTGTGGGTTTCCTCCGGGTGCTCCGGTTTCCTCCCATAGTCCAAAAATGTGCGGGTTAGGTTGATTTGGCTATGATAAATTGACCCTTAGTGTTAGGGGGGGATTAAATATGAGGGGTTATGGGGATAGGATGGGATATGTTAGGGGGAATTAAATACGTGGGGTTACGGGGGTAGGGTGGGATATGTGTACTGTGGGGATTAAAGCAGGGACAGGGTACTGGATTTGGATGATCAGCCATGATCGTATTGAATGGTGGAGCGGGCTCGACGGGCCGAATGGCCTACTCCTGCTCCTAGATTCTATGTTTCTATGTTTCTATGAGCAGGTCCCCGACTCTAGTCACCTTACCGGGCACAGCACTGCCCTCCGCCAGCCGGCCGAACCCGCGGTCGTGGAGGTGCGGATTCCTGAGCAGCGGCTCCCGAAGGACGGCCGCCGCTCCTGACGGGGGAGAACTGCGCCTGGAGGCGACGCTGTTCCAAACCCATAGCAGTTCCTGGTAGAAGACAGGCAGTTACCGCAGGCTGGCACGCGTGCCGCCCACTTTCACAAACAGGAGCTGCATGTCGTAATTGAGGCCGTGCAGCTGGCGGTAGAAATACGTCGCCAGCGCACGCCACCTAGGAGGATTCTCCACGTACAGGTATCTCTGCAGCGTCTGAAGACGGAAAGTCGCCGCCTGGGTGCTAAGGCACACCAGCGCCTGACCGCCCTCCCTAAGCGGGAGACTCAGAACCGCGGCAGAGACCCAGTGCTTCCTTTTGTCCCAGAAGAAGTCGACGAGCTTCTTCTGCATCTTGGCGACAAACGCAGGGGGAGGGATCAAAGTGACCAACCGGTACCACAACAGGGCGGCCACCAGCTGGTTTATGACCAGCGCTCGACCCCTGTAGGACAACACTCGGTGCAGTCCTGTCCAGCGCCCTAGGCGAGCGGTGACTTTGGCCTCCAGCTCTTGCCAGTTCGCCGGCCAGGCGTCCTCGGCCGGGCTGAGGTAGACTCCCAGGTAGAGGAGGTGCGTTGTGCTCCAGGCGAAGGGCCTGAACTCCTCCGGCAGGGAGTCCACCTGCCATGGGCCCACCAGGAGTCCAAACATTTCTCCCAGTTGATCTTGGCGGAGGATGCGTCCGAGTAAATCTGCTGGCATTCTTGCATCCTCCGCAAGTCGACGGGATCCGTGACCGCGAGGAGCACGTCATCGGCGTAAGCCGAGAGGACCACCTCCACGCCCGGCCTTTGCAGAGCCAGTCCCGTCAACCTCTTCCGCAAGAGGCGCAGGAAAGGCTCCACGCAAACGGCGTATAACTGACCGGACATGGGGCATCCCTGACGCACCCCCCTCCTGAAGCGAAGGGGCACCGTCAAAGACCCGTTAACTTTAATCAGACACTCCGCGGCGGCGTACAGAAGTCGGATCCGGGCGACGAAATGCGTCCCGAACCCGAAAGCGCGCAGAGTCCCGAAAAGATACTCGTGATCCACCCTGTCGAACGTCTTCTCCTGATCCAGGGAAAGGAAGGCGACCGACAGACCAGCCCTCTGGGAATGGTGGACCAGGTCCCGGACCAGGTGGATGTTGTCGTGGATTGACCGGCCCGGGACCGTGTAGGACTGGTCGGGGTGGATCATGTGGGCCAGCACGGTGCCAAGGCGAGCAGACATAGCCCTGGCGAAAATTTTGTAGACCGTGCTGAGGAGGGAGACCGGGCGCCAGTTCTTAAGAAGGCGGAGATCGCCCTTCTTGGGCAGCAGGACGATGACCGCCCTGCGCCAAGAGAGGGGCATCTCCCCGGTCGCCAGACTTTCCCCCAGGACCCGCGCGTAGTCGTCCCCCAAGACGTCCCAGAACGCCCTGTGGAACTCCACGGTCAGCCCGTCCAGCCCCGGGGACTTGCAGGGCGCCGGTCAGCTCCGCCAGGCTTAGCGGAGCTTCTAAATTCTCGGCGCCCTCCGGGCCGACCTTCAGCAGGTCCTCCCACAAAACTCTGCGCGCATCCTCGCTGGACGGATCTGAAGAGAACAGAGCCCCGTAATAGGCCCGGGCCTCCGCGCTGATGCCCTCCGGATCCGAGACCAGAGATCCGTCGTCGGCCAGCAGCCCCAAGAGCTGCTTACGGACCCCCCGTCTTTTTTCCAGTGAGTAGAAGAAGGGGGAGCCGCGGTCCAGGTCCCGCAGGAACTGGATCCGCGACCTCACGTATGCGCCTCGGGACCCGACCAGCTGCAGGTCCTTCAGCGCGCCCTTCTTACCTTCCGCAGGGCCGGGTCTTCGACGACTTGACCGAGACGGGACTCCAGGTCGAGCACTTCTTTCTCCAATCGCCCGACCCGGGCCTCCCGCCTCTTGGTCGACCCCTTCGTGTACTCCTGACAGAAGACACGGACGTGAGCCTTGCCCACGTCCCACCATAGCCTCAAGGAGGGGAAGCCTCCCCGCTTCCTTCTCCAGTCGGCCCAGAACCGGCGAAACGAATCCCGGAACCGCGCGTCCTCCAGCAGCAGGTTGTTAAAATGCCAGTACGCGGACCCCCCCCGCGCGCGCAGCGGAGCGAGCTCTGCCCACACCAGGTGGTGGTCCGTGCACGGCACCGGCCGCATGGAAGCCGCCGGAACGCAGGAGACGTACGCCCGGGAAATGTAAAGGCGGTCGATTCTGGACCTTCCTCCTCCAGACCTCACGCTCGTGAAGGCGCTGGAGTCGGGATGGAGATTTCGCCAGACGTCCACCAAGTCGAAGGACCCGACCAGGTCCTGCAACTTCTCCATCGCCGCTGGGCTTCGCGGGGGACCCGACCGGTCCCGCGCCTCGAGGGTACAATTGAAATCCCCCCGAGGATGACGCACTCGCCCACGTCGATGGAGCCCAGAAGAGCGGACACTTCTCCGAAGAAGCGCACTTGCTGCGCACCGGTCTGGGGGGCGTACACGTTCACTAAATGGAGCGGCATGCCTCCCAGGCGAACAGTGACCTGGAGCAAGCGGCCCAGCATGTGCTCCTTGACCCTCAAGATCTCCGGCTGAAAATGTGGGGCCAGCAAGACGGCCACCCCGCAGGAATTGTTGGAGAGGTGACTCATGCTGACCCCTTCTTGCCACTCCAGGAGCCACGTGGCCTCGTCTCCCGGAACGGTGTGGGTTTCTTGCAGGAAGCACACCGCATATTTCCCGTCCCGAAGGACCGAGAAGTTACTGAATCTACGGCGCGCCTCCCTGCTGCCGTTGATGTTAAGGCTGGCTATGGTTATCTTCATCTCAGAAGCATAGTGCAACTTCTACCTAACGCGGGGGGGGGGGGGGGGGGGGGGGGAGCGCGGTCACTGACGACCGCCACTCCCTCAGCAGCCCAGTGTGGAACATCCTGAGCCGACGCAGCTCGGGCCGGCTTACGTCCTTGTCCGCGCCCATGATTTTAACGGCGGCGCGGACGGACCCGACGAGCAGCGCCACCTCCGACCACTTGTCGAGGGCCAGCCGGATCTTATTATGACGACCCCGGCATGTGGCCATAACATCCCGGAGTTTCCCTACGGGGATGAGGGAAGAGTCGGTGAGGGGCGCGAGGGCGTCCACCGTCTCGCTTCCGATGGACTCCAAATCATCCTCGGTGCCCAACACCAAGTCCCCGTCCTCCTCCGGGAGCTCGTCACCGGCGGCCGACCCGTCCGTCGCACGGGTTGCAGCGAACGGCTCGGCCGCACCGGCCGGCCCCGCCTCTGTCACGGTCCCACCCCCAGGATCGGTGGCAGAGGAGTCCTTCCTGGGCTCCTTCAGGGGCGCCGGGCCGGGAGGCGGCGGCGGTGGTTCGGGGCCCCCCTCCGCCTCAGGCGCCGGGGCGACCGGAGAAACCGGGAAGAAAACAATTCCCAGTTGCTCCAGCACATCCGGCGCCAACGTCAGAGATGGAGTCAGGGGGCTTTCTGTCTCCCCGCCACCAACCTCCGACCCAGCGGGCTGGGGATTATTGCACTTCTCCACCAGGTCGAGCAGTCCCTGGGAGATGTCTGGGTCGTAGTGGGCGGGCTCAGCTTCGGCCTCTTTGGCCTCGCCCGCCCCAGTCCCCAGGACGCCCGACCCGGCGAGGAGCAACGGTTCTGGCATTTCTTTATTATTAATATTAATTTCCGCGGGTTGTTCCGCGGCCCCCCCCCCCGCGGGCAGGGTCTCTTCCCCATCCCTGGGAGGCACAGGCCGGACAGACTTGTCTGTCTCACCCTCCCGAGGGACAGGAGACCCCTGCCGATCGCGCGCGATGGTGACGGTGGTGGGGTGGGGCGCAGCACCCGCGGCGGGCGACGACTCCCCTTGTGCGGAGGGACCTTCCTTCTCACAGTCCTCCTCCTGGGGGTCGTGCCTCCTTTTTAACGTGTTGGGGCCCAGAGAGGGGGAGGCCTCCATGTCTGCTGGGGCCTCCCTCTTCGTCCCCTCCCGATGACTGGGTTTCTTGGGCCCCTCGGGCCCGAGCCCGGCCGCAGGTCCTGATTTATCTGCCTCGGCAGTTGCGGTCACGGGCCCGGGCACGAGGACCCCCCCAGTCTCACGCATCCCCGCTAACTCCGCGAGGAGCGCAGGCGTGAGTTCTGGCAGTTCAGTTGTTTCCTCCACGAGGGGACCCGCCCTGAGGTGCTTGGTCTTTTTCAGCGCCTTCCTTCCCCTCGGACGCTCTCCCTCCCCCCCGCCGGAGGCCGTGATGGTGTTGGCCCCTGACGTCGACCGCGCAAGTGTTGTCCTTGACGCGCGGACAGTATCAGGGGGAGGGGGGGCGGCGGCGCCAGCCCTGGCCGCACTGGATGTCGTGGCGACCTTGGAGGCGGGGCAGTTTTTCCGGGCGTGCCCCACCTCCTTACAGGCGTAGCACCGCACGCCGTCCGAGGTCCAGAAGACGCGATGGGCGGTCCCCCCGTGGAGCACCGTGAACGCGCCGTCCGTGTCCTCCTCCCGCGCCAGCCGGACGAAAAGCTGGCGCTGGAAGGAGAAGACGTGCCGGAGGCTGGCTTCCTGGAAGCCGAGCGGGATGGGTGTGATCCCCGACCTCACCTCCCCCAGTTGACGTAGGTGGGGGAGGAGGAGCTCACCCAGAACAAAGGGCGGGACGTTGGAAATAACGATCCTCTGCGCGGTGGCCTCGAGGGGGTCCACCGGCAGGAAGGTCCCGCCCACGGTGAGCCCCTTCTCGATGGCCAGGGACACCGCCCGCTCCGACCCCAGGAAGAACACAGCCTTGCCGTACATTTTAGAGGCGGCGACAATGGCTGAAGGGCCGACAACCCCAGCCATGGCTTTCACGCACGCCTCTATCGTCATGTTGGGGTGAGTGTAGCTCTTGACCCCATTCTTCCTCGTAAGGAGTGTAAAAGGTGACGGGGTAACAGGAGGACCTGTGGCTGCGGCCGTGGCCGCGGCTGCCACGCTCGCGTAGGTCCTCGCTGCCCCCGCCACCGACGAAGATGTGGTCGCCATAATGGGTGGGTCTTAAAGGGCTACACTCACCCCAAGTCACAGGCCTGAAGGTGTTAATGGCCTCGGTGTGTTTTTTTTTCCCCTGAGCAGAGGGAGCTGTTAAATTGAAGGCACACCTCTCCCTTTATTTGATTGGATTAGGAGAGGGGCCTTCTCCCCTCTGCTCAATGGGTAATTAATTAAAAAGTAAATGAGGTGCCTCTTAGAGAGAGAGGCAGAGAGAGACAAGAGACAAAGAGAGAGAGAGAGGGGGTGGGAAGGAGGGAAGCCGCAAGGGCAGGGTCGCCACTCAGGATGGTGGGTAGGTGGGTGTTGGCAGGGGGTGCACTCTCCGATGTAAAATAAAGTCCTTTTCGGTGGTCTTCTGGTGGGGGGAGAAGATGTCTTCACCTGGGAAAGCTGGAGATGCCCAGGCTCTGTCCTGCACCAGGTCTTAACGATGCCCCAATAAGATTAATTTAATTGGGGGACTTCACCTAGGCAGCTCCAGCTGTCCCAGGTCAGGCAATGGGAAGGGGTGTTTAGTATGGTGTGTGCGGCCTAGTTTTAACAAAAGCCACACACACACGCCCCTTGGATGTTTCGGCCTTCTTCTATTCTTCTTTCCTCCCCCCACCTACAAAACAAAGTCTCTGGGAGAGTGCACCAGAATAACACCCACCTGTAGATGAAGTTTCTTCCTCCCTCCTTCCAAACAGATGATGGTTGTAGTGCTGTTTTCTCCCCTCTCTCCCTCTCCTAAAATGGAGGCCAATTGGGGAGGCAGTATGGAAAGGCCTCTCCTCCTCTGATGTTGATGGCCTTCCTTTCTTTCTCCTTCTCCTCTCCTGTCCTCTCTCTCCAGGCACCTCAGTTGGAGTGGTTGTGTTGGTGTTGGTGGTGGTCTGCAGTCTGGTTCCTCCTCCTCTCCCTGGTCAATGAGACCACCACTCTGCTGCTGCTCTCCTCACTCTCCTTCTGCTGGCTGATGAGGCAGCCAAACTCACAGCACTCTCTCCTGACTTCCACTCAGCTAGAATATTAAATTAAAGGGCTATCCTATTGATAGATCTGTGCTTTTTTCAGTGTCAGTTGGTTGCAAGAGACTTTTCTGAAGAACTTATTGCACAGAACTTATTTATCTGATTTAGCTTTGGTATAATTAGAATCAGTGCACTTTCACCTCACACTCTTGCTCACGATGCTGGCTCCAGAGTGACCCCCGCCTCACACTCTCGTTCACAAGAAAGAAAGACTAGCATTTATATAGCGCCTTTCACAACCACCGGACATCCCAAAGCGCTTTACAGCCAATGAAGTACTTTTTGAAGTGTAGTCACTGTTGTAATGTGCTCCCAGTGCTCCCCCCACCCACACTCGTGCTCACAATGCAGGCACCCAGTGTTCCATCTCCCGCACACTTGCTCACAATGCTGGTTCCCCCTTCCCTCTCCCCCGCAGTTTCACTTACAATGCTGGCTCCCAGTGTTCTCCCCCCGCCCACCGCCAGCGCTCACAATGCTGGCTCACATTGCTCCAGGCCTGAAATCTCCCCCATAATACCAGCAGCTCCTATTCTGGCTCCACTGGTTTGAATTTTTTGGTCCTGGAGGTTTGGAAAGTTCTGTTATCAATATTCTGTTGGTGGATTTAGGAATTTATCCACCAATAAAATGGGAGCAACAAGTAGACTAAATCGTCAGTGATTCTCAGAAGTGAGACCTGGCCTGAATGTCTTAGTGAACCGTTTTTGGTCGCCCTGATTAATTTAAACAGAATAGGCGGGCTGCCAACACTACTCCACTATTGATTGGCAGCTCACCTAATTGGAAAAGGGAGGTGCAACTTGGCCACAGGCAACTGTCACTGCAGATTGCTGATAATGGCAGCTACAGGAGAAGCTACAAGGGCCTCCCATTTTTGGGATGCTGCGTTGGAGTTATTGGTGTAGGAGGTCAGCAAGAGGGGGAACACCAGGTGGCAGGAAAGTATCAAGGCAATCTGCCTGGCACAAGTGTGCGGAGGTGGCAGAATGGGTGAGCACCAGAAGCATCGTCCTCAGGACATGGCTACAATGCAAGAAAAAGTTCAATGACCTCACAAGGCTAGCTAAGGTAAGCCTCCTAATTCATATCTCTCATCACCCTCTGCTGAGCCCTGCACTACCTGTAGCCCCAGCATTCACAACCCTTCCCTCCCCCAATGACCAGCACTCTCCTCCAATCACTGGAGCACACTTCACTCCACCTCCTTCTGCTTCTACTAAAGCGCTCTGCTCCTGCTGCTGTACTCACTATTACTTCCTTCACCTCCTCACACATCTGCCATCTTTCACATACAGCAAAACTATTCAACCCTGACATGCACGTCCTCAAAACATCTCACAGTTCTAACACTGACACTTCCTTGCTTCCTTTCAGGGCAAGCTTGCACGCAATAAGAGGGAGCAGGCGGCCGCAGGAGGAGGGACACTGTTCAGCATGTGCTGTCTCCACTGGAAGAACAAGTTATGCATATTGCTGGCAGGAGACGCATCAGGAGCATGGTGTCTGGAGAGGCTGGAGGACAACCAGTGTCCTTGTTGGTGTCAGACAGCCAGCTGTGCCAGACTGCCCCAGCCAAAGCCGAGTCCCAGCAGTCTGCAGGCGGACCCTCAACAGCCAGAACTCTATGAGGTTGTCCACCACGACCATCTCAAGTACTCTCAGTGGAAGTTCAGCAGCTTTCCACCTTCCAAGCTGTAACCACTGTGGAAGCACCTTGTCGGAGCACTAGAATAGGTAACCGAACACATAAGACAGACACCAAGGGTTTGCACAAGGGTGATTTGTAGATAGGTGCCAGTCAATTAACCATTTGTCAAATCAAAACTGGAGTATTTTGTAGTGAAGTAAAATGTTTTGTTTTGGTATAGCTGTTGATCTTCAGAATCAGGAACACCCATGAAGTACTGTTTAAGGACATTGATATGGTAGGTATAAAGACTGGGTCAGATGGAAAGAGGGACTGGTGGTGCGCTGGGGAGGGGAGAGCGTGTTCAGGACAATTGCTCCTCAATAATTTGCTGCCTTACAGTTCTGTCAGCTCGCAGCACTGCTGGGCCCTGCTCTTCTTTTGGTTCCTTCATCCCCTTCTTTATCTTCCTTCTCCACTTTCTCTGCTGGAAGCTCCAAGGTAACTTTCCATTGTATTGCAAGACTGTAGAACACACAACAAATGATTTTGAATCTTGACACACGCTCTGGGCTGTACTGAAGGACTCCTCTTTGTTTCAAGAGGCCAATGGTTTGCTCATTCAGAATGTATACACTCGCTGGCTGATGAAGGACACACATCTGAAATGTCACAAACTGTCTTTTCTCTTTACAGATGCTGACTGACCTGCATTTTCTGTTTTTAATTTCAGATTTCAAACATTTGCATTTTTTCCTTTTTTATTTTAGATAAGGAGTGTTTACACTGAAGCAGACTAATTGCGAAGTAACAGTACATAAAAAATCCATGGGGGCTCCACAGATCTCCTGCCATAACTCCGGTGGGAGACCGCCAGAAATCCAGAGAAATTTCAGCCCATATAAAAGGCGGGAAGCCACAAGCAATGTGTCATCAGGAACTAATAAAAGGCATAAAAAACAAGGAAGGAGAATGGACACTTGCTCCATCAAACTCGTTCCTTCCACAGATCATGTACAATCTATTCCAATATGGACTCTGCCTCATTGACTCATGGAATTTTTTTGATGAATGCTCCCAGATCTGCAAAGTGAGCAAAACTTCATGCTGGGCACTGAAAGAATTTATTAATTTATTACCCATTATGGCATCAAAGGTTGACTCATTTGCTCTTAAGCCAAATTATCAAACAAATGGTAAGTGGTCTTTGGCTTTCAAAATGCTTCTAAAAGGCAAGGACAAACCAAGGCTTCTTTTCTCCATGTTGAACTGCTTCCTCAAATGCCTTTCCCTCAACCCACCACTCTCAACTCCAATACCAAGTGAGAGGAGTCTCTGCCGTTACCTTCTCTTCCTCTTCCCCCCACTCCCAACCTACCCCTAGTCTCCCACCCACTGTAACTCTGATCTTTTTTTTATTTGTTCATGTGATGTGGGCGTCGCTGGCAAGGCCAGCATTTATTGCCCATCCCTACCTCCTGTTGCTCTACAGTTTTCCATCCATCGTATCCCCCTGTCCCCTCTAAACTCATTTGCTCAATCATCTCCCCATTCAACTCTTGACCATTCAACTATCCCTGTTGGTCCTCGTAAGAATTATACCTCGCAGGTGGTAGCCTTGGCTCACTGGTAGGTTTTTTGATTGGTTATGCTAATTAATGGGTGTAAATTGGATATAAGTAGAAAATTAGTGAAGTTCCAATATGCCAGATTTTAGCCCATTTAGCACCCCATCAAAATTTTCAGTCAGGTATTGTACTGGAGCTAATATTCTCAAGTTTGCAATGAACTATAATAAATTAAATCCCCATGATGTTATTTAGATATCCACACAATTTCCAAGCAGGAGTGCATTTAAGGAACCCTATAGTAAGATTTGTAGCAGCATTTTCAGGTCATTTCTGAATTTTTTATCTTGTGTTGGTTTTCTGTTTCACTTAATTGGTCAGGAGCCTTTGTGCCAAGTGTATTGGCATTGCCATTTGTTTTGTACGTCTACAATACAAGGAAAATAGGTTTCTCAGTGGAAACCTCCTTTTCGTTCTGTTTTTTGGAGGTTGAGGAAGATGAGCAATGGAGGGCTGTGAAGCAGGTCCTAGGCAAACTGCATCCACCTGCCAATACTCTCCCACCCACCTTTATAGGCAGAAGTGCATCTGCCTGGCAATTACCATGTGGCACTGACGACACAGGATCTGGGTCAGCAGACAGCGAGATGCAGAGGATTTAATTTTGCCATCTGTTGCAAAGACACCTGCAGCTAATGTGCACCATAGCAGTAACGGTCAGCTGTGCCCTCAAGTCCTCTTCCTCAACGTCTTTTCAGGTATGTTGCAATGCTGTCCTTGTGATGTGGGCGTCGTGGAAAGCAGGGTCACTCTCCTCACCACCACCTCAGTCTACACCAACTCCACTTTGCCAGCCATCAAATGCGGATGGGGTGGGGAGGGATTGGTGTGTTACGCCACTCTATCGCTTACCAACTTGGTTTCCTGCCTTCCTATTAATTGTGCTGGCCACTGGATTTTTCCAGGCATTTTGCTACCTTAGCAGTTATTGCAAAGGCTGAAAATATAAATAAAATATATTAGCAGCCTTTGTAAAGGTTACCAACAATTTTTTCTCTACCTCTTTAAATTTAAGAGCTGGCCATACAAAATCAGGCAGAGTCAGCACATCAACAGTTGGGTGAGTGCTAATAACTCACCGCCTGACTAAGGAGGCCCGATCAGAAAGGGTACTCCTCTGTGAGCAGCGCCACCGGGATACATTATTATCTTAAAAATCTGGATATATGTGAGAATGTCGTGCATATCAAGGTAAGCATCTCTTGTCCATTTTTGGAGTTGTAGTCTCTGCGAGAATGCCAATTTTGTGTTAAATTTAGAGCGATATTGTGATATGGACACATATCTATAAAGATCTTGATCAACATTTTTCTAAACTCATTTCACTAAGACCCTTACAGTCATCAGACAGAAAAGACTCACCAGTTGGGCCTACTTAACTTACATTCTAAGTAAGAGCGAGAGCGGCAGAGTACTTTAAACAGAGGGAGCGGAGAGCCAGAGAGGCAGAGTAATTTAAACAGAGGGAGCGGAGAGCCAGAGTGGCAGAGTACTTTAAACAGTGGGAGCAGAGAGCCAGAGAGGCAGAGTACTTTAAACAGAGGGAGCGGAGAGCCAGAGAGGCAGAGTAATTTAAACAGAGGGAGCGGAGAGCCAGAGTGGCAGAGTTCTTTAAACAGAGGGAGCGGAGAGCCAGAGTACTTTAAACAGAGGGAGCGGAGACAGAGTGGCAGAGTACTTTAAACAGTGGGAGCAGAGAGCCAGAGTGGCAGAGTACTTTAAACAGAGCGGGAGCGGAGAGCCAGAGAGGCAGAGTACTTTAAACAGAGGGAGCGGAGAGCCAGAGCGGCAGAGTACTTTAAACAGAGGGAGCGGAGAGCCAGAGAGGCAGAGTACTTTAAACAGCGGGAGCAGAGAGCCAGAGTACTTTAAACAGCGGGAGCAGAGAGCCGGAGTACTTTAAACAGCGGGAGTGGAGAGCCAGAGCGGCAGAGTACTTTAAACAGAGGGAACGGAGAGCCAGAGTGACAGAGTACTTTAAACAGAGCGGGAGTGGAGAGCCAGAGTACTTTAAACAGAGCGGGAGTGGAGAGCCAGACCGGCAGAGTACTTTAAACAGAGCGGGAGCGGAGAGCCAGAGTGACAGAGTACTTTAAACAGAGCGAGAGCGGAGAGGCAGAGTACTTTAAACAGTGGGAGCAGAGAGCCAGAGTGGCAGAGTACTTTAAACAGCGGGAGTGGAGAGCCAGAGTGGCAGAGTACTTTAAACAGTGGGAGCAGAGAGCCAGAGCAGCAGAGTACTTTAAACAGCGGGAGTGGAGAGCCAGAGTGACAGAGTACTTTAAACAGCGCGGACCTAATCGGAGACACCAGCAGCGACGGTGGGACTTTCCATGATTTCCAAAAAAATAAGGTGTGACGTCACAGGGCAGCAGTACAGTCTGAGTGAGCGGACCTGTGGGAGGAGCGGAGTCAGAGACCGGGAATAAAGGCAGCGCGGAGCAGAGGCCTGGGAGTCTGAGCGAGCGGACTACCTGCGAGGGAGACAGTCGGCAAGCGACACAACGAAGGAGTGACGTCAGAATTCAAAGGTGTCGCTGGCACAAGGGAGCTGAGAGGTGAGTATCGGGTGAGTATTTGTGGTAAGTTTTTTTTTGTTCTGTTTTGAGTATATTTTTACTAAGTAGTTCTCAGCCTATCTAATAGAGGGAAGTGCTGATTGGTGGGTTGCTGTTGGGTGTTTCTTGCTATGTTTTAAGTTTATTTCTGCTAAATTACCTCCATAGTCTGGTAAATAGAGGCATGGCAGGGCAGCTCAATCATGTGATTTGCACATCATGTGCCATGTGGGAAATCCTGGTCGCTTCTTACGGCCTGGATGACCATGTGTGCAGGAAGTGTCGCCAACAGCAGCAACTCGAGCTCCGGGTTTTGGAGCTTGAGCGGCAGCTGGAGTCACTACAGTGCATCCGCGAGGCTGAGAAATACTTGGAAAGCACGTTTCTAGAAGTGGTCACCCCGCAGCCTCAGAATGTGCAGGCAGAGAGGGAATGGGTGACCACCAGACAGAGAAGGAGGACCAGGCAGGTAGGGCAGCAATCCCCAGAGTGCATCTCGCTCACTAACCGTTTCACAGTTCTGGAAACTGGTGGGGGTGATGGGTCCTCTGGTGAGAGCAGCCAGAGCCAAGGCCATGGCACCACGGGTGGCTCAGCTGTACAGGGCAGGAAAAAGAAGAGTGGAAGAGCAATAGTGATAGGGGATTCATTGGTTAGGGGAATAGATGGGTGTTTCTGTGGATGCAGACGAAACTCCAGGATGATATGTTACCTCCCTGGTGCCAGGGTCAAGGATGTCACTGAACGGCTGCAGGACACTCTGAGGGGGGCGGGTGAACAGCCAGAGGTCGTGGTCCATATCGGTACCAACAACATAGGCAGAAAGAGGGATGAGGTCCTGCAGGCAGACTATAGGGAGCTAGGAAAGAGATTAAAAAGCAGGACCTCAAAGGTAGTAACCTCCAGATTACTCCCGGTGCCACGTGCTAGTGAGTACAGGAATAGGAGGATAGAACAGATGAATGCGTGGCTGGAGAGATGGTGCAGGAGGGAGGGCTTTAGATTCCTGAGGCATTGGGACCATTTCTGGGGAAGGTGGGACCTGTACAAGCCGGACGATTACACCTCAACAGAGCCGGTACCAATATTCTCGCGGGGAGGTTTGCTAGTGCTGTTGGGAAGGGTTTAAACTAGCTTGGCAGGGGGATGGGTACTAGCATATAGGAGTAGAAAAGAGGAATAAGATGCATAAAAGAGTGAGTGTGTTGGATAGTACTAGAGAAGAAAGTAGTACAAGAGGTGGAAGTATTACCATATTAGATAGGAGCAGACTAAGAAAGAATATGAAAAATTCAAAAATGGGTTTAGAATGTATGTACGTAAATGCACAAAGTGTGGTGAATAAGGTTGGTGAGCTACAAGCACAATTAGCCGTGTGGCAATATGATGTTGTGGCAATAACAGAAACGTGGCTTAAAAACGGTGAGGACTGGGCACTTAATATTCAAGGGTACAAGGTGTTCAGAAAAGATAGGGAAGGAAAAAAGGGAGGTGGGGTGGCAGTGCTGATTAAGGAAGACATTGTAGTGTTAAAAAGGGAGGATGTTCTTGAGGGGACAAGGACAGAATCTATTTGGTTAGAGTTGAGGAGCAAAAAGGGTATGATCACGCTATTGGGGGTATTCTACAGGCCTCCAAATAGTGAGAGGGAGGTAGAGGAGCAAATCTGCAGGGAAATCGCAGAGATATGCAAGAGCTATAGAGTGGTGATATTAGGGGACTTTAATTAACCAAATATCGATTGGGATAATGCTAGGGTAAAGGGAAAGGAGGAGGAGGAATTTCTGAAATGTGTTCAGGAGAATTTCCTTCAGCAGTATGTTCTTGGCCCAACTAGGAAGGAGGCATTGCTGGATCTGGTGCTGGGGAATGAGGTGGGCCAGGTCGACCAAGTGTCTGTGGGAGAACACTTGGGTACGAGTGATCATCGTATCATAAGATTTAGATTAGCAATGGAGAGGAGCAAGGAACAATCTAGAGTGGAACTTCTAAACTGGAATAGGGCTAACTTCAATGGGATGCGAAAGGATCTAGCCAGTGTCAAATGGAACCACAGACTGACAGGAAAAACTGTAACAGAACATTGGGTGATCTTTAAGGAGGAGATGTTCCAAGTACAGGCTAGGTACATTCCAACAAGAGGGAAGGGTAAGGGAACCAAAGCAAGGGCTCCTTGGATGACGAGGGAGATAGAGAAGATGATGAAACAAAAAAAGAGGGTGTATGATGAATGTCAGGTGAATTCTTCAAGGGAGAACCAGACCAAATACAAGAAGTTGAGAGAGGAAGTGAAGATGAAAATAAGATTGGCAAAGAGAGAATATGAGAGTAGAATGGCGGTTAACATAAAAGGGAACCCAAAAATCTTCTACTGGCATGTAAACAGTAAGCGGGTAGTAAGACGCGGAGTGGGGCCTATTAGAGACAAAGAAGGTGATACATGCTTAGAGGCGCAGGGCAAGGCTAGAATACTCTATGAGTACTTTGTATCGGTGTTTACTAAGGAGGTGGATGCTGACAAAATATCGGTAGAAGTGGAAAAGGTAGAAGCAATGGAAGGGGTGAAAATTGATAGACAGGATGTACTAGAAAGGCTAGAGTGGATAAGTCACCTGGCCCAGATGGCTTGCATCCCAGGTTGCTAAGGGAATTGGGGGAGGAGATAGCAGAAGGGCTTGCCATAATTTTTCAATCTTCCCTAGATGCAGGGGAGGTGCCTGAGGATTGGAAAGTGGCAAATGTGACACCATTATTCAAGAAAGGGTGTAAGGACAATCCTAGTAACTACAGGCCAGTCAGTTTAACATCAGTGGTGGGTAAAGTTTTAGAAACAATAATCAAGGAAAAAATTAATGGCCACTTGGAGAGGTTTAAACTAATTAAGGAGAGCCAACACGGATTTGTAAAAGGCAGATCGTGTTTGACTAATCTAATTGAATTTTTTGATGAAGTAACAGGGAGGAGAGGATTGATGAAGGGAATGCAATGGATGTTGTCTACATGTGTAAGGTTTCCAAAATTTGCAGATCCTCAAAACCTAAGGAAAAGGGACTTTGGAACTACCTCAGAGTGATAATATTGCGTTTGGGCCTAACCTAAGAGACTGTAAGACCAAAAACCAAGTTTTGGCATTTTAAAACTATGTCTGGGCCTGTAAAGGAACAAAAGGTGGGTGCAACCTCTGTAAAAGCAGTTTTTGGGTATTGCAGTTAATTGCAATGTCTGGGGAACCGGGATGACCTCACTCAAAGCCCCAGCAAGCATTAACATTTTGACAATAGACCCTGGGAGAAGACAGTCCCACCCAAAACAACAGGTCCCATCAAACTGATTACAGAACCCATTAAAGACATGCAGAAAGCAAATATTCTATAGAAATCCTAGGCCCAGTCAAGAAACCCAAAACATGAGGACAATTCAAATTCCGATTAAACAACAGATCGACAGGATGGAGCTATCCTGAAACCACTTCACACATTTACAAACCAGTTAACACGCTAGTAAAGTCGTTACTGTTAACGAGACCGGGATTTGATTTGGTTAAGCTTCAATGGGTATAATTAAAGGCCCGTTCTTAAGAAGTCAGTTCTCCAGTAACAACAGTTCAAGTTCAACAGAAGGCAGTAACAGCAGTTTCGAGTTCAATTGAAAGCCTGTTTGCAGCAGAAATCAGTGCTGGAGTTACAGAGTTCAGGAGAAGCAAGTTGGGCAGTTAAAGAAGACAGTTCAGTAAGAAGGGAGTTCTCCAGTACAACAGTTACAGTTCTGCAAGAAGGCAGTTCCACAGCTCGGAAGATGACAGTTTAAACAGAGGCAGAGTTCAACAGAAAGCAGTTCAACAAAGAAGGCCAACAGCTCCAGAAGCAGGCTGACACGCAAGAAGAAACCAGAGCAACAGTTCCAGTGACCATCAGACACCTCGCGGCAACAAGGGCCTTACGAAACCTTTTACTCAAAAGACTCTAAACCCTAACTCTCAACTGTCAAGGATTCGTTTGGTGAGCATTATCCCTGGTTCTCCAGAGTCCAACCTAGCTAGAGAAGTGGGATTGGGAGGGGTGAAGTATTCTTCTAATGTTATTTCCCTCGCTTGTACCGAAGTGTTCCCCACTTTTAGAGTGTTAAGAGTGTTTGTGTTGTGTTTTACTTTCTTGAATAAAGATTGAAGTTCTTTCATCAAACTCAGTTATCTACTGCACCTTTTATCACAACCCCCAAATAAGTCCAAGGTCTAGAACCAAGTGAGTGGGAGCGATTCGAACCGCTCAGAAGTCAGAGGTGAAGCTGACACAAAACACCACCCCCTACACATGAACTTTAGGAAGGCATTTGACAAAGTACAACATAGAAGGTTGGTTAACAAAATTGAGGCTCATGGAATAGGTGGGTTAGTGGCAGCTTGGATAAGGAATTGGCTTAAGGACAGAAAACAGCGAGTTGTGATAAATAGCTGTTTTTCAGACTGGAGGATGGTAGACAGTGGTGTTCCCCAAGGGTCAGTGCTGGGGCCACTGCTTTTTTTGATATATATAAATGACCTGGATATTGGAATACAGAGTAGAATTTCTAAATATGCTGATGACACCAAACTTGGGGGTGTGGCAAACAGTGAGGATGATACCAATCGACTGCAACAGGACATAGAAAGGCGAACAGAATGGGCAGACAAGTGACAGATGGAATTTAATACAGAGAAGTGTGAGGTGATGCATTTTGGCAGAAGGAACAGGGAGAAGCAATATATACTTAATGGCACAGTTTTAAAGAGTGTGCAGGGACAGAGGGACCTGGGAGTTAATGTGCATAGGTTCCTGAAGGTGGCAGGGCATATTGAGTGGTTAGCAAAGCATATGGGATCTTGGGCTTCATAAATAGAGGTATTGAGTATAAAAGTAGAGAAGTTATGCTGAACCTTTATAAAGCGCTGGTTAGGCCACAACTGGAGTATTGCGTCCAGTTCTGATCACCACACTTTAGGAAGGATGTGAAGGCACTTGAGAGGGTGCAGAGGAGATTTACCAGAATGGTTCTGGGGATGGGGGATCTTAGCTACAAGGACAGGTTGGAGAAGCTGGATTTGTTTTCATTAGAGCAAAGGAGGTTGAGGGGTGATTTGATAGAGGTGTACAAGATTATGAGGGTTTGGATAGGCTAGACGGGGAAAGGCTGTTCCCACTAGTTGATGGTACAAGGATTAGGGGACACAGATTTAAGGTTTTGGGCAAGAGATACAGAGGGGATGTGAGGAAAAACTTTTTTACGCAGCGAGTGGTGATGACCTGGAATTCGCTGCAAACGGAAGTGGTGGAAGCGGAGACACTCAATGTTTTCAAGGGGAGACTGGATAGGCATTTGAGGGAAATAAACCTGCAGGGCTATGGGTATAGAGCGGGGGAATGGGACTGACTGGATTGCTCTGCAGAGAGCCGGGGTGGACTCGATGAGCCGAATGGCCTCCTTCTGTGCCGTTATGACTCTATGATTCTCAACTATTGGATCTGAAATTTTGGTCGCCGGTGTAGTTAACGAGTACGCTGCCGATCCTCGAAAGAAATCTGTACTTACCTGGTGCGAGGCCCCCTTCGAAAACTTGCGTTGTTTCGCTGCGGAGTTGAGCGCAGCATAGTGGCCCACGGATCCTGGGGCGCACTGTGTGCGTAAGTGTACCTGGGATCATGTGGGGTGGTGCTTCAATCAGGAAACTGAAATCTCCGATGCCCATTCATGATTTTTTAGTCTCACTCACCCCAGTTATATTAATAAATAAATCAGTCTCTCACTCACCCAGTTATATTAATAAATAAATCAGTCTCTCATTCTTGGTTGATTGTTTTCACCCTTTGCCTATTTGTCTCCGCGAGTTGTGTTGGGATCAGGGAGATAGTTAGGTGGATATAGATTTTTATTTTGAAGATTTTTTATCATGACGGATGTATATTTCAAGCTGCTTCATATCCTCCCTCCCCTTACACTGTGCAAACAGGCTCCTTCGCCTGTTTGCACCAGCCGTAAAATTTTCCTGCGTAACTGCTGGGCAGTTGGTGGGCAATTAGCCCAACTCTGCGCCAGCAATAAGAATTTGACAGTCGCAGCGGATGATCTATCAAGTTGGAACTTGACAGATCACAAGTTCGGGATTTAGTACAAGCGCATGCAGAAATTCCAAACTTGTGGTCAATTTTAAAGGCGGTATGACGGCGTACTCTGAGAGTACGCCATCATACCGACCGCAAATTCTGTCCCTGTATGTTTAAGCATGCAGTATACAAACAGGAATGGTGTGTAATTTCATATTTGTCCATCAGGGGGAGCAAACCACCGCTACAGTGTCCACTACTCTTGTTTGATGTGTGATTCAGCAGTGCATGGTGCTGCAATACTAGAAATAAAGTAGACAGTTATCTTGTAATGATGTGGTTCACTCAGTTCCTTTAGAATCCAATAGCAAAATACTGCGGATGCTGGAAAACTGAAATAACAACAGAAAGCGCTGGAAAAACTCAGCAGGCCAGGCAACATCCGTGGAGAGAGAAACAGAGTTAACGTTTCAGGTCGAAGACCCTTCGTCAGAACCCAGTTTATAATGCGGACAGAATCTGTTATAGATTGCACTTTTATGATAACAAGTGGACAATCATTTCAGCGCTGTTTTTAAGAGTAGGAATGGTACCTGGGATGATTTCTTAAATGTTATAACTGTACAGAAGATCAGTATCACCCTGTAGAATATTTTGTTTTATTTGAAGTGTCAGAACTCTAAGGCATATATTGAATTGAGCTCTTTGTGCTAAGTATTGTAAAATAGAAGCGTGAATATGCAAGCATTAATCATACCTGCCAACCTAGAAAACTTTGCAAAAGCTGACCAACAGCTTCCAATAGACCAACAACTCAAAAATGGCTCTGAGTATAAACCTATTACATGAAAAATATAGTGGGACATCGGCTACTACCGTAATCCTGAAAAAATAACATTCCTTCACTTTAAGTACATTAATTTTCAGTGGATAGAAAATTGTGTGGGCTGCAAAGCAGGCATGCTGACCTCTGCAGCTGAAACCTTGATAGTCCTGCCACTGCATGAAGCCAAGAATAAAATTTAACCCCAAAGGTTAAATATCCCCAATTGGTTGCACTTTATTTCAACTTTGTCCCAAAATGTTACTTTTTCTACACTTGTAGAATAAGTTAGCAGCAGATCAAAGGATGGACATCTGTGGTAGCTGAGGTAATGTTGATAATGGCCCACCACATTGTGCACCTGTGGATACAACAGTTAGTGCACAGAATAGCTTAAACACATAGATGAGATCAGATCTTCTTAGCTGCGATGTTGTTTCAGCAAGGATATCTTCATGGTCATCATCAGTGTCTTCTAAAACGGAAAGTTAAATAGGAGGCAATAGGGAGAGTGAGCAGGAAAGCTCAAGGGATAAAAAAATTAAAAGTTGAAACATATATAGTGATAAAAATAATTTAAAATAGAAAGAGGAGTACATGGGGAGCAGGACAGCCTGATGCCTGCTGAAATAAAGTAATTTAAAATCATTGGGGAATCTATTATATAATTAGATATATGGGCCAGCGCAACATATTATTAATATAGATGAATGAAGACGTGCAAGCATTTTTAAAAAACTGAAGCCACACAAATTAAGAGAAATGGAAATGTATGGATGACAAGATTTTCTCTGTTCACTATATATGGGTATACACACACATATATATATTTCAAATGAAAAGTAAAACAATCTTATCAGTGCAATCACACTTGTGTGTGGGACATCAGGCTGGGTGATTTTGTGACAAGCAAGGCGTGACACCCCATCCCTCTCCCCCTTTTACCTAAAGGCATAAGATGCTATAATGGGTTTATCCATAGGAGCAAACTTTCTATGAACATTTTCGATGAAACGTGCTCCCCATGTAACAAATGTAATATCTAATAGATAAAGTAACCTAAATCTGGCTTACTTCATTGTCACAGACAGCAGCAGAGAGGCACAATCTCCCAGTTCAATTTTTAGCTAGACCGCTGCTTGAAACAATTGTATGACAAGATTTTCTCTGTTCACTATTTGTATCAATTTGTAAACATGAGAATAGATTTTACAAATTTGTGCCTCTACAGAACTTTCTGTACCTGGAGCACACGTCAGGAATTTGGGCATTGAGGTCAGTGGGCCCTGCATTATTGACCTTTCATTAAAAATATATTTTCGGCAGTTAAAATTTGATCCACGAGGTTAATTAAGTATTTATGACATTTCCTCAACCCCCTAGTGTTACCCTATAGGTACATTCCCAAAGGCTTCCTTCAAATTTGCTGATACTGAATTCTGCCCACAGCTTTAGGTGCAATAATTCAGGGCAACTGTAACACGTGAGTGACACCATAACGAAGAAACTTGGGCTACTGGAATGAATGTGCAATAAATGCATCTAAAGTCGTTCATGTAAAAGTAAAAAAATCAATTTTAGGTCAAAAGGGTTTAAAAAAAAATGTCTCCTTGCTTTCCTACCAGCAGCCCAGCCCGGATCATTGCTGCTCCCGGAGTGCAGCGGCCGACAGGTGTGCATTCTCGCGCGAGACGGGCCCCTCCTCCCTGCTGCGGGCGCGTGGTTCCCGGGCTCAGGTGGCCGCACCTGGTGAATTATTGAGGAGCTGACATACCGGCACTGCTCGCCTCCTGGCACCCGCGACACCTTCTCTTGGCAGTTATTTCATTCTGCAAAATATACTTTTAGTTGTATCATTGCCTGCTGGTTTTTTTTTGTGTGGGGGGGAAATGCCTGCCTTGCATAGGGACCTACTGATCGAAGTTTTCTTGGGTAAGGTTATTGCCTTTTCGAACCTTTATTTCTGAGGTTATCATATGTAATTCGATTCGCGGAAGGTCTGTCAGCTATCTGAGAATTAAAACACTTCCGTCTTATATTTATTTATATTGGATATATTCAGTCATATGAAAGTAATAACATTCTGCTGCACATAATACTTTATAAAAACATTATCTGGGATAGAGTTTAAACCATATGCATTATTAATTGTATTAAATATGAATAGATTGTTGACGACTGAAAACAAAACGATTTAAACCATTTCGTTTTTTGCAGTATTGTTATTTATTACAAGTAATAATAAGAGAACAATCTCTGTTCAAATTAATAAAAGCCTTTAAAAATGTGGAAACAGACGTATCAAAGTTTTATGATTTGCCCTTTGCTGAGAAACGGACTCATAAGTACTATTTTATAGTAGGGGGTCATGACAACACAAAGTGATTTTTTTCTTCTTAAATCATATATGACTGAACAACCATATTTGCAACCAGTATTTTTATTTTTGAACATATTCAAAACTAAATGTGGGTTATTGTGCTTGTTATATATTTAATAAAGTGCAGCTTGCTGAAGATTAATTAAGTACCAGTATGATAGTATTGCGGTTATGTTGCTAGACCAGTAATCTAAAGGCCTGGACTAATAATCTTGACAACGTTCGTTCAAACCCCACCATGGCAGTTTGAGAATTCAGCTAAAGTGATCTTGAAGCAGTCAGATTGTTGTAAAAACCCAACTGGTTCACTAATGTCCTTTAGGGAAGGAAACCTGCTGTCATTACCCAGTCTGGCCTATATATGACTGCAGTCCCACTCTAACGGGGTTGACTCTTCTTCGCTGCCCGCTGAAGTGGCCACTGCTGAAGTGGAACTAACTGCTAACAGTGGTTAAAGAAGTAGGCTCACCATTGCCTTCTCAGGGCAATTAGGGATGGGCAATCAATGCCAGCCTTGCCAGCATCCTGAAAATGAATGAAAAAAATTCTCTATATCAATTTTATCAGTTCAAAAAAATGTTGATCCGAAGACTTTATTGCATTACAAAGAAAACTTACAGTTAAGAATAATTTTGGAAATACTCAGGTCAGGCAGCATCTGTGGAGAGAGAAACAGTTAACATTTCAGGTCTGTGACCTTTTGTCGGAACTGGAAAATGTTACAGATGTAACAGGTTTTAAGCAAGTACAGGGGCAGGGAAAGGCGGGGTGGGGGGGTGGGGGTGGGCAGAGAAGGAAAGAACAAAAGGGAAGGTCTGTGATGGGGTGGATGGCAGGAGAGATTAAATGACAAAAGAGATGATGGAGATGGTAATGGGACGAGTACAGAAACAAAAGATGAGTCTAGAGCAGCTGCAAATGGCAACAGCAGCACCAACAGCTGCTGTCCGAAAAAAATGGGAGCAGTGGTTATGATCTGAAATTGTTGCATTTGATGTTAGGTCCGGAAGGCTGTAAAGTGCCTAATCATCCCTTTTGTCATTTAAATCACTCCTGCCTTCCACCCTAGCTCAGACCTTCCTTTTTGTTCTTTCCTCCCCTCCCCGCTTCCCCTGCCTCTGTATGTGCGTAAAACTGTTACATCTGTAACAATATTCTAGCTCTGACAAAAGGTCATCAAACAGAAAAGTTAACTCTTTCTCTCTGTCTACAGATGCTGCCTGACCTGCTGAGTATTTCCAGCATTTTCTGTTTATATTGCAGATTTCCAGCATCTGTAGTATTTTGCCTTTTAGCTTAATAATTTTCATAGAATCATAGAAACTTACAGCACAGAAGGAGGCCATTCGGCCCGTCGTGTACATGCACCCTAGGTCTCTCTCTTCCTGCACCCCCTTTAAAATTGTACCATTTAGTTTATATTGCCTCTCCTCATTCTTCCTACCAAAATTAATCACTTCACATTTCTCTGCATTAAATTTCATCTGCCATGTGTCTGCCCATTTCACCAGTCTGTCTATGTCCTCCTGAAGTCAGCTACTATCCTTCTCACTGTTTACTACATTTCTGAATTTTGTGTCATCTGCAAACTTTGAATTATGCCCTGTATATCCAAGTCCAGTTCATTAACATATATCAAAAAGAGCAGTGGTCCCAACACTGACCCCTGCGGAGCACCACTGTATACTTCCATCCAGTCTGAAAAATAACCGTTCACTACTACTCTCTGCTGTCTGTCCCTGAGCCAATTCATATCCACACAGCCGCTGCTCCTTTAATCCCAAATTTCTATTGGTCTACAGCGTTTTGAATGCTGGCAGCCTTCCAGTATCTTGCCAAAGTGGCCATTATTTCACATGTAAGTCAAGACAATTGAGCGCATGTTGGTTTTCGACTGTGAAGGGGGAGAGCAACACAGCCAAGCCTGATCTTAGTCTCCTCTGATATTCTCACAAGTACATGTCAAGAGGGTTCACTCAAGAATGATCAGGAGCAGGAACCATGGTGAATAACTATTCTCCTTTTGAACATTGGAGTGCTGAAGCCAATTGTAGATTCCCCACCTTCAGTGTCTCTGTGATCAGCTAATTCCGCACAAACCAGGAATTGAACCTGAGATCTTCCTGGTCCACACAAAGCAATGTATTTACTCACTTAGCCATTGGGGTGCCTGTGTGATAAATTTGAATGTGCCTGGGCAGAGATTAATCTATTGACCCGTACAAGATTAGAAACTGAATGAATAATTACTGTGGGAGGACGAGACCAAGAGGTTTGATCCCCAGTCTGTGTTGAGTTAGCAGATCTCAGTCAGGTGAACAGCTGGAGGGCTACAAATGGCCTCAGAACCTGAGAGCTAAGGAGCTGGGATTCCTGCTACTAATTACCATTCAGTGACTTGTGCTGGAATTTGCACATGTAGCCATTGGGTGAGAAAGTATTGGGTTTTAAGTTCCCTGTTGAAGAGGCAAAGGCTGATAGTATTACTGAATAACTTTTTACTTCTCCATCAGGTTTCCGTCCCTGCCACAGCACTGAAACAGCCCTTATCAAAGTCACGAATGACATCCTATGTCTTTGTCACTAAGATTGAGGCCATTCGTTCAGCTGCCTCTACCGATTCCCTCCCTTCCCCGAGCTCACCAAGCCACACTTCCCCTATGGTTCTCCTCTGCCCTAGCCCTGAACTTGCATCTTTCTCTAGTTTCTCTTCTATCTCCCCTCATGCCCTCTCCAAGCTCATCTTATCCATGAGACCCACCTCCTGCTTCTTTGACTTTATTCCCACCAAATTGCTGGCCACCCAAATTCCCTGCCTGGCCCCCATGTTAGCTGATATAAATGGTCCCCTCTCCTCAGATACTGTCCCTGTCCCCTTCAAATGTGCCGTTATCACCTGCTCCTCAAAAAACCCACCCTTGACCCTCTGTCATAAGAACATAAGAAATAGGAGCAGGATTAGGCCACTTGGCCCCTCGAGCCTGCTCCGCCATTCAATAAGATCATGGCTGATCTAGGGCTCAAAGCCACTTCCCAGCCCGCTCCCCATAACCCTTCACTCCCTTATCATGCAAAAATTTGTCTATCTCCACTTTAAATGTATTTAATGAACCAACTTCCACAGCTCTCTGGGGCAGAGAATTCCACAAATTTACGACCCTCTGAGAGAAGAAGTTCCTCCTCATCTCAGTTCTAAAAAGGCGACCCTTTATTCTGAGACTGTGCCCCCGAGTTCTAGATTTCCCCATGAGGGGAAACATCCTCTCTGCATCTACCCTGTCGAGCCCCCTCAGTATCTTATATGTTTCGATAAGATCACCTCTCATTCTTCTAAATTCTAATGAGTATAGGCCCAGCCTGCTCAACCTTTCCTCATAAGTCAAACCCCTCATCTCTGGAATTAACCTAGTGAATCGTTTCTAAAATGCCTCCAATGCAAGTATATACTTCCTTAAATAAGGAGACCAAAACTGTACGCAGTACTCAAGGTGTGGTCTCACCAATACCTTGTACAGTTGTAGCAGGACTTCCCTGCTTTTATACTCCAACCCCCTTGAAATAAAGGCCAACATTCCATTTGCCTTTTTATCCTTGCAAACTACCACCCCATCTCTAACCTCACTTTCCTCTCAAGTCCTTGAGTGTGTTGTCACCTCCCAAATCCATGCCCACCTTTCTTGCAACTCCATGTTTGAACCCTTCCAATCAGGTTCCGCCTCTGCCACAGCACTGAAAATCAAAATCCCAAATGACATCCTATGTGATTGTGGCCATGGTACATTTGGGACGTTTTACTACGTTAAAGGTGCTACATAAATGCAAGTTATTCTTGTTTTGGAATGGGATGGGCAGAGTGGGTGCTACGCTGACTTCACACCCATTTCGTTTAAAATTGAGTAATTTTTAAAATTTTGTTTAAACCCTAATTTTGGATATTAGAAATTTCAGTTACTGATTTTTAAAAAACAGTGGATGAAAAAAAAATTCAGCAATTTATGGTAATCCAGTGGCCAGATTCTGCAATCTCAGCATAATAAACTCTAACTGTAAAATAGTAGTTATTGTGTGTCACGCAGTGTGACATGTTTATCATTGAAAATACCTAGCATAGTTCCACCCACTTGAGTAACAGGTACTGCAGATACTTATGAGTTTTCAATAAAATGTGCACCCCAGGCATCAATTTTGATAGCTGGATATAGATAGATACTAGTGGATCTCCAGTGATGATTTTACAGTGAGTTGGAGGATACGCAGTTTTTCATCCCTGAACACACACATGTTTCCTCCATGTCTGATTTCATAGTGCCAATCACACTGATGTGAAGAATATAACTAAGAAAAAGCCCATTTAAGAGCACTGAGATGAATACAGGTTGTTAGTTTGAGTAAATACCATATATCTATCTAGTTTCATCACTTTAATCCTATGGCCCCCCTGTGGTGGATTTTGTCGTGCTACTGCACTGATGTGAAAGATAAGTTATATAGGATATACAGCACAGAAACAGGCCATTCGGCCCAACCAGTCCATGCCGGCATTTATGCTCCACACAAGCCTCCTCCAGTCTTTCCTCATCTAAATCTATCAGCATAACCCTCTATTCCCTTCTCCCTCATATGCTTGTCTAGCCTCCCCTTAAATGCATCTATACTTTTCACTTCAACCACTCTCTGTGGTAGCGAGTTCCACATTCTCACCTCTCTTTGTGTAAAGAAGTTTCTTCTGAATTCCCTATTGGATTTCTTGGTGACTATCTTATATTGATGGCCTTTAGTTATGCTCTTCCCCACAAATCCACTCTATCAAAATTTTTCATAATTTTAAAGACCTCTGTTAGGTCACCCCTCAGCCTTATTTCAAGAGAAAAGAGACCCAGCCTGTTCATCCTTTCCTGATATGTATACCCTCGCATTTCTGATATCCTCCTTGTAAATCTTCTCTGTACCCTCTCCAGTGCCTCTATATCCTTTTTATAATATGGCAACCAGAACTGTACGCAGTACTCCAAGTGTGGTCTAACCAAGGTTCGATACAGGTTTAGCATAACTTCCCTACTTTTCAATTCTATACCTCTAAAAAAAGAAACACTCGTGCTTGGTTTGCTTTTTTTATGGCCTTGCTAACCTGTGTCGCAACTTTGTGATTTGTGTATTTGTACTCTGAGATCCCTTTGTTCCTCTACCCCACCTAGACTCGCACCCTCCAAGTAATAAGTGACCTCCCTATTCTTCCTACTAAAATGTAATACCTCACATTTATCTGTGTTGAACTTCATTTGCCAATTATATGCCCATTCTGCAAGTTTATTAATGACCTCCTATAATTTGTTGCAGTCCTCCTCAGTATTGACTATCCCCCCCCAATTTGGTGTCATCCGCAAATTTAGAAATTGTGTTTTTGATTCCAAAGTCTAAATCGTTAATGTAAATTGTGAACAACAGTGGTTCCAGTTAAACAAACTGAAAGCACCTTTTGGATTACTGATATGAAAGCAGGCTCTTAGTTTGTTACAACACTTAGGGGTAAAAATTCAGTTGGTTGCGCCTCCCGTTAGCGCCTTAAGAGGGCGCTAATGGGGCGCAAAGCCGCTAACACCCGGGCGCAGCGATGTTTGCGCCGCTCGAGAACTTAACTTGAGATTGTGCGGCGGCGCTAAAACTTACCGCTGCGACCACCTGCGCGCGCAGATTGTGACGTCATTCCATGGTGCAACGCCCTTGTGGCGCCCCGGAGCGGAAATTGAGTGGCGCCCCCTGCCTTACCGCCTGGCGCTTCCAACGACCAGAAGACTGGAACGCTATCATAGAAACATAAACATAGAATCTAGGAGCAATCAATCGCTGTGGGGCTGGGGGGGGCGCTATTTAAAGGGGGCCTCTTCCTGTCTTTTATTGTTGGTGGCATTTTTGAACTACGCATTCTGAGAGAGAGAGGGGGAGACTTCTGGAGAGATTCAACGTTGTGTGAAGGAGTTTTGGGTACTGAGCAGCACTTTGCAGGTTCATTTTGATTTGCCATTCCTTGTATCGATTTAGCAGAGACTGTGGGAGCTGCACTCTGAGCTCTTTGCCTGGTACTCTCCATTGTTCTTTCCAGCACATTTGATGTGCAAGTCTCTCCAGGCCGAGATTCAAGGCTGCAATGAACAGGATGTGGATGGAAAGCAAGATTAACCATCCCCTTTAAGAACTGGCCCGTGCCATGGTGTGTGTGTTCCATTGCTGACTGACATTACGTGAGCTTCGCCAGCGCTCTGAGGTAGCGCCTCACTCCTTGGCCTTTGCGCCTTAAGACAGGTGTGCAGCGCCTGCTTTAGCGCTCCACTTACCTCCCGGGGCGGTAAAAGTGAAGTTTCCAGTCAGTGCCGATAATTAGCGCCAGGCGCTAATATTTGCGTCCAGACGATATTTGCGCCCCAAATGGGGCGCGACCTAATTTCTACCCCTTAGACTTAATACTGTACATTTGTATAGCATAATCAGTTTGTGTTTGTAAAGTGCAGAGACAGGATGCTTGGAGGAGAACTCTCATGGGAAAGGAAGAATGCTGATAAGTAGGGAATGAGGTGCCAGGAGACCAACCAGTGGGGGAGTCGGGGGCCAGGAGGACAGGCAGTCTGGGGTTGGAAGAGGTTGTGGGATTGGAAGGTCAGTAATTGCAGGGTAACGATGTGGGGAGGCATGAGGCATGAAGTGGTAGGCTTGAAGCCCGAATTAAGTTCTTAGTTGTTGGGGTGGTGGGGGTTGGTGGGGGAGTGGGGAACGGGGATAGTAAGATATAGTCCCAGTGCCAATCTGATGGCTGGAAACAAGTTGGGTGGGTAGGCCTGAGTGCTAAACTTGAGGCCACCACTATTAATAAGGAAAGGAAATAGAGTGGGCAGGAAGCGAGACGACTGTGACTCAAAATCTGAAATCAAAATCGGAATCAAACAGCCACAAGTGGGTCAGGTGCGACCCATTTTTATTAAAACTGTTTAAACCAGGATAGTTGGAGACTGGCTGCTACCTCCTATGTGACACTGGGCATTTAGTTTATAGTATATTTTCATTGATGACCTATTTAAATACTGAATGAACCATGGGAAAGAGGAACATTGTTGTTGCTATTGACTACCATATAGCAGCACACAAGGATGCACAGACATCAGCAAATTGTGCCCTTTCATGAAAAATCTGTACTAAGAGATTTCTGTTATCTCTAATGAGAAATAGTTCTATGTTTAATTTTTAAATTACTTCCTCCAGGTGTACACCTCAGGAAAAGGCACTGTTATTTTTTATGACTCAGGGTAAACTTGTACTTTCAGTTAAAACTTAAGTCTGATAATCAATTATTTTTTAAACTTTTTCACAAGTAGTGTCCTTCAGAGAGCATTAACTAGTATCTCAGTTTGCAGTTATGTTTACACTAAACATTTCACTTGCAAAATGCTCTGTAAATGGAAAGCACATTAAGTGCATACAGCAGAAATAATTTTTGATACAGTAAAATATAGTAATTAACACCAGTAGGTTTAATTGAATAACCTCAAGGAAGGGAGTTAAAACTGAGAATCATGAGGAATGTTTCATAGAATCAAACTTGTTTTCCTTGGAAAAAGGTTAGGGGCAGATTTTAGGAACTCACACTCCTGGTGCACAGTTCCAATGGGCAATAAATCATGCAAAGTGCTCGCAGATTCCTAATATTTACTTCTAGCAGGTAAGGCTCCATGCCAGCAACTGAATTCATAAAATTGGCCCTTAAAAGTAAATATGAATTAATGTTAAAGCTTGAGTTAGTTAGTAGCATTCTAACCTCTGAGTTAGAAGGCTGTGGATTCAAGCACCAGTTCAGTGACTTGCTGACGTTTTAATGCAGTACTGAGCGAGTCCTGTATTGCAGGATGTGCTGCCCTTCAGATGCGTTGTTTAGCCAAAGCCATTTCTGTCTATTCCAGAGGTTCAGTTGGGCGTTAAAGATTCCATATTACTGTTTGAAGAAGATCAGAGAATTCTGTTACTGTCTTGGCCAACGTTCCTACTGGAACCATTACCGTAAAAAAATTACCTAATTATCCATCTCATTGCTGTGGTCTTGCTGTATAAAAAATGGCTACCATGTTTACCCGCAAGTAATTTATTGTTTTTGAGGTGCTTTGGAACATTTCTAAGAGAAGTGATAGCACTGTATAAATGCAAGTCTTTCTTAATGTAGATTTAAGGAGATTATTTAAATTAAATAATGATCACAGACCTATAGGGAAATGAATTAAACAATTGACAAGTCTCACTGGGATTAAAATTTAATAGAATTTTTTTATCGCCCAGAGAGAGACACCTATCAGAAGCGGTTAATGATCTACGGAAATAGAATTTATCAAAGGTAGATGTGGCAGTAAACTTGTGCTTTTCAATCTCAAGTTATTGCAGAGAAGCAATTAAAAAATGTAAATAGAATGTTGGAACACATAACCAGAACAAGAGTACAAGTCTGCTGAGGTAATGCTGAGGCCTTATGATGCACTGGTCTGAACTCACTTGGTACTGTGGAATTCTGATCAACACACTTCAAAAGGGACACGCATACATTGGGGAGGGTACAGGGAATTGCAAGAAGAATGGTCTTGCGTGTAAAGGGAATAGGCTATGAGGAGAGATTAGAGAAAGAAGATAGTTAAGAGAGCATGTTATCGGGGTATATAAAGTACTAAGTGTTATAGATAGCTTCATGATGAGTCAGACCAGTCGGACAAGAGAAAATCCATAGGCCATATTGATTATGCCTGGCGTGCAGTGGAATTAGGCCTGGAGTCAGACATGCTGGTGGTATCGGGCGGGGTGGGCGCGTCTGTTTGCGTCAGAACCCCTGTCCACAACAAACTTGGATGCCCCTGACATCAAAGGGGGAGGGATTTCGCAGGCCAGGAACTTCCTCATCCTCTGCCTGGTTTACATTGAGCAGCTGGTATGCAGGGCTCAACCCAAGTGTACTGACCCTCGGCCCTGCTTCAGTGGGGCCTGCCAGATGGTTCAGGCTTGGAATTCAGCCTGGGCTCCACCAATAAATTGTGCCCTCTCTGTCTTTTTGATATCAACCTTTTTTGGCTGGTGGTGCTGTCAGCACTTCGAGCAGCTGTCCGGGCCCCATTTCCAACCCCCACCTATCTTCTGGCAGGTGCCCAAGATGTGCCCATAGTAACATGTGTGCCCAGTGGCCATATGTTAATGGAGGAACTTCCCTCTGACCTTGGATAGTTTTGTGGGGTCAGGCGTGGAGTTTCCTGGCATGTGCTGTTCCCAGCACTTACACTATGGAGCAGTCCTGCAGATGTTTGAAGCCTCAAAATATTGGCCCAGATGTTCCAATCCCTACTGATGGGTACGCGCTGTGTACACACCCGTAGGGACATCGGAAATGCCGGTTTCAGGCATGCACAGCGCATGCGCTGAAAACCAGCATTTCCGATCTGTCAAGAATGGTCTTGACAGATCCTCCGGCTGCCTGGGAGAAGGGCCTCTGCGGGCGGATAGTTCCACTTTTTGGAGACCCTCCGCCCGCAGAAAACCCTTACAATTCTTACGCCTGGTAAAAGCAGGCCTTACGCTTTTAAAAAAGATCTTATAAAAAGGAGTTGTTTGAATAACTGTTTAAATATAGGATTGAAAGTACAGTGACTTGGACGATCCAGTATGTCAAACTATAATTGCACTCCTTTAGGGTCCATGCAAATTTTACATGTGGAATGCAACCTCTCGGGTTTGAATAGTGTGGAATGAAATGTTATAGAATGTGTATATGTTGTATAATATTGGAGAACTGCTTCTTGCAGAACTGGTGTCAGCAGCAAAGCAGCAGTGTAAATGCAGCATTAGTTTAATATACTGCAATTTGCTCTCAGTTGCTATTCTAGGTCCAATTTTGTACAAGCCAGTAAGATGGCTTTGGACAAACACCAGCTTGAAGCACTTCAGGTGAGGGAGGTACCATCAAAAATGAATGGACAGCATGCCCAAACCATATTGTGTGTCAGTAACCTTTTACACAATTACTGTGAAATTTGGAACCCAGAAAACATTAAGGGGGTGAATTTCCTCAGAGCTTCTCCGACTGTACTGCTTTAACTTTGCCGGAAGTTTGGCAGAAACTCCATTTACACACGCAAACAGGGTTAGCACCGAACTTCTATTAAAGTTATGCCGGCATAAGGGGAGAAGCTCACATTAAACTTATCCCCTAAGTATCCTGTAGTATCTATCTGTCACGGAATTGCCTTTCCAGGTCAAACTAAATCTTTAGAGCATTACCTTGTAAATTTTACCTGTAGTTATTCACCTCCCCATGCTGACCAAGTTGGGTAGAGTTAATGTCAGTCCAAACAGTTTACAATCTGTTGCGAGGAGCAGGCTCAATTTTCCAGGTGGCTTTTATTATTCCACACTACTTTTTTGTGATCTTATTGTTACTGTCTTGAGTTATCCGAGTAGTCCAAAATTAATGTTGGATTATTGGACCAAAAATATATAACAATAATTTGAAACAAAAACCTTTTCTCTTTAATTCCTTTTGTTGGGGATTGTAAAACCTGTAGATTGACTTTGTAAAGGGATAATGTCTTAATGACAAAGTATTTGAATTTATTTTGGAGACAGAGATTCTAAAGATTTGTATGTCATTGTTGTCATGGTAACGAGCATAAGTGACGATATGTTTCAATGTCATTTATGGTATTGAACCATGTATTTGCAAACAAATGTAGAAAGGTTTGCTGAACACATGCCCCTTTACAGTTGCTCAGAAACCATAAGTTCCAAATGTAGTCACATCTGCCTCCGTTACCTTGCAATCACCTTCAGATTGCTGTTAAAGACAACCGATGATTGTGTGGTTATGGTATGGAAATAAATTATTTTGAACAAACAATGTTCTAATTCTTAAGAACTGCTTTTGACTTGTGTAGACTAGTATAAATAATGAGCATTCAAGAAATTAGCCGCTGAATGGTACCTGAATGGTGTATTATGAGTGTTCATAACAGACAACAGAGGTGTATTGTGATAACATAGACATTAAACCACATCAGATGTACTTTACACACCTAATGGGCCGAAAATTGATCCCGGGACGCGAGAGTACGCACTGCGTACTCTCGCGTATTCCCACTCCAATTGCCGGTTTTCTGCATGCCCTGCGCATGCGCTGAAAACCGGCAATTGCTCTTCCGAAAAGGGGGCGGGGCTTGAGTGCATCGCGTGCGCACTACAGGCTGCGCGCACGCTGTGCACTTCATGCTTTGGACGCGCAAGTAAGTAGGGAAGATTTTGGAAATGTAAAAAGGAGGAGTAAGACCCGCTTTTAAGAAGGTAAGTAGTGAATTAAGTATTTTTTTGAATTTTTTTTTACAGGTATATCTTTTTTATAGACTTTAAAGACAGGTAAGTTTATTTTTATAACTTTTTAAAAGATTTTAAATTTTTTCAAAAATTTAATTTTTTATTTAAAATGGTTAATTTAATTAACTATACTTATTTTATTAATGTGATGGTTTTTTTTTTAAATTTAATTGAGGTTTAGCTGTTATTTTGGGGGGGTGTAAGATTGATAAGTCTCACAGCCATGCTGTGAGACTTATGAATGGAAGATGGTGTGCTGCCATTGGCTCTAACTGAGTCACGTGATCCCACAGCTCGCACGAATTAACTACGCTGCTGGGATACGCAAGCCCAGCACAGCTGATGTCTGGAACATCAATTTCGTGCGAGCTGGATCAGAAAAAGCATAAGCGAGGTGAGACATCGCGGGGAAGGCTTACCCACGCGGGAACAGAGCGAGATCAATTTCTGGGCCAATGTACCCTGCAAATGATAACGTTAGCTGGAGACAAACCGAAACAATTACCTTTCTTTCTCTTTCAATTTGATTTGCAATTCCAGCCTTTACTGTGTTTTATTTTAAATATTTTTTTAATTAATTCCAGGTTACATTTCCTGCTCCCTTTACCATGGCTTGGGGCCAATGCTCTGGTACTTTCCACTTCAGGTTTTGGGACTCACCGGCTATGAAATCTTTGCTGCTGCTTATGTCTCTCCCTTAATATTAAACATCGCCCCAGCCTGGAAATTGGTTAACAACAAATATGTCCTTGCTCTTCTCAGGCTAATTACTCTAGGTAAGTGAGTTCTTTGTTTTTGATAACCCGTAAACATGTAACACCTCATTTATACTGGTACCTGCACCTGCTCTATTCTAAACTACTGCAGGCAGACGTGAGTCAACCTGTATTGACATCATCACAGAGCTGGTAGTGAAACAAATCCCAGTAGTACTACATGTGCACAAACACAAAAACATCGAAGTCACGATGCACTGTGTGATAGGCCATCTACTGATCAACACTGATTTGTGTCTTGCCCTAGATTACATGAAGGACACCATGAGTTACAAAATCAGTACAGAACCAGGGCCCTGGTTTATCCCCCAATTCTTTCTCCTCTTCTGAAGGAGTTATGAGTCCACTGATACCTCACTTCAATGTCCATTCTTCATGTGTGAGCCTAGACTGCAAGTATTGGCAGGTTGTTTGACTGTGGAGGCGTGGGGTATTACAGCTGAGCCCAGGATTTTTTGGTTGATATCCACACACAAATTAATCCGAGGTTTGAAAAATTATACCGGATTTATTAATGTTTAGAGTAAATCCCAGCAGTGAAATAACTATTGAATATTTCAAAAATAATTGGACAAGGATGTAAATAAGTTCTGTTCTTGCCCCACGGAATTTATCTCTTCCTATCTCGACTCTATTTTTTTCTCCCCTTGTCCAGTCTCTTCCCACCTACATCCACGACTCTTCCGACGCCCTCCGCCACTTTAACAGTTTCCTGGTCCCAATCACCTCCTTTTCACTATGGACGTCCAATCCCTCTACACCTCCATCCCTCACCAGGATGGCCTGAGGGTGCTCCGCTTCTTCCTTGAACAGAGGCCCGAACAGAGGCCCAACCAGTCCCCATCCACCACCACACTCCTCCGCCTGGCTGAACTTGTTCTCACATTGAACAACTTCTCCTTTGACTCCACTCACTTCCTCCAAATCAAAGGTGTTGCTATGGGAACCCGCATAGGTCCTAGCTATGCCTGCCTTTTCGTGGGATATGTGGAACATTCTTTGTTCCAGTCCTACTCAGGTCCCCTCCCTCACCTCTTTTTCCGGTACATTGATGACTGTATCGGTGCCGCTTCCTGCTCTCGCCCTGAACTAGAAAATTTCATTCACTTTGCTTCCAATTTCCACCCTTCCCGCACCTTCACATGGTCCATCTTCGACTCTTCCCTTCCCTTCCTCGACTTCTCCGCCTCCATCTCTGGGGATAGGTTATTGACAAACATTCACTACAAGCCCACTGACTCCCACAGCTACCTGGACTACACTTCCTCCCACCCTTAAGGACTCTATTCCATTCTCCCAGTTTCTCCGTCTCTGCCGCATCTGCTCTGACGATGCCACCTTCCATACCAGTGCTTCCGACATGTTTTCCTTTTTCCTCAACCGAGGATTCCCCTCTACTGTGGTTGACACAGCCCTTGACCGTGTCCGTTCTATCTCCCGCACTTCTGCCCTCACCCCTGCCCCTCCCTCCTGGAACCACGATAGGGTTCCCCTTGTCCTCACCTTTCACCCCACCAGCCTCCACATTCAACGGATCATCCTCCTCCAGCATTTTCAGCGTGATCCCATCACCAAACACATCTTCCCCTCACCTCCCCTTTTAGCATTCCGAAGGGACCGCTTCCTCCGCGACACCCTGGTCCACTCCTCTATCACCCCCAACACCCCTTCCCCTTCGCCTGGCACCTTCCCGTGCAAGCGCAGGAGATGCAACGCATGCCCTTATACCTCCCCGCTTCCCACTGTCCAGGGCCCCAAACACCCTTCCAGGTGAAACAGCGATTTACTTGTACTTCTTGCAATTTAGTATACTGCATTCGCTGCTCACGATGCGGTCTCCTCTACATTGGGGAGACCAAACGCAGATTGGGTGACCGCTTTGCGGAACACCTCCTTTCAGTCCGTAAGGGGGACCCCGAGCTTCCGGTCGCTTGTCACTTTAATTCTCCGCTCCACTCCCACTCAGACCTCGCCATCCTCGGCCTCTTAGATTGTTCCACTGAAGCTCAACGTAAGCGCGAGGAACAGCACCTCATCTTTCGATTAGGCACTTTACAGCCTTCTGGACTCAACATAGAGTTTAACAATTTCAAATCATAACCTCGGCCTCTATCATATATATATTTTTTTTCCCACACTTTTTTTCTTCTCTCCCACATGGCAGCTGTCTTTCATTCTGCCAGCGCAATTTACACTTCATCTAGAGCCATCTTTTGTTTCTTAACCTGTCCCATTACCATCTCCTTTTGCCTTGAATATCTCTTAATGGGCCGAAAATTGATCCCGGGACGCGAGAGTACGCACTGCATACTCTCGCGTATTCCCACTCCAATTGCCGGTTTTCTGCATGCCCTGCGCATGCGCTGAAAACCGGCAATTGCTCTTCCGAAAAGGGGGCGGGGCTTGAGTGCATCGCGTGCGCGCTACAGGCTGCGCGCACGCTGTGCACTTCATGCTTTGGACGCGCAGGTAAGTAGGGAAGATTTTGGAAATGTAAAAAGGAGGAGTAAGACCCGCTTTTAAGAAGGTAAGTAGTGAATTAAGTATTTTTTTGAATTTTTTTTTACAGGTATATCTTTTTTATAGACTTTAAAGACAGGTAAGTTTATTTTTATAACTTTTTAAAAGATTTTAAATTTTTTCAAAAATTTAATTTTTTATTTAAAATGGTTAATTTAATTAACTATACTTATTTTATTAATGTGATGGTTTTTTTTTTTAATTTAATTGAGGTTTAGCTGTTATTTTGGGGGGGTGTAAGATTCATAAGTCTCACAGCTATGCTGTGAGACTTATGAATGGAAGATGGTGTGCTGCCATTGGCTCTAACTGAGTCACGTGATCCCACAGCTCGCACGAATTAACTACGCCGCTGGGATACGCAAGCCCAGCACAGCTGATGTCTGGAACATCAATTTCGTGCGAGCTGGATCAGAAAAAGCATAAGCGAGGTGAGACATCGCGGGGAAGGCTTACCCACGCGGGAACAGAGCGAGATCAATTTCTGGGCCAATGTCTCTTAACTTCTCCTGCCTTCTATCCTATCACAGACCTTCCCTTTTGTTCTTTCATCCCTTCCCCCCTTTCCCAGCCCCGACACTTGCTTAAAAATCTGTTCCATTTCCTGCTTTTTTCCAGTTTTGACGAAAGGTCATCGACCTGAAACGTTAACTCTGTTTCTCTCTTCACAGATGCTGCCTGACCTGCTGAGTATCTCCAGCATTTTCTGTTTGTATTTCAGATTTCCAGCATCTGTAGTATTTTCTTTTTTTATTATTGTAAATAAGTTCTGTTGGTTTACAAACATCAACGTGAAACCGTTTAATTTTAAAATTGTAGTGGATCAAACCAAGTGCTTACAATAAAGGTATGCTTTAGACTTTCATTAAGAAAACTAAATAAGACACCTATCTCTATACTATGCCTCCAACCAAGATGAACCAAAAGTATCTGATATATAAACAGAAAATGTCCGAAAGACTCAGCAGGTCAGGCAGCATCTGTGGAGAGAGAAACAGAGTCAACGTTTCAGGTCTGTGACCTTTCATCAGAACTGGAAAATGTTACAGATGTAACAAGTTTTAAGCAAGTACAGAGGCAGGGAAAGGGGGGAGGGGAGGAGAGGAAAGAACAAAAGGGAAGGTCTGTGTTAAGGTGGAAGGCAGGAGAGATTAAATGACAAAAGGAGTGATGGTGCAAGACAAAAGGTGGTGGTAATGGGACAAGTAAAGAAACAAAAGATGGGTCTAGAGGAGGTGTAAATGGCAATAGCAGAATCATTACCAGCACTTGCTGTCCAAAAAAATAGGAGCAGTGGTTATGGTCTGAAATTGTTGAACTTGATGTTGAGTCTGGAAGGCTGTAAAGTACCTCATCGAAAGATGAGGTGCTGTTCCTCGAGCTTCTATTGAGCTTCATTGGAACAGTGTAGGAGGCCGAGGTCAGAGTGGGAGTCCAAACGCAAATTGGGTGATTGCTGAACACCTCCGTTCAGTTCATAACCATGACCCTGAGCTTCTGGTCGCTTGTCATTTTAATTCTCCACACCACTCCCATTCTGATGTTTAACTTTCTCTGTGATTCCTCTATTTCATTATAAATAGAGTCATAGAGTCAAAGAGTTATACAGCACAGAAAGAGGCCCATCGTGTCCGCGCCGGCCATCAAGCCCTGTCTATTCTAATCCCATTTTCCAGCACTTGGTCCGTAGCCTTCTATGCTATGGCGTTTCAAGTGCTCATCTAAATGCTTCTTGAATGTTGTGAGGGTTCCTGCCTCTACCACCCTTTCAGGCAGTGAGTTCCAGATTCCAACCACCCTCTGGGTGAAAAAGTTTTTCCTCAAATCCCCTCTATACCTCCTGCCCCTTACCTTGAAACTATGCCTCCTGGTTATTGATCCCTCTACTAAGGGGAAAAGTTCCTTTCTATCTACCCTATCTATGCCCCTCATAATTTTGTACACCTCAGTCAGGTCCCCCCTCAGCCTTCTCTGCTCTAAGGAAAACAACCCCAGCCTGTCCAGTCTCTCTTCATAGCTGAAGCGCTGCAGCCCAGGTAACATCCTGGTGAATCTCCTCTGCACCCTCTCCAATGCAATCACATCCTTCCTATAGTGTGGCGACCAGAACTGCACACAGTATTCCAGCTGTGGCCTAACTAGCGTTTTGTACAGCTCCATCATAACCTCCCTGCTCTTATATTCTATGCCTTGGCTAATGAAGGCAAGTATCCCATATGCCTTTTTAACCACCTTATCTACCTGTCCTGCTGCCTTCAGGGATCTATGTACATGCACATCAAGGTCCCTCTGATCCTCTGTCCTTCCTAGGGTCCTACCATTCATTGTGTATTCCCTTGCCTTGTTAGTCCTCCCAAACTGCATCACCTCACACTTTTCAGGGTTAAATTCCATTTGCCACTGTTCTGCCCATCTAACCAACCCATCTATATCGTCCTGTAGCCTGAGGCTTCCCTCCTCGCTATTTACCACCCCACCAATTTTCGTGTCATCTGCGAACTTACTGATCATACCTCCTACATTCATATCTAAATCATTAATGTACACTACAAACAGCAAAGGACCCAGCACCGATCCCTGTGGTACACCACTGGACACAGGCTTCCAGTCACAAAAACAACCTTCGACCATCACCCTCTGCCTCCTGCCACTAAGCCAATTTTGGATCCAATGTGCCAAGTTGCCCTGGATCCCATGGGCTCTTACCTTCTTGACCAGTCTCCCATGTGGGACTTTGTCAAAAGCCTTACTGAAGTCCATGTAGACTACATCAACTGCACTACTCTCATCCACACACCTAGTCACCCCCTCTCAAAATTCAATCAAATTGGTCAGACATGATCTCCCCCTGACAAAGCCATGCTGACTATCCTTGATTAATCCTTGCCTCTCCAAGTGGAGACTAATTCTGTCCCTCAGAATCTTTTCCAATAATTTCCCTACCACTGATGTTAGGCTCACTGGCCTGTAATTCCCTGGTTTATCCCTACTACCCTTCTTGAATAATGGTACTACGTTAGCTGTTCTCCAGTCCTCTGGCACCTCCCCTGTGGCCAGAGAGGTTCTGAAAATTTGTGTCAGAGCCCCTGCAACCTCCTCCCTTGCCTCACACAGCAGCCTGGGATACATCTCATCTGGGCCTGGGGATTTATCCACTTTTAAGCCCACTAAAACCGCTAGTACCTCCTCCCTCTCAATACTAATTTGTTCAAGTATATTACAATCCCCTTGCCTGATTTCTATGCCTACATTGTCCTTCTCCATAGTGAACACAGATGCAAAATATTCATTTAAAACCCCACCTACATCTTCTGGCTCTAAACACAGATTGCCACTTTGGTTCCTAATGGGCCCTACTCTTTCCCTGATTATCCTCTTGCCCTTAATATACTTATAAAACACCTTGGGATTTTCCTTTATTTTGCCCGCCAGTGTTATTTCATGCCCCCTCTTCGCTCTCCTAATTTCTTTTTTAAGTACCCCCCTGCACTTTCTATACTCCTCTAGGGCTTCCACTGTTTTTAGTCCTTTGTATCTGCCAAAAGCCTCCCTTTTTTTCCTAATCCATTCTCTTATATCACTTGACATCCAGGGTTCCCTGGGCTTGTTGGTCCCACCCTTGACCTTTACAGGAACATGTTGCCGTTGTACTCTCTCTATTTCCTTTCTGAAAGACTCCCACTGCTCTGATGTGGATTTTCCTACAAGTAGCTGATCCCAGTCCACTTTGGCCAGATCCTGCATTATCATATTAAAATCGGCCTTCCCCCAATTTAGAACCTTTATTTCCGGTCCATCTTTGTCCTTTTCCATGACTACCTTAAATCTCACCGAATTATGGTCACTGTCACCAAAATGCTCTCCTACTAACACTTCTACCACTTGCCCGGCTACATTCCCTAGAATTAGGTCCAGTACCGCCCCCTCTCTTGTAGGACTTTCTACATGCTGGCTCAAAAAGCTCTCCTGGATGCACTTTAAGAATTCTGCACCCTCTAAGCCTTTCACACTCTGACTATCCCAGTTAATATTGGGGAAGTTGAAGTCCCCTACTATTATTACCCTATTATTTCTACACTTCTCTGAGATTTGCCTACATATCTGTTCCTCTATCTCCCCCTGACTGTTTGGGGGCCTATAGTACACTCCCAGCAAAGTGCTTGCCCCCTTTTTGTTTTTAAGTTCTACCCATATGGCCTCATTAGAGGAACCTGCAAAGATATCATCCCTCCTTACAGCAGTAATTGACTCCTTGATTAATATTGCGACACCCCCTCCTCTTTTACACCCCCCTCTGTCTCGCCTGACACTTTTTTTGAATAGCTTTGTTGATAATTATAATTGAGAAGGTCTCCAGTTCTGAGCAGTTACACAGAACACTACAATTAATAATACTATTTGGTATCCTTTTTATACCAACCTGGGCAGTATTAGTGAAGCTCATTAAGTAATGCTGTCTCATTTGCACTGAATGCACAAGATCGAGTGGCCTGATACCCTCCAAACCCACTGTACACATGCAGACATGTATGCAGTATGTCATAAGTTGTGACTGTGCACCAGCAGTAGTATAACTTGACTGCATGCACACCGGTAAGTAAATGTTCCTCTTTAGTGCTCCAGGCTCAGAGCTTGATGTGCTGGGAGTACATATTGGGAATTTGGGCGTGTGCTTTTAATATACAGAAAATTGTGAAAGGCACAAATCTCAATTCCCAGTACGCACCCTCGGTTTGCAAAGCTCTATGCCGGGAATGCTGATATTTACCTCTGTCTATTTATTACATTCTGAAAGGTCAGATTCACACTGCAGTAAATATAGGATAGTTTAAATGTTGTGATGTGCCCAGGCATTGCATTCTGGATAGTTTTGGCAGTTTGACTATAAAAGTCATCACGGTGTGATTAAAACATTATGGCCTAGAAATTGGATTGCGCTGTAAAACAGGCGCATTTGGATTCAATATTGGTTAGAGCTCCCCTGTAGGCGTCCAGGGCGCATGCCTGAAACTGGCGTTGGGCCTATTGCATATGCAAATCAGAGGGCTAATGCTCGTTTCAATGCCCTTTGTGGAATTGGACTGGAATGTCTGGGTCAGTCTCTTCAGGCAGTCAGCAGCCAAACCAGTGGTCCTTAAGGTTCCGCTAGTGGCTGCCACCTGAAAGGTAAGTTAAAAGCTATTTTTACTTACCTTATTGTGGAGCCAGGATGAGCAGGAATGCTCCTCCCAGCTCCTACATTAAAACTGTGGGCTGCTGCCGACCACCGCTTGCTCCCTCACCCTATCGTTTCTCCCCACCCCTCACTCCCCCGCCCGACTCTCCTGCATTGCCCACATCCTGAGAACAAATAATTTTAAAAATCACTAAGGCAGGTTATGTAACACATTAGTGTACCAACTCATTGCATCATGCTGTAGTAGGATGTGTCATAGCGGCTGCACATTCCTACCTCCGCCCTGCAAGAGAACTTAAATTGTTTTTGCACACCTCCGAGTGCTCAGCTCAGAATGGTAAAGATGGAGACCTAGGAATAGGCTGACTCCCTGTTCTTTTCACCAAGAAATGGTGTAAGGAGACCTCGAGAGTAGAAAAAGAAAAAGAAAAATTGGGACCCACAAATGTATATTTTTCAATTCAGTTCAATCCTGATTATCTATGTTTCCATTATCTGCGTAATCTTTCTTTTGATTGATATGTAAAGTAAAAGGACTACCTCTCTCTCCTCCTTTTAAGACGCTCCTTAAAACCTACCTTACCTGTCCTAATATTTCCTTATGTGGCTTGGTGTCAAATTTTGTCTGATTACGATCCTGTGAAGTGCCTTTGGACGTTTTACTATGTCAAAGGCGCTATATAAATGCAAGTTGTTGAAGGAGGGTTTATTGCACTTTCTATACTTTAAAATATATTGAATGATCAGTTTTAATCATTTTCTACTGTATACTTTTGACAGGGAGTAAGTGATGGATGGAAACTAAAGCTTCACAATGATTTTTTTATTTATTCATGGAATGTGGACGTCGCTGGCAAGGCGAGCATTTATTGCCCAGCCCTAATTGCCCTTGAGAAGGTTGTGGTGAGCCACCTCCTTGAACCGCTGCAGACTGTGAGGTGAAGGTACTCTCGGTGCTGTTAGGTAGGGAGTTCCAGGATTTTGACCCAGTGACGATGAAGGAACGGCAATGTATTTCCAAGTCAGGATGCTTTGTGACTTGGAGGGGAAATTGCAGGTGGTTCTGTTTAGTACTGTACCATATATGCACAATATCATATAGCAACAGGCATTTCCAGTAGGAAGGAGAATGTGTGTATTTTATATGTATGTGTATCTGTATATATTTTCATAGTTGCACCTCTCAAAAATGGATACAAGCTCAGGTATATTAACATTTTGTTTTTAGATATATCTGTGAAATTGTTAGGTTGTCGAATTTGCTCTTGTACTATATCCATTGCAGGTTAATTTAGTGGAACTCTGATTATCTGCTAATTTTCAGTATCCTTCAGGGAGTTCCCCACTCATTATGGTAGATAATCAAGGTTCCATTGTATGTATAACTGAAGTGGGTCAACCTGTAGAACACGTATAATGTTCTACGGGAATGCAGGTGCCCGAGTGTTTTGCAATATTGGATCCTATGCAATATTGGATCCTGTGCAGATAATCTAAAGATGCAATTCAGATCTTAAAATGGAGAACATTTTAAAAGAAATCTATTTTCACATAAAACAGGATTATTTGGTTAAAATGCATGATCTGCAGAGAAAACTTAGATATATCTTGAAAACAGCTCAACATAATTTACACTATCAAACTACAGCAAAACATTTCTGTGTGATTAATGAGATGCTTCAGTACCTGTCTGGAAAAATATGAATATTAGTTTTCTGATGTAAAAATCAAAAAGGTGTAATAGTTCTCATTGTAGGAAGGAGTTATTTGTTCTAATATATATTTGTATTGCAGGGAGCATTGCTTCGTATCAGGCCTCTGACCCTGCAGCCCGGCTGCTATTGCTGGCTCTTGGTGTATCTTCAGCCCTGCTTGTTCAAGCTGTCACTTGGTGGTCAGAAAGCACTCAGCAAAGGTATCAGTTTTTTTGACTATTGTATGATTTTGAGTCTTTTGTACCTTTTTGTGTTGACAAATTGTAGAATTTAAGCAAAAAATACAGTGGCTCAACAAAAAATATATAATGATCTTGTGATTGCTGGCTTGCTATCTGTAGTCAGAAACTATTTATCTGACACCTATTAATTTGTTGTATTATTACACATCCATGCTAAATTAAACATATAAAAGCCTTCAGGGGCTTGACAGGGTAGATGCTGGGAGGATGTTTCCCCTGGCTGGGGAGTCTAGAACTAGGGGGTCACAGTCCTAGAATAAGGGGATGGCCATTTAGGACAGCCATGATCTTTTTTTTTAATATTCATTCCTGGGATGTGGGCGTCGCTGGCAAGGCCAGCATTTATTGCCCATCCCTAATTGCCCTTGAGAAGGTGATGGTGAGCTGCTTTTTTGAATGGCTTGCTGGGCCATTTCAGAGGGCTGTTAAGAGTCAACCACTTTGCTCTGGAGTCACATGTAGGCCAGACCAGGTAAGGATGGCAGATTTCCTTCCCTAAAGGGCATTAGTGAACCAGATGGGTGTTTTCGACAATCTGGTAGTTTCACGGTCACCATTACTGATACTAGCTGTTTTTTAAATTCCAGATTTATTTAATTAACTAAATTTAAATTCCCCAGCTGCTGTGGTGGGATTTGAACTCATGTCACCAGATCATTAGTCCAGGCCTCTGGATTATTAGTCCAGTAACATAACCACTATGCTACTGTACCCTATCTTATTGAACGGCAGAGCTGGCTCGAAGAGCCGAATGACCTACTCCTGCTCCTATTTCTTGTGTTCTTGTATTAATATCACATAGAAACATAGAAGATAGGAGCAGGAGTAGGCCATTCGGCCCCTCTAGCCTGCTCCGCCATTCAATGCGATCATGGCTGATCATCCAAATTCAGAACCCTGTCCCTGCTTTCTCCCCATATCCCTTGATCCTTTTAGCCTTAAGAAATATATCCAACTCCTTCTTGAATATATTTAATGAATTGGCCTCTACTGCCTTCTGTGGTAGAGAATTCCACAGGTTCACCACTCTCTGGGTGAAGAAATTCCTCCTCATTTCTGTCCTAAATGGCTTACCCCTTCTCCTTAGACTGTGACCCCTGGTTCTGGACTTCCCGACCATCGGGAACATCCTTCCTGCATCTAGTCTGTCCAGTCCTTTCAGAATTTTATAAGTTTCAATGAGATCCCCTCTCATTCTTCTAAACTCCAGCGAGTATAAGCCCAATCGACCCAATCTCTCCTCATACGTCATTCCTGCCATCCCAGGTATCAGCCTGGTGAATCTTCGCTGAACTCCTTCCATGGCAAGAACCTCCTTCCTCAGATAAGGCGCCCAAAACTGCACACAATACTCAAGATGTGGTCTCACCAAGGCCCTGTACAACTGCAGCAAGACATCCTTGTTCCTGTACTCAAACCCTCTCGCTACGAAGGCCAACGTACCATTTGCCTTCTTAACCGCCTGCTGCACCTGCATGCTTACCTTCAGCGACTGGTGCACAAGGACACCCAGGTCTCGTTGCACTTCCCCTTCTCCCAATCTATTGCCATTCAGATAATAATCTGCCTCCCTGTTTTTGACACCAAAGTGGATAACCTCGCATTTATCCACGTTATATTGCATCTGCCATGCTTCTGCCCAGTCACCCAACCTGTCCAAATCATCCTGGAGTTTCTCGGCATCCTCCTCACAGCACACACGCCCACCCAGCTTTGTGTTGTTTGCAAACTTGGAGATATTACATCTAGTTCCCTTGTCTAGATCATTAATATATATTGTGAATAGCTGGGGTCCAAGGACCGATCCCTGCGGTACCCCACTAGTCACTGCCTGCCACTCGGAAAAAGACCCGTTTATTCCAACTCTTTGCTTTCTGTCTGCCAACCAGTTCTCTATCCAAGTCAATACCTTGCCCCCAATCCCATGTGCCTTAACTTTACACGCTAATCTCTTATGCGCGACCTTATCGAAAGCCTTTTGAAAGTCCAAATACACCACATCCACTGGTTCTCCCTTATCTATTTTACAAGTTACATCCTCAAAATATTCCAGTAGATTAGTCAAGCACGATTTACCTTTTGTAAATCCATATTGACTTTGTCTGATCCTGTCACTGTTTTCCAAGTGCTCAGCTATTACATCTTTTATAATGGACTCTAGCATTTTCCCCATTACCGATGTCAGGCTTATAGGTCTGTAATTCCCCGTTTTCTCTCTACCACCGTTTTTGAATAGTGGGGTAACATTAGCTACCCTCCAATCCATGGGTATTGTTCCAGATTCCATCGAATGTTGGAAGATGATCAGCAATGCATCTACTATTTCTAGGGCCACTTCCTTAAGTACCCTAGGATGTAGATTATCAGGCCCTGGGGATTTATCGGCCTTCAATCCTGCCAATTTCCCTAACACCATTTCCCTACAAATACTGATTTCTTTCAGTTCCTCCCTTTCATCAGACCCTATGTTCCCCGACATCTCTGGGAGGTTATTTGTGTCCTCCTTTGTGAAGACAGAACCAAAATATGTATTTGATTGGTCAGCCATTTCTTTGTTCCCCATTATAAGTTCCCCTGATTCTGACTGCAAGGGACCTACGCTTGACTTCACCAATCTTTTTCTTTTCACATATCTATAAAAGCTTTTACAGTCAGTTTTTATGTTCCCTGCAAGCTTCCTCTCATATTCTATTTTCCCCATCTTAATTAATCCCTTTGTCCTCCTTTGTTGAATCCTAAACTGCTCCCAATCCTCAGGTTTACTGCTTTTTCTGGCCAATTTGTATGTCCTCTCCTTGGATCTTATGCTATCCCTAATTTCTCTTGTTAGCCACGGTTGAGTCACCTTTTTTGTTTCATTCTTATGCCAAACTGGGATGAACAAATTCTGTAGTTCATCCATGCGGTCTTTGAATGTTTGCCATTGCCTATCCACCATCAACCCTTTGAGTGACATTCCCCAATCAATCCTACCCAACTCGCACCTCATACCATCGTAGTTTCCTTTATTTAAATTCAGGACCCTAGTCTCTGAGTCAACTACTTCACTCTCCATCTTAATGAAGAATTCTATCATATTATGATCGCTCCGACCCAAGGGGCCTCGCACAACAAGATTGCTAATTAATCCTTTCTCATTACATAATACCCAGTCTAAGATGGCCTGCTCTCTGGTTGGTTCCTCGACATATTGGTCCAGGAAACCATCCCGTAAACACTCCAGGAATTCCTCCTCCACAGTATTGTTACTAATTTGGTTAGTCCAATCTATATGTAGATTAAAGTCACCCATGATGACTGCTGTGCCCTTATTGCACGCTTCTCTAATTTCTCTTTTAATGCCATCCCCAACCTCCGCATTACTGTTTGGAGGTCTATATACCACTCCCACTAACGTTTTCTACCCCTTGGTATTTCTCAGTTCTACCCATACAGATTCCACATCATCAGAGCTAATATCCTTCCTTACAATTGTGTTAATCCCCTCTTTAACCAGTAATGCTACGCCACCTCCCTTTCCTTTTTGCCTATCTTTCCTGAATATTGAATACCCCTCGATGTTGAGTTCCCAGCCTTGGCCACCCTGGAGCCATGTTTCCGTAATCCCAATCAAATCATATTTGTTTACCTATATTTGCGCAGCTAATTCATCCACCTTATTCCGAATGCTCCTCGCATTAAGACACAAAGCCTTCAGGCTTGTTTTTTTAACGCTCTTAGACCTATTATAATTATTATTTACTGTGGCCATGTTTGATTTAAACCGTTGATTTCTCTGACTGCTACTTTTGTTTTTCTCCTTCCTATCTTTTGCTTTTATCCTTGTTTCCCTTTCCTCTCTCTCCCTGCTCAGGTTCCCAACCCCCTGCCATTTTAGTTTAAACCCTACCCCAGAGCACTAGCAAACACTCCCCCAGGACATCGGTCCCGGCCCTGCCCAGGTGCAAACCGTCCGGTTTGTACTGGTCCCACCTCCCCCAGAACCGGTTCCAATGTCCCAGGAATTTGAATCCCTCCCCCTTGCACCATTCCTCTAGCCACGTATTCATCTGAAATATCCTTCTATTTCTACTCTGACTAGCACGTGGCACAGGTAGCAATCCTGAGATTACTACCTTTGAGGTCCTATTTTTTAATTTACCTCCTAACTCCCTATATTCGGCTTTTAGGACCTCATCCCCTTTTTTACCTATATCGTTGGTACCTATATGCACCACGACAACTGGCTGTTCACCCTCCCCTTCCAAAATGTTCTGCAGCCGCTCTGAGACATCCTTGACCCTTGCACCATTAATAAACTTGTGACCATTTATCCAAATCATTCACTTATTCAAATAGGGGTGTTTGGCAAAGCATTCAGATGTGTATGTCTCTCCAATTTGAGGGTATCCAAAGAGTCTCTTTAGCAAGTAGCCCTGTAGTGCCAATAGTGAAATCTTGGAATTCTGTTCAGAGGATATGGATTGAATTCAACTTCTCTTTGTAGTAGTTCCCATCCAGGTTGCTGTGTAGAATGGTTTACAGGGGTGATGCGGTCCATTTTTGGGGGATGAGGTGGTGGGACGTTGGTGAGGGGCGGGGGAAGGAAAGGTAATCATCTGACAGAAGTTATGCTTGATAGAGGAACACTATGTCCTCTACTAAGAACATAAATGTTCTTAGTAGAGGACATAGTATTCCTCTATCAAGCATAACTTCTGTCAGATGATATGGAGTACTGTTGATGTTGGATAAGGAAATACCTATGGCCCATACTCAAACATTCTTGGCTGAAGGATGAGGAAAGCAGTGAAAAGGGACAAACTAGAATCAAGGTGGAGTAAGATTTTGTTGATAAAGTAAAATTGTAGAAAGGAGAAATTATTGAAAATCAAATGTAAAATAATTAATTGACAACTGAATAGTTCTTCAAAAGCGACTCTTTGGGTAAACCCAAATGTAATGTTTTGCCACAAAGGGTAAACAGATACTAACATATTTATTGGATTTCATATTTGTAGGCTCTGCAGAATCTGGGGTTTCATTCTGGGTCATATTCTGCTACTTGTACTCAGGATCTGGTATACCTCCCTGAACCCAGTGTGGGCATGCAACACATTCAACTCTGTAATACTGTCTCTAGGTGCCATAGTGACTGTGGACAGAATACATTCAGGTAAAGAAAACATTCAAGCAATAGTGTTGTAATGATCAAGGAAGTTACAATGTTCCTCTAGCTAGTCTGTGTAGAAACTGCAGGCCAAGCATACCTTAACATTTATTATTGCTTTCTCATAGGCCCTTCAGATTTTTTAAAAATTGGAAAAGTATATTTTTCAGAATAGTTATGCTTTGCCAAATAGAATCCTTTGACCAGGTAGAAATCCATTTGGCAGGTTTATTTAGCATTCAGCTGTGACTCGATTGGGTAATCTTTTTAATGAAACAGTAATCAGTGGAAATACACAACCTGAAATGTTGGGGGGTCTTTCGTTAGAACAATGCAGATTATGGGATGATATAACAGAAGTAATTAAAATTATGAAACGATGGAACAGGGTACATAGAAGCAGACTGTTTCCAGTAGTTGAGGGTTAAAGAACGAGGGGTCATGGATATAAGATTTAATGTAAGAGATTTAGAACAGTGGGCAGGAAAAACTTCTTCACACAGAAAGTTGTGCGGCTGTGGAATTCACTTCCAGGGTTAATGGTGGGGGCAGAAACTATGGGGGGAATTTTAACCTGAAAAAAACGTGTGGGTTGGGGGTGTGGGGGTAAGTTATAGTATTAAAAATCTAAATCCCGCCTCCAACCCACCTCCAGGTTTAACGGGGGGGTGGGCGGGCAGCCAATCTGCTGCCAGGTGGCAGGTTGGCACCTTAAATATGATAATGAGGCCCTGAAGCCTCTGATTTAACCTGCTGTGCTTTTGATGTATTTGAACATTTACTGTATCTAAAAGCATGTTTCCTGTAGTTTTTAAAAATATGTTTCATAATTTCTGTGTTTTTATATACTGGCACTTCAGCGTTAGTGTCTTGAAATCCTAAGCTGTCTAAATATGAGGTTTTACTCTGCTTATTAGTCAATTTGCCATGGCATTGCAGGTGGCAAATCTAGACTGAGTGCAGTATTCAGATCAAACAGGGTTAGAGAGCAGAGGCTAATTGGAGCATGGCAGGATAGTGGGGAAGAAGGAAGGGATGGAGGAAGATGGGAAAGAAAGAGGGAGATTAAGAAGAGGATGGGAGAGAGAGGGCAGAAGAGGAGAGTGGGGAATGGGGGGAGGGCGATCTGGCAGAGGAGTGGGAGGCTGCACGGGGAAGAGGGGAGAACAGAGGTAGGGAACCTACCCTTCCATCTACCAGGTGTGGAATTTCATCTCTGGATGGGAGTGGTGTGGTAAGCTACCCTTAGATCTGCTGGGGCTTAAAAATCATCTCAGAAGGTGGCTGGAGTGGGTTAAACTACCCTTCCACCTGTGGTATTGGAATACCTTTTCAGCAGGGCGGTTGGGAGAATAATGCCTCCTTTGCTGGGAATGGGAAGTGATCGTAACAGGGCCAGTTCAGGTCGGCACATTAAATGTTGTTGCGTTTCTTTCGATAGGCTGGGAAATTAAGGCAGTAGACACCACTGCTTCATAGACCACTGGAGTTCACAGGTGAACTGGGGAGGTTAAGGCAGTGGATCGCAAGAGAACCACGTTGCAGAAAAAGGCTGTGAAGAAAAAAGGGGGAGATGTTGAAACAACAGTAAAAGGGGCAGGCTTTGTTGTTTAATTAAATATTATAATTTGACTCTTGGATGATGCAGGATTTTAGACTGATAGAAGACTGACACTGGCATGCTACACAAAATACAGCCAGATTAGTTACATTCGCTGTACCGTTCTGCCAGGATGAGGTTGAATTCTTGGAGGCCAGTTTCTATCGGCCCTGAATCATATAAATGTTTAATATTAAGGGTGTGAGTGAGAGCTCACGTACATTCATAAATAAATGATTCATCCAAATTAACTTACCACATTTTATTTTATGAAGATGCTCCTCCTCATTCACTGGAATTTTAATTAATTTAATGCTGGAAAGCCGCCTAAAGGCTTTTGTGTGGAAATGCTTGGCGCCTCACTGCATTAGATTACAGTAGGTGTTACTGTTTTTTGAACCTAATGTTACATAACTACTATAAGTAGCCTATCACAGAGCTACCTAAAGGTGTACCGGGTACTGCAAGTACATACAGACACTTTTAGAGTGCATTTTCTGATGGAGATTGGGTGACATAGGAGTTTTCAAGGCATTTTGAAATGTAATGTGGTGACCCACCCAGGGATATTGATATATAATAGTTAGGTGACAGTTTTGTTTAGCGGTAGCACTCTTGCCTCAGTCAGAAGGTCGTGGGTTCAAGTCCCACTCCAGAGACTTGAGCACAAAAATCTAGGCTGACACTCCAGTGCTGTACTGAGGGAGTGCTGCGCTGTCGGAGGTGCCTTCTTTTGGATGAGATATTAAACCGAGGCCCCGTCTGCTCTCTCCGGTGGATGTAAATAGATCCCATGGCACTATTTTGAAGAAGAGCAGGGGAGTTATCCCCGGGGTCCTGGTGGCCAATATTTATTCCTCCATCAACATCATTATCACATTGCTGTTTGTGGGAGCTTGCTGTGTGCAAATTGGCTGCTGCGTTTCTCTATATTACAACAGTAACTACACTTCAAAAAGTACTTCATTGGTTGTAATGTGCTTTGCGACATCAGGTGGTCGTGAAAGGCGCTATATAAATGCAAGTCTTTTTTTTATTAAAACAGATTCAGGTTTTTTATCTCATTGCTGTTTGTGGGACCTTGCTGAGTGCAAAGTGGATGCTGTGATTCCTACAATACAACAGTGACTACACTTCAAAAGTACTTAATTGGCTGTGAAGCACTTTGGGATGTCTTGTGGATGTGAAAGGTGCTATATAAATGCAATTATAGACCAGTCAGCTTAACATCGGTGGTAGGAAAAATAATGGAATCCCCACTAAAGGAGAAAATAGAAGAACATCTAGAAACCAAAACTATAATAATGAATAGTCAGCATGTATTGACCAACCTTAATGAATTTTTTGAAGAGGTAACAGAGAGAGTAGACAATGGTAAAGCAGTAGACGTAATTTATCTGGATTTTCAAAACGCCTTCAATAAGGTATCCCATAATAGGCTGATGAACAAGGTCAGAGAATGCGGAGTCGGGACAAGTAGCAGAATGGATTGCTGGCTGGCTTCAGGACAGAAAGCAGAGAGTAGGAGTAAAGGGTAGCTATTCACAGTGGCAGAAGGTGGGTCGTGGTGTTCCACAAGGACCAGTGCTGGGACCACTGCTGTTGGAACATAAGAACATAAGAAATAATAGCAGGAGCAGGCCATACGGCCCCTCGAGTCTGCTCCGCCATTCAATACGATCATGGCTGATCATCGACCTCAACTCCACTTTCCCGCCTGATCTCCATATCCCTTGATTCCCCTAGAGTCCAAAAATCTATCTATCTCCGCCTTGAATATATTCAAAGACTCAGCATTCACAGCCCTCTGGGGCAGAGAATTCCAAAGATTCACAACCCTCTGAGTGAAGAAATTCCTCTTCATCTCAGTCTTAAATGGCCTACCCCTTCTCCTGAGACTATGCCCCCCTAGTTCTAGACACTCCAGCCAGGGGAAACAACCTCTCAGCATCTACCCTGTCAATCCCCTTCAGAATCTTGTATGTTTCAATGAGATCACCTCTCATTCTTCTAAATTCCAGAGAGTATAGGCCCATTCTACACAATCTCTCATTATAGGACAGACCTCTCATCCCAGGAATCAATCTAGTGAACCTTTGTTGCACCGCCTCCAAGGCAAGTATATCCTTCCTTAGATAAGGAGACCAAAACTGTGCACAGTACTCCAGGTGTGGTCTCACCAAGACCCTGTACAATTGTAGCAAGATTTCCTTACCCTTATACTCCAAACCACTTGCAATAAAGGCCAATATGCCATTTGCCTTCCTTATTGCTTGCTGTACCTGCATGCTAGCTTTCTGTGTTTCTTGCACGAGGACACCCAAATCTCTCTGAACACCAACATTTGAAAGTTTCTCACCATTTAAAAAAATATTTTGTTTTTCTATTCTGCCTACCAAAGTGAATAACCTCACGTTTCCCTACATTATACTCCATCTGCCACCTTACTGCCCACTCACTCAGGAGAATGGGCATATAATTGGCAAATGAAGTTCAACACAGATAAATGTGAGGGATTACATTTTGGTAGGAAGAATAGGGAGGTCACTTATCACTTGGAGGGTGCGAGTCTAGGTGGGGTAGAGGAACAAAGGGATCTCAGAGTACAAATACACAAATCACTAAAAGTTGCGACACAGGTTAGCAAGGTCATAAAAAAAGCAAACCAAGCACTAGAGTTTATTTTTAGAGGTATAGAATTGAAAAGTAGGGAAGTTATGCTAAACTTGTATCGAACCTTGGTTAGATCACACTTGGAGTACTGCGTTCAGTTCTGGTCGCCATATTATAAAAAGGATATAGAGGTACTGGAGAGGGTGCAGAAAAGATTTACAAGGATGATACCAGAAATACAAGGGTATACATATCAGGAAAGGATGAACAGGCTGGGTCTCTTTTTTCTCTTCAAAAAAGAAGTCTGAGGGGTGACCTAATAGAGGTCTTTAAAATTATGAAAAATTTTGATAGAGTGGATACAGAGAGAATGTTTCCACTTGTGGGGAAGAGCATAACTAGAGGCCATCAATATTAGATAGTCACCAAGAAATCCAATAGGGATTTCAGAAGAAACTTCTTTACCCAAAGAGTGGTGAGAATGTGGAACTTGCTACCACAGGGAGTGGTTGAAGTGAATAGTATAGATGTATTTAAGGGGAGGCTAGACAAACATATGAGGGCAAAGGGAATAGTGGGTTATGCTGATAGATTTAGATGAGGAAAGACTGGAGGAGGCTCATGTGGAGCATAAATGCCGGCATGGACTGGTTGGGCCGAATGGCCTGTTTCTGTGCCGTATATCCTATGTAATCCTATGTAATGTTCTTTCTTTGCAGTAGTGATTATTTTTAATTCTTTCTCCCGTGCATCAACACACAGTTCTTGACTGGGAAGGCAGGGAGATGTTCCCAGTCCTGGGATTAGTTATTAGAAAAGCTGACTCACCTACTGACTTTCCATTCTTACCTGTGTGAAACCACATGACCTCTGCTTGTGGTGTCGACTGAAGGCACAGCCAAAAATCAGGACTTTGCCACACTTGATCAAAAATACCTCTTTCTTTAACTACTGACCTTGTGCTGTTAATGGAATAATTCAGGGACAGTTGTGAATTATTATTTTAACAGTCATTAAGAATATCCTCCACAACTTAATTGTGATTTTATTTCTTATGAATAATGCGATTGTCCTCATTTGTAAATAAGCTAGGCTTTACCACTGTTTTCCCAATGCATAGATGCCCCTTTATTATTTGTGTTTGTCACTGTATTCAGGTGACTGGATCATAAGTTTCTCAGCTCCTCTGGCACATTTGCTGGTAACTGATAAGTGATCTCAATCTATTATAATGGTTATTGTAGTCAGTGATTTAAAAAAATGAAATCATTGTTATTTGTGTCAGATTTTCAGAATCTACCAAAGAAAAAAGAGGAAATGAAATCTACAGCGGAAAAGAAGGAGCCTGCTGCTCAGCGCAATTGGCTTGTGAGTGGGGCAGCATTTGGGAGTTTGCAGTTCCTCACACACTGGATATTTGGAGAAGTCTCACTAGTCTCTCGATGGGCTGTGAGTGGTCACCCAAATGCTGGACCAGATCCTAATCCTTATGGGTAAGTAACATATGTTCCATGGAAACTTTAGTTTTGAGTCACAATTAAATGCAGTAATATATTCTGTTGTCAGCTCAAATAAATTTTTGGTACGGGACCAATGTAAACATTTTACCTGCTTGGGCTATATTCTGTTGATATTACAGCATCATAATTGTGGATTCTTTGACACAAATCATGTGATGCCGTGATCATTCTTACTATTTTAGGAGAGTATTGATCTTGGCCCCTGAAATGCTCAGTGGCTGTAGCTGTGTCATCTGCTGCATTCAAGCTGCCTCGTATTTTATTGCATTGTGTGATTATTGAACCATTCATTTACGATCCCTGCTCCTGAATGGATAGGCCCAAACTGCACCTAATATTGGGCCTCAGGCCTCATTATCATTGAACCAGCAAGCTGCAGATACCTAAAGGGCGTCTCCAGGCAGCTTGCCGGAGAAGAGGCCGCGAGGATTGGGCTGCTGTGTCACTATCAGCGGCCCTCGGCTTAGTCCTTCAAGGGTATCTGGAGAGCTGGGTGACCAATCGGGGGGGGCGGGCTACTGGGAGAGGAGTAATTGGGAGAGAGGGTAGCGGTGGCCAGGATCGGGGAGGGTGGTGGCGACGGTGATCAGAGGGGGATCGAGTTCACAATCGGCGAGGTGGGTGAGCGGTGACCTGCAGAGCTTTAGACCACATGTAGACTTGGTTTTCCTGAATGCAGCTGGCACTGGCTGCCTCAGGGCAAAATAGTATTACAGAAGGGGCCTCAAACAGGCATGAAGCCTTTTATTTGCATATGTGTAGGCCCTGGATGCCTAGTTTTTTTCCTATACCAATATGGAGGGCGGAGCGCTTCCGGCTCGTACTGAGTGTGTGCTTCCTGCCCACCATATTGGAGGCATGGTGCTTGTTTAGTGCTGCAAAATGGGTGGGGTGTTATTGAATTTCCAGGCTCTCATTTTTAGTATTGCACTTTAAAGAAATAGAAATTGTGAACTCTGAAAATCTGGAATAAAAACAGAAAATAGGGAAATGTATAGCAAGATGATAAGCATCTGAAAGAGATAAGTTAATATTTTACGAGTGACCCATTCGGATGAAGGGTTCTATAGGACTTGTTAATTTTTGTTCAATGAACTTGATGTGCTTTTCCAAAATTTTCTGTTTTTATACTCCTATATACGGTGTTATTACCATATGTGATAAATGCATTTTGCTTGTTTTTTTTGCTAATCTGAATATCAATTTATCATTCAGAAAGCTTGGTCGGTGTGACTAATGAAAGAGGTTGTTTGAGGAGATGTTTTGTATGCAATTCACTGACATTGTAATGTCACTAATGTGGCAGGTTTGTGGAAATTCCACATACTTCTGAATGAATTTAGAATTGTTTGCAGAATCCAGCTTTGCAAGGCCAATAAGATCTAGACCTATGTATGCTATGTTTTAACCTGACTGTACCACAAATTTATTTGAGATTCTGATTCTGTTCAGAATTTATCAGCAAAACATTTCTTAATTCTATTTTAAAATAAGTAAATTCCTTGAATTGTATCCATTCTGTGAATTTTCCATGTGAATTGGATTAAAAACTGGCCCGGAGACAGGAAGCAGAGGGTAATGGTTGATGGGTGTTTTTGTGACTGGAAGGCTGTTTCCAGTGGGGTTCCGCAGGGCTCAGTGCTAGGTCCCTTGCTTTTTGTGGTATATATCAACGATCTTGACTTGAATATAGGGGGTATGATTAAGAAGTTTGCAGATGATACTAAAATCGGCTGTGTGGTTGATACTGAAGAAGGAAGCTGTCGACTACAGGAAGATAGCAATAAATTGGTCAGGTGGGCAGAACAGTGGTAAATGGAATTCAATCTGGAGAAGTGTGAGGTAATGCATTTGGGGAGGGCTAATAAGGAAAGGGAATACACATTAAATGGTAGAACACTGAGTAGTGTAGAGGAACAAAGGGACCTTGGAGTGCATGTCCACAGATCCCTGAAGGTAGCAGGCCAAGTAGATAAGGTGGTTAAGAAGGCATACGGAATGCTTGCCTTTATTAGCCGTGGCATAGAATACAAGAGCAGGGGGGTTATGCATCAACTGTATAAAACATTAGTTAGGCCTCCGCTAGAGTGCAGTTCTGGTCACCACATTACAGGAAAGATGTGATTGCACTAGAGAGGGTACAGAGGAGATTTACAAGGTTGTTGCCGGGAGTAGAGAATCTTAGCTATGAGGAAAGACTGGATAGGCTGGGTCTGTTTTCCTTGGAACAGAGGAGACTGAGGGGAGACCTTATTGAGGTGTATAAAATTATGAGGGGCATAGATAAAGTGGATAGAAAGGACCTATTTCCCTTAGCAGAGGGGTCAAAAACCAGGGGGCACAGATTTAAAGTAATTGGGGGAAGATTTAGAGGGGATTTGAAGGGAAATTTCTTCACCCAGAGGGTTGTGGGGGTCTGGAACTCACTGCCTGAAAGGGTGGTAGAGGCAGGAACCCTAACCACATTTAAAAAGTACTTGGATGTGCACTTGGGATGCTCTAACCTGCAGGGCTACGAACCAAGAGCTGGGAAGTGGGATTAGGCTGGATAGCTCTTTGTTGGCCGGCGCGGACACGATGGGCCAAAATGGCCTCCTTCCGTGCTGTAACTTTCTATTATTCTATGAAAATAACACCTTTAGTGCTCTTCAAATACCCCAAATATTTCTCTGTACCCAAGATTTCTTTTCTATTCCTTTCCCCTTCATTCTCACAGCATCCACTTGCATCTTCCTTCAGTATCCCTGAGTCCGAGTCTCTTGGTCTGCTGGTGTCTTCCTGACCTCCCAAGAAAATTCACTTTTGCTTGTAAGTGATCATGAATTGGAAGAAAGAAAGCCGTAGTGATCGCCACAATATTGTTCACAGTGTTAACAAATTTCATTGTACATTTTAAATATGCTAAAACATTTGATTACAGTTGGTATAGGGATACATTTCTGTAGCAGGTAGACTGTCCTTTCTCCTCGGGGACATGGGCTTGAATCCACCTCAGACTCAGGAGATGGAATTACTATCTTTATCTCTCTCTCTCTGTAATATATGTGGGAAGAAAAAATGAAGGACAGAGACCGGATGAGTTGCTAGTCCATGCGCTTGCTTTACTAGGCCAGAGCGAACTGAGCATGTTCATACTAAACCATGTGACAATACATTACAGCCTCCCCCTTGCTTTTTTATCTGTTTCATTTCCTGCTTTTTTCTCAGTTCTGACGAAGGGTTTCGACCTGAAACGTTAACTCTGTTTCTCTCTCCACGGATGTTGCCTGGCCTGCTGAGTTTTTCCAGCGTTTTCTGTTGTTGTTTCAATTTTCCAGCATCCGCAGTATTTTGCTATCGTGACAATACATTACACTGCTTTCCCCTTTTTAAAAAAAAAAAGTACATATTCCCCTCTCAAGTACAACAAAACTATGACCCCACCTTTCCCAGCATTATATATACCACATAACAAAAACTCCTGGCTTTTTTGTCTTTTAAATCCTACAAATGAACTACAAATTCAGTTTAATAACAGGTTTGCGGAGCCTTCCTGAACTCCTTACAAAAGATTTTGGTGTTGAACCAATTTTAGGGCTGTTTTGTTTTGGTTCCGAACTCAAGGAAGTAGGTACCACCACTCTGTTTCCTCACTTGACACAACCTTGCTCACAAGACAATTCAGTACGACGGTTATGGAATGGTTTCAATTCTGTGTCCATACACTGATTAGTCCATCCATTCAAGATGTTTTCATACACTCTTTTCAGTACCGAGTCCTTTTGAGTCTCATTTGCAATCTCAGTTGCATTCACGGGAAAGTCTTTGTCAATTGCACCTAGCGTGAAAATCTCACCTTCACTCCCAACACGAGTCCTCATGTGGCAACCTGGACAAAGCATCTGCGATTGCGTTTTGCTTTGAAGTACGATATTCAATCATGTAGTCATATTGTGACAACAACACTGCCCAACTTTGCATTCTTGATGCGGCCATTGCAGGGATGGCACATTTGGGCCCCAATATTGCTAGGATTGGTTTGTGATCGGTTATCAGGGTAAACTTTCTGCCGATATGGAACTGTTGGAATTTCTTGATTCCAAACACTATGGCAAGTGCTTCCTTTTCAATTTGCTCGTAGTTTCTTTCGCTCTTTGTGAGGGTTCGCGATGCAAACGCGATTGGTTTCTCTTGGCCGTCATCCATTATGTGGCTTATGACAGCTCCCACATCATAGCTAGAAGCATCACATGCTAACTTAAGCTCACACTCTGTGTCGTAGTGCACAAGTAGAGCATCGCTAGAGAGACTTCTCTTACAAGTGTCGTAAGATTCCAGTTGTGCTTTTGTCCACTTCCACTGGACATCCTTCTTGAGGAGCTCGTGCAATGGAGCTAACATAGTTGTTAACGCAGGTAAGAAATGTGTGTAGTATTCGACCATTCCAAGGAAAGATCTTAACTCGGATACGTTCTGTGGCTTTGGAGCATTGATGACCGCATCAACCTTTTCCTTAACTGGTTGCAAGCCATTTGCATGAACTTTCAGACCAAGGTGCACAACCTCGGGCTGCACAAAACCACATTTGCTCCTTTTCAATTTGACTTTGTGGGAATTCAACCTTTGAAGCTCGAAATCTAACACCTCTAGATTTTCTTCCTCACTGCTTATTGCGATCCGCATACAGCTTGATTGCAGAAGCAATTTGGAACTCCTTGCAAAATCTTATCCATCGCAGCCTGGAAGATTTTGGAAGAAGACTTTACATCATACGGCAGCTTGGTGTATGAGTACAGTCCCTTGTGTGTTGATGAGATACTATTGACTCTCTTTGTCAACATTCAGCTGAGCGTAAGCGTGCGACAGGTCAAGCTTGGAGGAAACCTTTGACCTAGAGAGTGCTGCAAACAAATCTTGCGATGTAGGTAACGGGTACTGCTCATCGTCAACTGCTTGGTTGATAGTAACTTTGTAGTCACCGCACAAGCGTACAGTTTTGTCTGCTTTGGGCACTACCACAATCTGGGTAGCCCATTCACTTTTGTCAGTTTTTACAAGCACTCAGTTCTCTCTGAGCTTCGTTAGCTCTTCCTCCACCTGGCTTTTCAATGCATAGGGGACTGGCCTTGCCTTACTATAGACAGGCTTCACATTAGACTTGATGCAGATATGCGTGTCATACCCAGTGATGCCCTCATAACTGTCTGCGAACATGCTTTCGTACTTGTTCAGCATTATGTCGAGTCGCTTCTTTAAAGCATCTACGCTGAAGATGTTTTTCCAGCCTAGTTTTAACTTTCTCAACCAGTCTTTGCCCATGAGAGTTGGCCTGTTGTTGTAACTCGCTACAATAATAGGCAGCTTTACTGACTGGCCATTGTGCTGAACTGTACATTCCATTTGTCCATATGTCTCTAGGATTTCTCCGGTTTAGGTTTTAATTCTACGGTCCTCTTTGTAAGTGGTATTTGATTAAACTTCACCTCATATGTGTCCTTACTCATGATAGAGCAGTTTGCCGCCATGTCGATACACATATCAATATGTTGCTCATTGTCCAAAAGTTTTGTACGGAGGTCTTTCTTACAGCTGCTAGTGGAATAAATACTGTAGATGCCGAGTTCTTCATCAGGAGTGTTCACTTCAATACTGTGAATTCCTCCCTTTTGTTGTCGCTGCTTTGCATTGCCACTAGAATGGTTCTTACTTCCTGCTTTCTATCTAGCTCTGCAAGCTGTTGAAATATGGCCTTGCTTCTGGCAGTGAAATCGCTTTGCATTTCTGTATTGGCAGGACAGTGGTGAGTGATTTCCATTGCAGCGATAACAATTCACTGAATTGCTCTCACCGGCATGCTTTTGACTTGGTCTCACAACTTTAGGTTTGGCGGTGGCTTTGTGACTGTAGACCTCAGCTGCACTAGTCACTTGAGCTGGACGGAGCTCCCCAGCATTATTAGACGCCATCTCCATAGATAGAGCAATTTTGCATGCTATGTCAAACATTAGGTTTCGAGTGTTCAGTAACTTGGACTGTGCGCTCATCCACCAGTCCACACACAAACTTATCTCGCAACGCACGATCCAAAAATGTGCCAAAGTTACAATGCAAAGACAGGTCTTTAAGAGCTACAATGTACTCACTGATGGTTTCACTTTGTTTTTGATTTCTGGTACCAAATTTATAGCTCTCTGCTATTTCTAAAGACTCTGGGTCGAAATGGTCCTCAAGTTTCTCGACAATGTCTTCAAACGACGCATCTTTCGCTTTCCCTGGCACGAGTAGGTTTGTCAACATTCTGTACACATCTGGCCCGATCTCCATTAGAAAAATTACTTTCTTCTGTTCACGAATTACTTTATTTTGAGCTTGAACGTTCTCATCTGCACCTTCAGTCTCAATAATGTTATTGGTCTTAAAAAACATCTCCATTCGCTCAATGTAAGAACTGAATGGTTCGCAAGCTCGGTCATACATGCCGAGGCTTCCGATGAATCCCATAGGCGTGGCCATGATTGTCCTGATTCCGTCGAACAGTGACTCCGCACGCTACCTGTGTACCTGTGAGAATCAACGCTGCTATTGCTGTGTATGCACACATGCGAAGGCGAAGCACAGACAATTCTGCATAAGCATTAACAATAAATCATCGCAAAAATTCAGTTTAAGTGTCACCAGTGCCACGTGCTAGTAAGAGTACAGAGAACAGGATAGTTAGGCTAAATACGTGGCTTGAGCATTGGTGTAAGAGGGAGGGTTTTAAATTTTTGAGGCATTGGAACCAGTTTTGTGGTAGGTGTGACCTATACAAAAGGGACGGTCTACACCTGTGCAAAGATGGAACTGATGTTCTCGGGGTAATTTTTGATAAAGCAGTTCGGGAGCATTTAAACTAGTATGGCAGGGGGCTAGAAACCTATGTAGTGAAATAGAGGAAAGTGAAAGGCAGACAGAAATAAATGGTAAAAGGGTGAGGAACAAAAAACAAAGGGCCAAACTAATTCATAAAAAATGTGAGCATAAAAAAAGCCTGAGGGTTTTATACCTTAATGCGAGAAGCATCAGGAACAAGGTAGATGAATTAGCTGTGGAAATAGAGGTTAATAATTATGATCTAATTGGGATTACGGAAACATGGTTGCAGGGTGAGCAGGGCTGGGAGCTTAACATACAGGGGTATTCAGTATTTAGGAAGGATCGACAAAAAAGAAAGGGAGGAGGGGTAGCATTGCTGGTAAAAGAAGGGATAAATGCAATTGAAAGGAAGGATATTAACTCAGTTAATACAGAATCTATATGGGTGGAGCTAAGAAATAGCGAGGGGCGAAAAACATTAATAGGAGTGGTATATAGGCCTCCAAATAGTAAAATAGAGGTTGGGGAGGGCATCACGAGGGAAATTAGAGAAGCGTGCAATAAGAGCACAGCTGTCATCATAGGTGACTTTAACTTACATATAGATTGGAATAGCCTAATCATTAAAAATAATGAGGAGGAGGAATTCCTTGAGTGTTTAAGGGATGGTTATCTGGATCAATATGTCGAGGAACCAACTCGGGAACAGGCTATATTGGACTGGGTACTGTGCAATGAGAAGGGACTAATTAGTAATCTTGTTGTACGGGGACCCTTGGGTCAGAGCGATCATAACATGATCGATTTCTCACTCGAAATGGAGAGCGAAGAAATTGACTCAGATACTAAGGTCCTGAATTTAAACAAGGGGAATTATGATGCCATTAGACGGGAACTGAGTAGGTCTGATTGGACAACGTTCCTGGGAGGACTGGAGGTAGATAAACAATGGCAAGCATTTAAAGATAGAATGACAAAATTGCAAAAATTGTTTATACCAATCTGGCATAAAAGGAAATCTAAAAAGGTGACTCAACCGTGGATAACAGGGGAAATTAGAGACAGCATAAAATCCAAAGATAGGGCGTATAAAATAGCCAAAAAAAGCGCCAGAGCGGAAGATTGGGAACAGTTTAAGATAGAGCAAAGGAGGACAAAGGGCTTAATCAAGAGGGGCAAAATAGCTTACGAAAGCAAGCTGGCGGAAAATATAAAAACTAACTCCAAAAGCTTTTATAAGTATATCAAGAGGAAAAGACTGGTGAAAACCAAAGTTGGCCCATTGCAGTCAGATACGGGGGAATATATAACGGGAAATAAGGAAATGGCAGACCAACTAAATGCATACTTTGGGTCAGTCTTTACGAAGGAAGACACAAAAAACCTCCCTGGGATATCGGGAAAAATAGGGACATTTGCAAAGGAGGAACTGACGCAAATCAATATCTCTAAGGATATGGTGTTAAGGAAGCTAAAGGGATTGAAGGCGGACAAATCCCCAGGGCCTGATAACATGCATCCTAGGGTGCTGAAGGAGGTGGCCCTAGAGATAGCGGATGCACTAAGTATGATTTTTCAGAATTCATTAGACTCGGGAACAGTGCCCATGGATTGGAGGGTAGCTAACGTTACCCCACTATTCAAAAAGGGGGGTAGGGAAAAAGCAGGTAATTACAGACCTGTAAGCCTTACATCAGTTGTGGGCAAAATGCTGGAGTCCATCATTAAGGATGAAATAGCGGAGCACTTAGCAAATGGGGACAGGATAGGACAGAGTCAACATGGATTTACAAAGGGTAAATCGTGCTTGACTAATCTATTGGAATTTTTTGAGGGAGTAACTGGTAAAATAGATGGGGGAGAGCCAGTAGATGTGGTGTACCTGGACTTCCAAAAGGCCTTCGATAAGGTCCCACATAAAAGATTAGCAGGGAAAATTGAAGCTCATGGGATAAAGGGGAAAGTATTGACGTGGATAGAGAACTGGCTGTCAGATAGAAAACAGAGAGTTGGAATAAACGGCTCATTTTCTGAATGGCAGGCAGTAACAAGTGGGGTACCGCAGGGATCTGTCCTGGGTCCCCAGCTGTTCACAATTTACATTAATGACCTGGATCAGGGAGTCGGATGCAGCATTTCCAAATTTGCAGACGACACTAAACTAGGAGGGGGGGTGGGCTCAGAGGAGGAGACCAGGAAGCTCCAGAGCGATTTGGACAGACTGGGTGATTGGGCGGATAAATGGCAGATGCACTATAATGTGGACAAGTGCGAAGTTATCCACCTTGGGTGCAGGAACGGGAGGGCAAATTATTATTTAAATGGCAATAAATTGGGAGAGGGGGAAGTACAGAGAGACCTGGGTGTTCTTGTACACCAGTCACTGAAGGCGAGCATGCAGGTGCAACAGGCGGTCAAGAAGGCAAACGGTATGCTGGCCTTCATAGCAAAAGGGTTGGAATACAGGAACAGGGATACCTTGCTGCAGCTGTACAGGGCACTGGTGAGACCACACCTCGAGTACTGTGTACAGTTTTGGTCGCCTCATCTGAGGAAAGATGTTCTTGCCATGGAGAGGGTGCAGCGGCGATTCACCAGGCTGATACCAGGAATGGCGGGATTGACCTATGAGGAGAGACTATGTAGTTTAGGGATGTACACACTGGAGTTTAGAAGATTGAGAGAGGACCTCATAGAAGTGTATAAAATTCTGACAGGTCTAGACAGACTAGATGCAGAAGGAATGTTTCCCTTGGCGGGTGAGAACAGAACTAGAGGACATAATTTAAGGATAAGGGCTAAACCATTTAGGACAGAAATGAGGGGGAATTTCTTCACTCAGAGGGTGGTGAACCTGTGGAACTCATTGCCACAGAGGGCAGTGTACGCCAGCTCATTAAATATATTTAAGAGGGAATTAGATATATTTCTACAGGCAAAAGGGGTTAAGGGTTACGGAGAGAAGGCGGGGACGGGATACTGAATTGGAGGATCAGCCATGATCTCATTAAATGGCGGAGCAGGCTCGAAGGGCCGGATGGCCTACTCCTGCTCCTATCTTCTATGTATCTATGTATCTATGTAAATTCACCTTAAACTTTTCCACACGAAGGTTGAACACTGTGTCCTTCCATGATCCATAAAAATGGCTTTGAAATTCCATCCTCAGCGCCAAAAATGTAATATATGTAGGTAGAACAAATGAAGGACAGAGACAGGATGAGTTGCTAGTCCATGTGCTTGCTTTACTAGGCCAGAGTGAACTGAGCATGCTCATACTAAACCATGTGACAAACCATGTGATACATTACACTCTTTTTTCTCTCTCTCTATTTACAGCAAAGAAGCAGGCCATTTGGCCCAACTGGTCTATGCCGGTGTTTATTCTCCATATGAGCCTTCTCCCACCTGACTTCATCTAACCCAATCTTCATAACCTTCTATTCCTTTCACACTCATTTACTTATCTAGCTTCCCCTTAAGGCATCTGTGCTATTCGCCTCAACTACTCCATGTGATAGCAAGTTCCACATTCTAACCAATTTCTGAGTAAATAATTTTCTCCTGAATTATTTATTGGATTTATTAATGACTATCTTATATTTATGGCCCTGAGTTTTGGGCTCTCCACAAGTGGAAACATTTTTTTATTCGATCATGGGATGTGGCTCTGTGGGCGTCACTGCAGCATTTATTGCCCATCCCTAATTGCCCTTGAGAAGGTGGTGGTGAGCCACCGCCTTGAACCGCTGCAGTCCGTGTGGTGAAGGTAGTGCTGTTAGGAAGGGAGTTTCAGGATTTTGACCCAGCGACGGTGAAGGAACGGCAATATATTTCCAAGTCAGGGTGGTGTGTGATTTGGAGGGGATCATGGAGGCGGTGGTGTTCCCATGCACCTGTTGTCCTTGTCCTTCTAGGTGGTAGAGTTCGCGGGTTTGGGAGGTGCTGTCGAATTATCTTGGCGAGTTGCTGCAGTGCATTTTGTAGATGGTACATACTGCAGTCACGGTGCGCCGATGGTGGAGGGAGTGAACGTTTAAGGTGGCTGATGGGGTGCCAATCAAGCGGGCTGCTTTGTCCTTGATGGTGTTGAGCATCTTGAGTGTTGTTGGAGCTGCACTCATCCAGGCAAGTGGGGAGTATTCCATCACACTCCTGACTTGTACCTTGTAGATGGTGAAAAGGCTTTCGGGAGTCAGGAGGTGAGACACTCGCCGCAGAATACCGAGCCTCTGACCTACTCTTGTTGCCACAGTATTTATGTGGCTGGTTCAGTTAAGTCTCTGGTCAATGGTGACCCCCCAGGATGTTGATGGTGGGGGATTCGGCGATGGTAATGCCATTGAATGCCAAGGGAAGGTGGTTAGACTCTCTTGTTGGAGATAGTATTGCCTGGCACTTGTGTGGTGCGAATGCTACTTGCCACTTATCAGCCCAAGCTTGAATGTCGCCCAGGTCTTGCTGCATGCGGGCATGGACTGCTTTATTATCTGAGGAGTTGCAAATGGAACTGAATACTGTGCAATCATCAGCAAACATCCTTACTTCTGACCTTATAATGGAGGGAAGGTCATTGATGAAGCAGCTGAAGGTGGTTGGGCCTAGGACACTGCCCTGAGGAACTCCTGCAGCGATGTCCTGGGGCTGAGATGATTGACCTCCAACAACCACAACCATCTTGCTTTGTGGTAGTTATGACTCCAGCCAGTGGAGAGTTTTCCCCCCGATTCCCATTGACTTCAGTTTTACTAGGGCTCCTTGATGCCACTCTCGGTCAAATGCTGCCTTGATGTCAAGGCAGTCACTCTCGCCTCACCTCTGGAATTTAGCTCTTTTGTCCATGTTTGGACTAAGGCTGTAATGAGGTCGGGAACCAAGTGGTCCTGGCAATACCCAAACTGAGCATCGGTGAGCAGGTTATTGGTGAGTAAGTGCCACTTGATAACACTGTTGACGACACCTTCCATCACATGATGATTGAGAGCATATTCTCTATGTCTACCCCATCATATGTTTAAAAACCATTATTAGGTCACCCCTCAGTCTTCTCTGTTCTAGAGAACATATTATTTTATAAAATAAAAATCTTGCGTCTGTTGTGCCAATCACACTTTCAAACATCAATATTTAAAAAGAGCAAAAGAGTTAGTTATTTTCTTCTAGTTTTCCTGGTCTTCATAACTTGGCCTCTACCCAAAGACAGGAGCTAGAATTTACAAGCAGCTGCCAATCTACAGAAATCAACAATGAGCTTTTATTTCACCAAAGATTAGTCTATTTGGACCACTTTCCAATAGGAACTACCTGAGCAGTGATATTAAGAGAGGTCGTATTAAACACGGCTAAGCATCACAACAGGGACCCAGAACTAAAGAACTATAAGCAATATCACAGAAGAGCAGTTAGTCTCTTATTTTTTCATATAAATGTTACAACAGAGAAATAGGCTGTTCAGCCCAACTGTCCATGTTGCTTGTCCTCCACATGAGCTGTAGTTCTAATCCCATGTGTCTTCCCTATTCTTTCTCTCTCCTTTCTTTCTCCCCTCTCTCTCTCTCTCTCTCTCTTTCTCACTTTCTCTTTTGCACTCTTTTTCTCTCTTTCATCATAGAATCATAGAATAGTACAGCACAGAAGGAGGCCATTCGGCCCATTGAGCCTGCGCTGGCTCTTTCGAAGCGCAATCCAGTTAGTCCCGCTCATTCCCCGTATTCCTGCAATTTTTTCTCCTTCAAGTATTTATCCAATTCCCTTTTGCAGGCTACTATTGAATCTATATCCACCATCCTATCAGGCAATGCATTCCAAATCCTAACCACTCGTTGCATAAAAAAAGATTTTCCTCATGTCACCTCTGGTTCTTTTGCCAATAACCTTGAATCTGTGCCCTCTCGTTATCAACCCTTCAGCCATTGGAAACAGTTTCTCTTTATTTACTCAATCTAAACCATTCATGATTTTAAACACCTCTATCAAATCTCCTCTTAGCCTTCTCTGCTCTAAGGAAAAAACCCCCAGCTTTTGTTTAAATTCGTTTTTATGGGATGTGGGCGTCGCTGGCAAGGCCAGCATTTATTGCCCATCCCTAGTTGCCCTTGAGAAGGTGGTGGTGAGCCGCCTTCTTGAACCGCTGCAGTCCATGTGATGAAGGTACTCCCACAGTGCTGTTAGGGAGGGAGTTCCAGGATTTTGACCCAGCGGCGATGAAGAATCGGCGATATACTTCCAAGTCAGGATGGTGTGTGACTTGGAGAGGAACTTGGAGGTGGTGGTGTTCCCAAGCGCCTGCTGCCCTTGTCCTTCTAGGTGGAAGAGGTCGCGGGTTTGGGAGGTGCTGCCGAAGAAGCCTTGGCGAGTTGCTGCAGTGCATCTTGTAGATGGTACATACTGCAGCCACGGTGCGCCAGTGGTGGAGGGAGTGAATGTTTAAGGTGGTGGATGGGGTGCCAATCAAACGGGCTGCTTTGTCCTGGATGGTGTTGAGCTTCTTGAGTGTTGTTGGAGTTGCACTCATCCAGGCAAGTGGAGAGTATTCCATCACACTCCTTACTTGTGCCTTGTAGATGGTGGAAAGGCTTTCGGGAGTCAGGAGGTGAGACACTTGCCGCAGAATACCTAGCCTCTGACCTGCTCTTGTTGCCACAGTATTTATGTGGCTGGTCCAGTTAAGTTTCTGGTCAATGGTGACCCCCAGGATGTTGATGGTGGGGGATTCGGCGATGGTAATGCTGTTGAATGTCAAGGGGAGGTGGTTAGATGCTTGCTTTTTGGAGATAGTCATTGCCTGGCACTTCTGTGGCGTGAATGTTACCTGCCACTTATCAGCCCAAGCCTGAACGTCGTCCAGGTCTTGTTGCATGCGGGCATGGACTGCTTCATTATCTGAGGAGTTGTGAATGGCGCTGAACACTGTGCAGTCATCAGCGAACATCCTAATTTCTGACCTTATGTTGGAGGGAAGGTCATTGATGAAGCAGCTGAAGATGGTTGGGCCTAGAACACTGCCCTGAGGAACTCCTGCAGCGATATCCTGGAGCTGTGATGATTGACCTTCAATCACCACAATCATCTTCCTTTGTGCTAGGTATGACTCCAGCCAGTGGATCATTTTCCTCCTGATTCCCATTGACTTCAGTTTTACTAGGGCTCCTTGATGCCACACTCGGTCAAATGCTGCCTTGATGTCAAGGGCAGTCAATCTCACCTCACCTCTGGAATTCAGCTCCTTTGTCCATGTTTGGACCAAGGCTGTAATGAGGTTGGGAGCCAAGTGGTCTTGGCAGAACCCAAACTGAGCATCAGTGAGCAGGTTATTGGTGAGTAAGTGCTGCTTGATAGCACTGTCGATGACACCTTCCATCACTTTGCTGATGATTGAGAGTAGAGTGATGAGGCGGTAATTGGCCAGGTTGGATTTGTCCTGCTTTTTGTGGACAGGACATACCTGGGCAGTTTTCCACATTGTCGATTAGATGCCAGTGTTGTAGCTGTACTGGAACAGCTTGGCTAGAGGCGTGGCTAGTTCTGGAGCACAAGTCTTCAGCATGATAGCCGGGATGTTGTCGGAGCCCATAGCCTTTGCTGTATCCAGTGTGCTGAGCCATTTCTTGATATCACGTGGAGTGAATCGAATTGGCTGAAGACTGGCTTCTGTGGGGACCTCGGGAGTAGGCTGATATGGATCATCCACTCGGCACTTCTGGCTGAAGATGGTTGCAAACGCTTCAGCCTTGTCTTTTGCACTCACGTGCTGGGCTCCACCATCATTGAGGATGGGGATATTCATGGATCCTCCTCCTCCTGTTAGTTGTTTAATGGTCCACCACCATTCACGACTGGATGTGGCAAGACTGCAGAGCTTTGACCTGATCCGTTGATTGTGGGATCGCTTAGCCCTGTCTATAGAATGCTGCTTCCGCTGTTTAGCATGCATGTAGTCCTGTGTTGCAGTTTCCCCAGGTTGGCACTTCATTTTTAGGTATGCTTGGTGCTGCTCCTGGCATGCTCTTCTACACTCCTTATTGAACCAGGGTTGGTCCCCTGACTTGGTGGTAGTGGTAGAGTGAGGGATATGCCAGGCCATGAGGTTACAGATTGTGGTGGAATACAATTCTGCTGCTGCTGATGACCCACAACGCCTCATGGATGCCCAGTTTTGAGCTGCTAGATCTGTTCTGAATCTATCCCATTTAGCACGGTGGTAGTGCCACACAACACGATGGAGGGTGTCCTCAGTGTGAAGACGGGACTTCGTCTCCACAATGACTGCGGTGGTCACTGCTACCAATGCTGTCATGGACAGATGCATCTGCGACAGGTAGATTGGTGAGGACGAGTGCAAGTAGGTTTTTCCCTCGTGTTGGTTCTCTCACCACCTGTCGCAGGCCCAGACTGGCAGTTATGTCCTTCAGGACTCGGCCAGCTCGGTCAGTAGTGGTGCTACCGAGCCACTCTTGGTGATGTACATTGAAGTCCCCCACCCAGATTACATTCTGTGCCCTTGCTACTCTCAGTGCTTCTTCCAAGTGGTGTTCAACATGGAGGAGTACTGATTCATCAGCTGAGGGAGGGCGGTAGGTGATAATCAGCAGGAGGTTTCCTTGCCCATGTTTGACCTGAAGCCATGAGACTTCATGGGGTCCGGAGTCAATGCTGAGGACTCCCAGGGCCACTCCATCCCGACTGCATACCACTGTGCTGCCACCCCTGGTGGGTCTGTCCTGCCGGTGGGACAGGACATACCCAGGGATGGTGATGGAGGAGTTTGGGGCATTGGCTGAAAGGTATGATTCTGTGAGGATGACTATGTCAGGCTGTTGCTTGACTAGTCTGTGGGACAGCTCCCCCAATTTTGGCACAAGTCCCCAGATGTTGGTGAGGAGGACTCTGCAGGGTTGACTGGGCTGGGTGTGCCGGTGCCGACGTCGATGCCGGGTGGTCCGTCCGGTTTCATTCTTATTATGTTTCGTAGCGGTTTTTTACAACTGAGTGACTTGCTAGGCCATTTCAGAGGGCAGTTAAGAGTCAACCACATTGCTGTGGGTCTGGAGTCATGTATAGGCCAGACCAGGTAAGGACGGCAGATTTCCTTCCCTAAAGGACATTAGTGAACCAAATGGGTTTCTCAGCTTCTCCAGTCTATCCACATAACTGTAATCCCTCATCCCTGGAACCATTCTAGTAAATCTCTTCTGTACCCTGTCAAAGCCTTCAATACTCTAGCTGGGGCTGAACTAGTGTTTTATATAGGTTTGACATAACTTCCTATCTTTTGTACTCTATGCCTCTATTTATAAAGCCCAGGATCCCATATGCTTTATTAAATACTTTGCTAACCTGTCCTGCCACCTTCAAAGATTTGTGCACAAACACCCCAGGTCTCTGTTCTTGCACCTTCTCTCTCTTTCTTTTTCTTCTCTCTTTCTATTCTCTTTCTTTTTTCTTTCTTCTCGCTCTTTCTCTTTCTCTCTTGCTCTTTCTCACTCCTTCTTCTACCCCTTCCAGCAGGGAAATCTTGCTTGAAACAGCTTTTGAAGTTGGATTAATATATTGTTGGAGTAGATACTGTGGTTTCTGAATTGTGCTTTTTAATATAAAAGAGCTTTTTTTTCTTTCAGAGGTGTGATTCTGATTGCCCTGGCTCTCGGTGTGATGTTATCATTTTGGCCTCCTATTTTCAAGAATGTTGTCTTTTGGTTAATAGGTAAGGAATTCACAGCCTGATAATAGTATTTTGTACTTTTAGAAAAAGGGGATTTTTTTCCCTCTTACTCCTCCTCTGCTGTAGACTCATGTCAGTGTGCAGACCCATCATACCTAATCTAAGTTGCCAATCTTCATGTGGGCTAGTCTGTAAGTGTCAGCAGGTTATTTGACAGTGGAAGATTACAGCAGCCCCAACCCTGTTGTCACTCGCTACCCACATGTGCACTTCTAGCAGATATTATTGGTTACTGGACAGTTATCAATAGAGGAGACTCTGGCTGTCACCTCTCACCTGAGGACCTAGTAAATAATTGAAGTGCTCTGCAGCTGCTCCAGCTGATGTTAGTTAACTCAGTACAGACCAGAGATCAAACTACAAACCTTTCTGTCTGTCTCTCAGTGCCACAACATGTGGGTCATTTACCTACTGTGCTAAAACAAGACCTATTTTCTGATTTATGTCTTGGTTGATAGCTGTATCAGGATCTCTAACTGGTGTGCCATTTTCTGATATTTGCCCACATGAGGGGTAACAACCAACACTATGATCACTTAAGTTAATTTGAGGCATTAATTGTTAAACCATGTTCATAAACAGAAGTACCTCCTTGAGTGGCTGTAATCTTGGCAGTGGTGTGGATTCTGTCTAGTTGGGGACACGCTTTTTTTTTGCTGCTCCTGTGAAAATCACTCCTTGCTGAGGCAAAAAGTGAGCTCATCTTCCATTGTTTATAGCCAGTATGGTGCAATAAAAAATGCCTAACTGATCAGTGAGAACCTGTGCATCCAGTAACAAGGGACCTTGCCTGTGCAAATTGGGTGCTGTATTTCCTATATATACAATAGTGACTACACTTCAAAAGTATTTCATTGGCTGTGAAGTGCTTTGGGACATCCTGAGGTCATGAAAGGCACTATATAAATGCAAGTATTGCCTTCCTTCCTTCTGTCATACAGCATATTTTCCTGATAAAATGATTTGTCTTGAAACAGTACTGGAAACCCACTCTCATTCTCACCAGCTTTTATATTTCTCTGCAGTTTATTTGATCAGGACAATTTTGATGAACTCTCACATGAATGGTAATGATCAGGAAACAACAAGGAAGAAGTTTCTGCTGATGAAGCAGAGACTGGAAAATCACAAGTTAAGGAACTTGCTGGCTTCTCGCCCAATTCATGCTGCATGCAAGATTTCTGGTCTGGTTTTCTGCCAGGGATGATTTGCATAAGAGCTTCATTAGGCAACTGAGTTTTATTCAAATCAGGACATAATGAGGCAGCCCACAATTTCTGTTTTCCCAGCTCGTTCCTACTCAGTGTTAAGCTCGCCCATTTAAAATGTGCATTAAAGGCCAGTGAGGTTCTTGCCTGTCAGGCAGGAGTCCCTTAAAGGTACATTACCATTTTTCCCCATTGCCATCCATTGCAAGAGATGGGGATTGCTTTTAATGGCCCCCCATCACAGGGTTCATGCAAGAGGGTGAAGAAGAACAAAGAAGGTGTGCAGGTAGATCAGATGGCCACAGAGCCAAACTCCCTGTGACTACAGTTATGTCACCAACCAGAACTACAAATCCTGGGCACAAGCCTGGAATTGAGGGAGGAGAATTGCTTCTGCAAGCTGAAGTTGAGCAAGGGGGTAGTTGCAGAGTGTGCCATCTGGTGCAAGGAGACCTCAGAAAACTTCCAACTTAGGGGCGGTACTGCCAGTGGTGCTTAAGTCACCACAACTTTAATGCTTCCGCCTCCTTCCAGACTAGTATAGGGAATGTCTGCAGTATAAGTTAATAATTGATGTTTTGTTGAGCAAGGCCAACAATTTCATCTCCTTTCTCACTGGAAATCAACAGGGTATGGCAGGATAGCCTACTCGTCAGGAAGACGGTAATGTGGGGAGTCGCAAATATAAGACAAACATTAAAAAAAATTAAACAGCAGCTTAGAAAAAAATCTTAACCCAGTGGGTGGTTAAAATGTGGAATTCTCCACCACAAACCATTGTTGAAACAGAGTCCATAAATTCTTTTCAAAAAGAATTAATTGCTTGAAAAAGAGGCATATTAAAGGATTTGGGGAGTGAGGAGGAGAGTGGAATTAGAATCCGGTGGCTCACATGGAAAAGCAGTGGCACAGAATAGCCAAATGTGCTGTAACATATTTTGATATCCTTTCATGGCATCGTTCCTACCAGAATCTCTCTCAAGCAGGATTTGTGTAGTTGGCCTTTGTGGAAATTTATAGTACAAAAGCAAACTACTGCGGATGCTGGAAATCTGGAAGGGAGCGGTCCCTTCGGAATGCTGAAAGCGGGGGGGGGGAAGGTGGGATCACGCTGGAGGTGGTGGAAATGACAGAGGATGATCTGTTGAATATGTAGGCTGGTGGGGTGGATGGTGAGGACAAGGGGAACCCTATCGTGGTTCTGGGAGGGAGGGGAAGGGGTGAGAGCAGAAATGCAGGATATGGAACAGACACGGTTGAGGGCCATGTCAACCACGGTAGAGGGGAATCTTCGGTTGAGGAAAAAGGAAGCCATATCGGAAGCACTAGTGGGACTGATCCCTCCGTGACACCGTGGTGCACTCCTCAATCACCCCCTCCCCTTCCCACGGCACCTTCCCTTGCAAGCACAGGAGATGCAACACCTGCCCTTTTTACCTCCTCCCTTCCCACTGTCCAGGGCCCCAAACACTCCTTCCAGGTGAAACAGTGATTTACTTGTACTTCTTTCAATTTATTATACTGTATTCGCTGCTCACGATGCGGTCTCCTCTACATTGGGGAGACCAAACGCAGATTGGGTGACTGCTTTGCGGAACACCTCCGTTCAGTCCGTAAGCGTGACCCCGAGCTTCCAGTCCCCTGTCACTTTAATTCTCCGCTCCACTCTGACCTCTCCGTCCTCGGCCTCCTCCACTGCTTCAATGTAAGCTTGAGGAACAGCACCTCATCTTTCGATTAGGCACTTTACAGCCTTCTGGACTCAACATCGAGTTCAACAATTTCAGACCATAACCTCTGCCCCTATTTTTTTCAGATGGCAGTGGTTGATGTTTCTGCTATTCCCATTTACACTTCTTCTAGACCCATCTTTTGTTTCTTTACCTGTCCCATTACCATCTCCTTTTGCTTTGTACAATCATACCTTTTGTCATTTAATCACTCCTGCCTTTCACCCTATCACAGACCTTCCCTTTTGTTCTTGCTTAAATTCTGTTACATCTCTAACTTTTTCCAGTTCTGACGAAGGGTCATCGACCTGAAATGTTAACTCTGTATCTCTCTCCACAGATGCTGCCTGACCTGCTGAGTATTTCCAGCATTTTCTTTTTTTATTGGAAATTTATAGTCTTCGTTTCAGCAGTGGAAGTGTTTGCAGGCAGACCTGGTTTATTGTATGTGATAGACTAATTCTATAGTAAATTTTCACACTGGTTAATTAACTGTAGAATGGGGATATCAAACAGAGTTCTGTTATGGTAATGGATTTTTAAAATTGTTATTACAGGAGTGGCATCAGCAATCTGTATCTTTTACCTTCGGAGGGAAGGAGCGTTTGCTGCAGGAACTGTGTTGGCCATTTACACCATGTCTCTTTGGCCCCACTTGATTAACCGTCTCATCAGTTCAGGACATCCAGGGAAGGCCTTGGGCACGGCAATGTTGGTGTACATGTTGGAGATGCTCAGCACAGTGTGGTGTACGGCTTACAACTTTGTTCCTGGAGGTGCCATTACTAGAGAACAAACAATGGTAGTTTTGGGTATGTGGTTTAAAATAAAATATGGATTAAGCTAGTCATTAGACAGGGAGAAACATGTTCTTGTAAGTCTGAAAACAAATTCAAGAAAAATCTCCAAACTATACATTTTTCCTATTTTAATGTTAACCTATCGTCTCTCTAGTTTCAGTGGAGAGTGTAATGATTTTTAAACATTGGTTTACAAATTTAGTAATTTAGTACTTTATAAGCTAGGATACTGCTGATTTATAGTCAATACCAAAAAAAGTCTTGTCCATTATGGGCTGTCAAATCAAACACTAGTTCACATATCAAAAAAACACTACTTTTTTGTGTGTATCAAGGTGGAGGTCATCATTGGAGGTTAAAAGTACACACTTTTCCTTTTTGGACATTCAATAACAACAATCAGTGGAAAAGAAAAGTGTTCTCTCCTCTGTCCCAGTAATGTCCTCTGACTTCGGAATAGCACTGCTTTCTTTGCTAGTGTGAATTAGTTTATCCCTATCCTTATTGAATGAGATTGTTAATTTAGTGTTGAATTATGAGGACTTGAGTTCCAATGGGAGCTGTGTTGAATGTACTCAAATAAGTGTCACAAATGGCTTACAAGCAACAGAGAAGAGGACACTACCATAACATAGAAATGTTAGTAGGAACACTCAACACAGCTGTACTACATTCCTGTGTTCCTATGCTATTTTTACACCTGTTTAAAATAGACCACCTTTTTTTCACTAGGTCTTAATGGCAGTCATCCTTAGTAAATCTGGGAAGTTTACTCTGGGGTTGCTGTCAGTTGTGTGAGACCTGCACATTGAAAAATGGCAGCATTAACACCTCACTAAAGAGCCAGGTTTCAAAGGTGATAAGACCATATTCTAATCCACTGCACCACACAACCTTTCAGCAAAGTGTTTGGCCCTGAGTTTCCATGGGGATTCTCCCGATTCCCTGCCATAACCTCAGCAGAACTGTTGGAGAAACAGTAAATGTTTGAAATTGGCCACTTACGCATTTTCTCCGCGGGATCTTCTGCTGAAGTTATGGCGGGAATTTGGGACAACCCCTGCGGAAATTCATGGTCATTCTATTTATTTATTTGATTTATTGGATTACTAAGAAAGTACATTCACATTTTATGAGGCTATTGTAACCATAGGTGTACATTCACATGAACGTTATCAAAGTGTACAATCTCATACGTATTTTATGAAGCTACTGTACATTTTTGATTGCACATTTCTTGCGGGAGTAATGATTCGGTACATGTGGTTTTTTGACATGATTGCACTTACACTGTGATCAGTGCAGGTTGGGGGTTGAGGCAGCTTGTTTGGTCTTGAGCTCTGGGTGTGAGTTAGAACATAAGAAATAGGAGCAGGAGTAGTCCACACGTCCCCTCGAGCCTGCACCGCCATTCAATAAGATCATGGCTGATCTTCTACATCAACTTCACATATCGGAAGGTGGCATTGTCAGAATAGATGAGACTGAGAAACTGGGAGAATGGAATAGAGTCCTTACAGGAAGCGAGGTGGGAAGAAGTGTAGTCCAAGTAGCTGTGGGAGGCAGTGGGCTTATAGTGAATGTTTGTCAATAGCCTATCCCCAGAAATGGAGACAGAGAAGTCGAGGAAGGGAAGAGTTGGAGATGGACCATGTGAAGGTGAGGGAAGGGTGGAAATTGGAAGCAAAGTGAATGACATTTTCTAGTTCAGAGCGAGAGCAGGAAACGGCACCGATCCAGTCATCCATGTACCGGAAAAAGAGGGGACCTGAGTAGGACTGGAACAAAGAATGTTCCACATATCCCACAAAAAGGCAGGCACCCTGTGCGGGTCCCCAACCCCGCACAGTCCACTTCTATCTCCTTCCCAAGATCCACAAACAGGACTGCCTTGGTAGACCCATCGTTTCAGCCTGTTCTTGCTCCACGGAACAGATTTCTTCCTATCTCGACTCTATTTTTCTCCCCTTGTTCAGTCTCTTCCCACCTACATCCGTGACTCTTCTGACGCCCCCTGCCACTTTAATAGTTTCCAGGTTCCTGGCCCTAACCGTCTCCTTTTCACTATGGACGTCCAATCCCTCTACACCTGCATCCCCCACCAGGACAGCCTGAGGGTGCTCTGCTTCTTCCTTGAACAGAGGCCCAACCAGTCCCCATCCACCACCACCCTTCTCCACCTGGCTGAACTTGTTCTCGCATTGAACAACTTACCTTTGAGTTCCTCCAAATTAACCGTGTTGCTATGGGTACCCGCATGGGCCCTAGCTATGCCTGCCTTTTCGTGGGATATGTGTAGAACATTCTTTGTTCCAGTCCTACTCAGGTCCCCTCCCTCGCCTCTTTTTCCAGTACATTGATGACTGTATTGGTGCCGTTTCCTGCTCTCGCCCTGAACTAGAAAATTTCATTCACTTTGCTTCCAATTTCCACCCTTCCCTCACCTTCACATGGTCCATCTCCGACTCTTCACTTCCCTTCCTTGACTTCCCTGTCTCCATTTCTGGGGATAGGCTATTGACAAACATTCACTATAAGCCCACTGACTCCCACAGCTACCTGGACTACAGTTTCCTCTACCCCGCTTCCTGTAAGGACTCTATTCCATTCTCCCAATTTCTCTGTCTCCATGGCATCTGCTCTGACGATGCTACCTTCCATACTAGTGCTTCCGATATGCCTTCCTTTTTTCTCAACTGAGGATTCCCCTCTACCATGGTTGACATGGTCCTCGACCGTGTTCGTTCTATTTCCTGCACTTCTGCTCTCATCCCTTCCCCTCCCTCCCAGAACCACGATAGGGTTCCCCTTGTCCTAACCTTTCACCCCACCAGCCTCCACATTCAACGTATCAACCTCCGCCATTTCTGCCACCTCCAGCGTGGTCCCACCACCAAACACATCTTCTCCTCCCCTCCCCTTTCAGCATTCCAAAGGGATCGCTCCCTCCGAGACACCCTGGTCCACTCCTCAATCTCTCCCAACACCCCTTCCCCCTCCCACGGCACCTCCCCATACAAGCGCAGGAGATGCAACACCTGCCCTTTTACCTCCTCCCTTCCTACTGTCCAGGGCCCCAGACACTCCTTCCAGGTGAAACAGCGATTTACTTGTACTTCCTACAATTTAGTATATTGTATTCGCTGCTCACAATGTGGTCTCCTCTACATTGAGGAGACGAAATGCAAATTGGGTGACCGCTTTGCGGAACACCTCTATTCAGTCCGTAAGCGTAACCCCGAGCTTCCGGTTGCCTGCCACTTTAATTCTCTGTTCCACTCCCACTCTGACCTCTCCGTCCTCAGGCTGTCGCACTGTTCCAACGAAGCTCAATGAAAGAACATAAGAAATAGGAGCAGGAGTAGGCCATTCGGCCCCTCGAGCCTCCTCTGCCATTCAATAAGATCATGGCTGATCTGATCTTGGCCTCAACTCCACTTCCCTGCCTGTTCCCCATAATCCTTGACTCCCCTGTAGCTCAAATATCTGTCTATCTCCACCTTGAATATATTCACTGACTCAGCCTCCACAGCTCTCTGGAGTAGAGAATTCCAAAGATTCACGATCCTCTGAGAGAAGAAATCCCTCCTCATCTCCGTCTTAAATGGGCGACCCCTTATCCTGAAACTATATCCCCTAGTTCTAGATTCCCCCACGAGGGGAAACATCCTCTCAGCATCTACCCTGTCAAGCCCCCTCAGAATCTTATATGTTTCAATAAAATCACCTCTCATTCTTCTAAACTCCAATGAGTATAGGCCCAACCTGCTCAACCTTTCCTCATAAGGCAACCCTTTCATCTCAGGAATCAACCTAGTGAACCTTCTCTGAACAGCCTCCAATGCAAGTATATCCCTCATTAAATAAGGTGACCAAAACTGTACGCAGTACTCCAGATGTGGTCTCACCAACGCCTTGTACAGTTGTAGCAAGACTTCCCTACTTTTATACTCCATCCCCCTTGCAATAAAGGCCAACATTCCATTTGCCTTCCTAATTACTTGCTGTACCTGCGTCCTAACTTTTTGTGTTTCATGTACGAGGACACCCAGATCCTTCTGTACCACAGCATTCTGTAGTCTCTCTCCATTTAAATAATATTTTGCTTTTCTATTCTTCCTACCAAAGTGGATAACCTCACATTTTCCCACATTATACTCCATCGACCAATTTTTTGCCCACTCACTTAACCTGTCTATGTCCTTTTGCAGACTCTTTGGGCAGAATTTTCATTGACCCGTGGAGGTGGGTTTGGAGGCATGTGGGGGGTTAAAATTGCGAAAACTCGCGGGCTGGCACAAGCCCGCCTCCATGCAATTTTCATTAAATCGTGTCTGCTGGCCCCGACTCCGTCCCGCCTCCAAGAGGCGGGATAGGCTGTTAAGGCCCTTAACAAGCACTAAATTGCCTCTATAATGCCATTTTGAAAGGCTTTTGTGATTTTTAACCCTTTTTCTTCGTGAAGCACGCCTGTTCTGAACCACGAATCTGAAACCTGGCAGGAGCACATTTGAATTGCTGACTATCAGCTGCAGGTCCACTATTACAACGGAGATTTGATGAGTCGTGGTGGTGGTGGTATAGGTGATATATCTGGGAGCAGACTTAGGGCTGCTGCTGCTCACTTTGCCTCCAGGTCCTCTCACAGCAAAGGCCAGGCAGTCTTTGCAGACCTTCAATGCAGCAGCAATGATGACATCATCAGAGGCGACTTTCAGACTGAAAACACTAATTGGGTCATGGGTTCCCACATGCTGGAACTCAATTGCCCAATTAGGTGAAAATCGCATCAATCTCCCACATCCAATTGGAGTCGGGTGGATAACACTAAAAGTGGATAACACGACCCCAACCCGCCCCAGTATCAAAATCCAGCCCTTTGTGTCCTCCTCACAACTTGCTTCCCACCTATCTTTGTATCATCAGCAAATTTGGCTACAGTACACTGGGTCCCTTCATCCAAGTCATTAATATAGATTGTAAATAGTTTAGGCCCCAGCACTGTTCCTGTGGCACCCCACTAGTTACCATTTGCCAACCTGAAAATGACCCATTTATCCCGATTTTCTGTTAGTTAGTCAATCCTCTATCCATGCTAATATATTACCTCCAACACCATGAGCTCTTATCTTGTGCAGTAACCTTTTATGTGGCACCTTATCGAATGTCTTTTGGAAATCCAAATACAGTACATCTACTGGTTCCCCTTTATCCACCCTGCTCATTACATCCTCAAAAAACTCTAATAAATTTGTCAAACACAATTTCCCTTTCATAAAACCATGTTGACTCTCTAAATGTCCTGCTACTACTCTCTTAATAATGGATTCCAGCATTTTCCCAATGACAGATGTTAGGCTAACCGGCCTTTCGGGCTGGATTTTGCCAATGGGGAGCTTTTGGAGGCAGGACTCCCACTTGTCAGCTTTCAGTCCCGCCTCCAGCAACTTCTGGCCAACCCACGCTATTTTCCCTTGATTGACCTTGTTAAGCCCAGCGGGCTTAGCAGGCCAATTAAGGGAAAGCCGGTTACAGAGAACGTCAACGTATGACGTTTCATCTGTCAAAAATTTTTGACAGATGAATTGTCATCGTTTGACAGCTCTGTGAAACTGTCAAACACTGACATTCTCTGTAGTTTGATGAGTTCTTGAATTCAAGACTCCTCAAACCTCTTTATTTAGCAGAAATTAGATGGTTGCTGCATTGGAGAATGCAGCAGCCATCTGTCATCTCTGCTGTGGAGATGCGAGACTCTCCGCATCCCCAACGATTGAAGCCTGCAGGAAGAAACAAAGGTAAGTAAACTTTTACTAACACTTTCCACTTACCTCACGTACTCACCTCTCCACACTTGCACCCATCACTTACCTTTACAGCGCATTTCTGCACCCCGTAGACCCACTGCTCGCCTCGGTGACCCTGGCAGGGTTCGGAGCCTTCGGGAAGCCTGCACTTGTGTGGGTAAAATGGGGATAATCCTGTTAACTACCTGTTAACATGCAGATAAGTGGTACTAATCCCCTTCCCGCCTCCAAGGAAACGGGACCTGGCGCAGGTCGGCTACCTGCCTCCTGGCAAGATGGCACGGAGGCGGGTTGGGGACGGGATGGGCACCCGCCCCCAGATTCTGCCATTTTCCCGGCATTCCCGCCTCCATACCCGCCTCCCCAGGGCTGGCAAGATCGCACCCATAGTTTCCTGCTTTCTGTCTCCCTCCTTTCTTGAATAGGGGCGTTATATTTGAGGTTTTCCAATCCGCTGGGATTTTTGCAGAATTTAGGGAATTTTGGAAGATTACAATCAATGCAGCCACTTCTTTTAAGACCCTAGGATGCAGGCCATCAGGTCCAGGGGACTTGTCAACCTTTAGTCCCATTAGTTTGCCTAGTACTTTTTCTCTAGTGATAGTGATTGTTTTAAGTTCCTCCTTCCCTTTTGGCCCTTGATTATCTACTATTATTGGGATGCTTTTAGTGTCTTCTACCGTGACGACAGATTCAAATATTTGTTCGGGGCGGGGGAGGTCGGGGGGGGGTGACATCTGTGTGAGGGATATGCCCTTTGGGGGACATTTTAACCTAAAAAAAAAAAAATGGGTTGGGGTCGTGTGGGAAGTTAGTGTTTAAAAATCTGAATCCCAACCAGAACCAGCCTCCAACCCGCCCACTTCCGGTTTTGACAGCGGGGCAGGCAACCAACCTGCTCCTAGGAGGCGAGTCATCTACTTAAATATTATATTGAGGCTGCAAGCCTCTGCTTTAACCTCCATTTTAAATTTAACTTTAGCTGGTTGGGTTTTACAGGGCTCGTGGATCCAGCATCACTGCCTAACCCCCCCCCCCACCCCCCGAACGGAAATGCCCCCACGAGGCAGGGCCTGTGGGAAACCCATTCTCCCGGGTTTTCCGACCACTTCCACCCCGCCTTCCCCATTAAAATTCAGCCCTTTGTTTTGGAGTAGTTGAGCTTGTAACCAAAGTTGCCCAAATTCTTTGATGCTTTGAAAGATGCTTTGGAGTGAGGTGTTTACATTGGTTACTTATAGTATGTTGTCAGAATACAGGGATATTTTGTGTTTAGTCCCTTCTGAAATATTTCAGAATAGCTCATTTTAATGTAGTTGGCATTGTTTGACTTCACACACAGTTTAATTGTTACTGAAGGCACACCCCTAAATGAACTTTAATCCTGTAGAGGAACTGCGTGCGTGTGTTTATAGGGGAAAAAGCCAATAAAATTAAGTAGTTACAAAATGAGAATATTATGCAGTTTTGTTTTTAGTTTTTCATTTATTAAAGGGGAAATATTTTCATGCAAGTGCTTGGCAAACCTTTTGTTTGTACGCACACTTCATGACAATCACTTTGAAACACATCAATATACCAAAGAAAAATAACATCCGTTCTCATCTCTTTATGATTTCCTCTTGCTGCAAAAAAAATTGCCAAATACTTTTTTAATGAAGAGTTTGTCCTTTTAATGTGGGAAGCATGCATGATATAAATGAAATTAACTGTGTGTAATATGTTTAGTTCCAAAGTAGAAGAACACTCCTTTAGCCAGTTTTTCTAGTGACCTGGCATTCCTGCAACTGTTATCTCTTTCAACCTGCTTTTCGAGACAAACTTTTCTGCTTTAATTTCTTCCAGTTGTGGAGTCTGTATGCCATCTCCTACTACAGGGCACTCTGCATTTCTCTTCCTCTGGCAACATCAGAGACCTACCCTATAAGTAAGACTTTGGGTTATTTGCAGCTTTTAGATGCAGATTGTGCATTTGGCTGTTCTATCCACAGTGGGTTTGCTTTAAATTTGCCAATTGTTTCAGTTTCGGTTAACCCTGGTTACACAGAATTATTGTGCACTCACACAGTAGTTACATCACTGGGGTGAAATTTTCACATAGACACTGAGCTTGGTAAATGCTTGATGACGCTCCTTGCTCCCTCTCCCCATGATTCAGTGGGGAAATTAATCATGTGGGGCAGTGCTGAGTCAACAGGCTAAGAAAACACAGACTTGCTTCCTGTCTGTGCTGAGTTAACTGATTTCAGCTGGGGTTGGTGTGGGGCGCGCTACAATTGACTCACTGGGCTTAGGGTAGGAATGGGTAAAATGCATTTCTGTTCCCACTCCTGATTGATATCCAGTGACCCCTGCTGGAAAGTTCATATGTGTATGTAAGGACATGATTGGGCTTGGTTCTGATACCCACCAAGGCCAGATAGCTTGCTGACACACTGCCCAGGCTCACACATGAAGAATGGTCACTTGAGCAAGGTATTGGAATGCTAATGGTATCTCTGACACCAAATCCTAGTGTGAGGATTGTCTTCAGAAAAGGAGAGGTGAAAAAAAAAGTTTGTTGACATTGACTTAAATGTAAATTGCTTGTTTTAGGGCCTCCATAAAATAATCTCTGAATGAATGAGGCTACAGTCTACAAACATGCAGGCTATTAAATATCTACCCCTCCTGTGTTATCTTTTTCCCAGTTCCTTTACATTTTGAGCCTTATCGTTTTTATCTATGGTAAGCACTGCAGTTATATTAAAATATATTTTGTTTCAGCAGGATAGTGTTGGGTTGATTTGCACTTATGCTAATAAAATCTGAAACACTATCTACTTTGTTTACTTATTCTGCTTTCTCTTTCACCCCTCCCAGTTATACACCCTTATTGTTTGACAGTTTTACCATAGACTCTTGCCCCCTGAGGTCAGCAATGAGAATTGATTGTGCCTTGGTTGTGTTCAGTGACTCACTCCATTTTTATTTATTTCTATTATCATTATTGACCATCTGTTTGAAAACATTTGAGAAAGAAGCTGTAAGCTAAATTATTTTTAAAACTTAATTTTAGCGCTAATGCACAGAAACGTTTAATTTATTACAGTGCAGTTTCCTGTCATTTGTCTGCAGATTTTTTAAAAATCGACATTTTAACAGAGTAACAAAGTTTGTGAATCAAGTCCTCAATTTGTACTTTTCCCTCCTTTTCCAGGTGTGCTCATGCACTTGATTGGATTGGGATTATTCTTTGATCGACAGTCTAAATCCTTCCCATCAGAAACCAGTAATGTGACTCTTTTCAAACTCTTGGGAAAGTATGTCAAACTATGTAAGTGGCATAACTCTGTTACACTGAGAATATATATTTACACTTTCACTTAACTGACATGTGTAGATTGTTCTGTACTCTTTTACATAACCTTTATCAATGTAGATATACATAAATGCAGGTCTGAAATTCTGGATTTGACTTTAATTGCTTTGAGAAAATCCCCATAAACAGGTCTTACATTTTAGAAATATTGAAAGCAATATTCTTTGATGATTTGTTATGTGTAACACTATTTAAACTGCTAAAATGTATAATATAATTTTCAAACATAATTTCCAGGAAGTCCTTTAAAAAATATATGATTCAAATATGGATTAAATTACTGTAACTGTTTTAAATGCATTTAAATCTGAATGATTGGTGAGCGGGAGTACATAGAAAGGCATATATTTGGTTTATGAGTGGAGGAATTATGACGAGAAGTAAAACAACAAATGCTGGAAATCTTAAATAAAAACAGGAAATGCACAAAAGCTCAATTAGCATCTGAAAGATAAAGATAGGTTTACATATTTGATATGAACCTTCATCAAAATACAAACTCTGATTAGAAATCACTCCTGATACTCTAACCTATCTTTCTCTCAGATACTAATTGATGTGCATTTTCATTTTTTGTTTTTCTTTCTGGTTGATGACAATGTGGGTGCTGCATCCTGGCATAACCATGGGATATATTTTGGTGCTTCCAACATGGGGAACAGGGGAACAAAATAACTCTGCTGGAGTGCAGATTTCCCAGCCCATGATCCCGTGGCTCCAAACTGGGTCTTGGGCTGATTTGACATTGCTGTCCCTGCTGTTTGCTATTCGTGGGGCACAGAGGGATTCTTCCCACCAGTTTTGTCACCCTAACAGTGAGGGATATCAACTTGAGGCCTTTGCTGTCTGTAAGAAACTTGACATTTTTACTTAAAATGGGGAAGGAAAGTTCAAATTACTTTCCTCTCCAATCCCCTCAGGTGATCGAAACCAGTCCCGGAGATCACATGGATCAAGTGTTCCCTATAAAGACACTTGCCTTCGATATGATGCAATTTCTGCCCGAGTCAGAAACCGACCCAACTCCCTCTTAAAGGCATACAGAGAATCAGCACCCACCACACCAGACGGCAGTGTATTCCAGAGGCTTACAATTCTCTGGGAAAAGAAGAACCACCTAACATCCAGTCTATTCCTACTCATACAGTTTAAACTCTGGTCCTCCTCAATCTGTTAAATTGGAATCATCTATCAATAGGACACTATCCAGCCCTTTAATTATTTTACAGACCTCTATCTGGTCACCTAAGTCTATGCTGCTTTAAAGTAAATAGACCAAGGTCTTTGAGCCTGTCTGAGCAGCTGTGGTTTTTTAAGGAAGGAATCATTTTTGTAGCTCTCCTCTGGACCTTTTCCAAGACCACTATATCACCCACCATGTGGGGGGACCAAAACTGGGCACAGCACTCTAGATGCAGTCTGACCTATACAGTGTCAAAATGGTGGCCTTTGATTTATACTGAATGGTTCTATTAATACAACCCAATACCTTGTTCGCTTTAGCTACAGTTTCTCTACATTGATCATGAACTTTGTGATCTGTGCACAATAACATCAAGATCTTTTTCTCTCTCAACCTCTTTCTGTATTGTTCCCTGAAAACAATACGTGCATTCTCTGTTGGCCCTGTTGGGCTGCTTTCTTGTTCCTTTTCATCCTCGTTACTTAAAACACCAGATTAAGTACACATTCAGTTGTAGCAATGCAGGATCAGGTCTTTATTGAAACATCATACTTCTTGAATCCCGTATGAGAGCTCAGGTCTACACCATTCCAGTATGAGAGCTGCTAAAACAGAGACTCACAATCTTATACCATTATTTACCTTTGATCACTACATTCCATGCATACCACCAATAAATCATAGTAAAACAAAGATACATACAAATGACATCACCTAGTTCTATTCTGATCAGAGCTGGCCAGATGTTCCCCGACATGGAGGTTTGATACAGCACTAGGGTCAATGCTAAAAATCAGACCTAGAATTTGTTTATTCCTAGTTGCTGCACCAATATGCTATGCAAGGAAACCATCATTAATGGTGTTCACAAAAGTCTCAGCTACTCTTGAGTAGAGAGAAGTTGTAGCTGAGCTCTGAAGAAACAGAGAAAGGGGGGAAAAAAAGGAAAAAGAAAGCCAAATCAGGCCTTGAGTCTCGAGGGAAGGAAAAATCCAAGAAGGACCCAAGACGTATCGGAGAAGGACCAGGAGGGGAGAGAGAGGAAGAAGCAGCTTTGTTTTTCCCCCTGAAAAGGTGGGTGCACTGCACTACTGATTTCTTGGAAGACTGTCTTTGCTTTCTGTTCATTTGGACTTTGGGATTTTCTCCCTATTGTTGTGGTCTGCAGAGGCTGATGAAGGGAGAGGAGTAAGGGACGATTCAACACAAGGTTTTGCCATTACATTGTTGTTGTTGCTGCCCCAGCGAGTAGCGGGAAGAGGGGTGAAGAGAGGGCTGTGCGTGTAGGACTAAATTGATAACTAAGAGCAGCACTCCAGTGCCTTGCCTAGGTCAGACAAATTGCCTCGGTGAAGACTGCGGAGGAGAAAAGCTGTGCTGCCTCAGCAGTTTGCCTGTCTGGGTTAAAATTTGACCCTCCCCCCACTGGTTTCACTGTGGTCCCCACCAAGCCTAGTTCTTTTGGCGTCTCTGGGCTAAAAATTGGATAGCCCCCGAAAACAGGCGTGGGGATCGCGATGTATGATTAACCTGCGCCCGCTCAAAGTAATGCAGGCAGCACGCAAACTTTGATCTGCCTGCTAATTTAAATGATAGTGGTGGCAGCCCGGCGCTAAACGCGCTGCTGAACCACTAGCCTCACACACTGCTCAACTCACCACAGACCCATTACTCTACCACCAATCTCTGCCAATCACGACTCATATCTCCCATTCATATGCTCCATCTCACCCTCACACATTTACCACTCTGCAAGCCTCACACCCACATCTTACAACTTGCACACACTGCCAGCTATTCAATCACGACAGCCACATTAGCCAAACACAGTGAACCACACTCACTGACACACTTCCCTCTCTTGCAGGACAAGGCAGCACACATTCGTAGGCCGCAGCAGTTAACCGGAGTGGGACAGGCGTGCCTCCATATTCTGACCCCGCTCGAGGAGACGGTGCTCGCCATAAATGGAGCAGCTGTGACTGAGGCTGTTGCCAGCTGCGGCGCTGAAACCATTGAAGATGATGGTATGCTCATACCTAATTCTCCTTCTCACATCCCACTTCCCCCTCATCCCACAATCTTATCTGACTTGTAAGCTGCAGATGGTGTAAGCGTGCACCTCTTGCTTTACCCCCATCCCCATCTCCCCCTCACCACAACCCTATATTGTGCCTTTTTCATTTCAGAGACCCAAGAAATCCAACCTTGTCAGGCAGTGGTGCAAGAGGAAGAGGAGAGTGATGATAAAGAAACAGCACTGTCGCTCGATCTGACAGTCACAGCCACCAGCTAAGATACTGGCACTGCGCGGACTTTAGAGGGTAGCTCAGAGGCGGGATCTGCACGTGGTGAGTCACCAGGCATAAGTGGGCTGCAGCCAGTGTAGGGGGAAAGGGTAGAACAGGTGCTAGCTCCCCAGAGGGTGAGGTCGCACATGAGGTCTGCTGCACAGGACTCAGATGAGGACTTCGATGGGGCGGCCTGCAGAACAAAGCTGATGGGTGTGCACAACAAAATGCTTGGTGCATTGGCAGGTGTGCAAGAAAGCCTGAATACAATGTCCAGGAGCATGAGGAGTCCAGCTCCAACCTTGCACCGAGCTTTTCTCAGAGCTTGGAGCCCATCCTTTCCAGTGTGGAAGGGGTGGGCAGATCCATTAGCGCACTTGTGGGCTCAACCATCATGCAGCACCTGATGGTCAATGTCTCAGCTACCATTGCAGCACAAGCAGAAGCCAACGAACGTCTGAGTGCTGCAATGGAAGCTCAGACTGAAGTCATGCAAGCTCAGCTTGCTGCCATCATGGCTGGGTTTACCAGTATTTAAAGGGGCTTGCAGGTTGCCACAGCAGTCCAGCAATCTGTCCTCCAGCAGATTACTGGGATTGCTGAGGCGCTGCCCCGGTGGAGTGGCAGTGGCTCCAGGGAGGACGAACCTGCTGTCCTCTCTCAGGATGACAGCATTTGTCCTCCCACCACTGCCACTCCACCAGTGCCCTTGCTGTTGTTGCCTGTCAGCCAGCCAGCCCAGACTGCTGCTGCCCATGCTGAGGTGGTGCAGTCCGAAGCTGGGCCTACTAGGCCAAGAGCTGCTCGAGGTCATCCTGCAAGGCCATCTGCCATCTCCCCCACTGAAAGTCAGCAGCCTTCCACCAGCCATGCTGCAGCCACTGAGGTCGCACTGCGTAGGAGCACTAGGACAGCCAAAGGTACACTGAAGACAGGCACCAAGGGAATGCACAAGGGTGATTAGTTGACTTTTGAATGAAATATTGTAATGGCTTGATAAAATTAGTTTGGAATGTTTGTTTTGTGGTGGCTTTTATTGTAGTACTGTGGCCAAGAGGATGCTGTGATGGTCAGTAACAGAGGGAAGGTAAGGTGTGGGACTGTTGGTGAATGTGGAATTGGGGTTGCATTCACTGCTACCACAGTCGATCACAGACAGCCCGGGCAGAAAGGGGCTGTCTGACTTGCTTCCTCCTCCTCCTCTTCTTCCTCCTCCTCCTCCTCAGCTGGTCGCCTTATGCCTGGTGGCAAGGGCTGGGCATGCAGCAGACCATGACGAATCTTGAGATGCACTCTGGTGAATACTGCAGCGATCCTCCAGAGTGGTCCAGCCAGCAGAAGTGTTGTTTAAGGACGCCAATGGTCTGCTCTATCAGATTCCGTGTGGCTTTCGTTATATGCATGCTGCCCACGTGTGCATGGGTTACGCAGCGGAGTCATGAGCCAGGTGGTCAGCGGATAGCCCTTGTCGCCCAGTAGTCCTTTGTTGTGGTGGCTCAAATGCTGATGGTACAGCGGACTGCCGTAGAATGAAGGCACCATGGCTGCTACCAGGATACTGAGCATTGACTTGTATGCTCGCACACCAGCTGGACATTGAGGGAGTGGAATCCCTTCCGGTTGTGGTACATCTCCGAATTGAGATGCGGCGCCCGCAAAGCGATGTGCATGCAGTTAATGGCACCCTGCTCCATGGGGGAAACCTGCTATCCTGGTGAAGCTGCGTGCTCGCTCCACCTGCTTCTCTCTGGCAAGAGAGAATGAAATGTATTCAGCTCTCTTTGCATACAGAGCCTCACTCACCTCCCTTATGCAAGAGTGGATGGCGAACTGGGAAATGTTACAGACGTCGCCTGCTCCAGCCTGGAAGGAGCCCGACGTGAAGAAGTTCAAGGCCACGATCACTTTACATCCACTGGCAATGCCGTCCTCGCCCTGGACTGAGGCGGCAGGTCTGCCTGTAGCAGGTGGCAGATTTCAGTGAGCACCTCCTTAGTAAAATGGAGATGTTTCATGCACTTTTAGTCGCTGAGGTTGAGGTTAGAGAATTGCTCCCTGAAGACCCTGGGTGATATGGCCTCCTGCTGAGAGCCCTTCTCCCCCTCCTTCCTCCTGCTTCTTCTAGCAGCTTGTCCTGCTCTGTGTCACCTCTGCTCATTCTCCCTGTCATGCTGCGGGCCAAGGGGGATACAAACTACTGCACCCATGTCTGGGAGCAACTGGTCTGAGCAGGCCCCTTGCAAGTCAGTACCACGTCCTTGAGCACGTGCCACACCACTCCTTGTAGACTTTAGACAACTTTAAAGAAGTTTAGAAAGTACCAAACACTTCTACAAACTCAGCAACAGCCAGTAGAAATCAATCAGCAACTAACCTGTAAGTGGATGGTCCATATCAGCCTCCTCCTGAGATCCCCACCACCACAGAAGCCAGTTTTCAGCCAATTCGATTCACTCCACGTGATATCAAGAAACGGCTCTGCTCACTGGATACAGCAAAGGCTATGGGCCCCGACAACATCCCGGCTATCTTGCTGAAGACATGTGCTCCACAACTAGCTGTGCCTCCAGCCAAGCTGTTCCAGTACAGCTATAACACTGGCATTTATCCGACAATGTAGAAAACAGCCCAGGTATGTCCTGTCCACAAAAAGCAGGGCAAATCCAATCTGGCCAATTACCGTCCCATCAGTCTACTCTCAATCATCAGCGAAGTGATGGAAGGTGTCATCGACAGTGCTATCAAGCAGCACTTACTCACCAATAACCTGCTCACTGATGCCCAGTTTGGGTTCTGCCAGGACCATTCAGCTCCAGACCTCATTACAGCCTTGGTCCGAACACGGACAAGGAGCTGAATTCCAGAGGTGAGGTGAGAGTGACTGCCCTTGACATCAAGGCAGCATTTGACCGAGTGTGGCATCAAGGAGCCTTAGTAAAACTAAAGTCAATGGGAATCGGGGGGAAAACTTTCCACTGGCTGGTGTCATACCTAGCACAAAGGAAGATTGTTGTGTTGGTTAGAGGTCAATCATCACAGCCCCAGGACATCGCTGCAGGAGTTCCTCAGGGCAGTGTCCCATCTTCAGCTGCTTCATCAATGACCTTCCCTCCATCATGAGGTCAGGAGTGGGGATGTTCGCTGATGACTGCAGAGTGTTCAGTTCCATTCGCAACTCCTCAGATAATTTTGCAGTTCATGCCCGCATGCAGCAAGACCTGGATGACATTCAGGCTTGGGCTGATGTGTGGCGCGAATGTTACCTGCAACTTAAGTGCCAGGCAATGACTATCTCCAACAAGCGAGCATCGCACCACCGCCCCTTGACATTCGACGGCATTACCATCGCTGAATCCCCCACCATCAATATCCTGGGGGGTCACCATTGACCAGAAGCTTAACTGGACCAGCCACATAAATACTGTGGCAACAAGAGCAGGTCAGAGGCTGGGTATTCTGCGGCAAATGTCTCACCTCCTGACTCCCCAAAGCCTTTCCACCATCTCCAAGGCACACGTCAGGAGTGTGATGGAATACTCTCCACTTGCCTGGATGAGTGCAGCTGCAACAACACTCAAGAAGCTTGACACATCCAGGACAAAGCAGCCCGCTTGATTGGCACCCCATCCACCACCTTAAATATTCACTCCCTCCACCACCGGCGTACCATGGCTGCAGTGTGTACCATCAACAAGATGCGCTGCAGCAACTCGCCAAGGCTTCTTCGGCAGCACCTACCAAACCCGCGGCCTCTACCACCTAGAAGGACAAGGGCAGCAGGCGCATGGGAACACCACATCCAAGTTCCCCTCCAAGTCACACACCATCCTGACTTATAAGTATATCGCCGTTCCTTCATCGTCGCTGGGCCAAAATCCTGGAACTCCCTCCCTAACAGCACTGTGGGAGTACCTTCACCACACTGACTGCAGCGGTTCAAGAAGGCGGCTCACCACCACCTTCTCAAGAGCAACTAGGGATGGGCAATAAATGCCGGCATTGCCAGCGACGTACACATCTTATGAACGAATAAAAAAAAAAGTAGGTGATGATCAATGTTCCCTCTAAGCTGTGCAGCCGCGCAGCTCTGTGCTGGTCCCGCGCAGCCTAGGACTGGCTTTCCCATGTTGAATTTCGCACATGCGTGAAAATGTGAATGGGCCGTGCAGCCCCTTAAAGGAGCCACGCAGCCAAAAAATAATGAGGGGAACGTTGGTGATGATCCCTTTCAATAGCGATGATGGAGGAGTCTTTCCTGCTGCTGAACACATGGTCAGCTGTGCGAGGTTAGCTCCAGCGTTGAGGTCGGAAATTGCAGCGCTGGCGTCAAATCAGCGTTACACACTGATTGATGTCACGATCTGTGTGCTCTGCATACTTACGGCGCACGCTCCCAGCGCTGACACCTAACGCCCCCACCAAAATGGCGTCCAGCGTGGCCCGCACCAGAAGTGTGCGCCCGCTGCTCGGATGCCATTTTCAAGCCAAATCGGCACTCGTAGCACCCAAACAAGGGAGTTACGCAACCAAATTTTTAGCCCTCTTTTATTTTTACTCCTGCTTGGTGAAATCATGCTTCTGGGAATATTGGCTGGCCAATTTAAAATCTTCTGGCCTGTTGACTAATTACAGATTGACATGTAACACCACCTGGCCTGTAGACTGAGCATTGATCATCATGCCATTAATCCCACTGATGCCACAACAACCGTGTGGCCTTTGTCGGGATCTTCGGGGAATGCTTCACACTATGTTAGCAGCAAGCATGTCGGTGCCAGGCCCGAGTTGGCAGTGTATGTCGGTGCCAGGCCTGAGTTGGCAGTGTATGTGGGTGCCAGGCCCGAGTCGGCAGTGTATGTCGGTGCCAGGCCGAGTTGGCAATGTATGTGGGTGCCAGGCCCGAGTCGGCAGTGTATGTGGGTGCCAGGCCTGGGTTGGCAGTGTATGTCGGTGCCAGGCCCGAGTTGGCAGTGTATGTGGGTGCCAGGCCCGAGTTGGCAGTGTATGTGGGTGCCAGGCCCGAGTCGGCAGTGTATGTGGGTGCCAGGCCCGAGTCGGCAGTGTATGTGGGTGCCAGGCCCGAGTCGGCAGTGTATGTGGGTGCCAGGCCCGAGTCGGCAGTGTATGTCGGTGCCAGGCCCGAGTCGGCAGTGTATGTCGGTGCCAGGCCCGAGTTGGCAGTATGTGGCCTCTTCTCTACAGCCTCGGGGCCATTCAAGCTGCTGACAAAGAAGAACGGGGTGAAGTGCTGCAACCACCCTACCATGACTATTGAGGCATGTGTTAAGGCCATGGCTGAGATTGTCAGCCCTCTGCCGTGCTTGCAGCCAAGCAGGCGTTTTTTGCGATGCTGAACAGGGGCTTGACTGTTGGGGGGACACTTCCTACCGGTCGATCCCCTGGAGGCGACCGTAAAATGGATAATTTTATCAAGTGTGCTGCCATTTCTGGGTGATGAGTTGCTCCTGCTGCCCAGGAGTTGGGGAGCTCAAGTCTGCTGTCTCACCCAGCCCACTCGGCTGCAGGGAGGCTGGCCTTCTCCTTCCGGTGCCAGCTCTTTATGCAGCTGGTGTGGGAGGAGGACGCAGAGGGCTGTTTTCTCATCTGTCCCAAGGAAACTGCCTATAGGATCTACTGGTCATAGAATCATAGAATAGTACGGCACAGAAGGAGGCCATTTGGCCCATCGAGTCTGCGCTGGCTCTTTTGCAGAGCAATCCAATTAGTCCCACTCCCCCGCTATTTCCCCCTATCCCTACAATTTTTTCTCCTTCAAGTATTTATCTAATTCCGTTTTGAAGGCTACTATTGACTCTGCATCCACCACCCTATCAGGCAGTGCACGCCAAATCCTAACCACTCGTTGCGGAAAAGATTTTTTCCACATGTCGCCTCTCGTTCTTTTGCCAATCACCTGGTCATCTGAGGGCATGCGGTGCCATGTCTGTAAGGAGGTGGGGCATATTCGCAAGAATTGCCCGGCTTCCCAGGCCGTCAAGAGACTGAAAGTGGCCAAGGCTAGCACTGCGACCCACTGCCCCTTTTCAGAAACCACTGTCAGCGTAGGCAACCGTGCTCCTCATGGTCAGAGTTGCCTCCGCTGGGGAGGAGGCTGACTGCCCTCTGGGGAAGAAGGCAAAGAAAAAGACAAATCATCTACATTCTGATTCCGGTACTGCTGAGCCGGAGGAAACACCTGCCTTCACACCACCTGGGGTGGGCACTCCGGCCTCACTTGGGGCGGACACTACAGCCACAAAAGTGGTGGTGTCGGAGAGGGGCTGTGGAAGAGGAGATAATGTTGGGGTTGGAGGTTCCTCGCCCTCAGCACCCATCTGGGAAAAAGAGGAGGCGCCGCTCCTTGGAAGTGGAGGATGACCCTGTAAAATGGCGCCCTCCTGCTGAAGAGGAGTGGGCACTTCAAAAGGATCCTGGGGCTCCCCTCGCAAGTCATTTGGCGGACCCACTGACCCTGCTGGAGAGTGCAGCGGACGCAGCCATAAGGCCCGTTCCTGCTGTGCTTCCAGCGGGGAGAGGGGGAGGTTCCGCCTTGTGGGGTGGCGGATTCTGCCTCGGGCCCCTAGAGACATCTCCCAGGAATTGCTCGGCCTGGTCGAGGGTGTCTATAGTTTTTCCCTCTTAGAAGGGTCGGTTGGTGGTGGTGGAGAAGGGGAAGGTCCCCTCGCCCTCTCTCTGGGCTTGGCGTTGGATGGACGGTGGGATACGATCTTGTCCCCTATGTTCTCCTGCAGCTTTGCGCCTGTGTTGCTCTGCCTGGAAGGGGGGAAAAGTGCCCCGATCTGCTACTGCCCACTGACCCAGATCCTCCAGAAGAACCTTGGGAGGACCCTTCTGTCGTGGATCCTGGGGGTGGGATCGAGGTAGTGGTGGGGTCGGCTGGCAGGGACGATCTGCTCGCTTCTCTGTGTGGTGGGCGGGTTGGTCATGGGCGGTGATGTCCTGGAGGAGGATGACGATTCAGTGGCGGGCACTGGGGATGATTTAGAGTCCACTGCCAGTGAGGCGGTGAATTCCCTGGTGCCACCATCCGAGCTGCCCCTCATTTCCACTGTGGAGCTCCCGGTGTTTGTTGCGGGACACCTATGTCATCGCACTAAGGTCTAGCTGGCCCTTGACCATTGGTCAGAGTTAGTGCTGATCATTTGGTCCATTCGTGTGGCTATTAAGACCCTGCACACGGGTGAGGTTGTCGATCGGGTTGACTGCACCGACTCCAAAAGTTCCTCAGTTTATTCCTGAGGGAGTGGAGGCTAACTAATGGCCCCGCTCTCCTGTATAATTAGTTATATAGTGTTAGGTTTATTAAACTCTTGCCATGAAGATAACTATAGCGAGCCTCAATGTCGACGGCAGCAGGGAGGACTACCGCCGATTTTAGCACTTCTCAGTCCTTAAAGCAGGGAAGTATGCAGTGTGCTTGCTGCAGGAAACCCACACCGTTCCAGGAGATGAAGTTAAATGGATCCTGGAGTGGGGAGGGAGGGGCCTACTTAAGTTACCTTGTCACCACATTTTGCAGGGTGACTATCTTGTTGGACCCACATTTTAATCCGGCGGTCTTGGTGGTCAAGGAGCCGGTGCCAGGCCACTTGCTCCATGTCACCATTCACCTGGGGGATGCGCCTCTTCACTTGGTGAATGTGTATGCACCCCAGGCTGGTCCTGAGCAAGTGTGCTTTGAAGTGTTCATTTACCTCAACTCCGTCGACGTTGGTGAGTGCATAGGCCTCGGGGTAGTGGCGGGTGGGGACTTCAACTGTATTCTTGAGGCGAAGGACCGCTCCGGGGTCTCAAAGTGCCTGTCAGTGACTGAGAAGTTGAGGGATCTGGTCGGTTACTTCGACTTCGTGGACGTCTGGCATAATCTCCATCCCAACTCCAGTGATTTCATGTTTGTGAGGCCTGGAGGAGAGCGGAGCGGAATTGACTGCCTTTACATTTCCCTGGCGTACGTCTCCTGCATTCTGTCATCCTCCATGCGGCCGGTACTGTGCTTGGACCACTAGTTGCTGTGGACGGAGTTTGCTTTGCTCCTTATGCAGGTGGGATCTGCGTACTAGCACTTTAACGACCTGCTGTTGGAAGACGAGCGATTCCGGGAGTCATTCCATCAATTCTGGATCCACTGGAGAAGGAAGAAGGGGGGAGTGGCTTTTCCTCCTTGAGGCTATGGTGGGACATGGGGAAGACTCGTGTCTGTCTCTTCCATCAAGAGTTCGTGAAGGGGTCGACTAAGACGCGGAAATCCAGGATCAAGCAGTTGGAGAATTAGGCGCTTGGTCTGGAATCCTGTCTCGGTCAAGTTGTTGAGGATCTGGCCCTGCAGCAGGTGTACAAAGAGAAGAAGCACGCGCTGAAGGACCTGCAACTCGCCGGGTCCCGAAGCGCGTTTCTTCTGCTCACTGGAAAAGAGGCAGGGGATCTGTAAACAACTCCTTGGGCTGCTGGCCGACAATGGATCCCTTGTAACGAATCCAAAGGGAATTAGTACCAGGTCCCAGTACTACGGGGATCTGTTCTCTCCGGATCCGTCCAGCAACGATGCCCGGAGAGTTTTGTGGGAGGACCTGCAGTAGGTCATCCTGGAGGGTGCCGAGCTGCTCGTTGCTCCGCTAAGCCCCAGGACTGGATGTTCTTGACTATGCGCAGGTTCTGGGGGAAAGTCTAGTGACTGGGGAGCTTTCTTGGCGCAGGGCAGTCGTCACCCTGTTGCCGAAGAAGGGCGATCTCCGCGGCCTGAAAAATTGGCACCCCGTCTCCCTGCTCAGCATGATTATAAGATCTTTTTCAGGGCAATATCTGTTCAATTTGGCACCATGCTGGCCCACATGAATCACCCTGACCAGTCCTACACAGTCCCGGGCCATTCGATCCACGATATCATCCACCTGGTCCAGGACATGATCCACCATTCCCAGCGGACTAGTCAATTGGACCCCTTCGTTTCCCTGGGTCAGGAGAAGGCGTTCGACAGGGTGGATCAAGAATGCTTGTTCTGGACCCTGCGGGCATTCAGATTCTGGTTGCATTTCGTCAGACGGATCTGACTTCTTGTACGCTGCCGTGGAGTGTCTGATTAAGGTTAACGGATCTTTGACGGCCCCCAGTCGCTTTGGGAGAGGAGTGTCTGGCCAATTATACACCATCTGCGTAGAGCCTTTCCTGCGCCTCTTGTAGAAGAGATTGTTGGGACTGGCTCTGCGTGAGCCGGGCGTGGAGGTCGTCCTCTTGGCTTATGCCGATGACCTGCTCCTCATGGTCACGGACCCCATTGACTTGCGGAGGATGCGTGAGTGCCAGCAAATGAACTCTGCCACGTCCTCCGCAAGGATCAATTGGGACAAATGTTCTGGACTCTTAGTAAGTCAGTGGCAGGTGGATTCTCTGCCGGAGGAGATCCAACCCTTTGCCTGGAGCACCACCCACCTCCTGTACCTGGGAGTCTCCCTAGGCCCCACTGGCCAGCGAACTGGCAAGAGCTTGACATCATAGTTGAGGCTTGCCTAGGATGCTGGACAGAACTGTTCTGAGTGCTGCTATGCTATGGTACCAGTTTGTCACTTTGATCCTGCCCCCTGAGTTTGTGACCAAGATTTAGAGGAAGCTCATCGACTTCTTCTGAGACAACAGGAAGCATTGGGTTTCTTCTGCGGTTTTGCGTCTCCCGCTTAGGGAAGGCGGTCAGGCGCTGGTGTGCCTCTGCATCCAGATTGTGTCTTTCCACCTTCAGATCCTGCTGAAATACCTGTATGTTGAGGATCCTCCCAAATTATGTGCAATGATTTTCTTCCGCTAGATGCACAGCCTGAAATATGACCGGCACCTCGTTTTCATCAAGTTGCATGGCATGCACATGGCCTTGTGGGAGTTGACTGTCTTTTATCAAGATTTTATCAGGTGGGGGTTGCTCTGGCTGCCTGCCTCTCATCTGCGGTCTTGTCCGTAACCGAGAGGCCCTGGAGAGAAAGCATGCGATGTCCACCGGTATACTTGATGCCTTGTGCGACATGTGGGCACCGCAGTGTACAGAGTGTGTTATAGACACTGATAACATTATGATTTAGTTGGCAAGGTCCCTTTGCCTTTGCTGGGACTTTGTTGCTTATTTGGCTTCTTTTAGTTTGATTGGACCATATGTTTCTTTCCTATATTAGTGGTGCCCTAAAAGGGGCACCTGTTGTGATAATTCTTGTTTGATGACCTTGGGGCAACCTAGTGTCACCCTTATTGGTCCATCAAAAAAGGCCCAGGCTGGAAGCCTCAGCAATTTGTGAACAAAGTTCTTAATCAGCTAGGGATGCCTGTCCTGGAGGTCTATGACAGGTGCCATTATAAACTTAGGGCCATTGGCGTGGACTAATTGAATCCAACACCTTCAGCTACTGCTGATGTGCTAATATCTTTTGCCACAGCAGGCAGATTGTTTCTGACACCTCCTCTCTTCTGACCTATTCTATCTTTCCTAAAACAGTATACCCTGCGATATGGCATTCGGCACCATCATTTAAATCTAGCCATGTCTCAGTAACACCGAAAACATTTGGGTTTTCTAATGCTGCATAAGATTGTAGTTCCAGCAGTTTATTTCTAAGACTTCTTGCATTAGCATAGAACCATTTCAATGGTCTATCAGTTAGCTGACTCTGAGTACCATCCTTTTCTGTGCCTGACATTCAGAAAATCTGGGAAGTCTGTTAGTGCTACCTACCCACCCCAATAAAAATTCCCCAGTTCCCTATAAAAGTAAGTCTCTCCTCTTACATAGGTTCTCGATGACTACCTTCGCTCCATTGTCCTTTAGTGCATGGACCAACTTTCTGCAGTTGTCTTGCAAAAGAGAGGATTTTTTAACAATCACATCATTTATTCCCACATGCAATGCCACAATAGTTCTATGTTCCTCACCTTTCATGATGTTACCCACTCTGTCGTGAGGATCATTAACTTTGACTCCTGGAAAACACAAAACTGCTCGGGGCGGGAAAAGCTTTAGTCTGCACAGCGTGGTGTCAGTGTGCCTGACAATGGAGTCTCTGATGACAAGAACCCTCTGCCTTGCCTGTCTCTCTTTCTTTAACTGTGCCTTTTCGTTGACTTTGCCTTGCTGCATTGTCATTGGTGGTAACGTGGGCTGTGCAGTCAGTCAGGCATGGCTCTGATGCTGCTGTCTTCTGTATCGGAATCTTTCTCTTCCTGTGCGAGAGCTGCAAACCTGTTGTTGGAGGCAAAAGTACAATCCAGAGTAAATAAAGAACTGGACTCAAGTGGAGAAATAGACTTGCTAGTTGTCTGATTAAGGAAGTAATCAAAATCCACCAGGTATTTCAGGTCCTCTACTCCAGGGGTTCTCAACCTTTTTGCTTCTGAGGCCCCTCTCCCGTGCTATAAAAATTCCACGGACTCCCTGTAACACAACACAAGTATTTTTTCTGTATAAAAATTCTCGGTGCCACTCCCACTCACCGTGTTACTGCTATTGCTGCTATCCCGGCACTGCAGAAAATGCTGGTCCCCAGGCCCATTCCGCTCCCTCTTTCCCTCCACACGAGCCCCAATCACCTGATCCCCAGTCTCCCTCTTTCCCCCCGACTCCCTCACCGACTGTTCCCAGCACAACAGCTGGTCCCGGTTCTCTGCTTGATTGTCAGTCAAACATCTCCAATATTTTATAACTAATAAACAAAAGTGTACAATGAAAATGAAAGTACACGATTCTTTAAAGGCCTGAATGATTTTTCTCCCAAATTGATGGCAGCAGTGTCCAGATTAATGTTTTATTCCTGGCGACTCCAGGACTATCCTGGAAGGATGAAATCCTAGCTGGAGGCCAACATTGGGTGTGAACAATCAGGTCTGTCTGTGATGCTCTCCTTGGTGGAGCAAGACTGCTGTCACTCAAGGTAAAGGCTCCCTGGTTAAGAATGAATGAGGTTAGGTACCAAAGGGCAGGTTTGTAATTATACTACAGTCTCAGTCAACACTTTGAAGACAGCAGGAGAGAAAATGGGAAAAATTAGGCAGTCCAGAATATTTAAATAAGTTTGCAAACTGTTTCAGTTTTGCTGGTAGTAAGTGTCAACAATAGTTTCCTAATGTTGACAAATTCCGCTCCTCTTCCTCCACGAAGACAGCGACTCGTTGTTTGACCCCAGCAGCTCCTTTCCTCCTTGCAGCTGCTGAATATTTCCTTGCCCCTTCATTTAATTAACAATCGCACCCGCACAAACAACAAAAATAGGACAAAAAAAATCAAATCTGAAACAGAACTGATGTACGCGCGCGCAGAGCCGCCATTGGCTGATTTCAGTAGTCACGGGATACTTGAACTGAATGGGTTACAGTTGCCGCTGGCGAAATAGGGCAGAGAGAGGATTCAGGGAGCGAGAAGTGAAAGTAGAAGAGCAACTGCCCCAATTAGCCCTGGGGAGGGGGAACAACCACCCATGCTGCGTGGTGTTCTACAAGTGGGGGAACGAAATATACAGTGGGACCTGGCGAGAGGAGAGCAGAGGATGGACAGCTGGAGCCAGGGATCTGCGCTCAGCGACTGCCGCCTCTCTTCCTTCTCAGCGAGCGGGGGCCTGGGCTCAGTGGGGGCTGCCGCTGTCCTCGTACAGACGTTCAGGAGGGGGGGAAACGGGTCTGATTTGGGGCCGGAGCCGCCAGTTTGCTCCGCTCGATCCACCTTTATGCGATGGTGTATTTTACCTTTTTGTAAAAATCTGTCATTTTTTAAACCCCGAAGGTTATTTATGGCGGACCCCTTGAAAACTTCTCGCGGACCTCCAGGGGTCCGCGGAACCCCTGCTCTACTTGTATCAAGTTGCAGATCTCCTGCTTTAAAGACTCAGGGCTGGATTTTGAATGACCCATGGAGTCGGGTTTGGAGGCGTGTGGGGGGTTAAATTTGCGGGGTCGGGGGTCCCGACCCCATCCCGACTCCATCCCGCCTCCATGCAATTTTGACAAAATCAGTCGTGGGGTTCCCGACTCCGTCCTGCCTCCAAGAGGCGGGAGAGGCCATTAAAGCCCTTAACAAGCCCTAAATTGGCTCTGTAATGCCATTTTAAAACGTTTTAGCTAGTTTAACCCTTTTCTGACGTGAAGTACGCCTGGTGTGAAACACTCCAGTGAAACCTGGCGGGAGGACAAGTGGATAGCTGACTATCAGCTGCAGGTCCACTATTACAACGGAGATGTGATGAAGGTAGTAGTAGTATTAGGTCTGAAAGTCGCCTCTGATGCTGCTGCATTGAATGTCTTTAGAGACTGCATGGTCTTTGCTGTGAGAGGACTTGGATGCAAAAAAAAACACTCTCTCTCTCTCTCTCTCTCTCTCTCTCTCTCTCTGCACTCACAGCAAAAGCCAGGCAAGTCCTCTCTCACCAACATCCAGTCAGTCTCTGAGACCAGGCAGGCAGTCTCTGACCTGCAATTCAGCAGCAATGATGACATCATCAGAGGCGACTTTCAGACTCAAACCACTAATTAGTTCATGGGTTCCCACATGCTGGAACTCAATTGCCCAATTAAGTGAAAATTGCATCATTCATCCACATTAATCTGGAGTCGGGGGGGGCGGGGAACACGAAATGCGGATGACACGACCCCAACCCGACCCCAAGACAAAATCCAGCCCTCAATCTCTACACATTTAGAGCATGTGAATGAACCGTACTGCCTAATGTCAATGCTCTTCCCTTCCCAAACTTACCTTAAATGTGTACATGTTACACATTTTACACTGGAGATGCTCTCCTCTAGGCATAGCTCTGGAGGTGCCCATGTCATTTATAAGTGTTTAAGTATCCTGTGTGTGGAAAAAAGAGGCAAAAACACAGAGCACAGAGATACCGTGTGCAATATTGGGCTCCATACTATAGGAAGGATATAAAGGCTTTAGAGAGGGTACAATGCAGATTTACTACGATGCTGCCTAGTAAAGAAATACAAATATGAAGAAAGACTTGAAAAATTGGATCACTTTTGTTAGAACAACAGATTACAGGCAATATGATAAAAGTGTTTAAAAGTATGAAAGGATTGAATAGGTAGATAGAACCAGACTGTCTTTAGTAGTTGCGGGGTGTCGAATGAGTGTGTCAGAGATTTAGAAGAGGGCAGGAGAAATTTCATTACACTGGAAGTTGTGCGGGTTTAGAATTCACTTCCTGAGTTAGCAGCTGAGGCAGAAACTATGTCAACATTCACGATTAGATTTGATAGGCAGGTGAAGGAAAAGAGGTTGAAGAGATATGGGAACATGGTGGGTAAACAAGATTAGGACTACTTTCTCATGTGGAGGGTAAACACCAACACAAGCTGGTTCAGCCAAATGGCCTGTTTCTGTGTAGCAACTTCTATGTACCTAGAAGTCTGAGTAGACTCAACGCTAAACATGTCCACTCAATACAAACCAGCAATCAACAAAGCCAATACGATATACAAGTGCCAGGCAATGACCATCTCCAACATATCATTGATATATACCACAAAAAGCGAGGGACCTAGTACTGAGCCCAGCGGAACCCCACTGGAAACTGCCTTCCAGTCACAAAAACACCCATCAACCATTACCCTGTGCCTCCGAGCCAGTTTTGAATCCAACTTGACACTTTGCCCTGGATCCCATGGGCTTTTAACTTTGTGACCAGTCTGCCATGTGGAGCCTTATCAAAAGCCTTGCTAAAGTCCATATACACTACATCAAACGCACTACCCTCATCTACCCTCCTTGTTACCTCCTCAAAAAATTCAATCAAGTTTGTCAGACAAGACCTTCCCTTAACAAATCTGTGCTGACTATCCATGATTAATCCGTGTCTTTCTAAATGAAGATTTATCCTGTCCTTCAGAATTCTTTCCAATAATTTTCCCACCACCGAGGTTAGGCTGACTGGCCTGTAATTACTCGGTCTATCCCAGGTTGTTAAGCGAAGCAAAAGAGGAAATAGCAGAGGCCCTGACCATCATTTTCCAATCCTCTCTGGCTTCAGGTGTGGTGCCGGAGGATTGGAGGACTGCTAATGTGGTACCCTTGTTTAAAAAGGGAGAAAAGGATAGACCGAGTAATTACAGGCCAGTCAGCCTAACCTCGGTGGTGGGAAAATTATTGGAAAGAATTCTGAAGGACAGGATAAATCTTCATTTAGAAAGACACGGATTAATCATGGATAGTCAGCACAGATTTGTTAAGGGAAGGTCGTGTCTGACAAACTTGATTGAATTTTTTGAGGAGGTAACAAGGAGGGTAGATGAGGGTAGTGCGTTTGATGTAGTGTATATGGACTTTAGCAAGGCTTTTGATAAGGCTCCACATGGCAGACTGGTCACAAAGTTAAAAGCCCATGGGATCCAGGGCAAAGTGTCAAGTTGGATTCAAAACTGGCTCGGAGGCACAGGGTAATGGTTGATGGGTGTTTTTGTGACTGGAAGGCAGTTTCCAGTGGGGTTCCGCTGGGCTCAGTACTAGGTCCCTCGCTTTTTGTGGTATATATCAATGATATGTTGGAGATGGTCATTGCCTGGCACTTGTATATCGTATTGGCTTTGTTAATTGCTGGTTTGTATTGAGTGGACATGTTTAGCGTTGAGTCTACTCAGACTTCTAGGTACATAGAAGTTGCTACACAGAAACAGGCCATTTGGCTGAACCAGCTTGTGTTGGTGTTTACCCTCCACATGAGAAAGTAGTCCTAATCTTGTTTACCCACCATGTTCCCATATCTCTTCAACCTCTTTTCCTTCACCTGCCTATCAAATCTAATCGTGAATGTTGACAGTTTCTGCCTCAGCTGCTAACTCAGGAAGTGAATTCTAAACCCGCACAACTCCCAGTGTAATGAAATTTCTCCTGCCCTCTTCTAAATCTCTGACACACTCATTCGACACCCCGCAACTACTAAAGACAGTCTGGTTCTATCTACCTATTCAATCCTTTCATATTTTAAACACTTTTATCATATTGCCTGTAATCTGTGTTGTTCTAACAAAAATGATCCAATTTTTCAAGTCTTTCTTCATATTTGTATTTCTTTACTAGGCAGCATCGTAGTAAATCTACATTGTACCCTCTCTAAAGCCTTTATATCCTTCCTATAGTATGGAGCCCAATATTGCACAGGGTATCTCTTGGGTTTTATATTCTATGCCTCGTGATAAAACCTAGAATTCCATTAGCTTTTTTGTTACGGTCTTATCAACCTCTGAGGGACCTTTAACATTCTGTGAACCTGAACCCTCAAATCTCTGCTCTTACATTCAGAGTATAATTACACTGATTTTTTTTTTGTACCGAAATGCAACACCTTAGCTGGAATTTTCTCAAGGTAGGTGGGTTGGGGGCGGGGGCCTCTGAGGCAGGTGGGTAACCCGAGAGTCCGGGTTTCCCACAAGCCCTGCCAACTTTTAACGGCAGGGCCTGATTTGCATGTGAGGTCTCGGATTCCTGCCCGCAGCCAGCCAGATTGAGAGGCTGGCTGGCTGCCGGTGGATAGGCCCCAGTTACGGAGAGGGAGCGAGGGGTCGGTCCGGTTGGGCATTTCCGGCGGGGTTCAGGGAACAGCAGAGGAGAATTGGGGATCAGAGGGGGCGTCGGGGAACAGTAGAGGAGGATTGGGGAACGACCAAGGAGGATGGGAGGCGTCGGGGAACAGAGGAGGATCAGGGATGGGGGGTCGGAAAACGGCAGGATGGGGGAGAGAGGATCGGGAGTCGGGGGGGGTGGTGTCGGGGGTCGGGGGGGGTCAGCGTCAGGGATCGGGGGGGCGTCGGGGAACAGTAGAGGAGGATCGGGGAATGGCAGAGGAGGACTGGGGGTGTCGGGGAACAGAGGAGGATCAGGGATGGGGGGGTCGGAAAACGGCAGGATGGGGGAGAGAGGATCGGGAGTCGGGGGGGGTGGCGTCAGGTATCGGGGGGTCAGCCGGGGGATTGGCAGGGAGCGATTGGAGAATGGGGGGGAGGCCTCATGGTGGGGATTGGAGGCTTGGGATGGCGATCGGAGGCCTCATGGTGGGGTTTCCGATTGCGGGGGTGGGTTAGGTAGGGACCTTGATCTAGGAGGTATTTATAAAGCCACTTGCCTCCTGGATGCAGAAACTGTAGTTGTCCCAACACTGAGCTGAGTCATTCCACTCGGTAACCCCCCCCAATACTGATGTAACTCCTTTAACGTGTACTTCTTGTTTCCTATCCTCCAACTAGTTTCTTATCCATTCCCAGCATTTACCTTGAATCCCCACAGTTTTGAATGTAATTAATAGTCTTTTGTGTGGAACTTTTGTCAAAAACCTTTTGGAAGTCGAGGTGCACCATGTCAAAGGGCTTATCACAGTCCAGTTGGGTTGTCACTTTCTCAAACAAGTCGAGGAAGTTGGTCAGGCAGGATGTTCTCTTCCTGCGTCCATGCTGACTGTGGTTAAGTGGGTTATTATTGTACAGATGATCCTCACGTTTACTCCTGATTATTGATTCCATTATTTTAAATGGAATGAAATTAAGACTTAATGGGTCAGTAGTTGCTCGTGTCTGTTTTGTCACCTTTTTAGAATATGGGCACTACATTAGCCTGTTCCCAATCTTTCAGTACCTCCCCAGTGAACAATGTTTCCCTCATAATGCTTGTCAGTGATTTACCAATCTCTTCCCTAGTCTATTCCAGCACTCTGGGATAAATAACATCTATCTCTGGAGAAGGTAGCAAAGTTGATGCACCACAAAATTGCATAACCTTCTCGTGTTTCCAGAAAGCCTGCCATATAATTCATTGTAATGTATAAATTCAAAATGATGCTAAACTGACTACTTGAATGTCTAAATGTTGCATACTTAAACCACTTTCAAACAGAGTCTTGGTTATTTTACAGTTTACAGTATTTGAACAATTGTTCAAATGAAAAATCCCATTTTTAATATGAAACTAATTTTTTTTTCAATTGTACACTATTTCCTGTTTAGTGCTTTGGCTGTTTGTAGGTGTGGGCCTATTAGGATTAGGACATCGATTCATGTTGTATCAGAAGAAATTACTCAACATGGTGAGTATCCTGGTCTGTAAGATATTTAATTTTTTCCTATTGTTTATACAAAGTTTAAGCATGTATTTCACTTCAATCAGAACTTTTATAAGAACAGGCAAGTGATATAGAGAGATAAACCAAAACTCATTAAAACCAAAACTCATTACGGAAATTATCCCATTCATGGCATATACTTCATAGAATTACATAGAATATATGGCACAGAAACAGGTCATTCGCCCAACCAGTCCATGCCGGCGTTTATGCTCCACTTGAGCTCCTCCCGTCTTTCCTCATCTAACTCTATCAGCATAACCCTCTATTCCCTTTTCCCTCATATGCTTATCTAGCCTCCCCTTAAATGCATCTATACTATTTGCTTCAACCACTCCCTGTGGTAACGAGTTCCAAATTCTCACCACTCTCTGGATAAAGAAGTTTCTTCTGAAATTCCTATTTAATTTCTTGGTGACTATCTTATATTAATAGCCTCTGGTTTTGCTCTACTCCACTAGTGGAAACACACTCTCTCTCTAACTACTCTATCAAAACCTTTCATAATATTAAAGACCTCTATTAGGTCACCCCTCAGCATTCTTTCAAGAGAAAAGTGACCCAGCCTGTTCACCCTTTTCTCTCCTTGTTTTCAAATCCCTTCATGGCTTCTCTCTCTAACCTCCTCCAACCGTACAAGATATCTGCACTCCACCACTTCTGGCCTCTTGCACATCTCTGACTTTCATCGCTCCATCGTTGGCAGCTGTGCTTTCCACTGCCTTAAGCTCTAGAAACCCCTCCTCCTTTATGACGCTCGTTAAAAACTGCCTATTTGACCAAGCTTCTGGTCACCTGTCCTAATATCTCCTTATGACTCGGTGTCAAATTCTGTGATAATGCCTTGGGACGTTTTACTACATTAACAGCGCTATAGAAGTACAAGTTGTTGTAACTTAACTAAAAGAGTAAATACAAATAACCTGTTAATTGAACAACAGTACCGACAAAAAACACAACTACAGATTCTCAAAATTTGAAATCATAACTAGGAAACTTGTCACACATGGTTCATTTTTGTTAAGTATCTTTTTCTTAAGATATGCTATTGGCCATGATTATCCTCCATATATTTTATTAATTTGCTTCCTCGTTGCCTCTGCCTTTTGTGACCAGCCTGTGAAGAAAGACTTCTCAGCCATGATATGGTCATCCAGATTTGGATATGACAATCAAGGTTGGCCAAGTTTAGAAAGATCTGCTGAGCTTATTGAACAGACAGGTATGTGTTTTTTGTTTCAGATGCAAATCACTTAAGAATATCTGCACATAATATATATTTTTTTCAATGTAGTCATTCTGATAGCATTTCACTGTTTTAGTTTCCCTCCTTTTTCTGGCATCTTTTTTTCCCTGTCCTCTTCTGAAGATGTTGATTTCTTGTTGGTGTTTGGATCTACAGGCATGGGTATCTTTTAAATTTCTTTTCAGGATAAGGGCGTCGCTGCCAAGGTTGGGATTTGTTGTCCATCTCCAGTTGCTCAGAGGTGGTGGTGGTGGGCCACCTTCTTGAACCGCTGCATGTAGCTGTTTGATACAACTGAGTGGCTTGCTAGGCCACTTCAGAGGTCAGTTAAGAGTCAACCATGTTGGTGTGAGACTGGAGAATCTTTTGGTACCTCACCCCAATGACTTCTTTTGAGCCTAGACTGTGTGTGGCAGCTGATTGTTCGTAATAAGTCATTGCAGTTTGTCCTGACTCAATGTCTGCATGCACACACACACACATTTCCAACAAGGAGTGGGCAGCCGAGCTAATTTTTCCTTTCCTAGCCAGGGGCACTGAGGCCAATTTATATTACCAATTTAGACTTTGGAACCGGAAACACAATTTTTAAATTTGCGGATGACACTAAATTGGTGGTGGGCAGGGGGGTGTGTGGAATAGTCAATACTGAGGAGCACTGCAACAAATTACAAGAAGACATTAATATACTTGCAGAATGGGCATATAATTGGCAAATAAATTTCAACACAGATAAGTGTAAGGTATTACATTTTGATAAGAAAAATAAGGAGGTTACATATTACTTGGGAAAATAAGAATCTAAATGGGGTAGAGGAGCAAAGGGACCTGGGAGTAGAAATACAGAAATCACTAAAAGTAGCGACGCAGGTTAATTAGGCCATAAAAAAGCAAACCAAAGCACTAGGGTTTATTTCTAGAGGGATAGAATTGAAAAGTAGAGAAGTTATGCTAAACTTGTATTGAACCTTGGTTAGACCACACTTGGAGTACTGTGCACATTTCTGGTTGGCATATTATAAAAAGGATATAGAGGCACTGGAGAAGGTGCAAAGAATATTTACAAAGATGATACCAGAAATACGAGGTTATACCTATCAGGAAAGGATGAACAGGCTGAGTCTATTTTCTCTTGAAAAGAGAAGGCTGAGGGGTGACCTAATCGAGGTCCTTAAAATTATGAAAGGTTTTGATAGAGTAGACACAGAGCGAGTGTTTTCACTTGTGGGGAAGAGCAAAACTAGAGGCCATCAATATAAGATAGTCACCAAGAAATCAAATAGGGAATTCAGAAGAAACTTCTTTACCCAGAGAGTGGTGAGAATGTGGAACTTGCTCCCACAGGGAGTGGTTGAGGTGAATAGTATAAAAGCATTTAAGGGGAGACTAGATAAGCATATGAGGGAGAAGGGTTATAGGAGCATCGGAACAGGAGCAGGCCATTGAGCCCCTCGAACCTGTTCCGCCATCCAATGAGATCATGGCTGATCTGTGACCTAACTCCATATACCTGCCTTTGCCCCATATCCCATAATACCTTTGGTTAACAAAAATCTATCAATCTCAGATTTAAAATTAACAATTGATCTAGCATCAATTGCCATTTGCGGAAGAGAGTTCCAAACTTCTACCACCCTTTGTGTGTAGAAGTATTTCCTAATTTCTCTCCTGAAAGGTCTGGCTTTAATTTTTAGACTATGCCCCCTAGTCCTAGAATCCCCAATCAGCGGAAATAGTTTCTCTCTATCTACCCTATCTGTTCCCCTTAATATCTTGAAAACTTCGATCAGATCACCCCGTAACCTTCTAAATTCTAGGGAATACAACCCTAATTTGTTTAATCTCTCTTAATTTAACCCTTGGAGTCCAGGTATCATGCTGATAGAGTTAGATGAGGAAGGATGGGAGGAGGCTCGAGTGGAGCATAAACACCAGCATGGAATAGTTGGGCTGAATGGCCTGTTTCTGTGCTGTATATTCTATATAATTCTATGTACAGTCCCTATTGTCACTCTACTTGAGATCAACTAAATCAGCTTAGACTTGGTAGCAAACTTGTATGGAGGGAGAACCCAACGGAACTTGTACTCCAGCCTCTCCAGATGTCATGCTCCTGATGTTCGCCCTGCCCACGATGTCCATCACTTGTTCCTCCAGTGGGGAACCTGCTCCCTCTTATTGCATGTGAGCTTGCCCTGCAAGAAATCAAGGGAGATGTCATTGTTAAGAGAAGTGAGATGTTTTGAGGACGTGCACCAGGGTAGAATAGTGTAGCTGGTATGGGAAAGATGGCAGAGGTGAGGGAAGTAATAGTGAGGACAGTAGCAGGAGCAGAGCGCTATAGTAGGAGCAGAAGGAGGTGGAGAGAAGTGTGCTGCAGTGATTGGAGGAGAGTGATGGGAATCAGAGGAGGGAAGGGTTAAGAGTCCTGGGGCTGCAGGCAGTACAGAGCTAAGCAGAGAGTGATGAGAGATATGAGTTACGAAGCTTAACTTGTGAAGTCATTGAACTTTTTTTGGCATTACAGCCATGTCCTAAGAGCGATGCTTTTAACACTCCCCCCTTAGCCTCCTCTGCTTGCCATTATCAGTAATCTTCAGTAACAGTTGCCTGCAGCCAAAGTGCACGTCCTCTTTAAGAGGCTGCCTTTAAATGGTGTTAACGTGCTATATTGAAACTCCATTAGCTATACCTAAGCCTTTAATAAAACCGGATTCATTTACTTGAAAACTTGGTTGCAGGGTATGTCTTAAAGGCAACTAAGGGACATTTTAGTACCTTTTGTCTAAAAGGTTGTGCCTTTTTTCAATTGTGAACAGTAGAGCCTCTAACCTTACTGACAGTCCACTCTGCTATTGATAGGTGCTGATTTAATTACTATATTGGAAAGTGATGCCTCCAAGCCATTTCTGGGAAACAACGATCTCGCTATGTGGCTGGGAGAGAAACTGGGTTTTTACATGGATTTTGGTCCAAGCACAAAAGATCACACCTGGGGGTAAGTCTTTGATGATACAAAACTTGGTAGTTAGCACCTCAATTTATAATCTGGTGCTTAAATAGTTAAATGATTGTGTGGTCCTAGGTTTCCCACATTACAACAGTGACTCCACTTCAAATAGTACTTCATTGGCTGTAAAGCGCTTTGAGATGTCCGGTGGTCGTGAAAGGCGCTATATAAATGCAACTCTTTCTTTCAGTTACAATGGACAGATTTTTCTTATACTACTGGTGGTGGTATTTTACTTATTTTTCAGGTTTTGATTTGGAAATAGTTTGAATTACTGTTCATTTTTCCCCTAATTTTTTTATCACCACCATTGACCATTACCATCAGATTGAAACAGTGCTTATTTTGGCAGGCAAAAGGGTGCATTTCTGTTAAATTTAGTAGACTATGCAATATTTTCACTTTTCACAGTCATATTGGGTGGTGGTGGGGTGTGCTCTCATCTGCTGTAAATGTTGCTTCATCTCTGTAAACTGGATGGAATAATATTGACCGCTTTCTCTGTGATGATTAGCGGCCATTACGCTTATTGGCCCAGAATTTGCTGGTAAAATAATGGCGAGTTAAAGGCGCACGCTGTTATTAGTGTGTAAAAAAAAAACTGAGCAATTTGTGGTGAAGAAGAAATATGCTGTGAGTTGCGAATCACCACAAATTGCTGGATGATTTGCGCTGCTCAATCTGTTGGCTTTAATAGAAAAGCATAACCCAGTATTATTTTCCAAAAATATTAGATTCTGAGGTATAATAAGCAACACTCTGGGCTGGATTTTGCCAGGCCCGAGGAGGCGGGTTTGAAGGCGGGTCAGGTGGGAAAGTTGCAAAAAATGGCAGCGGGCTCCGATCCCGCCTTCAACCCGCCTCTGCGCAACTTTCCCAAATGCGGGCTTGCAGACTCCGTTTCAGTCCCGCCTCCAAGCGGCGGGATAGGCCATTAAGGCACTTAACTACCACTTAAGTACCTCTATAATCCCATTTTGAAAGGCCTTTCAGAGTTTACCACATTTCCCGCGTGCTGCACATCTCCCCTGGAACACGCCAGCTAATCCTGTCGGGTTCACAAGTGGCTGGCTTACTAACAGCTGCAGCTCCACCATAAAAACGGAGTTTTCCACAATGATCATTTGCAGGTGGCAGAGCTTTCTTTTCTCAGGTCTTGGAGAACTTTTTGCAGGTCTACTGATTTTTGCAAGTGTTGAAGCTGAGATCCATCTCCACTGTGACCTCTTGGGAAAACCCTCTCCCCACCTTGACTGAGCACTTCCTCAGCTGAGGTATATACCTGCAGCATGGGAACCATTTATTTCCTTTCCTCCTGGACCTCGGATTCGGACGAAGACCAGCCGCGGCAGCAGCAGAACCCGGAACAACAACAGCAGCAGCAACAACAGGAGCGGCAACCTGCTGCTCACCCACCTGAAGCTGCACAGGCCAGAAGGCGCCAGCGCAGAGAAGGACGTCGCCGCAGGAGATACCTCCAAAACAGGGTTTACAGACAGAGGATGAGCTACCTCAACATGACTGAGCAGCAGTGCCAAAGGAGGCTGAGACTTTCGGGAGAGGTAGTGGGTGACATCTGCGCAATGCTGCAGCAAGACCTGGAGCCCAGAGAAGCGGGTGGACACCCCTTACCAATGGCCGTAAAAGTCACCACCGCACTCAACTTTTTTGCTTCAGGCTCATTCCAGGGATCAACAGCAGACATCAGCGGCATCTCCCAGGTGGCCTGCACACACTTGCATCACGCAGGTAACCGATGCCCTCTTTGCCAAGGCGCACAATTACATCAACTTCTCCAAGGATCAAGCAAGTATAACCGCACGTGTGGTTGGATTTGCTAATATGACAGGCTTTCCAAGGGTGCAGGGCGTCGTAGACTGCACACATGTGGCCCTTAAGGCACCCCATCACAATCCAGGACTTTTTGTCAACCGCAAGGGCTTCCACTCCCTCAACGTGCAGCTGGTGTGTAACCACAAGAAGGAAATTTTGCATGTTTGCGCCAAGTACCCTGGCAGTTGCCATGACTCGTTCATCCTGCGGCAGTCTAGTGTGCCTCCGCTCTTCAGTCCGCCAAACCAACTTTGCGGATGGCTACTTGGAGTCAAGGGCTATCCCCTGAAGACGTGGCTAATGACACCGTTCAGGAGGCAATCCAACGAAGCTGAGGAGCGCTACAACTTCAGCCACATTTCGACCAGAACCATTATCGAGCAAACCATCGGCTTGCTGAAGATGCGATTCAGATGCCTTGATAGATCAGGTGGAGCCCTGCAGTACTCAGCAGCCAGGGTCTCCAGAATCGTCGTGGTCTGCTGTGCACTTCACAACATGGCACAGCATCGTGGCTTGCAGCTGCCTGAGGTACAAGTGACTCATCGCATAGCCTTCTCAGATGAGGATGAGGAGGAGAGCAAGAACGAAGACCTTGCGGAGGTGCATCAACCAGCGGCAGCAGCATGCGAGAACATTGCTGCCTGGGATGCAAAGGATGCACTCATCTTGGCCAGATTTGCTTAGGCTGCCCAATCAAACACATTTGGCTCGCACCTTCTTACCACACCATTGACAATGGACAAGAACCTGCAGCTTCCTATCATTCTGACCACCATACTGACAATTCCAAGTTGCCCTGAGCCCTCAATGTGGAAGTCCCATTTGTGAAATGACACAGCCCACAACTTCAACAGTTTGCCATCAATTAATTTTATAACATTGTCAAGGATGGCATTTCACAATTAAACACAACAGAACACCCAAGTGACTACCCTTGTGACTACTTGTGCTTTATCTTCCTCTTACGTGTGCTCCTACGTGGTGCTTCCCCTGTGGCTTCAGCAGATATGGAGGCCCCTTGCTCACTTTCATGCTGCTCCTGCCTCAAACACTTTGGCAGGCGTCCTCTGGGGTTGCGAGCCTGTGAGGGCTCGCCAACAGTCTGCTGCTTCTGTGGCTGTGTAGGGGCTGAGACGCCCATCTCAGTTGGGTGAGCACTCTGGTGGGGCTCTGACCGAGGACTCGGTAGTGTCATGGTCGTGTGAGCGCTTGGAGAGGAGCCCCCACTTCCTTGTTGTCTGCCACCAACATCCCTCTCATGGGTCAGCCCCACTTCAGAGCTAGCAAGTGGCTTGACCGCAGCTTTGCTGCACTTCAGGATGGCCATGAGGACCCGTATCTGCACTGGCGGACGTCCGACTCCAGAGGACTTCCATGAAGCTCTGGTTTCTCTGCTCAATAGCTGACCATCGCTCCTCCAGAGATGTCAGTCTATTCTGAACAATGACCATGTTTTCAAGACCCTGGCGACTTAGCTCCTCCATGGCTGTAGCCATCCTCTCCTCTTAGGTAGCCATCCTCTCCTCTTAGGTAGCCATCCTCTCCTCTACGGTAGCCATCCTTACCACGGAGGTAGCCATCCTTTCCGTGGTGATGCGTTCATGCACCAATACCTCCACAAAGGCTCTGCTCATGTTCGCGATGGACTCCTCCATCCTCTCCACACTCGCAGTGACCCTGGAGACAAAACCTGCCAGAGACTCCTGCACCTGTTCCTGGAGTTCCATCACCTCTCTCCTTCTGGATGGACCCAGAGGCACAGGGTCGACATGCAGCTGAGCCGAGCTGGGAGCGCCCTGCGGCTTCCAACGAGGACTCTCCACTGCTGTCCCTGTCTCCACCATCTGCTGATGCTCACTTGTGAGCTGTGATACACCAGGTGACAACACTACTCTATGTCCCGAAGGTCCCACCAAGGTGTGAGTGTCTGCACTGGTGCTGGGTGCGCTTAATTCTGGTGACGCTGCGCCCTCAGAGGTTGCAGCTTCCTCTGAGGAGTCTTCTGGCTCAGGCTGTTCCTCCTGGACAGTGGGGAAGGGGGATGTCGATGGTCCTGTGGGGGAGTAAAGGAAAGAGTTAGACATGTGATATAAACGTTGCATGCACATGGAATTGTGCAGATGATCATAAGTCAATCTGTTAGAGCATCAGAATCAATATCAGTCACTCATGCAATGGAAATGAGAGAGATGCAAAACTATTCTGTCACCAGCTTGCTCTGATGCGCCCATCTGTCCGTCTCCCACTTGCACATCCTCCTCGGCTCCCACGATCTTGAGGGCCGCCTCCTCTGCGCTGGTGAGCTAGGCTATTGAGGGTGGCACTGCTCCTGTCTTCTCCCTTTCCCTCTTATTGTGGGCTCTCTTTTCCTGCAATGAGGGACACAAGTGGAGTTTGAGTGAGAATGATGGAGTGAGTGTAGAGAATCCATAGCATAGATGCTTAGAAGGACACAAAGATGGAGTGAGGTCCCAAGACCAAGGGCCCTCCCTGTGTGTTGTAAGTTGTTGTCATAGCATCACAGTGATAGGGAGTGTGAGGGCAGCATAGTCGAATAGTTAAGTGAATGTGTACATAGAGAGGGAATGGTTAAGGGTGCAAGGGATGTAAGGGTCAAGTGGGATGTGGAGGAGGAGGTTGACAATGCAGAGTGCTGGTGATGAGAGGCGATGGGGAGCAGATTGAGGGTAATGGTGATGTTATACTCACTTTTCCTGTGCGGAGAAGGTCATTAAACCTCTTTCTGCACTGCAGCCAGGTTCTGCTGCACATTGATCTTGCACTGACCTCCTGTGCCACTTGCAGCCACACAGCTTTGGTCTGCTGGGGAGGTTTTTTCCTCCCAGAGGAAGGAAACAACACCTCTTTCTGAGCTCTGGCTCCCTCCACCAGAGCATGGAGGGAGTCCTCATCAAAGCGGGGTGCGGCCTTGGACCTTGAGGTTGACATCTCTGCACCACAAATCCCTTAGAACAATCCCAAATAAAAGTTGTAAGGTAGAAAATGAACCAAGGCTGCTTCCAGCCCTTAAATGCAGCTGCATAAATGACATCATCAGAGGTGAGTTTCAGGACCAAAAGACTCATTGGGCCAGGGGTTCCCACAAGCTGGGAATCAATTGCCCAATTAAGACAAAATCGCTAAATTATCCCGCCTGACATCGGAGGCGGGAGTGGGAACAGCCGACCACCTGACCCGCCCCCAATGGCAAAATCCAGCCCTCTCTCTCCATACAGTTAATCTTATTAACAACAGAAAACGCTGGAAAAACTCAGCAGGCCAGGCAGCATCCGTGGAGAGAGAAAGAGAGTTAACGTTTCAGGTCGATGACCTTTCGTCAGAACTGGGAAGAGCCGGAAACCAAATAGCTTTACCCTGGCCTTAAATCTATTTGGTTTCCGGCTCTTCCCAGTTCTGACGAAAGGTCATCGACCTGAAACGTTAACTCTCTTTCTCTCTCCACGGATGCTGCCTGGCCTGCTGAGTTTTTCCAGCGTTTTCTGTTGTTATTTCAGATTTCCAGCATCCGCAGTATTTTGCTATCCAGTTAATCTTATTGCCTGACTTTGTTCTTTAGTGTATTTTTTCATAGACTGAAAGCACAGATACAATGTGAGTATGTATCTCAGAGCACAGTTAGGAGAGGTTTGTTTTCTGGAGAGCTGTTACTGGAATCAACTGCACTTTGAAGCAGGTCTAGACCAGGCTTGAGAATGATTCATGTCTCTTCTAGATTAGAATGGAAGTCTTCCTTTACGTCTTGATAATTTCTAGGAAGTTCTGGACCCAGCATTCTTGCAGAGTCACCACTCCCACAGACCCTGCTATGCCTTTTCCCCTCTTATCTCTCCTTTAGACACACTGAACACAGCTGTATTGTTCTTTGTGATTGGTGTGAATGTTGTTTTAATGGTCTTGTTGATCTGTAGTGTGGGAAGGACCCTGTTTCTCTTGGTGCCTCTCAACCTCTTGACATTCTCCATGCCACCTGCTTGTGGTTGTACATTTTGGTTTTTAAAAAAAGTAGCAATTATACTGGGTGATGTGGAAGAACAGAGGGATTTGAAAGTTCAGGTTCACAAGACATTAAGATCAGTAGCTCAAGTTGGTACGACCATTAAAAACTACTGATGGAATACTGGGTTTTATGGCAAGAAGTATAGAATATAAAAGTTGAAATGTAATGGGGTGAATCTGTCAAACTGTAGTATGATCACAGTTGGGAGTACTGTGTGCCATTTTGTGCTCTACACTATAAGAAGGATGTTGAGATAATAGAGGTAGTACAGCACAGATTCACTAGGATACTGCCTGGTATGAGGAAATACAAATACAAATACAAAGGAAGACATGGAAAAAGTGGAAATAACAACAGAAAACGCTGGAAAAACTCAGCAGGCCAGGCAGCATCCGTGGAGAGAGGGCGTCGGAAGAGTCGCGGATGTAGGTGGGAAGAGACTGGACAAGGGGAGAAAAAATAGAGTCGAGATAGGAAGAGATAAGTTCCATGGGGCAAGAACAGGCTGAAACGATGGGTCTACCGGGGCAGTCCTGTTTGTGGATCTTGGGAAGGAGGTAGAGAAACAGAGTTAACGTTTCAGGTCGAAGAACCCCGCACAGCCCGCTTCCCTCTACACCTCCATTCCCCACCAGGATGGCCTGAGGGCGCTCCGCTTCTTCCTTGAACAGAGGCCCAACCAGTCCCCATCCACCACCACCCTCCTCCGCCTGGCTGAACTTGTTCTCACATTGAACAACTTCTCCTTTGACTCCACCCATTTCCTCCAAATTAAAGGTGTTGCTATGGGTACCCGCATGGGTCCTAGCTATGCCTGCCTTTTCGTGGGATATGTGGAACACTCTTTGTTCCAGTCCTACTCGGGTCCCCTCCCTCACCTCTTTTTCCGGTACATTGATGACTGTATCGGTGCCGTCTCCTGCTCTCGCCCTGAACTAGAACATTTCATTCACTATGCTTCCAATTTCCACCCTTTCCTCACCTTCACATGGTCCATCTCTGACTCTTCCCTTCCCTTCCTCGACTTCTCCGTCTCCATCTCTGGGGATAGGTTATTGACTAACATTCACTACAAGCCCACTGACTCCCACAGCTACCTGGACTACACTTCCTCCCACCCCGCCTCCTGTAAGGACTCTATTCCATTCTCCCAGTTTCTCCGTCTCCGCCACATCTGCTCTGATGATGCCACCTTCCATACCAGTGCTTCCAACATGTCTTCCTTTTTCGTCAACCGAGGATTCCCCTCTACCGTGGTCGACACGGCCCTCGACCGTGTCCGTTCTATCTCCCGCACTTCTGCCCTCACCCCTGCCCCTCCCTCCCGGAACCATGATAGAGTTCCCCTTGTCCTCACCTTTCACCCCACCAGCCTCCACATTCAACAGATCATCCTCCGCCATTTCCGCCACCTCCAGCGTGATCCCACCACCAAACGCATCTTCCCCTCACCTCCCCTTTCAGCATTCCGCAGGGACCGCTCCCTCTGCGACACCCTAGTCCACTCCTCTACCACCCCCAGCACCCCTTCCCCTTCGCCCGGCACCTTCCCGTGCAAGCGCTGGAGATGCAACACATGCCCTTATACCTCCCCCCTTCCCACTGTCCAGGGCCCCAAACACCCCTTCCAGGGGAAACAGCGATTTACTTGTACTTCCTGCAATTTAGTATACTGTATTCGCTGCTCACGATGTGGTCTCCTCTACATTGGGGAGACCAAACGCAGATTGGGTGACCGCTTTGCGGAACACCTCCGTTCAGTCCGTAAGGGGGACCCCGAGCTCCCAGTTGCCTGTCACTTTAATTCACCGCTCCACTCCCACTCTGACCTCACCGTCCTCGGCCTATTACACTGTTCCACGGAAGCGCAGCGTAAGCTCGAGGAACAGCACCTCATCTTTCGTTTAGGCACGCTACAGCCCTCTGGACTCAATATCGAGTTCAACAATTTTAGATCATAACCTCAGCCCCTCCACCCTTTTGTTTGCCCCCCCCCCGCCCCCTTTTTTTCCCTCCTAGAAGCTGGCAGCTGTCCTTCATTCTGCCAGTGCATTTCACACTTCTTTTAGCCTCAACCTGTCACATTAACACCACCTCTTGCCTTGATCATCTCTTAATGTCTCTTAATCTCTCCTTTTGTTCTTTCATCCCCTCCCCCTTTTCCCAGCTTTATCCTTGCCTTAAATCTATTTCATTTCCTGCTATTTCCAGTTCTGACGAAAGGTCTTCGACCTGAAACGTTAACTCTGTTTCTCTACCTCCTTCCCAAGATCCACAAACAGGACTGCCCCGGTAGACCCATCGTTTCAGCCTGTTCTTGCCCCACGGAACTTATCTCTTCCTATCTCGACTCTATTTTTTCTCCCCTTGTCCAGTCTCTTCCCACCTACATCCGCGACTCTTCCGACGTCCTCTCTCCACGGATGCTGCCTGGCCGCCTGAGTTTTTCCAGCGTTTTCTGTTGTTATTTCGGATTTCCAGCATCTGCAGTATTTTGCTACGGAAAAAGTGGAGCTGTTTTCATTCGAACATGAGAGATTACAGGGTGATTTAATAGAGCTGTTTAAAATTATGAAGGGATGGAACAGGGTAGATAGAAACACATTGTTTACAATGATTTAAGGGGTCTAGATTGAGGGGACACAGATACAAGATTAAATTTAAGAGATTTAGGACAGAGAGCAGGAGAAACTTTTTTATACAGTGGGCTTTAAGGCTGTGTAATGCACTTGTGAAATTAGTGATTGAAGCAGAGACCATGTCAACATTTAAGAGGTTACATTGATGGTTGAAGGAAAGAGGGGTACAGTGATATGGGAACAGGGCAGGCATATAGGATTAAGATTATGATTCATGTGGAGGATAAACACCAAGGGCTGGATTTTGATACTGGGGCGGGTTGGGGTCGTGTTACCCGCTTTTCGTGTTGCCCACCCGAATCTAGATTGATGTGGATGAATGATGCGATTTTAACTTAATTGGCCAATTGAGTTCCAACGTGTGGGAACCCATGGCCAATGAGTTATTCCAGTCTGAAAGTCGCCACCGATGACGTCATCATTACTGCTGCATTTAAGGTCTGCAACAAGCCTTGCTTCTTCTGCAGGCTGCCAAGCTTTTGGACCTGTATCCTAGAGGCAACTGCAGGAGGAATGGCCAGCCAACGACCCAGGTCTGCTCCCAGGTTCGATGACGTTGCCCTGCAAGCTTTGGTGGATGGAGCAAGAGCCAACAGAGAGGTGCTCTTCCCCTCCTCAGGGAGGAAGAAGCCTCCCCAGCAGACCAAGGCTGTGTGGGTCCAGGTTGCCCAGGAGGTTAACTCCTTATCCATCACCCGCAGAACCTGGCTCCAGTGCAGGAAGAGGTTTCATGACGACCTACGCACTGCAAAAGTGAGTATGACTTTCCCTTCACCCTCAATCTGATCCCCATTGCCTCTCCTCACCAGCACTCTGCTTTAGCAACCTCTTCCTCCATATCCCACTTGACACTGACATCCATGCACCCTTACCCATTCCCTCTCTCTCTATGGTCACATTCACCTTCCTATTCGACTATGCAGCCCTCACACTCCCTATCGCTGTCATGCTATGAAAACAACTTACAACACACAGGGAGGGCCCTTGGTCTTGCCACCTCACTCCATCTTTCTCCTTCTAAGCATCTATGCTATGGACTCTCTACACTCACTCCTTCAATCTCACTCAAACTCCACTTGTCTCGCTCATTGCAGGAAAAGAGAGCTCACAATAAAAGGGAAAGAGCCAGGACAGGAGGAGGGCCACCTTCATTAGCCCAGCTCACCCCCTGGGAGGATGCGGTCCTGGAGATTGTGGGAGTAGAGGAGGATACGCAAGTGGGGGATGGACAGACGGGTGCATCACAGCAAGCTGGTGACAGAATAGTGTTCCATCTCTCTCATTGACATTGCATGAGTCGCTGATAATGAATCTGAAGCTCTAACAGATGGATTTATGATCATCTGCAATATGCAATGTGCATGTAACCTTGGCATCACATCTCTGACTCTTTCCTTTACTCCCCCACAGGACCATCGCAAGCACCCGTCCCCACTAGCCAGGAGGAAGAGCCTGAACATCCAGACTCCTCAGAGGAAACTGCAACCTCTGAGGGCGCAGCGTCAGCAGAATTCAGTGCACCCAGCACCAGCGCAGACACTCACACCTCGGTGGGACCCTCGGGAAATAGAGTAGTGTTGTCACCTGGTGTATCACAGCTCACAAGTGAGCATCAGCAGATGGTGGAGACAGGGACAGCAGTGGAGAGTCCTAGTCGGAGGGCGCAGGACTCTCCTAGCTCGGCTCAGCTGCATGTCGACCCTCTGCCTCTGGGGCCATCCATAAGATTAGCGGTGCTGGAACTCCAGGAACAGATGCAGGAGTCTCTGACAGGTTTTGTCTCCAGGGTCGCTGCGAGTGTGGAGCGAATGGAGGAGTCCATAGTGAACATGAGCAGAGCCTTTGTGGAGTCATTGGCGCATGAACGCATCACCATTGGAAGGAAGGCAACCTCCATGGAGGTGATAAGTTTCCAGAGTGCAGAAAACATGGTGAGTGTTCTGAATAGAATGACATCTCTGGAGGAGTGATGGACATCTATTGAACAGAGAAACCAGACCTTCATGGAAGTCCTTCTGAGTAGGACTGCCAGTGCAGATACGGGTTCCCATGGCCCCCCTGATGTGCAGCAAGGTGCTCTCAATCCACTTGCAAGCGCTGAGGTGGACCTGACCCATGAGAGGGATGTTGGTGGCAGACAACAAGGAGGTGGGGGTTCCTCTCCAAGCGCTCACACTTCCATGCCACTGACAAGTCCTCGGTCAGAGCCCCACCAGAGTCCGCACCCAACTGAGATCGGCGTCTCAACCCCTGCCCAGCCACAGGAGCAGCAGACTGTTGCCGAGCCCTCGCAGGTTCGCAACCCCAGAGGACGCCCGCCAAAGGTGTCGAGACAGGAGCAGCAAAAAACTGAGCAGGGGGCCTCCACCTCTGCTGAAGCCACAGGGGAAGCACCACGTAGGAGCACACGTAAGAGGAAGATAAAGCACAAGTAGTCACAAGGGTAGTCACTTGGGTGTTCTGTTGTGTTTAATTGTGAAATGCCATCCTTGACAATGTTATAAAATTAATTGATGGCAAACTGTTGAAGTTGTGGGCTGTGTCATTTCACAAATGGGACTTCCACATTGAGGGCTCAGGGCAACTTGGAATTGTCAGTATGGTGGTCAGAATGATAGGAAGCTGCAGGTTCTTGTCCATTGTCAATGGTGTGGTAAGAAGGTGCGAGCCAAATGTGTTTGATTGGGCAGCCTAAGCAAATCTGGCCAAGATGAGTGCATCCTTTGCATCCCAGGCAGCAATGTTCTCGCATGCTGCTGCCGCTGGTTGATGCACCTCCGCAAGGTCTTCGTTCTTGCTCTCCTCCTCATCCTCATCTGAGAAGGCTATGCGATGAGTCACTTGTACCTCAGGCAGCTGCAAGCCACGATGCTGTGCCATGTTGTGAAGTGCACAGCAGACCACGACGATTCTGGAGACCCTGGCTGCTGAGTACTGCAGGGCTCCACCTGATCTATCAAGGCATCTGAATCGCATCTTCAGCAAGCCGATGGTTTGCTCGATAATGGTTCTGGTCGAAATGTGGCTGAAGTTGTAGCGCTCCTCAGCTTCGTTGGATTGCCTCCTGAACGGTGTCATTAGCCACGTCTTCAGGGGATAGCCCTTGACTCCAAGTAGCCATCCGCAAAGTTGGTTTGGCGGACTGAAGAGCGGAGGCACACTAGACTGCCGCAGGATGAACGAGTCATGGCAACTGCCAGGGTACTTGGCGCAAACATGCAAAATTTCCTTCTTGTGGTTACACACCAGCTGCACGTTGAGGGAGTGGAAGCCCTTGCGGTTGACAAAAATACCTGGATTGCGATGGGGTGCCTTAAGGGCCACATGTGTGCAGTCAACGATGCCCTGCACCCTTGGAAAGCCTGCCAGATTAGCTAATCCAACTGCACGCGCCGTGACACTTGCTCGATCCTTGGTGAAATGGATGTGATTGTGCGCGATGGCAAAGAGGGCATCGGTTACCTGCGTGATGCAGGTGTGTGCGGCCACCTGGGAGATGCCGCTGATGGCTGTTGCTGATCCCTGGAATGAGCCTGAGGCAAAAAAGTTGAGTGCGGTGGTGACTTTGATGGCTACTGGTAAGGGGTGTCCACCTGGTCCTCTGGGCTCCAGGTCTTGTTGCAGCATTGCGCAGATGTCACCCACTACCTCTCGCGAAAGTCAGAGCCGCCTTTGGCACTGCTGCTCAGACATGTTGAGGTAGCTGATCCTCTGTCTGTAGACCCTGTTTGGGGGGTATCTCCTGCGCCGACGGCCTTCCATGCGCTGGCACCTTCTGGCCTGTGCAGCTTCAGGCAGGTGAGCAGCAGCTTGGCGCTCCTGCTGTTGCTGCTGCTGTTGTTCATGGTTCTGCTGGTGCTGCGGCTGGTGTTCGTCCTCATCGGATGCCCAGGAGGGAAGGAAATAAATGGCTCCCATGCCTCTGGTATATGCCTCAGTTGAGGAAGCGCTCAATGAGGGTGGCGAGAGGGGTTTCCCAGGAGGTCACACTGGAGATGGGTGTCAGGCTCCAAACTTCCAGAGCTGTGGTTATGCCTTCTAAAAGTTCCCCCAGACCTGTGACAACAAAGTCCTGCCACCTGCAAATGATGGCTGATCAAATCTCCTATTTAATGGTTGAGCTGCAGCTGAGAGTCAGCAATCCACTTGTGCTCCCGCCAGGTTTCACTGGCGTGTTTCAGATCAGGCGTGCTTCACGTGGGAAAAGGGTTAAACTAGCTAAAAACTATCAAAATGGCATTACAGAGCCAATTTAGGGCTTGTTAAGGGCATTAATGGCCTCTCCCGCCTCTTGGAGGCGGGACGGAGACGGGACCAGCAGACACGATTTCATCAAAATTGCATGGAGGCGGGATCGGGCCCGCCCACCAGTTTCTGCAATTTTAACCCCCCACACGCCTCCAATCCCGTCTCAACGGCCCTATGAAAATCCAGCCCCAAGCATGGACTAGTTGGTCTGAATGACCGGATTCCGCATTATGATGTCATCGACAATGTGATCCCAACACCAAGTACATCGACTCCCTATTAACTTTTATAGTGGGACTGTTGTCTCCACAACACCCTTGTTCAATCTTCCATTACCTCCTCTTCTGGCTACTCTTTCCTATGCACTTTCTAGTTGCAGAGGGGGTGATTTTAACCCTATTCGCTCAGCAGAAACCTGGCGGGTGGGCAGTTAAAATCGCTCTGGCTCTTACATATCCGAAAGCCGCCATGATCGCAACATCTGCAGTTTTAACCTGCTCTCCTGGGCGGGCAGCAAGGACATGCGCCCGGAGTCAACAGGGTCCTTCTTTACATATGACATCATTGAGACCCGACTGTAATTTTAACTCAGGCCTGAGCGGGGAATCCACCTGGAGTTAAAATCGGTGCCAATATCTGTCTATTCACTTCTTCCTACTCCATTATCTGGAGCCCCAAATACAATTCCACGTAAGACATTGATTTATAAGTACTTCCACCAATCTAATATATTGTGTTCGCTGCTTACATTGTTGTCTCCTCTATATTGGTGTGGCCAAACATCAGTTGGGCTGCAATGCTGCTTTAACCAAGCTCAATGGAAACTTCAGGAATAATATTTTATCTTTCTCATTTTCACTCTGAAACCCTCTGGTGTGATCAGTGAGATTTGAAACATCAGATCTTAAATGACTTGCCCCATTTTCCTGCCAGATTCTCCCTTTACACTCCTCCTTTTTCACTTAATGTTTTGGATCTGTTTTTTCTCACCTTTTGTCTTGCCTTGCCTTTTCTCAACCTGACTGAGATGACCTTTATATCACCCAGCATTTTTTACCTCTTTCCAGTTTAAAACAAAAATCTATTTAAGTATTACTGAACCCGTTGGCTGTCTCTTTATCATAGCAATTAGCATCTCTCATCTTTGACCTTTACCTGTTGTTCTCCCTGTCCCTCTATTTTGGACAATCCTATGGAGGGCTCTGATAGGTTTCTTTTCCAGTTCTGATGAAGGGTTTTTACCCAAGGTGTTAATCTAACATCTGTGTTTTATAATACTGACAGGCTTACTGTATATTTCCTGAATTTTCTATTTTATTTCAAATGTATAGCATTTGTGTCATTTTCTTTTCATTTCTATTTTTTAAGTGTTAATATACTATTTTCTTAAAACTGCTGAATGTTGTGATTCTTACCTATGGCAATGGCAACATTTGCATTAAGTTCAAATAATAGATTCTCTGGTTAACAATGTTCTAGTTAAAATGAATGTACAGCTGCCTATTTGAAATGAAATCTTATGCATTTCTGGTGTTTAGGATAATGGTTCTGTCGAGATACCCTATAGTTCAGTCCATGCACCATCTTCTTCCGTCCCCACATGGAGAGCTTGCTCCCGCCATTTCGATGACTGTCAACATTTCAGGGAATCTTGTGGACTTTGTTGTTGCTCACTTTGGCAACGATGAGTAAGTGAATTTTCTTTTATTTATTTAACAATTTATGTGTTCCCCTCCCTTATTTCTACATCTTTCTGTATTTCAGGGCATTGCTATATAGCCCAAAATGTTTTAAAGGGAGACACCCTGTATACTTAATGGTCATTTCTTGTTCTTGAGTTGGTTTTAAACTGTTCATTTGTTAAAACACCCGAGAGAAAATATTTTACCCTGGAAATTATTGTTGCCGATATTATTGTACGTTCATATATCAAATTTCCCTCTTAGCTACTTGAACAGAGGTGTTAACCCTTTTGGTTTAAAATTGTGGAGAGGAATTTGATACAAGTTCATGAAGCATTTTTACGATATAATTGGCAACAGTAATTTCCAGCCTTTTGTGTTGAGTCCTGTACATCACAAAGTCTCACTTCACAGACATGAATGGACAGACCAGATTGTATACCATATTCTCGTTGGTAGATGAGAATTTTTTGCTATTGCTGCATAAGGATTTTACAAAAAAGATGCATCCATTTGACTCTTAGTTGAGATGGGGGGGGGGTTCTCTGGGTGTGGGGGTGGGAGGGGTGAGAAAAGAATATTTGTACCCCAAATTTTCCTTTGCAATCAACAACTTGCATTTATATAGCGCCTTTAACGTAGTAAAACATCCTAAGGTGCTTCACAGGAGTGTTATCAAACAAATTTGACATCAAGCCACATAAGAATATATTTGGACAGGTGACCAAAAGCTTTGTCAAAGAGGTAGGTTTTAAAAAGCATCTTAAAGAGGTAGCGAGGCGGAGAGGTTTACGGAGGGAATTTCAGAGCTTTGGGCCCAGGCAGCTGAAGGCATGGTTGCCAATGGTGAAGCGATAAAAGTCAGGGTATGCGCAAGAGGCCAGAATTGGAGGAACCACAGAGATCTCGGAGTATTGTAGGGCTGAAGGAGATTACAGAGATAGGGTGGGGAGGTCATGGAGGGATTTGAAAACAAGGATGAGATTTTTAAAATCTAGGCGTTGCCGGACCTGGAGCTAATGTAGGTCAGAGAGCACAGGGGTAAACGGGACTTGGTGCGAGTTAGGATACAGGAAGCAGAGTTTTGGATGAGCTCAAGTTTATAAAGGGTGAAAGTTGGAAGGCCGACCTGGTAAGCATCTTACTCCACCTAAGTAATTTGTTGTTTTCCTCTATATTCCTCTTCCCCCTCCCCCAAGGGGTGGACACATGCTGAGGTATAGTTCCATGGATGGCAGTTTACCTTCAGTACCTCACTCTAGTGGGCATTTTTCATATGTGAGACTAAACAGTGGGTGTCAGAAAATCATTCAGTCTTGGGGCCATCACAGCCGATCCTGACCCTGTCTTCACCAGAAATGCATACATGCACTTTGCAATAGGATAACAGGAGTGGGAATTATTGTCTGTTGATAAAGACTCCAAAAACTTGTATTTTTGTGTATTTCAACATTTCAATTCTTGTATTATAAGGTTTCCTCAACTTATTTGCTTTTGTCAGGGATGATCTAGATAGGAAGTTGCAGGCAGAGTACGTTTCTAATTTACTGAAGGAAATCCCACAGCCTCTTGTATTTCTGGGTTACATTACTTCTGCACCTGGCTCTAGAGACTACATACAGCTGAGAAACATTGGAAATGTAAAGGTAAGAGCACATTCATGAAAGTGAACTAAGTGTAAAAGCATGACATCACTCTTAGTTTATGTTCTAATGTTTTAGTTTTAATAGTTACACTGTAGCCACCACTACAAAGGGTGTATAAACTTCCCACTGTTCAGATGTGTGATACATGTATAATGACTTAAACCTATCAAACCTGAAATAGTTCTTTGAAATAAAAGCCCTAAAATCTTGATTCTAAACTACATGGAAGCAACTTATTTATACATGCCTGTTATAAGCCTGAAGTCGCACAACACCAGGTTATAGTCCAACAGTTTTATTTGAAATCACAAGCTTTCGGAGCTGCTGCCCCTTCACCTGACGAAGGAGCAGCAGCTCCGAAAGCTTGTGATTTCAAATAAAACTGTTGGACTATAACCTGGTGTTGTGCGACTTCTCACTTTTGTCCACCCCAGTCCAACACCGGCATCTTCGCATCATGTTATAAGCCTGCAAAACCAAACATGAGCTAATTTTAGACCGTTTCTAATTAAGTAAGCTAATATTAACCAATTTCCACTTTTGCTTGTTCACAATTATATATGAAGTACACTAGTCTATCAAAGAGTAAAGTTTAAAACATTATAAGAGTGGGTTTGAAGGAAATTCATGTGCTTTTCTTTTAAAAAAAAAAAAAATCATTTTAACAGGCATTGGGATACCTAATTTTGTTGGAGTAAAATTCTGATGCTATGGAGCAAAACAATTTTTATAGATTTTTTTTAAGTTCACTTTGTCGCAGCTGGATTATGTGACATGCCATCCTTGACGATAATCCTTGCTTGTGATTTCAACATTAAGAAATGTGACCTGAACTTAGAATGTCTAGAAAACAGAAGTAGCTTAACTTATAGGGTCAGAGATCTATCAAATGGCATTGTACAAAGGACCAATCTGATTGTTTTAGATTTTATACATTTATGTAGCTAACTTGAATGCAAACATTAAATGCTGGGGTAGGGGATTGCAAAATTGCAGGCAATCTGCCTGTCCATTCATTTTGATGGCTGGAATGTGTGGGCAGCACATCTTTCCCCCAGGTGCCTGTGAGTCCCCACTGGAGGCATGGGTCTTGCAAAAAATTACCCGTGTCCAGAATTGTTGCAACTTACCCAAGAAAATCACACAACTCAACTAGCCTCTGTAAAGAGAACGGACAGTCAACGTTTTGGGTGCATACCCTACAGCAGAACTTAAAAATAAGGGACTGATGGGCCTATTAATAGGATCCATAGAAAAGGGGGTGGGGGAATAGAAACACATGATATAGTCCGATTTTTAAAAGCAAACTGGCAAACAGAGAAAGAGAGGAATAACTTTAGTGAACCTTGATTTGGAAACAAGTGATTAAGTTTTGACTTCATTTATTGTGGAATATATGATAAAATATTATCAAATTAATACAGTATATAATTAAATTCTTACAAAACATCTTTTAGAGGAATCTAGAAAGTGCATTTGATGTGCTTGTGAATCAGTAGATTATAATGAAAAAGGAGCCGTTACTAGGTTGCTGAAGAGCAAATAAACAGTTTATTAAAATTACAACCATTTTTAAAAGGAACCAAAGTAAAATAAAATGGGCTATTTGTAGTTCCATTGTTAACCCCCTTTCCAAAAACCCTACATTATCCTTGATCATTCTTTTTCTTTTAGGATATAGATCACCATGATCCATATAGATGGTGCGAGTACATCATGTACCGTGGACTAATAAGGTTAGTTGCATACTTCGGCATAATTGCAGTGACCAGTTATCTGCTAAGTGTAAAGATAAGCACTTTGCTCATGGATCTATGCTCATAGGCATAATTTCTAAAAATTGTGGCACAATAATCTACCTGAAGTACTGAGTGTATCTGTGGCATATATGGTCGGTCTACAGTCTGCCACTGCATTTCCATCTAAAAGAGAAATTAGCAGTGGCTCGGAGCGAACTGGCAAAATACATTGCTAAACTTTTCAAAATCACATCCAAAACATTTTGTGCAAATGGGTTCATGTTCCAATTTCTGAATTACATTTACGAATGTTTAAGACATGAATTATTTATGTTACCAGTGAGTCAGGATTCTGTGGCAACAGAAGGTCTGTCTGTTTGCAGAACATATAGGGAAGTTGCTTAAGTCCTTTCCCCATACTTTCCCAAAGTAATGTTTCGTTCCAACACGAAATGCCTGTGAAATTGCAATGAAGGGGACATGCTGTAAAATCAGCACACTGTTCACATTTATTCCTATTAGGTCAATAATTTACTTGGAGAGGCTCCTGCTTTGCTGCCCTAACTTCAGCAGATGTGCAGCAGGAACTCTGTTTTTTCCCCCACCGTGCTTCCAGGGAAATTACAGTGGTGGAAGTAGGAACAGCTCCGAGAAAATTCAGAGCCTACTTTCTATTCAAATAAAAGTTGGTGTTGGATCTGTGCAAGTGGCTGCTGGAGGCAGATCAGGAGACTTCAGTCGTTTCAATTAGTTTCTCTTTAACAACAGCGAAGAGCGGGGCGGAAGGGGGGGAGCAGAAGAGCCACCATGAATGAAATGCTGGAACGTGCCCACCCTGCTGCTGTTCCTGGATACAGAAAAAACCTTCTACTGGGGAGAATGGAGATTCCTGCCGCCTTGCTCGAGCAAATGGCATTTAGGGACACTTTCATAAGATGGTGGTCAAATTCTCTCCTCCAACCATTCATCTTTGTATGCTTGAGTAGCTATAATCTCTTCTGCAGTCCCTCTTCAACAACTGGCCAGGCAAAGATGCTACTTATCCTCCCTTCCTGTTTCCTATGCATAGCACCCTTATGAACTAATCTCCACATCCAGGAGTACACAGCATAAAATATTCCTCTATGCAGATGACATCCTGCTTTATATCATCAACCCCACTACTTTCCTTCCCAGTATAGAATCACACAACACAGAGGAGCCCATTCGGCTATCAATCTAATGATGAATCCCCCATAACTACCATTTGCCTGTGTATCCCCTTGCTGTAGTGTTTCTTGTGATTTCCCTCCCTTTCTTTTTGACCTTGTCTGATATCCAGGACTGTATACCAATTGGAAAACTTCAGGAGCTTGCTGCACTGCCTCTACCAGAGCCCTCCTTTTCTCCCAGCAGATGGTCACCCACATCTCTTCCTCTGTCACACTATTCCGATCTAGCTTGCGGTACACATACCCTTTCTCCCCAGTCGTTGTGTGAAATGTCTCCAATTGTTTCTCCAGCTCAGTAATTTTGAGATGCAGGATGTCATCCTGGAAAAACTTCATGAAACTGTAATAAAAACAGAAAATGCAAAAAGAAACCGCAGCAGGCCCTTCATCCGTGAAGAAAAAAGTCAGGTCAAAAACCTCGAAGGGTCTTGCACCCAAAATGGTAACTTATCTTTTCCCTTTGCAGATGCTGACTAATCATCTGTATTTTTCTTGCACTTGCATTTTTAAAAATTCTTGTAACTGTAGTTCTGATGGACATTCATAATTTGCAGAAACTTCCACATTGTGCAAATTCTGTACAACACTGGTTTCCTCTGTCCTGTAACACTTAATGGGCTCAGAAACAAAGTAGCTTCAAGCCAACTACACTTTAGTGCAGAAGTCCAGTTCAGGCTAAACTTCACTTACTCACTCACCTGTCTTCTCACTCTGCTGGCCTCTTGTGATCATCCTTTTTAAGTAACCTGAATTAATTATAATCTTAAAGAATGCTCCTGTTCTAGATATTTACTATGTTGCACTCTTTGCCTTTAATAATACTAGAACTGTCATGTTGTTGCTCATGGTGAGTCCCGTCATTTTCTTTGTGTTGATGTAAGCTCTGTCTTTGGGGGTTAAATTAGTTAGCCCCCGAAAACGGGCGCAGGGATCACGATGTGTGATTAACCTGCGCCCGTTGAGTGGAATGCAGGCAGCACGGCAACTTTGATTTCTGAGTGCAGCCAGTGCTCCCCGTGCTGTTCATGGGCTGCACGCATCAGCAGGGGCCCCAATATCGTTACTAACACAGTACTTAAAGCTAGCTGTAACCTCTTAAAGGGGAGGTGTATTGTGGTTGGAGTAGGTGCTGGGAATCGTTCTGCAACTGAACCTGACCTGGGAAAGAGTGAAGAATGGCTGACCATGGGAGGGAGCGGGCCCCCAGGTTTTCAGATGCTGCAATGGAGGTCTTGGTGGAGAAGGTGGAAAGGAGAAGAGATATCCTGTAACCTCAGGGGGACAGGAGGCCCTCCAGACACATGATGAGAAGGATGTGGAAACAGATAGCCGCGGAGGTTAATGCCAGGACTATAGCCCCAAGGACCTGTGCTGGAAGAAGTTTAATGACCTCACACGAGTGGTCAAGGTCAGTGAATGTATCTTCAAATGCCATATCCTACCAACTGCACCACTAGCCTCAGCCTCAGCCACTGTTCAATTCATCACACCCCCATCACTCACCTACCAACAGTCGCTATCAATCAGGACTCAAACCTAACATTCATATGCTTCATCTCACCCTCACACACTTAGCACTGTTACAAGCCTCACACCCACATCTCACACCTTGCACACATTACCAGATATTCAACCATGACAGCCACATCACCCAAACATATTGCACCACACTCACTGACACAATTCCCTCTCTCTTGCAGGAGAAGGTGGCACACAACTGGAGGCAGCAGGAAATATCCAGAAGGGGAAAGGCGCGCCTGCATGTTCTAATGCCCATGGAGGAGACGGTGCTGGCCATTATGGGAAGGGCTATTGCTGAGGCTGTGGTCACCGGTGGGGCTGAAGCCATTGAAGATGATGGTATCCTCATACCTAATCTTCCTTATCACATCCCACTTCCCCCTCATCCCTAACTCTCAAGCTGCAAATGGTGTAAACATGCACTTCTTATTTTCTCCTCTCCCCTCACCCCAACCCAACCCTTGTCCCTTTTTCATTTCAGATACCCAAGAACTGCAACCTGCCCAGGCAGTGGTGGAAGACAGTGAAGATGAAGACACACCGTCACTCGATTTCACAGTCGCAGCCACCAGCTCAGATGCTGACACTGTGTGTAATTTAGAGGATAGCAGAGAGGTGGGATCTGCATGTGGCGAGACATCAGGCACAAGTGCACTGCAGCCATTGCAGGGGGAAAGGAGAGCGCAGGTGCCAGCTCACCGGAGGGCAAGGTCACACACTAGTTCTGCTGCAGAGGACTCGGCTAAGGACTTCGATGAGCCAGGCTCCAGAAAAAGGCTGATAGGTGTTCACACCAAAATGCTTGGTGCATTGGGAGCACCATCACCACATGGACTGCAGCGGTTCAAGAAGATGGCTCACCACCACCTTCTCAAGGGCAACTAGGGATGGGCAATAAATGCTGGCATTGCCAGCGACGCCCTGATCCCATAAATGAATTTTTAAAAAGCATGAAGGAGTCCGGCACCAACTTGGCACAGGGCTTTGTGCAGAGCTTGGAGCCCATCCTTTCCAGCATTGAATGGGTGGCCAACTCCATCAACACACTTGTGGAACCAACCATGATGCAGTATCTGATAGCTGATGTCTCAGCTTCCATAGCAGCAACCACCCAACGTCCCACTGCTGTCATCATGGCTCTGGATACCAGTGTTCAAAGGGGCTTCACAGCAGTCCAGCAATCTGTCCTCCAACATATTACTAGGATTGCTGAGGCGCCACCCCAGGAAAGTGGCAGTGGATCCATGGAGCATGAACCTGCAGTCCTCTCCCTGGATGACAACATTCGTGCTCGCACCCTGGCCACTCTGCTAGTGCCCTTGCTGTTGCCTGTCAGCCAGCCAGCCCAGGCTGCTGGTGCACAGACTGAGATGATGCAGTCTGCAGCTGGGCCTTCTAGGCCCAAAGCTGCTCGAGGTCGTCCTCCAAGGCCATCTACAGTCTCCTCCACTGAAAGTCAGCAGTCTTCCACCAGCCATGCTGCAGCCACTGGGGTAGCATTTCATAGGAGCACTAGGAAAGGGAAAGGCACACACAAGTCAGGCACTAAGGGAATGCACAAGAGTAATTAGTTTATTTTTGTATGCAATATGGCAGGGGTTCTCAACCTTTTTGCTTCTGACGCCCCCCTCCTGTGTTAGAAAAATTCCATCGACTCCCTTTCTGTATAAAAATGAGTTATACAATTAAATGTATATTTATTATTTATTTTTGTTTTACTTATATCCCGGACCATCCCCTGTATTATGACCTGGTTCAGTACATTCCCCGGGATCTGATCTGACAGTAATCTGCCCTCCATGTTCTGTCAGTCCCGGTTTAATAAACTAAATGGCCTCCCGTGAAACTGAAAGTAAATGATTGTAGAGCCTGGATCAGGATCACAGATGGTAAAATAGGGCTGATGAGTGAACATTAAACGGACAGATGGCTCCAATCTCCACCCTGCAGAGTTCGGTCCTGCTCTCTGCTGAGTTACAAACCGTTACTGTTACACTTTAAAGTCATTCCCTGTTTGATATAAAATATTAGAGCTGAACACCCGTGCTGTCAGCTGTGTGCTGAATAGAGTGGAGTTCACTCAGTAACAGAGCACGATCCCTGTAAGCCGGGGAACGATCGGTTTCTTACCATCACTCACAGATCGGCCTGCGCCAACCGTCACGAGGCACACTGACCCGGCACTGGGAATCCCTGGATTAACGGCAGGGAGCAACACTGCTGTGCCTGCTATCATCTTAGACTTATTTTGGTGGACCCCTTGAAATCTTCTCGTGGACCCCCGGTTGAGAATTCGTGCAATATTGCATGTTTAATTTATAAATTTGGATTGGAATGTGTATTTTGTGTTGGCTTTTATTTTAGCATTGTGGGAAAGAGGATGATGTGGAGGTCAGTGACCGATGGATGGTAAGGAGTGTGGGACTGTTGGTGAATGGGGAATTGAGATTGACGTTACTGGTATCGCTCATGAATCAGTTGTTCAAGTACAGCCCAGGCAGAAAGGGCAGTCTAGGTTGCAGCTTCCCTTCCTCTTCCTCCTCATGCTTCTCGCCTGATAGATGGTGGCAAGGGCTGTTCCCTCATGAAGGCAAGGTTTTGCAGCACGCAGCATATCACGAAAAATCTTGAGACCTGCTCAGCTGAGTACTGCAGGGCTCCTCCAGAGTGGTCCAGGCAACAGAATCGTTGCTTTAGGGCAGACCATTGGCAACCTATCAGATTTCTTGTGGCAGCATGGCTCTCGTTGTATGTCTGCTGCTCACGTGTGCGTGGGTTGTGAACTGGAGTCATGAGCCATGTCATCAGCCGATAGTCCTTGTCGCCCAGTAGCCACCCTTTGGCTTGCTGTGGTGGTTGAAACACAGCTGGCACAGAGGACTGCTGCAGAATGAATGCATCGTGACTGCTGTCAGGTTACCGGGCATTGACCTGCATAATACGCTGCCTGTGGTCACACACCAGCTGCACGTTGAGGAAGTGGAATCCCTTTCGGTTCAGGTACACGGTAGAGTTGACATGAGACGCACGCAAAGCAATGTACATGCAGTCAATGGCACCCTGTACCATGGGGGAGCCTGCAATTCTTGTAAACCCTTGTGCTCGCTCCGCCTGCTTCTCTCAGACAAGAGGGAATGAAATGAAGTTATCTCTCTTTGCATAGAGAGCCTCAGTGACCTCCCTAATGCAACAGTGGACGGAAAACTGCGAAATGTTGCTAATATCTCCAGCAGCAGCCTGGAAGGAGCCAGATGCATAAAAGTTCATTGTCACGGTCACCTTCACAGCTGGTGGCAATACGGTCCCAGCCCTGCTCTGAGGTATGGCTGTAGCAGTTGGCAGATTTCATTGACTATCTCCTTAGTGAAGTGCAGACGTCTCAACCATTAGTTGTTGCTGAAGTTTAGGTAGGAGAATTGCACCCTGAACACCCTGGACGGATATGGCCTCCTGCTGAGAGCCCTTCTCTCCCCTGTCCTCCTCCCTCTTCTAGCAGCTTGTCCTGCTGTGCGTGGCCTCTGCTCATTCTCCCAGTCATGCTGAATGCCAAGAGGAAGGCCTACTACTATGTGTGGAAGCAACTGGTTTGTGCAGAAGCCTTGAAGTCAGCAGAAAAGTACTTCAGCACCTACCAGACCACTCCCTATAGACTTTTGAAACCTTAACCAACTATAGAAAGCATCCAAAACGTGTAGAATTGTAGCAACAGCCAAAAGAAATAAACCAGCAACTAACCTGTAAGTAGTTGCTGATCCCTTTAAATAGTGCTGGTGGGGCGGGGGTCCTTCATGGCGTTGATTGCATGTTCAGCTGTGGGAGGTTATGAGAGGGTGTCGGCTGGAGTGTGGAGCTCTAAAATGGCAGCGCTGGCGTCAACTCTGTTGCATGCTGATTGATTTCATGATAGAATCATAGAAATCTTTGGCACAAAAGGAGGCCATTTTACCCATCGTGCCTGTGTAGGCCGAAAAAGAGCCATCCAGCCTAATCCCACTTTCCAGCTCTTGGTCCAGAGCCTTGCAGGTTACGGCACTTCAAGCGCATATCCAAGTTTTTAAATGTTTTGAGCGTTTCTGCCTCTAACACCCTTTCAGGCAGTGAGTTTCAGACCCCCACCACCCTCTGGGTGAGAAAAGTTCTCCAACTTCCCTAATCCTACCAATTACTTTAAATTTATGCCCCCTGGTTATTTACGTCTCTGCTACGGGAAATAGGTCCTTCCTATCCACTCTGTCTAGGCCCCTCATAATTTTATACACCTCAATCAAGTCTCCCCTCAGCCTCCTCTGTTCCAAAGAAAACAACCCCAGCCTATCCAATCTTTCCTCATAGCTAAAAATTCTCCAGTCCTGGCAACATCCTCGTAAATCTCCTCTGTACCCTCTCTAGTGCAATCAGATCTTTCCTGCAATGTGGTGACCAGAACTGTACACAGTACTCTAGCTGTGGCCAACTAGTGTTTTATACAATTCGAGCATAACCTCCCTGCTCTTATATTCTATGCTCGACTAATAAAGGAAAGTATCCCATATGCCTTCTTAACCACCTTATCTACCTGTCCTGCTACATTCAGGGATCTGTGGACATGCACTCCAAGGTCCCTCTGTTCCTTTATGCTTCTCAGTATCCTTTCATTTATTGTGTATTCCCTTGCCTTGTTAGTCATTCTCCGGATTGAATTCAATTTGCCACTTTCCTGCCCACCTGACCAGTCCATTGATATCTTCCTGCAGTCTACAGCTTTCTTCCTCACTATCAACCACACGGCCAATTTTTGTATTGTTTGCAAACTTTTTAATCATGCCCCCTATGTTGAAGTCTAAATCATTTGATGTATACCACAAAAAGCAAGGGACCTAGTACTGAGCCCTGCGGAACCCCACTGGAAACACCGTTCCAGTGGGGTTCCGCAGGGAATACTCTCCACTTGCCTGAATGAGTGCAGCTCCAACAACACTCAAGAAGCTCGACACCATCCAAGACAAAGCAGCCAGCTTGATTGGCACCCCAACCACCACCTTAAACATTCACTCCTTCCACCACCGGCGTACCGTGGCTGCAGTGTATACCATCTACAAGATGCACTGCAGCAACTCGCCAAGGCTTCTTCGGCAGCACCTCCCAAACAAGCAACCTCTACCACTTAGAAGGACAAGGGCAGCTGGTGCATGGGAACACCACCACCTCCAAGTACCCCTCCAAGTCACACACCATCTTGACTTGGAAGTATATCGCGTTTCTTCATCGTCGCTGGGTCAAAATCCTGGAACTCCCTCCCTAACAGCACTGTGGGAGTACCTTCACCACACGGACTGCAGCGGTTCAAGAAGACGGCTCACCACCACCTTCTCAAGGGCAACTAGGGATGGGCAATAAATGCTGGCCTTGCCAGCGACGCCCACATCTCATGAACGAATTAAAAAAAAAGTCACAAAGACACCCGTCGACCATTACCCTTTGCTCCCTGCCGCTGAGCCAATTTTGGATTCAACTTGCCACTTTCCCTTGGACTTTTACTTTTCTGACCAGTCTGCCATATGGGACCTTGTCAAAAGCCTTGCTAAAATCCATGTAGACATCAAACGCGCTACCCTCATCAACCCTCCTTGTTACCTCCTCAGAAAATTCAATCAAGTTAGTCAGACATGACCTTCCCTTAACAGATCCATGCTGACTGTCCTTGATTAATGCATGCTTTTCTAAATGACGATTAATACTGTCCCTCAGAATTTTTTCCAACAATTTGCCCACCACCGAGTTTAGGCTGACTGGCCTGTATTTACTCGGTCTATCCCTTTTCTCCCTTTTTAAACAACAGTACAACGTTAGCGGTCCTCCAGCACCACACCTGTAGCCAGAGAGGATTGGAAAATGATGGTCAGAGCCTCCATTATTTCCTCCCTTGCTTGTCTTAACAGCCTGGGATGCATTTAGAAACATAGAAGATAGGAGCAGGAGTAGGCCATTCAGCCCCTCGAGCCTGCTCCGCCATTCAATGCGATCATGGCTGATCATCCACATTCAGTACCCTGTCCCTGCCTTCTCCCCATATCCCTTGATCCCTTTAGATTTAAGAAATATATCTAACTCCTTCTTGAATATATTTAATGAATTGGCCTCTACTGCCTTCTGTGGTAGAGAATTCCACAGGTTCACCACTCTCTGGGTGAAGAAATTCCTCCTCATCTCAGTCCTAAATGGCTTACCCCTTATCCTTAGACTGTGACCCCTGGTTCTGGACTCCCCGGCCATCGGGAACATCCTTCCTGCATCTAGTCTGTCTAGTCCTGTTAGAATTTTATAAGTTTCAATGAGATCCCCTCTCATTCTTCTAAACTCCTGCGAGTATAAGCCCAATTGACCCAATCTCTCCTTATACGTCATTCCTGCCATCCCAGGTATCAGCCTGGTGAATCTTCGCTGCACTCCCTCCATGGCAAGAACATCCTTCCTCAGATAAGGCGACCAAAACTGCACACAATACTCAAGATGAGGTCTCACCAAGGCCCTGTATAACTGCAGCAAGTCATCCTTGTTCCTGTACTCGAACCCTTTAGCTACGAAGGCCAACATACCATTTGCCTTCTTAACCGCCTGCTGCACCTGCATGCTTACCTTCAGCGACTGGTGCACAAGGACACCCAGGTCTCGTTGCACTTCCCCTTCTCCCAATCTATTGCCATTCAGATAATAATCTGCCTTCCTGTTTTTGACACCAAAGTGGATAACCTCGCATTTATCCACATTATATTGCATCTGCCATGCTTCTGCCCAATCACCCAAACTGTCCAAATCATACTGGAGTTTCTCGGTATCCTCCTCACGGCACACACTCCCACCCAGCTTTGTGTCGTCTGCAAACTTGGAGATATTACATCTAGTTCCCTTGTCTAGATCATTAATATATATTGTGAATAGCTGGGGTCCAAGGACCGATCCCTGCGGTACCCCACTAGTCACTGCCTGCCACTCGGAAAAAGACCCATTTATTCCAACTTTTTGCTTTCTGTCTGCCAGCCAGTTCTCTATCCAAGTCAATACCTTGCCCCCAATCCCATGTGCCTTAACTTTACACGCTAATCTCGTATGCGGGACCTTATCGAAAGCCTTCTGAAAGTCCAAATACACCACATCCACTGGTTTTCCCTTATCTATTTTACCAGTTACATCCTCAAAAAATTCCAGTAGATTAGTCAAGCACGATTTACCTTTTTTAAATCCATGTTGACTTTGTCCGATCCTGTTACTGTTTTACATAGAACAGTACAGCACAGTACAGGCCCTTCGGCCCTCGATGTTGTGCCGAGCATTGTCCGAGACCAAGATCAAGCTATCACACTCCCTATCACTCTGGTGTGCTCCATGTGCTTATCCAATAACCGCTTGAAAGTTCCTAAAGTGTCCGACTCCACTATCACAGCAGGCAGTCCATTCCACACCCCAACCACTCTCTGAGTAAAGAATCTACCTCGGACATCCCTTCTATATCTCCCCCCATGCACCTTATAGTTATGCCCCCTTGTAACAGCTGCCTCTACCCGAGGAAATAGTCTCTGAACATCCACTCTATATATCCCCCTCATCATCTTATAAACCTCTATTAAGTCGCCTCTCATCCTCCTCCGCTCTAAAGAGAAAAGCCCCAACTCCCTCAATCTTTCCTCATAAGACCTCCCCCCCAAACCAGGCAGCATCCTGGTAAATCTCCTTTGCACTCTTTCCAATGCTTCCACGTCCTTCCTGTAGTGAGGTGACCAGAACTGCACACAATATTCCAAATGTGGTCTCACCAAGGTCCTGTACAGTTGCAGCATAACCTCACGGTTCTTAAACTCAAACCCTCTGTTAATAAACGCCAACACACCATAGGCCTTCTTTACTGCTCTATCCACTTGAGTGGCAACCTTCAGAGATCTGTGGATATGAACCCCCAGATCCCTCTGCTCCTCCACGTTCCTCAGAACCCTGCCGTTGACCCTGTAATCCTTATTCAAATTTGCCCTATCAAAATGAATCACCTCGCACTTATCAGGGTTAAATTCCATCTGCCATTTTTCGGCCCAGCTCTGCATCCTATCAATGTCTCTTTGCAGCCTACAACTGCCCACCACCTCATCCACTACTCCACCAATCTTGGTGTCATCAGCAAATTTACTGATCCACCCTTCAGTCCCCTCCTCCAAGTCATTGATAAAAATCACAAACAGCAGAGGACCCAGCACCGACCCCTGTGGCACACCGCTGGTAACTGGTCTCCAGTCCGAAAATGTTCCATCCACCACCACCCTCTGCCTTCTATGAGATAGCCAGTTACTTATCCAATCGGCCAAATTTCCCTCTATCCCACAACTCCTTACTTTCTTCATGAGACGACCATGGGGAACCTTATCAAACGCCTTACTAAAATCCATGTATACGACATCAACTGCTCTACCTTCATCTACACACTTAGTTACCTCCTCAAAGAATTCAATCAAATTTGTTAGGCAAGACTTACCCTTCACGAATCCGTGTTGACTATCCCTGATTAAGTTGCCCCTTTCCAAATGGTCATAAATCCTATCCCTCAGGACCTTTTCCATTATCTTACCAACCACCGAAGTAAGACTAACCGGCCTATAATTACCAGGGTCATTCCTATTTCCTTTCTTGAAGAGAGGAACAACATTCGCCACTCTCCAGTCCTCTGGCACCATCCCCTTGGACAGTGAGGACCCAAAGATCAAAGCCAAAGGCTCTGCAATCTCCTCCCTTGCCTCCCAAAGAATCCTAGGATATATCCCATCTGGCCCAGGGGACTTATTGACCCTCAGGTTCTTCAAAATTGCTAAAACATCTTCCCTCAGAACATCTACCACCTCCAGCCTATCCACCTTTATCACACTCTCATCCTCAAGAACATGGCCCCTCTCCTCGGTGAACACTGACGAAAAGTATTCATTCATCACCTCTCCTATCTCTTCTGACTCCATGCACAAGTTCCCACTACTGTCCTTGACCGGCCCTACCCTCACCCTGGTCATTCTTTTATTTCTCACATAAGAGTAAAAAGCCTTGGGGTTTTTCTTGATCCGACCCGCCAAGGACTTCTCATGCCCCCTCCTAGCTCTCCTAAGCTCTTTTTTTAGCTCATTCCTTGCTACCTTGTACCCCTCAATCGACCCAACTGAACCTTGTTTTCTCATCCTTACATACGCTTCCTTTTTTCCTCTTGACTAGACATTCAACCTCTTTTGTGAACCATGGTTCTCTCACTCGGCCATTTCCTCCCTGCCTGACAGGGACATACCTATCAAGGACACGCAGTAATTGCTCCATGAAAAAGCTCCACTTTTCGTTTGTGCCTTTCCCTGATAGTTTCTGTTCCCATCTTATACTCCCGGGCCTGGTGATTTATCTACTTTCAAAGATGCTAAACCCTTTAATATTTCCTCTCTCACTCCTCCTTAACTACAATGTCTGCATCGTCCCTCTCCTTTGTGAAGACAGATGCAAAGTATTCATTAAGAACCATGCCTACGTCTTCCGTCTCCACACACAAGCTTCCTTTTTGGTCTCTAATAGTCCCTACTCTTTCTTTAGTTATCCTCTTTCTCTTTATGTATTTATAAAACATCTTTGGGTTTTCCTTGATTTTACTTGCCAATATTTTTTCATGCCCTCTCTTTGCTTTCCTAATTTCCTTTTTAATTTCACCCCTGTACTTTTCTATACTCCTCTAGGCTTTCTGCAGTATTGAGCTCTTGGTATCTGACATAAGCTTCCCTTTTTTGCCTTATCCTACCCTGTATGCCCCTTGACATCCAGGGGGCTGTAGATTTAGGAGCCCATCCTTTTTCTTTGTGGGAACATATTTGCTCTGAACCCTCACTATCTCCTCCTTGAATGCCTCCCACTGCTCTGACATTGATTTATCTTCAAGTAGCTGTTTCCAGTCCACTTTTGCTAAATCACATCTCTGCTTCGTAAAATTGGCCTTTCCCCAATCAAGAACTTTTACTCCTTTTCCATAACTATGCTAAATCTAACTGAATTATGATCACTACCACCAAAATGCTCCCCCACTGATACCACTTCCACCTGCCCAGCTTCATTCCCAAAACTAAGTCTAGAACCGCCCCCTCTCTTGTTGGGCTTACTACGTACTGGCTAAAAAAGTTCACCTGAATGCATTTTAAGAATTCTGCGCGCTCTATACCTTTTGCACTGATTCTACCCCAGTTAATGTTAGGGTAGTTGAAATCCCCAACTATTACTCCCATATTGTTTTTGCACATCTCCAGACATTTGCCTACATATTTGCTCTTCTATCTCCCTCTGACTATTTGGGGGTCTATAGTACACTCCCAGCAGTGTAATTGCCCTTTTTTATTCTTCAGTTCAACTCATATGGCCTCATTTGATGATCCTTCTAACATATCGTCCCTCCTCACAGCTGTAATTGTTTCTTTAAATTGATCTGCCTGCTCTGCATGCTGCCAGCGGACGTTCGCTGCATGCACGTTAGCCCCTTTACCAATATGGGGTCCAGCGCACTTTGCATCAGAAGTGTGCGCGTGCGCCTCGGACGCCATTTTGTGACCTTAAACGACCTCGTAGCGCCCAAAAAACGGGCGTTACCGAGCACAATTTCACCCCCTTTGTCTCTCCAATGACCTCGCTAGTTCTGTTTGCTCAATGTGTGTCTCGCTGGATCTCTAATCTCTCCTTCTCTCTGTGTTTCTCTAGCCCTCAGATTTCTTTGTGTTCCCGCAATCTCTCTGTCTACCCAATCTCTATCTTTGTAAGCTCCCCCAATGTATGTCTATGTGGTCCCCTAGTCTCTCTTTCCCAATCCCTTTCCCAGGAAATCTTTAAGGGGACAAATTATTAAAAAGATTTAAATTTAAACTTTCCTACTTGCCTCCCTTGTTTAACTATACCAACATGACTAATGACTGACAACGAAAGCTCAGACTTGGGTTGCTCCACAATGACACATGGTGGCCTGAGCCTGCAACTGCATGCAGACGCGAACAGTTCTTGTTACCATGAATTCTCAATCTACTACAGCAGTTATTGTTTTAACAGCTAATTTTATGTGACCTTTAACATTGAGAACCCCTATCACAGCATCACCTATAGGCATAAAAGGTATTACAGGTAAATGGTGACACTTTTAAAATGAGTTTTCCTATTAGCAAAGCCCAACATTGGAACTTTCAACGTATTTTGAGATGGAATGTTGTGATCTACTCAACTTTTAGTATATAATAGATATATAAACACTAGCAGCTAATTAGGAAAGGGGTGGATAAGAGGTACATGTATCCTTATCCAATTTCAGTAACAGGTGCACTATACAATACCAACAATCGAACTAAGGCTGTAACAGTGTGGAAAATCCCATCCAAAACAAATAGAAAAACTTAAACTATTCCAGCCATACCTCTCCAGCTGCTGCTGGCTCTCCTGCTGCATGGTCATTCTGCTGGTGTCAAAAATCAAATCTGTCAGTTTCCAGTTGTAGACTCTGCCATTGCTGCTCCTGCTGGCTTTCCCACTCCTGCTACCAATTCCTTTCCTGTTCCTGGTGGCTTTACCACTTCCAATTCTACTCCTTCTTCCGCTGACCGTTTCTCTCTCGTTGGCTCCTTTAATGATTCCACTGCCCTTGCTCCCATAATCTGGAGAACCGTAGCTCTTCCCCCTTGGTCTGATGGCTGTAAGACGAGTGGCTTTTAGAGGCTGGTTGCTGATGAATGGGTGGCTAGCTGGCTTCTAGTGGTTGTGGGCTGACTAGATACTGATGCCTGGCTTCTAAAGGATGGATAACTTCTAGGGCTGTGTTGCTGGCTGGCCTTTGGTGGTGGATTGGTTGCTAGCTGGTTCCTGGTGACAGGCTAGTTTCTATGGTTGACACCTGGTGAGTTGGCTGGCTTCCAGTGACTGGGTGTCTGATGGTGGTTACTGTGTGGTTTCTGATGGCTATCTGCAAGATGGTGGATTGGCAAGCCATCCTTCTCTATGTAACTCAGCTAGTCACTGGATAAAGTCACTGAGCTATCATAAGAACATAAGAACATAAGAAATAGGAGCAGGAGTAGGCCAATCGGCCCCTCGAGCCTGCTCCGCCATTCAATAAGATCATGGCTGATCTGATCCTCACCTCAAATCTAAAGAACACAAGAAGTAGGAGCAGGACCCGGCCACTCAGCCCTTGGGCCCGCTACGCCACCCACAGGGCCTCGACCGATCCGAACTCAGCCTCATGTCCAATTTCCTGCCCGCTCCCCGTAACCCCTAATTCCCTTTACTTCTAGGAAACTGTCTATTTCTGTTTTAAATTTATTTAATGATGTAGCTTCCACAGCCTCCTGGGGCAGCAAATTCCACAGACCTACTACCCTCTGAGTGAAGAAGTTTCTCCTCATCTCAGTTTTGAAAGAGCAGCCCCTTATTCTAAGATTATGTCCCCTAGTTCTAGTTTCACCCATCCTTGGGAACATCCTTACCGCATCCACCCGATCAAGCCCCTTCACAATCTTATATGTTTCAATAAGATCGCCTCTCATTCTTCTGAACTCCAATGAGTAGAGTCCCAATCTACTCAACCTCTCCTCGTATGTCCACCCCCTCATCCCGGGGATTAACCGAGTGAACTTCTTTGTACTGCCTCGAGAGCAAGTATGTCTTTTCTTAAGTATGGACACCAAAACTGTATGCAGTATTCCAGATGTGGTCTCACCAATACCTTATATAACTGCAGCAATACCTCCCTGTTTTTATAATCTATCCCCCTAGCAATATCTTGATCACCTGCTGCACCTGCATACTAACTTTTTGATTTTCTTGCACTAGGAACCCCAGATCCCTTTGTACTGCAGTACTTTCCAGTTTCTCGCCATTAAGATAATAACTTGCTCTCTGATTTTTCCTGCCAAAGTGCATAACCTCACATTTTCCAATATTGTATTGCATCTGCCAAATCTCTGCCCACTCACCCAGCTTGTCTATATCCCCTTGTAAGTTTTTTATGTCCTCCTCACTTTCTACTTTCCCTCCCATCTTTGTATCATCTGCAAACTTTGATATGTTACACTCGGTCCCCTCCTCCAAATCGTTAATATAAATGGTAAAGAGTTGGGGACCCAGCACCGACCTCTGCGGAACACCACTGGCTACTGGTTGCCAGTCCGAGAATGAACCATTTATCCCAACTCTCTGCTTCCTGTTAGATAACCAATCCTCCACCCATGCCAGAATATTCCCCCCAATCCAGTGATTTTTTATCTTGAGCAATAATCTTCTATCAGTGGAGTTTGTTTATTCATTTTAATTGTATGGTGTTGTCTGACATGCAATGGTCCACACCAAAATGCATGAAATAAAGTGTCAAAAATCAAAGTTATCTGGGGAAGTACTTATGCATAGTAAAATAAAGTGTCCCAGATTTTGGATATTTATCCCTGATTTTCAAGTTTGCAGGTTGACTATACAGTTAAACTGCCTGCTAGCACACATTATGCAGGGTCTCACTTGTAGAATGGCTATTTGGACAAGATGCTGGAAGACTGTTGTTGATTGTGGAACAGTACTACAGGACAAGTCACTACCTTCAGGACAGCAGGAGAAAAATGGCGGTGGGGGGAGGGAAAGGTAAAAGACCAAGGGGGAGAAATTCAGTATCCCCCCATTTGGGGCGCAATTATCGGCTGGGCGCAAAGATTAGCGCCTGGCGCTAATTATCGCCTCCGACTGCAAACTTGACTTTTATCGCCCCTGGAGGTGATTGGAGCGCTAAATCAGGCGCTTCACACCTGTCTTAAGGCGCAAAGGCCGAGGAGCGAGGCGCTACCTCAGAGCGCTGGCGAAACTCATGTGATGTCAGTCAGCAATGGAACACACACACAATGGCCCGGGCCAGTTCTTAAAGGGGATGGTTGATCTTGCTTTCCATCCACATCCTGCTCATTGCAGCCTTGAATCTCGGCCTGGAGAGTCCTGCACATCAAATCTGCTGGGAAGAACAATGGAGAGTACCAGGGAAAGAGCTCACTCAGAGTGCAGCCCCCACAGTCTCTTCTAAATCGATACAAGGAAGGGCTAATCAAAATGAACCTGCAAAGTGCTGCTCAGTACCCAAAACTCCTTCACACAGCGTTGAATCTCTCCAGAAGTCTCTCTCAATCTCTCTCAGAATGCGTGGTTCAAAAATGGCACCAACAATAAAAGGCAGGAAGCGGTCGCCTTAAATAGCGCTCCCCCAGTCCCTTCATGACTGCAAAACGCTCCCCTCAACCTGTCGTTGCTAGCGGCAGGCGGTAAGGCAGGGGGCGCCACTCAATATCCGCTCCGGGGCGATATCGGGGCGTTGCGCACTCGACTGACGTCATAGATCTGCCTGCGCAGGAGATCGTGGCGGTAGTGTTTAGCGCCGCCGCAAAATGTCTAGTTAATTTCGCGAGCGGCGCAAACATCGCCGCGCTTGGGCGCTAGATGCTTTGCGCCCCATTAGCGTCCTCTTAAGGCGCTAACGGGAGGCGCAACCAACTGAATTTTTCCCCCCAAATATTATAAAATATCAGGCAGTAATTGTGTATCTCTCAGTTTTGCTGACATTCATAAACTACTAAAACAAAAGCAACTACTGCCTTGTAACTCACTACTAGCCAAGTACTATCCAATGTATTTACAAGATAAATAGAGGAGAGAGACCATCCATTCAGAATGAAGAAAAACTTACATTCTCCCATCACATATCTAACTTTCCTGAATGGGTCTAAGGATTTTGCCTTCACTATCCTACCCAGAAGTATTGATCAATTGAAGAAGACCTTCCTGACACCTGTCCTAAATTTTCCTTTTGCCAATTTTAACCTATGTCTAAGGACCATTTTAAAGTTAGCTTTTATTGCAGATTTAAAACTTATTTTTTAGTTTTTATTATAGCATCAAAAACAGAGAAATTCAGGGAGAGAATTTAGGGTCCAGAAAACATGGTAAATTCAGAGAAATTCATTAAATATCCATTTTTATTTTGACCATCGCCAAGATGTAGTATAAAAGGGAAATAAGTGTTCTTCAATGTAAGACAAACTTTCAGGATGACAAAATATCAAGAAATTTTAGCAGTAATATACATTTATAGTATTTGTGAACGTACTTTTGTGTTGCAAAATGCTGCCTGCTGAAATATATGTATAAAGTAGCACACATGACCATTGCATTGTGTAGCACAAATATTTTAAAAGTCTGACAAAAACATTTATTTGGAGGCCTGTGCTATGGATAGTATATTGTGACCATTTTAAGCAATGTACACATTTTGTTAATAACATAGTATTAGTCATTATCAAGGCTGTATACATTTTGATTTATTTTTTGTTCCGAGCTAATCATTGCACAGTATAAAAGCTCTTAATGGACATGCACCTTGATACACATTTTTATCCCTGTCTTGCTTCTTCTCTATTATAAGTTATAAATGCACTAACTTTGCTTAATTGAGTTGCTTGGATGTTTATCAGTGGTGTACTTCAAGATGATGCTTGGGTGGCTAGTGATCAAAATGTTGCTTATTACATGTGTGAGCCAATTAAATTTTGCCACAATGCCTCTTTGAATACCATCTTCATATTCCTTTTGGCACCACAGTCAGGTGTGGCAAGTGAGGCAGAACTTAAAACTCTCTCTCAAACTCTAAGTGGATAAAGAACTTGCCCCAAGCTATCTTACTTCCAGAATTTGGCACTGAAAGTTTGGATCCCGGGATGTGCATACATCATATTAATGACTAGATTTCCATTGGTTAACCTTCAAAATATGTCAATAGTGCATATTCTATTCTGTCAAGATGAGCATAAATTATTTCTCTATATACTGCTATCATCAGATACAGTAAAATTGGAAAACTATAAGGAATCAAGTAACAATTCTTAATTCTCTGAACATTTTTTAAAAAAACTTGTAAAAGGCTAAAATGTAGAAAATAGGAAGTGATTCAGTTGGGCTTTCTGTTAATGAAGGATCTATATTTCATTTTGATATCCAAGTTTATGCTTTAGCAAAGAGCTGGGAGATTTTTTTTCACTTCCTAACTTGAGGCCAGTTGTAGCAACCCTTCGACGACAAGTGAAGACAGTTAAAGCAGCACAGCTGGGGTTCATATTCCTTTTTAAGAAAAAAATCTCTACTACACTTGTTATTTCAACTTAACTATGTACACATACTGCCTGTTAAGACACTAGCAAATATTTACCTTTGTTATAGGTTGGGCTATGCCCGCATTTCTCATGGTGGTCTGACTGATACAGAAGTCCAGATGGCGAGATTTCGGATTCCTGATGACCAAAATCACTATGAAGATAATGATAAGGTTGAAACTGATCCTAAAGAGGTGCCTGAAGAAATTCACTTTAACCCCAGGTTAGTAAAAGGGAAGGTTGCATCCTGGGTAGGCCACATTGATAAATAAATATGACAGCTGGTATCCTGGCATTGAAAGTTCTAAAACAAGTTTGCCTCATATGAAAATGACACAGGAAAAGGCTAGCTGTTTCATCGAGCCTGTTCCATACAGTCGTGTTGCAATTAAGCATCATGACCCCCAATGCTCCCACACACCAGCATATGTTCATATGAGCTGGAGTGCGAGTTAGAGACACTCCGAAACATAAGGGAGGGGGAGGTTTTTCTGGATAGTTTTATCCATAATACAGTCACACCCCAGAGGAAAGCACAGGTTCAGGAAGGGGAGGGTGTGACTGCTAGGGAGACGGGTAGCAGGGACTTAGGAGAGGTAGAGAAGGAAGTCCCGCAGACACTGGTCCTGTCCAACAGGTACGATATACTCACTACCTGTGAGGAAAAGGAGAAAGACTGCGGGGAGGACAGCCACAATGCAGACCAAGGCACCGTGGCTCAGAAGGCTGTCCAAGGGGGGGGCAAGCAGAATAGAAATATGGTAGTGGTAGGGGATTCTATAATTATGGGGATATATAGCCTCCTCTGCAGCCAAGAACGAGAATCCCGAAGGGTGTGTTGCCTACCCGGTAAGGGTAAGGGATATCTTGAGGCGGCTGGAGAGGAATTTGGAAAGGGAGGGGGTAAATCCAGTTGTCGTGGTCCATTTCGGAACAAACAACTTAGGTAGAAACAGGGAGGAGGTCCTGCTGAAGGAGTATCAGGAGTTAGGAGTGAAATTAAAAAGCAGGACCTCGAGGGTGATAATCTCTGGATTATTGCCCGAGCCATGTGCAAATTGGCATAGAAACAGTCAGATCAGGAGAATTAACACGTGGCTAAAGGGCTGGTGTGGGAAAGAGGGGTTCCTTTTCATGGGACACTGGCATCAGTTCTGGGACAGGAAGGAGCTGTACCGATGGGACGGCCTCCACCTGAACCGGGATGGGACCCGTGTCCTAGCGGAAAGGGTAAATAGGGAGGTGCCAAAGGCTTTAAACTAATAAGATGGGGGGAGGGATCTACAAGAAATGAAACCAGACTAAATATAAACAAAACAGGAAAGGAGAGCATAGGAAAGAGTAAAGTAAGGGAGGACATTGATAGCCAGGGAATAAATAGAGTTATAGAACAGAAGTTTAAAAAGATGGTTAAAAATAAAGTGAGAGGAACTGCTATTAAAAATGAGTTAATCTGTCTGTACAGCAATGCACACCGTATTCGTAATAAAACAGGGGAGCTGGAGGCAATCATGCGTTGCGAGGAACCAGACATAGTAGGGATTACTGAGACATGGCCACAGAAAAATCAGGACTGGGAATTAAACATTGCAGGGTATAACATATTTAGAAAAGTTAGAGAGGGGCAAAGGGAAGGTGGAGTAGCTGTACTTATTAGGGATAACATAATAGCAGTAGAAAAAAGTGACGCAGCTATCAGCAAGACAGAAATAGAATCCATGTGGATAGAGATAAAAGATAATAAAGGATTAATCACACTAATGGGGTAGTCTACAGACCACCTAATAGTGAAGGGAGGTGGAGGAAGAAATATGCAGACAAATTAGGGAAATGAGTAAAAAAACATAAAATAATAATCATGGATGATTTCAACTACCCCAGATATTAATTGGACAGAAGAGGTAGGTAAAGGGGATAAGGGAATGGAGTTCCTACAATGTGTACAGGACTCCTTTCTAACCCAATATGTAAAAAGCCCAACAAGGGAGGATTTGCTATTGGATCTAGTAATGGGGAATGAACCAGAGCAGATAAGAGAAGTAAAAGTAGGGGAACATCTAGGCAATAGTGACCATAATATAATACGCTTTAAGATAATAATTGCGAAGGACATAGATATGACAAAGACCAGGGTAATAGATTGGAGAAAAGCTGATATTGAGGGGCTGAGAATAGAACTTGGGAAAATAAAATGGACAATAGTATTGGCAAACAATGATGTAGAACAACAATGGGAAACATTTAAAACGATGTTCAACAGAGTCCAAGAAAAATATATTCTGCTAATAAACAAGTAAATGCTAAACACTAATGAGACACCGTGGATGAATAAAGCCATAAGGGAAAAATTGAGGGTAAGGAAAGAGGCATACATTAAGTACATGGACAGAAGGGGAGAGCATGATAAGGAAGAATATGAAGGGATTAGGAGAGAAGTCAAAAAAACAATTAGGGAGGCAAAGAGGAACTATGAAATTAAATTATCATGGAACATAAAACAAAATAGCAAAATATTTTACAGGCACATAAATAAAATAAAAAGGAAAGTCGGGATGGGAATAGGGTCACTAAGGGATGGAGAGGATAATACCACAGGCAGCAATAGAGGGATGGCAGAGATAGTAAATAATTACTTTGCTTCAGTATTTACCAGGGAGATAGAACAGGTGGAGATGACATCGGATGATGAGATTAGTAATGAGTAAACTGCATTTAAAATAAAATGAGGAGATATACTAAATAAACTAATGAAACTCAAAGAGGATAAAACCCCTGGTCTGGACGGATTACATCCGCGCATTTTAAAAGAATCTAGGGAAGAAATAGCAGAGGCATTACTACACATATTTAGTAATTCGTTAGAAAAAGGTATAGTGCCAGAGGAATGGCGGATAGCTAACGTAATACCTATATTTAAGAAGGGAGATAGAACAAGTCCAGGGAACTATAGGCCAGTCAGCTTAACATCGGCGTTAGGAAAAATAATGGAATCCCTGCTAAAGGAGAAAATGGAGGAACAGATAGAAACCAAAAATATAATAATAGTCAGCATGGATTTCAAAAGGGAATGTCTTGCTTGACCAACCTAATTGAATTTTTTGAAGAGGTAACAGAGAGAGTAGACCAGGGTAATGCAGTAGATGTAATTTATCTAGATTTTCAAAAGGCTTTCGATAAGGTACCACATAATAGAGTAATGAATAAGGTCAGGGAATGCGGAGTCAGGGGACAAGTAGCAGAATGGATAGCTAGCTGGCTTGAAGACAGAAAGCAGAGAGTAGGGGTAAAAGGTAGCTATTCAGAGTGGCAGAAGGTGAGAAGTGGTGTTCCACAAGGATCAGTGCTGGGACCACTGTTGTTCACAATTTATATTAACGATTTAGACCTTGGAATCAAAAACAGAATTTCTAAATTTGCGGATGACACCAAATTGGGGGGGATAGTCAATACTGAGGAGGACTCCAACAAATTACAAGAAGACATTAATAAACTTGCAGAATGGCCATATAATTGGCAAATGAAATTCAACACAGATAAATGTGAGGTATTACATTTTGGTAAGAAAAATAGGGAGGTCACATATCACTTGGAAAATAAGAACCTAAATGGTGTAGAGGAACAAAGGGATCTAGGAGTACAAATACACAAATCACAAAGTATCGACATAGGTTAACAAGGCCATAAAAATAGCAAACCAGGCACTAGGGTTTATTTCTAGAGGGATAGAATTGGAAAAGTATTGAAGCTATGCTAAACTTGTATCGAACCCTGGTTAGACCACACTTGGAGTTCTGTGTGCAATTCTGGTTGCCATATTATAAAAAGGATGTGGAGGCACTGGAGAGGGTGCAGAGAAGATTTACAAGGATAATACCAGAAATGCGAGGGTACACCTATCAGGAAAGGATGAACAGGCAAGGCTGAGGGGTGACCTAAAAGAGGTCTTTAAAATCATGAAAGGTTTTGATTGAGTAGATACAGAGACAGTGTTTCCACTTGTGGGGAAGAGCAAAACTAGAGGCCATCAATATAAGATAGTCACCAAAAAGTCAAATAGGGAATTCAGAAGAAACGACTTTACCCAGAGAGCGGTGAGAATGTGGAACTCGCTACCACAGGGAGTGGTTGAAGTGAATAGTATAGATGCATTTAAGGGGCGATTAGATAAGCATATGATGGAGAAGGAATAGAGAGTTATGCGGATAGGGTTAGATGAGGAAAGACGGGTGGAGGCTCGAGTGGAGCATAAACACCGCACAGACTGGTTGGGCCGAATGGCCTGCTTTTGTGCTCTTTTTCCTAGGTAATCCTATATATAATCTCCTGGAAAGGAAAATGAACAGGGAAAAAAACCCTAGCCCAGTTCAAAGAAAAAGAATTTTGGGAAATTCCTTTCCAATTCCCAAAGGTGATCAAAGCGAGTTCCAGGAGACTACAGTGACCATGAGGCACATCAGCTAACATTTCACCAAATTTTATACACAGTGGTATCGGCCTCAGCCAGGAACTCATCCTTTTGCACGTTTGCCTCAAACTGTAGGAAGTGGTGCAGGTCCTAGGCGGTGAACATTATTCAAAGAACTTGATTACAAAATTTCATCACATAATACATGTAGGATAAAATATAGGTAAGAGTATTGAGTAGTTCAGAAGGGATCACCAGCTTACATTTATATGGTGCCTTTTATGTATCAAAACATTCCATGGTGCTTTATGTCAGTGGTAATCAATGAACTGGTGGTAGGAGAGGAGTTAGGGTAGATGGTTGAAAGGTAAGTTTCAAAGAGACTTTTGGAGAAGGGCAGACATAGCAAGGTGGAGAGGTTTACAGAGGGATTTCTAATGTGCAGGCTGTGGTGGCTGAAGTTATCTTCCATTGATGATGGTGAGCAGGAGAAAATGCACAGTAGACCAGGAAGGAATCTTTAATACTCCTCTATATGTACCTAGCAAGAATTCTACTTTATATATCTCACCAGTGTAAACTCGCACGAGCCACTTTTACGCAATGGCAAAAGATCACTTGGTCTGGTGCATAAACCACATTCCCAGCTTCATGGGTTTGATTCATGCACTGGTTTTATGGTACCATTTTATGAACTTCATTTGTGAAGTAGATCAGTAAGTCTTCTATCACACACACCAATGATCATCTACTACTATGCATACTGCAGTAATATGGACTTTTATTTCACTACAATATTCAATAAAATAACATTACATTAACTCACATATAGGATGCACTTAAGTGGGGGGAAAAATCAATTTAAGTTGGGTATGTGACTTACATGGAAGTTAATTATTTTTATTCCAGCAGTGGGGGTGGGTGTTGTTGAAGTATAGGATGTGGCCTATGTGGAAGGTCAGCCTATAAGTATGTCTTTATGGTACCCCGTTAGGTATATCAGGGTATATTTTGAAATTCCAGACATGCCCCTCCTGGCACTTATTTTTAACTGGGTAAACCCCAACAAGTACTTCAGGAGCAAGAACTGAAATGTACCTTTTCTGCATTACAGTTGAATTTTTCAACTTAATTGCAAAGGATAGTTTGTCCAAGTATTATATAAAATGCACAGTAGACCAGGAAATTACTATATAATAAACTTATAGATTACATGCTGGAGTTTTATCAAATCCTCATTGCTACAATTAAAGTAAAACTTCAACAGATCCACCAACACTTAGAATATACAAATACCTTTTATAGAAAATTAGGGGCCAATTTTCATGATCTTTAGCTCTAGGGAACCCCCATTTTCCCACGTGCAAAGGCCAGGAAAAATGGACAGACACCTGTTTCACTGTGTCTCTGCCCCCTATATATCACAGGATTTAAGGAACCTCTCCTGGGTGGGGAGCCACGGCCTGCTGTGGGGGTCCTACGTACAGGCTGAAGACAAGCAGATGATTGTTCTCTACTTTTTGTATTCTGATGCAATCAGGGCTTTCTGGCAGCTGATCTGTATCAGTAGTCAGAAGGTCCCAGTCTCAAGAGATCCAATATACCTCAAATGTGCACTCATATTTCAGGTGCAAAGCCCAGCCGGTAGGCGAGCATGCACTTGGGATGCTCCTGGGCCATATTAATGACCCAGGATAGGAAATTACATTGCTCCTGGGCCTGGGAAGGGGCAATATACTTAAAGTGCACTGTTACTACCCAACAGGGGGCAGGAAAAGTTGGTCCCTGAACATCTGCATCATTATTTCCTTTTATGAGTAGCAACAACTGATATTGAATAATTGCTTGGATTAATTTTCATAGCTATACATATTGCGGTAATAGGAAATCATTTGTTTTTAATAAGGCAGTTTGTTTTCTACACTGGAATATTTTATGATTAGATTTCTTTTTTTTTGCTTTATTTTCCTTGCTCAGTCTCCTGAAAAGCTGATGACAGACCTGGCTGAATTATTTAACCCTTTCAGCATCGGCTTGTTCTTGTGGTCAACAAATACGCACATTTATTTTCTATCCCTTGTGGTCCCCCAGAGCAACTTTAGATTTAATTTTCAGCCTTAATAATTACAAGATTCATGTGGGAAGGCTCATAAATATGATGTCTGAAAGTCTTTCAAGAAAAATTCCTTTAAGCCTCTTCAAATGATCAATCACGATTTTAACTTGGGGCAAGCAGCGAGTGTGAGGCTGGTGGGTCGAGCGTCAACCTGGATCGCCAACGTGAAGTCTGGTCCATTTTAACTCCCAGGCCTAATTTAAATAGATCAGATCTGACTCCCATGAAAACCCGGCATCAGTGATGTCAAACTAGCGGGCGGGAGTCAGATGAGCACGGCAGGAAGACGCAGTCGGGGACCCACAGAAAGCCTAAGGATTCCTTGTAACTCCCCCAAGGAAACCTTTGAAAAATAAAAATATCTAACCTGTTCTAAGCCTGCTGAACCTCGGTGCCGGGATTCTCTGGCAAGGCCAGCACCAGGCACCAACCCCGCTGCTGCCGGTTTAAAAAGTGGTCGGGTCTGAATTACATCATCAGACTCCGACATTTGAATTCACTGAGGCCCTCATGTGCCTGGGGCAAGGGCCCACACACTCCCCAAAATGTGCTTGCTAAAATGGCGCAGGGTGCATGTGCAGTGTGGTTCTGGTGAGCGCCACGCTGCCGATAATCTAACGCCCCATACGCCCATTCTTGTCGAGTGCTGGGTGATTAAAATCAGCGCTAATATTTTGATGGCGGTGAGGGAGAGAGAGACAGACTACAATTGACAAGCAGCCTTCAATTGAGTTAGTTTTTCAGTATACGACCCTGAACGCCAAACTTATTTTTGGATGTCAACCGTAGCTCACTGGCAGCACTCTTACCTCTGAGTCAAAAAGTTGTGAGTTTAAGCCCCACTGCAGAAACCTGAGCACATAATCTAGGGAGACTAACATGGTGGACATGACATTAGAATAAGAGATCAAACAATATACAAAGACATTTAAGATAGAAAGTGGAGAAATAATTGATAAATTAATAAAATTTAGAGAGGATAAAACCCCTGGTCCAGATGGATTGCATCTGCGCATATTAAAAGAAGTTAGGGAAGAGATAGCAGAGGCACAATTTTTTATATATATATATATATATTTTAAAAAGTTCATTAGAAAAGAGAATAGTGCCAGAGGACTGGCGGACAGGTAATGTGATTCCTATATTTAAAAAGGGAGATAGAACAAGTCCAGGGAACTATAGACCAATAAGCTTAACGTTGGTGGTAGGAAAGATAATGGATTCCTTACTCAAAGATGCAATAGAAAATGATCTAGAAACATGGAAATGAGAGTAGTCAGCACAGATTTGAAAAGAAAGGTTATGGTTGACCAACCTTATTGAATTCTTTGAAGAAGTAACAGAAAGGGTAGATAACAGTAATGCAGTAGACATAATGTATTTGGATTTTCAAAAAGTCTTCGATAAGGTACTGCATAGTAGACTCATGACTAAGGTCAGAACATGTGGAGTCAGGGGACAAGTAGCAGAATGGATAGCAAACTGGCTACAAAACAGAACACAGAGAGTAAGGTTAAAGCTAGTTACTCAGACTGGCAAAAGGTGGGTAGTGGTGTTCCACAAGGATCGGTACTGGGACGACTGTTGTTCACAATTTACATAAACGATTTGGACTCGATAATCGGAAGTATAATTTTAAAATTGGCTGATGACACCAAATTGGGGCCTGTTGTTAACATGGAGAACTGTGACAAAATACAGGAAGACATTAATAAACTTGCAGAATGGGTGTGTAATTGGCAAATGAACTTCAATATCGATTAAGTGTGAGGTGGTACATTTTGGTAGGAAGAATAAGGAGGCCACATACTTCTTAGAAAATAAGTTTCTAAATGGGGTAGAGGAGCAGAGGGATCTGGGGGTTAATAAGGCCATAAAAAAGCAAACCAAGCACTTGTGTTCATTTATAGAGGGATAGAATTGAAAAGCAGAGAAATTATGTTAAACTTGTATAGAACCTTGGTTAGACTACACTTGGAGTATTGTGAACAGTTCTGGTCTCCATATTACTATAAAAAGGATATAGAGGCACTGGAGAAAGTGCAAAAAAAAATGTATTACTAGAATAATACCAGAACTGAGAGGTTACACCTATCAGGAAAGATTGAACAGGCTGGGCCTCTTTTCTCTAGAAAAGAGAAGACTGAGGGGTAACATAAGAACATAAGAAGCAGGAGTAGGCCAGTCGGCCCCTCGAGCCAGCTCCGCCATTCAATAAGATCATGGCTGATCCAATCTTGGCCTCAACACCACTTTCCTGCTCTCTCCCCATACCCCTTGACACCCTTGTAGTTCAAACATCTGTCAATCTCCGCCTTGAATATATTCAATGACTCCGCCTCCACAGCTCTCTGGGGTAGAGAATTCCAAAGATTCACGACCCTCAGAGAAGAAATTCCTCCTCATCTCCGTCTTAAATGGGCGACCCCTTATTCTAAAACGATGCCCCCTAGTTCTAGATACCCCCACTAGGGGAAACATCCTCTCAGCATCCACCCTAGTGACCTAATAAAGGCCTTTAAGATTGTGAAAGGGTTTGATAGGGTAGTCATAGAGAAGATGTTTTCACTTGCGGGGGAGACCAGAAATAGGGGCCATAAATATAAGATAGTCACTAATAAATCCAATAGGGAATTCAAAAGAAACTTCTTTACCCAGAGAGTGGTTAGAATGTGGAACTCCCTACCACAAGGAGTAGTTGAGGTGACTAGCATAGATGCATTTAAGGGGAAGCTAGATATGACAACTAGCACGTGATGGAGAAAGGAATAGGATATGTTGATGCGGTTAGATGAAGAAGGGTTGGGAGGAGGCTTGTGTGGAGCATAAACACCGGCATGGACCTGTTTGGCCGAAAGCCCTGTTTCTGTGCTGTAAATACTATGTGGGCTGGCAGTATTGAAAGAGTGCTGCAATGTTGGAGGTGCCATCTTTCGAATATGATGTTAATCTGCTCTTACAGGCAAAATGTAAAAGATCCCATGCACTATTTGAAGATGAGCAGTAGAGTTATCCCCATGTCCTGGCCAACAGTTATCCTTCATAACATCACAGATCGATTATCTGGTCATTTATCTCATTGTTGTTTGTGGGATCTTGCTGTGTGCAAATTGGCTGCCATGTTTCCCTACATTAGAACAGTGGCTACACTTCAAATTTACTGTGAAACAATTTGGGACATCCTGTTCATTCATTGTTTCTTTTGTTTTCTGAGATACTGTCTTTCATTAATACTATTATTACTATTTTCCTTCCTAGATTCGGATCCTTTATGATTGGACACAACAAAGAACACATTCACCACTTTCACATGAACACACCAAAGTACTTCCTCCAGCATAATAAAAAAAGAAAAAATTAAAATGTATGTATGATTGCACTAATAGTAATATGCTTGTATACAACCTGTTTGAAACACATACAGGGAGTATTACTGTATACAAGGAAAGTTGTATTACTGTTTATTAAGGATGGTAATGTATGGTGGAAAGAACATGAGAAAACACGTAACAAGAGAAGACCATTCAGTTTTATCACAGACTCTACAGCATCTATTACTAAATTGTGCAAAACTGCAGAACACCGAGATAACCTTACAATCTACATCATTGATCCTTGCTTTCCTTGGCATGACTTTTTCAGGGTCCCAGCAATTTAGAAACTATTATGTTTCACACAACTTTCAGTTGTCTCTATCTGTACTTATTCTTAACCCTCAAACCTGTTTCTAATGAGATATTCAACCATGAGATATTGGCGTTAATTGACACATCAATTACTTTGCTTGGAAGTCTATTCACTTTACAAAAAGCAAAATTCACTCTAATCTCATTCATAATACATATAAAACAAATGCTATAATGCAAAGTGAATATAGACTTAGTTGGTTTTGAATGATGGCGAGAGTTGAAACTAATCTTTAAATAGAATACTGTAGTCATAAATTACCATCAAGGGTTCCTGGTCCTGATCTGGCAACCCTTACACCCTGGGTGGAAGTGAATACATGAATACATTGGGTGAAAACAGGATTGGGCTTGGCTGCAGAGAAATCATTATTTAGCTCAACTCCCTTCAATTATACCTACTGTTCATTGAGCATTGGGCAAGCCTGACTCCTGCAGCTGAAGAACTTAGTGAAGGGTTCCCTGAAGGGGAAAAAATGTTTAAAAACTGTGGATAACAAAACTCCAAGTACAGGAAACTCTCGTTTAAACGGCACCTAAATATCCGGAATTCTCTAATAACCGGCAAAATTCATACTCCAAAAACAACACCTCAATAACTGGAAATGTTGCAGAGTCCGAGTCTCCCGCGGTGGCCGAGTTAGTCAGTGGGGGTAGTTCTCCAAACTGCCACTACTTGGCTTCTTGGCGCTGCCGGTAGTCTCTTCCAATCCGAACACCTCAATAACAGGAGTCTGACTCTCCCGCGCTGCCGGTAGTCTCTTAACACAACATTCTGTAGGTGAGTACCCAATTATACTGCACATTTCTTGATTTTTTTATTTTTGTTTGTTAAAAATAGCCTCGGTAGATATACCTCTCCGTTATCCGGAATTTTTAATCAACCGGCACCATCCCGGTCCCGTCGGTGCCAGATACGAAAGAATTTCCTGTAAATTATAATTTTCTCCCCATTCTTAGCTTATACAATTCACCATTTCCTAGTTGGCATAGTGACAACTTATTTCGAGGCATTTGACACTGTTGTTCCTGATTCAATGACTGATTTAAAAGCAGTATTGACAGAAGGCTAGGAATAGGGTGTCTGTTTGATCTTTTGGTTAAGGATGTGATGCAAGATGATCCAGAAATACAGAAGAAAATAAATAAATGTAATTATACTTTAAAAAAGACAGCTAAAGCTAACCTATCTTTTACTTTCAGTAGGCTATGTTGCCTTCCAAATACCTTAAAACAAAAGCCCTACTGTAACTCTGATGGATTTACCCAGAGTTCTAATATAACATGTATTGTTTATGGCTTCTTTACCTTATTGGTAAACCCATAGAAAACCATCTCTACAATATGTCACTTATGTTGCACTTTGTGTAGGTTCCCAAAGATGGTTTGTTATATTTGTAGAAAAGCTTTTGGAAAATGCAAATGAAAAAAGATAGTGCTGCCTAGCTGAATGATACAATTAATATTTCATTTAAAACAACAAAACAGATCATGGGGGAAGATTTCCTCTGTGTGTTATGCATAACAAAATCACAAACTTGTTCTTTTCAAACAGGTATGCAGTTCTGTTATAACTACAAGTAGTAAATTTTGGAGAAAACGAATGGAAATATTGGCCCAGAAATTGATCTCGCTCTGTTCCCGCGGGGGTAAGCCTTCCCCGCGATGTCTCACCTCGCTTGTGCTTTTTCAGATCCAGCTCGCACGAATTTGATGTTCTGGACAGCTGCTGTGCAGTGCTTGCGTATCCCACCGGCGTAGTTAATTCGTGCGAGCTGTGGGATCACGTGACTCAGTTAGAGCCAATGGCAGCACACCATCTTCCATTCATAAGTTTCACAGACCTGCTGTGAAATCTATGAATCTTACATCCCCCCAAAATAACAGCTAAACCTCAATTAAATTTTTTTTAAAAAACCATCACATTAATAAAATAAGTATAGTTAATTAAATTAACCATTTTAAATAAAAAATTAAATTTTTGAAAAAATTTAAAATCTTTTAAAAAGTTATAAAAATAAACTTACCTGTCTTTAAAGTCTCTAAAAAAGATATACCTGTAAAAAAAAATTCAAAAAAATACTTAATTCACTACTTACCTTCTTAAAAGCGGGTCTTACTCCTCCTTTTTACATTTCCAAAATCTTCCCTACTTACCTGCGCGTCCAAAGCATGAAGTGCACAGCGTGCGCGCAGCCTGTAGCGCGCACGCGATGCACCCAGGACCCGCCCCCTTTTCAGAAGAGCAATTGCCGGTTTTCAGCGCATGCGCAGGGCATGCAGAAAACCGGCAATTGGAGTGGGAATACGCGAGAGTACGCAGTGCGTACTCTCGCGCACCGAGATCAATTTTCGGCCCAATATATTCATAAACGGGTAAAGTTCTTAATGAGGTAGAAAAATGTAGATCTACAGAATGGACACGCTGACCTTTAAAAGTACGATTGTAGGTAGAAAAAAAAGGTCAATAGGATTGTGAGTTTTATACATAGAAATATTGTATACAAAGAATACGAGAGATTGCTTAGCCATGGTTGGAGTACAGGGTGCAGTTTTGCACACCTCATTATAGAAAGGATATCGGAACCATGAAAAAAGTGCAATGTAGATTCACTAGGATGATGCCAGGGAAGGGATGGTGCAGTTACCATTTTTTTAAAGTAAATAATTGGGGCTGCATTCACTAGAGCAGGTGGTGCCTAAGTATTCAAAATGTTGAGAAGGTAAATGGTGAAAGATTAGTTCCACTGTTAAGAGAGTTGGTAGTAAGGGGTGTAAAGTCAGAATTAGTACTAGAATAAAATGAGAGATTAGAAGGATTTTTTTTAAAGCAAAGGGCTATTAGAATATGGGATCCATTAATGTAAGTAGCTCCTGAAGCAAAGTCAATTGTGACATTTAAGAGGAAATTAGATAAACATAAAGAAAAATGTTAAAAGATAATGGGAAAGAGCAGGGAAGTGTGTTAAAGTTGATTGTTTTAGTGGGGTACTAACATCAGCCTAAATGTGTTGGGCTGAATAGCTTTCTTGTGTACCAAAATTTCTAAGATCCGTTATGCCTTTTAATAAAATTATTTGAAATTTGATACCAGAATGAGTATTTTATTGCAACATGTACACTTTTGTTCTGCTTTCAAAAATGCAGATAATCTACTTCTTTATTATTTTACAAAATTGAGTATTGCTTTTGTCTGTGGAAAGGAGTAGCATTGTTGGTCATATGGACCAATCAGATGAGAGAACTGTTAGCTAGCTGATTTACCTCAACTCCACCTCATTTATTCGTTTATGGGATCTGGGCGTCGCTGGCAAGGCCAGCATTTATTGCCCATCCCTAGTTGCCCTTGAGAAAGTGGTGGTGAGCTGCCTTCTTGAACCGCTGCAGTCCATGTGGTGAATGAAGGTACTCCCACAGTGCTGTTAGGTAGGGAGTTCCAGGATTTTGACCCAGCGATGATGAAGGATCGGCGATAAACTTCCAAGTCAGGATGGTGTGTGACTTGGAGGTGGTGGTGTTCCCATGCGCCTGCTGCCCTTGTCCTTCTAGGTGGAAGAGGTCGCGGGTTTGGGAGGTGCTGCCGAAGAAGCCTTGGCGAGTTGCTGCAGTGCATCTTGTAGATGGTACACACTGCAGTCACGGTACACCTGTGGTGGAGGGAGTGAATGTTTAAGGTGGTGGATGGGGTGCCAATCAAACGGGCTGCTTTGTCCTGGATGGTGTCGAGCTTCTTGAGTGTTGTTGCAGTTGCACTCATCCAGGCAAGTGGAGAGTATTCCATCACACTCCTTACTTGTGCCTTGTAGATGGTGGAAAGGCTTTGGGGAGTCAGGAGGTGAGACACTCGCCGCAGAATACCTAGCCTCTGACCTGCTCTTGTTGCCATAGTATTTATGTGTCTAGTTAAGCTTCTTGTCAATGGTGACCCCCAGGATGTTGATGGTAAGGGATTCGGCGATGGTAATGCCGTTGAATGTCAAGGGGAGGTGGTTAGACTCTCGCATGTTGGAGATAGTCATTGCCTGGCACTTCTGTGGTGCAAATGTTACCTGCCACTTATCAGCCCAAGCTTGAACATCATCCAGGTCTTGTTGCATGCGGGCATGGACTGCTTCAATATCTGAGGAGTTGTGAATTGCGCTGAACACTGTGCAGTCATCAGCGAACATCCCCATTTCTGACCTTATGTTGGAGAGAGGGTCATTGATGAAGCAGCTGAAGATGGTTGGGCCTAGGACACTGCCCTGAGGAACTCCTGCAGCGATGTCCTGGGGCTGTGATGATTGAACTTCAACCACCACAACCATCTTCCTTTGTGCTAGGTATGACAACAGCCAGTGGAGAGCTTTCCCCGATTCCCACTGACTTCAGTTTCACTAGGGCTCCTTGATGCCACACTCGGTCAAATGCTGCCTTGATGTCAAGGGCAGTTACTCTCACCTCACCTCTGGAATTCAGCTCCTTTGTCCATGTTTGGACCAAGGCTGTAATGAGGTCGGGAGCCGAGTGGTCTTGGTGGAACCCAAACTGTGCATCAGTGAGCAGGTTATTGTTGAGTAAGTGCCGCTTGATAGCACGGTCGATGACACCTTCCATCACTTTGCTGATGATTGAGAGTAGACTGATGGGGTGGTAATTGGCCGGGGTGGATTTGTCCTCCTTTTTGTGGACAGGACATACCTGGGCAGTTTTCTACATTGTTGGATAGATGCCAGTGTTGTAGCAGTGTTCCCGCACTATCCCCAGATCTCTTGATTCCCAAAAATCTATCGATCTCTGTCTTAAATATACTCAACGACTGAGCATCCACAGCCCTCTGGGCTAGAGAAGGGAACACCTTTCCCGAAATTCCATGTTTGAATCTCTCCAATCAGGTTTCTGCCCCGCCACAGTACCGAAATGGCTCTTATCAAAGTCACAAATGACATCCTATGAGACTGACTAAGGTAAACTATCCCTCCTCGTCCTTCTTGACCTGTCTGCAGCCTTTGACACGGTTGACCACAACATTATCCTCCAACACCTCTCCACCGTCATGGGACTGCACTCGCCTGGTTCCATTCTTAGCTAATTGTAGCCAGAGAATCACCTGCAATGGTTTCTCTTCCCGCTCCCCCATCATTACCTCTGGTGTCCCCCAAGATTCTATCCTTGGCCCCCTCCTGTTTCTCATCTACATGCTGCTCCTCGGCGACATCATCCGAAAACACCGCGTCAGTTTCCACGTGTACGCTGATGACACCCAGCCCTACCTCGCCACCACTTCTCTCGACCCATCCACTATCTCTAAATTGTCAGACTGCTTGTACGACATCCAGTACTGGATGAGCAGAAATTTCCTCCAATTAAATATTGGGAAGACCGAAGCCATCGTCTTCGGTCCCCACCACAAACACCGTTCTCTAGCCACCGACTCCATCCCTTTCCCTAGCATCTGTCTGAGGCTAAACCAGACTGTTCGCAACCTTGGTGTCATATCTGACCCCGAAATGAACTTTCGACCACACATCCGCGACATAACTAAAGACCACCTATTTCCACCTCTGTAACAGCGCCGAACTCCACCCCTGCCTCAGCTCATCTGCTGCTGAAACCCTCATCCATGCCTTTGTTACCTCTAGACTTGACTATTCCAATGCACTTCTGGCTGACCTCCCACATTCGACCCTACGTAAACTTGAGGTCATCCAAAACTCTGCTGCCCATGAACTAACTCGCATCAAGTCCCGTTCACCCATTACCCCTGTGCTCGCTGGCCTACATTGGCTCCCAGTTAAGGAACGCCTCAACTTTAAAATTCTCATCCTTGTTTTCAAATCCCTCCATGGCCTCACCCCTCCCGATCTCTAATCTCCTCCAGCCCCAAAACAATCCGAAATCCCTGCGCTCCTCTAATTCTGGCCTCTTGAGCATCCCTGATTTTAATCGCTCAACCATTGGTGGCCGTGCCTTCAGCTTTTTTTTAAATTAATTTACGGGATGTGGGCGTCGCTGGCAAGCCCAGCATTTATTGCCCATCCCTAATTGCCCTCGAGAAGGTGGTGGTGAGCCGCCTTCTTGAACTGCTGCAGTCCATGTGGTGAAGGTACTCCCACAGTACTGATAGGGAGTTCCAGGATTTTGACCCAGCAACAATGAAGGATCGGCGATATACTTCTAAGTCAGGATGGTGTGTGACTTGGAAGGGAATTTGGAGGTGGTGGTGTTCCCATGCGCCTGCTGCCCTTGTCCTTCTAGGTGGAAGAGGTCGCGGGTTTGGGAGGTGCTGCCGAAGAAGCCTTGGAAAGTTGCTGCAGTGCATCTTGTAGATGGTACACACTGCAGCCACAGTACGCCGGTGGTGGAGGGGCTGAATGTTTAAGAACATAAGAAATAGGAGCAGGAGTAGACCAATCGGCCCCTCGAGCCTGCTCCGCCATTCAATAAGATCATGGCTGATCTGATCCAACCTCAACTCTAAAGAACACAAGAAGTCGGAGCAGGACCAGGCCACTTGGCCCCTGGGCCCGCTCCGCCACCCACAGGGCCTTGACCGATCCGAACTCAAACTCATGTCCAATTTCCAGCCCGCTCCCCATAACCCCTGATTCCCTTTACTTCTAGGAAACTGTCTATTTCTGTTTTAAATTTATTTAATGAAGTAGCTTCCACAGCTTCCTGGGGTAGCAAATTCCACAGACACACTACCCTCTGAGTGAAAAAGTTTCTCCTCATCTCAGTTTTGAAAGAGCAGCCCCTTATTCTAAGATTATGTCCCCTAGTTCTAGTTTCACCCATCATTGGGAACATCCTCACCGCGTCCACCCGATCAAGCCCCTTCACAATCTTATATGTTTCAATAAGATCGCCTCTCAATCTTCTGAACTCCAATGAGTAGAGTCCCAATCTACTCAACCTCTCCTCGTATGTCCACCCCCTCATCCCCGGAATTAACCGAGTGAACCTTCTTTGTACTGCCTCGAGAGCAAGTATGTCTTTTCTTAAGTATGGACACCAAAACTGTATGCAGTACTCCAGGTGCAGTCTCACCAATACCCTATACAACTGCAGCAATACCTCCCTGTTTTTATATTCTATCCCCCTAGCAATAAAAGCCAACATTCCATTGGCTTTCTTGATCACCTGCTGCACCTGCATACTAACTTTTTGATTTTCTTGCACCAAGACCCCCAGATCCCTTTGTACTGCAGTACTTTCCAGTTTCTCGCCATTAAGATAATAACTTGCTCTCTGATTTTTCCTGCCAAAGTGCATAACCTCACATTTTCCAATATTGTATTGCATCTGCCAAATCTCTGCCCACTCACCCAGCCTGTCTATATCCCCTTGTAGGTTTTTTATGTCCTCCTCACTCTCTACTTTCGCTCCCATCTTTGTATCATCTGCAAACTTTGATATGTTACACTCGGTCCCCTCCTCCAAATCGTTAATATAGATTGTAAAGAGTTGGGGACCCAGCACCGACCCCTGCGGAACACCACTGGCTACTGGTTGCCAGTCCGAGAATGAACCATTTATCCCAACTCTCTGCTTCCTGTTAGATAACCAATCCTCCACCCATGCCAGAATATTACCCCCAATCCAGTGATTTTTTATCTTGAGTAATAATCTTTTATGTGGCACCTTGTCGAATGCCTTCTGGAAGTCTAAATACACTACATCCACTGGTTCCCCTTTATCCACCCTGTACGTTATGTCCTCAAAGAACTCGAGCAAATTTGTCAGACATGACTTCCCCTTCATAAAGCCATGCTGACTTTGTCCTATTAAATTATGTTTATCTAAATGTTCCGTTACTGTCTCCTTAATAATAGACTCCAAAATTTTACCCACCACAGATGTTAGGCTAACTGGTCTATAATTTCCAGCCTTCTGCCTACAACCCTTTTTAAATAAGGGTGTTACATTACAGTTTTCCAATCTGCCGGGACCTTTGCTGAGTTCAGGGAGTTTTGGAAAATTATTACCAAAGCATCCACAATTCCTACTGCCACTTCCCTCAAGACCCTAGGATGTAAGCCATCAGGTCCAGGGGATTTATCCGCCTTGAGTCCCATTATTTTACTGAGTACCAATTCCTTAGTGATTTTAATCGTATTTAGCTCCTCCCCCACTAGAGCCCCCTGTGGGTGGTGGATGGGGTGCCAATCAAGCGGGCTGCTTTGTCCTGGATGGTGTCGAGCTTCTTGAGTGTTGTTGGAGCTGCGCTCATCCAGGCAAGTGGAGAGTATTCCATCACACTCCTTACTTGTGCCTTGTGGATGGTGGAAAGGCTTTGGAGAGTCAGGAGGTGAGACACGCGCCGCAGAATACTGAGCCTCTGACCTACTCTTGTTGCCACAGTATTTATGTAGCTGGTCCAGTTAAGTTTCTGGTCAATGGTGACCCCCCAGGATGTTGATGGTGGGGGATTCGGCGATGGTAGTGCCGTTGAATGTCAGGGGGCGGTGGTTAGACTCTCGCTTGTTGTCATTGCCTGGCACTTCTGTGGCGTGAATGTTACCTGCCACTTATCAGCCCAAACCTGAATGTGGTCCAGGTCTTGTTGCATGCGGGCATGGATTGCTTCATTATCTGAGGAGTTGTGAATGGCGCTGAACACTGTGCAGTCATCAGCGAACAGCCCCATTTCTGACCTTATGTTGGAGGGAAGATCATTGATGAAGCAGCTGAAGATGGTTGGGCCTAGGACACTGCCCTGAGGAACTCCTGCAGCGATGTCCTGGGGCTGTGATGATTGACCTTCAACAACCACAACCATCTTCCTTTGTGCTAGGTATGACTCCAGCCAGTGGAGTGTTTTCCCCACCGATTCCCATTGACTTCAGTTTTACTAGGGCTCCTTGATGCCACACTCGGTCAAATGCTGCCTTGATGTCAAGGGCAGTCACTCTCACCTCACCTCTGGAATTTAGCTCCTTTGTCCATGTTTGGACCAAGGCTGTAATGAGGTCGGGAGCCGACTGATCTTGTCGGAACCCAAACTGGGTATCAGTGAGCTGGTTTTTGGTGAGCAAGTGCTGCTTGATAGCACTGTTGATGACACCATCCATCACTTTGCTGATGATTGAGAGTAGACTGATGGGGCGGTAATTAGCCGGGTTGGATTTGTCCTGCTTTTTGTGGACAGGACATACCTGGGCAGTTTTCCACATTGTAGGATAGATGCCAGTGTTGTAGCTGTACTGGAACAACTTGGCTAGAGGCACGGCTAGTTCTGGAGCACAAGTCTTCAACACGATAGCTGGGATGTTGTCGGAGCCCATAGCTTTTGCTGTATCCAGTGCGCTCAGCCGTTTCTTGATATCACGTGGAGTTAATCGAATTGCCTGAAGACTGGCTTCTGTGATGGTGGGGACCTCAGGAGTAGGCCGATATGGATCATCCACTCTGCACTTCTGGCTGAAGATGGTTGTAAACGCTTCAGCCTTGTCTTTTGCACTCACGTGCTGGGCTCCAGCATCATTGAGGATGGGGATATTCATGGAGCCTCCTCCTCCCGTTAGTTGTTTAATGGTCCACCACCATTCACAACTGGATGTGGCAGGACTGCAGAGCTTTGATCTGATCTGTTGATTGTGGAATTGCTTAGCTCTGTCTATAGCATACTGCTTCCGCTGTTTAGCATGCATGTAGTCCTGTGCTGCAGCTTCCCCAGGTTGGCACCTCATTTTTAGGTACGCCTGGTGCTGCTCCTGGCATGCTCTTCTACACTCCTTCTTGAACCAGGGTTGGTCCCCTGGCTTGATGGTAATGGTAGAGTGAGGGATATGCCGGGCCATGAGGTTACAAATTGTCGTGGAATACAATTCTGCTGCTGCTGATGGTCCACAGCACCTCATGGATGCCCAGTTTTGAGCTGCTAGATCTGTTCTGAATCAATCCCATTTAGCACGGTGGTAGTGCCACACAACACGATGGAGGGGGTCCTTAGTGTGAAGACGGGACTTCGTCTCCACAATGACTGTGCGGTGGTCACTGCTACCAATACTGTCATGAACAGATGCATCCGCAACAGGTAGATTGATGAGGACGAGGTCAAGTAGGTTTTTCCCTCATTGGTTCTCTCACCACCTGTCGCAGGCCCACTCTGGCAGTTATGTCCTTCAGGACTCGGCCAGCTCGGTCAGTAGTAGTGCTACCAAGCCACTCTTGGTGATGGACATTGAAGTCCCCCACCCAGAGTACATTCTGTGCCCTTGCTACTCTCAGTGCTTCTTCCAAGTGGTGTTCAACATGGAGGAGTACTGATTGATCAGCTGAGGGAGGGCGGTAGGTGGTAATCAGCAGGAGGTTTCCTTGCCCATGTTTGACCTGAAGCCATAAGACTTCATGGGGTCCGGAGTCAATGTTGAGGACTCCCAGGGCCACTCCTTCCCGACTGTATACCACTGTGCCACCATCCTTGGTGGGTCTGTCTTGCTGGTGGGACAGGACATACCCAGGGATGGCGATGGAGGAGTTTGGGACATTGGCTGAAAGGTATGATTCTGAGAGTATGACTATGTCAGGCTGTTGCTTGACTAGTCTGTGGGACAGCTCTTCCAATTTTGGCACAAGTCCCTAGATGTTGGTGAGGAGGACTTTGCAGGGTCAACTGGGCTGGGTGTGCCATTGCCGTGTCCGTAGCCAGTGCCGGGTGGTCCATATGGTTTCATTCTTATTATGTTTCGTAGCGGTTAGTTACAACTGAGTGACTTGCTAGGCAATTTCAGAGGGCAGTTAAGAGTCAACCACATTGCTGTGGGTCTGGAGTCACATATAGGCCAGACCAGGTAAGGATGGCAGATTTCCTTCCCTAAAGGACATTAGTGAACCATTAGCTGCCAAGAATTAAGCTCTGGAATTCCCTCCCTAAACCTCTCTGCATCTCTACCTGTCTTTCCTCCTTTAAGACGCTCCTTAAAACGTACCTCTTTGACCAATCTGCCCTACTATCTCCTTATGTGGTTTGGTTTCAAATTTTGTTTTTTAACGCTTGTGAAGCGCCTTGGGACGTTTTACTATGTTAAAGGCGCTATATAAATACAAGTTGTTGTTGTTGTAGTAAGGGATGTGGAGCTTGTGAAGCAGACATGGAGCAAAGTGATTAGATGTCCACTCTCTTCATGTTCTTTCCTAGTACCACCAGAAAAAGTGGCTAGTTCCCTTAAGTGGCTCCCTTCCCCTTCAGACTATCCACCACATCACGCCCGAAAGAACATAAAAATCGAAGCAGATGACGACACAGAAATGAGAAAAGAACAGAAGAGGACACAGATGAAGCAGAATAGAACAGAAATACAAAGTAAAGTGGGAGACCGACACACACACACAAACGGAAAAGTGACAGACGGGTAAAAGAAAACCTGTAGGTTCTGACTGCCCATAAGAACCCAACAGAAAATCCACCAGTAGTATAAAACATAAGATAGGGGCATGTCCCATTTCGGTGCCATGCTCTTTGACTTGCTCAAATTTTATATTCAACAAATCACAACTCAGTAGCTACAATCTTCAAATAAAGCAAAGTAAAATTGGAAGCAATCAAATTGCTCCAAAATAATTTTTCTCTGTTTTTCACTGCCATTTTTTCCTTCAATAATTGGTCATTACCCCCTCCTCAAAAAAACCATCTCTACCCTCCCTTTCTTCTCCAAAATCTTTGAACGTCTTTCCCACAATTCCACGTTTGAACCTCCCCTGCTACAGTACTGAAATAAAGTCATAGAATGGTTACAGCACAGAAGGAGGCCATTCGGCCCTTCGAGCCTGTGCCCGGCTCTCTGCAAGAGCACTTCAGCTAGTCCCACTCCCCCGCCCTTTCTCCATAGCCCTGCAAAATTTTTTCCTTCAGGTACTTATCAAATTCCCTTTTGAAAGCCACGATTGAGTCTTTCGACCACCTTTTCAGGCAGTGCATTCTAGATCCTAACCACTTGCTGCGTAAAAAAGTTTTTCCTCATGTCGCCTTTGGTTCTTTTGCCAATGCCGATCACCTTGAATCTGTATCCTCTGGTTCTTGACCCTTCCGCCAATGGTAACAGTTTCTCTACATCTAGTTTGTCCAGACCCCTCATGATTTTGAACACCTCTATCAAATCTCCTCTCAACCTTCTCTGCTCTAAGGAGAACAACCCCAGCCTCTCTAGTCTATCCACGTAACTGAAGTCCCTCATCCCTGGAATTATTCTCGTAAATCTTTTCTGCACCCTCTCTAAGGCCTTCACATCCTTCCTAAAGTGCAGTGCCCAGAATTGGACACAATGGCCCGTATTTTCCGATCGCAGGCCTCCCACGGGCAGAGGCCTGCGATCTGGAAAAATCTGCGCCCTTACCTGAGGGCTCCCAGGACGCACACGCTTCCGCTCCTGGGCCTCACCAAACTTGCAGTGCGCAGGGCCCACGTATCCCAGAGGCGCAGGTAGTTTGCAGCATCCCTGGGATCACGTGGGCCATGGGGAGCCAATCACAGAAGGGAATCTCCCTTCATACATTTGACAGGAAGACCTGTCAAATATATGAATGGAAATCAATGAAAAAACATAGTAAAACTTTAAATAAATTTTAAAAAATCACATTTTTAAAATGACTTGAAATTACAATAAATTAAGTATTTTAAACAAATTTAATTTTTTGAAAAAGTAATTAAAGTTTTTTACGGGGCTAAAAATAAACTTAGCTTTTCTTTTAGAAAAGTATTTTTAAATGATAAATCAGTGAAAACATTTTTTTAAACTTTTTTTCAACTCTTATCCTGGTAAAAGCAGGCCTTATGCTTTTACCAGGCGTAAGAATTGTAAGGGTTTTCTGCGGGTGGAGGGTCTCCAAAAAGCAGAACTATCCGCCCGCAGAGGCCCTTCTCCAGGGCAGCCGGAGGATCGGTCAAGACCATTCTTGACAGATCGGAAATGCCGGTTTTCAGCGCATGCCTGAAACCGGCATTTCCAATGTCCCTACGGGTGGGTACACAGCGCGTACCCACCCGTAGGCATCAGAATATCCGGGCCATTACTCCAGTTGAGACCGAACCAGTGTTTTATAAAGGTTCATCATAACTTCCTTGCTTTTGTACTCTATGCCTCTATTTAGGAAGCCCAGGATCCCGTATGCTTTTTTTTAACCGCTTTCTCAACCTGTCCTGCCACCTTCAATGATTTGTGCACATATACCCCCAGGTCTCTCTGTTCATGCACCCCCTTTAGGATTGTACCCTTTAGTTTATATTGCCTCTCCTCGTTCTGACTACCAAAATGTATCACTTTGCACTTTTCTGCGTTAAATTTCATCTGCCATGTGTCTGCCCATTTCACCAGCCTGTCTATGCCTTCTTGAAGTCTATCACTATCCTCCTCACTGTTCACTATACTTCCAAGTTTTGTGTCATCTGCAAATTTTGAAATTGTGCCCTGTACTCCCAAGTCCAACTCATTAATATATATCAAGAAAAGCAGTGGTCTTAGTACCGACCCCTGGGGAACACCACTGTATACCTTCCTCCAGTCAAAAAAACAACCGTTCACCACTACCCTCTGTTTCCTGACACTTAACCAATTTCGTATCAATGCTGCCACTGTCCCTTTTATTCCATGGGCTTCACCTTTGCTGACAAGCCTATTATGTGGCACTTTATCAAATGCCTTTTGGAAGTCCATGTACACCACGTCAACCGCATTGCCCTCATCAACCCTCTCTGTTACCTCATCAAAAAACTTGATCAAGTTAGTTAAACGTGATTTGCCTTTAACAAATCCATGCTGGCTTTCCTTGATTAAGCCACACTTGTCCAAGTGACTGTTAACTTTGTCCTTGATTATCGTTTCCAAGAGCTTCCTCACTACCGAGGTTAAACTGACTGGCCTGTGGTTGCTGGGTTTATCCTTACACTCTTTTTTGAACAAGGGTGTAACATTTGCAATTCTCCAGTCCTCTGGCACCACACCCGTATCTAAGGAGGATTGGAAGATTATGGCGAGTACCTCCGTGATTTCCTCCTTAACCTCCCCCTCAGCATCCTAGGATGCATCCCATCCGGTCCTGGTGACTTATCAACTTTAAGTTGAGACAGCCTTTCTATACCTCCTCTATCAATTCTTATCTCATTCAGTAACTCCACTACCTCCTCTTTCATGATGACTTTGGCAGCATCTTCTTCCTTGGTGAAGACAGATGCAAAGTACTCATTTAGTAGCTCAGCTGTGCCCTCTGCCTCCATGCGTAGATCTCCCTAATCGGTCCCACCCCTCCTCTTACTACCCGTTTATTATTTATATGCCTATAGATGACTTTTGGATTCCCTTTTATGTTAGCTACCAATCTATTCTCATACTCTCTCTTTGCCCCTCTTATTTTCTTTTTCACTTCCCCTCTGAACTTTCTATATTCAGCCTGATTCTCACTTGTATTCTGAATCTGACATCTGTCATACTTGCTCTTTTTCTGCTTCATCTTACTCTCTCTCTCTTTTGTCATCCAGGGAGCTGTGGCTTTAGTTGCCCTACCTTTCTCCCTTGTGGGAATGTACCTCAACTGTACCCGAACCATCTCCTCTTTAAAAGGCAGCCCTTTGCTCAATTACAGTTTTGCCTGCCAAGCTTTGATTCCAATTCACCCAGGCCAGATCCGTTCTCAACCCACTGAAATTTGCCTTCCTCCAATTAAGTATTTTTACTCTAGATTGCTCCCTGTCCTTTTCCATTGTCTAAACCTTATGATACTATGATCACTGTTCCCCTACTGACACTTGCTCCACTTGACCCACCTCATTCCCCAGAACCAGATCCAGCAATGCCTCCTCCCTCGTTGGGCCGGAAACGTACTGATCAAGTAAGTTCTCCTGAACACACTTCAGAAAATTCTTCTCCATCTCTGCCCTTTACACTATTACTAAATGGCCCTAATCAAAGTAGGAATCAACAAAGCCAACGAATGTTGAACTACATAGCTAAAACAGCAGAATATAAGTCAGGAGGAGTAGTGATTGAACTGTATAGTGCACCGGTTAGACTTTGAGTATTATGTCCATTTGTGATCATCAAGACACAGGGAAGAGGTTAAAGCATTGAGACTATGCAAACAAGAACCACAAAGGGTAATCCCTAGCATCAAAGGTCTGAGTTATGAGGGAAGATTGGAGAAACTTGGGCATTTCAGCCTGGAAAGGAGGCATCAGTGGTCATCTTATAGAGGTGTACATAGTTAACAGTATTAAAAAGGTAAACAGAAACAGTAGCATAGTGGTAATGTTACTGGGCTAGTAAACCAAAGGCCTGGACTAATGAACCAGAGACGTGAGTTCAAATCCCACCACGGCAGCTGGGTAATTTAAATACAATTTAATAAACCTGGAATAAAAAGCTAGTATCAGTAATGGTGACCATGAAACTATCGGATTGTCATAAAAACCCATCTGGTTCAGTAATGACCCTTTAGGGAAGGAAATCTGCCATCCTTTATCTGACCTATATGTGACTCCAGACCCACAGCAATGTGGTTGACTCTTAACTGCCCTCTGAAATGCAAGCCACTCAGTTGTAACAAACCGCTACGAAACACAAGAATAAGAATACAACCGGATGGACCACTCGAGACCGGCTACGACAACGGCACACCCAGCCCAATCGACCCTGCAAAGTCCTCCTCACCAACATCTGGGATCTTGTGCCAAAATTGGGAGAGCTGCCCATTCAGACTAGTCAAGCAACAGCCTGACATAGTCATAATCATACTCACAGAGTCATACCTTTCAGCCAATGTCCCAAACTCCTCCATCACCATCCCTGGGTATGTCCTGTCCCACCTGCAAGACAGACCCACCAGGGGTGGTGGTATATAGTTGGGAAGGAGTGGCCCTGGGAGTCCTCAACATTAACACTGGATCCCATGAAGTCTCATGGCTTCAGGAAACCTCCTGCTGATTACCACCTACCGCCCTCCCTCAGCTGATGAATTAGTACTCCTCCATGTTGAACACCACTTGGAAGAAGCACTGAGAATAGCAAGGGCACAGAATGTACTCTGGGTGGGGGCCTTCAATGTCCATCACCAAGAGTGGCTCGGTAGCACCACTACTGAACTGAAGGACATAGCTGCCAGTCTGGGCCTGCGACGGGTGGTGAGAGAACAAACAGGAGGGAAAAACCTACTTGACCTCGTCCTCACCAATCTACCTGTCGCAGATACATCTGTCTGTGACAGCATTGGTAGCAGTGACCACCGCACAGCCCTTGTGGAGACGAAGTCCCGTCTTCACACTGAGGACACCCTCCATCGTGTTGTGTGGCACTACCACCGTGCTAAATGGGATAGATTCAGAACAGATCTAGCAGCTCAAAACTGGGCATCCATGAGGCGCTGTGGGCCATCAGCAGCAGCAGAATTGTATTCCACCACAATCTGTAACCTCATGGCCCAGCATATCCCTCACTCTACCATTACAATCAAACCAAGTGACCAACCCTGGTTCAATAAGGAGTGTAGAAGAGCATGTCAGGGGCAGCACCAGGCGTACCTAAAAACTAGATGCCAACCTGGGGAAGCTGCAATGCAGGACTACATGCATGCGAAGCAGCATGCTATAGACAGAGCTAAGCGATCCCACAACCAACGGATCAGATCAAAGCTCTGCGGTCCTGCCACATCCAGTCATGAATGGTGGTGGACAATTAAACAACTAACGGGATGAGAGGGCTCCATGAACATTACCATCCTCAATGATGGCAGAGCCTAGCACGCAAGTGCAAAAGACAAGGCTGCAGCATTTGCAACCATCTTCAGCCAGAAGTGTCAAGTGAATGATTCATCTCGACCTCTTCCTGAGGTCCCCACCATCACAGAAGCCAGTCTTCAGCCAATTCGATTCACTCCACATGATAATCGAGAAATGGCTGAGCGGACTGGATACAGCAAAAGCAATGGGCCCCGAGAACATCTCGGCTGTAGTGCTGAAGACTTGTGCTCCAGAACTAGGCACAACTCTATCCAAACTGTTCCAGTACAGCTACAACACTGGCATCTACCCGACAAAGTGGAAAATTGCCATGGTATGTCCTGTCCACAAAAAGGACAAATCCACCCCGGCCAATTACTGCCCTATCAGTCTACTCTCAATCATCAGCAAAGTGATGGCAGGGGTCATCGACAGTGCTATCAAACAGCACTTACTCACCAATAACCTGCTCACCGATGCTCAGTTTGGGGTCATTACAGCCTTGGTCTGAACATGGACAAAGGAGCTGAATTCCAGAGGTGAGGTGAGAGTGACTGCCCTTGACATCAAGGCAGCATTTGACCGAGTGTGGCATCAAGGAGCCCTAGTAAAATTGAAGTCAATGGGAACCGGGCAAAACTCGCTACTGGCTGGAGTCATACCTAGCACAAAGGAAGATGGTTGTGGTTGTTGAAGGCCGATACTCTCAAGCCCTAGGACATTGATGCAGGAGTTCTCAGGGCAGTGTCCTAGGCTGAACCATCTTCAGCTGTTTAATGACCTTCCCTCAATCATAAGCTCAGCAGTGGGGATGTTTGCTGATGATTGCACAGTGCTCAGTTTCATTTGCAACTACGCAGATAATGAAGCAGTCCATGCCCTCATGCAGCAAGATCTGGACAACATTCAGGTTTGGGCTGATAAGTGGCAAGTAACAATCACGCCACCTCCCTTGACATTCAACGGCATTACCATGCCGAATTCCCCACCAACATCATTCTGGGGGTCACCATTGACCAAAAAATGGACCAGCCACATAAATACTGTGGCTACAAGAGCAGGTCAGAGGCTGGGTATTCTGTGGCGAGTGACTCACCTTCTGATTCTCCAAAGCCTTTCCACCATCTACAAAGGCACAAGTCAGGAGTGTGATGGAATACTGTCCACTTGCCTGCTTGAGTGCAGCTCCAACAACACTTCAAGAAGCTCGACACCATCCAGCAGAAAGCAGCCCGCTTGTTTGGACCCCTATCCACCACCTTAAACATTCACTCCCTCCACCACCGGCACACCGTGGTTGCAGCGTTTACCATTTACAAGATGCACTGCGGCAACTCGCCAAGGCTTCTTCGATATCACCTCCCAAACCCACGACCTCTACCACCTAAAAGGAAAAGGGCAGCAGGTGCATGAGAACACCACCACCTCCAATTCACACACCATCCTGACTTGGAATTATATCATCACTGGGTCAAAATTCTGGAACTCCCTACCTAACAGCACCGTGGGAGTATCTTCACCACACAAACTGCAGTGGTTCAGAATGTGGCTCACAACCACCTTTCAAGGGCAATTAGGGATGGGCAATAAATATTGGCCTTGCCAGCGATGTCCACATCCCGTGAATGAATAAAAACATCATGTAGCAATAATCTTCAAAAATAATGAGGGTTGCTTTCTACAGGAGGACACGGAGAAGCAGCCCATATTACAATTTTAAATTGATACTGATTGGAATAATCTCAGTTTAGACTTTTGTACATCTCATTAGACACAAGAATATTTACATACTGTATCACCCTCCATATGCACTGTATGAGGGAATGCTTCCAACATCTTGCAGTTTTTTCCCCCCTAGATCAATAACCTTTTTATTTAAAGTATGACTGCCAGAAACTATAAGCTCTTTGTCTTGCTTTCTATATAATTGATATAATTCCCACCTGCTACATATATACTTTATACATGGTTGCATACTGGGTGCAAGGGTGTACACTCATGACAGTGAGAGATAGTTTGCAAATTGATTTGAACAAATTGAATTATGTACATTTTGAAGAGTGACAAGAATTTGAACCAGAGCGAGTGCCACTTCTAATGAGTGAAACTTGACAATTTTTTTTATCCACACTTTTTGTTTGGCCCTTTTTTTCCTTCCCTCCCACATGGCAGCTGTCCTTCATTCTGCCAGCGCAATTCACTTCATCTAGAGCCATCCTTTGTTCCTTAACCTGTCACATTACCACCTCCTCTTGCCTTGAATATCTCTTAATTTCTCCTGCTTTCTATCCTATCACTGACCTTCCCTTTCATTCTTGCATCCCCTCCCCCCAGCCCCTAAACCTGCCTTAAAATCTATTCCATTTCCTGGTTTTTTCCAGTTCTGACGAAAGGTCTTCGACCTGAAACGTTAACTCTGTTTCTCTCTCCACGGATGCTGCCTGGCCTGCTGAGTGTTTCCAGCGTTTTCTGTTGTTATTTTTGATAAATCATTGCTGAGTCAGAAAAAATCTGAATCCAAACTTATTCAAAAAGTGTAACCATAGCCATGACCTCAACGGCACAATCCAGACACCTCCTATCACCTTTCCCCTCCCCTCCCCCAACAGCCACTGCGGCAAGCCCCTCACGGACACTCTGATTGGTCCGGAGATTTCTGTTGCTAGGATAGGAGCTCATTCCTATTATTTACTGCAACGACGAGGGTGTGGCTTAATTAGAAAAATAAGTAAAAGTTAGCCCCGGAAAAAAGTAACACGAAGACACTGCCAATATCCTTCATACAAGGAGTATGTGCTTCCATTTAGATTAAGGAGAGTACATCACAACGAACGGTAATAAATAACCTGGTGAAACCCTCTGCGCCACAGTGCTGAAGCTGAAGGAGGAGCCACACAGCCGGCGCTCGCGGATCCATTGACTGCCCTTTGATTGACATTCCACCAGCGAATCGAACGCTGCACTGAAAATTACGTAAAGCGGACGGCAAGGACAGCCAATCGCCGCGGCGCGGGGGCGGGACTTCCGTTGTTACTGGCTGGCTGTACCGGCACGAGCGGAGCGGTTGTCCAGCGGCGTTCTGAACCATCACTGCATTGAAAATGCACGCGGATGCAGTCAGTAAGTATGGACTCGGCGGCTCCGGCCGCCCCCTGCTGCCCTGATCGCATACGCATACACACACACATATATAACTCGCCATCCCAATGTCAGCACTAGTGGCTGGGCACGTAAGCTCATTTGTTTTTGTTTACATATGGTGTGTATTCTCTTTCCCCCATTTTTATTTAATCTAGATTTTTCGTGTCTCGCAGCAAAGGTATGACGCAATTTCTTTGCTATGTCCCCCTTTGAAAAGCGCTGGGCAGCTTGCTTTTTCGTCTTGTTGATCGGTTCTCGGTTGAAGGTGAGGAACGGTAACGCGATAAGTGCGCAGTGATAAATTTCGACGGAGTCGTGGCGGTGGTGAAGCAGGGAAATGAGCATTCCCCTTCCCCTCCCCCAGTTGGGGGGGGGACCTGACTAACTCTGCTGCGAAGCCGACTTGAGTTGCATTTATTTAAGGCTGTCAGGGAGGGGAAGAGGATGAGATAGATGTACGTCAGCGCGCAGGCGCAACGTTCGTGACGTATTCTGGGAATTGTAGTTATGTGACGACACGTTCTCTCATTACGCGTGACAGCCCGTCACAAGGAAACTGCAATCCCCACACTGCTTTGCGCGCTGTAACCTGGGGAAGTGTTTTTAAAAAACCTTCTCACTCGGGAGCGGTGCTCCTCCTTCCCAACTCTGATTGGCAGACAAGCTCTCAATGCACTGCTGTCTGCCGAGCCTTTGCTTTTGTTTGGTCAGCTTCAGTGTCCGTCATTAAAATCAATCTATATTTTTCTTTGCTTATTGGTTGTACTTTAAAGACAGTTTTCTTTTTTTTGAACGGGAATTATTTTAATTACTCTGTCCGCCATTGGGATATTCACCCACTGGTGTGGCTATGCAAGATATGGTGATAATTCTGCGTTCAGGTCAGTAGATTTCTAGTGCAGTCAACATCTGGCAACAAATGCTCCAATTTTGTTTAATTGTCTAATTGTAGAAGCTTGTCATGTGGTGTTGATAGTATAATGTAACAACAAATTATTTTGGACCCATTCTGACTAAAAATGGTTCCTAGTGGTTTTGTACAGCCTGCTTAACTTGGATTTGATTTGAATGGCTCAAACAGCTTCCTCCACTGGGAACAAAGTTTGTTCATTGTTGGAGCTGTGTTGCATGTCTGTTTATACTATAAGAATGTATTGCATCCTTTTCTGTCTGCTTTTGCTAAGTTGGAGTCGTGGCACTTGCCACTACGGTAGTCATTTTAAGTTTTGGTTGGAGCATGATTGGCATTCCTGATTTCTCTTCAGTACCTCAGAACTTTATGGATGAAGATGAATCAACTTCTCCCCTGATTCCAGTTGTGGAAGTTTACTGCTCTTGCGCTAGACTAGTATTGTCTCTTTACAAACATGCAGTTACAGTCACATTTTGGAAGGTGAAGTTTGACCTGTTAAATTGAGGATATAAACTGAAGTTGCTTTTTAAATAAATTACTAGTTCTGATGTAGACCCCTTTAGACCAAGTTACACTGCCTAAGTACAGTCAGTTTTATTATGCAGTAATCTTTCTAACTCATGGAACAGGATAAAGAGGAACAAAACCCTACATTTAGCAGTATTGACTGTTTGGCTCAATACTGGTTGTATTTATCACAGTTGTATTGGCTCCAAATGTAAAAAGCAAAAGTTTGAGGGATTTGGTTTCTAACTGGAGTATAAAGTGGTTTATTACTGGAGTAGAAAGTAAATCGAAGGAAACATATCTAGGTTCTCAGATTCTCAATGTTCAAGACAATTCAGAGATGTACTAATTCTACAAATTTAAAACACTTGAGACATAATGTACATATGCATGTAAGACAATCAACCGATGAGAACTCCCTTACTTTCCAACACACAACTTTGAAAAAATAATATGCCCCATATATAAGCACCGCCCCCCGATTAATCAGTTACCACAACTCCACAGAGTGGGAAACATGATTTTTATGCGTGCTGACTCTTGCATGCACTGCCGACAATGTGTATAGATAAGGAGTGTGAGGCTGTGAGCTGGAGAGTATAGGATAGACAGGGCAATGGAATGGGACCAAGAGTAGGTGTCTGTGCTCTAAGCGTGTACTGTGGTAGCATTCACCAATGACTCGTATTTAAGACCGTTGCTACTTTTAACCTGCAAATAGTGACTTAAGTTTCCAGTTTTGTATGTGAATATGCAGTACCTAACAATGTTGTCTTGTAAGATAAATGTTACCATGTAGAGGGGAAAAAATGGCTTTACACTGAGTAGTCACTTGGTTTGTTTTTAATTAAATGGACATTAAACTCTAATTTATAAGTGTCATCTGACGTGATAAACGTAGCATCACTGACTTGCTCTGAAATGTGACCACGGTGTTAAAGTTTCCTTTTAAGGACTGCAGTGATGTTATGACGTGGGTTTTTTTTAAATTCTGGGAAGGGTACTGTGAATTAAATAATCTATTATTTTACATTTTATTTGAGAGATAATGGTGAACTCAGTGAATTATAATGCAATAAAGCAGTTTGAGATTTTAATGATTTCCTGAACTCAGAGTAAAGCTTGAGCAGTTGGTTAACTGAAGACTGAGAGCAGACCAATTCACTGAAAGGTATTTGTTTTTTTGCACGGTGGTGAACTTTCTGTGATTTATCATCCTTATTGTTGTCACTGTTTCCATAGCAAGGTAACTACTTTTAAATATGAAACTAGGAAAATGCACTACCCTACATGGATTCTTTGAACCTTTCTACTTATTACAGTATTATAAGTTAATGGAATTTTTTGTTTTTATATATATTTTTTTTAAATTTATTTATTACACACATATACAACTTAAAAAAAAAAGTTTCTTTGTACCTCAGTCAAAGCTGTTCCAAATGCTGTATCAGTGCCCAAAAGTGCACTGAAATGATGGAGGGCTTTTCACATTTGATGGAGGATTGTTCCTGGTTAGAATTTTTGTGCTTTTCATATTTCTATAATATTTTTGGTTGTTATTTAATTGGTGTTTTATTTTGTAATGAAAGCTGGTGTTAACTTTAATTATCCATGAACTTGAAAGTTCTGACCTAATCCATAGGTGTTTTTTTTCTTGTCACTTCTGGGTCTCTTGTAGATTAATTGATAGAGATTAATTGCTATGATTCGTCAACAACTCCCATTATTATTGTATCATGCGACTACCAGGATTGTAGAAGGCGAACTAGATGGGCCTTGGCACAAAAGCAAAATACTGTGGATGCTGGAAATCTGAAATAAAAACAGTAAGTGCTGGAAATACTCAGCAGGTCAGGCAGCATCTGTGGAGAGAGAAACTGAGTTAACGTTTCAGGTCGATGACCTTTCATCAGAACTGGGCCTTAGTCCTTTTTCATCTAGCAATTCCTATGACCAACAGTATGGCTGCTCTACTGGTAAAAGTTATTTGTTGTCCACTTTTGAAGCCCTGATCTCTGAACAATTTTTGGTGAATCATCAGCCACTGTCTTGAACATCCCTAAAGCCTTTGACATAGTCTGGTAGTGTCAACTTCTGGTAGTATAAACTTCTAAACCATTACATTGCTATCTAGTTTTCCCCTCTAATAGCTCCAATTGTGCTTTGTCCTGTTTCCCATAGTTCCTGCTTGATATCTATGATCACTCTCACTCTTGCTGATTATTCCATTGTACATTCATTAACTTCCTTCACATTGCACACCCTAAGTCCCTCTATCAGTCCTTTTACAGTCACGTGTCTGAATCACTGCATCATCTTCACAATTAAAATCTTGTTTTTTTCCAATTCTTTACAGATATTTGCTTCATGTCTTAGTCTAACCAACAGCTACGATCGATTACCTTTTGATGGCTGCAGCTTTTAGTCCTGCTCCTTTGACCTCATCTAAACCATCCACATCTCTACTGCTAAAGCTATGTCTAAGAGGGTTGATTTCTTGTTTGTGCCATAAGAATTGGGAGCGGAAGTAGGTCATAACGGCCCTTCGACCCTGCTCCACCATTCAATAAGATCATGGCTGATCTTCGACCTCAACTCCACTTTCCTGCCCGATCTCCATATCCCTTGATTCCCCTAGAGTCCAAAAATCTATCTATCTCAGCCTTGAATATACTCAACGATTAAGCATTCATAGCCCTTTCGGGTAGAGAATTCCAAAGATTCATAACCCTCCTGAGTGAATAAATTCCTCCTCATCTCAGTTGTAAATGGCCAATCTCTTATCCTGAGACTATGACCCCTAGTTCTAGACTCTCCAGCTAGGAGAAACAACCTCTCAGCATCTATCCTGTCAATCCCCCTCAGAATCTTATGCTTCAATGAGATCACCTCTCATTCTTCTAAACTCCAGAGACTATAGGCTCAATCTCTCCTCATAGGACAACCCTCAAGCACTACTTTTCCCTTCAACAGCAGTCAGTGTTAAAGCCCAAGTCTGTTCAAGACTTGAATACCAATACGGTATTGGGCGAGGCTCTTCTAGCACTTCTGTTGCACTCCTGGATAGAATGAGAAAAATGCTTGTCTTGTAGGTTAACCCTTTCTCACTTCCACCCGCTAGCGGGTGTTCACTTTGACAACTCTTTCTTCTCCCCTCTCTCCCTGCTTATTACAATCTTTGTATTTTTTATTTTGTCAATAATACTGTGGTCAGTACTCCTCTGAAATTATCTATCTTGTACCTTCTAAACCAAAATATGTCATCCTGCATGCTTCTCCCTGTGTCATGACTCATTGCATGGTCTCTCGCTATAATTCATTCTTTCCCAGTAACTCAAAAATTGCAATTCCATACTTTTCTCAGTTTTTCATTATTCTTACAATTTTTAGACCTTTTAAAAATGTAAGCAAGGTACCATCTGATCTGACTACTCCCTGATTTAACTCATCTTTTATTTTCAACCTTGGTGGTGTTCCGTACTCAGGGCCTTGGTCCTAGGTTCTGACGAAAGGTCATCGACCTGAAACGTTAACTCTCTTTCTCTCTCCACGGATGCTGCCTGGCCTGCTGAGTTTTTCCAGCGTTTTCTGTTGTTATTCCTTGGTCCTATGCCTGGTTTCATAACACAAAAAAAATGAAAAATGATCTTTGTGCTGAGTTCTTTTAAACTTCAAGTATATTTGCACAGAAGGCCTCAGCTTTTTCTAAATACTTAGATTTTTTTTAAACTTGTGTAACTGTGGAATTTAAATATGAACAACTGTAGCAGGCCTAAGTTCATAAGGCATTGATGGGAATGTTCCTCAAGAGATATTCAATATACAGTGAAGTCAGTTTAAGGAAATCAAAACAATACTACCATCTCATTCCAATAGGTTGTAAAGTTTTATTATGTTGAGAATTTGTGAAATTAAGAGGTTCTGTACAAAGAAAAAGCTTAAGAATGGGCGGGGTGAAGATCGTCAGAATTGTCTTATTCCTTGCAGTTTTTTTATGCAGTGCATGAGATTTGCAGTAATACTATGATAGCCAGTGTTGCTGTGTGGGAACTAGTGTCCAACAGGCTTTAGTGCATTCTTATAACTTTCTTTTACTGTCAGCTGTGGTTGAGTGGTAGCACTCTCTCCTCCTCAGTTAGAAGGATGTGGGTTCAAGTCCTAATCCAAAGACTTTAGTACAAAACCTAGGCTGACACTTCAGTGCTGTACTGAGGGAGTGCTGCACTGTCGGAGATGCTTTCTTTCGGATGAGAAGTCAAACCAAGACCCTTTCTGCTTTCTTAGTTTGACGTAAAAGATCTCATGGCAGTATTTCGAAGAAGAGAAAGGAACTTCTCCCTGGTGTCCTTGCTAATATTTATCCCTCAACCAACATGGAAAAAAACAGATTGTGGTCATTATCACATTGGTGTTTGTAGGATCTCACTGTGAAAATTGGCTGGCGTGTTTCCTATATTACAACAGTGACTACACTTCAATAAGTACTTATTTGCCTGTAAAAGTGCTTTGGGAAGCTTTGGGACATAAAAGACCATTTTTTAATTGAAGTACTCATAGAAGCTAAGGATTCACAGGATTGGAGATAGTTTGTGTGAGTGAGTCATTCTCTTAATGGAATCAAAACATTCTAACTGTGGTTTCCATAAGAGAGTTGGACTTTATCAGACAATACTCAAAACCAAAAAGATCTGTGTGTAATTCAAGATAATTGGGCAACACGGTGGCATAGTGGTTAGCACTGTTGCCTCACAGCGCCAGGGACCCGGGTTCGAATCCGGCCTCGGGTGACTGTCTGCGTGGGTTTCCTCCGGGTGCTCCAGTTTCCTCCCAGTCCAAAGATGTGTGGGTTAGGTTGATTTGGCTATGATAAATTGACCCTTAGTGTTAGGGGGGATTAAATAGGTGGGGTTACGGGGATAGGGTGGGATATGTGTCGGTGCAGGCTCGATGGGCCGAAATGGCCTCTATCTGCACTGTGGGGATTCTGTGATAATGTCCCTTGCACAGCAGACAGGTATTGTAATAGTTTTAAACATAACTCATTCAACAATCATTTGTGCTGTTTAGCTTAAAAATGTAGCATGTAGGCCCGGAGTTTGCGGTCCTGATGACGGCGAACTGGCAGTGTTCGCCATTATTCCACCTTTGAAACTGACCGGAACTTCAGGATTTAGCGCATGCGCAGCCCAATGCGGAAATCCTGAAGTTGCGGCCTGTCATTCATTCACTACTCTTCCACAGGCTGTGCTGTGTGCACCCGGCACCCCCCCCCCCCCCCCCCCAAGACCGCAATCTGGGTAATCTCTCAAATCAGGGAAACCGACAAAAACTTTGAATCTTCCACAGTAATACAGCTGTTAAATTCCCCACTAAAATTCAGACCCAAAGGGATTAGATGTAACTGGAGTTTTAACAGCGTATTGACTGCTAAACAAAGGTTATAGGCCTGGAAAACTAATTTAAATTTTATGTAGTGTCAAGTTTATCCATTTTAATAAACTCTCCTTTATTTCAGGTTTGCCTTTTCCCCATGTGAGAGCCCCAGTCTTTGTTTGCCTCTCTCTAACATTTTTTAAATGTTAGAATTTTAAGAGCTTACCCATTTCCTGGTTCGCTGTCTGATAATTCTGCGTTTTGACTGGCTGCTTAGATAGCTTGTTGACGTCACAGCAGCTCGCACTAGGGGATCCCCACTATACTCCGTTGATTTGAATTGCGCGTCAGAAAATCCAAACGTCTCGACACAGATTGCAAGATCTTTGTGTGAAGCTTACTTCGTGGCAAGCGACGAATGCCTTTGTTTTGCCACTGATCGCGAATTCCGGGCCATAATCTATTCTTAATTCTTAATTCAAAATTGCTTATTAGTCTACTTTGCTGTGTTATTTAAATTGCTTAATTCGAACTACTGGATAAATGGATTTTTTTCAAGTAAACAATGATTTTGAATTAATAGGAATAGTATACTGTGGACAGATTTAAGTTTTCAAACTCATTCTGTTAATGGCCAGAGTGCATTTAAGTAGTATGCTTCACATTCTAAAAACTGAGAAATTTGGGGCTGTTATCTTCCAATGTTAATTTTAAACTTTTTTCTTTCTCCTAGATTTTCCACTAACTTCTCACCTGTCTACACTGGCCAATATTCACAAGATTTACCACACCTTAAACAAACTGGTAACTTTTTATTTTTATTAATACTTGGCAGTGCAGAGTAATTGGGTTCAAAATATTTCTTCACCGGCTGGTTCAACACAAGCTTCAAATGTGCAGAATGGCATAAGTACAAATGACGACAACCAAGTTGTAAAGTTATACTACTATTATGTAGCTTTTTAACTAAAGAAGTTAAGGATAGTATTAGATTAAAAGAAGAGCCTTATAATGTTGCCAAAAAAGAGTAGTAAGCCTGAGGATTGGTGGGAGAGTTTTAGAAACCAGCAAAGGATGACCAAAAAATTGATAGAGGGAGAAAATAGAATGTGCGTGAACCAGCAAGAAATATAAAAGCAGATTGTAAGAGCTTCTACAAGTATGTAAAAAGGAAGAGAGTAGCGAAGTAAACACGGGTCCCTTAGAGGCTGAGACAGGAGAAATTATAATGGGGAATAAGGAAGTGGCAGAGACGTTAAACAAATATTTTGTATCTGTCTTCACAGTAGAAGACACAAAACATACCAGAAATAGTGGAGAACCAAGGGTCTAATGAGAGTGAGGAACTTAAAGTAATTAATATTAGTAAAGAAAAAGTACTGGAGAAATTAATGGGACTAAAAGCCGACAAATCCCCTGGACCTGATGGCCTACATCCCAGGGTTCTAAAAGAAGTGGCTGCAGAGATAGTGGATGCATTGGTTGTGATCTTCCAAAATGCCCTAGATTCTAGAATGGTCCCAGTGGACAGGAAGGTAGCAAATGTAACCCCACTATTCAAGAAAGGAGGGAGAGAGAAAACAAGGAACTACAGGCCAGTTAGCCTGACATCAGTGGTCGAGAAAATACTGGAATCCATTATTAAGGAAGTGGTAACAGGGCCCTTGGAAAATCATAATATGATTAGGCAGAGTCAACATGGTTTTATGAAAGGGAAATCGTGTTTGACAAATTTATTAAGAGTTTTTTTGAGGATGTAACTAGCAGGGTAGATAAGAGGGAACCAGTGGATGTAGTATATTTGGAATTTCAAAAGACATTCGATAAGGTGTCACACAAGGTTGTTACACAAGATAAGGGCTCATGGGGTTGGGGGTAATATATTAGCATGGATAGAGGATTGGTTAAAGGACAGAAAACAAAGAGTAGGAATAAACAGGCCATTTTCAGGTTGGCAGGCTGTAACTAGTGGGGTGCTGCAAAGATCAGTGCTTGGGCCTCCGCTTTTTACAATCTATATTAATGACTTGCATGAAGGGACCAAGTGTAAAGTATTCAAGTTTGGTGATGATACAAAGCTAGGTGGGAAAGTAAGCTGTGAGGAGGACACAGAGTCTGCAAAGGGATGTAGACAGGTTAAGTGAGTGGGCAATAAGGTGGCAGATGGAGTATAATGTGGAGAAACGTGAGGTTATTCACTTTGGTAAGAAGAATAGAGGAACAGAATAGTTTTTAAATGTTGGTGTTCAGATGGATATGGGTGTCCTTGTACATGAAACACAGAAATTTAACATGCAGGTACAGCAAGCAATTAGGAAGGTAAATGGTATGTTGGTCTTTATTGCAAGGGGGTTGGAGTACAAGAGTAAGGAAGTCTTGCTGCAATTGTACAGGGCTTTGGTGAGACCACACCTGCAGGACTGTGTACAGTTTTGGTCTCCGTACCTAAGGATGGATATGCTTGCTTTGGAGGCGGTGCAACAAAGGTTCACCTAGATTGATTCCTTGGATGAGAGGATTGTCCTATGAGGAGGGATTGAGTATATTGGGTCTATACTCCCTGGAGTTTAGAAGAATGAGAGGTGATCTCATTGAAATATATAAGATTCTGAGATGGCTTGACCGGGTAGATGCTGAGAGGCTGGTTTCCCCTAGCTGGAGTGTCTAGAACTAGAGAGCATAGTCTTTGGATTAGGGGTCGGCATTTAAGGACTGAGATGAGGAGAAATTTCTTCACTCAGAAGGTTGTGAACCTTTGGAATTCTCTACCCCAAAGGGCTGTGGATGCTAAGTTATTGAGTATATTCAAGACTGAGATCAAGAGATTTTTGGACTCTAAAGGAATCGAGGGATATGGGGATCGGGCAGGAAAGTCGAGTTGAGGTTGAAGATCAGCCATGATCTTATTGAATGGTGGAGCAGGGGGGCTGAATGGCCTACTCCTGCTCAACAGATGATTGGTTTAAGCTGTTTGTAATCTAAGTTGGAAGTGGAGAACAGAAAACATTTCTTTCAGTTTGCAGCTAATACCAAACTTGGGTTGGGTGGTGGGGGGGGGAGAACCACAAATAGGGAACAGCTGATGAAATACAGAGGAACCTGGATAGACTGGGGAGCTAGGGTGATTGAGTGGCAGATATATTTTAATGTGGGCAAGTGTCAAGTCAGGAGATTGGGAAAGCATAATAAACAGCGGCAATATATGTTAAATGGCATTATTCTACAGGCCATGTCAAAGAAGAGAGATATTGGGGAACTGGTGGATATATCGCTGAAGCTATCGGGGCAGTGAAGAGAGCAAATAGGATCTTAGGCTTTGTAGCAAGAGGAATAGAGCGCAAATCTCGAAGTAATTCTGTGTTTGTACTAAGTGCTTGTTTGACTCCACTTGGAGTAATGTGTATTATCAGAAAGTCATCCAGGCATTGGAGTGCATGCAGTGAAGGACAGCAAAATTAATAGCTGGGATTAGACACCTTGACTTAAGAGAAGAGGCCATAAAAGTTGGGAATGTTTATATTGGAGAAACATAGAAGATAGGAGCAGGAGTAGGCCATTCGGCCTCTCGAGCCTGCTCCGCCATTCAATGCGATCATGGCTGATCATCCAGATTCAGTACTCTGTCCCTGCTTTCTCCCCATATCCCTTGATCCCCTTAGCCTTAAGAAATATATCTAACTCCTTCTTGAATATATGAAGGCCAACATACCATTTGCCTTCTTAACCACCTGCTGCACCTGCATGCTTACCTTCAGCAACTGGTGCACAAGGACATCCAGGTCTCGTTGCACTTCCCCTTTTCCCAATCTATTGCCGTTCAGATAATCTGCCTTCCTGTTTTTGCCACCAAAGTGGATAACCTCGCATTTATCCACATTATACTGCATCTGCCCAATCACTCAACCTGTCCAAATCATACTGGAGTTTCTCTGCATCCTCCTCACAGCACACACGCCCACCCAGCTTTGTGTCGTCTGCAAACTTGGAGATATTACATCTAGTTCCCTCGTCTAGATCATTAATATATATTGTGAATAACTGGGGTCCTAGCACCGATCCCTGCGGTACCCCACTAGTCACTGCCTGCCACTCGGAAAAAGACCCGTTTATTCCAACTCTTTGCTTCCTGTCTGCCAACCAGTTTTCTATCCAAGTCAGTACCTTACCCCCAATCCCATGTGCTTTAACTTTGCACGCTAATCTCTTATGCGGGACCTTATCGAAAGCCTTCTGAAAATCCGAATACACCACATCCACTGGTTCTCCCTTATCTATTCTACCAGTTACATCCTCAAAAGATTCCAGTAGATTAGTCAAGCATGATTTACCTTTTGTAAATCCATGTTGACTTTGTCCGATCCTGTCACTGTTTTCCAAGTGCTCTGCTATTACATCTTTTATAATGGACTCTAGCATTTTCCCCACTACCGATGTCAGACTTACCGGTCTATAATTCCCCGTTTTCTCTCTCCCACCTTTTTTAAATAGTGGGGTTACATTAGCTACCCTCCAATCCATGGGAACTGTTCCAGAGTCTATAGAATTTTGGAAGATGACCAGCAATGCGTCTACTATTTCTAGGGCCACTTCCTTAAGTACCCTAGGATGTAGATTATCAGGCCCTGGGGATTTATCGGCCTTCAATCCCATCAATTTCCCTAACACCATTTCCCGACAAATACTGATTTTATTCAGTTTCTCCCTCTCATTAGACCCTATGTTCCCCGACATCTCTGGGAGGTTATTTGTGTCCTCCTTTGTGAAGACAGAACCAAAGTATGTATTTAATTGGTGAGCCATTTCTTTGTTCCCCATTATAAATTCCCCTGATTCTGACTGCAAGGGACCTATGCTTGACTTCACCAATCTTTTTCTCTTCACATATCTATAGAAGCTTTTACAGTCAGTTTTTATGTTCCCTGCAAGCTTCCTCTCATATTCTATTTTCCCCCTCTTAATTAATCCCTTTGTCCTCCTTTGCTGAATCCTAAACTGCTCCCAATCCTCAAGTTTGCTGCTTTTTCTGGCCAATTTATATGTCCTCTCCTTGGATCTTATGCTATCCCTAATTTCCCTTGTTAGCCACGGTTGAGACACCTTTTTTGTTTTATTTTTATGCCAAACCGGGATGAACAAATTCTGTAGTTCATCCATACGATCTTTAAATGTTTGCCATTGCCTATCCACCGTCAACCCTTTAAGTAACGTTCCCCAATCCATCCTAGCCAACTCGCACCTCATACCATCGTAGTTTCCTTTATTTAAATTCAGGACCCTAGTCTCTGAGTCATCTACTTCACTCTCCATCTTAATGAAGAATTCGATCATATTATGATCGCTCCTCCCCAAGGGGCCTCGCACAAGAAGATTGCTAATTAATCCTTTCTCATTACATAATACCCAGTCTAAGGTGGCCTGATCTCTAGTTGGTTCCTCGACATATTGGTCCAGGAAACCATCCCGTATACACTCTAGAAATTTCTCCTCCACAGTATTGTTACTAATTTGGTTAGCCCAATCTATATGTAGATGAAAGTCACCCATGATAACTGCTGTGCCCTTATTGCACGCGTCTCTAATTTCCCGTTTAATGCCATCCCCAACCTCAGCATTACTGTTTGGGGGTCTGTATACAACTCCCACTAACGTTTTCTGCCCCTTGGTATTTCTTAGCTCTACCCATACAGATTCCACATCATCAGAGCTAATATCCTTCCTTACTATTCTGTTAATCTCTTCTTTAACCAGCAATGCTACCCCACCTCCTTTTCCTTTTTGCCAGTCCTTCCTGAATATTGAATACCCTTGGATGTTGAATTCCCAGCCTTGGTCACCCTGGAGCCATGTCTCCGTAATCCCAATTACAGGAAACTCTTTATTAACCGGCACCCAAATATCCGGAAATCTCTTAACCGGCAAAATTCTTGAGTAGGTAACCGGGGTTTTCCTTCATCTCTCGTTTAAAATTAACTTTAAAAAACACCCCGAGGTGTTTGCCCTGTATCGGAGCGTGTAGATTGGGAGGGGAATGTGTCGTCCGGGTAGGCAGCGGACACGACAGATGGTCAGCTGGCGGTCCCCGGGGAGACGGAGCTCCGAATGCAGGCGCATGTCAATGTGTACGGTGCTCTCGTACGTTGGGAGATATAACTCTCCGTTATCCGGCATTTTTGATTAACCGGCGTCCCGTCGGTGCCGGTTAATAAAGAGTTTCCTGTATATCATATCCGTTTACATCTATTTGCGCAGCTAATTCATCCACCTTATTACGAATGCTCTTCGCATTAAGACACAGAGCCTTCAGGCTTGTTTTTTTAACACTCTCAGACCATTTAGAATTATTGTTTACTGTGGCCATGTTTGATTTACACCCTTGATTTGTCTGCCTTCCACTTTTGCTTTTCTCCTTCCTGTCTTTTGTTTCTATCCTTGCTTCCCTTTCCTCTGTCTCCCTGCACAGGTTCCCAACCGCCTGCCATTTTAGTTTAAACCCTCCCCAACAGCACTAGCAAACACTTCCCCTAGGACATCGGTCCCGGTCCCGCCCAGGTGCAAACCGTCCAGTTTGTACTGGTCCCACCTCCCCCAGAACCGGTTCCAATGTCCCAGGAATTTGAATCCCTCCCCCTTGCACCATTCTTCTAGCCACGTATTCATCTGAAATATCCTTCTATTTCTACTCTGACTAGTGCGTGGCACTGGTAGCAATCCTGAGATTACTACCTTTGAGGTCCTATTTTTTAATTTACCTCCTAACTCCCTATATTCAGCTTTTAGGACCTCATCCGGTTTTTTACCTATATGCACCACGACAACTGGCTGTTCACCCTCCCCCTCCAAAATGCCCTGCAGCCGCTCCGAGACATCCTTGACCCTTGCACCAGGGAGGCAACATACCATCCTGGAGTCTCGTTTGCGGCCGCAGAAACGCCTATCTATTCCCCTTGCAATAGAATCCCCTATCACTACAGCTCTCCCGCTCTTTTTCCTCCCCTCCTGTGCAGCAGAACCACCCATGGTGCCAGGAAGTTGGTTGCTGCTGCCTTCCCCTGATAAGCCATCCCCTCAACAATATCCAAAGTGGTATATCTGTTTAAGAGGGGGATGGCCACGGGACCCCTGCACTACCTGCCTGTGCCTACTACTCTGCCTGGCGGTCACCCATTCCCTTCCTGCCTGTGCAGCCTTTACCTGGGGTGTGACCAACTCATTAAACGTGATATCCACGACGTCCTCCGCATCATGAATGCTCCAGTATGCATCCATTCGCAGCTCCAGCGCCGCAATGCGGTCTGCCAGTAGCTGCAGCTGGATACACTTCATGCACACATGGTCGTCAGGGACACAGGAAGTGTCCCTGATTTCCCACATAGCGCAGGAGGAGCATACCACGGGGCCGAGCTGTGCTGCCATGAATTACCCTTTAATTAATTTAAATCAAATCAATACCACCAATTACACTACAATTAAATGTTATACTCAAGGGCCCTTGTTTACTCGCACTCCCCGCTACACAACAGAGACCTTAGAAACTATAACCACAAAATTAAGACCTTCTAAACTATTAACCTTAACTGTCAAACTATAGCGTAGTATCAATACTCATCTGGGCGTACTCGCCCAATCAGCTGCTTCCTCTTGCCCGCGTCACTTTTTGAATCGTGACTTCGCTCTGGAACGCTGCCGCCAGTCTGCGAGATTGGTAAGCCTCTTGAGGGAAAAAAAGCCCGCAAAAGTGAGTTTAAATACTCACTGAACCACCACTCTTTGCTCCTCCCGACTCCGGCCTCTGAAAAGAAGCCTGCAGAAGTGAGTTTAAAAACTCACTGAACCGCCACTCTCTGCTCCTCCCGACTCCGGCCTCTGTATAAAAAAAAAAAAGCCCGCGAAAGTGAGTTTAAATACTCACTGAACCGCCACTCTCTGCTCCTCCGGACTCCGGCTTATAGAAGTATTAAACATCCTAAAGTGTAGGGATGAGATGAGCATTAATATGTTTAACATAGTCACACATCTTACAACAAGAGACTTAGATTGAACTAAGAAGTGGAAGGGTGAAAAGACTGTTTAGATTTAACTACATTACCCAGAAGGTGGTGAATGTATGGAATGGCGACAATGGGGGCTGATTATACAACAAATTCAAGAGAGAATTGGATAAGTACTTGGAGAAAAAATTGATAGAGGAGTATGAGTTGTGTGGAGGACGAATTCTTGGAATGCATGCGAGATGGTTTCCTGGATCAGTATGTGGAGGAACCAACCAGGGAACAGGCTATTCTGGATCTGGTACTGTGTAATGAGAAAGGGCTAATCAATAATCTTGTGGTAAAGGGGCCTTTAGGGACAAGTGACCATAATATAATTAAATTTTACATTAAGTTTGAGAGTGATGTAGTCCAATCTGAAACTAAGGTCTTCAATCTAAACAGAGGAAACTACAAGGGTATGAGGGACAAGTTGGCCATGGTAGATTGGGAGACTACACTAAAAGGTATGAAGGTGGACATACAATGGCTAACATTCAAGGAAATAATGCATAATTTGCAACAAACATATATTCCTCTAGAGCATAAAAACCCAAAAGGAAAAGTGATCCAACCATGGCTAACAAAAGAAATTAAAGCTAGTATTAAGTCAAAGGAGGAAGCTTATAAAGTTGCCAGAAAAAGCGGTCAGCCTGAGGATTGGGATCTTTTTAGAAATCAGCAAAGGGGGACCAAGAAATTGATAAAGAAAGGGAAAATGGAATATGAGCACAAACTAGCAAAAAATATAAAAACGGATTGTGAAAGCTTCTATAGGTATGTGAAAAGGAAAAGACTGGCGAAGGTAAATGTAGGTCCTTTACAGTCAGACGGGAGAATTTATAATGGGGAATGAGGAAATGGCAGAGAAATTAAATAAATACTTTGTTTCTGTCTTCACGGAGGAAGACACAAAAAACCTCCCAGAAATACGAGAAAACCAAGGGTGTGGTGAGAATGAGGAACTTAAAGAAATTATTAGTAAAAAAACAGTACTAGCAAAAGTCGATAAATCCCAAGGATCGGATGACCTACATCCTAGGGTTTTGAAAGAGGTGGCCATTGGAATAGTGGACGCATTGGTTGTCATCTTCCAAAATTCTATAGATTCTGGAATGGTTCCTGCAGATTGGAGGATAGCAAATGTAACCCTGCTATTTAAGAAAGGAGGGAGAGAGAAAACGGGAAACTACAGACCTGTTTGCCTCACATCAGTAGTTGGGGAAAATGCTGGAATCTATTATAAAGGATGCAATAACTGGGCACTTAGAAACTAATACAGGAAACTCTTGTTTAACCGGCACCTAAATATCCGGAATTCTCTCTTAACCGGCAAAAATCATCCTCCGAAAACTCCCCTCAAATAACCGGCAATGTTGCCGAGTCCGAGTCTCCCGCGAACGCCGAGTACTCCGAAAACTCCTCTCAAATAACCAGCAATGTTGCCGAGTCCGAGCCCGCGAACGCCAAGTTAGTCAGTGGGGGTAGTACTGTACTTAATCAAGCATCTTCCACCATCCATTTAACACAACATTCTGTAGGTGAGTACCCAAATACTGTATACTGCACATTTCTTGATTTTTTTATTTTTCTTTGTTAAAAATAGCCTGGGTAGATATAACTCTCCGTTATCCGGAACTTTCGATCAACCGGCACCACGCCGGTCCCGTCGGTGCCGGATACCAAAGAGTTTCCTGTATTAAGATTGGGCAGAGTCAACATGGATTTATGAAAGGGAATTCCTGTTTGACAAACCTATTGGAGTTCTTTGAGGATGTAACTAGTGGAGTAGACAAAGGGGAACCAGTAGATGTGGTGTATCTGGATTTTCAGAAGGCCTTCGATAAGGTCCCACACAAGAGGTTGGTGAACAAAATTAGGGCACATGGAACTGGGGGTAATATACTAGCATGGATTGAGAAGTGGTTAGCAGACAGAAAACAAAGAGTAGGGATAAACGGGTCTTTTTCAGAATGGCAGGCTGTGACTAGTGGGGTACCGCAAGGATTGGTGCTTGGGCCCCAGCTATTCACAATCTATATCAATGATTTGGTTGAGGGGACTAAATGTAACATTTCCAAATTTACTGATGATACAAAGCTAGGTGGCAGTGTCAGTTGTGAAGAGGATGTGAAGAGGCTTCAAGGGGATCTCGCCAGGCTCAGTGAGTGGGTGAGAACATGGCAGATGGAATATAATGTGGATAAATGTGAAGTTATCCACTTCGGTAGAAAAAAGAGAAAGGCAGAGTATTTCTTAAATGGTGAAAGATTGGGGAATGCAGATGCTCAAAGGGACCTGGGTGTCCTTGTACATGAGTCACTGAAAGTGAATGTGCAGGTGCAGCAAGCCATTAGGAAGGCAAATGGTATGCTGGCCTTCATTACAAGAGGATTTGAGTACAGGAGTAAAGAAGTCTTACTCCAATTATATAGGGCCTTGGTGAGACCACACCTGGAGTACTGTGTACAATTTTGGTCTCCTAACCTAAGGAAGGATATACTTGCCATAGAGGGAGTGCAATGAAGGTTCACGAGATTGATTCCTGGGATGGCGGGACTGTCGTATGAGAAGAGATTGAGTAAACTAGGCCTGTATTCTCTTGAATTCAGAAGAATGAGAGGGGATCTCATTGAAGCATACAAAATTATTACGGGGCTTGATAGGGTGGATGCTGGGAGAATGTTTCCCTCAGCTGGGGAGTCTAAAACCAGGAGCCACAGCCTCTGGATAAAGGGTAGACCATTCAGGACTGAGATGAGAAGAAATTTCTTCAGAGGGTGGTGAATCTTTGGAATTCTCTACCCCAGAGGGCTGTGGAGGCTCAGTCATTGGGTATATTCAAAACAGAAGTTGATAGATTTCTGACTAATAAAGGCATCAAGGGATATGGCGATAGGGCTGGTGAATGGAGTTGAGGCAGAAGATCAGCCATGATCTCATTGAATGGCGGAGCAGGCTCGAAGGGCCGAATGGCCTACTCCTGCTCCTAGTTCTTGTGTATTGTGGGATGTGATATTTCCTAGATACTGGGATTGCATGTGGTCTTTTCTGGTCCTACATATTCCTTTGTTTATCTAAGTAACTTTTCAGTAGTGTGTAATTGCTTTAGTAAATGTATTACAATGTAATGAATGGTGTAATTGGATTTTTATTTTTTAACTGTCAATTGTACAAGTTTGTACTGATAATTTTCATTTCATATTTGAGGTTCAGGTGCTATCTACATACTTGCAACATATATATTTTTGTTAAATTCTTCTTTATTTCTCTCCTCCCCCTCAAATTTTGTGTGTGATTTTTGTTAGGTGAGCATATCAAGGGATATGGAACAAGGGCAGCTAAATGGAGTTGAAGTACAGATCACCCCATACCTAATTGAATGGTGGAAGAGGCTTGAGGAGCTGAATGGCCTACTCCTGTTCCTATGTTCCTTAGGATTGCATTTCAACTTTTTCCTTTTTCTTTCCCCAATCATGAGATTGGTGGATCTTCTAGTACTTTGGGGTTTTTTTTGGGGGGTGGGGGGGGGGGGGTGTTAATGTTGAGGGCAAAATGCCCTTCACCTTTTAATTTAAGTATATTGGTACAGTCCTTAGAAGTAAGACTTCTGATCTTGGTGAAATGGTTTTTTGACTTGTGCGTCTTCAGTCTGCAGGTTATGATGAATCCTCTGCCTGAATCTACCACCCTTGATTACTTTAACTGTGAAGGTGGAGGTGTCTTGAGCTCCTGAGCTGCAGTGTTTTCTGCCTGCCTGACCAGACTTATCTGATTTCCCAGATACTAGATTAAACTTGTTTTTCCCCTTGGTTCATTTTGGGTTGATCCAGTGAGATGAAAGTGCCACATCACTTCATGACCTAGTATTCCACACCCCAGGGTCTCTTCCTCACCTTGAGTTGGTGGACTTTACTCCCAACTTGTCATGATGACTGAATAAATCCTTTAGACAAGAAAGGTTCAGAACAATTCAGCAAACAAACAATGAAACTAATAATTCTCCATCGTAATTATCTGTCCAACATTGTTTCTTTCTATGTGAGTCAACTAATATACTAACTCCTAGTTCTAATCACTGCTCTTGACTGTTCATAAAGTGCCATTCCAGCATCTTTGGCTCAGAGCCATCTGTTTTGGACAAATTGATCAAGATTTAGTTTTCCAAAAGTTTCTCCTGCTTGGTGAAGCTGATCATCAATCTCCTTTGATGCCTCATCAATCTTCCAAAGAGTTCAGCGTTGACGTATGCATTGCAGGAGCTCGTATCTCAATGATCCTCACAGATTTTCTATCAATTTGATTTGCAGCTAACTGCTTTAATGAATATGCATAATATTTTTGGGTAGAGCAGTGGCATACACAGTGCAGCTGGAGAAAAATAACCAGAAAAAGTGTCTTGTGACTTGATCCTGGCAGAGTACAGAAGACTTGCAGGAATTGTATTGGGTACTAGTAGGGAAGGTGCATATTTACAGTTGTCTAATGTGCATTTTATTAAACTTCATTCAGCAAGTTGGTAGTTGACTTTCAAATTTTAAATTAAATTTTAACTTCTACACTAACAAAATTGTGGAAAATGATGTTTGGGCAATAATTTCACAAGTTGGATGAGTGTCAGGAAGCTTTGTCATTGGCATTCTATACAGACTGTATTAAGGTAGAATAGCGAAGTGAAGTTGCAGAAATTACATGTTTTCATTTCGTAAGCGGTGTTAACCAACTCCAAATGAATTATCTCTGCAGTGTGCCAAAACTAGCCCATAGCTCAACTTTGTAGTGCAGCTGCTGATGGTGACAAATAGAGTGGACTTTCTTAAGGATTCCAGCTTTTCTAGTTATATTTTGCCACTTGTTTGCCATAGTGTTGATTGTGTGCGACTACAACGTCAAATAGTGGAATGTTTGTAGCTGAAGAGCTTGCAGCTTGGAGTAAAAGTGGGCCTGCAACAACAAAGTTTACCTTTGTACAGTATATAGTTACTGATCTGGTCATCTTAGTGCTAAAGCTGATGCAGTGTTTCCCTTTTGGAGCAGCCAGTTCTTTAAGTTTGAATTTATTGCAGCTACAAAATTTGTAGTTTTCCAGATATGCTGTTGATGCAGAACCTCGATCTGCCTTTCTCTCGCATTTATTTTGAGTAAGAAAGAAACAAAAGAACTGCATTTATATAGCGCCTTTCATGGCCTGAGGGCGACCCAAAGCACTTTACAGCCACTGAAGTTTAGTTTTTAAGTTTAGTCGCATTAAGTTTTGTAGTGTAAGGAGATATGGCAGCCAATTTGCACGCAGCAAGGTCCCACTAACAGTAATGCGATAATGACCAGATAATCTGTTGTAATGATAATTGAGGGATAAATATTGGCCAGGACACTGGGAAGAACTCCCCTGCTCTTCTTCGAATAGTGTCATGGGATCTTTTACAACCCGCTGAGAGAGTATGTGGGGCCTCGGTTTAACGTCTCATCCGAAAGACAGCACCTCTGACAGTGCAGCCTTCTGACTCAGGTGAGAGTTCTTCCACTGAGCCAAGGCTGACACTTGTATTTAATATAATGCTAAGCAATTAATGGTAAATGCTCTGACATCTCTGGTTTCTCAGCAAGATCTTAATCTTAAAAGTTGCACTTTGCATCATGTCCTTGAGAATAGGGGAAGTGGAAAAATAACCATGGCAAAATAATTTTTTCTAGGGTGTGAATTTTTTTCCCAAAAGCAGTGGCTCGTGTTGCAGTAAAATTCTTTAGCACTGCCAGCCCTGTGGTATCGTACCTACTTTTGTTAGTCGCTGGCTAAAGCTTAGGTTCCACAGTGCCTGCATTGTGAATTCACTCAGTTTGATTTCGTATTTGGAAAGCAATTTCTGGCTTGTAAATCAAAAATTTTTCTTATAAATAGGAGTTTGAAAATCATACTGAATTCCTTCCCCCACACACACCTTTTTTCTTAATTTTTCTTTGAAAATGTTGTCCCTTTTTGTTAAAGGTGTTGTCATCTCACTGCAGCTCTCTTAACTCCATAGTGTACTCAGGAACAGTTGAGTGAAATATTTTGCTGATGACTGTAAATCATAGTTTTTTGAAAAAGGGATAAAACAGCACAATTTTGCATATTTTATAAAACTGTTAGTTGGTTTGACAACAGTTCCCCTAACTGGACTTTGTCCCCTATGATATGGAAGCTACTTTTTCAGTAAGTTGCTCTTTCATAATTACATGCTCCAGAGGATTTATGATTACCCAACTTGCAGTAATCTGCGTGCTGGATCAAACTTAGCTTCATATTGGATAATAAAGTTTCTGGATTGACACATTCTGCCAATTGATTCTGACAACACTTAATTAAACACAGTATTTTACTGAAGCTAATGCAATTTATCGGTAAACTTTTGATTTATGTTGCCAGATTAACAAATTGTTAACTTGTTAAGGGTTCGGGAACAATCTAATGCTTGCAGCCATTAGCAATTCATTACAGCAGTCACACTGTATTTTAAACTGCGCTAGGAAAACCACACATTTTTAACAACATCCACACATTTGTAAAAGTGTATGTGGTTAAGTGATTGAAATACTAACTAATTCCATGCTGTGTAGCCATATAAACATGAATGATGTACAATCTTATAAGAAAAGTAACAGTTGGATAAAAGCAAGCTTTTCCTCAAAGTCGTATCTGGAAATATGGTTAGTGAAATATCAAATGGACTACGTCTTAAGACCTTGCCTAAAGCTAGTTTTTCCTAAGTGAGATTTTCATGGATCATAAGGTATTAAGTACTTGGATAATTTGCCAAATCATAACTTATTGTTGAAGTGTCAGCTTGTCTGTGATGGTACTCTCACCTCTGAGTCAGAAGGTTGTGGGTTCACGCCCCATTCCAGGACTTAAGCACATGATCAAGACTGATATTTCCGTGCATTACTGAGGGAGTGCTGCATTGTCAGAGATGCCATCTTTCGGATGAGATGTTAAATGCCTGCTTGTTCAGATATGTGTAGAAGATTCCATGGCTCTATTCAAAGAGCAGGGAGCTTTTCCAGTGGTCTAGCCAACATTATCCCTCAATCAACACCACCAAACAGATTAACTGGTCATTCATTGGCTACTAATATATACATTATCTTGTGATTTTTGAATTGTGACAGGACCACTATCCATCGCACTTTCTCTCAAACTGTGTACAGTTGCTTGGTGAGTGTCTCTTGAGTTCAGAGATATAAAATAATTGTGCTCCATTTAAAAAAAAAAAGGAGCAGAGAATACCTTAACTTTAACCTACAGAGACCCTTTTTAAAAGTTGAAAATTTGAAAACATTTTAAAGTATATCTTGTATCTTGTATGTGGACTCTTGCCTAATTATGACTAATTGGGGTAGAAATCTGATCTCGTTGCACCTGCTTTTTGGCACAAATCTAGGGTTAAAACAGTCCAATTTCGCAGAACTATGTCCTGTGCCCCAAGAGTGCCTAAAATACGTCCGGCGCCATATTGGCTCGGGCAATAGTCAGGTGTCTCTGGTGGCCACCTTTAAACAGGTGTTTGGCCCCATGCATGTGCTAATAAGGGGTCTAACATCCGTTTAAGGACCCCTCTCAGACCTTACTCAGGTTCTTGCTGCAGCCTAATCAGCGGTCCTTAAAGGGACCGCCAACAAAAGGGTAATCTTTTAACTTACCTTATCTTTTAACTTGCCTTATGTGGAGCTCCTTCTGGCTCCATAGCAATCTTGAGGGACATTGCCAGCAAGCTCTTGCTCCCCTCCTGTTCTGCCACCGTTGTTGCAGTTGGCCCAAATTGGTGGGGAGTCAACCGACAAACTGCCTGTTGACGTGCAGTTGGCGCCTGCAATTCTCTGGTATCTGGCTTCTGACATGCACTCTTGAGAGCGTCATTTATTTTGGGCCCTAAATGGGTCTAAACCAATTTCTAGTCCATTGAAGATCTGTTAACCAAGTACATGATGATTTTGCAAAGGCTTCATAGTCACTCTGTTCAGTTGAACACTGGAGTATCCCCATCAGCACACTTTTTTAAAGATCTGACAATGACAACTGCAGCATTTAATACATTTTAATTATAACTGTGGAAGGGGACACCTTCATGGATCAGTGTGTAACCTTAAGCATTAGCGTTTAAGTGCAAGGTGTGTAAGTATTGTCCATTTGTTTAGGGAACTTTTTTTAATAAACGCTTTAAAGAGAGCGAAGCTGTGGACAGAAAATGCTAAACTTTAGTAAACTATATAAATTGTATAATTAATATAATAAATTAAAATTTAAAGAATAGCTAGCTTGTATCATAACCAGTTTAGTTCCTGGCTGCTTAATGTTGAGGTTCCCAAATGGGAGGGGGGTGGCGAGCAGGATGGGCTGGTCTAAACTAACAAGTAACAAGTGCCACCTCTGCAATCTTGCATAGCCAGAGGAGGTGCATTATAGGACGATCTCAGCACAGAATGTTTGAATCCCAGTCAATTTGATGAAGCAGATGTTGGACTTTGCTACCAGTCCAGATAGATCCTTGCCTGAATTTATAGCTGCCATTTCAAATTAAGTATTCCAATCGCCCTGAGACATGCCTTCAAGCTACTGGGTGTAGGTGAGTGGGCAGGTAGAAAGAGTGCATGGGACAAGAATCTCTTGTGGGTGGGAGGGGGGCTCAGCAAAAAAAAGTTTGAGAACCTTTGCTTTAAGGTTAAAATTAATTGCTCTGTAACAAGTGTTGCATGGTGGATCATACTCCAAGATGCATTGCTGTAAATCTGTGAAGATTTGCACAACTTTCCTTCTCTTTCCTTTATTGCAGAACTTGACAGAAGACGTTGGCCAAGACGACCAGCAATCAGGTATGTGTGTGATTTTCCTTCCTCCCTAAGCCAATGGGATAGCCACTGTGGAAGTGTTTTTGCTGACATCCAGACTCAATGGATAGATGGATTAATAGTTGTTTGTTGCTGGCTCTGAATGGGACAACTCCAATGACTTTGCTTTTGAAAATTTATGTGGGGTATGCTCATTGCTGTGCACAGATGTGCAGTTATTTATTTGTATAGTTAGCACAATGTGCATCTTGCCATGATTGATGAAATGTAGCTCACTGATGGGTTTGGTTAATGCCTAGACTTGGAATGCTGAAAAGTAACTAGCAGTCTGATGCAGGCCCTTTTTGACTTCCTGTTGCCAGTCTAGATAAAGGAAAATTAGTGCATATGTGATAGCCTTGGGCTCAGTTCTTTGGCTAATGGAAGCATGTGATTATAGCTTCTGTCAATGTTTAATTTTCAAAAGAAGGTTGGAGGGGACACCCCACCAGAGAGCGATATGGGTACAGAGGTATTCAGTAGGGTAGGCATGTCCCTGGGAGTCCTCATTGACACAGGACTCCATGAAGTATCATTATTTCAAGTTAAAGAGACCTTCTGCTGATTACCAGCTGTTGCCCCCCCCTCAATTGATGAATCAGAACACCTTGATGTTGAACATCACTTGGAGGAAGCGCTAAGGAAAACAAGGGCACAAAATTTAATCAATATTCAGCAAGAAGACTGGCTGTCTTGAGCATGTGGAGTCAGGGGACAAGTAGCAGAATGAATAGTAAGTGGGCTACTAAACAGAAAACAGAGTTGGGGGTTAAAGGTAGCTACTCAGACTGGCAAAAGGTGGAAAGTGGTGTTCCACAAGAATCTGTGTTGGAACCACTGTTGTTCACAATTTACCTTAAAGATTTGGACTTGGGAATCGGAAGTACAATTTCAAAATTTGTGGACAACACCAAATTGGGGAGTAAAATTAATACTGAGGATGAATGCAACAAAATACAAGATGACATTAATAAACTTGCAGAATGGGTGTGTAATTGGCAAATTAATTTCACAACTAGGGGGATCAAGGGGTATGGCGAGAAAGCAGGAATGGGGTACTGAGGTAGCATGTTCAGCCATGAACGCATTGAATGGCGGTGCAGGCTCGAAGGACTGAATGGTCTACTCCTGTACCTATTTTCTATGTTTCTATAGCTAAGTGTGAGGGTGGTGCATTTTAGTAGGAAGAATAAGGAGGCCACACACTACTTGGATAATAAGAGTCTAAATGGAGTAGAGGAGCAAAGGGATCTAAGGGTAAAGATACACAAATCACTAAAAGTAGTGATGCAGGTTAATAAGGCCATTTAAAAAAAAAAAAGCAAACCAAGCACTGGTGTTCATTTTCTAGAGGGATAGAATTGAAAAGCAGAGAAGTTATGTTAAGCTTGTATAAAAGCTTGGTAAGACCACACTTTGAGTAATGTGAACAGTTCTTGTCGTCATATTATTATAAAAAGGATATCGAGGCACTGGAGAAGGTGCAAAAAAGGTTCACAAGGATGATACCAGAGCTCTGAGGATATAGTTATCAGGAAAGGCTGAACAGGCTGGGGCAATCTACAGCAGCACCTGAATAACATCCATGCTTGGACTGACAAGTGGCAGGCAACATTTGTGCCACATAAATGTCTGGCAAAGACAATTTCGAATATGATGAGGCTCAACCATCTTCTCCTGACTTTCAATATCAACATCCTGGGGGTCTCCATTGACCAGAAGCTTAACTGGACCAGTCATGTCAACATCGTGGCTACAAGAACAGGGCTGAGGCTGGGTATTTTGCAATGAGTGGCACACCTCCTGACCCCTCAAACCTTTCCACCATCAAGGAGGCTGAAGTCAGGAGTGTGATGGAGAACTCCTCATTCTTTTGGATCGGTGCAGCCGCAACAGCACGCAAGAAGCTCAGCACCATCGGGACACAGAAGAGTCCACTTGATCGGTGCTCCCACCAGTGGAATCTATCCAGCCTGTGCACCACTGGCACACTGGTTGTAGTATGTACTATTTACAGGAAGCACTACTACAATTTACCAAGTTTGCTTTGACTGCAACTCTGAGCCCTGCGACTTCTACCACTGAGAAGGACAAACAGCAATATCATGGGAACCCCATAACTTCTGAGCTCTCCTTCCAGTCACAAGGATAGTTCTTGTCGATTCAAAATCCTGGAATTCCCTACCTAACATCATTGTCTGAACTTCATTACCACAAGGACCACAATCATGAAGAAGGCACACCACCAGGGAAAGTAGAGATGGGCAATATATGTGGCCTTGCCAGCATTTCCCACATTCCAAGAAATTCTAAGGTTCAAAACTAGATGGTGTGACAATCAGGTTCCAAATACTGGTTACTGTTCTGAAAGAGTGTTGGGTCAGGCAGCATCTGTGGAGAGAGTAACAGAGTTAACGTTTCAGGTCGATGACCTTTCGACAGAACCAGAAGATTTGAAGATTAATAGCTTTTAAGCAAGTACAGAGCCAGGGAAAAGAGGGCAGGAAAAAAAACAAACGGAAGAGGTCTGTGCTGGAGTGCAGGGCAGGAGTGATTAACTGAAAAAAAGTGATGCTGATGCAAGGGAAGCGAAGGTGATAATGAAAAGTATAGAAACAAAAGATGGGTCCAGATGAAGTGTACATGGTTACAGCAGAATAGCAGAGGGGGGGAGGGGAGGGTAGCATGGAAAATCTGGCAGAGAAGATTCCTATGGCTTGGGAATGTGGCGGAAGAAAGGTAGGTAGATCCGAGGGTGCAGATTACCCCGCTGGTTATGTATTGATGGGGGAAACCCACCCCAAGCACCAGACCACACCTCCTCCACTTGCAGTGGCTCTGGTGCAGCTGTCAGAGAAAATGTGAGTATACTCATTGGAGGATGTGGATAAATGTAGGATAATCATTATTGGCCACCTTTCATATTTCTTGCTAAGAATGACTTGTTTGGTTTACTTTGTACATCACTTTGCAACAGTTTACTTTTAAGAGGGCCACTAATGGTAACTCTTTTCAAAGAATTATTAATTAATTTAATATTCAGGGTTAATGGCTACCTTTACAGGTGCTAATTCAATTCCTTTATATAGTTGGGAGAAGTTCCACTTATAGCCATTAGGATTACATAGGATTTACAGCACAGAAACAGCCATTCAGCCCAACCAGTCTATGCCGGCGTTTATGCTCCACATGAGCCTCCTCCCGTCTTTCCTCATTTAATCTATCCGCATAACCCTCTATTCCCTTCTCCCTCATATGCTTATCTAACCTTCCCTTAAATGCATCTATACTGTTTGCCTCAACTACTCCCTGTGGCACTGATATTTATGCAGAAATGAGCTTTCCCTTGGATTCTTTAACTTTTTTTGTTAAAATGAGGATTGTGGTGACTTCTTCTAATCCACTCCCTCCAAATCATTGATTGCCAGTATCAACCTATATGCAACTGACAGCAGCTTAGTTTACTTTTTGGAGTTGTTCAGAGACAGGGGTGATTCTGCAAAAAAAAATCTGAGAGGGATCTAATATATGGCTTTCAGCTTAACTTTTAGTTCCATGATCAAATATGTGCAACTTCTTCAGGGAGAGCCTCTGTGTAGTCTTATGAGACATTTGTGGGAAATATTTAATTGTTCATAATTTTTATAAAGCTATGGGCCAGAGTTGTCTGCTTCTGTGCTCACCAGTCCACAATTTTCCACCTGTTAAAGTGAATAGGTAGAAATTCGTGGGCTGGTGAGCACAGAAGCAGAAAGTCCAGCATCAATTGCGTGGAGGAATTGTAGCTGCTTGTGAAAGAAGTTTGATAGCTGGGACTAGTGTCCTGGCGAATCGAATAACTAGGGCTGTGGAGAGGGCTTTAAACTAATTAGTGGGGGGGAGGTTTCAAGAGAGCAAAAAATAAAAATGACAACAGAGAGGGTCATAGACATAGGTAGCAGTAGGGGAATCACAAATCAGAGCGTGGCAGGAAGGGACAGAGTGTGTGGAGTAAAAGGTAAACTGGTAAAAAGTGAAAAAGCAGGAACTAAGTGCCACAAAGCATATTTGAAAGTTCTCTATCTGAATGCACGTAGCATTCGTAACAAAATAGACGAGTTAATGGCACAAATAACTACATATGGTTATGATATTGTGGCCATTACAGAAACATGGCTGCAGGGTGACAATGCCTGGGAATTAAACATACCAGGTTATTTAACGATCAGGAAGGACAGGCAGGAAGGAAGGGGAGGTGGGGTGGCTATGTTAATAAAGGAAGGAATCACTGTAATACAGAGTAATGATATTGGGTCAAAAAATCATGATAATGAAACAGTTTGGGTGGAGATAAGGAATAATAAGGGGAAAAAAACATTAGTGGGCGTAGTCTATAGGCCTCCGAACAGTTGCAACTCTATTGGACGGAGTATCAATCAGGAAATAGTTGAGGCATGTAATAAGGGAACATCTATAATTATGGGGGATTTTAACTATCATATTAATTGGACAAATCAAATGGGGCAGGGCTGCCTTGAGGATGAGTTCATTGAGTGTATTAGGGATGGGTTTCTTGAGCAGTATGTAACTGAACCGACCAGGGGGCAAGCAACCTTAGATCTGGTCCTGTGTAACGAGACAGGATTAATTAAAAATGTCCTAGTAAAGGATCCCCTTGGAATGAGTGACCATAACATGGTTGAATTCCATATTCAATTAGAGGGTGAGAAGGTTGGATCTCAAACAAGCGTGCTAAGCTTGAATAAAGGAGACTATGAAGGTATGCGAGCGGAATTGAGTAGAGTGGATTGGGAAAATAGATTAAAGGGTAAGACGACACATGATCAGTGGTGTACATTCAAGGAGTTATTTTACAACTTCCAAAAAAAATATATTCCACTGAAAAGAAAAGGGTGTAAAAGAAAGGACAGTCATCCGTGGCTAAGTAAAGAAATTAAGGATAGTATTCGACTAAAAACAAGGGCATATAAGGTAGCAAAATCTAGTGGGAGGACAGAGGATTGGGAAAACTTTAAAAGGCAGCAAAAAATAACAAAAAGATTGATTAAGAATGGGAAGATAGATTATGAAAGTAAATTAGCAAAAAATATAAAAACAGATAGTAAGAGTTTTTATAGTTATATAAAAATAAAAGGGTGGCTAAAGTAAATGTTGGTCCCTTAGAGGATGAGACCGGGAAATTAATGGTGGGAAATATGGAGATGGCAAAAACACTGAATGAATATTTTGTATCAGTCTTTACAGTAGAGGACACTAAGAATATCCCAACACTGGACAAACAGGGGGCTATAGGGGGAGAGGAGCTAAACACGATCAAAATCACTAAGGAAGTGGTACTCGGTAAAATAATGGGACTCAAGGCGGATAAATCACCTGGACCTGATGGCTTACATCCTAGAGTCTTGAAGGAAGTGGCGGTAGGGATTGTGGATGCATTGGTAATAATTTTTCAAAACTCCCTGGATTCCGCTAAGGTCCCGGCAGACTGGAAAACTGCTAATGTAACACCCTTATTTAAAAAGGGCAGTAGACAGAAGGCTGGTAACTATAGACCGGTTAGCCTAACATCTGTGGTAGGTAAAATTTTGGAGTCCATTATTAAGGAAACAGTAACAGGACATTTGGATAATCATAATTTAATAGGACAAAGTCAGCATGGTTTTACGAAGGGGAAGTCATGTTTGACAAATTTGCTGGAGTTCTTTGAGGAAGTAACATATAGAGTGGATAAAGGGGAACCAGTGGACGTAGTGTATTTAGACTTCCAAAAGGCATTTGACAAGGTGCCACACAAGATTATTGCTGAAGGTAAAAAATCACGGGATTGGGGGTAATATTCTGGCATGGATAGAGGATTGGCTATCTAACAGAAAGCAAAGAGTTGGGATAAATGGTTCATTCTCAGACTGGCAATCAGTAACTAGTGGTGTTCCACAGGGGTCAGTGCTGGGTCCCCAACTCTTCACAATCTATATTAACGATTTGGAGGAAGGGACCAAGTGTAACATATCAAAATTTGCAGATGATACAAAGATGGGAGGGAAAGTAGTGAGTGAGGAGGACATAAAAAACCTGCAAGGGGACATAGACAGGCTAAGTAAGTGGGCAGAGATTTGGCAGATGGAATACAACACTGGAAAGTGTGAGGTGATGCACTTTGGCAGGAAAAATCCTAGAGCAATTTATTATCTTAATGGCAAGAAACTGGAGAGTACTGAAGTGCAAAGGGATCTGGGGGTCCTGGTGCACGAAACTCAAAAGGTTAGTATGCAGGTGCAGCAAGTGATTAAGAAGGCAAATGGAATGTTGGCTTTCATTGCTAGGGGGATAGAATATAAAAATAGGGAGGTATTGCTTCAGTTGTACAAGGTATTGGTGAGACCGCACCTGGAATACTGCATACAGTTTTGGTGTCCTTACTTAAGGAAAGACATCCTTGCTCTCGAGGCAGTGCAAAAAAGGTTCACTCGGTTAATCCCGGGGATGAGGGGGTGGTCATATGAGGAGAGGTTGGGTAGATTGGGACTCTACTCATTGGAGTTCAGAAGAATGAGAGGCGATCTTATTGAAACATATAAGATTGTGAAGGGGTTGGATCGGGTGGATGCGGGGAGGATGTTCCCGATGACGGGTGAGACGAGAACTAGGAGACATAGTCTTAGAATAAGGGGCTGCTCTTTCAAAACTGAGATGAGGAGGAACTACTTCACTCAGAGGGTGGTAGGTCCATGGAATATGCTGCCACAAAAAGCTGTAGAAGCTACAACATTAATTAAATTTAAAACAGAAATAGACAGTTTCCTAGAAGTAAAGGGCATTAAGGGTTACGGGGAGCGGGCAGGAATTTGGACATGAGTCTAGGTTCGGATCGGTCATGGCCCTGTGGGTAGTGGAGCGGGCCCAGGGACTGTGTAGCCTGATTCTGCTCCTATTTCGTGTGTGCAATTCTGTTAGATGCAGGAGATGGTTCTGTGATAGATAGTAGATTGGCGGTTAGGATCAGATCAGCCATGATCTTATTGAATGGCGGAGCAGGCTCGAGGGGCCGATTGGCCTACTCCTGCTCCTATTTCTTATGTTCTTATGTTCTTAAATGTATTTTATTGCTCTGTACAGTTACATAGGACCAGGAGTAGGCCATTCAGCCTCTAGCCTGTTCGCCATTCAGTTAGATCATGGCTGATCTGTACATCAACTCCATTTACCTCTTTCCCCCCCGCCCCCAACTTTTTGATGCCCTCCCCTAATAAAAATATATTGATCACATCCTTGAACATTTCAATTGACCTAGCATCCACACCTCTGAGTCAGAAGGTTGTGGGTTCAAGTCCAATCGGCATTCGATAAGGTATCACATAAAAGGTTGCTACGCAAGATAAGGGCTCATGGGGTTGGGGGTAATATATTTGCATGGATAGAGGATTGGTTAACGGACAGAAAACAGAGTAGGGATAAATGGGTCATTTTCCAGTTGGCAGGCTTGACTAGTGGGGTGCCACAAGGATCAGTGCTTGGGCCTCCGCTATTTACAATCTATATTAATGACTTAGATGAAGGGACCGAGTGCAATGTATCCAAGTTTGCTGATGATACAAAGCTAGGTGGGAAAGTAAACTGTGAGGAGGACACAGAAAGCCTGCAAAGGGATATAGACAGGTTAAGTGAGTGGGCAATAAGGTGGCAGATGGAGTATAATGTGGGGAAATGTGAAGTTATTCACTGGTAGGAAGAATAGGAAAACAGAATTTTTTTTAAATGGTGAGAAACTTTTAAATGTTGGTGTTCAGAGAGATTTAGGTGTCCTAGTACAGGAAGCACAGAAAGTTAGCATGCAGGTACAGCAAGCAATTAGGAAGGCAAATGGCATGTTGGCCTTTATTGCAAGGGGGTTGGCGTACAAGAGTAAGGAAGTCTTACTACAATTGTACAGGGCTTTGGTGAGACCACACCTGGAGTACTGTGCATAGTTTTGGTCTCCTTATCTGAGGAAGGACATACTTGCCTTGGAGGTGGTGCAACAAAGGTTCACTAGATTGATCCCTGGGATGAGAGGGTTGTCCTATGAGGAGATATTGAGTAGATTGGGCCTATACTCTCTGGAGTTTAGAAGAATGAGAGGTGATCTCATGGAAGCATATAAGATTCTGAGGGGGCTTGACTGGGTAGATGCTGAAAGGTTGTTTCCCCTGGCTGGAGAGTCTAGAACTGGTGGCATAGTCTCCAGATAAGGGATCGGCAATTTAAGCCTGCGATGAGGAGGAATTTCTTCACTCGGAGGGTTGTGAATCTTTGGAATTCTCTACCCCAAAGGGCTGTGGTTGCTGAGTCGTTGAATATATTCAAAGCTGAGATAGATAGATTTTTGAACTCTAGGGGAATCAAGGGATATGGGATCGGGTGGTAAAGTGGAGTTGAGGTTGAAGATCAGCCATGATCTTATTGAATGGCGGAGCAGGCTCGAGGGGCCGTATGGCCTACTCCTGCTCCTAATTCTTCAGTCCTAATCCATAGATTTGAGCACATAATCTAGGCTGACACCTCAATGCAGCACTGAAGGAGTGCTGTGCTGTCTGTGGTGGTGTCTTTTAGATGAGGTGTTAAACCGAGGCACTGTCTGCCCTCTCTGGTGGATGTAAAAGGTCCAAAGAAAGCAGAGGACTACTTCCTGGTGTCTGTGCCAATATTTATCCCTTGACTAGCATCACTAAAACAGATTGGAACGGATTTTCCGATCGGAGGCTTCCTGCGTGCGGATGCCTCCGATCAGGAAAAATCTACGCACTTACCTGCTGGCTCCATAGGTCCGAAGACTTCCAATCCTGGGCCTCTCCTGGTCCGTGCGCGCAGTCATGGGGAACCAATCAAAGAAGGGAATCCCCCTTCACACTTTTGACAGGTCTTTATGCATAGATCTGTCAAAAGTATGAATGGGGATCACTTAAAGTTAAACATTAAAAAATCACATATTTAAAATTAGTTAAAATGACATTAAATTAAATATTTTAAACATTTAATTTTTTGAAAAAAATAAAGTTTTTTACAGGGCTAAAAATAAACTTCTTTTTTAAAAGTATTTTTAAATTATAAATCAGTGGAAATTTTTTTTTAAACTCTTCTGCTGGTAAAAGCAGGCCTTATGCCTGCTTTTACCAGGCGTAAGATTTTTAAAGGTTTTCAGTGGGCGGAGGTTGCACAGAAAGCAGAACTCTCCACCCACGGAGGCCCTTCTCCCGGGCAGGCAGATGATCTGTCAAGAGGATTCTTGACAGATCGGAAGTGCCGGGTTTTAGCGCATGCACTTCGCATGCCTGAAACCGGCTCTCGCGAGGCTCCGACAGGTGCCCTCATACGCACCCATGGGGGTCGGAATATCCGGCCCATTATCTGTTCGTGTATCTCTGGCGCAGGCACGATGGGCCAAATGGCCTCCTGTTCTGTATCATTCTATGATCTCATTGCTGCTTGTGGGACCTTGCTCTGTGCAAATTGGCTGCTGTGATTCCCTACATCACAACAGTGACTACAATTCAAAGTACTTAATTGCTGTAAAGCTCTTTGGGGTGTCCTGAGTTTGTGAAAGGCACTGTATAAATGCAGGTTCTTTCCTTTTCTTCTTTCTAATTGTACCCTGCCATTATAGCTGCCTGATAGATCAAGCTAATAACCTGGAGAAGAAATTAACTATTGAGTATATGCTATTATCTCAAAAAGGAAAAGGCCTGAAATTTCATTCCAACTTAAATTTTCTTCCTTCTACCCTGAAATATTGTGCAGTGTACATTTGGAAGAATCACTTTTTTGAAATTAATCATTTGGGTAGATTATTCTTTGTGTATAATTTTACTGTTGGGGATATCGAATCCTTAAATATTGGTATATTGTACATTATTACTATGTGTATATGTAGCTGAGTATGGCGGTTATTTGTATTTCTAATTTTATTATGCAGGAAATCTTCGGTCTTGCAGTTGCCCCTCCGACTGCTGTAACAAGGGAATGCCACCCAGGAAAAAGAGGAGACCCACAGTAGCAGATGATCTGACAGCTAAAAAAAGCAGGCATGATGGGTATGTTTTTAGTTTTGTGAAAAGAATGAAAGCTAGATGTCCCCAACAAATTGCTAGGTTATTTGAAAGAAAGAATATCTTGCATCAGCACTCTGTTTCCCTCCTTCCTCCAAACTTTGTGACTTGGTCCTGTAAATTGAAATAAGACACATTATTTTCATTGGCTCTAATTTGTGAGGTGTCGTATAATAGTTCACAAGCTTGCTACACATCTAAAATCTTTCCTAGTCACTTACGTGAAAGTAATTTTCCCACTTTCTTGTAAATCACAAGGACAGGTGGCAGATAAATGTTTTACCACTCTGACACGTATAATACAAAGAAAGGTAATGAGTTATGTCTGACATCAAATAAACTGGGCTGTAGAGGCAAGTGGGAAGAATTAAAGCTGTAGGATCCACAAGATACTGCTTCAATTAGGCTAGGCAGAAGCGAGCACACAGTTAACCTCAGAAGACTAATTTCTTCATGTTACAAGCTACTCGTGGGGTAATTGATCCTTTATCACACTTCAAGTTGCTTTTGGAGTATAGAGGCTAGATAATCAAATGACGCAAGGGGTATCTGAATAATCAGTTGCTGCACCTTGAGTTCCCCCCCCCCCCCCAAAAAGAAAATGTGCAATCTGCATGTGCATTTGCTACTCATAAATGAAGAAGTGAGGGACTGGGCTAAAGCATAGGAATGCCTCACCTTAAACTATAGCAGAATTATACTAACTTCTCCTTCATGCACTGCATAAGATTTTTTTAACTGCAGATGGCCATGTTCAGTTTTTTTCCTCCTATCATCTTTCATGTTGATGAGAAAACCTTACTTAATGAAAATTTTGTTTTAAATGATCTTGACAGGCAAATATTAAATTATATTTTGATCATATTTTTCATTCTGTGTTTTTGGAGAAGCAACTCAGTATTTTATGTAGTAGTTAGTTTTGAGATAGAAAATTGTTCTCCATTTTCACCAGTAGAGCACTTACTCACCTCTTTGTTACATTGTGTTAATTTTACTTACCTTCATTCAGGTGAAATAAAAAGCTTAAAACGCTTCAAAAGCTTTGTCTCTTTCATTTGAAGCAGAGGTGATCTGTCAAACGTTGTGGAAGTTGGTTGGAGGTTTTTCACCCAAACGTTAATAGGCTTGTAGCATAAGTTACCAGGGAAGGTTTTGAAGCACAGTGTGTTCAAGGGAATTGGATGCATTTCCAGGAAGAGATTGAGGGATAGGTGAGATGACTAACTGAGTTGAGCTATCAAATGGAAAGACTTGTTAGCTCTAATAGTCTTTTCCTGTTCTTAAATTTTTTTGTTCTTCCAAACTGTCAGTGCTTGTCTTTTTGGAACGGCTGATAATGAGGGCTTATGCTGAAGGTGTGCTGCCTTTGGCACTACCATCAGATTTACCTGAGTCTTGCCCGAAAATCTCATCAAAGCTTGAGAAAATAGATATTCCCTTTTTGTCATCCAGTACAGGGTCAGATGCAGAAGACAACTATATAGGTGCTTTAAATTTACCAATGGGGCTATGGCTAATATTTTTACGAAGAACTGAAATGTCTGGAATAAGCTTAGGTTGGTTTAGTAAACTTCCACAAGTTGGTAAATTTAAAGGTGTAGTTGCTACCTTTTTTATAATTGGTTATCTGACCCCTCAAAGCCTTTCCACCATCTGCAAGGCTCAAGTCAGGAGTGTGATGCAATATTCAACCACTCCCCTATATGGGTACAGCTTCAACAATGGTCAAGAAGTTTGGCACCATCCAGGATAGAGCAGTTCACTTGAATGGTGCCCCTGGGACTCTATATTCACTCCTTCCACCACCAGCACACTGTGGTTGCAGTGTTTACTATCTACACGATGCACTGCAGCAACGCACCAAGGCTACTTCGACAGCACCACCCTCGCATGCGGCCTCTATCACCAAGAAGAGCAAGACCAGCAACTACTTGTATTTACATTGTCCCTTATTGTAGTAATATATGCTAATGTGCTTCAGAGGTGTGAAAACCAACATGAGGAATAGTAGAAGATTTGAGGTGACTGAAGGCATGGTTGAAGAGGTATGTTTTGAGGATGCTTTTGAAGATTGTGAGAGCGATATCTTGGTGGTGGTGGAGAGGTTTAGGACAAAAGTTTAGAATGTGGGACCGAGGCAGCTGACGGGTCTGCCACTGAAGACTGGGATGGGAGAGGGGAAGAGAGAGGACAAGCAAAGAAAGTTAGTATCAGAAGAAAGGGGGTTGCTGGCATGGATGCTGGAAGAAGTTGTAGCGGTAGAGGGGGGAACAAGGCCATAAAAAAAATTTGCAAACGAGAAGGAAGACTTTGAATGGAATGGAGAATCGATGGAGGTGTATGAGCCCAGGGATAATAAGGGAATGGGACTTAGTGTGGGACAGGATAGTGAGATTTAGACAAGTTGGAGTTTATCTGGGATCTAGGGACCACTACATGAAATTAAAATTCTGTTGAAATATCCCTTGAGATTAAATAAATTGGGTAGAGTCTGTAACGGACAAGCAGTGGATGGTTTGGTTTACAACAGATAGCATTGCTCTTGTGAGGAGTGGGCTGTTGGGAAAATGTTTTGCACTTGGTGACATAGCACTATTCATGCCCAGAAAACTTTCCATATTTAAAGGCATATGCTTCCAAATTTTCTAAATAATGTGGACAATCAGGTAACTAGCAGCGGATGATAATTTAAGATAAACTGTTTACGTTGTATAAAGTTAGGCATATTTAGTCTAATCTTTCATTTGTCTTTTCTACAGCACCATGTACAGGAAACAAGACTCAACTAGAATGAAGCCTGAAGAGGAAGGGTTCTCCAGCAAGCAATGCTTAGAGTGGTTCTATGAGTATGCAGGTGTGTTTAAATGCTAGAGTTCAATGCTAACTAACCAACATGCCCCTAAGAGTTCCCTGGCGCGTTTGTTGGAGAGCATCACCAATGCACCTATTTACTTAAAAGTTATATACTCCTGGGCCCTGTAATAGTAATTTATGCTTAAAAAAAAATGTACATGTATGCGACCAAGTTTAATTTTGGCCCAAGCAGCACTGATCATTTCAGATCAAATAATGTAGTCGAACAGACTTACTGACATTTTGATCGATAATGGGCCTTTGTCGCTAAATCCCAAATGTGCATATGACAATGATTCAACTGTCTGCACCAATGTACTATTTTGAAACTGCTGCTCAATATTTAATCTGTGTTGATAGAATATTACAAATTTAAGGCAATTTGCCATCAACGGAAATGAGTTTGGAGAGACTGCTCATTACTGTCCTAAATAGCTCTGGGGGAAATATTGCAACAAAATATCTAAGTACTGTGCTATGTTGTAGGTAGTGATGATGTCATAGGTCCTGAAGACATGGAGAAATTCTGTGAAGACATTGGAGTTGAACCTGAAAATGTAAGTGCTTGTGGAAACAAATCCGTAGTAAAACAAAGAAGATGCTTAATCTAACTAGAGACTTATTAATATTTTATTTGAACTTTTGTTGAAAGTATATATCAAGAACTAGACTGAATGTTCTATATTTGTGAATTTAAGTGATCTCTGGAGGCAGTTCCAGGAGCCTGAATATCATTGCTTTGGCGGTGACTTTTCAGCACTTTAGAGAATAGAACAGGAGCACTGCATGAAGCCCAGATGGTCGCAGCTACACAGCATAAGATGTACAACTAAAACTGCATCTGTCTAAAAAAACACTTCACTCAGATGGCTACAAATCTGCTCTCTCTGAGTTTAACTATGTCCTTTGTGGTCTGGAAACGGACCTCATTTCTCCTGACTGACTAACCACAAACCAGCCCTTCCAAGAGAGATAAAATTGCAGCCCACAAAAGGTGTTCTTACCAGTCAATTATTCAAATAGGGATAAATGTGCAGCTTCTATGGGAAAGCTGCATCCCTAGATGGGTACTCAGTAAATATGCTTGGTGCTGACATTGGGCAAATCAGCTGTCCCTATATGTTGGCCCAGAAATTCCGGTCGGAGGCTTCCCGCGGGCGCAAGCATAGCGGGTACACTTACATAGCGCGCCTGCCGTTGTGCTGTGGGCCCGCGTGGGATTCCGATCCTGGGCCTCCTCCAGCTGCCGGTGTGCAGTGCTCACTTATCCCAGCGGCGCAACTAGTTTGCACCGTCCCCTGGGATCACGTGGGCCATGGGGAGCCAATCGGAGCAGGGAATCTCCATTCATCGATTTGACAGGAAGACCTGTCAAATCTACGAATAGAGATCGGCCCCAAAACCTAAGTAAAACTTCAAATAATTTTTTTTTTAAATCACATTTTAAAAATAACTATAAATTACATAAATTAACTATTTTAAACAAAAATTTAAATTTTTGAAAAAATTAATTAAAGTTTTTAACGGGGCTAAAAATAAACTTACCTTTCTTTAAAGTATTTAAAAATGATAAACCTGTGGAAAATTTTTTTAAATTGTACTTAATTCACCACTTACCTTGTTAAAAGCAGGCTTTGCGCCTCCTTTTTTCCTGCGCAGCTTCTCCGTACTTACCCTCACGGAGAAACCTGAAAAAGAAAACTAAGTTCGCTGCGTGTGCGCTGCCTCTCCGGCGCACGCGTTCGACCTCTGAACCCCTTCCTTCAGGGGAACGGAAGTTCCGGTTTCCAGTGCATGCGCGAAACCGGCACTTTGGTTGGGTCTACGGGTGAGTACACAGTGCGTTCTCGCCCGTGGAGACCCGAATTTCTGGCCCAATAATAGTTGCAAACCTGTACCCTTTTCTCCCCCAATCTCTCCCTTCCAACTCCTGCCCTCATTTAATGAATCTTTTACAATAAAATGGTTTTTAAAAATAATCAGTTACCTTTTTCTCACCTCCCATTTGATTTTTTAATATTCTAATGTATAGTGAGGGCTGACGTTTGAGACCTGGCTGGGAAAAGTTGCTGAGCCTGTCTACACTAACATCTAAAGATAATCACTAGTCCAGGATGCTTCAGTTTTAACACTCTAATTTAATAATTGCATTACTCCCTGTTGGGCCAAGTAATTCATATTAGTGAGTTTTGCACTCAACATGTTTTCATTCAAAAGTCTATAGAAATAAAAGTTTCCTAAATCTAATTGTTTGTTACTCCTGATTTTTAAAACTTGTTCTGCTAGTCTTTTTCCTGGGCACTCTTCTTCATCCTCAGAAGCCCATATAAAGATCACAGCTGCTGCCCTTTTAGAAAGAGGTACTTCTGCACAAAAGGAGAGCCCGGAGTAGAACTATTATCATGACACCAGTGGATTGACCTTGACCTTCTACTTCTACAATACTATACTAAAGTATCTTTACAAATTCCCAAACCAATGGGTAGCATTGGTTGACTCAATCAAAAAGACCCTCATGAAGACAATTTCTTCATCTGTTGGGGGAGGATTCAATTAGAATGCAGCACTGTTAGAAATATTCTTGTTGGAAGTTCAGGGTTTACTGCTTTTATAAGCCATAGACTAGAAGCATACTTGTTCCATTTGCATTATTTTGTGGCGATAAAGAAATGAGAGGTATGGAAGAGCTGAATCTGCAAAATGTGTTAAAAGGGGCTTTTTTTTCCTCTCTTCAATTAATGACTTGGGCTATTCTATTGCATGTAAATGATCTAAAGTTATTGCAGCGACTAAGACCCAAGGTGGGTATCAAACTTCATTTAAATTATAAACTATTAAATATTCTTGGGATTCTGATTGCCAAACAGCCTTTTTTTAAAAAAAAAAACAAAAGCCTGTATTTCTCTACCAGTATTGATCTGTTGTACTTATTGTAGGTGGTGATGTTGGTGCTTGCCTGGAAGTTGGATGCCCAGAGCATGGGTTACTTCACTCTACAAGAATGGTTGAAGGGAATGACCTTATTACAGTATGAGATGCTTCTGGTTTAGTTTCATTTTATTTTGAAATAGTTGCCAGTTAACTTTATGCTTAGTCAGCCGTTAAGATTATTGTTGTTTAACTCTTTAATGGCTAGAGCTATGGTTAATTTTTAAAACTGTGAAATTCAACTACATCTCTTCAGAATACCTTTTATGCTGAGTTTCTGCTTAAGAATGATTTTTTTTTTTAAAAGTATAGAAGAAGGCTATTTCAATTCAACATGCCTCTAACCCTGCTAGATCCACATTGTCTTCTCTGCTGGTTGTAAGGGTCCTATGTGAGATGTATTTGGGCAGCATCTCATTCAATTCCTAGTGGGCATCAGCCTACAACACAACATTATCTCTATCTCTATATCTAATTCAGCAGTAATTGGCAATCTTGCTCAGGGGCCACAGGATGGCTGGTATGGGAAATGAGAAAAAATGTCATACTAGTGCGGTAGGTGGTGCTCTTCTGAGGCTGGGGCATGTTGTTGCAGCAGAGTAGAGGATACTCTGAATCTGGTTGTGCTATATATGACCTAAGAGTGCTGATTACCGATACTAAAATGAGAAGAGTTCCATTCTCCAGTATTAACAAAACTTGTGTAAATGAGCACTTTTTAAAAAACCTTCTGCTTGTAACTAATTCCTGGTGAATCTATGTTGTACACTTTCTGTGGCTCCATTATTTTTTGCCCAAAACTGTATACAGTACCCCCAAATGTGGCATAACCAATGTTGTATACAAATTCTTCTCCTTAAAGGGATGGCAGTATTCCATGTCTGTTAGATGCAGATGTGACTTGGAAAATGTAAGTGAAGGCATTAGCACGGTGATGTGCCCCTTCACTAGTTGGCCCATGTGAATTTGAAAACTTTTCATGAACAGGAAATTTGAGGGTACTATGTTACTGGACTAATGCACTGGGCTGCATCAAGAATTTAGACCTTCCACGAGCTATTGTCTTTTGAGCATTAATGAAGTGAAAAACCACTCAAAATCTGTTTCATAAGTTAATAAAAGATGGGCTTTGGGGCTAGAACATAATTTTGATCTTGATCAGCAGCATTTTGCTAAAAGTCCTCAGACAGTTAACTTAATGCTCAATCTCTTGTGTTTAACCCAATTCCATTGGGCCCTTGATGTCTATATAAACCTTTTTCCAAAATTAAAAAGTACATGGTTTCATACTTCTACATTATTACTGCTAAAATTCCAGCAATTATGCCAGTTTCTGATGCGTCATCACTTCCTTGAAGCAATGGTAGAATTTAATTTGAATTTCAATGACATTTCACCTGTGTCGTGAAGCTTTAAATTAATTGCCCTCTAACAATAATGGAGACCAGCATGTATTTTTAACTTGTGCAAGGAACACAAGACCCAATGTAGTGAGAGTGTTTGGACCTTGTGGAAATTTTTTTTAAAAACAAGTATTTCTACCATTATTTGTAATACTTTTACCCCCGATAAATCTGTTTTCCATGATTATTTCATGGTTTGTGTGCATCTTATTTGTATAACACTTTGGTCTTGTACAATTGGTTAAACCAGAAGAACAAAACAAATCAATCCAATTGGTATTGCTCTGTTGGAAGGGATGACCATATTCCATTTGGAGTTAAACTCCATACAGAATTGGCATTTTCCCTGTCTTTTTAGAGAAATGGTTGTTTCGGAGGAGTTGTACGTGATTAAAGGATAACACCTAACTCAATTCATATCCCCAGTATTTTTCTATTTAGAATACCATAGTAAAAGTCACTTTGTATGAAATTTACTTAATAAACAGCAGCCCATTTTTAAAATGTTCAGATGGAATTATTGGTTGCAAAAATGTGATACTTGGCAGATTACTTAAATTCTGATTCAGACTGCTGTAACCGGATTCAGCTGTTTAAGTATTTTAGATATTGCTACAGATGGAGTATGATTACCTGAAATTGAGGTTGCAGTTGGTAGGCCTTTAGTGTGTGAGTACATTTTGAAAGGGAGGGAGAATTTATTTAAAGTTAATAGAAAATGTTAATGTGGAACAACTAGTAATCTAGCTAATGGTGAATTTTAAGTTTCTCATGGTGAGAAGAGAGTGCTGAGTAATGTACTGTAAGATTGAATGTATGGTTTAGGTGCAACACAGCCTCCTCAGGTGTGGTCCTAATGTATTTCAATACTAAATTGAATCCATTAGTGATATTTTTGAGTCCGCTCAATTTAATTTTACATAAGATCCTTAAAGGTTTTCTGAAAGAGATTCACTCTCCCTTTCTCACACACCTTTCTTTCTGTCTGTCTCTCCTTTCGATTTTATTTTTGAAAAGCTAATGTGTTAATCATTTGGTTTGAAAACTTAATCAATGTGGTTTGGGCTATTAAAGTGCTGTGGAATATTTTTCAATGTTATTTTTCTTTCCAATTTTAGATGTGACACAACAGAGAAACTGAGAAATTCGCTAGATTACTTGAGATCATTGTTGAATGAGCCCACAAATTTTAAACTTATATACAGATATGCGTTTGATTTTGCACGGGTAAGTGATTCTATTGTAAGAAAAACATAAATGTTAAGCAACAAAAGTACCCAAACGTATCTGTGTCCATAAGGTGATAGCTAATAGACATTTACTTTTCTCAAAAGACCTTTCTCTTTTGCCTCATAGAAAAAAAAATAGCTTTGGGTTATGTATTTATTTGATAACTTTGAATGCTTCACCAAACCACTTAAGTTGCCTTCCCTATCTAAAATGGGCACTGGAATAATTTGTGTTATATTGAAAATAAAAAATAAAACATTTTGAATTGCAATAGTTTCTGAAGTTCCTGTACCTATTTATAAGTTTTAAATATTTGAAATTGGAAACTTATACTATTTACAATTTGTGATACATCCTTGCTCTCGAGGCAGTGCAAAAAAGGTTCACTCGGTTAATCCCGGGTGGTCATATGAGGAGAGGTTGGGTAGATTGGGACTCTACTCATTGGAGTTCAGAAGAATGAGAGGCGATCTTATTGAAACATATAAGATTGTGAAGGGGTTGGATCGGGTGGATGCGGGGAGGATGTTCCCGATGACGGGTGAGACTAGAACTAGGGGACATAGTCTTAGAATAAGGGGCTGCTCTTTCAAAACTGAGATGAGGAGGAACTACTTCACTCAGAGGGTGGTAGGTCCATGGAATATGCTGCCACAAAAAGCTGTGGAAGCTACATCATTAAATAAATTTAAAACAAAAATAGACAGTTTCCTAGAAGTAAAGGGCATTAAGGGTTACGGGGAGCGGGCAGGAATTTACACATGAGTCTAGGTTCGGATCGGTCATGGCCCTGTGGGTATTGGAGCGGGCCCAGGGACCGTGTAGCCTGATTCTGCTCCTATTTCGTGTGTGCAATTCTGTTAGATGCAGGAGATGGTTCTGTGATAGTAGATAGTAGATTGGCGGTTAGGATCAGATCAGCCATGATCTTATTGAATGGCGGAGCAGGCTCGAGGGGCCGATTGGCCTACTCCTGCTCCTATTTCTTATGTTATGTTCTTATGATACAGTAGGTGAGCATACTGGGTGCTGTATCACTACACTAGGATATAAATTCACCCCAGTGATTCTCATGCAGCTTATTTGCAATCTTGCTGAACTGTAGGGTGAGGTGGTGATTAGAGGCTAGATATATCTTTACTAATCATGATGCGGAGATGCCGGTGTTGGACTGGGGTGGACAAAAATGAGAAGTCGCACAACACCAGGTTATAGTCCAACAGTTTTATTTGAAATTACGAGCTTTCGGAGCGCTGCTCCTTCGTCAAGTAAAGTGAGGGAATACAAATCAGATACAAAGCATATATAGACAGAGAACAATGTGTTTGCAGAGATACAATCAGTCAGGAAGGCATTACATCAAAGACACAGTGTTCTCCAAGGCGGCCTTCGAGACACACGACAACGCAAAATCATCGAGCAGAAACTGATAGCCAAGTTCCGCACCCATGAGGACGGCCTCAACCGGGATCTTGGTTTCATGTCACGCTACAGGACGTAGAGTCATCCAGACTAGAGTCGTCGTTGTCTTGTTCACAGATGTGATTTCCAGTTTTTTTAAAAAAAGTTAAAAGCTTAACTGCAGACTGCAGCATTTGACACGTTGGACCCCCTGTGACCCCACCTCATTGTCTTAGCTGTATTCTGCTGTGTCTTTGATGTAATGCCTTCCTGACGGATTGTATCTCTGCAAACACATTGTTCTCTGTCTATATATGCTTTGTATCTGATTTGTATTCCCTCACTTTACCTGACGAAGGAGCAGCGCTCTGAAAGCTCGTAATTTCAAATAAAACTGTTGGACTATAACCTGGTGTTGTGCGACTTCTCATTTTTATCTTTACTAAGAAGGAGGAAAAATTGGCTGGAATTCTCATAGCAGTGGTTAAAGTGGGACTTGTTAAAAGGTATGAGGTCACTTTTCCCTTTTTTCTCTCATTACCACCCCACCCTGAGATTTTTTGGTTGTTTGTCATTGGTCTTTCCTGGTGCCTCTCCAATCCTTTATTGAGAGCAACATGTTTCCTCTGAGACCTAGAGCTTTTGTCTGTCTCTTTTTTGCAGCAACAAAAACTATTTTTTTAATTGAGTAGGGGAATAGACAAACTCAAACCATGTGTTCAAATCACATGTTATTAAGGGCTGTTGGTCAGTTTGTATTGCCAAATATAAAAAAAAACATTTTTAAGGATTTTTTTTTTATTTTTTAAAAAAGTGTGACGATCAAGGGGGGGAAATTGGACTCCAAAAACAGGTAAATTTAGACATCAGATTTTTTTTTAAACGGAATTGGCCCAGAATTTCCTGGAGATATGTGCCATTGTAATGATGCATCAACGTTGCGGGGCCTGATTTACGGCGCAAAAGTCCCAGGAAATGATGGCGTCAGTAACTTCAACTACGGCTTACATCACTCCCTCATTACCTCAGATATTTGGTCCGCTCTGCTGTTTCCCTCGCCGAAACAGTTGCACAACTAATTATTATAGTTCAGCGCCCCCCCTTTAAAATCAATAGTGAGATCGAGTTTTCTGAATTAAAGTCACCTGAGATTATCACTGCCATTTAGATCATTGCAGAATGGCGCTGGTGGGCTGAGATACAGGAATTATAACCGGAATGTGTTTTAAAAGAGTCAACATTGCCTCTGGGCATTATAACACAGTTGCTATCTGAATTCTCAATTTTTTTTCAGATTGATCAAAGCAGAGCTCATATTTTTGAAGTTTTAATGTATTGCAAATGATCTTTATACATATTTCTCTTGCTGCCAGATACGGCAATCAAAAAAAACTAGGGAAATACTGAAATTGCCTCTTGGAGGAGTTGTATGTAATGAAAGGATACTCCTAACTCAATTCATACACATTATATTGAATTCCTAACCCCAGTATTTTTACTATATAGAATATTATAGTAAAGCCACCATGTACTAAATTTACTTTATAAACAGCAGCCTGTTTTTAAAATGTCCAGATGGAATTATTGGTGTCCTATTCTTATACCAATATTTATTCCTATTTATATAGTTTAGTAATTTGCTGCTGGATATAAATTTAAAAAATCAACAATCAAAATAAATTGTTAACTATTCATTGGCCGCGCCACTCATGATCAGCCACTATACTTGCTGTGTCATATTCTAATTATTTTACCAGCAAATTGTGTCATAAATTCACCACTAGAGGATTGGGGAGCACAATGGTCTAGCTTAATGTGTAATGGTCATTGCTGTCAGTATGCAAAGTACTTGGCTTTTAGTCCCCTTTTATAGAGTCATTAAATTACAGTACGGAAAGAGACCATTTTACCCATTGAGCCAGTGGCAGTGTTGCTTTTCCAAATGGAGCTAATTATACTAATCAAAGTTTCTTGCTCCTTACCCTTTTGTATTCTTCCTTTACCAATGCTTATCCAATTTTCCTTTAAATAATAGTCTCTGCATCAAAAACCACTTGTGGCAAAGTATTCCATGACCTAATGACCCTCTGGGATTTTTTTTTTAAACTTCCTTCTTAGCTTTTCTAATGATGAATCTAAGCCCCTTGTGACTGATTTGTCAAACATCAGAAACAATTTTTTACTCCCTTCTTACCCTTTCACTCTTCTTACTCTCTCAAAACCAATCATAATCTTGAAAACCTCAATTATATCCCCCTTCGCTGTTCCAGTGGAGGGGGAAAACTTTTTTAAGCCTTTCTTCGTAACAACCTCTCATTCCTGATTGTATTCTAGTTAAATTTCATGGTATCCTTTCCATGGGTTTTAATATTCATCCTATAATGGGTGCCCAGAACTGCACACAATACTCCAACTGTGGCCTAACAAATGTCTTGTAGAAATTACACATCGGAAAATCGGACAGGGTGTGTAATCGGCGACCAATCCACTACTGTCAGTTTTCCGCCCCACGAAAAGTAAAAATGACCCCATAGAAGTTTACCCACAACTGAGGTCAGACTAATTGACCTATAATTTCCTGGCATCTCCTTTACCCCTTTCTTGAGCAGGGATGCAGCATTTGGCAACTCTCCAGTCTTTTGGCACAATTCTCATTTTCCATGGATTTTTGGAAAATTACAGTTGGTGCCTCCACTATCTCTAACCTCCTTCAGTATTCTGGGATAAATACTATTTGTACTTGGTGACTTTTCTACTTTAGCTCCCATTAACTTAGTGTTTTTCTTAATACATCTTCCTTCTAAATATTTGTCTCCATTAGTTGCCCTTCCACATCCCCCTCGGGGATAATGGGTAGGTACTCAAATTGGCAGGATGTGACTAGTGGTGTCCCGCAGGGATCTGTGTTCGGGCCTCAACTATTCAAGATATTTATTAACGACTTGGATGATGGCATAGAAAGTCATATATCCAAATTTGCTGATGACACAAAGATAGGCAGCATTGTAGGCAGTGTAGATGAAAGCATAAAATTACAAGGGGATATTGATAGATTAAGTGAATAGGCAAAACTGTGGCAAATGGATTTCAATGTAAGCAAATGTGAGGTCATCCACTTTACATAGAAACATAGAAGATAGGAGCAGGAGTCGGCCATTCGGCCCCTCGAGCCTGCTCTGCCATTTAATGAGATCATGGCTGATCATCCAAATTCAGTACCCTGTCAATGCTTTCTCCCCTGATCCCTTGATCCCTTGATCCCTTTAGCCTTAAGAAATATATCTAACTCCTTCTTGAATATATTTAATGAATTGGCCTCAACTGCCTTCTGTGGTAGAGAATTCCACAGGTTCACCACTCTCTGGGTGAAGAAATTCCTCCTCATCTCAGTCCTAAATGGCTTACCCCTTCTCCTTAGACTGTGACCCCTGGTTCTGGACTCCCCTGCCATCGGGAACATCCTTCCTGCATCTAGTCTGTCTAGTCCTGTTAGAATTTTATAAGTTTCAATGAGATCCCCTCTCATTCTTCTAAACTCTAGTGAATATAAGCCTAATCGACCCAATCTCTCTCTCCATACGTCATTCTTGCCATCCCAGGTATCAGTCTGGTAAATCTTTGCTGCACTCCCTCCATGGCAAGAACATCCTTCCTCAGATAAGGCAACCAAAACTGCACACAATACTCAAGGTGTGGTCTCACCAAGGCCCTGTACAACTGCAGCAAGACATCCTTGCTCCTGTACTCGAATCCTCTCGCTATGAAGGCCAACATACCATTTGCCTTCTTAACCGCCTGCTGCACCTGCATGCTTACCTTCAACGACTGGTGCACAAGGACTCCCAGGTCGTGTTGCACTTCCCCTTTTCCCAATCTATTGTCGTTCAGATAATAATCTGCCTTCCTGTTTTTGCCACCAAAGTGGATAACCTCTCATTTATCCACATTATACTGCATCTGCCCAATCACCCAATCTGTCCAAATCATACTGGAGTTTCTCTGCATCCTCCTCACAACACACACGCCCACCCAGCTTTGTGTCGTCTGCAAACTTGGAGATATTACATCTAGTTCCCTCATCTAGATCATTAATATATATTGTGAATAACTGGGGTCCTAGCACCGATCCCTGCGGTACCCCACTAGTCACTGCCTGCCACTCGGAAAAAGACCCATTTATTCCAACTCTTTGCTTCCTGTCTGCCAACCAGTTCTCTATCCAAGTCAGTACCTTACCCCGAATCCCATGTGCTTTAACTTTGCATGCTAATCTCTTATGCGGGACCTTATCGAAAGCCTTCTGAAAGTTCAAATACACCACATCCACTGGTTCTCCCTTATCTATTCTACCAGTTACATCCTCAAAAAATTCCAGTAGATTAGTCAAGCACAATTCACCTTTTGTAAATCCATGTTGACTTTGTCCGATCCTGTCACTGTTTTCCAAGTGCTCTGCTATTACATCTTTTATAATGGACTCTAGCATTTTCCCCACTACCGATGTCAGACTTACCGGTCTATAATTCCCCGTTTTCTCTCTCCCACCTTTTTTAAATAGTGGGGTTACATTAGCTACCCTCCAATCCATGGGAACTGTTCCAGAGTCTATAGAATTTTGGAAGATGACCAGCAATGCATCTACTATTTCTAGGGCCACTTCCTTAAGTACCCTAGGATGTAGATTATCAGGCCCTGGGGATTTATCAGCCTTCAATCCCATCAATTTCCCCAACACCATTTCCCTACAAATACTGATTTCATTCAGTTCTTCCCTCTCATTAGACCCTATGTTCCCTGACATCTCTGGGAGGTTATTTGTGTCCTCCTTTGTGAAGACAGAACCAAAGTATGTATTTAATTGGTCAGACATTTCTTTGTTCCCCATTATAAATTCTCCTGATTCTGACTGCAAGGGACCTATGCTTGACTTCACCAATCTTTTTCTCTTCACATATCTATAGAAGCTTTTACAGTCAGTTTTTATGTTCCCTGCAAGCTTACTCTCCTACTCTATTTCCCCCTCTTAATTAATCCCTTTGTCCTCCTTTGCTGAATCCTAAACTGCTCCCAATCCTCAAGTTTGCTGCTTTTTCTGGCCAATTTATATGTCCTCTCCTTGGATCTTATGCTATCCCTAATTTCCCTTGTTAGCCACGGTTGAGTCACCTTTTTTGTTTTATTTTTAACCCCTTAACCTTCTAAATTCTAGGGAATACAACCCTAATTTGTGTAATCTCTCCTCGTAATTTAACCCTTGAAGTCCGGGTATCATTCTGGTAAACCTATGCTGCACTCCCTCCAAGGCCAATATATCCTTCCTACGGTGTGGTGCCCAGAACTGCTCACAGTACTCCAGGCATGGACCTAAAAAGGATAGAACAGGGTACTTTCAAAATGGTAAAAAGCTAAGAACGGTGGATGCCCAAAGAGACTTGGGGGTTCAGGTACATAGATCATTAAAATGTCATGAACAAGTACAGAAAATAATCAAAAAGGCTAATGGAATGCTGGCCTTTATATCTGGAGGACTAGCGTACAAGGGGACAGAAGTTATCCTGCAGCTGTACAAAACCCTGGTTAGACCATGCCTGGAGTACTGTGAGCAGTTCTGGGCACCACACCGTAGGAAGGATATATTGGCCTTGGAGGGAGTGCAGCGTAGGTTTACCAGAATGATACCCGGACTTCAAGGGTTAAGTTTCGAGGAGAGATTACACAAATTAGGGTTGTATTCCCTAGAATTTAGACGGTTAAGGGGTGATCTGATCGAAGTTTACAGGGTATTAAAGGGAACAGATAGGGTAGATAGAGAGAAACTATTTCCGCTGATTGGGGATTCTAGGACTAGGGGGCATAGTCTAAAAATTAGAGCCAGACCTTTCAGGAGTGAAATTAGGAAACACTTCTACACACAAAGGGTGGTAGAAGTTTGGAACTCTCTTCCGCAAAGGGCAATTGATGCCACATCAATTGTTAAATTTAAATCGGAGATTGATAGCTTTTTGTTAACCAAAGGTATTAACGGATATGGGCCAAAGGCAGGTCTCTGGAGTTAGATCACAGATCAGCCATGATCTCATCGAATGGCGGAACAGGCTCGAGGGGCTGAATGGCGTTCCTATGTTCAGCTGCTTCTACAATCCTACTTTTACCTTCCTCTGTAAAAGCAGAAGAAGTAATTAAACATTTATGCTATTCAATTATAATATGGCCACTTTCATCTCTGTGGTCCCACCCATAATTTTGACTATCCTTTTACTTCCTTAAGTGATAAAACTCCATGCTGTTTCCCTTTATGTTGACTGCTGGTCTTCTTTCATGCTCCCGCTTAACCTTCCTGATCTCACTTTACTTCCTTGTATTCTTTTTATACATATTTTCTTCTGTTCTCTCCCCTCTATCATTAGCCCTGTTTTAACCTAATTTCTGTTCTAACACTCATTTATAGAATCGAATCATTTTATCATACAGCACAGAAGGAGGCTCTTCGGCCCATCGTGCCTGTGCCGGCTCTTTGAAAGAGCTATCCAATTAGTCCCATTCCTGTGCCCTTACCACATAGCCCCACAAATTTTTCCCCTTCAAGTATTTATCCAATTGCCTTTTGAAAGTTATTATTGAATCTGCTTCCACTACCCTTTCAGGCAACGCATTCCAGATCATCATAACTTGCTGCGTACATTTTTTTTCCCTCCTATCACCTCTGATTCTTTTGCCAATTACCTTAAATCTGTGTCTCTGGTTACCACAAGAGCAGCTTCTGACCACATATCCGCTCCATCACCAAGACCGCATACTTCCACCTCCGTAACTTAGTCCCGCCTCAGCTCATCTACCGCTGAAACCCTCATCCATGCCGACTTGACTATTCCAATGTTCTGCTGCTCGCACCATGTCCTGTTCACCCATCACCAATGTTCCCTCTAAGCTGCGCGCATGGCCGCGCAGCAATCGGCAAGGTACCACGCAGGCTGCTCACAAGCTGTTCCCTTGAAGACCATGTGCGTGCATAACTGCGCAGCAAATTTTAAGGTACCGTGCACAAAAAAACATTTAGAGGGAACATTGCTCATCTCCCCTGTGCTCGCTGACCTACATTGGCTCCTAGTCTGGCAATGCCTCAATTTTAAAATTCTTATCCTTGTTTTCAAATCCCTCCATGGCCTCACCCCTCCCTATTTCTGTAACCTCCTCTAGCCCTATAAGCCTTCGGGATCTCTGCGCTCCTCCAATTCTGGCCTCTTGCACATCCCCAATTTTAATTGCTCCACTATTGGCGGCCATGCCTTCAGCTGCCTAGGCCCTAAGCCCTGGAATTCCCTCCCTAAACTCTCCGCCTCTCTACCTCTATCTGCTCCTTTAAGATGCTCTTTAAAACCTACCTCTGACCAAGCTTTACATGGGATTACATAGGACATACGGCACAGAAACAGGCCATTCAGCGCAACCAGTCCATGCCAGCTTTTATGCTCCACACGAGCCTCCTCCCGTCTTTCCTCATCTAAATCTATCAGCATAACCCTCTATTCCCTTTTCCCTCATATGCTTGTCTAGCCTCCCCTTAAATGCATCTATACTATTCGCTTCAACCACTCTCTGTGGTAGCGAGTTCCACATTCTCACCACTCTTTTTGGTAAAGAAGTTTCTTCTGAATTCCCTCTTGGATTTCTTGGTGACTCTCCTATATTGATGGCCTCTAGTTATGCTCTTCCCCACAAGTGGAAACATTCTCTCTGTATCCACTCTATCAAAACCTTTCATAATTTTACAGACCTCTATTAGGTCACCCCTCAGCCTTTTTTCAAGAGAAAAGAGACCCAGCCTGTTCATCCTTTCCTGATATGTATACCCTCACATTTCTGATATCATCCTTGTAAATCTTCTCTGCACCCTCTCCAGTGCCTCTATATCCTTTTTATAATATGGCGACCAGAACTGTATGCAGTACTCCAAGTGTGGTCTAACCAAGGTTTAATACAGGTTTAGCATAACTTCCCTACTTTTCAATTCTATCCCTCTAGAAATAAACTCTCGTGCTTGGTTTGCTTTTTTTTTGGCCTTGCTAACCTGTGTCACAACTTTTAGTGGTTTGTGCATTTGTACTACGTGATCCCTTTGTTCTTTTACCCCACCTAGACTCGCACCCTCCAAGTGATAAGTGCTGCAAGGATCAGTGTTGGGGCCTCAGCTATTTACAATCTATATTAATGACCTAGATGAAGGGACTGAGTGTAATGTATCCAAGTTTGCTGATGATACAAAGCTAGGTGGGACAGTAAGCTGTGAGGAGAAGACAAAGAGTCTGCAAAAGGATATAGGTAGACTAAGTGAGTGGGCAGTAAGATGGCAGATGGAGTATAATGTAGGGAAATGTGAGGTTATTCACTTTGGTAGGAAGAATAGAAAAACAGAATATTTTTTAAATGGTGAGAAACTTTCAAATGTTAGTGTTCAGAGAGATTTGGGTGTCCTCGTGCAAGAAACACAGAAAGCTAGCATGCAGCAATAAGGAAGGCAAATGGCATATTGGCCTTTATTGCAAGGGGGTTGGAGTATAAGGGTAAGGAAGTCTTGCTACAATTGTACAGGGCCTTGGTGAGACCACACCTGGAGTACTGTGCACAGTTCTGGTCTCCTTATCTAAGGAAGGATATACTTGCCTTGGAGGCGGTGCAACGAAGGTTCACTAGATTGATTCCTGGGATGAGAGGGCTGTCCTATGAGAGATTGTATAGAATGGGCCTATACTCGAGTTTAGAAGAGTGAGAGGTGATCTCATTGAAATGTACAAGATTCTGAAGGGGATTGATAGGGTAGATGCTGAGAGGTTGTTTCCCCTGGCTGGAGTGTCTAGAACTAGGGGGCATAGTCTCAGGATAAGGGGTAGGCCATTTAAGACTAAGATGAGGAGGAGTTTCTTCACTCAGAGGGTTGTGAATCTTTGGAATTCTCTGCCTCAGGGGGCTGTGAATGCTGAGTCTTTGAGTATATTCAAGGCTGAGATATTGATTTTTGGACTCTAGGGGAATCAAGGGATATGGAGATCGGGCGGGAAAGTGGAGTTGAGGTCGATGATCAGCCATGATCTTATTGAACGGCGGAGCAAACTCGAGGGGCCGTATGGCCTGCTCCTGCTCTTATTTCTTATGTTATGTTCCAACAGCAGTGGTCCCAGCACTGATCCTTGTGGAACACCACTACCCACCTTCTGCCACTGTGAATAGCTACCCTTTACTCCTACTCTGCTTTCTGTCCTGAAGCCAGCCAGCAATCCATTCTGCTACTTGTCCCGACTCCGCATTCTCTGACCTTGTGCATCAGTCTATTATGGGGTACCTTATCGAAGGCCTTTTGAAAATCCAGATAAATTACATATACTGCATTACCATTGTCTACTCTCTGTCACCTCTTCAAAAAATTCAATAATATTGGTCAGGCAAGACTTTCCTTTTGGAAATCCATGCTGACTATTCATTATTATATTTTTGGTTTCTAGATGTTCTTCTATTTTCTCCTTTTAGTAGAGATTCCATTATTTTTCCTACCACTGATGTTAAGCTGACTGGTCTATAATCCCCTGGACATGTTCTAGCCCCCTTCTTAAATATCGGTATTACGTTAGCTATCCGCCAGTCCTCTGGCAGTACACCTTTTTCTAACGAATTATTAAATAGGCATAATAATGCCTCTGCTATCTCTTCCCTAGATTCTTTTAAAATGCATGGATGCAATCCATCCCGACCAGGGGTTTTATCCTCCTGAGTTTGATTAGTTTATTTAATATATCCCCTTTTTTATTTTAAATGCACTTATCTCATTACTAATCTCATCATCCAATGTCATGTCCACCTGTTCTATCTCCCTGATAAATACTGAAGCAAAATAATTATTTAATATTTCTGCCATTTCTATCGTTACCTGTGGTATTATTCTGTTTATCCCTTAATGACCCTATTCCCATTCCAACCTTTTTTTTATTGATGTGCCTATAAAATATTTTACTATTTTGTTTTATGTTCCTTGATAATTTAATTTCATAGTTCCTCTTTACCTCCCTAATTGTTTTTTTGACTTCTCTCCTAATCTTTTCGTATTCTCCCTTATCATGCACTCCCCTGCTGTCTATGTACTTAATGTATGCCTCTTTCCTTGCCCTCAATTGTTCCCTTATGGCTTTATTCATCCATGGAGTCTCATTATTGTTGAGTTTGTTCTTTCCTTTTAGTGGAATATATTTTTCCTGCACTCTGTTGAACACCGTTTTAAATGTTTCGCACTGTTGTTCTACATCGTTGTTTGCCAATATTGTTGCCCATTTTATCTTCCCAAGTTTTATTCTCAGCCCCTTAAAATCAGCTTTTCTCCAATCTATTAACCTGATTTTCATCATACTTATGTCCTTCTCAATTATCATCTTAAAGCGTATTATATTATGGTCACTATTACCTATATGTTCCCCTATTTTTACTTCTCATCAGCTCTGGTTCATTTCATTCTCCATTACTAGATCCAATAGCGAATCCTCCCTTGTTGGGCTTTTTACATATTGGGTTAGAAAGGAGTCCTGTAGACATTCTAGGAACTCCATTCCCTTATCTCCTTTACCTACCTATTCTGTCCAATTAATATCGGGGTAGTTGAAATCCCCCCATGATTACTATTCTGTTTTTTACTCATTTCCCTAATTTGTCTGCATATTTCTTCGTCCACCTCCCTTCCACTATTAGGTGGTCTGTAGACTATGCCTATTAGTGTGATTGATCCTTTATTACATTTTATCTCTATCCATATGGATTCTGTTTTTGTCTTGCTGATATCTGCGTCACTTTTTTCTACTGCCATTATGTTATCCCTAATAAGTACAGCTACTCCACCTCCCTTTTTCCCTCCATATCTTTTCTAAATATGTTATACCTTTAAGTCATCTATCCTAATATCTCCTTATGTGGCTTGGTGTGAAAATGTGTTTGATAACGCTCCTGTGAAGTGCCTTGGGACGTTTTATTATGTTAAAGGTGCTATATAAATGTTGTTGTACTGATCCTTCTGCCACTGGAAACTGTTCCCTCCTTATTTACTCTATCAAAACTGTTCATGATTTTGAACACCTCCTATTAAATCTCCCATTAACCTTCTCTGTTCGAAGGAGAACAACCCTACTTTCTCTAGTCCTCTTAAATGAAGTCCTATATCCCTGGTACCATTCTAGTAAATCTTCTCTGTACCCTCTCTAAGACTTTAACATCCTTCCTAAGTGTGGTGCCCAGAATTGAACACAATACTCCAGCTAAGGCATAACCAGTGTTCTATAAAGGTTTACCATAACTTTCTTACTTGTACTCTATGCCTCTTGATAAAGCCAAGGATACCGCAAGTTTTTTTAACCGCCTTCTCGACTTGTCCTGTCACCTTCAAAAATTTGTGTACATGCACCCCCAGGTCTCTCTGTTACTGCACCTCCTTTAAAATTGTACCATATAGTTTATATTGCCTCTCCTCAGTCTTCCCACCAAAATAAATCACTTCACACTTCTGCGTTAAATTGCATCTGCTATTTAAATATCTCCCACTGCTATTCTGTTTGATCTGTAACATTTTCCAACCAATTTAATTGCTTTAAGACCTCTTTCATCACTTGGAAACTAGCTAATTTCCAATCTGATGATTTTCAAGAAAAAACTTTTTCAATGTATTTTTGTTGTGAACTAATTATGGTCACCATTTGACTAATGTTCTCCAACCTCATAGTTGCTTACTTGTCTTGCTTTTTAACCCAGAATCTGATCTAACACTGCATTCTTCCTTGTTGGTCATGCAACATAGTGAATAAAAAAAAAAATCCTGGATGCATTCCAAGAACTCCTCCCCATTTTGAAAGTCCACGCATACCAATCCGTGCTAGGATAATTTAAGTTTCCCACCCCCCTAATTATAGCTCTCTCACTATTACAGACCTCTCTAAATTGCCTACAAATCGTATCCTCAAATTCTTTCCCATTCTTTGATGGTTTGTAGTTCACTCCAACTATGGTAACTGATCCCCTTTTATAAATTTTACCCAGGTCAACTGTCTCAGCAAAACTATCAATAAAAACTTTCCTTTCTATGGCTGTAATCATGTCTTTAATTATTAAGGTCACATCTCCCTTTTTTCTTCACACTCTTTCTAGTTGTGTATGCATTTCCTCTCCATTTTGACCATCAATTTGTCTCGTCCTAGTTTAGCTTAATCCACAATTATTACTACTGCAAACCACTCTAAATTACCTAAAGATCTTGCTCTCCATTTCTTTCCCACTACTTAATGGTCTGTAATACACTTCAAGTATAGTAACTGATCGCTTGTTATTTCTGAACTTATACAGGCTCCATCTGAGCTAGGGTTGCCAACTCTGGTTTAATGTATTCCTGGAGGTCTGATCATGTGACATTCAGTCACATGATATTTCATCACACAACATCTGCCTGCAGTTTGCAAATGTTACTGCATTATTGCCCCACAGTTTTTAATGCAACATACATAAGTACTGTTGATAGAGCATACAATTTGTAAAACTTGAATTGTAGTTTAATCTTTGTTTCTGATTTCAAAATTCAGATGTTGATTACACACTAGCACCTGAGATACTAAAATTATCTTTTAAAATCAGAGGAACACTATTGTCAGGCTGTGCAGTTTCAGTGTCATACTTTATTTATTTCCTGCTATTAAGAGCAGAATAAACATTCTTGGCCATTACTTTTAATAGTTAAATGGCCATCGAACTACTTGAGAAGTGCAAAATGTTGCAGGTAGTAAATCAGATTTCTGATGGTAAGGCTGAAGAAATCCTACAGTCTAAACCAAACTCACCCAGCAGAAACTGAAGTAGTTAGTATTAGTTATCTAATGGGGAAAGTACTGGGGAAAGAGGGAGCTGTTCCAATGGGACGTGCTCCACTTAAACCAGGCTGGGACCAGTGTCCTGGCGAATCGAATAACTAGGGCAGTAGAGAGGGCTTTAAACTAATGAAGGGGGTTGGGAGGATTCAGGAAAGATTAAATTTAAAAGCAGCAAGAGAAATGTCAAGGCTCGAGAGCAGAGTAGAGTTTTGGGTAAAAATAAGCAGAGTGGGTCAGGAAAAGACAGAGTAACAAAGGTAATCAGGCATCAGTGACTAAGGTGATATCAGGGAAAAATAGAAAAAAGTCAAAGCTAAAGGCACTATATCTGTGCGAAGCATTTGCAATAAAATAGATGAATTAATAGTGCAGATAGAAATTAATAGGTTTGATCTAATAGGCATTATGGAGACGTGGTTGCAAAGTGGTCAAGGTTGGGAACTAAATATTTCAGGATACTTAACTTTTAGAAGAGATAGGCAAAATGGAAAAGGAGGAGGGGCAACCTTGATAAAGGATGGGATAAAGACAGTAGAGAGAAAGGATCTTAGCTCAAAATCAAGAAGTAGAATCAGTTTGTGTGGAGCTAAGAAACAAGGGGCAGGAAACATTGGTGGGAGTTGTTTATAGGCCCCCAAACAGTAGTTGTAATGTAGGACAGTGTATAAATCAGGAAGTTAGAGGCACATGTACCAAGGGTAATACAGTAATCATGGGGGACTTTAATCTACATATAGACTGGGCAAACCAAATTTGCAGTAATAGTGTGGAGGACGAATTCATGGAATGTATACAAGATAGTTTTCTAGATCAGTATGCTGAGACACTAACTAGGGAACAGGCTATTTTAGATCTAGTATTGTGCAATGAGAAAGGGTTAATTAATAACCTTGTAGTAAAGGGGCCTTTAGGGAAGAGTGACTGGATTGCTCTGCAGAGAGCCAGTACTGACTCTGGGCCGAATGGCCACTTTCTGTGCCGTTATGACTAATATGAGAGAATTTTATATTGAGTTTGAAAGTGATTTAGTTAAATCCGAAACTAGGGTCTTAAATCAAAACAAAGCAAGCTATGTAGGTATGAGGGGTGAGTTGGCTAAGGTAGATTGGGAAACTACATTAAAAGGTATGACAGTTGAGAAGCAATGGCTAGCATTTAAAGAATTAATACATAATTTGCAACAAATATATATTTCTTTAAGGCACAAAAACCCCACATCCAACCATGGCTAACAAGAGAAGTTAAAGATAGTATTAGATCAAAGGAAGAGGCTTATAATGCTGCCAAAAAGAGTAGTAAGCCTGAGGATTGGGAGGATTTTAGAATTCAGCAAAGGGAGGACCAAGAAATTGATAAAGAAAGGGAAAATAGAATGAGAGTAAACTAGCGAGAGACATAAAACAGACTGTAAAAGCTTCGAAAGGTATGTAAAAAGGAAAAGATTAGCGAAAGTAAACATGGGTCCCTTACAGGCTGAGACAGGAGAAATTATAATGGGGAATAAGAAAATGGCAGAGAAATTCATAAATACTTTGTGTCTGTCTTCACGGAAGAAGACGCAAAAATCTTCCCGGAAATAGTGGAGAACCAAGGGTCTAGCGAGAATGAGGAACTGAAAGAAATTAGTATTAGTAAATTTTAAAAAAAGTACTGGAGAAATTAATGGGACCGAAAGCTGATAAATCCCCTGGACCTGATGGCCTACATCCTAGGGTCTTAAAAGAGGTGGCTATAGAGATATTGGATGCATTGGTTGTCATCTTCCAAAATTCCATAGATTCTAGAATGGGTTCCTGCGGATTGGAAGGTAGCAAATTTAAGAAAGGAGGGAGAGAGAAAACTGGGAACTACAGACCAGTTAGCCTGACATCAGTAGTAAGGAAAATGCTAGAATCTATTATTAAGGACGTGGTAACAGGGCACTTGGAAAATAATAATAGGATTGGGCAGAGTCAACACGGATTTATGAAAGGGAAATCGTGTTTGACAAATCTGTTAGTTTTTTGGGTTGTAACTAGCAGAATAGATAAGCGGGAACCAGTGGATGTGGTGTATTTGTATTTTCAGAAGGCATTCGATAAGGTGCCACACAAGGGGTTATTAAACAAAATTAGGACTGATGGGATTGGGGGTAATATACTAGCATGGATTGAGGATTGGTTAACGGACAGAAAACAGAGAGTAGGAATAAATCGGTCATTTTCGGGTTGTCAGTCTGTAACTATTGGGGTACCGAAAGGATCAGTGCTTGGGCCTCAGCTATTCACAATCTATAGCAATGATTTGGATGAGGGGACCAAATGTATTATATCCAAGTTTGCTGAAGATACAAAGCTAGGTGGGAATATAAGTTGAGGAGGATGCAAAGAGGCTTCAAGGGGTTATAGACATGCTAAGTGAGTGGGCAAGACCATGGCAAATGGAATATAATGTGGAGAAATGTAAAGTTATCCACTTTGGTAGGAAAAATAGAAAAGCAGAGTATTTTTTAAATGTTGGTGTTCAGAGGGACCTGGGTGTCCTTGTACACGAATCACTAAAAGTTAACATGCAGATACAGCAAGCAATTAAGAAAGCAAATAGTATGTTGGCCTTTAATACAAGAGGATTTGAGTATAAGAGTAAAGATGTCTTACTGCAATTATATAGGGCCCTGGTGAGACCACACCTGGAATATTGTGTACAGTTTTGGTCACCTTACTTAAGGAAGGATATACTTGCCACAGAGGGAGTGCAACAAAGGTTCACCAGACTGATTCCTGGGATGGGGGGATTGTCCTATGAGGAGAGTTTGAGTAGACTAGGCCTATATTCTCCAGCATTTAGAAGAATGAGAGGTGATCTCATTGAAACATACAAAACTCTTACAGGGCTTGACAGGGTAGATGCAGAGAGGATGTTTCCCCCTGGCTAGGGAGTCTAGAACTAGGGGTCACAGTCTCAGAATAAAGGGTCAGCCGTTTAGTACTGAGATGAGGAGAAATTTCTTCACACAGAGGGTGGTGAATCTTTGGAATTCTCTACCCCTGAGGGCTGTGGAGGCTTAGTCATTGTGTATATTTAAGACAGAGATTGATAGCTTTTTGGATATTAAGGGAATCGAGGGATATGGGATTAATGCAAGAAAGTGGAGTTGAGGTAGAATATCAACCATGATCTTATTGAATGGTGGAGCAGGCTCGAGGGACCAAATGGCCTACTCCTGCTCCTATTTATTCTGTTATGTTCTTATGTTAGTTATCATTAAAATGAAATAAGTGGCAAGATTAACATTTCTAAAGGCAGAGAACATCTGGGTAAATTGGCAAGCAAATTTCGACAGCACAGCAGTTTCAAAGATGAGGGCCTAGAAAATCGATAAGGCCCAAAGACAGGCGGGGGCACCGCGGGGCGAGATTTGCTCATGCCCATTTAGAAAGCGCAGGCAGCATGTTAATTTGGTGCTGTCTGCTAATTTAAATGATTTTGGTGCACAGCCCAGTGACTATCGCGCTGTTGACGGGCTGTGCACTCAGCAGGAGACCCAAGGTCGCGTCGCTGTAGAGATGCTGCATTTTCTTAAAGCAACGCTGCCAGTTTTGGATGCAGTCTCGCGCCCCTAAAGGTTAACTGCCTTCTGCAAAAAAAAAATTAAAATCATTCAAAAATAGGCAGTCTGCAGCTCTTAAAGCTGAACTGCCTTCTGCACGTAAAAAAAGGTAAAAGTGCTTCAGCACTAACACAAATGGCTCAACAGGCCAGGGAAAGAGCACCCAGTGTCTCCGATGCAGCACTCCAGCTTCGTGCAGGAGGTCAACACTGGAAGAGAGGTCCTCTACCCACAGGGGGCCAGGAGACACTCCAGAAAGAAGGATGTGGGACCAGATCACCGAGGCATCACTGCAAGGAGTGTCGCCCCAGGACCTGGCTCCAGTGCCCAAAGAAGTTTTGTGATCTCTGGCATGGTCAAAGCCATCTCCTACCAACTGCACCACTAGCCTCACACACTGCTCAATGCACGACCCACCCCCATCACTCACCTACGAACAATCTCTACCAAACACGACTCACAACTCTCATTCCTAGCTTAACCTCATCCCCTTGGAGGAGATGGTGCTGGCCTATCTTGGTAGGGGCAAGGCTGAGCCCTTGGCCAACGACAGAGCTGAAAGATTACAAGATGCTGGTATCCTCATACGTTATCCTCCTTCTCGCATCCCACTTCTCCCTCATCACACAATCTTTTCTGATGTACAAGCTGCACATGGTATAAGCATGCAGCTCTTGCTTTCCTGCCCTCCCCTCACCACAACCCTACCCTTGTGCCTTCCTCATTTCAGACACCAAGAAATGCAGCCAGTGGTTGACCAAGAAGCGGAGGAAGAGAGTGAAGAAGAAGAAACACCATCACTTGTTTTCACACTCCCAGCCACCAGCTCCTCCTGCAAGGCCATCTGCAGTGTCCCCCACTGAAAGTCAGCAGCCTTCCACCAACCATGCTGTAGCCACTGGGGTAGCACTACGTGACATCAGTAGGATATGCAAAGGCACACACAAGACCGTCACTAAGGGAATGCACAAGGGTGATTAGTTAATTTTTTGATGTAATATTGGATGCATATATGGATAAAGTTGGATTGGAAAGTTTGCTTTGTGGTGGCTTTTATTTCAGCATTGTGGCCAAGCGGACACTGTGATGGTCAGTAACAGAGGGAAGGTAAGGTGTGGGACAAATGTTGAAAGGGGAATTAGGGTTGTGTTCACTGGTGCCGCAGGCGGATGATTCGATCCTGGATATCACGGCTAGAAAGGGTCTGTATGGTTTGCCACCTTCCTCTTCCTCCCAAGGGGGCCTGCAACTGGAGCCCCCAGGACTGTGAGCAAGTGGTCTTCTCCGAGGCCTTCCTTGAACATCCAAAACCTTGCAAGCATCCAGCAGCACTCCCTGCACTCTTTAACAGCTTGTATTGCACCAAACCACTACAATAAAATGTAAAAAGAAACACTCCAAAAGCTGAAATTGAAACTTCCCTGAAAGATGTGTGTGTCCCTGAAAGATGTGTGTGTCCCTTAAGAAGTGATGACGGCCTCTCTGTAGAACTTCTGCACGTATGTTCTTCCATGCGTGGTTAGGAGAGGGCAGTTTGGAGAGCGGCGACGTCCAAAATCGCAATCGTGTGTCAATTCAGTCATTGTACGCTGATTGCATCACAATCTGCAGATTTACATGGGAGGTGTGAGCGCAGGCAACTGCTGCGCTGCTGACTTCGCCAAAATGGCGGCCGCCATGTTCCGCACCAGAAGCAAGGCGGCTGCCATTTTTTTTCAACAAAACCGACCTTAACGGCCGGCGCTACAGCCCCGAATTTCGCAGTCGGATTCTTTCTCCCCTGCAGTTACCACCACAAAGTCAGTTACTGAGGCATCAGAAGAGGGCTCAGGAAAAAGACAGGTTTATCATTCAGATATCAAAGCACTCAGAACAACTGTCTGGCCTTTCCTAAATGCCTGCTAACTTGCCCACTAAAGCAGTCTCTTGCAGGAAACCGTTGCCTCTTTTTTCAAAGTGTAGTTTTAAATGCTCCTCTACAATTTTGAAATTCACCTTCTTGAAATGTAACCTTTCCCTATGGTAATTAAGTAGTATATTCAGTGAATTTTTTAAATACAGTAAAACCTGTACAAATGACATCCTCAAAAAAACTTATTGACAGTACTAAATAATTTGCATTATAATAAATACAAACTGCACCTTGACACCACAGACACACTCAAGTTACGAACTACAATGCACCAAGTCCGTTTGCAACTGAAAACACTGAGGTAATTGCGAGGTGCAACGGGTGTGAATAAAATGACATTTGTGGAATGGGATCACTTTACCCAGCAACCATAGTAGCAGAGAAACTGCTCTGTCTCTTGGATTGAATGCTGGCACGGCTCTATCCCAGGGAGAGAGGGGTTTCTCTGCTGCTATGGATGCTGGGTGAAGAACTCCCCATTCTACACAAGCTGGGAACGGCACCAGAATAACCGATCCTCTCCCGAAATGGTGCATGGGTCTCCAGGGCACTGCCTCTAGATTATTTACGTGGCAATCATCGCATTAAATTTCCTGTGGCAGTGCGGCCCCGCTCCATGACATCACCCGACCACTGCCGCAAAAAGCTGCGACCGTGTGGAGTGCAGTTGGGAGGAGGCTGGAGAGTTGGAAAGCGTGGGTGTCGATACTCCGGGGGGGGGGGGGTCCTGTATAGGGTGGTCTCTGCATTCGGCGTGTGGGGGGGGGAAGAGGGGTGCAGTCTTTGAAATTGGGAGGGTGGAGTGATGGGAATGGGGGCTCGGAAGAGATGGGGAATGGGATCGGGGTGGGGTGAGGGGGAAGAAGAGAAGTAGGATGGGGAATGGGGTCTTGAGAGAAGGAGAAAGGGAAGATAACTGGACTATGAGTTGGGAAATTGGGGCTTAAGTGGGGTGGGATGGGGGTTGGCACCATCATTGTTTGCAGAGCCAGGAGCAGCAGCAACAACATGGAGTGGGAGCAGCAGCAACAACATGGAGTGGGAGCAGCCAGTAAGGTGCAAGAACCAAGTGGGATGGGAGGAGGAAGATTCTTAAACTGAGGACTATTTGACCGTAGGATCCTTCACCACAAGTGGCTATTGAGGTAAAGACTAATATTTAATATGAAAGGGAAGGGGCTAATTATCTGAAAAGGAGCAATATAAAAGGATCTGGGGGGTTACAGGAGTGTAACTGGGGGCTCAAGGCCTCCTCCTGTACTATAATTTCTCGTTTTCTCCGAACTTGGAACTTCTCAGACTACAGCTGCTGGCACGAAACCACAAACAAAAATAGTCAATTACAGGAGACCCAACCTTTATAAGGTAAATGCAGTAACATGTGTAATAGTCATGTGATCATGCATCACATGGTCAGATGTCATGTGATCAGAACATCATGTGATCAAACCTCCAGGAATGCCTATTCCTGCCTAACCAGGCAGTCCAGTCCTTTAGTCTGTCGAGCAGCATACCATCTGACTTCAGGTGGTGGAATCCTTTATTTCCATTCCTGTCAAATATTATCGGGTATTTAAATTTAAAGCAGTATTAAGTGCAGAACAGAGGAGCATGGGTACAGAGTGTGAAAGCAGCTGCGCAGGAGGGTAGCTCTGGTCAGACTGTGAGCAATGGACGCGAGCCGAGCACTCAAAACCCAACCGAAAACGGTGAGCGGCTGGAGAGAGTGGGAAATTGTAAAGCTGCGATTGGAGGATGATATCTCACTCCACCAGTATGTGACCAGCCCCCTACCCACCCCCCAGCACTTCAAACATTAGCAACTGTAGCACACGGAAGGAGGGGTTCCCAGACAGGGGTCTGCAGGATAATAATTCTTCCCCTCTTTTTCTCTCCCCCGCCCCCCCGACCACCCCCCAAAATTTGGCTGGGATCACCCAGGCACTCCGGCCTTACAGCAGCTAGCTCACCCTGTGTAGGCTGCCAACGTACCAGATCCCAGGATCAGGACATCTCTCCCTCGATGGAAAGGAACCCTGGGATGGCAATGAACTGGGAAACCCAATGTACAGAAAATAGAACTGAAATCATATCCTGCTGGCAGGGCTCCAGAATTAGGCACGATCTTAAAAAGGAACACTGCAGGAGATACAGCCAAGGATATTTGGCTCATCTGGTTTACTGTACATACAATGACCATTTTTAAAATAAGGACACCTGATGCAAGTCCCTTGGGTGTCCCTAATTTACAGCTTACACTATGCAAGGTTCAACTGACGACTTATTCTATGTCAACAGAGTGGCTGTTGAATAGAGTAAAACAACTTGCTAAATTCACCGGCCAACATACAAAGAGCCCCCTCTGCTGCTGCGCACCGGTTTTCTCTAAAATGGATGGGGTGTATTCTAACGCGTCCATCAAATAATCTTCAGACATTTAAAAAAAAAAAAAATCTTTCATCAGACTGATTTCCATTACCAATTTTTTTTAAAAATCTATACATTGTGCCTTGTGTATGAAGCTTTTAAAACTGAATGTTGCACTAAACTTATGTTGTGCCAAAAAAATCAGCACTTGAAACAAGTACAAATGTGCACATAAAATTATGATGCAAGTTTTAAAATAGTCCACTAATGTAGCAGTGCAAAGAAAGTGCTAACACATTGTTGCCAGACAAGTTTTGAAAGTGAAGTGACTTACTGATTTGCTGTCTTCCCCACCCCTTTCTATTTTTGTTTGCTGCTTATATTTCATGTTATTTTCTCTTAACAGGAAAAGGACCAGCGTAGTTTGGAGATTAGCACTGCTAAATGCATGCTGGGACTACTTCTAGGAAAAACTTGGCCACTCTTTCCAGCCTTTCATCAATTCCTTGAGGTATTAAATTGTGAATTTTTTTTAATAGTAATTAGTTATAATTAATTATGCCACTTATACTGTTATATTTAAATTGAATGTATCAAAGATGTTCCTGCATGAATAGGATTTCACGTGCTCTGTCTAAAAATGTAGAAATGTTTACAGTAACTAAATTAGGTGTAAAATTGCTGAACAGTTACCTGTAACATTTTCAAACCATAGGATCTATTTTCAATTGTTTTAAGTTTTTTTAAGTTATTGTACATTGCCTAAATGCGCAATGGAAGAATGTAGCTATTTGGGGTTTCATTGAAAATGGTAGTGTTGAGGAGAAACAGGATCAATATAATTTTTAAAAATTGAGCCAGTTGATTAGACATCAAATAGCAATTTTGTGGTAATTATTTGTGACATACAACTCCTCCTCAGGCAAATAAAACATCAAGGCTAAAATTGACAAGTAATTTCGCTCCTGCCTCAATATTCTCCTCTCCTGAAGATGGTAACACGTGCATCTCAATTCCATAGATGCTGACAACCCCAGGAAACTTACCCAAGTGGCTGACCTTTTTGTTTGAGGCCAGACACTGAGCATTCACAAGAGATTTGACTGAGTATTAGCACAACTCTGCTCCTTCCTTACCATATCTCCCTTTTTTTTCCCCTTGCACTTCTCAAGTGTCTTTGGATGTTTTTGGACAACGCTGATGTAGAATATGTTGGGCACTAGCCACAATTGGGAATCTAGATGTGGCTGATTGCACTTCTGATTAGTAAATGAGTTATAGACACTATCGTTGGGCATGTGATCTCAATGCTCATATTCTCACAGCGTATGCATGTGTACTTAACTTTTTTGTGCATTTGTTGGTAAAATGATAAGATGAAAAACAGAGCATGTGAGTGTTATTTTTGATCGTGATTGCTTTACTTCCTTGGTTAGTGAAAAGTGGTACAGGAAACTCTTTCGTATCCGGCACCGACGGGACCGGGATGGTGCCGGTTGATTAAAAATTCCGGATAACGGAGAGGTATATCTACCGAGGCTATTTTTAACAAACAAAAATAAAAAAATCAAGAAATGTGCAGTATAATTGGGTACTCCCCTACAGAATGTTGTTTTAAATGGATGGTGGAAGATGCTTGATTAAATACAGTAATGCCAGTTGAGGGTAATCCATAACTCTTTAATTACTTAACAGTAAAACAAAACTTATAAACGACTGTATACTGTAGTTTTCGGAGTATGAATTCTGCCGGTTATTAGAGAATTCCGGATATTTAGGTACCGTTTAAATGAGAGTTTCCTGTAGATGTTAAGTAAATATACACAGATGAAGTACATTTACTTGTATTATGTGAGTGTATTAAGGCAGTTTCTACTAAAAAAAATAGGGCATGTGGCTAAAACTGTCACAATAGCCACATCTGTGACTAGTCAACAATTTCTATTGGACAACACTGTTCTACATTAAAACACTCATTGTTGTACTAATGTCTTAATGTAATGTTGCGTGCCAATGTCAAACAATTTCATGTTTCAAATTAATTGGGCCACATAGCATGATGGGGTTTATATAGCCTGTGAATTCCTGGTTTAAACCCCAAGCAACTGCCCTTCAATTGTTTTGGTAACACCTGGGCATCTTCTGTTTACACTTCCACTGAAGTAAGCCACTAAATTGATGTGCTGCAGCAAAATGCGAGGGGTGAAGAATACGGTAACGTGTATTTTTGCCACAATATTAGCAAAGTAGAACCAATTTGTTTTTCTGCATCATAAAGGCATGTGAAATGATTCTATGGCATCTTTAAATTTTGTGTTCTACACAGCAATCTAAGTATAAAGTGATCAACAAGGACCAGTGGTGCAATGTACTCGAATTTAGCAGAACAATTAACCTTGATCTTAGCAACTATGATGAAGATGGGGCTTGTAAGTACATTAGTTGGATCTCTTTAACTGTCTTTGTTCTCTCCTTGTCTTTTTCCCTTTAGCGTCCATGGCTGAGGGAGTGAGCAACAACTGACTGCTGAAAATGATGTTCTGAGATCTGATGCTGGAAGGTGTACAGAACTAGTCAGTGATGACTTTTCCTAAAATTTTCCCCTTCCTACAGGGAAGCACCAAGTCCATTTCTAGCCTCTCCACATAGCAGTGAAATGGAGATTGGGAACTTGATGTGAATGGATTGCAGGTGTAAACCAGCATTCCACCATTTTGTAGTTCACCAAGGCTTTACCATTGCTTTATTTTTAAGAAAAAGTTCAGTTCTAAATAAAACATTTTTTTTAGGTAATACATGCACTTGGACGAATTACTATATTGGAGTATATTACAGTCCTGACCTAGTAGCTTTAAAGTTTTGTTTTATTGTGTATTTTTAACTCAAAAAAACTCCATATCAAGCTAGATAGAGACAGAAAATTAATTACTTAATATTTGAAAATGTGTCTACCTTCTTTAACATCTCAGTAGACTAATTTAATTATTTGAATGAGCAGTAACGCGCATTGCTGTGCCACTAGTTTCAACTATTTTCTGTACCCTGCCATCCTTCTGTTTTTCTCCATTGCTGAGTTCTGGAGAAGTCGTCTTTGCAGATGAGCACTCTGTGCTCTTTCACTAGATTAAGCACTGAAGTTGGCTTTATAGTATAATTATTGGGTAGCACTTGGCAGTCATCCATGCCACTCATCACGTACTTGGAATGATTACTTTTATGACCTGCTTTATTCCAAACTCTTGTGATTTTCTATTCCTGATTTATGTTTCTCCTCTTGTGAGAACAAGAATCTTGCACAGAAAGCTCATGTCAAACACTTTTGAGTCTTCTAATTTTAGTATTGATGTTAATTGTAATACAGTGATACTAATACTGTAGGTATTTTAGTACAGTTTTGCATCATTTGTATAAAGATTTTTCAACATTCAAAATTTAAAGTTTTTGTACTGCTTAGCCAGTATATCTGCCAACTGTGGCACCAAGCTTGTAGATGCACATGGTCAATGAATCTACCCACAAGTGTCTAAAAAAAAAAAAAAGGTTTAGATAGCATGCCACTAGGTAGGCTAGTTCATTAGAGGGCCCCACAATTACACACTAAAGCACACAACACTCTTTTGCAGTTGAGCACTACCCCTTATTGAAGATGAGATATAAGCTGCTGTGCTACAACAGCAGCTGTTCACTCTTTGGACTTTGATACAATCTATGACATTTGGTATTTTGCTTTGCAGAATGGTGTGGCTACATCTGGCATCTCTCCCATGGGAGCTGTAACAGCAACTACTACAACTGCCTTTTGTCAGGAAAGGTATTTTTGGTGGACAGTTGGTGGAATTGCCGGAGACTCTTAACAAGTACCAAGTAGAACATTTGAACAATATCAGGAATGACTATGAAAGACACAACCTTTGTTTAGGCTGTTCCTTATTCAGACAAAATGCCACAACAAAGCCTGTTGCAGCAACAGCTCTTCTGTGGCATTGCTTGGGGCTTCCAAACGCCACACTCTGAATGGATGACTGTTTCAGGGCAGAATCCATGCCAAGAAGCACCCATAGTGGAAGCTCCTTCCACAGTTCTGGGCATTGTAGGCCTCTCAGCAATGACACCTCAAAAGCCTTACGCCACTTGCAGAAATTCATTTAGATGGGTATTTATGAAATGCCTAACTGTTGCTACAGTGCATCTATGGGTGCAACTTCTCCACACGTACCCATATCTGGACGATTGGCTCATTCATGATTGGAATGCATTTGCACAGTTGTGCTGCACATACTCAAAACAGTCCAGGAACTGGGCTTCATAATCTATTATGAAAGTTTCAGCTGCAAATCTTGTACGACATAATGTTCCTCAGGGCAATATTTAAAACTACCCAGCAGAAAGTCTTTCTGTCTCTACACAAGTTTCACTTCCCCCTCTATGGAAGGTTGTGGATTCCAGAAAAAAGATATGTGAGAATACTCGGCCTATGGAAGCATTCATCTTGGCAGTTCCTAATGCTCATCTGTTTAAGACTGCTTCAGCTAGAAAGACTTGCATTTATATACCGCCTTTCATGACCTCAGGGTGTCCCAAAGTGCTTTATAGCCAATGAAGTACGTTCAAAGTGTTGTCACGGTTGTAGAATATGAGGCAGCCAATTTGGGTACAGCAAGTTCCACAAACAGCAATGTGATAATGACCAGATCATCTGGTTTAGTGATGTTTGGTTGAGGGATAAATATTGGCCAGGACACCAGTGGGAACTCCCCTGCTGCTCTTTGAAATAGTGCCATGGAATTTTTTACATCCACCTAAGAGGGCAGGCGGGGTCTCGCTTTAACGTCTCATCTGAAAAATGGCACCTCTGACAATGCAACACTCACTCAGTACTGCACTGGAGTGTCAACCTAGATTTTGTGCTCCAGTCTCTGGAGTGGGTCTCAAACCCATGACCTTCTGAATCAGAGGCAAGAGCGCTACCAACAGAGCTCAGCCAGTGGTGTCCCTGCAGAGCGCCCCTTTGTAAGAATCCATCAGGACTCTGTTTCGAATCTCGTATGTTTGTTAAAGAGAACAAGGTCTTGCAGGGAAGACCTCTGCAACAGCCTTCCCCACAGGCATTGGCAGGGTGCCTGTCTGGAAAAGATGCACGCCTACAAGGGGACTGGTCTCCAAGCAGAGAGGTAGCCCATCTGGTACATCCCACATAGAATTGAGGCTGGCAAGGTCTAGATAATTATCTTTGGCAAATCAGTATGCAAATGGTTGGATAGTAATGTGTAGTTTTCTGCATCAGACAAATGATTACAGACTTTCTCCTGATCCCTCGCCCCTCCAGGATGCAATGCTATTGGCCAGCTGGTGCCTAAATCATAAGATACAGTCAGCTTGGATGTTGACCTGAGTAGATGATATAGTGGGAGATACTGTATTATCTAACGAATCACCATCATGAGTGGGAAATCTACCTGGTCTTTCAAGAAATATTCAGGATTTGAGATGCCTGGAAATCGCCTCCCAGGGCAAACACCCACTTCCATGTTTATACTTCAGGACTGAGGCTATGTCAGGCAGGAGACTGAATGAATGGTTTCTCCTTTTCCTGACACATTTGTATACCTTTTTCACAGGAGAGAGATAAGGACATAAGAATTAGGAGCAGGAGTAGGCCATTCAGCCCTTCAAGCCTGCTCTGCCATTCAATAAGATCATGGCTGATCGTCGACCTCAACTTCACTTTCCCACCCGGTCCCCATATCCCTTGATTACCCTAGAGTCCAAAAATCTATCCATCTCAGCCTTGAATATACTCAAAGACTCAGCATTCACAGCCCTTTTGGGTAGAGAATTCCAAAGATTCACAACCCTCTGAGTGAAGAAATTCCTCCTCATCTCAGTCTTAAATAGCTAACCCCTTAGCCTGAGACTATGCCCTCTAGTTCTAGACTCCAGCCAGGGGAAACAACCTCTCAGCATCTACCCTGTCAATCCTCCTCAGAATCTTGTATGTTTCAATGAGATCCTGAGTTGAGGTCAAATATCTGAACCTAGAGACATTCCATTGATTGCCTGGCTATTAGCAAAACAACTGTTTAAGCAATCTTTCTCACCGTTGGTAGTAAATATCTTTTATAAGTTCAAGCAGGGTGTCTGTCAAGACATTTGTTTAAAGCCCAGTTGAATTAGAGTTCGTAATCGTTCTATGTTATTCATTCATGGTTTGCAACCTATTTAGAAATTGTGCCCGGTTAGGCCTCACCTGCTTCACAATTGGGACCTTAATTTAGTTCTCCACAAGTTACTGTATCCATGATTCAAACTTCCTTAAGTGTGTAATATTACTTTCCTTTATGTGAAACATCACTGTCAGTGTTTTAGTTTAGACTTGCAATTAATGAGCTGCAAGCCATTATTATAATCAGTCAAGTCATATTTGATGTGGATTTCTGACCAGCGGTCTTTGGGACTCACCCAGAGTTCTTTACAAAAGTTTCTTTCCACTTTTTATTTTGACCTGGAAATTGTCATATTCACTGCCACACCAGTTGGAAGTAAAATATGTCAGTTTCATTACATAAATGCTTACAGATCCCTAAGTTAGTATGTGTCAACTGCAAAGGAATTTCACAAATCTTTATCGTTTTCTATGGTACAGATGGCTGAGTGCACTCTGGACTGCTATCATTTCGCAAAGAAAAATCCCACGTGGCAGATTAAAGGTTATTCTAAATCTGCATCCTAAACACCTCAATCAGGTTCCAATTGGCATTTGAAAGGCCATCACATGGAATAATCTTCACACGCTTGCTAAGTATTAGTGTCTAGGTTTGACACCTGCATCCATTGTCATTGGTACATCTGTCCTGGCAGTTAGTGTTATGGCTGCTCTGAGGAAGCCCCATGCCCCTCTGCTATATTTAGTATGCTAGTTTGGTATACCGCCACACTGTGCAGAGGATGTTTTAAATGAAGATAGATTGCCTAACTTGTAGGGTCTTTATTCCTGAAATGATGGGCATCCTCCACACACCATGATGTCTCCCAAGCATCTCCTCAGGATCTGCAGGGATATAAATTTTTTGGCGGGTTGTGGGGGGGGACTTAAGTCAGTCAATTTCAGTTTAGCTTCAGTGAATTGATGTAATGGTGCTGGAGCATTATAGGATGAGGAAATAGACCACATGCAGCACAATCTATGTACAATGTTGTATTTTCATGCACACGCTAAGCACATGGTTTCCACAAAACCAATCCAATTGAACTTTACTCTTGCAGTGGGTGGAGGGTGCATATTATTCAAAGAATGAAGAAGACCTTACAAGGTAGGTTATCTATCCTAGCTAGTGCCATTCATAGATGGCTTTTCTATGGTCCCAATTAGACCACAATACATGGAATATTTAATCATGTCTGATCTATCTTTTATATAACCTTCAATCCTGTTTTTCAAAATGAACTGGATGAATTTCTGGTTATTGTCTTCAAGAAATCTGTTCCAATAGTGTCCTGGGGTGAGGAATGGTGAAAAGCTTTTACTCCCCAGTCTTGCTTGAGGCATATTTGGATTTGTGTTTTAGTTCCCCAGTCACAGTTCATGGGGGGATTTTAACTGTCTGTGGGTTTCTGGCAGGGAAGATTCCTGTCTGCCCACAGCAGAGTGAGGCCACGGTGATTTTAACTGTGTGGGTTTCTGGCAGGGAAGATTCCTGTCTGCCCACAGCAGAGTGAGGCCACGGTGATTTTAACTGTGTGGGTTTCTGGCAGGGAAGATTCCTGTCTGCCCACAGCAGAGTGAGGCCACGGTGATTTTAACTGAGAGGGAGGAGTCCAGGGAAGGCAAAACTTTCCATGTGGGGAGCTCCTGCACCTCTGGGCCCCATAAAGGAAATTACAAAAAAAAATTCTCCTAGAATGGCCTCTTGTGCTTTCGATCCTCTTCTCACTTGACTTTACCTGGTGGAAAAGCTGCAGTGACTTCCCCACTCAGGTCAGAGATAAAATGGTGGTTGGGATCCGGGGCCTCTTTAAAGATGCAGATTGGGATCCGATGATGTCATCGGATCCCAATCTGCATCTTTAAAGAGGGATCCTGCCAGCTTCAGATAGGTGCCTTTGCCTCCTACTCGGAAGAGCAGGTTAAAATTGAAAACGGTGGGATTCAGGTGAAACATCAGCAGGTAAGTGAGTTGGTCAATTTTAACTGCCGATCTGCCTAGTTTCAATCAGGTGGGTAAGGTAAGGGTAAAATAAACACCAAAGTTCAAGAGCCAGCCCTTTTTCTATATTATCCATACTTTTCAAACATTTTTAACATTTTGGGTTATGTTGTATCAGTCTTTTCTTCATTGACTGTTAAGTCCCTCAACCCAAGTTTGCATCTGATTCATAAATTGTTCTTGCTGCTCGCTGTGAACTTTCTCTAATGCATCAAGGTAGCTTGTCAAATTTTTTCTGGCATTCTAAATATGTCTCTTAGGGTTAAAATAACCTGCTTTAGCCTGAAATCAGATGGCTTTGGATATGTATGCCAGTATTAGAACAATCATGTGAATAACAGCGTTACATTTTAACTGTATATTATAGTTATCATATTCCATATTGACTTGATAGTCAAGTAAACATGAAGAAAGCTTCATTGAAATTGGCTTTCTTTTTGAAGGGCTATTGAAAATCTTAAACAAATTGTTACTGTACATGAAGTCTTTTGTTGGAAGACTGTAGCATTTCAATAGGCATTGCAAGATAACTGGATGATCTGTAACCCAAATAAACCAGGAGAAAATAAAAGTGGTGTCTCTTTAAAGTTCTCTAATCCTGCAAGCTGTTTGGATAGTTTCAACATTTCAAAAACCGTTTCAAATATTAAAAATCTAGGAACATAGACCAGAAAATACTATTGAGGTCCAACTGGCCATTAGAATTTTGGAAACTTCAATAAGTCCCCTTGGGTTTCTTTTTCTCCTTTAGTTTCTCCTTGTGGCTCTGGTGTCTAAACCCTGGTATCTGTTTAGTTGCCCTCCTGCCTCAGGATGTCCAAACCCAGGGTGTCCCCATTGTAGTACAGTGACCAAAATTGTACGCTGTATTCCAGATGGGGTCAAACCAGTGCTGTGTATAAGCTTACTGTTGTCATCTTTTTAGATGCCTATAACACCATATGTGAAAGTTCACTAAGGAAATAGAAGATTACAATTGTTTTAAAGCTGCACAATTTGAGCTTAGTATATTTAATGGTGGTGTAATCTACATTTTTATGAATTCTGATTGCAATATTAAATTCTAATTTAATTGCTTTCTTTCAGGGCCAGTCTTATTGGATGAATTTGTGGAATGGTTTAAAGACAGACAGATGTCCTAGCACTTTTGATTCAGAAACAACAGCCCAACATCCATATTCAACATTAGCCATAAAAGACCTAAGAAAACAGATTTGAAATGCATTTTTGTTTTTGTGTTTTCCCCCTCCCAAAAAAGATTCTGACTTGCTGAAAGCATTAAATATCTACAAGCACTGTGCAACAAGCACTTAAATCTGGTATCAAACTTTATTCTGAGCCTGCTTTGCATTTTGTAATAGGACTATAATTATGGTACTGCAGACCACACTGTGATATCTTGCTGTTGACATTGTGAATTCTGTGTTGTAAGCTGTTTCATGCAGAAACCTTTTTCCAGAGGGATTGTGAATTTCAATGAGAATTGTATTAAATGGTTAAAAGTCTTAGATGAATATTTGTTGAAAAGACTTCTTAATCTTATCCAGTGTATGATTCAAGTAGAACTGTTCTGTACAACTTAACTGATGAAACTCAAGATTAGATTTTTTTTAAGTATAATTTGTTGGGCAATGGTATAACATTGTTTTGATTCACTGCACCTAGCTGTGATCTGTTGAAATGACTAATGCACCATATGGGTTGTTTAGCCCTAATTTTTGCCTTGTACTCCTGGCTAATAGGCTGGGCTGCTATTTTTTGTGTTTTGATTTGTACAACTAGCTGCAAACATTAAATTGCCCATTCAGTGGGCACATAAGCTTGATAATGTTACCAAGTTTGCACGTTTTAAAGTTATTAGAATGTATGAATGTCAGATGTACAGACCAACTAGTATTCAGGTATGTGTTTAGAATCATGTGTATGATTCCACCTCCTCCCCCCATGCCCCCCCCCCCCCGTACCACTTACTGATGAGAAAAGTGCTGACTTATTCTTATCAGGTTTTTTTTTTATCCGGTGTTACAGGTCAACTGCACTAATGTAACTTTGCTGGCTTGGCTTTGATTTAGGATTGAGATTAATGTAACCTGTATCATAATATGACAATGCCATTAAAGCTATCCTTTGACCATGTCAGCAAGTGAAAGTCTGTACATCTGAAACAAGTGATTTTCTAGTGTTGCATTTTTCTGTTGCCTTCGACAACTTCCACCAAAGACCACGGTTATTGCCTATCTACCCGTACACAGACAAGTAATAAAATCTGGTCACCTCTTGTATTGCATCTTTTCCTGTACCAATAGACTTAATTATATGCCACAGAGTATCTGCTTTCTATTAACATGGTTCACAAATTCCCATTGATTTGGAAACTTTTGCCTGTGAAATGGGACACGGTATAGGAGGGATAACATAGAAGTTATTTAACTTTAAATTACTATCAATAATGGGACATCTTTATCAATGCTGGAAAACGAATTATGCCATTAAGGCAAATGTATTGTTTGAGACTATAATGCACTAGGATCGGACTGTTCCAAAATAAACTTTCCCTATTAACCCCTGTAAATGGTATCCTACTAAAACATAAAGATGTAGATAGGGCCATTTTAGTATACTGAAGTACATTTATTTTCAGTCTAGCATATAAACAAGATAATATTGTTAATTGCACTTCCATCAAATAAGAAAAATGCTACTTTAAATGTCTGCTATACAGACAGTACATGGTATTGCTAAGCATTTTAATGCACCTGTCAGTCTGTTTATGCTAATCTGGTTCAATATTAGAGTGGTCATTTTAAAGCCATGTGAAGTGGAACAGTCTTTTTTCCTAGCTGCTGTGAAAATTATTTCTAGTCTTGTATTCGATTTCTTGTTCTTTTGTGTTTTGAAACTGACAGAATCATACGTATTGAAATGCCTTTAATTGGAACTTTTTAAAGTGCCATGTATAATTGTCACTTCTGTTTGTTCTCTCCCAAAAGCATATAATGGAAAATGAAATGATCAATTTCTTTTATTTAAAAAAAATTGGGAAAAAATATGAAAAACTGTTACATTTCCATCTGCCGGTTGAGGCATGTAAGATCACTTATACCATAAGTTCTATCCTCTGATTTAGAAATTAAAAGCTTCATGGAAGTGCAGTTTTAAGCACCAGATTGTATAGCATGGAAAATTAAAGGCTTTTGCACTCTTTCTTTCCAACCACTACAAAGATATACTTTGCATATGATAGTCTCTCTAATACCAACACAATTAACTCCATTGACGGTGCTCATTTTACTGGCCTAGATTTTATTTTTAATTGACCAATAATACAATCTATTCTTCAATGTTGTCTTGGAATGTGACATACTTCATGGAGTTACTGATGCATTTTAAATTGTTAAAGATCAGCATTAAACTGATGTAGGATATGTTGATGGGTAATCCAGATCAATCCCATATATTTGCTCATTTTGAAGTCGGTCTAGATGGGTAAAATCCGCTAACCTAGGCTTTTCTTTTAAACTTTATTTGCTTATTTTGCATTTATTCTCTGCAGTTCCTTCTGGAAATGCCAGCAAATAGCATTATTTAAACAAAAAATGAATTGTTGGAGTGGCTTGTACATTTGTATATGAAAGGTTCCCTGTTCCCTTATTATGCTGCAGTTAAATTTTATACTTTGATTTAACTTAACTTTAAATTTTGCTTTGGTAAAATTGAGGCAGCATTTTTTAATTTTAAAGTTGAGGTTGGATCAATTGTTGGAATGTTTGCACAATGATGAGTACCTAGTGTAAAACGATAATACCCCACCTCTGTAGCACCTCTTTTGTGAAGGATATTGGATAGCTTGTGTTTTATTCATTTTCAGCTAATGCAGACTTGGAATCCTCTCACAACTAATGTTCTTCAAGAGCCATCTCATTACACCATGGTATGTTCTTTTTATTTTTACCTGAAATGCACTTCAGTCCAAAACTTTCAGAACTTTTTTTTGATCAGCTGGGCAAATTGGGTATTATATTTATATCCATCTAGGTATGGTAAAATCTGTGTAAACTTGCACTTTATGGGAACATGCAAAGGAGGATTCAGTGAATGTATAAATGAGAAGAACCCCATGAACTAGTACAGAGGACTGGTTTCCTGCAGCTGTAGAGTTCCTGATTCACTGACCTGCATGATTACAAATTATCTGATATTTTACAACATTTATTCACAAATGAAATCTGGCTGCCTGTTAATGATTCAAGAGTGATGTCTACATTTTGCATGTAGACAAATTATATATAGTTTTCACTAATATACCATGAATTTTGATAATGCAGTACTTGCAGATTTATAGAATATCACCTGTAGTAAATCTTCTTCCCCACCCCCAAAACAGACCAAAACATACTCTCGGTATGGATCCCAAAGACTGCCTTATAGAATGATGTAATCTATTTTTTCTTAAAAGTGCAGTAATTTTCAAAAATGATGACTAAGCTATTGCATTTAAATTGAAAAACAATAATTGCTTTGTGATTTCTAGGCAGATTCACAAAAGGGGATGTTGTATTTTTTGGTTCCTTTTTGATAATGCTGTTTTATCAAGCTTATGTTTTGTATTCTTTCTGCCCTGTTACTGTGTGTAGGTATATTTTTGTTGGGTTCAATTCCTTGGAATGATGGAGTAATGATTGCCAACTAGCTTAGAATAATCAAATACAAAAAGTTCTCTGCGCTGTTTAGTCACAAAATCAATGTAAAGCATGTCTCGTGCACAACAGAACAGCTGTTCAAATAAGTAAGTGGTGCTCCCACTCTTGAAAATGTTTCGTAATTTTAAAGTCTTCCTTATTTGGATTGTAAAAATGACTTGTTAGCTGGGTGCATTTTGTTTCAAATGTTGAGCTAAGCTTGTTTTTCATTTTGTTAGCACACAGTATCTGTATTGCCTTAGTGTCATTAAATAATGGTGTTTAAATTGAAAAATGGGTTATGATTTTTATTTTTGTTTCATTTTGGCTTTAATTTTATACATGCATATGATGACAGACCTTCCACCACATACTCTAATTAAAAAGGCACGGTCAGTATATCTTTTGGAAGAAATAGCATAAACTGAATAACCTTGTCCACTGAAGTAGTACAACTAAAATATATTTTTGTTCGCAAAAGTCTCACTAGTTGGAGGGAGGATAAATTCCTCGCCTTGAATAATATTAGGAATTGAGATGTTCTGAAGCCATTAGAACGGAGTCAAATGGCTTGAGCTAATGTCTTGGCCCGGTAACTAGGGTGTCCATGTCTTCACTTGGTACCAATATAGTAAAAGTATACATCTATTCTAATAACACATTTAAGAGAAGAATAGGAAAAATAAATACTTTAAGAACAATGGCCAAGGACACTTGTGATTGGTGTTGCTTTATGCAATCCATTTTGCAGAGAACTGTGACTACTCACTCTGGTGCCGGTCATCAACTTGCCAGAAATGGGAAATACTTGGAGTATATCTAGGCTGTGATTCCACGGGTGAATAAGGCAATTGGAGAAAATTTAAAACTTAAAAAAATTTAGGGCTGACGAAGCAATAATAAAAATAAATGCTAGAACAAATAAAAAATAAAAAAAATAGGCAAGCTACAAAAAAGGAGATTTGAAATGTTAGAGGAATGAGAGAAAACCCATCAGCCACCCAGAATGCTTATTTACGTGGCCACAAGATCGCCCATACCTCGTCACCACTCCCACTTAAATGCTTATCCATGACATCAACTCAATTTCTGCAATGCCCTACTTGCTGGCCTTCCTTAAACTTGTCCAAAATTCAGCAACCCGTTTCCTGTTTCACACTTAAGTTTCTATGGTTCTATCTGGTTATTTTAACAGATTTTCTGTTTTGGATACTGCTGGGGGAGATGGTTTCTCAGGGGAATGCAGCAAGAGCCAAGTCCGTGGCACTACGAGTGGCTCAGCTGCACAGGAGGGGAGGAAAAAGAGTGGCAGAGCAATAGTGATAGGGGATTCTATCGTAAGGGGAACAGATAGACGTTTCTGTGGCCGCAGACGTGACTCCAGGATGGTATGTGCCTCCCTGGTGCCAGGGTCAAGGATGTCACTGAACGGCTGCAGGGCATTCTGAAGAGGGAGGGCGAACAGTCAGAGGTCGTGGTCCATATCGGTACCAACGACATAGGTAGAAAGAGGGACGAGGTCCTGCAAGCAGAATATAGGGAGCTAGGAAATAAATTAAAAAGCAGGACCTCAAAGGTAGTAATCTCAGGATTACTCCCAGTGCCACATGCTAACGAGAGCAGAAATAGGAGAATAGACCAGATGAATGCGTGGCTGGAGAGATGGTGTAGGAGGGAGGGATGTAAATTCATTCGGCATTGGGACCGATTCTGGGGAAGGTGGGACCTGTACAAGCTGGACGGGTTACACCTCGGCAGAAACGGGACCAACATCCTCGCAAAGGGGTTTGCTAGTGCTGTTGGGAAGGATTTAAACTAGTTTGTCAGGGGGCTGGGAACCTAAGTGTGGGCCCAGAACGGAGAGAAACAAAGCTGGAAGTGCAAGTTAGAAAAGTAGTCAGCAAAACTAGTAGGGAGCAGAAACAAAGGCCAACAGTAAAGAGAGTCAAAGGGCAGAAAAATATTAGAGGCAAAGTTGAAGGCACTTTATCTAAATGCACGTAGCATTTGCAACAAGGTGGATGAATTAATGGCACTAATAGAAGTAAATGGGTATGATGTAATTGCCATTACAGAGATATGGTTGCAGGGAAGCTGGGAACTGAATGTTCAGGGTACTCCACATTTAGGATGGACAGACAAAGGAAAAGGAGGTGGTGTAGCGCTGTTAAGAAGGGATGAGATCTGTACGGTAGAGATAAAAGATCTTGGCTTGGCAGATCGTGATGTAGAACTGGAATCAGTTTGGGTGGAGCTAAGAAACAGCAAAGGGTAGAAAACATTGGTGGGAGTTGTGTATAGGCCACCAAACAGTAATGGTAATGTAGGGCAGAGTATCAAACGAGATTAGAAGTGCATGTAACAAAGGCAATACGGTAATCATGGGGGACTTTAATCTACATATTGACTGGGCAAATCAAATTACCACTAATGGTGTGGAGGACGAATTCTTGGAGTACATGCAAGATGGTTTCCTGGATCAGTATGTGGAGGAACCAACCAGGGAACAGGCTATTCTGGATCTGGTACTGTGTAATGAGAAAGGGCTAATCAATTTTGTGGTAAAGGGGCCTTTAGGGACAAGTGACCATAATATTGAATTTTACATTAAGTTTGAGAGTGATGTAGTCCAATCTGAAACTAAGGTCTTCAATCTAAACAGAGGAAACTACAAGGGTATGAGGGACAAGTTGGCCATGGTAGATTGGGAGACTACACTAAAAGGTATGAAGGTGGACATACAATGGCTAACATTCAAGGAAATAATGCATAATTTGCAACAAACATATATTCCTCTAGAGCATAAAAACCCAAAAGGAAAAGTGATCCAACCATGAGAAATTAAAGCTAGTATTAAGTCAAAGGAGGAAGCTTATAAAGTTGCCAGAAAAAGCGGTCAGCCTGAGGATTGGGATCTTTTTAGAAATCAGCAAAGGGGGACCAAGAAATTGATAAAGAAAGGGAAAATGGAATATGAGCACAAACTAGCAAAAAATATAAAAACAGATTGTGAAAGCTTCTATAGGTATGTGAAAAGGAAAAGACTGGCGAAGGTAAATGTAGGTCCTTTACAGTCAGACGGGAGAATTTATAATGGGGAATGAGGAAATGGCAGAGAAATTAAATAAATACTTTGTTTCTGTCTTCACGGAGGAAGACACAAAAAACCTCCCAGAAATACGAGAAAACCAAGGGTGTGGTGAGAATGAGGAACTTAAAGAAATTATTAGTAAAAAAACAGTACTAGCAAAATTAATGGGACTAAAAGTCGATAAATCCCAAGGACCGGATGACTTACATCCTAGGGTTTTGAAAGAGGTGGCCATTGGAATAGTGGACGCATTGGTTGTCATCTTCCAAAATTTTATAGATTCTGGAATGGTTCCTGCAGATTGGAGGATAGCAAATGTAACCCTGCTATTTAAGAAAGGAGGGAAGAGAGAAAACAGGGAACTACAGACCTGTTAGCCTCACATCAGTAGTTGGGAAAATGCTGGAATCTATTATAAAGGATGCAATAACTGGGCACTTAGAAACTAATAGTAAGATTGGGCAGAGTCAACATGGATTTATGAAAGGGAAATCCTGTTTGGCAAACCTATTGGAGTTCTTTGAGAATGTAACTAGTGGAGTAGACAAAGGGAAACCGGTAGATGTGATGTATCTGGATTTTCAGAAGGCCTTCGATAAGGTCCCACACAAGAGGTTGGTGAACAAAATTAGGGCACATGGAATTGGGGGTAATATACTAGCATGGATTGAGAATTGGTTAACGGACAGAAAACAAAGAGTAGGGATAAACGGGTCTTTTTCAGGATGGCAGGCTGTGACTAGTGGGGTACCGCAAGGATCGGTGCTTGGGCCCCAGCTATTCACAATCTATATCAATGATTTGGATGAGGGGACTAAATGTAACATTTCCAAATTTGCTGATAATACAAAGCTAAGTGGCAGTGTCAGTTGCGAAGAGGATGTGAAGAGGCTTCAAGGGGATCTCGACAGGCTCAGTGAGTGGGCGAGAACATGGAATATAATGTGGATAAATGTGAAGTTATCCACTTTGGTCAAAAAAAGAGAAAGGCAGAGTATTTCCTAAATGGTGAAAGATTGGGGAATGCAGATGCTCAAAGGGACCTGGGTGTCCTTGTACATGAGTCACTGAAAGTGAATGTGCAGGTGCAGCAAGCTATTAGGAAGGCAAATGGTATGCTGGCCTTCATTACAAGAGGATTTGAGTACAGGAGTAAAGAAGTCTTACTCCAATTATATAGGGCCTTGGTGAGACCACACCTGGAGTACTGTGTACAATTTTGGTCTCCTAACCTAAGGAAGGATATACTTGCCATAGAGGGAGTGCAATGAAGGTTCACGAGATTGATTCCTGGGATGGCGGGACTGTCGTATGAGAAGAGATTGAGTAAACTAGGCCTGTATTCTCTTGAATTCAGAAGAATGAGAGGGGATCTCATTGAAGCATACAAAATTATTACGGGGCTTGATAGGATGGATGCTGGGAGAATGTTTCCCTTGGCTGGGGAGTCTAAAACCAGGGGCCACAGCCTCAAGATAAAGGGTAGACCATTCAAGACTGAGATGAGAAGAAATTTCTTCACACAGTTTGGAATTCTCTACCCCAGAGGGCTGTGGAGGCTCAGTCATTGGGTATATTCAAAACAGAAGTCGATAGATTTCTGACTAGTAAAGGCATCAAGGGATATGGCGATAGGGCCGGTGAATGGAGTTGAGGCAGAAGATCCGCCATGATCTCATTGAATAGCGGAGCAGGCTCCTGCTCCTATTTCTTATGTTCCTATTACTGACTGATTTCTGAATAAGGGGTTATGGTCCTGATAGTTGTATCCAAGGGGTATTAATGTGTCTAAATACCTGAATTGTTACATTAATAGAGTATAACCCTGGAAGATGATTCATTTGGTTTGTTTCACTTCAGATTTAAGAGACTTTTACATTTGTGACAGAACAATAGTTAATGCATCACCACTGCTACAATAGCCTATATTTAATGTTCATAGAAATGGCCTTAATTTAGACCAGTAGGTCCTAAGCATATTTAAAAGGCAGTAGAATCTAATGCATTAAGTTCAATGTTTTAAATAAAAGCAAAATTTAGGGACAACTTAATTTTCTCCTTTAGCTGATACGGGGCTGCATATTTTAGATGTTTGTGCTGCCCTCAGGTGGTCATTTGAGTTATACCATTGATAATCCGCTTTTACAAACTGCAAACTTCCATCCATATTTGAACAACCAGACCTACAAGAATTAGACACTCGGCTTGCATCTTAACATCCTTTAACTGCAATGTATTAATTTATGGATCAAATAGCAATTCCAGTTTTCATAACCATTTTTGGGAGGAAAAGGTAATTTCATTCTAAAATAAATTAACTTAATTCGACTTTGTTGGGTCAATGTCCTGGAATTCCCTGCCTAACATCAACAGAACAAAGACTGCAATGGTTCAAGGAGAAGGCACACCAGTATCTCCTCGGGACAACCAGAGATGAGCAATAAATGCAGCCTTGCCAGAGAAATTTAAAAAAAAAATCTTATTTTAAGGCAAAAAGGTGGACTGTTCTAAAATAAATCCCAGTGTTCCTCACTAAAACATTTTCCAAACTAGTAAAAAACTGGGAGTAACTAAACACCAATTTAGCCCTTTACTAAACTGAAGTTAGAAAATTTTAACTGAATGCTCCACCTGCATGTTAAAGATTAAACAAAAAGAACTTGCATTTATATCGTGTCCCTAATGCTTCACAGCCAATGAATTACTTTTGAAGTGTAGTCAGAGAACTGCAGCAGCCAAGTTGCACACAGCAAAGCGATATATGACCAGATAACGGTAGCATAGTGGTTATGCTACTGGACTAGTAATCCAGAGGCCTGTACTAATGATCTGGCGAAGTGAGTTCAAATCCCACCACGCGCAGCTGGGATTCAATGAAATAAATCTGGAATTTTTAAAAAAAGCTAGTGTCAGTAATGTTGACCATGAAACTATCGGATTGTCGTAAAAACCCATCTGGTTTACTAATGACCTTTAGACCCACAGCAATGTGGTTGACTCTTAACTGCCCTCTGAAATGGCCTAGCAAGCCACTCAGTTGGAATAGTGTAGGAAGCCGAGGACAGACAGGTCTGAGTGGAAGTGGTCCGGGGAATTAAAATGACAGGCGACCAGAAGCTTGGAGTCACGCTTGCAGACTGAATGGAGGTGTTCCGCAAAGTGGTCACCCAATCTGAGTTTGGTCTCTCCAATGTAGACGAGACCGCATCATGAGCAGTGAATACAGACTGTCCTGGTGGGAGCTGGCGGTGTAGAGGAAGACCAAATGCAGATTGGGTGACCGCGTTGTGGAACACCTCCGTTCACTTCGCAAGTGTGACGCCGAGCTTCCGGTCACTTGTCATTTTAATTCTCCGGACGACTCCCACTCTGACCTCTTTATCCTTCGTCTCCTACACTATTCCAATGAAGCTTAACGTAAGCTCGAGGAACAGCATCTCATCTTTCTATTAGGCACTTTACAACCTTTCGGACTCAACATTGAGTTCAACAATTTCAGATCAAAACCTCTGCCCTCATTTTTGCGGACGACAGCTGTTGCTGATGATTCTGCCATTCCCATTTACACCTCCTCTAGACCCATCTTTTGCGCCTTTACTTGTCCTTTCTCCTTGCACCGTTATCCCTTTTGTCATTTAACCACTCCTGCTTCCACCCTATCACAGCCCTTCCCTTTTGTTCTTTCCTCCCCTCCCCCCTTTTCCCTGACTCTGTACTTGCTTAAAACCTGTTATATCTCTAACTTTTTCCCGTTCTGACAAAAAGTCATCGACCTGAAACATTAACCCTGTTTCTCTCTCCACAGGTGCTGCCTGACCTGCTGAGTATTTCCAGCATTTTCTGTTTTTTATTTCAGATCTCCAGCATCCGCAGTATTTTGCTTTTGTACTATGCTCTGATGCCTGATCGGGACCGGATTCCTGATTTATACTGTCATGAAGAAAATGTTTTGGAGCAACACAAAAGTGACAGCCTTACTGCATCCTTAAGTGTATGAAGAATTGACCTACTTGTGTGTATGGCATAATCATGTCAGTCTTTACAGAAAATGTGAAAAAGTGACAATCGTGGGAATTGAAAGTTTGAGGGAGGATTGAAACGAACTTAAACTTGAGTTGTAAAGTCACGGAATTTGGAACTACCATTATTGAAGATGATGAGAATTGGAAATCGGTAAAGAAATTATGAATGTTAGAGAATAGTAATGAATTTTCTTTTCAATCACCATCTTTATAGCAAAACAATTGTTGGACTACAGCTTTCTATATTAAACCTGCCAAACCCTGAAAGCATTTGAATGCTTCGTGATGATTCTGTTATTCCACAGGGCGACGGCCCCGGCCTGCCGCAGGGGCTATAAATCGTGTTTATAGCCCCATCATTGAGAAACATTCATCAAAAAATAGGTGGCAGCCTTGGCTCAGTTGGTAGCACTCTTGCCACTGAGTCAGAAGGTCATGGGTTCAACTCCCACTCTAGAGGCCTGAGCACATAATCCAGGTTGACACTTCAGTAGAAGTACCGTTTTTCTGATATGTTAAACTGAGGCCCCATCTGACCTATCGGGTGGATGCAGAAGATCCTATGACATGATAAGAACAAGAGAGCTTCCCCTGATATACTCACCTCTGAGTCAGAAGGTTGTGGGTTCAAGTCCCACTCCAGGGACTTGAGCACATAAAGCTAGGCTGACACTCCAGTGCAGTGCTGAGGGAGTGCTGCACTGTCGGAGGTGCCGTCTTTTGGATGAGACGTTAAACCGAGGCCCCGTCTGCGCTCTCAGGTGGACGTAAAAGATCCCACGGCACTATTTTGTAGAAGGGCAGGGGAGTTATCCCCGGTGTTCTGGCCAATATTTATCCCTCAACCAACGTAACAAAAACAGATTATCTGGGCATTTTCACATTGCTGTTTATGGGAGCTTGCTGTGCGCAAATTGACTGCTGCATTTCCCACATTACAACAGCGACTCCACTTCAAAAGTACTTCATTGCCTGTAAAGTGCTTTGAGACGTCCTGTGGTCGTGAAAGGCGCTATATAAATGCAAGTCTTTCTTTGATGTCGTGGCCAAAATTATCCCTCAACCAACATCACTAAAACAGATTAGCTGGTCATTATCTCACTGATGTTTGTGGGACCTTGCTGTGCACAAATTGGTTGCTGCGTTTCCCACTTTACAACAGTGACAACGTCAAAAGTACTTAATTGCCCGTAGAGCACTTTGGGGAGTCATGAGGTTGTGAAAGGTGCAATATAAATGCAAGTTCTTTCTTTATCAAATTTACAATCAAATACATTTCTATGATAAGGAAAATGTTTAATTTGAATATAATTTTTGGATTGAGGATTTATTAAAATACAAGCCATGGTATAGGAGTAATTCTTTCACTCCTCTTGCTAATATCTTTTCCTTGATTTTTAGTATTCCTTTATTTAGGCCGCTCTGGTTAATTATTTAAATTATATGGGTTTCTATGATGTAGTTTCCTGCTTTAAAAAAAGAATTATGGATAAATAAAATTACCCCTGATACATAGTTTCTGTCAAAACTCCAATTCCAATGCCCACATGGTAGTCAGTGTCATTCAGTATGAGGTCATTTTTTTTAACCAAAATGTAATGTTTATATACTTTTGAATGGGGGAAAGCTGGGCGATTTGAACAACAACTGAAACAGTGCCATTAATGTAATGCATCCTAAGGCACTTCAGAGGTGGAATCAGACAAAAATGGATGCTGAGCCAAAAAAGGAGATACTCGGAGGGGTGACCAAAAGCTTGGTCAATAATCTGGGCTTTAAGGAAGTTAGAATTTGAGAGTATAGATGGGTGAAGGCATAGCTGCCAATGGTGGCAAAGAAAGGGGTGGATTTGCAAAAGGCCAGATTCAGAGGAATGGAGAATTGTTGTTGGGGGGGGGGGGCTACAAGTCAGACAGGAGAACATTGGAATAGTTGAGTCTGGAGGCAACAAAGGCATGGATGAGGGTTCCAGCGGAAGATAGGTTGAAGCAGGACGAGATTTAAACATGGAGTTGCAGGAATGATGAGCAATGAATTTTGGAAAGGAAAGGGAGGTTGGTGATTATAAGCAGCACCTCAAGTGGATTGGTCATAATAAAAAAAACAATTAATAGAATACTGGGTTTTATGGAAAGAGGTATAGAATGGAGTGCGATGTAATGGCTAATCTATATAAAACATTAACAAGACCACAGTTTGAGTTGTGTGTGCAGTTTTGGGTTGCACACAGGAAGGATGTTGAGGCAATTGAGGGTACAGCACAGATTGCTCCGATGCTGCCTGGTATGAGGAAATACAAATACAAAGATTCGAATAATTGGAGCTGTTTTTGTTAGAACAGAGGAGATTAAGGGGTAATTTGACAGGTGTTTAAAATTATGAAGGGTTGGAATAAAATAGATCGAAACAGAAAGTTTCCCGTGATTGTAGGGTTTAGAACAAGGAGACAAAAATATAAGATTAAATGTCAGATTTAGGACAGAGAGCAGGAGAAACTTCTTTTTCCCTATAGAGGGTTGTGAGGCTGAGGAATGCACTACCCGAGTTAGTGATTGAAGCAGAGACTTGGCAACATTTAAAAATAGATTAGATAGGTGGTTGAGGAAAAGGAGGATAAAAGAATATGGGAACAGAGCGGGTGCAATGAGTAGGACTACTGCTCGTGTAGAGGATAAACACCAACATGGATTGGTTGGGTCAAACAGCCTGTTTCCATGGGGGCCTTTGATTGTACATCATTCCTAACCAGATAAAATGTTATGGAAATGCAAAAATGCAAATTAGAGAAGTTACTAACAAAAGACTTTACTGACGAGGGTTTGTTACTCTTAAAAATCATCTTGGGGCGTGAATTACTCCTGAAGCTCATGAATCACCAGCAAGGCATTATGTAACAGTTACTGAGTAGTATGCATAAGTTACGGTCACAAGTACATTGCACGTTAAGTTTTCTTCTGCAGTTCAATGCTTGCTACACATTCTGCACGTAAGTCCTTGCCTACCAACTAGCATCATAGCAACAATTCTCTACAGAAGCTTAAAAACAAAATATTTTCTAAGTACTTATACATGACAGATCTTTATCCATAAGCTAATACTAACTGTTCCTGTAACTCCTTAGACAAGTTCTTATTACTCTGATCATTGCTTTAAGTCTTGTTCTTCATCAAAAAATTATATAATTTTTCTTGACAACAATACAAAGAAGCTTTAGTTCTCGAATGCTAGGATTTACTCATGGAAATGTCTAAGTTAAAATCATTGGGGATTAAGCCCATAACTCACGCCAAACTCTGTTGACAGTGGAGCTAAATAAAAGCTGTAATAAAATCTCATCGATCAATCCCGGTGTTATAGTGCTGCAGATACACCACAATGGATATCTGCCATCACTTCCACTTGCAATCAGGGACTATTACAGCACAGCGACAAGAATTCAGCCCATTAAGTCTTCGCTATGTTTTTCTCCACATGACCTACGTAGTCAAATCCCACTCTCCTGCTTGCTCCCTATACCTCTTAGTCATCCTCTTTTTCAAGCAATTAGTGCAGTTGAAAGCACGTGAATTTGGCTGGCACCTGGATGTGCTGGCTCCTGGCCTCGGCAGCGAGTATCCGTGGGGCCTTGTTTGGAGCAGTCCCTTCATCCATCCAAAATATGGTCCCCCATGTCAGAAGGAGTGTAGCTAAGGGGAGGGGACGCCAAGGCTGGGTGTTTCCTCGTCCCCAGCTTGGATCCACTGGGCGGCTGGCCTTGCCCACAGTGCAAATGGAGCCCACCTGAGTCCTGGCCTGGACTCCCGAAGACAAGTGGCCAGTGCAAGTAAATTGGCCCCCTTACGAGGCGGCTGATAGGTGTTTATTTATTGCTCGGGCCTGGCTCCCTTAGAGTGGTGGGGCTCAAGCTACTCCCCCTCCCCCCCCGCCCCGCCCCGTGCTATGGTAGGTGTCCGACTGCAATATTATTTAAACAAAGTGACCTCCTGATCCCAAATATTCTGACAGGGTCAAGAGCAGAGATTACCATTGGGCGCATCCTGGCATTCCTGTCAGGATGTCGGCACTGCAGATTTATCTTCAAAATGACTGATACACTGGGAGAATTAAGAAAAAAAGCAACATGGATGGAGAGACTGAAGGTAGTTGCATTTGTAAACAACAAACATTCATTTAAATGAGAAAACGCTGACTTTTTTAAATGATTGATGATTCTACCAGTCGTCTGGTCAAAAATTGATGCATTTTGTTTGTCTAGCAGAGTACTGTACTTTGGTTCATTGCTTCTTTCCATAGCATGTCAGAACATCAATATATAAAAAGGACAATTATATTCAAGTTTCATACTTTGTGATCTGGTCATGTAATTAACATTCAGCAAAGTAATATGAAAATACATAATTTTCCATTTTAAAAATAAAACTACACTCAGGCCTGGTTTATATCTATTGCATTGGTGTTTGCCCGAGAGAGACACTACACAGTTGCAACCACAACTAAAATTAGGACCGATACAGATCCAGGTTTGTGCATGCATGAAACTAGTGCCAAGGTTACTGATCAATAATCTTGGTATAAAAGTAATCACGATTCCATGCACTGATTATCAGTTTTGCTTATAAACAAGCAATCATTTCTACAATAAAATGAGTGGAATGGATAGCTGCCAAGGTGCTGAATCTTGAGTATTCTGTGGTAGAAAAACATTTGTTCTGAAATGTAAAAGAAATTATTGAACAAGTTATTTTTGTCTTAATGAATAACGCCACATGCTTTTTCTAAACACTGGAATGTTTCCTAACTGCTCCTGGTAGTTACAGAGGCAGTGAATTTGGCTGTTCTGACTCCATTCTTTAACATAATATGGGTGACATTAGCATCTTGCATAGGTAACAAAATAAAAAAAGACTTACGCCTTCAAATGATGATGACAAACAGGATATATGAGGGTTTGCTCCAAGTTCCTTCAAATGAAAATTGAGGATATCGAGCAGCTAAACACATTTGAGTTCCTGTAGACTGGCAGAATTTCAGAGCCAGAATGGTGAGGTGTAGTTACAGCAGCTCCTTTGTAACTTGTCTTCTCACATGCAAAACACTAGACATGCCGTTACTTCCCATTGTGTATCCAAATTTGCTTCATTCTGAATAAAATTATCAATTTTATCAACTTGTTTTCAATTTCTTTTTGCCAATTTTGCTTTTACAAGCACAGAGAGGACCTTTAACACTTCTTCTGTCACACATGCTGCCACCAAGAATTCTTCCATAAATTAACAAAAGGCCATATTAGTTTTGTTAGCGGAATTCCCATGGTTATGGTCGCAACAAAGGGGTTGTTAGTCTGGCAACAATAACCTCCGCAGGATTCAGGCCCGAGTGGTTTTAAACAACAAGCTTTGATACACATTGACTAATAACAGTATTGGTTTTATACAACTGTCTTACAGTATTACATTAAATGGTGAGCAATTAATACAACCTGTTGTGGGAGTGAAAGTCCGTAATACCCGAATACCTCGCTATTCTTTCTGCGCCGTCTGTGAGACCAGCACATGCTGGGTTAAAAGTTAAAACAACTTTCTGCTGAGCCTGGGTTGTAAATTGGTTAAGAGGATTTTGGAGAAAGGATGTCTTCAGGGGAAAGATAACAGTAAGATGTGTAAGAGTCATTCGGCCATATCTGAATGTGTCAACTTGATAACTCTGTTTAGGGACAGGAAGGTTTTATTGCGGCAATAAAACAATTAGAAGAGTTGAGAGCCTGGTTGTTTAGTTTATGTTGTTATTCTGTGGCATTTGTATGTACCTTTGATGTACCAGGATTTATTGATAGTATGCATGGAATGTAGTGATCAAAGGGGAAAATTAGTATAAGAAATGTAAGGAAACACTGTTTAGCAGCTCACACTGGAACCATGGATAGTGTGATGTCTCAGCAGCTAGCTCACTGGAATCATGGATAGTGTGATGTCTCAGCAGCTAGCTCACTGGAATCACGGATAGTGTGATGTCTCAGCAGCTAGCTCACTGGAATCATGGATAGTGTGTGTCTCAGAAGCTCTCATATTGGTTTGTGTAGTATGAAAAAGACTTGCGCACTCATACTGGTTGTGGATAGTATGAGGTTTCAATAAAGACCTGATCCAACATTACTACAAATAAGTGTGTGTAGTCTGACGTTTAAAGCAACGAAACGAAAAAGAACAAGAAAGCAGTCCAACACCTGTATTCTTCACAAAGTCTCGTTCAAGCTGATCAGACTTGTAATCTTCTTGGATGGACTTCTGACTGGCCCGAGAGCGCTCTAACTTTAAGAGGAAAAATGTCCCATTCTTGTACTATTTGGCTACCTTGGGCTGCATCTACACACAATATACATAGGTGCACGTTTGCTGAGTCCACGTATTGAGGTGTTTACCCCGCTTCTAATCTTTTGGCCTTCATTTCTGTTCTACAAGTTTTGTTTATGGTACTTTTCATATGTGGTGTCTTAGCAACTGCCCCTTATCTTGGTATGGGCTGTCTCTTGACCTGGGTGTTTATCATAGAATAGTACAGCACAGAAGGAGGCCATTCAGCCCATTAAGTCTGTTCTGGCTCTTTCGAAGAGCAATCCAGTTAGTCCTCTGTCTTTGTTCATACATTTCCCCTTTCTACCACATTCACTCTCTGGCTAAAATGCTAAAGCAAAGCATACTGGGGTAGTTCGACCATTTAAACCATTTTTAAAATATTCGAACAAGTCTCAAGTGCTTTTCTGCGTTTCACTACATTACAACAGTGACTACACTTCAAAAAAGTAGTTCATTGGTTGCAAAGAGCTTTGGAACATCCCAAGGTCATAAAAGGCGCTATATAACTGCAAGTTATTTATATTTCCAACTTTATGATAGGGCTTTAAACTAAATAGTTTGGGGGGGGGGGGGGGGGGGAAGGTTCAGGTGAAGGGGCATTTAGAAAGTCAAAGAGAAAGGCGAAGTCAATAGTGCAGGGTAGCAATAGGGGTAATGATAACCAGAGTGTGACAGGAGGAGACAGAGCGTATGAACATAAGCGTGCACCAGCAAATATAGTCAGAGTAGGGAAAAATGTTAAAAAGACAAAATTGAAGGCTCTTTATCTGAATGCACGCAGCATTTGTAACAAGATAGATGAGTTGACGGCACAAATAGAAATAAATGGGTATGATCTGATAGCCATTACAGAGATGTGGTTGCAAGGTGACCAAGGCTGGGAACTGAATATTCAGGGGTATTTGACATTTTGGAAGGATAGGCAGAAAGGAAAAGGAGGTGGGGTAGCTCTGTTTATAAAGGATGAGATCAGTACAGTGGTGAGAAATTATATTGGCTCAGAAGATCAAGATGTAGAATCAGTTTGGGTGGAGATAAGAAATAGTAAGGGAAAGAAGTCACTGGTGGGAGTAGTCTATAGGCCCCCTAACAGTAGCTACTCTGTAGGACAGAGTATAAATCAAGAAATAATAGGGGCTTGTGAGAAAGGTACTGCGATAATCATAGGCGATTTTAATCTACATATAGATTGGATAAATCAAATTGGCAAGGGTAGCCTTCAGGACGAGTTCATAGAATGTATTCGGGATGGTTTTTTAGAACAATACATTGTGGAACCAACCAGGGAGAAGGCTGTTTTAGATCTGGTAATGTGTCATGAAACAGGACTAATTAATGATCTCATAGTAAAGGATCCTCGAGGGAAGAGTGATCATAGCATGATTGAATTTCAAATTCAGTTTGAGAGTGAGAAACTTGGGTCTGAAACTAGTGTCCTAAACTTAAATAAATTCAATTACAAAGTATGAAGACAGAGTTGGCTAAAGTAGACTGGGAAAATATATTAAGGATAAAATGGTAGATAAGCAGTGGCAGACATTTAAGGAGATATTTCATAACTCTCAGCAGAGTTTTATTCCCGTGAGAAAGAAAGACTCTATGAGAAGGATGAACCATCCGTGGCTAACTAAGGAAGTTAAGGATGGTATAAAATTGAAAGAAAAGGCATACAATGCTGCGAAGATTAGTGGTAGGCCAGAGGATTGGGAAATTTTTAGAAACCAGCAAAGGATGACTAAAAAAAACAATAAAGGGGGAGAAGATAGATTATGAAAGTAAACTAGCAAAAAATATTTAAAAATATAAAAACAGACAGTAAGAGCTTCTACAGGTACATAAAAAGGAAGAGAGTAGCTAAGGTAAACGTTGGTCCCTTAGAGGAGGAGACTGGGGAATTAATAATGGGAAACAGGGAAATGCCAGAGACTTTGAACAAATATTTTGTATCGGTCTTCGCGGTAGAAGACACTAAAAGCATCCCAATAATAATTGATAATTAAGGGGCTATAGGGAGGGAGGAATTTAAAACAATGACTATCACTAGAGAAAAAGTACTAGGCAAACTAATGGGACTAAAGGCTGACAAGTCCCCTGGACCTGATGGCCTGCATCCTAGGGTCTTAAAAGAAGTGGCTGCAGAGGTACTGGATGCATTGGTTGCAATCTACCAAAATTCCCTGGATTCTGGAGAGGTCCCAGCGGATTTGAAAACCGCAAATGTAACACTCCTAGAATTATAGAAAGTTACAGCATGGAAGGAGGCCATTTCGGCCCATCGTGTCCGCGCCGGCCAACAAAGAGCTATCCAGCCTAATCCCACTTCCCAGCTCTTGGTCCGTAGCCCTGCAGGTTAGAGCATCCCAAGTGCACATCCAAGTACTTTTTAAATGTGGTTAGGGTTTCTGCCTCTACCATCCTTTCAGGCAGTGAGTTCCAGACCCCCACAACCCTCTGGGTGAAGACATTTCCCCTCAAATCCCCTCTAAACCTTCCACCAATTACTTTAAATCTGTGCCGCCTGGTTTTTGACCCCTCTGCTAAGGGAAATAGGTCCTTTCTATCCACTTTATCTATGCCCCTCATAATTTTATACACCTCAATAAGGTCTCCCCTCAACCTCCTCTGTTCCAAGGAAAACAGACCCAACCTATCCAGTCTTTCCTCATAGCTAAGATTCTCTACTCCCGGCAACATCCTTCTAAATCTCTTCTGTACCCTCTCTAGTGCAATCACGTCTTTCCTGTAATGTGGTGACCAGAACTGCACGCAGTACTCTAGCTGAGGCCTAACTAGTGTTATATACAGTTGAAGCATAACCCCCCCTGCTCTTGTATTCTATGCCACGGCTAATAAAGGCAAGCATTCCATATGACTTCTTACCACCTTATCTACTTGGCCTGCTACCTTCAGGGATCTGTGGACATGCACTCCAAGGTCCCTTTGTTCCTCTACACTACTCAGTGTTCTACCATTTAATGTGTATTCCCTTTCCTTATTAGCCCTCCCCAAATGCATTACCTCACACTTCTCCGGATTGAATTCCATTTGCCACTATTCTGCCCATCTGACCATCCTATTCAAGAAAGGAGGGAGGCAGAAAGCAGGAAACTATAGGCCAGTTAGCCTAACATTTGTCATTGGGAAAATGCTGGAATCCATTATTAAGGAAGTAATAGCAGGACATTTAGAAAATCATAATACAATCAAGCAGAGTCAACATGATTTTATGAGAGGGAAATCGTGTTTGACAAATTTACTAGAGTTCTTTGAGGATGTAACGAGCAGGGTGGATAAAGGGGAACCAGTAGATGTAGCGTATTTGGATCTCCAGAAGGCATTCGATAAGGCGCCAAATAAAAGGTTACTACACAAGATAAGAGCTCACGGGGTTGGGGGTAATATATTAGCATGGATAAGGGATTGGCTAACTAACAGAAAACAGAGAGTCGGGATAAATGGGTCATTTTCAGGTTGCAAACTGTAATTAGTGGGGTGCCACAAGGATCAGTGCTGGGCCTCAACTATTACAATCTATATTAATGACTTGGATGAAGGGACCATGTGTACTGTAGCCAAATTTGCTCATGATACAAAGATAGTTGGGAAAGCAAGTTGTGAGGAGGACACAAAGAGTCTGCCAAGGGATATAGATAGGTTAAGTGAGTGGGGAAAAATTTGGCAGATGGAGTATAATGTGGGAAAATGTGAGGTTATCCACTTTGGTAGGAAAAAAAAAAAGCAAATTATTATTTAAATGGAGAGAGACTACAAAATGCTGCGGTACAGAGGGATCTGGGGGTCCTCGTACATGAAACACAAAAAGAGGCAGAAATTCCGTTCCCTGCGGGTGTGTACATGCTGTGTACTCATCCGTAGGACCAACGGAAATGCCGGTTTTAGGCATGCACTGCGCATGCGCTGGAAACCGGCATTTCCGATCTGTCAAGAAAGCTCTTGACAGATCCTCTGGCTGCCCTGGAGCAGCGCCTCTGCTGGGGGAGAGTTCCGTTTTTTGGAGACCCTCCGCCCGCAGAAAACACTTACAATTCTTGCGCCTGGAAAAGCAGGCGTAAGGCCTGCTTTTACCAGGATAAGAGTTGAAAAAAGTAAAAAAAAAAAATTTCCACTGATTTATCACTTAAAAATACTTTAAAGAAAGGTAAGTTTATTTTTAGTCCTGTTAAAAACTTTAATTATTTTTTTCAAAAAATAAAATTTTTGTTTAAAATACTTAATATATGTATTTTAAAGTCATTTTAAAAATGTGATTTTTAAAAAAAAATTATTTAAAGTTTTACTATGTTTTGGGGGTGATTTCCATTCATATATTTGACAGGTCTTCCTGTCAAATGTATGAAGGGAGATTCCCTTCTGTGATTGGCTCCCCATGGCCCACGTGATCCCAGGGACGCTGCAAACCGCCTGCGCCTCTGGGATACCTGGGCCCTGCGCACCAGCAGTTTGAAGAGGCCCAGCAACGGAACTCTGCGCCTCCCGGGAGCCCCCCGGTCCAGGCGCAGATTTTTCCAGATCGCAGCCCTCCGCCCGCGGGAGGCCTGTGAACGGAATTTCTGGGCCAATAAGTTAGCATGCAGGTACAGCAAGTAATTAGGAAGGCAAATGGAATGTTGGCCTTTATTGCAAGGGGATGGAGTATAAAAGTAGGGAAGTCTTGCTACAACTGTACAGGGTACTGCTGAGACCACACCTGGAGTACAGCGTGCAGTTTTGGTCTCCTTATTTAAGGAGGGATAATAAGAACATAAGAAATAGGAGCAGGAGTAGGCCAATTGGCCCTTCGAGCCTGCTCCGCCATTCAATAAGATCATGGCTGATCTGATCCTCACCTCAAATCTAAAGAACACAAGAAGTAGGAGCAGGACCCGGCCACTCAGCCCCTGGGCCCGCTATGCCACCCACAGGGCCCTGACCGATCCGAACTCAGCCTCATGTCCAATTTCCTGCCCGCTCCCCGTAACCCCTAATTCCCTTTACTTCTAGGAAACTGTCTATTTCTGTTTTAAATTTATTTAATGATGTAGCTTCCACAGCTTCCTGGGGCAGCAAATTCCACAGACCTACTACCCTCTGAGTGAAGAAGTTTCTCCTCATCTCAGTTTTGAAAGAGCAGCCCCTTATTCTAAGATTATGCCCCCTAGTTCTAGTTTCACCCATCCTTGGGAACATCCTTACCGCATCCACCCGATCAAGCCCCTTCACAATCTTATATGTTTCAATAAGATCGCCTCTCATTCTTCTGAACTCCAATGAGTAGAGTCCCAATCTACTCAACCTCTCCTCGTATGTCTACCCCCTCATCCCGGGGATTAACCGAGTGAACCTTCTTTGTACTGCCTCGAGAGCAAGTATGTCTTTTCTTAAGTATGGACACCAAAACTGTATGCAGTATTCCAGATGCGGTCTCACCAATACCTTATATAACTGTAGCAATACCTCCCTGTTTTTATAATCTATCCCCCTAGCAATAAAAGCCAACATTCCGTTGGCCTTCTTGATCACCTGCTGTACCTGCATACTAACTTTTTGATTTTCTTGCACTAGGACCCCCAGATCCCTTTGTACTGCAGTACTTTCCAGTTTCTCGCCATTAAGATAATAACTTGCTCTCTGATTTTTCCTGCCAAAGTGCATAACCTCACATTTTCCAATATTGTATTGCATCTGCCAAATCTCTGCCCACTCACCCAGCTTGTCTATATCCCCTTGTAGGTTTTTTATGTCCTCCTCACTTTCTACTTTCCCTCCCATCTTTGTATCATCTGCAAACTTTGATATGTTACACTCGGTCCCCTCCTCCAAATCGTTAATATAGACTGTAAAGAGTTGGGGACCCAGCACCGACCCCTGCGGAACACCACTGGCTACTGGTTGCCAGTCCGAGAATGAACCATTTATCCCAACTCTCTGCTTCCTGTTAGATAACCAATCCTCCACCCATGCCAGAATATTCCCCCCAATCCAGTGATTTTTTATCTTGAGCAATAATCTTTTATGTGGCACCTTGTCGAATGCCTTCTGGAAGTCTAAATACACTACGTCCATTGGTTCCCCTTTATCCACCCTGTACGTTATGTCCTCAAAGAACTCAAGCAAATTTGTCAGACATGATTTCCCCTTCATAAAGCCATGCTGACTTTGTCCTATCAAATTATGTTTATCTAAATGTTCCGTTACTGTCTCCTTAATAATAGACTCCGAAATTTTACCCACCACAGATGTTAGACTAACTGGTCTATAATTTCCAGCTTGTATTTGCATTGGAGGCAGTTCAGAGAAGGTTCACTAGGTTAATTCCTGAGATGAAGGGGTTGTCTTATGAAGAAAGGTTGAGCCTATACTCATTGGAATTTAGAAGAATGAGAGGTGATCTTATTGAAACATATAAGATTCTGAGGGGGCTTGACAGGGTAGATGCAGGGAGGATGTTTCCCCTCATGGGGGAGTTTAGAACTAGGGGACATAGTTTCAGGATAAGGGGTCGCCCATTTAAAACGAAAATGAGGAGGATTTTCTTCTCTCAGAGAGTGCTGAATCTTTGGAATTCTCTACCCCAGAGAGCTGTGGAGGCTGAGTCATTGAATATATTCAAGGTGGAGATACACATATATGAGCTTCAGGGGAGTCAAGGGTTATGGGGAGTGGGCGGGAAAATGCCGTTGAGGCCAAGATCAGATCAGCCATGATCTTATTGAATGGCGGGGCAGGCTCGAGGGGCCGAATGGCCTACTCCTGCTCCTATTTCTTATGTTCTTATTTCATGAGTCAGGAAACAAGTATGAATATTTACACCATACATACCAAAAACTAAAATTTAATTTGTCAAATCTGTGGTGTTTTACAGCAGGATGTAAATTAAAGCACGTTAATACAGTTAACATATATTCAAGTGCTTTTAAATAAAATTAATACATTTGAATAAAAATCCTATGGAAATTTAGCCCCATGGTTCATCGTACATTCCATTAAGAATTTTTTCCCAACATACAGGACTGTTTATTGACTGCAATCTACCTTAAATATATTACAAATCAAGAAAAGAATTTTAAACAAGCTAGACAATCAGGTTAAGACACACCCGGTTTGGCTAGGTATACTAACTTCAGAAAGGGCAGATTTCTAACCCCCCCCCACCCCCCCCAAACCCCATGTGTTTCTACCTGCGCTACAGTAACGATTCCACTCCAACCTCACCCCCAACATCTCCAACATGAATCAGTGCAATTTCCAATCCAGTAAAACACCACAGATTTGGCAAATTAAATTTTAGTTTTTGGTATGTATGGTGTAAATATTCATACTTGTTTCCTGACTCATGAAATAAGAACATAAGAAATAGGAACAGGAGTAGGCCATTCAGCCCCTCGAACCTTTTTAATGCTTACCTACCCAATTTGGTGCTTTTCTCAGATGCTTATTCAGAATTTTGTTCTGTATGTTTTCTTTGTGTGATTTTTGGACTGCTTTATTTATTTGAATTTCCCCTTCCTCCTATATTTTTGCATCTGATTTCCCTCTCTCAATAGCTACCTTTTTTAAATAAACTCTCTTCCATGCTTTCTCAGTGCCAGAATTGCCTGAAGGGAAGTTGAGGCTTTCCCTATGCCCTTTGTGCTGTTAAAACCAGTATGTTAATGCTGTAATAGTACATGGCATGGTGATAGACCAGTTAAAGTTATATTATGTTAAGGATACAATATCTGTGTTCCAGGTGCTCTTTCTGCCCAACAAAATATGCTGCTGTACTGAATTAGTTTCTTAGGCACAAGATAAAATAACAACTTTTTCCAAAATACCCAAATGACCTTGGGTTTTCTCTACAGCATGTCAGAAAATGCAGGAAAAAAAAACTTTCAGCAACTCGTGATTAAGATGAATACTTTTAGCATATAATTTCTAGCCCATTACTTAAGATAAAATGTATTCTATTGTGTTAACATGAACTGGTCTACCCATACACGTACTTGGTGATCTTATACATGATGCTTACTAAAAATCCATAACCAATAAATTATAGTAAAAGGTCAAGTGGGTAGTTATTTTAATTAGAAAAGCTAAAGATCACTGGGTAGATTTTCAACTTGCCACTACCATTGATCACCATGGAAATGAAAATGGTGCGGTTTCTAGAACAGCAGCTGATCTGTAGCAACAGTTTTACGGCTGTGCAACAAGTTAAAAATCCACCATTTAATTTTACAAATAAAGATGCAATTCTGATTTACCACCATTTTCTGAAGTGTTTGACATCTAAACAGAAATTAGTAAAGAATTCTATCCACAAAATACTTTGCGAAACATTTTCATTTTAAATGTTACTTTCCTTACTTACCTCAGTCTTTCTCACTTTTCTTACTCGTGTGTCCAGGGGCACGCTAGTTAAGTGTGGTCATTAATGCTTAATCCTAACATGTCAAGTTAGTGTTAAATAAAAGGCCTTTTATATACAAGTATCTGATGTGATACAACACTAAGAATACATCATGCTGTGAAAGAAAATCTATCTGACGATGGAAAAAAAAATTAGCTTCTGAAAAAGTTAACGTCCTTGTAGAAATCTCAACAGACATCCTTGGAGTCTGAATAGTGGTTTTAAGTAAATTATTACATGCCATTTTCACAATATATTACACTTTACTTGACCAAAACTATGGGCTAAAGTCTAAATAAATATTTCATATATAGATGTTAATAGATTACTGTAATTAACCAAATATAAATTCCTTTGTAAAACCAAAAGAAACACAATGTAGAATCCTACACACTCTGACACACAAAGAGTAAATCTCCAAGACTGTTCTTCAAACAATAGTATTTATTAAGCAAAAAACAGTGTAGCATTGAATACTTAAATTGGCAATTCTTTGGGTTTGTAAACTGAGTACATTAAAAAAAGGTTTCCTACAATTGTAATGTAAATTAAACGGTCTGCATGATAATACATCCATAGTAAGCCCAACACTTTTCCCATATGGTCATAGCTCTCGTAAGATAATAACTACAAACTAATATGGGTGGTGCTCAAGAATGCCATGATGAGAACTTATTGCTCAGCATGTTAAACTAGCAGTCTGATCACTTTAACGACAGTGTATTACAAAATATACTGTTTGTTTTCAGAGATGTTAATAAAGATCTCTACACCACCCTTTTTCTATTTAAGTCTCAAGATTAGCAAGTTTTTTTCAGTTTTATTCATATTTCTCTTCATTTAAAAAAACGATGTGTGTCTGTGGGAGTTTAATTAGCAATTAAATTCAGCTCCCATGTAGTGTCGGACATAGCAACTCTTTTCAGGGTAGTTTTATTTAAATATTAAGAGATGGGGAAAAAAAGAAATTAAAGCAATTTTAAAAAAAAGATTTAGAAGAGGCATCAGTGTTGACACTTTCTCTTGAAACTTAACTGAAGAAACACTTTGTAGTCTTCACAGAAAAAAATAGATGGGTGTTAAAAGCCAAATGGCCTTTTCCAGATTGATTCTGCAGACACATCTCCAAGATTAGTTGATTTGAACAAATTCTAGTACTAGCTGAAATTCGTCTGTCATTTTATCTCAGAATTTTTAAAAGCACAAAATTCCTTACTTCATGCAACATTATATTATCACACAGCTAATATATTTTAAATAGTTATATAAATATGCCAGCAAGGGCTAAAAACTCCACACAATATTATTTCAAAACAAAAAGCAATTTGCAATGAACTCAAAATTAAATATGAAGTAAACTATGGCGGTTGTTATATGTAAAACTGCATGATCAAACTTATGATCTATTGCGTTGTTGTAATAAACTGCTTTATGTGACAGAACTATGAGCTGCTACTACCAACACTTGGTATCAATAACTGTAAATAATCAGTTTAACAAGTGATTATTAGTTTTCCAAATAAAAGTCACCACTGTGACAAAACGTTCAACGTAATACTGGCCTATGAGAGGAGAAAAGTGAAGAAGCTGCACCATTATAGCTACATTACATTTTGTTAAAAAGATACACACTTAATACTGAATAATAGATACTCAGGAGTGATTACAAATGAGTAATCTCATTGAGTAGCTTAGATGATGTCAAATTACAAGCATGAAGCCCAAAAAACACATGAGTAAAAAAAATGTATACTTGAATTTAGTGATAACTTTTATTAAATTTTTGTTCTTTTTTCAGTTAGTAATAGGTTCTTGTCAAGGTTGGGGCCATGGGTGCACCAAGCAACTGACATGTGTGGTAACTGTTCTCATTGAAAAACTAAACATTTGCAATGTAATTAATGCAGGTTTACTGTGTAGTTGCAGAAAACAACATAATTAGGTGATAGGCATATAGCTCTCATTTTGTCACTCTTTGCACTTGCTCATATTGGTTAGGAGTAACTTTAACTTTCAGCTTGGTTTTTACCCACAGTCTGAATCCAATGTGAATGAAGTCATTCACATGCATGAGGGCCAACACTGACGTATGGATGATGCTATCCCAGAATCTTTTGACAAATCTGACAAGCCTATATCCTTTAGCGATAGTAAGGGATTAAATCTTATCCTTTCAATTTGGTTACGATATCTTCCATTTTCTATTTTTCCCCATTGTTTGAATCTTATCTATAAATCTCAACAGGTTAGAGGACCGTGGTTATCTAGCACAGTGAATAACCACTGTAGCTCCATAGCTTAGTTACCTAAAATGACTAGTTATTGATTAACATTCTCTCCAAAAACTTATACTTGATTTTCAGTCACAAATCTTACTCTTTTTACAATGTTTCAAGCAGGTTTGTTCCAATTTTTAATTGGAAACGCATTAGGAAAAAAATGATATTTAACACGGCGTTTACACTATCTGCCATTTTCTTTCACTACAAAAAGTTCTGTGAGCAACGTGATATGCAGAAAGATAGCAAGCATGTTTTGACTTTTAGTTTAGTCAATGAAAGGTGGGACATTTCTTTAGCTTACCTTAAAACGTGCACAAACAAGAAGCATAATTCAAAAAGCCTCTGACTAGCCCAAGTTCAGAATTTCAACTAATAGAATTGGGTAAATTTTCCAATGATGGCTATATAAAATTTATAAAAGATTTAAAAAATAAGGATATTAACGTAGTGTTGTTTTCAGATAACTACTTACAGAGCAGTACAGTTTGTATTAATACTTAGGTTTTATTTCAACTACTTTATTAGGTTTATTTCTTATTTATTCCTGCCTTTCAAACATATATTAATTACAATTAAATTAGAATATGGGGGCTAATGAGAATTGATATTGCCCAATTATCTTGTTTATGTTTCAAAACCAAAGGAGTTTTCCATGGTAACTCTGTCAAAATGCAAGTTTAAAAAAGGCCACACTGGCCCATTTTCTGCAGTCTGAAAATGGAGCAGCGTCCCTGTAATGCTATAAAGCATATCCCCCTCCGATTGCAAGCTTACTTAAGGTGGGCAAAAAGAACACTGTGCTCAGGGTCTTCTGCTGTGCAATCACCAGCTCGTTAAAATTAATTGGACAAAATCATGGGCCCACAACAGCACAGGTGGAAAACCCTAGCAAGTCTCTTTAAATTTTACCACAATATTGTAGTTTGGATTTGCTATGCAGTGATTGAAAATTACACTATAAACCAGTGTTGGTGAAGTACATACAAGAACAGCAAAATTAGATACAGGATACATGATCCCGCCAAACAGGATGTTAAAATGAGGCTCCCCACTGGCAAAACTATTTTCCATCTGATCATCAGATTTTGAACTATTAATACATATCTTTTTGGGGAAATCTACTACGTAACAAAAGTAAGTTTCACTTCTAAGTTTTCAATGACAATTGCACTGTCTGGCTTTAACATATAGAAATGGGAAAATCCTAGTCCAATTCCACAATTAATATAAACTGTGTAACTTTACTACAATTTTATACAAATTCATTACATTACATGATACTCGTTGCCAAACTCTCAAATAAAATGATGAGGTGGAGCCAGTTTTATAAATCTAAAGGTAAATGTAGTGTTCAGTTTGTTATTGGTATTAGATTAATATACTTATTCCATTTTCAGTAAATTACAATTTTTAGGAATTTTTTTTGAGTGAGAATGGAACTTTAATTTATTTGTAGTTTTAACTATGGGTTTCACTTTATAGGAAGCTTTATTTATCTTTATCCATACTCTAGTCCAATACATACTATACTATGTAGACTTTGTCCACCCAATTTAGTTTATTTCCTAGTATTAACTGAATGCCATTGTTTCGACTTGCTGGACAACAATGGCAAACAATCTTAGCTTTTTTGTTACGCATTACGATAATCAGGCACTCAGGTCACAAGCGACAGTGGTTATACTGGGGTGGTTAACAGTGATTATTCTGCATTAAGTTGACCTGACCTTTTTTTGAAAGACATATGAAAACACACTATCGTCATTCCCTTCATTCCTCATTCGCTCGTAGATTGGCATCCTTAGTGCATGATTCCACAGGGATTATTGGATGTTTGACATCCTGTATTTCTGTTTTTCACCTGGACTCGGAAGAGTGTTCCATCTGCACACATGCAGAGTTTGTAGCGCTCCCAGCCATCGTCTACCAGGAACTCTCCAGTCGATGAATTTGGAAGCCGTGATGTACTGATCATCACAGTCCCATTAAGAATAATACTGTCTACCTAAGAAAAGAAAATTATAACTGTGCTTAATTAGTGCCTCTTGGAACAGAACATTAGGTAGACAGCTTCGAGCATAGACTTTTCTCTGAAAACTGAAAAAGGAATTTGTAATTAAAAATTTCAGTGCAATGCCTTGCAGTAAACAATCCCTCAAGTATTTGTTCAAAATCTAGACTCGTTCTAAAAATTGAAATTTTAAACTTTTACTTTCTAATGGCTGGCCTCCCTATTTTCTGAACCTGGCCACCAAGATAGGATATTTCAGGCCTCCACCTAGACACCCACAGTAGCTCCACTAAAAGCAATGGACCGTCTCCCAGTTATTGTGAGATGCCCACAGAATTCTCTATCTTTCAAAATCCCATTACGTTAAGCCTCATGTATTAGAAAATGTATTCAGAGAAAAATATAAAATATTAGTAAGAAACAAAATCAACATTGATGTTCTGCAATAAACATTACTATATATTACTATATATTACATTTTTTTAAAAATGTAATTAAATGTTAAATTTGTTTTTAGAAAGCTTCAGTTCAGTATCTGCACAGCAAATATTCCAAAAATATAGTAAATAAAATATATCATATAGGTAATTATCTTGAGCAAATGCAATCTAGCTTTATATGAAAATCTATAAGCAATTCAAAAGAATATTATCTGTTTAGAAAGACGAGTTGTTAAAAGTCCGTAACACTTATTTTTAATGTCTCCAAAGAACACAATTAGAAGAAAAAGGGGAGTGGACCGTTGGTGAAAAGTTTGAGAGTATTACTATGTTCTATAGATTCCTAGACAATGTTACCAAAGACCTCTGCACTCACTGCCTTGAGTTCCATATTACCCCTCATGCGAAATTCAATGGTTTTGCCCATGATAAAGACTCCTTCATTTCCACGCACAATCACACGGCCACCAGCATGAATCTGAAGATCAGTGCTATGATTGCTTGTTATCTAGAAAGAAGAATGATTTAATTTGTTTCAGTAAATTATATTTAACCTTTTGTACAAACAAATGTCAGCATTGATATAAATGTTCACAACTCATTTAAGAACATAAGAAATAGGAGCAGGAGTAGGCCAATTGGCCCCTCGAGCCTGCTCCGCCATTCAATAAGATCATGGCTGATCTGATCCTAACCGCCAATCTACTATCTACTATCACAGAACCATCTCCTGCATCTAACAGAATTGCACACACGAAATAGGAGCAGAATCAGGCTACACGGTCCCTGGGCCCGCTCCACTACCCACAGGGCCATGACCGATCCGAACCTAGACTCATGTCCAAATTCCTGCCCGCTCCCCGTAACCATTAATGCCCTTTACTTCTAGGAAACTGTCTATTTCTGTTTTAAATTTATTTAATGATGTAGCTTCTACAGCTTTTTGTGGCAGCATATTCCATGGACCTACCACCCTCTGAGTGAAGTAGTTCCTCCTCATCTCAGTTTTGAAAGAGCAGCCCCTTATTCTAAGACTATGTCCCCTAGTTCTAGTCTCACCCGTCATCGGGAACATCCTCCCCGCATCCACCCGATCCAACCCCTTCACAATCTTATATGTTTCAATAAGATCGCCTCATTCTTCTGAACTCCAATGAGTAGAGTCCCAATCTACCCAACCTCTCCACATATGACCACCCCCTCATCCCCGGGATTAACCGAGTGAACCTTTTTTGCACTGCCTCGAGAGCAAGGATGTCTTTCCTTAAGTAAGGACACCAAAACTGTATGCAGTATTCCAGGTGCGGTCTCACCAATACCTTGTACAACTGAAGCAATACCTCCCTATTTTTATATTCTATCCCCCTAGCAATGAAAGCCAACATTCCATTTGCCTTCTTAATCACTTGCTGCACCTGCATACTAACCTTTTGAGTTTCGTGCACCAGGACCCCCAGATCCCTTTGCACTTCAGTACTCTCCAGTTTCTTGCCATTAAGATAATAAATTGCTCTAGGATTTTTCCTGCCAAAGTGCATCACCTCACACTTTCCAGTGTTGTATTCCATCTGCCAAATCTCTGCCCACTTACTTAGCCTGTCTATGTCCCCTTGCAGGTTTTTTATGTCCTCCTCACTCACTACTTTCCCTCCCATCTTAGTATCATCTGCAAATTTTGATATGTTACACTTGGTCCCTTCCTCCAAATCGTTAATATAGATTGTAAAGAGTTGGGGACCCAGCACTGACCCCTGTGGAACACCACTAGTTACTGATTGCCAGTCTGAGAATGAACCATTTATCCCAACTCTTTGCTTTCTGTTAGATAGCCAATCCTCTATCCATGCCAGAATATTACCCCCAATCCCGTGATTTTTTACCTTCAGCAATAATCTTTTGTGTGGCACCTTGTCAAATGCCTTTTGGAAGTCTAAATACACTACGTCCACTGGTTCCCCTTTATCCACTCTATATGTTACTTCCTCAAAGAACTCCAGCAAATTTGTCAAACATGACTTCCCCTTCGTAAAACCATGCTGACTTTGTCCTATTAAATTATGATTATCCAAATGTCCTGTTACTGTTTCCTTAATAATGGACTCCAAAATTTTACCTACCACAGATGTTAGGCTAACCGGTCTATAGTTACCAGCCTTCTGTCTACTGCCCTTTTTAAATAAGGGTGTTACATTAGCAGTTTTCCAGTCTGCCGGGACCTTAGCGGAATCCAGGGAGTTTTGAAAAATTATTACCAATGCATCTACAATCCCTACCGCCACTTCCTTCAAGACTCTAGGATGTAAGCCATCAGGTCCAGGTGATTTATCCGCCTTGAGTCCCATTATTTTACCGAGTACCACTTCCTTAGTGATTTTGATCGTGTTTAGCTCCTCTCCCCCTATAGCCCCCTGTTTGTCCAGTGTTGGGATATTCTTAGTGTCCTCTACTGTAAAGACTGATACAAAATATTCATTCAGTGTTTTTGCCATCTCCATATTTCCCACCATTAATTTCCCGGTCTCATCCTCTAAGGGACCAACATTTACTTTAGCCACCCTTTTTCTTTTTATATAACTATAAAAACTCTTACTATCTGTTTTTATATTTCTTGCTAATTTACTTTCATAATCTATCTTCCCTTTCTTAATCAATCTTTTTGTTATTTTTTGCTGCCTTTTAAAGTTTTCCCAATCCTCTGTCCTCCCACTAGATTTCGCTACCTTATATGCCCTTGTTTTTAGTCGAATACTATCCTTAATTTCTTTACTTAGCCACGGATGACTGTCCTTTCTTTTACACCTTTTTCTTTTCAGTGGAATATATTTGTAAAATAACTCCTTGAATGTACACCACTGATCATGTGTCGTCTTACCCTTTAATCTATTTTCCCAATCCACTCTACTCAATTCCGCTCGCATACCTTCATAGTCACCTTTATTCAAGCTTAGCACGCTTGTTTGAGATCCAACCTTCTCACCCTCTAATTGAATATGGAATTCAACCATGTTATGGTCACTCATTCCAAGGGGATCCTTTACTAGGACATTTTTAATTTATCCTGTCTCGTTACACAGGACCAGATCTAAGGTTGCTTGCCCCCTGGTCGGTTCAGTTACATACTGCTCAAGAAACCCATCCCTAATACACTCAATGAACTCATCCTCAAGGCAGCCCTGCCCCATTTGATTTGTCCAATTAATATGATAGTTAAAATCCCCCATAATTATAGATGTTCCCTTATTACATGCCTCAACTATTTCCTGATTGATACTCCGTCCAACAGAGTTGCAACTGTTCGGCGGCCTATAGACTACGCCCACTAGTGTTTTTTTCCCCTTATTATTCCTTATCTCCACCCAAACTGTTTCATTATCATGATTTTTTGACCCAATATCATTACTCTGTATTACAGTGATTCCTTCCTTTATTAACATAGCCACCCCACCTCCCCTTCCTTCCTGCCTGTCCTTCCTGATCGTTAAATAACCTGGTATGTTTAATTCCCAGGCATTGTCACCCTGCAGCCATGTTTCTGTAATGGCCACAATATCATAACCATATGTAGTTATTTGTGCCATTAACTCGTCTATTTTGTTACGAATGCTACGTGCATTCAGATAGAGAACTTTCAAATATGCTTTGTGGCACTTAGTTCCTGCTTTTTCACTTTTTACCACTTTACCTTTTACTCCACACACTCTGTCCCTTCCTGCCACGCTCTGGTTTGTGATTCCCCTACTGCTACCTATGTCTATGACCCTCTCTGTTGTCATTTTTATTTTTTGCTCTCTTGAAACCTCCCCCCCACTAATTAGTTTAAAGCCCTCTCTACAGCCCTAGTTATTCGATTCGCCAGGACACTAGTCCCAGCACTGGCCAAGTGAAGTCCGTCCCAACGGAACAGCTCTCTCCTGTCCCAGTACTGGTGCCAGTGTCCCAAGAAGCAAAACCCATTTTTCCCACACCAGTCTTTGAGCCACGCATTCAACTCTCTGATTTTATTTACCCTAGCCAAATTTGCTCGTGGCTCAGGTAGTAATCCAGAGATTATTACCCTCGAGGTTCTGCTTTTTAATTTGGCCCCTAGCTGCTCAAACTCCCTCAGCAGAACCTCTTTCCTTGTCCTATCTATTTAGTTGCTAACTGGAAATTCCACAAGATTTTATTCTCGTGTTATTAGCTTACAAATTCTGCTTTATAGCAGAAATGTTACTGCTGTTATAAGTACAGAAAAGATATTTAAACCAGTTAATGCAATGTCCTAGCTAGCAAACTAAAGAATTAGAACTGAATCCTCTTTCTCTCTCTATTCTGGAAATCCCATAAATAGACATGCATAAATATAGCGATAAATATGATACTCATGGGACAGACCATACCTCATGAATAACAAATGTCATGTGAAAATAAACAGCATGCATACCCATCTATATATACACACTATCTGAATATCAATGCAATGGACACGTGTAAGTGCAGTGATGAGTGAAATGCAGGGATGTGAGCGAAACACGAGTATCAAGACTGCCACAGAAATAGATCTACAGCACGATAGAGGTTTCATGGGTGAAATGTAAATTGATTTTAGAACAAAAACAGCTTCATTATGTATTGTGAAGAGAAAGTGTGTCAGTACTTGATATTAAGCATTTACTTCCAATTCTGCTCCATGTTTTTATTATTTGAAGAATTTCTTCAAAGAGTAACTGGGTGTTACTAAGATTAGAGAAGGGTTGGAAGTGGTGTGCTCCAGGGGCCAGTGCTGGATCCACCGTTACATCGAGTCTGCAGCACAGAAACAGGCCATTCAGCCCAACCGGTCTATGCTGGTGTTTATGCACCACATGAGGTTTTTTTTTAAATGTATATATTATATAATTTGGATTTGGGTACAAAGAAAAGAAAGACTTGCATTTATATAACGCCTTTCACTACCTCAGGACGTCCCAAAGTGCTTTACAGCCAATGAAGTACTTTTGAAGGGTAGTCACTGTTGTAATATACACAATCTCAAAATTTACTGACAACACAAAAGTAGGAGGTCTGGCAAACAGCAAGGACGACTATAAAAGAGTTTAGGAAGACAGGTGGCTTAGTAGGATGGGCAGATGCAATTTTATGTGGATAGATGTGAGCCAACACATTTTGGGAGGAAAAACAAGGAATTGGGAGTATATATTCATTGGAGGAATGCTGAGGTGTATAGATGAAAAGAGACAGCCCAAGGGGGGTTCAAATATACATAATTCCTTGAAAATGGGAGAGCAGGTAGATAAAGACATAAAAAACCAACAGTATTTTTGGTTTTATAAATAGGGGCATAGAATAGGAGAATAAAGAAATCATGATAAATTTGTAAAACATTGATCAGCTACAGTTAGAGTATTGTGTGTGATTTTGGGCGCACTATTATAGAAAGGGCATTAAAGCCAAAGAAAACATACAGCATAGATTTACCAGGATAATGCCAGGATGGGAAACTATAATTATGAGGAGAGATTTGAGGTACTAGGACTATTTCTACTGGACTACTAAAGGCTAAGAGGTTTTTAAAATTATAACAAAATGCACTGCTTCAGGATGACTGCAGAAGGTAAATTCCTTTTTATTAGATTGGATTTCAGGATTGTTATTGGTGTCTGTTTTCTGTGAAAACTGAAACTGAATGGCCTGACATATGAAAAGTAGTTACGGTGGGAGTGCAGTACCACCTGAACTTCTTATGACTTAAGCTGCAGTTATACCCAATATTCCATTCAGTTGTATTATAGGGAAAAAATAAAGTACACAAGAATGCAATTTTTCAGTGATAGATTTAGAATTTAATAAAGGTAGAAGTGAGCTCCAATTGTGTAAAATTTATTTCCTATGGGCAGTTTGGAGGCATGGCTCCCCAGGAAATGTTGTGAAACTCCCAGCATTCTGAAGAGTATTGCGATTCATAATTTGGTGTCAAAATTATTTATATTGCAACGGGTTTAATATATATAAAATATTAAAGTAAAATTTGTTACAAGTGACTATTAATATTGGTTTTTGCCCCATCAGAAGATAATACTCAGTGAGTATCACAAAGACTATAACGCATGCAGGTGCCATAGCTTACATAGATACATAGATACATAGAAGATAGGAGCAGGAGTAGGCCATCCGGCCCTTCGAGCCTGCACCGCCATTTAATGAGATCATGGCTGATCCTCCAATTCAGTATCCCGTCCCCGCCTTCTCTCCGTACCCCTTAACCCCTTTTGCCTGTAGAAATATATCTAATTCCCTCTTAAATATATTTAATGAGCTGGCGTACACTGCCCTCTGTGGCAATGAATTCCACAGGTTCACCACCCTCTGAGTGAAGAAATTCCCCCTCATTTCTGTCCTAAATGGTTTAGCCCTTATCCTTAAATTATGTCCTCTAGTTCTGTTCTCACCCGCCAAGGGAAACATTCCTTCTGCATCTAGTCTGTCTAGACCTGTCAGAATTTTATACACTTCTATGAGGTCCCCTCTCAATCTTCTAAACTCCAGTGTGTACATCCCTAAACTACATAGTCTCTCCTCATAGGTCAATCCCGCCATTCCTGGTATCAGCCTGGTGAATCGCCGCTGCACCCCCTCCATGGCAAGAACATCTTTCCTCAGATGAGGCGACCAAAACTGTACACAGTACTCGAGGTGTGGTCTCACCAGTGCCCTGTACAGCTGCAGCAAGGTATCCCTGTTCCTGTATTCCAACCCTTTTGCTATGAAGGCCAGCATACCGTTTGCCTTCTTGACCGCCTGTTGCACCTGCATGCTCGCCTTCAGTGACTGGTGTACAAGAACACCCAGGTCTCTCTGTACTTCCCCCTCTCCCAATTTATTGCCATTTAAATAATAATTTGCCCTCCCGTTCCTGCACCCAAGGTGGATAACTTCGCACTTGTCCACATTATAGTGCATCTGCCATTTATCCACCCAATCACCCAGTCTGTCCAAATCGCTCTGGAGCTTCCTGGTCTCCTCCTCTGAGCCCACCCCCCCTCCTAGTTTAGTGTCGTCTGCAAATTTGGAAATGCTGCATCCGACTCCCTGATCCAGGTCATTAATGTAAATTGTGAACAGCTGGGGACCCAGGACAGATCCCTGTGGTACCCCACTTGTTACTGCCTGCCATTCAGAAAATGAGCCGTTTATTCCAACTCTCTGTTTTCTATCTGACAGCCAGTTCTCTATCCACGTCAATACTTTCCCCTTTATCCCATGAGCTTCAATTTTCCATGCTAATCTTTTATGTGGGACCTTGTCGAAGGCCTTTTGGAAGTCCAGGTACACCACATCTACTGGCTCTCCCCCATCTATTTTACCAGTTACTCCCTCAAAAAATTCCAATAGATTAGTCAAGCACGATTTACCCTTTGTGAATCCATGTTGACTCTGTCCTATCCTGTCCCCATTTGCTAAGTGCTCCGCTATTTCATCCTTAATGATGGACTCCAGCATTTTGCCCACAACTGATGTAAGGCTTACAGGTCTGTAATTACCTGCTTTTTCCCTACCCCCCTTTTTGAATAGTGGGGTAACGTTAGCTACCCTCCAATCCATGGGCACTGTTCCCGAGTCTAATGAATTCTGAAAAATCATACTTAGTGCATCCGCTATCTCTAGGGCCACCTCCTTCAGTACCCTAGGATGCATGTTATCAGGCCCTGGGGATTTGTCCGCCTTCAATCCCTTTAGCTTCCTTAACACCATATCCTTAGAGATATTGATTTGCGTCAGTTCCTCCTTTGCCAATGTCCCTATTTTTCCCGATATCCCAGGGAGGTTTTTTGTGTCTTCCTTCGTAAAGACTGACCCAAAGTATGCATTTAGTTGGTCTGCCATTTCCTTATTTCCCGTTATATATTCCCCCGTATCTGACTGCAATGGACCAACTTTGGTTTTCACCAGTCTTTTCCTCTTGATATACTTATAAAAGCTTTTGGAGTTAGTTATTATATTTTCTGCCAGCTTGCTTTCGTAAGCTATTTTGCCCCTCTTGATTAAGCCCTTTGTCCTCCTTTGCTCTATCTTAAACTGTTCCCAATCTTCCGCTCTGGCGCTTTTTTGGGCTATTTTATACGCCCTATCTTTGGATTTTATGCTGTCTCTAATTTCCCCTGTTATCCACGGTTGAGTCACCTTTTTAGATTTCCTTTTATGCCAGATTGGTATAAACAATTTTTGCAATTTTGTCATTCTATCTTTAAATGCTTGCCATTGTTTATCTACCTCCAGTCCTCCCAGGAACGTTGTCCAATCAGACCTACTCAGTTCCCGTCTAATGGCATCATAATTCCCCTTGTTTAAATTCAGGACCTTAGTCTCTGAGTCAATTTCTTCGCTCTCCATTTCGAGTGAGAAATCGATCATGTTATGATCGCTCTGACCCAAGGGTCCCCGTACAACAAGATTACTAATTAGTCCCTTCTCATTGCACAGTACCCAGTCCAATATAGCCTGTTCCCGAGTTGGTTCCTCGACATATTGATCCAGATAACCATCCCTTAAACACTCAAGGAATTCCTCCTCCTCATTATTTTTACTGATTAGGCTATTCCAATCTATATGTAAGTTAAAGTCACCTATGATGACAGCTGTGCTCTTATTGCACGCTTCTCTAATTTCCCTCGTGATGCCCTCCCCAACCTCTATTTTACTATTTGGAGGCCTATATACCACTCCTATTAATGTTTTTCGCCCCTCGCTATTTCTTAGCTCCAGCTCCAGCTTCTGCTGGATCAGCACGCTGCTCTTTAAGAGATGGATCCATCTGCTACTTTCTGTTCTACTAAGGAATCTGGTTGCAAAATAATGGTCTTTTTAAGTGAGGCAGAACCATAGGGCTGGATTTTCATAGGGCCGTGGAGGCAGGTTTGGAGGCGTGTGGGGGGTTAAAATTGCGAAAAGTGGCGGGCAGACCTGATCCCGCCTCCATGCAAGTTTGATAAAATCGTGTGCGGTGTTCCCGCCTCCAAGAGGCGGGAGAGGCCATTAAAGCCCTAAACAAGCCCTAAATTGGCTCTGTAATGCCATTTTGAAACGTTTTAGCTAGTTTAACCCTTTTCCGACGTGAAGCACGCCTGATGTGAAACACGCCAGTGAAACCTGGCGGGAGCACAAGTGGATAGCTGACTATCGGCTGCAGGTCCACTATTACAACGGAGATGTGATGAAGGTAGTAGTAGTATTAGGTCTGAAAGTCGCCTCTGATGCTGCTGCATTGAATGTCTTCAGAGACTGCCTGGCTGTTACTGTGAATGCAAAAAAAATCTTTCTCTCTCTCTCTCTCTCTCAGCTGCTGCTCATTTTGCATCCAGGTCCACTCACAGCAAAGGCCAGGCAGTCACTGAAGACCTTCAATGCAGCAGCAATGATGACATCATCAGAGGCGACGTTCAGACTGAAACCACGAATTGGTTCATGGGTTCCCACATGCTGGAACTCAATTGCCCAATTAGGTAAAAATTGCATCAATCTCCCACATCCAATTGCAGTCGGGTGGATAACACGAAATGCGGATGACACGACCCCAACCCACCCCAGTATCAAAATCCAGCCCTAAGTGTCAGTATGGAGGTGACAAAGGCATGGTTGAGGGTTTAGCAGCAGATGGACTGAGGCCGGGGTGAGGTGGCCGATGTTACGTTGGGGGGCGTAGGAAAGATTTGTGTTGGAGAGGATATGGGGCCAGAAGCTCAGTTGGGGTTGAATAGGATGTCGAGGTTGCGGACTGCTTGAAACAGTGACAGGTGGGAAATAACAACAGAAAATGCTGGAAATACTCAGCAGGTCAGGCAGCATCAGTGGAGAGAGTTACAGAGTTAACGTCTCAGGTCGATGACCCTTCGTCATAACTGGAAAAAGTTAGAGAAGTAACAGATTTTTAAGCACGTGTAGGGGCAGGGAAAGGGAGGAGGGGAGGAAAGAACAAAGGGAAGGTCTGTGATAGGGTGGAAGGCAGGAGAGATTAAATGACAAAAGGGATGATGGCACAAGGCAAAAGGAGATGGTAATGGGACAAGTTAAACAAAAGATGACTCAAGATGAGGTGTAAATGGCAATGGCAGAATCATCAACAGCTGCCATGTGAGAGAATTTTTTTTTTAAATATAGAGGCCGAGTGACAGGTGGGAAATGGAGTCAGTGGCAAAGGTACGGAGTTTCTTCTGGGGGACAAAGACAATGGCTTCCCAATGTTTAGCTGAAGGAAATTGTGGCTCATAGAAGACTAGCTGTCAGACAGCACAGAAACAGCGGAGAAGTCAAGAGGTAGAACTGCGGGTTTTGCGCGTACACTTGGAAGCTGATCCTATGGCTGTGGATGATGTTGCCAAGGGACAGAATGCCAATGAGGAAGAGGGCAAAGAAGGATCATTGGGGGGACTCCATAAGTCACAGTGCAGGCTGTAGATGCTCCGGTTATGAATAGACAGGTAAGAGTAGAACTAAGTGAGGGCAGTCTCGCAGAGTTGGACAATGGAGGAGAGGTGCTGGAGGAGAATGGTGTGATCAACCGCATCAAATGCTGTTGGGAGGACAAGGAGGGACAATGCACCATGGTCACAGTCAGAGAATGTCATTCATAACTTTGGTTAGGGCTGTTTTTGTGCTGTGGTGGGCAGAAACCTAATCGGAAAGTTTCAAACAGGTTGTTGCAGGAAATATGGGCATGGATTTGGGAAGCAGCAACATGTTCAAGGTCTTTGGTGAAAAAAAAGAAAGTTAGAGATGGGGCGGTAGTTTGCAAGGATGAAGGGAAAAGGCTGGGTTTTTTCTTTGAGATAGGGTTGATGATGGCAGTTTTAGGGCGAACAATGTATGAGAAGAGAGAATCATTTACAATGTCAGCTTGCATGGGAGCAGGAAGGAAAGTTGGATGATCGCCAGTTTTGTGGGAAAGAGGTAAAAGGAGCCGGGGATGGCTCTTGTGAACGAGATGAGCATGAATGAGATCCCCCACGAATCAGAGAGGGCATGGGGGAGAAACTAGCAATAGACTGGGATTTAGAACTAGGGTGGGCAGCAGCAGAGCCAGCTGAACGGATCGTCTCTATCTTAGTGACAAAGAAATCCATGAGCTCCTTGCACTTGTTGTTAGAGGTGAAGGGAGCAAGGGAGTGCATTTTAAGGAGAGGGTTGGTGGTGCACAAAAGATGATGGGGTTTATCTTTGCTGTCTAGCATAATCCTAGAGTATAGTGTGAAATAAAATCAAGTTCTAATCATGCTATTGTGAAATAAACAGTTTTAATTTTTGATTTGTTTCAACCCTTATTTTGGACAGTAGAAATTTCAATTACGGAGAAAGAAAAATGGTAGATGAAACAATTTTCAGAAAGCATTTTGCATGATTTGTGGGAGCTCAGTGGCCAGATTATGAAATTACAGGCTGATATACTCTCACTATAAAATTGCAGCTCTTGTGTGTGACATAGCATGATATCTTTAACATTGAAAAAACCTAACATGTTGAACACTAACCCTTTCTGTGGATGCCTTCTGTACATTTAGCGTCTTCACGCCTTTGGGCAAATGGAACTCATGGTTATCATAGTCAGTGCTGAACACAGTTTTCTGGGTCCGGGGATCAACAAAAGACATGCCAATGTCACTGGTGATGGAGGTTTTGTCCTTCTCTACACTGAGCTTGGTTGTTCCCTGCTGAAACACCACCTAAAGGGGCATAGAAACAAAAGTTATGATTATGAATCCATAGGTGCATTAATATGCAACACGAACAAGAATTGCACGGGAACTCATCCAGGTTTGTTTTTCTTTGCCACCCTTCAAGTTACCAAATAAATAACCATTTGGCTGGTTGACACAGAGGGGCAGATCTTAGGGTTGGATCTACAAGACTTGCTCCAACAAGGTGAGTTTTCAATTTCAGCTATGCTGTCGGAAAGAGGCAGCAAGTTTAAGCCAGGCGCTTCCCCACAGGGCAGGAAAGAAAACATCTGAGTCTACTCTTATGCACCTCATGAAGAACCATTGGGAGAGATAGGGAAGCAGGTCAATTACCTTCTCCCCTCTCCTTCCAAAGATGAGGAATGGTATGTGGAACAAAGAAGCCTAAAAAGGTGGCCACTTTCAGGAATACGCTGCACTATAAAAAATACTAAGAAATGTTTTGCATTGTTAGCTATTGGATTTTAACATTACACAAATTACAGATGACAGTACTTACAATAATTCTTACAACTGGTTGCGTTTAAAGATATTTGGGCCCAAAGTGTATGCCTGTACATTTTTAATAAAGATGTAGGAATCTTTTTTATAGGCTTTGGCACGCTAAATTGGAAAATACCAATATGTTCACTGATACTGTGCTGTATTAGTTGTATAAGTACATTTTATTGTAATGGGACAATTATCACATTTCCACTGTTACTGATGCTTACTCAAAAGCTTCTGTCTTATACTTTTACACCTGTTAAGAATGTACATGCTTCTCTTACCAGTTAGTTACTACTTTAAAAGAAAATGTTACTATCACAAATACCCATGGAATCAATAATAATCACATTTTCACTTAGCTAGTCAATGGTCAGGAGGTACATTATTTCTACTATCCACAGCACAATTTTATTATAAAAAGCTTCCATCAATATGGAGTTGTAATAAACCTTTTATATTGCAATTTTAGCTGACCACATATACATATGCAATGGGTTCTACCACTATACATCTGCAATTTGGTCACCACCCAGGCACAAACACACCAGCAGCAGAAGACAGGTCATCTACGCATTCTAGACGACAATCTGCAATACCTACCAGCCAGTGTAAATATCACAAGCACACATCTTGGTGTTGTGTTTGACCCTGAGATGAGCTTCCGACCACATATCTGCTCCATCACCAAGACTGCCTACTTCCATCTCCGTAACATCGCCCAAGTCCGACCCTGTCTCAGCTTATCTGCTGCTGAAACCCTCATCCATGCCTTTGTTACCTCTAGATTTGACTATTCCAATGCTCTCCTGGTCAGCCTCCTATCTTCCACCCTCTATAAACTTGTGCTCATCCAAAACTCTGCTGCCGTATCTTAATTTGCACCAAGTCTCGTTCACCCATTACCCGTGCTTGTTGACCTACACTGGCTCCCGGTCCGACAACGCCTCTTTTTAAAATCCTCATCCTTGTTTTCAAATCCCTCCATGGCCTCGCCCCTCTCTATCTCTGCGCTCCTCCAATTCTGGCATCTTGCACATCCCTGATTTTAATCGCTCCACCATTGGCAGCCGTGCTTTCGGCTGCCTTCGCCCTAAGCTCTGGAATTCCCACCCTAAACCTCTCTCTCCTCCTTTAAGATCCTCCTTAAAACCTACCTCTTTGACCAAGCTTTTGGTCATCTGTCCTGATATCTCCTTCTGTGGCTTGGTGTCAACATTTTTTTATTGATATTGCTCGTGAAGCGCCTTGGGATGTTTTGCTACGTTAAAGATGCTATATAAATGCAAGTTGTTGTTATTGTTAAGCTTTCAATTTTGTTTGTGGTTATGTAGATAAATTCATAAACAACCCCTCTCTACCCATATGCCCTTCCCTACTACCTCATTCCTTCCTGAACCTCTACCCTTTTAGAGGGTCCTCATTTTTGAAGTTGCTAGCGCACCTCTGTAGTCTATACCTGATAATTCCAAATCATGTTTATGCTAAAAAATGTAATTATCCAATAACAAATTAAACAATGTAAATAACATCACAAAGTGGGAATTTAGTACTAAATAAATTGAATGATCAGTTAATTTGAATAAAGAGCAGTGGACTGTATCTCGTCTGCGGTCTTGTGGTATGTGTCTGTCTTGGTCCCTCTGGAACTGTGCTGTCCTTATTATCTTAAGCATGAACGTGGCACAACAACATTCTACTGAACTAACTCGCAGAGGGCTTTAATAACAACTTGCATTTATATAGCGCCTTTAACATAGTAAAACATCCCAAGGCGCTTCACAGGAGGGTTATCAGACAAATATTGACACCGAGCCAGATAAGGAGATATTAGAACAGGTGACCAAAAGCTTGGTCAAAGAGGTAGGTTTTAAGGCTCTTAAAGGAGAGAGGTGGAGAGATTTAGGGAGGGAATTCCAGAGCTTAAGGCATAGACAGCTAAAGGCACGGCCACCAATGGCGAGGCAAAGGAAATCGAGGTGCACAAAAGGCCAGAATTGGAGGAACGCAGAGATCTCAGAGGATTGTAGGGCTGGAGGAGGTTACAGAGATAGGGAGGGGCGAGGCTATGGAGGGATTTGAGCATAAGGATGAGAATTTTAAATTTGAGTTGTGGCTGGACTAGGAGTCAACATAGGACAGCGAGCACAGGGATGATGGGGGAGCGCGACCTGGTGCAAGTTGGGATACAGGTAGCAGAATTTTGGATGAGCTGAAGTTTACAGAGGGTGGAAGATGGGAGATCGACCAGGAGAGCACCGGAATCATCAAATCTGGAGGTACCAAAAGCATGGATGAGGGTTTCATCAGCAGAGGGCTGAGACGGGCGATATTAGATGTGGAAGTAGGCGGTCTTGGTGTTGGGAAAGGATATTGGCGGGGGGGGGGGGGGGGGGGGGGGGAGGGTCAGATGCTCAGCTCAGGGTTAGGGCGCCGAGGTTGTGAACAGTCTGGTTCAGTCTCAGACAGTGGCCACGGAAGGGGATGGAATAAGTGGCTAAGTAACAGAATTAATGGCCCCCCCGAAGACAATGGCTTCGGTCTTCCCAATATTTAATTGGAGGAAATTTCTACTCATCCAGTACTCAGACAAGCAGCGTGACAAATCAGATGCGGTGGAGAGAGGTGGTGGTGAGGTAGAGCTGGGTATCATCAGCTTACATGTGGAATCTTGCGCTGTGTTTTCGGATGATGTCGCCAAGGGGCAGCATGTAGATGAGAAATGGGAAGGGGCCAAGGATAGATCTTTGGGGGGACTCTAGATGAATATCTTTGTATTTCTAGCCCCTCATGGAAATTCAACTATTTTGAGGGGATATTTCTCTCATGGTTTCGACCCCATTTGCCCACTGTATATTATGTTGGTTCATGTTTATGTCAACTCTCCATATCTAGTTTAGAACTTTGATAACCTCAGCCATTTTTTTCGAAACTGTATTCACGTTGTTTATCCTTTATTGTACTTGCAAAACGTTAAAATATTAAAAGTTAGGCTTACTGGTTGGTTGTTGCCAGTGATCAACAAGTCTTCATCTCTTCTGCCTCCCACAGTGCTCTTGTGCATGGGATATACCACTCCCATGTCAGACTCCTGTTTGAACCGTAGCAACCCTTCCTCATGGAACTCCATACTATCACAGCCATTGGGACCGATTCGAATTACAGCCCAGATAACAAGTGTAATCTGAAATAGTAACAGTCATGTTTACCCCTTGTTCCCTTGCTAAATGAACACAATGAGGGATGTTCCACCGTAACATGTTATATAACTGGAAAGCCAATTGATAATCAGTACAATCCAGCCATATTTTTAGTTTTAAAATAAATGAACAATTTCAATTGCACCACTGCTTTGAAGGTTGTTTTTTTATCCTGAAACTTGGTTCAGAACAGTTTATACTGGACAATCATTTAACTAATTGGCTTCCAATACGAGTCTGGGATCTAGGGGTACCTATCACTTGGACTACTTCAAGTGAATGAGTGTCACAGGAAAAGTACTAGACTGCCATACAAATATTTACAATTGTTTTCAAAATAATCTATTTTTCAAAACATAACATTCTAAAGGTTATTTTGCCATAGATAATTTCATAAATACACAGCTCTTTAAAAAAAAATAAACAGAGAAAATATCTAAAACAAAATCACCACAGTGAAGCCCTTTCACACACATTCTTGTTAAAACCATGAACTAGTGCAAGTACACATTCAGACAAGCTGCTAAACGAGTTGAAATTCTTCAACAGACATTAGATAGAACTACTAGCTGTTTTAATACTTTTCATTGTGTCACATGAACCAGCTTCACCACTTTAGGTGTCATCCTTGACTCAGTAATAGCACTCTACACTCTGTCAGAAGGTCATGGGTTCACCTGTAGTGTCACTACTATAAAGAGTCCAAAAGTAACAGATTTAGAACAGTAATCGGGAAGCAAGTAATAGTTCTAGTCGAGATGTTATCAAAACGCATGTTACTTTTTATAATCACATTGAAGTTTAAAGTTTCTTTTTGAATTATTTTTAATCAAGGTCTATCAGAATGATAAGCATGAAAACATACTTATAATATGGTTGATGTGTATCCAAAGAGTTCCCAGGAGTTTAATGCCAGCTGATGTTATCTGTGACATACACTTCAGCTCAAATCAGGAGTCAAAAGCACGACTGACCTGAGATAAATAACCTACTATTTTAAAATGCTCTTCTTGCTGTCATTTGGAAAGATTGCCCAAATTATTGCA